>CM055650.1:12333176-14733176 GCA_029378325.1 Elaeagnus macrophylla | reverse complement strand
ATATTCGTCCAGGATGCGAAGAACACAGATTGCCTGAAACAGCAGAAATGTTAGTGAAGGCGGCTTCGAATTGTTGTGGAACTTTGTTTGGTCACTGCTGTTGCATGTGTTGCATCCAATGTTGTACGCGAATCAATAACCAATTCGTAATTGTATTAACTCAGCTGTTTACTGGTCTAGCATGTATTGGTTGCTTCAAATGTTGTGAAGTTATATGCTGTTGTGGAAATAATGGATGATAGAGTATGGTCTAACATGTATTAGAGTATGGGTCCTCCTTGCTTAGTGTAATTATATGTTTCCACAGTATATAGCATACAAATTTTCTCCTTTTTTTTTTTTTAACTGGGTGGTGGTATATTGTGTAACAGTTTCTTTTTATGCTTTTAGTTTTTGTTGTAATTGTGTAACAGTTTGTAAAATGTCTAATCGCAATATTTTTATTTTGGAGAAACTGTCGCTTTTGTTTTTTTTTTTTTTTTGGGAACAGTGTTGCTTTTGTTTCTTCAGTTTAGCAAAAAAACTTACGCAGCACAAGGTCCGTAGTAGGTTTGTCAATTGAAGATAAGAAAATGGGATTCATAATTTATAATACATAATTTATAAAATGAGGCAGAGAGTAAGAACAACAATGATTGCATTCATACCATATATTTTTAAAATTATATACCTTACTTAAATAAATGTAGAAATTTATTTATATTTTTAATTTTTTTTATAAATTTAATTATATTAAAAGTTAAACTAATTCTAACAAATGTATTATATGTTTTATATTTTATCTTAAATTATGTTTTTGTCCTACAACATCATTAATTTTTATAAATTATTTAAATCATTTACTTAAATTTTAAAAATTTAAAATTATATATTATTTTATAATTTATTTGTATTACTTTAATTTAGTTTGTAATTAAATTATATCAAAATTATTTAGTATAAAAAAAAATTATATATTTATTGTTATATATGTTATCAATAAATAATTAATAAACATATAATTTTTTTAATACTATTTAATCAAGTTTATTTCTCAAATTAATAATTCTTATGCATATATATTATATATTAGAGATATATAAGTTAATATATAAAAATTAATACGTAAAATTTGAACTCGAAAGAGAGAGCATGCCAGTCTTGTGAACGCTTGATTCCTAACAATTCATATAATTAAATTATTCTTTTCCATCAAAAGGCAAATTCTAACTTACACCGACAATCTTGCCATGTTATTTAAAAACATTTTTCCATTAGTATTTAAATTCTAACTTGCATTTTCAAAAGGCATATATTATGTAAGTATAAGTAATTAAAGTTCTTTCTTTCTTTCTTTTCTTTTTTTTTTTTTTTTTTTTTTAAGGGTGGTTAAATCTTGTAACTTTTAACAAAAAAATACAAAATTTTTATAACTTTCAAGTAGTTAAGAAAATAGCACAAAGTCATGAGTTAGCCATTTATCCATTTTTTAGTAAATTAGTGAGGAAAATTAAGAGAAAAAAATACATGCTTAAATGAGTCCATTCTAACATTTTGTATAATTGTATACTTGATAATAGTCTAAATACTTAAAAAAAAAAAAAGTATAGATGTATTCTAAAATAAAATACTATTATTTCATACGACTATATGTTTATAAATGAAAGAATTTTTTTATTGAAATTTTTTTATAAATAAAAGGATTTTTTTATTGAAATTTATTTATAAATGAAAGAAGAAAACAAAGGATATATATTGTGATTTATTTTTTTAAATTTAATGAATAATATAAAGGATCAATAACTCTTTTACTAATAACCCAAAGTTTTTTTTTAAAAATATTATTTATTTTATTCTACCAAAATCAGAATAAAATTTAATTCATCGTTAAACTTAAAAAGGTTATTGATACTTTTATATTATTTATTAAATTAAAAAAATCACAATATATATATCCATTGTTTTCTTTTTTATTTATAAATAAATTTCAATAATTTTTTTTCATTTATAAATATATAATTGTATAAAATAATTGTATTTTATTTTAGAATACATTTATATAATTTTATTGAAAAATATTTGGGTTAATATAAAGTATACAAGTGTTAGAATGGACTTGTTTAAGCATTATAAAAAAAAAAAAAAAAACTCAAAAATTGCCCTAATTAATTTTTCAAAAAAAATTGTCTACTTAAAGGTTATATAAGTGAAATATATTGTTTCCATTTTTGGAAAGTCAAGGTAGACGAAGGAGCGAGTGAAATCGAAGACCCCTTTTTTGACCTTTTGACCTGTCTTCCTTCTTCTCGAGAAAAATCAGATAGGAAATCCTATCTAATTTTTTTTTACATCTAATGCACCTTCAACAAAAATAACGCTCCCACATGAACGAAGGTTGTGATATTTCTTGTTCTTTACTCATAAATCAGAGCGATACTTTGATTTTGATTTTTTCTTTTGAAAATTGGATTAACGATTACTTTTATTTATTAGATAATGTATTTTGAATAATGCTATATGCTTATATTAATCATTAATTTGACATAACTTGTATTGATGTATGTTTAAAGTTTGAATAAAAAGCATTTTTTTCATTATTGATAATCATGAAAACAAAGAGTGGAGTTATTTTCCATTATTAATAGATTGTTGGGCATAAATTTTGTATTTCTGAACGCACTCAATTTGATGAAGAATCAATTTTTTTATTATTAATAGATTATTATATATATATATGTTTCCTCTTGTTCAGATTCTAGATGCTCTCTTGAATGAGCTTATAGACCACAAACTTCCAACTGCTATGTTCCGTGGGATGAAAAGTGCATGCCACCTATTTGTAAAATTGCCAATGAGAGGTACCGTTTATTAATATGTTAACTGCGATTATATTTCCTTGATTACACGGCTAGCATAGATGATATTGGAGTTGTACTTATTTCTTATATAAATATTATTAAATTTCTTGAACCCATCACTCCATCGAGTTGGTAAAACAATAGTGTCTCACATGAAAGTAATTATTCGAAACACACTTTAAGTATACATACATTTAAAAAATAGGTCGTTCGAACTTTGAAGGATGACTTTAGAACTCTCTCTCTTTCATTGCGTTGGCTAGATTAAGAGTAACATTACTCGGATGAAAAAGTCTTATTAAGTTTCCTTTGCGAGTGAGCAAATTAATGGGATAGTAAAAGAAAAGAAAAAAGGCTACTAGAGCTAGCTTGTTTCATGTAGGCAATTTCTTTCAATAATTTCCTGTACGGCAGTCATTGAGCGGTTGTACATAGTTTTAGGAGAACAAAAAGGGGCTCTTTTGTAAAATTTTTGTCTTTGGACATATGTCGGAATGAATATGGTACACATATTGATCATAAAAAGAGTACAGGACACTGACATGTGCAAAACACCTATCTTTAGTGAAAAGAAAAAGGAGGAAACATAAGAGTACGTTAATTTGTATTAAAGCTGACTCTGAGCCATGCGATTAGACAAGTTCACGTGCATGAATGGTGTGAAAACCCACGAAGAGATTGTGTTGGCCAAGCAATAGTTTTTAGGGATTTGACAATATATACTTGGACTGAGATGTAAATGGACAAGATTTCGTTTATTCTAGTTAAGGTTAATAAACATAATGCCACTTTGCTAGAAGTGATGTGGTTTTAAGGAATTAACTAGAGTCTAGAGATACAACTCAGAAACAGATATTAAATAAGTGACACTGTTGATCTAGAAATAAACCTTAGAATGAAGTGTAGTAAAGATAGATGAAAGTATACAAAAATTTATCTTTTTTTGGTGAAGCATTATAAGTCTATTAATTATTAAAAAAATGTACCAAAAATTTAAAACTTACAAAAAATGTTAAAATTTAGTCTACGTAGCATGCAATTAGGAATAAAATAGCTTTTTAATTATTGTCTTTCTGTGTTTTCGTTACTAGAGTTAAATTCTAAAAGAAAAGGGCCAACTTTATTACTAGATTGAGTTAAACTCAAGTGTTTTAAACTTTTAATTTGATTTGCACTGTATAAAATATTTCTCGTTGTTTGTTCGATTTTTATTTTTTAATCAATCAATACAATTATTATTAGATACACATAACATATATTTACTAGATAATTGTTTTAGAGTATAGGAGAGGGGCTTCGAACTCACATCATATAAAATATGTTATTACTTATACTATTAGATGGACTTAAGTAACTTATTTAGAAATCTAGTGCTCTTTGTAGAATATTTTGTAGTCATATATTGATGTATAAATATAGATGTACGTAGAAGAGTTAAAATTAAATCATTTGGTATTGAAGTTTATTCATCTTGAACTTAATTTCTCTTTTATTTTCACTTATCCTGCAACTTTTCGTCTTGTTTCTATTAATCCAAACAATTTGGCATAGAGCTCTTCTTCATCAGTACCCCAGGCCTCAAGGGCGGAGCTACGTTGGGGCTGGAAGGGGTTGCAGCTCCAGCCAATTTTTTTACAAAAAATTAATTACGTGTATATTTTTAGCATTAAATAAATATTTTATTTATAGTAATATATTATGTCTAATTTTTATTTACATATTTTGTTATATATTAACAATATTTAACAAATATGTGGATAAAAATGATATAAATTGTAAATAAAGTACTTAAGTATATATTTTTTTCCATATATTTAATAACTATTAGTAATATAAATAAAATTATAGTCGTATATTATGTAAAAATTCTTCATATTAAAGTTTTTAAGTTTATATGTATCATATTTTATTTCAATCCAAATTTTAACTTTATCTAATATTATATTATTTGACATTTTATTTTAATAATCTTCTAGAATTCATTTAAAATTGTTTTATATATAAAATTTATTATTTTTATTATTATTGGTCATTCTTATATTGTTATAAACATTTATTTTTAAATATACTCTCAAACTTTAAAATTTTTAATCATATTTTACCTTTTTACATTTTCATATATTTATTTTAGTTTTAGTTTCAACAATTATAAATTTTGATGGATTTAATTGGACTTCTTATTTGCTTAGATTTCTTAGTTAATAAATTTATTTTATTCATAAATGATACTAATATTTATTAATTTGTTATATTTTTATTTAATTTTTATTATAAGTTAATTATAATGTATTAATTCTGTATTTTTTTAGTGCTAACTCTGTGTCTATTATATTATGACATGAATTTGGTATTGAATTAAGTATAATTTAATATAATTTTTATTAATTTTTTATTTTGTATAAAAAAAATTTAGCCCCCCAATAAAAATTTTCTGGCTCGGTCCCTGCCAGGCCTACATTAGCTTCTTCTTGTTTCAATACTCAGGTTGGAACATCCAGTATATACATGCTGGAATAATATTATATATATAGGAATGTAATCCCTACAACGTAGCCTAGTGAGACAAAACTGTTGGCGAAATCTCGGGAAGTTTTTTGTTTAGATTTTGTTCTGTTTATTAGAGCATTTAGAGTTTAGGATGATCTTGACAATAGAGACTAATGATGTATCAATTCCATCACTACATGTTCAAGTTCTTGTGATGCTCAACTTTTTTCTATCCTAAATCCAGATGAAATTTTAAAATTTTTTCCTCTTTGAAAAAGATGGGAAAGAATTCATCCAATTTACTTGTGTGTCCTATTAAGTTTTAAATGTTACTCGATCAATTTGCTACTTTTTTAACCTCATAATTCTTTGGCATCTTAGAAGTATTTTCTCCTTTTACTTTTTTTTTTTTCTTTCTTTTGATCTTACTCCTACTCTTGCCAAAGAAATGATAAGAGAATTTCCGAGTTACAACTCAAACTACCTCATTTGTGGTTGATAAATGCTTAGAATATAGTTAGCCCACCTTCCATAGCTTAAATTTTTGGGTGAGTTAGTTTACTAATTATTTGTGATATGATATTAGAGCTAGATGTGCCCTAAAATGTTGAAGTGCAAGTGTTTGACTTGCATAGTGTATAGTCTCAATACTTGTAGGGAGTGATAAACAAATAAAAGTATAGTTGGCCTTCCTCTTATCACATTAAGCTTTTGAAATAGTTAATTTTCCAACATGAACATACAACTTCTTTACTGTAGAGCCATTCCTTTACCAACTTGACCGAGTGGTTTGGGCTTTTCTCGATTACTTTGAAGTGAATGACAGAATGAATACTTGCCTAATAATCTATAGTATTTACGTAACCATAGCAAAAAAGAAATCTACAATATTTACAAGCAAAACTGGGATATATAAATCCATTAGTAAGTAGTAACCATCAGTTCTAAGAAATTGGTTTGGTTTAATTAAAAAAATTCATATATCAGAAGATTTGTGGAGTGCTCTGCAATGCCAGAGGGTCTGCTGGAGTCTTAAGGTTGAGAAACAGTCTTTTTGTGAATTGTGATTGTCATATGCCTAGTTTGGTTCGGTTGGTGAGGAACATATATGCCCCGAGAATATGCATGACCATATAAATTCCAAATGCGAGGATATATTTTTACCACTTGAAGGTACCAGGAAATTATAGAGCCCGAAATTGACCAGCGTGTCAGGCTAATAATGTTGTGCTCAATGAAGCGTTAGCATTACTCTTCATTTTGTGATCGTAATTATTGCTTCCTAGCTATCGCACTTGACGACATTTTTACAGCCGTAGGTAGATATTTTGACCATAATTCAACTAGGATTACAGCACGAAGCAGATACAACATTTGCTAATGCTGGGGATTGAAGCTTTGTTCACAGTATGAGATTATAATATTTTGTGAAAAGCCTAGCGACTTAGTTTTATAATTTTTAAAAAATATAAACTTTATGATTGAAGAATATTTTTAGTCTCATGTATATATTTTTTGGGACTAAATATCACCTTTATAATCATAGAAGAATGACGTTAAAGTGTTTAAAACTTAAGTAATCATTACTGTTATAAATTGGCTCAAGCGGAAGCAAAGTTTTGAGTCCAATTTAGTTGCACAAATAATTTAATTTTGGATAACAGCAAAATAATAAGCAATAAAAAAAAATAAATGGCACAATGATTTTAAATGATTCAACTTTTCAATGTGAAAAGTCTACTCCACTAACGACGGCACACCGAGGAAAAATTCACTATCAAAATCCAAATTGAGAGTACAAACACCAATATCCAAATAAATAACCACTTACAAATAAAATCTAAATTATACAGTATTTCTAACCCTGTACGATGACAAAAATACAAGTGATATACTGTGATGGTTCTCTAACTAAGAAACTGCTTGCTTCAAATAACCCAAAATAACTTCAATCAAATAATGGCTTTATTATCTTCAAAAGGATAAATCTTTTTATCTTCCTCTCACACAAAGATAGCGGTTTCTTTTGTTGCTTTGTGGCATGAATGATTGTGAATAGTAATATATATAAGCAAGTTGGCTTGGTAAGAAAGTAGTTCAAAACTTAGTCTTCAAGTATACTTCACCATCAAGTATTCTTAACTCTTAAGGATAGAGCAAACTTACCCTCTAAGTATACTTAACTCCAAGTATACTTCGTATTCAAGAAAAAGTTAAAACCAAAATATATTTACTCAATATCATAATAACCAAAATGTCATCCACTTAAATGATTTGTTTTGTGACATCAATTAAATAACAAATCTCCACATTGGCACAAAACGAAGAAACCAAGTTCTTCGAATACGAAATTCCGAGAAATACTAAATGGCCATCATCCAAAAGCCCCAAAAGGCAATCACTTACTGCAAACACCAACCAAGCTCAAACAATGCTTGAACTTGTTAACTGGAACTGATTTGGTCAACATATCAGCTGGATTCTCAGTAGTAGCTATCTTATTAATAACAATAGCACCCTGAGACACAATGTCACGAATGAAGTGATATCTGACATCAATGTGTTTGGTCCTTTCATGATATATAGTATTCTTGGTTAAATGTATCGCACTCTGACTATCACAAAATACAACAGAAATATCCTGCTGTAAACCTAAATCACAAATCAAACCTCTAAACCAGATGGCTTCTTTCACTACTTCTGTTGCTGCCATATACTCTGCCTTTGTAGTGGACAAAGCAACTGTAGACTGTAAAGTAACCTTCCAACTAATGGCACAATGAGAAAGAGTGAAAACATAACCTGTCGGAGATTTTCTCTTATCCAAATCTTCAGCATAATTGGAGTCTACATAACCAATAACACTACAACCAGTATAAGAACTCCCATCATATACCAAACCAAAACTAGAAGTGCTTTTCAAATACCGAAGTATCCATTTTACTGCTTGCCAATGACCCTTTTCAGGGTTACTCATGTATCTACTAACAACACTAACTGCATGTGAAATATCTGGACGAGTACAGACCATAGCGTATATCAAATTACCAACTGCACTTGCATATGGAACTTGAGACATGTACTTCTCTTATTCTTTTGACTGTGGTGACAACTCCAAAAAAAGTCTGAAATGCGCAACTAGTGACGTACTCACAGGTTTAGACTCTTTCATACCAAAGCGTTCAAGAACTTTTTTAATGTAACTTTTCTGAGACAAATAAAGCTTACTTGCTTGTCTATTCCTGTAAATTTTTATTTCCAAAATTTTCTTTGCTGCACCCAAATCTTTCATCTCAAACTCACCACAAAGCTGAGACTTTAATTTCTGAATCTCAAGCTTGTTCTTAGAAGCAATAAGCATGTCATTAACATATAGTAACAAATAAACAAATGAACCAACAGAGAATCATTTATGATAAACACAACTATCATAATCACTCCTAGAGTAACCATGTTCAATCATAAAAGAATCAAACTGCTTATACCACTGCCTAAGAGATTGCTCATGATCTTCCTTACCTAGAACAACAAATCCCTCTGGCTGATGCATGTAAATTTGTTCCTCAAGCTCACCATGTAAGAAAGCTATCTTGACATCAAGTTATTCTAATTTCAAGTCAAACAGTACAACTATAGCAAGCAACACACGTATGAAGCTATGTTTCACAACGGGTGAAAATTCTTCATTGAAGTCGATATCCTTTTTCTGAGAATAGCCATTTACAATAACACGTGCCTTGAACCTAGCTGCTTCAACCTCAGGTATACCTTCCTTTTTCTTGAAGACCCATTTGTTTCTAAAAATCTTCTGGCCCTTAGGCGGTTTTACCAATTCCCAAGTATGATTCTTATGAAGTGACTCAATCTCTTCATTCATAGCAACTAACCACTGAGCAGACTCATCACAAGTGATAGCTTCACGATAACTAGTAGGTTCATTCACCCCAATAGTCTCTGCCACAGACAATGCATAAGAAACTAAATTTGCATCTACATACCTTTGAAGGCGTCAAATCTCTCTTGTTCCTTTACCCTTAACGATACTGTATGGTTGCTCTTGTTGTTGCTCTGCTACATCAGGAGCAGAATCATCTACCTTATCCACAGAAGGCTGATCTGAAGTGCTCTCTTGCACTTGACTAGAAGCTTCACTCTCAAGCTCCACCTACTCACTAACACCGGGGTCTTTACTTGCAACGACAAACTCTTTTTTCTTTTCCAACATCGAAAACTCATCAAATTTAACATCTCTGCTAATTAAAAAATTTGGGTGATTTGGGTTCAACACACTACAATCTATAACCCTTCATCTCATAAGGATACCCCAAAAATATACATTTCAATATCCTAGGCTCAAGCTTACCATCATTAACATGAGCATAAGAAGGACATCACAATAATTAGCAGGAGTACCAGAAAATACCTCAAACGGAGTCTTCAACTCAATTGCAATTGATGGAGACCGATTCACCAAATAACATGCATGGTTACAAGCTTCAGCCTAAAAGAATTTATCCAAACTAGCTTGAAAAAGCATATAACGAGCTCTTTCCAAAAGAGTTATATTCATATGTTCTGCAACTCCATTCTATTGTGGTATATTACGTGCAGTGTGGTGTTTCACTATGCCATTCCTTTCACAGAACTCATTAAACTGACTCTCACAAATTCCAAGCCATTATCAGTTCTTAAATGCTTGATCTTCTTGCCAGTTTGATTTTCAATACAAGCTTTAAACTTGACAAATCTCGAAAACACATCATTCTTATTTTTCAAATAATATACCCAAACATGACGAGAGAAGTCATCAATAAAAGTCAACATATACCATGTACCACCCTTGGATGCAACACGAGGACTCCAAAGATCTGAATGAATATAATCAACAGTACCTTTCGTTTTATGGATGGCTATACTAAACTTAACTCTGCGATGTTTTTCATAGACACAATGCTCACAGAAATCAAGCTTCCCAGTTTTCTGACCACCAAGTAAACCTTGCTTGCTCAAAATGGACATCTCTGCCTCACTCATATCCCCCAACCGCATATGCCACAAGCGAGTCGTATATGAATCTTGATCTGACAAGGATGAAATTGAAACACTGCCAATGACAGTGCTACCCTGAAGTACATAAAGATCACGAGACAATTTTCCTTTAATAACCATCAGAGCACCCTTAATAACTTTCAAAACTCCACCTTCAGATATATACCTATAGCCATGTGAGTCAAAAGTGATACCAATTTGTTATAAATTGGCACTAGCGGAAGCAAAATTTTGAGTCCAATTTAGTTGCCCAAATAATTTAATTTTAGATAACAGCAAAATAATAAGCAATAAGAAAAAATAAATGTCACAATGATTTAAGTGGTTCAACCTTTCAATGTGAAAAGTGTACTCTACTGACGACGACACATCGAGAAAAAATCCACTATCAAAATCCAAATTGAGAGTACAAATACCAATATCTAAATAAATAACCACTAACAAATGAAATCTAAATTACACAGTATCTCTAACCTTATATGATGACAAAAGCACAAGTGATGTACTATGATGGTTCTCCAACCAAGAAACTACTTGTTTCAAAGAACCCAAAATAACTTCAATCAAATAGTAGCTTTATTATCTTCAAAAGGATAAATCTTTTTGTCTTCCTCTCACACAAAGATAGTGGCTTCTCTTGTTGCTTTGTGGCATGAATGATATTGTGAGTAGTAATATATATAGGCAAGTTGGCTTGGTAAGGAAGTAGCTCAAAACTTAGTCTTCAATTATACTTCACCACCAAGTATTCTTAACTCTCAAGGATAGAGCAACCTTATCCTCCAAGTATACTTAACTCCCAAGTATACTTTATCTTCAAGTATACTTCACTTTCAAGAAAGAGTTAAGACTAAAATATATATTATTCAATATCATAATAACTAAAATATTATCCACTTAAATGATTTATTTTGTGACATCAATTAAATAATAATTACATATATTATGAGATTAGAGTACTCATTCTTTTGTCATAAAAAAAAAGGTGAGAGGAGATGAAAACGACCAAAGAGGTGGAAAAGTCACTGTTTTGGAACTTGAACTATTCGATATTACCAACTTAGCAAATAGAATTTCTCGTACTAATACTCTATTTAAGCACTTAGGAGCTCGGCTTTATCTAGCTTATGGGATCTGTGTAAGCACATGATTTCTGAGAGCTCCTTCTACATAGACATCTATGAGTCTGCTGAGCTAGTTATCTAGCTTTATTTCAACAAGGTGTGGCCAGTACTGTCCCAGAAATGAAGGTAAATAAATCCTGACTATGTGAAAGAAATAAAGAGATTGGTCTTTCTATATTGTGGTTTTTTAAGCTTCAGTGTTTTTATCTGTACACGAATTAATAATATTTTCTTGTTTGTAGATATTTGATTGGATGCAATGCAAGTTCAATGGCAAACGTGGGAGAGAAAACCCAAACTCCAAATTTGTAAATAGTAAGCGCTCCTCAATTATTGCCTTACTCAACCGACCTTCACCCAACCCCTTTATCTTTTACAATTTTACAATTAACATTTATATGTAAAAGAAAAAGTTTAGTATGTGTAATATTAAATACCAAAAGTAGTTTCAAGACTCTTTTTCCAATACATTTATGATTTTATTAAGATGTTTTCCCCAAAATTTATTGATTTTTTTATGTAACGTGAGATAATTTTATTTAAATGTGTAGCGACTTATATCATGATTTTCATGTAAAATTCTGAATGATCAAAAAATAAATCACGTAATAAATATGGCATAAAATCTAATAATATATATTAAATTAATTTTTATCACGTTGATGATGGAGTAATTACTTCATTAGTATTGATAAATAGTAATTTTCCATTTGTTTTGCTGTTTACCTTTTTTGATCTTTTCGAGAAACTTGGAGGGGAGATTTGTAATTGAATGAATTTACATGTTCTTATTTCTTTTACGTGTGATGCTGAGGCAGATAGTAAGATTATAGATATAAATTAGTTACTACTTCCGTCTAGGGAAAAAACTATACTCGTTCACTTGTTGACACCATTATGAAACAAAGCACCATGTTTTAACTTATATTATACAATAAAACAAAGTTTGCTCATTGTAGTCTCATACAGTGTTGTTAATTACATTCTTTCCTACAGAGAATACATTGCCTGGACCAAGCAAAGAAGAACTCATTGACTGGCCTAACTGTTTTCTCGCAATTGGGACACTAGGAAATGAAAACTTGAAAGAAGATATAGAGAGGAGCCATAACCAGGATAATAATAATGCAGCAACTTTGTCCCAAGATCTAACATCAGGGGAAGTAAGAAATCTTCAGAAAGAGTTGAACTCATTATTGGATAAACATGCTGATGCTGAATTAGAACAATTCCCTAATTATTTTGAATTGGAAAAGTTTCTAAGTAGACAGTCAAGCTTCAAAACAGGTGAAAGAAATCAGAATTCTGATGAGGCTAATGATAAAAATGGTCTTTTTCAGCGTAAAACCACCAGTGTTTTTCTGGATCAGAATAAGAACAATGGAATTGGAAAGAAATCATTTTCTTTTCTTCTCAAGAAATTGTTTGTTTGCAGAAATGGGTTCGAACTACCTCATCCCAATCTAAGAGATCCAATTCAAGAATCAAGATTGGAGAAGGTATATATTCATTCTCTAACAGACACAACAGTGCATCACACATTTAATTTAGATTATAATTTTGATTGTTGTGTGTAATGTTTTCCTTTACTTGATAGATATTAAGAGCATTACTTCACAAGAAAATATATCCTCAAAGTTCAACACCATCATCACCTGGGAAGAAGTATTTGGAGAAGAGACATATGTCCAAGTTCAATGACGAGGATGCAGAAGAATTTGAGAAGACAGAGGTTGGAAGTAAATGGGTCAAGACTGACTCTGAATGTAAGCTCCTATATTCATTATTTTCGTTTTGAATTATGACTTGGATTAAATATGTCTTTATGTCCCAACGTTTGAGCCGGTAATAAAAATGTTCTAATTATAAAATTGTTAACCAACTGTCATGTTGGTCATTTTCATTACAAAGTTAATTTTTTAATACGATGTTTAACCGTTAGCTTTTTAATGATGCTTTTTTTTCCTGATTGCAGATATTGTTCTAGAGATATGATTTGGCTCTATTTACTGCCACTTTTGAAGATTACAGGGTAATTATCATGCTATTCCAAACTTACACCATTTTTAAGGGAAAAAAGAAGATAATTTTCCTTTCAATTATTATTTACCTACTTGTGTACATAATATTTGCACAGATTTCTGAAATGAGGAATTAAAATGTTTGTAGCACAAGAGAAGAGTTGATTACAAAAAGGAGCATATAATCATTAGTCCACAATATTTGGAGATATATGATGATATAACTGGTACTCTCTTGATACATGATGCCGTTTCATGCCTCTGAGGAAGCCCATAGTTGTCAGATATTATTACCCTACTTGGTCAAATAAAGACTTTGGGGCTTGAGCGTATGATAGTGAGTACAACATAGTCTTATGTTCGAATTGCATTTTTTGCTAAATTGTTCGAATTACGTGTTGGTATTTGAGGCATGTAACACATCAAAAATATAACATGATAATTTAACTGAGAATTTGAATAAGAAGAAAAAAAAAAGGTTATATTGAGCAATTTCTGTTTTTATTTGTACTCCGTGAAGAACACTACAATCTACACAAAATATGTAGCTTTGCCCCGGACTATGCAAAAGCACAGGAGTGGTCTCATTGGAGTAATGGACTAACAGACAATAACACACATCATAACGAATCAACCATTCAAATTTCATTTTTCCATAATCCATAGACAAATAGGATAATATCGCCATTATTTACACGTCAAGGAGAATCAATGCTCAAAATGATGATTTTAGTTTAACAAAACCAACACCGATACGGTGAAAGATTTTCATTTCCAAATTTATTAAAAATAGACAAGAGATACCACCTATTATTATATTCAGTACCTCCACCAATTCCAAGCCCCTTTGTTAAATCAAATATTCTAACGTTGAATTGAGTGAGAAGTACTTTCAAGTCATGGAACTACGATCCGGAGATGATGCAATTATCAAGCATTCATCCCTGAAAAACTTTCCGAACAAATCCTTGCAGAGAATTCCCCATTCCAGCACCTACAGCTTCTGCTAAGTACTTTGCCTGTGAAGTCACAAGACAGTTGAATTATTTTAGTTTATCAAAAATGCAACTACCAAAGGGATAAATTTCTGAATGAAAATAAGTTACCTCTTGAATGGTTTTCTTCAAATCAAAGGCATCCTTAATACGATCATTCAAAAAGACCCATGTATTGCGGAAATCTGTTGAAAAAAAATCTCTATTATTAGTTCTATACATGAATTTAACTTTCACAACTTTGCTGTCTCAGATAAAGTTCCAAAATTTTTAAATATTATGCTAATATGGGAAGGAGGAGGAGGGGAGAGAGAGAGCATGAAAAAGCACTAGCAAATGTATATATTAAATCCAAATTCACAGACGGACAAAGCAATAATTTAATACCTGGAGAAATGTCAGTAAGCATGTAAATCTCGGCTGTTGAGTATATTCCTCCTAGAACAGAGCGCTTCACATACCAATCAATATCAGAAGCTTCATCATCAACAGCATGCCAGATTTCATCAACAAGCATTGCTCGCTGCTTAAAACTTGTAGGAACATTCATCGGTTGTGCCTGTAAACAGAAGTAAGAACTGATCTCCTATGGTTCTGGATTCACCACTACACCACAACAATAAATCAGACAACAGAGAAAAGTACCTGAATAGTAAGAGCCTGAGGCCATTTGGGTATGTAGGGAGCTTGCATTTCTAAGCGAATCCTGACAAGCCTGGAGATAAGCTCACTTGGTACCGATGTTTTCAAATCCTCTCCAGAGTCAATTCTATCAATTAGCTTTTGTAAGCACTCATCCATAAAAAACTGTTGGGGAAGGAGAGGGCGAATCAAGAAAAAGGCATCATCAATATCAATATACATATTGGAGGCTCTACCTTGCTGGAGGAATTAACTCTAAAAATACCTAAAGTAGAAAAAATTTATAGAATATGCACTATGAAGAAGTATATGGCGCTTGGTTCCCATCAACAACTCCAACATCCAAGTCTGAAAAGAATGCCCAACCTCTAAGGCAGAGACGGTTGTCCACAAAGCGATATGCTACAAAGATTATTATTTTTAGACCAAAGAATTATTGGGAGGTGGTGGGATTAGATTCTCGGTAGCAAATTTGGCAAACAATCATCTTTCAAAGGTGAAAAAAAATAGATTGCATAGAAGATTAATAAAATAGAGCACTGGGATTCTTCAAAGTTAACACCTAGATTCTCAAAACAATATATGACGTAGTCCAAAACTTCACTCCTTCTCTAACCTTAATGCCTACTTAACTTGAGCTAAACTGAGCAAGCAATGGTAACCAAGAAAGACATGTCAATACTATAGCAGTCATTCCTTTCACAAGTTTAGAAACATAGTACCAACGAAACCGAAAACCCGAAAAGAAAAATATTTATGAAGTAACATCCTAAACAACAATATAGGTAAGGTAAAAATAATCAACTACCAAATACGGGAGATATATACCTCGACTAATGCCGCTTCTTTCCTGGGAAATGTACCAATAATAGAAGGAGATACACCAGCGTCCTTAGAACCAGCAAGCATCGCAGCTTCTGTCCAACCCAACCTAATCTACAGCCACTCAAACAAAACGAGCAATGCGAAAATCACTACAAGAACAGAACACCAGTAATACTAATTTCATGGAAAATAGGGAAAAAAAAGTTTCTCATACTCAAAATACATTGTAGGTGGAAATAACAAAGATGAAAGATTTAAGAGTTTCGGGAGGAAGAGTGAGTGTGCATACCACATGGGCAAGCGATGCCTGAAGCACCCGAGCTTGCTCGTCTTCGTATTCAACTCTGTATCGCTGGTGGTCGTGATGGTGTCGAGATTCCTCCGCCGATGATGACTTTAACCAAGTTCCCGAAGACGAAGACGACGTAGTTGAATCGGAATAATTAGGAGTTTCTGATTGAGGCTTTTGGTGTTGATTAGGGTTCTGGTGAGTGAAGGATTGTGGGTCTACGTTAGTGGAAAAATATCGAATATAAGGGAGCCGGGGACGACTATTGCAGTTCACTCCGACGAGAAGCCTTTTCGTCGCCGTTCGATACATTGCAGTAACGTTGTTGAGCTCAAGATGAGCGATGGAGAAAAGGTATCGTTCTCTCTTGCTGACTGGTCGAAGATCTAAACTTCTGAGTGTCCACGTAACTGTTTTTAATGGTTACACGTGTTAAAATGTCTGCCTTGGAGATATTTTCGTAACGGAAAACCATATTTAGTAGAGGAATTTCATGGTACACTAATTATTAGTTAAAATAATAAAACTTATTTTTTTAACTTATAATTAACTGTAATATCTACAACTTAATAAATAAAACTTTTTTTTATTTAGTGCCACCACTATTTTAACTCTATCATTGTAATTTATTTTATATTTATTGTTGAAAAATACTAAATATACTTGTACATATCACTAGTATATTTTAAAGTAATTTTTTTAGGTTACAAACTATAATTAGTGAGTGTATTATGTAAATATTAGGTACCACAATTTAAATAAGTGAATACAATACCACTAATGTATAATTCTAATTAGTAGTATCAAATAAGTAATTTAAGCTGGTTTTTGTTTTCTTTTTATTTTTTGCAAAAATAATTTTTTTTTTTTAGTAAAATATAAATATCTTTAATTTTTAAGAAAGGTAAATGAAATACTGAGCTTTATCTAATTATATTGGACCACCTCTAATTTTAATCGGTGAAAACATGTTGCTCATAGATCAAGCAAAAGCAATAGATGATTAAAAAAACTCACCATACAGATATTTCTGATAAAGGTTTTTGCATTAATGGAATTAACCCATTTTACAAACCTTTAATCAAGTCCTATATATATTCCCTTTTTTCCTAATAAGAAATAACCATTTACATTACATTATACATAAACAGTACAATTCCATAATTGGATCAAACTATTACTTCTTCTATCTTCCTAATTGCTTCCTCCATCTCAAGCCGTTGATCTGGATCACTTTCAACACAAGCAGCTCCAATTTTAAGCAATATCAGCATCTCTTTCACCGAGTTATTGGACGAATTTGCTGTCTCCGGGTCAAGTAACTCGTCCTCTTTTCCTTCACTCATTGCTGTTAAAACCCATTCAACCACATCGGTCCCACCATTACCATTGTTGAGATATTGAGAAGGGAACTTTCCAGTAATTACTTCAAGAATAATTATTCCAAGGCAATATACATCAGACTTGTGAGTAACTTGCTTGTTCTTTAAGAACTCTGGGGATTTGTAAGCAAACATTGCTTGTGGAGCATGGATTGGATTTATTAATGGTTGAAAAGCATAGTCATTTAGAAGAGGTTCATGGTCGTCGTCTAGTAGAATATTGCTTGATTTGAGATTTCCATGTGGTACATCATATGCTTTAAACACTGTATGTAGGAACCCCATTCCTCTGGCTATTCCCTTTATTATCTTTAGACGGATTGACCAATTTAGCTCTGCGTGACTTGTTCCTCTATCACCTGAACATTATTGAATATTAAATATATTACATGGTGTTAATTAGAAAACTCTTAATTTGCCCATATGAAAACTTTTAGGGGTCAGTTTTTTTGTGACAAGAGTGGTTTAAAGAGAGAGATTTTCATAAAAAAGTTCAAAATGTGCTTTCTCAACCTTTAAAGCACTCACGACAAAGTGTTTTTTGTTTTACTGTTATGAGCATTTTTACAAGGTCTGAAAGGCATAAGTAAAAAATACCATAGTTTGTTTACGCTTTTCAGGCCTTGTTAAAGGTTTTTGACAAAAAAAAAAATTTTAATCAAACAAGTAAAAAAAATTACAGTAGGAAAAAAAATTTATGTTCTTCTTTCATAGATCCCCTCCTATTGAAACCACTTTTTGACTGAAATCAATTTTAAACAAAATTATAAGCAAACACATACTATGCCAGCTTTGTAACAAGATTAATAACGTATAGAAGTTGTACATATCATACCATGCAAAACGTACGACAAGCTGCCTTTAGGAATGTACTCAGAGACCAAGAGTTTCTCTTCTTTTCGATAATGATAAGCCAAAGGAATCAATATATTCTTATGTTTTAGACCTCCAAACCTTCTAATTTCTTCATCAAACCCAGCTCTACCCAAAACATTCATCTCCCTCATCCTCTTAACAACCACAGACAACCCATTACACATAACAGCTTTATAAGCAGAACTCGTTCCACCATTGCCTAAAACCTCAGCAGCTGCCTTCATCAAATCGGCCAACCCAAAACTACCCTTCTCATCATTAACCATTACTATATCACTCATTCCACTTTTATTACCATGTGTAGACCCTCTTTTCGAATCTCCACCTTTTCTACTTATTGACTCTGTACTTCTGTTCATGTTGGGACTTGGACCACTTGGTGCATGAGCTTCAACAACTTCTCCAACCTTTTCCTTTCCAAGTCGACTAAATTCATTGTTTCCACGACGTCGTTTTATAAAGATTACGAATAATGAGAACAGAACAAATGAGCCAGCAATAACAGATCCAACTATAATCGTGGTTGTGCTAGAATTGCTTTCTCTAGAAGCCGGTGGTGGAGAAGTTTCCTTAGAATTATTTTCTGACGTGGGATTTTCCTTATCAATTTCTGATGATTGTGGTGGTTGTTTATCTTTCTCTGTGCATTCTTTGCCTAATGGTTTTCCACAAAGTCCTACATTTCCAGCAAAAGCCTCTACAGGTTGGTTTGCTAAGCTTGTTGGGATTTCTCCTTCCAATATGTTATTTGACAAACTAAAAGAAGTTATTTTTGGTGGGAGATTTGGAATTAGTCCAGAGAATTGGTTGTTCTCTAAGTGCAATTCTATTAAATTAGTAATCTTTGTCAATGACTCTGGTATTTTACCATTGAATTTGTTCTGATCAAGCCAGATTTTCTTAATAGACTTCAAAGAGGAGAAAAAACCATTTGGGATTTCCCCAGAAAACTGATTATTTGAAAGAAACAAAGCTCTAAGAGCTCTAAGTTTGTTAAATTCAGGAATTGGACCGGTGAAATGATTGTCCACAAAACTAATGGCTCGAAGATCTAGATCAACCAATGCCTCAATGTCAATATTTCCTGAGAGTCCCATATTGGTAAGACGAAGACCACTGACTGTATCTTTAGAACAAATGACACCAACCCATTGAGATTGACATGGAGATTGATTTGAAACCCAAGAACTTAAAGCAATGTCACCATTGGTAAAAGACTTCTTGAGTTTGAGAAGAGCCTCAGCTTCGGATAAGGAGAGACATGAAAAGGGAAAGAGAGAAAGGAGAAGGAGAAGGAAGAAGGGGAGACGAACAGCAGCCATGAATGAAAGAAAGAGCCGCCGTTCGGATAAATTTTGTGTAAACTAGAATTGGGAGGAAAATGTGTCATGTTGGTGTGTGGTGCGTGTGAATGCATGTGTGTGGCTTTGAGATAGGGGGATTGGTGACAAATACAAGCTGCACATTAACATGATAATTCTAAGAATAGGTAGACTTCAGAAATATTGAGGAAACTAGTGAAACAAACTGTTTTGTTTGATAATGTGAAAGAGGTTTTGAAACTGTGATTGACTTGGTCAGCCTCTCTAATAAGATCAAAGACTTTCTAATATAAATGAGGAGATAATCAAGTCATATATATAAACGGCATGTTCTGAATCTCACAATTAACATTAACCCAACATATGCGTAAGGTAAGGTATATAAATACAAAATTATATCTACTACTGCATTGGTTGTAATTATATCCTATTTATTTCACCATTAATAGTAAAATGGTAAGATACATTATTCACTTGCTAACAAACATTTTGTCGAAAACCTTGTGGTCAGACTCAGAAACATATGCATACATTATATGAGAGGGTCAAAACGGTAAATTGTTGACTCACCTGCCATGAAGCCACTCAGGAGGATAACTACTAGGGATGTGGGAACGTCGGAAGGCAATGGTACACGTAATCTTTTGTAGCATCTATCGACTTCTTTGCACAAATACAAAACATGTCGTGATTGATTGTTCTTGATTATCATAAAAATTCTTGTTCTATACTTCCCAGACACTTCCTGTTTTCAAATGGAAATGTGTTTAAGTTAGGCAAATTAAGAATTTCTGATTTCCAATAGGTAAACAAAATAAAAACACATAATTTCATTCTTCTACTAGCTAGCTTTATTACCTTGTTGGGACGCTTCACTGTGCAATGGAGACGATTCCTAGAGCCATGTTTAGCTGGGTATGAATCTCTAAAGCTCTTCGCAAACTTGATAACTTTCCAAGGTGGTTTTAAATTAAATTGAAGTTTAACTTTTCAAGGTTCAAGGTGTTTTAGAAAGATTTGGACTGACTTTTTCAAACTTTAGATTAATTCATAATCTTACTCTAAAATAATTATATTATATATATTACAAAATTTATACTTTAAGTTTATATGGGTTTCATAATATAAATATTAGGTTCTAATTTTAGTATTAAAATTATTCAAATAAGACTGAGTTAAATTTACTTGAACCTAACAAAATTTCAAATAAAGTCAAATTAGGCTAAATTATTCGAATTTTAGTTGTTTCAAAGCTATATTTACATCCCCATCTTCAAGTTTATTCATGAGCTTCGAAAGAGTTTGTTGATGAATAATAGTTGGGTTGAGCCAATTACCAAAATTGGGCTTTCGTTTGATTGGGCCTCAATGTTAGGATGTATGAAAAGCCTATGCCCAAAACAATTTATTTATTTATTTATTAATTTTATGCGATTGATAAAAAAGTATCAAAATTCCAAATGAATATGAAAATGACATGCATGAGAAAGCATCAAAATTTAACATGATTACTACCTTTATAACCATTTGTTTGAATGTTAAGGTCAGCTTAGTTTGCTAGAGGTCATTAATGTGTGAAAGAAACATATAATCAAAGTATTTTGAGCTTAATCTGAAGGTGGGTTAGGTGGGTTTATAGTTATGCTATATGTAATTCATTATCTGCTCCTTTTAAATGTATAGAGAATATAACACTTCATCCAATCGCATACTTAATATTATTTTGCTATTACTTTACTTTGCCGCAAAACTGAAACTAAACTATCATCTCCAAAATGGACTGCTCTCCATTAATTTCCAATTTCAACTTCAAAAACTATTCTGAGGCACAAATCTTTTTAATGCAGTTAAAATCCATATTTTATTCTTTCTTCCTCTGTTTCTTTTTATTTTATTTTTCTCTTATAAGATTCATATGTTCAATTATATATTAATTTTCCTTAAAGACCTTATCCAAATCCGTTTTGGCCAAATAAGATTGAGATTAATATCATCACCCTTCAATTTTACAGACCCAAACTTTCCAGTGACCCAACTTTTTTTTTTTTTCATGTTAAATGAATTTAGCTTACTTAATTTATTTAAGTTCAACTTATTTTTAATTAGTATGCTAAATTTAATTTATTTAAATTTTATGTGAGTTTATTTAAAATTATTTTAAATCAATTGAGTTGAAAAATTCACCAGCAATTTATGTTTTGTTTTGTTTTTTTTTAATATTTTATAATTTTGTTTAAAATAAAAAATATTAATATAAATATTATGCTTTGCTTATATTATTGTAAAAAAAAAAAACTTTAAATACATTTTTTATTATAATAATAATTATTTGATAATAGCATTTTTAGATGTACTAATATCATATGATTTGAGATGATGAATTAAACGAGTAGGCTTTTTTAACTAATCAAATTGAGCTTGACTCGCTCGAAGAGCCTTCTTAAATCCATAATTCAAGTAACAAGTACCAAATCTACCAGACTCTGATAACTAACGTCTCACCAAATTCCCATTACAATTCTTCACTCTTCTTCTTTTTTTCAATCCCTCATCTTCCTGAAACGTACTATCCCCCACATATAGATCCCATCCATTCCAATTTCCTTCTCAAATCCATGCTCTCAAAAATAGCGCCCGCCCACCCTGACAATCAACAATTTACGTACTGGGTTTCTTTGAATCAGAAATTGACTGATCCATCAGTTTATTTCTCAGAATATAATCAGAGTTTGCGTAACTTAAGTCAGTTATGATGGTGGAGACCTTACCAGTAGGTCGTTTCCTCTACCAAAGGCTTGACTTGAAGCGATGGGTGCCGTCATTTTTGTCCTCGCACAAAACCCTTTTCACTATGCTTTGGATCGCGGCGTTTTTATCCGTTTTCGTCTGGCAGAGGAACAGTATTGATGGGTTTTTGTTATTCGGACGATCAGTGGCGAAACCGTTTCCGAAACTGCGACCTGTGGCCTTTAATTTGACTGATTTTGGAGCTGTAGGTGATGGGGTTACCGTAAATACTAAGGCCTTTGAGAGCGCTATGTTGGCCATTTCCAAATTGGGCAAGAGAGGTGGAGGACAGCTCAATGTTCCTCCTGGTCGCTGGCTTACGGCACCTTTCAATCTAACAAGTCATTTGACTCTGTTTCTAGCTGAAGATGCTGAAATTCTTGGAATTGAGGTTTTTTATTTTTATTTTTTAACTTTAGATTCTGTTTGCCCCTTTTTACTTTGTTCTGTAACGTGAAAAGTGCTTGCGTTAGTAATTTTTGGATTTGAATCTTTGTATCCGTTAAGGTCTCGATTTCAGTTATACTAGGAGTTGCATGATCTATCTCATTATTTATGATTTTTTTTTAAGTAGTAACCGTTTTAATTTGAAATAGCGGGAATTTCTGCTACAAGGTTTTCTGAACGTTACCATTTTTTATTGGGAAATGTCTAAACTTGGATGCCTAGATAAATAACCGAGTTCAAGGTGAACAAGTGAACATGAGAAGATGACTGTTCTTCTAGCTTTTTACTTTATGACTTGGCATAAAAAATAACTTTATTGTGTAAGTTTCTGCAGTTGGCATAGAATCACCAAAAGGTGCTTGAGAATAATTTTATTAAAAAAAGGAAACCTAAAAAATAATTAAGCAGTTGGAAACTGTAATAAAGCCCTGTGAACGTAGCTTAACAACTGCAGGTTAAATCTTTGGTCTCATCATTAAATGTATTACCGAATATATGTTCTTTAAGAAGTTTTATGGTAGCTGTATAATGGTAACCTAGGCTGTAGACATGCCAGCACTCGCAGTCAGAGCTATTTCTTTCTTTTAGACTTTGACAAACTGGAAATTCAACTCTTGCTTCTGATAAACCAAAATAGTAGTAGCATGTATGTGGATGAGCACCTTCCATTCTGAAGAATAAGCTACAAATCTGTGAATGAGAATTTGACTAGAGTCAACATAAACCTTGTGCTCAGGTGACCAGGGCTGGAGGGATTGTTATATTTGAGGTGAATAAGGCAGAACGTAGAAAGTCTATTACTTGACAAAACCCATGAGATTTTCTCACACATTCCCTTGTCATAACTTATATATTTGTGTGTGCATGTGTGTGCATGGGGCGGCTTGTGGGAAGCTAGTGAGAAATCAACATAATTCCTAAACTTTTGTGATTTAGTTTATCTGAAGTTCTGTTGTAAGTTCCTTGCATATTTTTTGTAAGATTATGCAAAATGACAAAAAGTTTTTACCAACAATCATGTGTAACTAGATTTCTCAAACTTCTATTGTTTGGGATCATAACATATTTTTCTACTCCCATTCTGTTTCTCTCTTGCATTCATGCTGATGCTAGATGCTCTCTCAAATGTTATTTGACAGGATGAAAAGTATTGGCCACTGTTGCCTCCACTGCCTTCATATGGATATGGAAGAGAGCATCCTGGTCCTCGTTATGGGAGTCTTATTCATGGCCAAAATCTTAAGGATGTTGTTATAACAGGTGACATTTTAAATCATCTCTCTCGTGGTTATGTTTGCATTTATCTTAGCTCCTATATTACAAGCTTGGAAGCTGAATGCATCTATCAGATTAGGAAAAAGTCGAATTTAGAGTTCTAAATTTTAATAGTATACCAAATATGTTTTATGGTAGACTTTGCTATTGACCAGTGATAGATGTCAACCATGAATATCACCATTCTAAAAAGTAAAATTCCATAGTTATGAGAGATGTCCAAGGTTAATGACGGTCCAAGATCATTTTGAAAGCAGTTTTGCTGTGGCAATATCCTGCATCTGAATGACCTACGATTAAGTTCTGCAGCATATATGCTACATCACTCCTGTAAGGAAAAGATCAACTCTGTTTTTCCTTCTTAAGCCTGAGAAGAAAATCCCTGTGTTGAAATTTTCGGCAATTGTAGAAACTAAAATCTTTAAAGGCAGTGACGGTAAAGGAATTGTAAAACTGAACAAAAATAATCAAAGAATGTAGACTTTCCAGTTGTTTAATGTTTCTATCCAAACACATAGTTACTGTGAAGTCTCAACTTTTTATTCTGACCTTTTCTCCTCTTCCACAGAACAACTAACTTGCACAAGAAGCAAGAAAATAGAGCATTGATTTGAAATTCTCTTATATCCTTTCTGGAGCCAATTCCTATGATTTTTGATCATGTTACAGCCTTGTAATGTTTTTGATAGACTTTATAGGGCTTGATACCTTTCTAGTACCTAAGTTTTATCAAAAGTATTCCAAATCGACCATGTTTTAAAATGGTTCTAGTTTAATACCTATGTTTTTTAAATAGTTCCAATTTAATATCTATGTTTTTAAAATGGTTCTATTTTTGTATTTTGAGAGGTAAAGGTCAGGTTTTAACATTTTGGCAGGATTATATTTGTCATTTTATCCCTTCCCGCCTCAATTAACGAACTGAGCCTTCATTTCTGCCATTTTTATTGGATAAAAAGAGTTTTCAGATTCATAAAATACTACTTAACTTAGATTTCTTTAGTTATTTTCCTCTTTTTTGTTAAACCTATGAAGTGTCTTCAAGTAACCATCCTTCTTTGTTACTGCACATTTGATACCTATAGTTTTGCTATTAATTTTTTTTTAGTTACTGTACAGTTTTGTAGTGTAATTGTAATTTTTTTTTTTTTTTGTGTTCTTTATTGTACAGTATTTTTGCATTTTTATTGTGATTTTTTTTTCATTGACCGCACAGTTTTGTAGTGTATTTGTAATTTTTTACTGCACATTTGAAATCTGTAGTTTTTTTGTTAATTTTTTTCTAGTTATTGCACAGTTTTATATAAAATTGTGAATTTTTTTTGTGTTCTTTACTGCACAGTATTTTTGCATTTTTGTTGTGAATTTTTGTTTTTAGTAACTGCACAGTTTTGTAGTGTTTGTGAATTTTTTTTGGGTTCTTTATTGCACATTTGATACCTGCAGTTTTCTTGTTAAATTTTTTTTAGTTGCTGCATAACTTTATAGTAAAATCATGAATTTTTTTGTGTTTTTTACTGCAATTTTTTTTTATAATTTCGTTGTGAATTTTTATTTTTTTAATCACTGCACAATTTTTGTAGTGTTTGTGAATTTTTTTTAGGTTAATACTGTACATTTGATACATGCAGTTTTATTGTGATTTTTTTTTTTTATAGTTACTGTCTAATTTAAAATAATGAATATACTCATGCCCAATTCACTAAATAGTAAAAAATCTACCCTAAATCCTAAAAATGACTAAATTGAAACTATTTAGAAAATATGGGTATTAAACTGGAACCATTTGAAAACATAGTCAATTTGGGGTACTTTTGATAAAACTTGTGTACTAGAAAGGTACTAAGCCCGACTTTATATCATGTATCCATGGGTTCTATGTAGGTAAAATGGTGCAAATCTAGTTCACCTTTCACATAACCATTGCACAGTCATAAATTTTACCGTCTCTATGCATATTTTATTTATGAACCTAATCAAATTCATTTTCATTGACCAACAGGGCATAATGGTACCATAAATGGGCAGGGTCAATCATGGTGGAAAAAGTATCGGCAGAAGCTTCTAAACAACACCAGGGGACCACTTATTCAGATCATGTGGTCAAGTGACATTGTGATTACCAACATAACTTTACGTGATTCACCTTTTTGGACACTTCATCCATATGACTGCAAGAATGTAACTATCAAAGATCTCACAATTTTGGCTCCCATATTTGAAGCTCCTAATACTGATGGGATTGATCCTGGTAAGTGGCTTTTGCTACCAATTTAATTTACAATACCCTAATATCCAGTCCTATAACTAGTTTATTATCAATTTTGTAGTGTTTTCATAGTGTTCATTGGTCTGGTTGTCCTGGGTTAGAGCCTAATGGTTAGAAAGGATATTATGATAACCGTCGTATCATAGGTTGATTAAATGATATGTCTGGGCAGAAGAGTAGGCAGACTTCTGTCTTGTTACTAGTAGATAATGGTTCATGGTTAAAGCTTTTGATATTGCTCTTTGCTCCTGATGGATATTCATGGATAGTTAAGGTAGACACAGCATATTGGTCTTCTCTAGTGGTATGAGTTTTCTAAAGGTTATTGTCATTTTTCTGTTACCTGAAATCCATTAACTATCTGCCGCCCTGGTAACAGATTCCTGTGAAGATATGGTGATTGAAGACTGTTATATAAGTGTTGGGGATGATGCCATTGCAATCAAGAGTGGCTGGGATCAATATGGAATTGCTTATGGACGACCTTCAAGGAACATTCTCATCCGAAATCTTGTTGTTCGCTCCATGGTCAGGTGAATATTTATGCCCATCCCTATCCACCCCGCAGTTAATCATTGCACTGTATACATTGTTGTTAAGCACCCGTTATAACCTTATAGATCTTTTGTTGATAAATCTTAAGACCCAAAATATAACATATAAGAAAATTGTTAGCCACCTCTTGTAGCTTAAGCTTTTAAAAAAATTGGTTGCTAACAATCTTCTAATATAATATGAGAGTTTAAGTTTTTGGAAAAAAAATATCAAAGCTAAAGATTTAGGTTTGAATCCCTCCTATCTCAATAGTTTCATGTTGGCCTGCCCTTGGCTGCATCATGATATTAAGTTTAATCACAATATGTAGGTTATTGCTTCATATATGACATCTCTATGGGCCCAAATCTAATTTCACAAAAGATAAGTTTTTGGTCCAAAGTCCAATTATTTGAAATAAATATGTACTTATTCGGCAAATGTTTTCTTTAATCATTATCCTTTTCCTTATAAATTAACCAGTTTTGAGCGATGCAGAGAAAGAAAGGTTTTGTTTTGTTTTTGCAAAAAGGTTTTGAAACAGTTAGGTTTTCGTACTTCTATTTTTACTATACTCTGATGTAATGAATATGGTGTTGCGATAATGAATTAAAAAGGAAATCTCAACCATTTGGTACTTTTATGAAAGTAAGTAACTAAGGTTTGCAGCAGGAAGCCTCAAACTACTTTATAGTATACTACTTATTAGGGCCCAAAGCACTAAAATACGTAACTGTACCTTGGCTGATTGCAACAGTGCTGGCATATCAATAGGCAGTGAAATGTCTGGTGGGGTTTCAAATGTTACAGTGGAGAATCTTCTCGTTTGGAACTCAAGGCGTGCTATCCGGATCAAGACTGCTCCAGGAAGAGGTGGATATGTGCGTCACATAATCTATAGGAATCTTACATTTGACAATGTCCGTGTTGGTATTGTTATGAAGACAGACTACAACGAGCACCCGGACGAGGGCTATGATCCAAAGGCTCTTCCAAAGCTTGAAGACATAAGCTTCACTAATGTACATGGACAGGGAGTTCGTGTTCCCGTCCGTATCCATGGGAGTGAAGAAATTCCAGTGAGAAATGTGACTTTCAGGGATATGTTGGTCGGGATAACATACAAGAAGAAGCACATCTTTCAATGCGCCTTCATCCAAGGTCGTGTTATAGGGACCATATTTCCTGCCCCTTGTGAGAATCTTGACAAGTATGATGAGCAAGGACAGCTGGTTAAGCGCTCAGCCTCACAGAATGTAACCGACATTGATTACGATTTTTGAGGGGAGAGGTTTATGGATTCCTTTGCTTTTTGGCATGAAGTTCAACAACTGAGTACATGCATGCCTTGGGGATGGAGCAGTTGGTCCTCTTGACTTTGATTTCATTTGTTAGTTTTCTTGCTCCACTTTTATCATTGATTGAAGTTGTGTATATAATCAAAAAATTTCTGTTGCTATACAATCATGAAGAGGCAAATTAAAGTTTCTATTTTGTACACTACCTACTTGGGTTGCAGTGAAAAGCTTGTCTAGTTTTATGAACAACCAGGTAAATTCAGAAGTGCAACGATGCACTTGTGCAGTTATGCTGGAAGCTTTGAACGCGTACGAGGATATAAATAGAAACTTATTAATACTACAATAGTAATGAACAAATTTCTCTTGCTTTCTATTTTATCTTTTTTGTGCTTATGACATATTAAAAGCATTTTTAACAGCAAAAAAAAAAAAAAAGTGTTTTTAGACCAAATAGGGAAGAAAAAAAAAATTGTGAAAAACACGCCAGAGGCACATTATGTGCTTTGTGCTTTTGTAGTGGTGGCTATCTACTTTCTTAAATTCAGAATTTATCTTCTATCTTTTACGTAAGTTTCTCACAATTTTACAATGTAATCCAAAATGCAGCCATTTTTATGTTCACTAACTCATAATAGGTAATTTTCTTTTAGTTTTCTTGCAAGAAAACGTTTATTGTTTACATAAACAATGAAAATGAAAAGGAATGTAGTGATTTGGTATATGTTTCTTGTGACCAAGAAAATGATGTGAATTTGAACTACACAAGTGTATATGTGTACGAGTGAGTGTGTAAATAATGATAAGCAAATAAGAAAAGTTATTTATTAATAAAATGTTATAATGTGATAGGTTAAAAGTAATCCTATTTTAGTTTTTTATCCATTTAAATTTATTATTAGTATTAATTCATTATCAACATCTCAAAAGCCTGATATTTTTAATTAAAAAGTCAGATATTTTATCATGCTTCTCTTTCGGAGCGATTGTGAAGTTTTATTTATTTATTTTATCATTTTAAATTTTAGTCAGTAAATGACAAAGACATCTCTTTATGTTAATAATTACACGCCGAAAGAAAGATGTCGTGTATATCGTTTTCTTACTATTTTTAGTTAAAAGTCTCACTATTCGTTGCAAATTGCAAGAGATTCTTCTCTCTTTTAATTGATGCAAATGTTGAAAACTTGCAAACGCCAATCGTTTCTATCTACGAAACAAATTATCAACTTTGATAAGATTAAAATAGTATGATAATATTATCATAAAATGTATTAATAATTTAAAGTTTTAATTACGTTTTTAAATAAATTATTTTTATATTTTAAATTATTAACATTAATTATTATTTTTTAAGATTGATTATCATATTAAATAAAAATTCTGATAAAAATTATATTGGATAAAAATTCTAATCATTATATATAATAAAAATTTTAAATGTTATTTTATTTTTATAATTTTTTTTTTTGCTACAAATTAACTTATTAGTATAAAAAATTTAATTTTATATTTATTTTAAATATTAAAATAAATAAAATAATTTAAATTTGATATATATTTTTAAATAAATGTAAAAAATATTATAAATATGTATAACAAATTTTGTAATATTTATAAATTTTAAAAATTATATTTATGGATAAAATGAAAAGTTAAAAATATTGGAAAGATATTAGATATTTTAGTCCTTCACATTTGATATTATCTGCTTGAACGTTAGTTATTTATCTAATGCTGAACAACTTAATACAAGGTTCACGAGCAAAATTTAAAAAAGCTTTTACAGAAATTATATAATTTCATTGATGATATTTCATATTGTGATGTGACATATTAAATTATCATTTTCTCACTTTATATTAATTTTTTTTAGACTAAATTAAAAAAAAAATTGTGATTTAAAATATAAAAAAATATACTTTTATAAAATAAAAAATATATATATAAAATCTCTGCTACATTTTATTTTCATTAACGCATGCTTTGGTTACATTTAACAACTAAATCCTCATTATTGTTATGTTTAAATATTACAATTAATAAATAATTAACAGAATATCTAGTTATTATAATGAAGAATCAAACATAATAGACCATTTTATTTTGGTGAAAAAGAGAGGGAAAAAAAAAAATCGAAACGTAAATCACTATTGATGACATGGATAAGGACTAATGGATTCAACAATGAAATCAAATTGCAGCCTCTAGCATTTGTGGGGACATAATAAAGATATCCATGTGATAATTTTAGACGAGAGGCAAAAAAAAAAAAAAAAAAAAAAAATATATATATATATATATATATATATATATATATATATATATATATATATATATATATATATATATAGTACTTGGTGAGTGGTTGTGAAATTTATCTCATTGGACCACATTTCTAATTTATCTTTAAATTATTTTTCTCTCAAGTCAAATGTTTTTTCTAAGACAAATTTTTTATTATATTATTAAATTCAATAATTTTAAAATATTATTTATAGTAGGTTTTTTTCTTTTTTTGGTAAGATGTCACTAGATTGCCTTGTTCTTTCTCATGCTAAACATGTAATGATGTACACGTTTCTCTGAATTAGTATGAACCAAAGCCATGTAAACATTGTTGACAAAGAAAAAAAGATAACAAACTATTAAAATTAATTAATTCCTTTTTAGTATTTTACTAATAGACAATTTGATGAGTGGATAACTTAATAAAATATTTTCTCCTTCACGTTAATTATAAAGGTGTCGTATAAAATTATCTCTTCAGTGCAATCTTTTTGACTTTTCACAAGTGTTCTGATTATTTATATTTTGAAAGATTGAAAATTCGGCAATACATATGGTCCACATGTACCGAGGATGCATCAAAACTCAAGTTGATACAATAAGATAATGAAAAGCTGCAAAACCCAAAAACAAGTTGGAATCGTTCCACAGCATGTGACGCATTCAATACTCAATATCGTACACGGAGCAACGTGTCAATCGTATACACTATACACGGAGCATTATTCGTTTTAAACTCACATTTTTTTTTTCTTTTTGCAAGAAAAACTCTACAAATGCTTCTGTATTCCATCTAATTTAATAATAAAATATGTATTTTAAAATTAATAAGTTGAGAGGTTCCCTATCACTTATTTTTTAAAAGTATTATTGTATATATTAAATAATGTAATAATTATTATTTAGAAGTAAATTTAGTGATATGTTATCATGAAAGAATTGTGGGAATAATTATTTATAAGATGTTAATTAAATCGTGTTATATAAATTGATATATATATTTAAGTTATGATAAAAATTATTTAAAATAATACTCTAAAATTTATAACGCAAAAAATAATATTAATATTAAATTTGTTTAAATAATCATAAATTTATCTTGAATAACATCTATTGAAATATATTGAATGTAAAATAATATAGCAGACATTATTTTAGCATTGAAAAACTAAAAATATGTGAATTAAATATAATAATATTATTTTTGATCTCATAAACCATTTTGGTATCTTCTTATATAAAATAATAAAATTATTTTTTATTTAGTTATATATTTATGATATTAACAAAACTTAATATGTTTACAAAACATAAAAGATTTAACAATTAAAATATATTTTTTCTCATGTCATGTTGGAATTGTATGTTTCGATCCAATTTGCCAATACGATACAAAGCATCTCACAATGTCTCAACACAAAGCATTTTTTATCCAATACATAAATAATTTTATTTTTAAATTAATTTTACTTTTAATTCATTTAATAAAAAAATATATTTATTTATTTTTTTATAATATTAAAAAATATATTTTTTTTATTTTTAAAATAAAATTAAAAATAAAATTTTATATATAAATAAAATAATACATAATAGTACCCCACGTCACAGTCACATTGAAGATTGTTAAAACATTGTTTATTCTTCTTATTTTTTTTTTTTTTTATGATTAGAGTCAAAACATGTGGTGGTTGAGTGGAGAGGTAGGAAAGAAAACATGTTCCACAATTTAGAATAAAATAGTAATAAAGCAATTCCACCAACATTCTTTTCAGAATGAATTGCATTACAAGTTGGGTAGATTAATGATTTTTTTTTTTTTTGCTTGATAAAGCTCCATAATATATTAGTATTTAGAGAATAGAATTTCTAAAACACTACTTAAAAATGAAATAAATATGCACTATTAACGCTATTAATATTTGAATTCACAATCTTTAACATATGTACGTATGGCTGAATTATAGGATATTTATGGGCCATTGGCCATTGGTAAAACATATATGTGAGAAATTACATGGAATCCTAGAAAGGTCATTCTTCTGTAGAGCATTAAACTTTCTTTTTTTCTTTCCTTCTTCTCTCTGATCTGTAGTATTAATTTACATGGCATTTGAAATTATTGATGTCTTTTAAAAATTCCAATGCATAAATAAAAGTCAGCTTCTTCACAAGCATGTTTAAATAACATAACAATAATGAACGAAAATAATTAATTATATAATATTAGAATTGATATAAGTCAAACCAGTGACGTACATGATATATATAAATATTTATACTTGATAGGACAAAAATAAATTATCCTTAAAATATATGCTCTTTTTTATGAGTTTTGTAATACATTTTAGTTTATTTTATTTGAATGATATAATTTAAATTTTTAAATTTTTTTAAAAATATACTTAATTTTAATTTATCAAAAAAATTATAAATTTTTTAGCACATAATTTTTATGTGAATTTTTAAGTAGTAATTTTGTAGTTTCAAATTTTTTTTACTAAAGAAAAAAAAAATTATCAGATGAAACATAAAAACTGACCATTTTTTTAAAAGGAAGCGGGACTATAGAGATGTTTTAATTATGTCATTAGTATCATTTTTTCTTTACATTATAAATTGTGTTATTTGATCTCTTAATTTTAGGAAAAAAAAATTAATTAAGGACAAAATACATAATTTTAATAATTTTTTAAATTAATTTTTAATTAAAAAATTATTAAGATCATATATTTTGTCCTTAATTGACTACTTTTTTAAAAACTAAATGACACCACTTATAGTTTAATGGACCAAATAATACAAATAATTTAACCTAAAGAACCCATAACACTTTTCTTCTTTTTTAAAATTTAAAAGAATTTAACATTTTTTTTGTCAAAAACTATTTTTTTATTTATAATTTTTGTAAATTCTTTTAGAAAAAAAATGAGATTTTAAAATTACTTCTTACAGAATTTTATGAGAGTTATATGCCAAAAAATTGAATATTTTTTTTGAGAAATTGACTTAAATGTACTTTTTTAAAAAATAAAAAAATTTAGAGTTAAAGACAGCAATTTTTGACATAATTCATAAATTTAACAAGAATTCGAAAATTTTAAACAAGTTAAGGTTAAATAAATTATATTTGTAATTAAGTTGACATACATATAACTCATAAACATAAATTGCACTGTAAACTTGATTTGAGCCTGAACCTTTTAAATAAGTTTGTGTTGTATCATAAATGTGTCCACTTATTTTAACACATTTATTAAATAAGTTGGATTTAAATTATGCTAAACAATTCAATTCTTATATGAGTTTACTTGAACAAACCTAACTCAGCACGATCTAACCCACCTGTTTGATATGCTAGTTTAAAAATGACTCTATATTATGTCAATATTCTCTTCATAATAATTTTTACAAGTGTGAATGAGGAAATGATAATTTTATAAATTTATTTTTAATTAGGTTTAATTGTGCCTATTAAATTAAACCCCTGCATTACGTTGTACGATTGTTATTTTCTTTTCCTCTCTTTGCTTTATTATTTTCATATTTAACATAATTTTTTTTTAAGTTAAAGTTTGGTATACATAGAGTTATAATTTTATTTTTGTAGTATTTATTTCAAATATTTTTTTAGTATATATTGATGTATTTTTTATTTAATTAAACATATATCTATATATATTTTTTTTTGTATAATTCAATCATTTATACTTGATAAAAAGTGTAAGCTATCTAAATAAAATGGCACGTGTCCAAGAAAAAAAATTATGTTGCATAACAGGAAAAAAACAAATATGTGACATAATATGTGTCACCACAAGAAGAAGAAGAAAAAAAAAAAAAAAAAAGGTATGTGTCACTTCAAAAAAAAAAAAATGCATGTGTCAAACACTATAAGAAAATATATGTATATATATTATTTGACAAAAATAACATGTGTTATTTGTTAAAAAAAAACATATTATTATCTACCAAAAAACACATATGCTAAATTAGGTTATTTTTAAACTAAGTTGAATATGATCATTTGAAAATCAAAGGTTTTAATGTTGAGATAAAATTGGGTATTTTAATACAAAAACTTAGTATTTATGTTTTTTTTTCCTTTCTAATTATAATATTAGGAAAATTATCAAAAATAATATTTTTAAAATTTATAATTATAAAATTAGCATCTTAATAATATTGAACGTGTAACATTGAATAGGTTTAAATTATTGCAAGTTAATTTGAATGACGTTTAATTAGACAGATGTTTAAAAAAATGATGTAAATTTTATTTTTTTATTATAAAAATATATTATTTAAATATAAATAGTATTATTTTTTAATATATTATTACGTTATATTAATCAATAATTTTAAATTAAATCAATCTCAAAAAGTTAACAGGTGGGAAAGCTCGTAGTGCATAAACTTTATTTAAAATATATTTTTAATCAATGAAACATTTTTCTTTTTACGTCTAATATATACTTGATATATAGCAGTTTTACTTATGGAAGAGTACAAATACATATATATATATATATATAATTATCGACATATTTAATAATTATTTTTATTTCTTTGACTTTTTTTGGGCATATGCTGGAACATGTTTGTTGTATGAAAAATTCTTGAATTATATAATGAAAGAACAATAGAGTGGAAGACAGGATTTGATTACAGATATATTTTGGGCTTCACATTTTGATACGAATTATTGCATATTCTTGTGTGTCATGAAATGTAAGATGATCATCTAAAATCTTTAAACCAAAAAGAAGAAGTATATCTCAAGTAAAAATCACTTTTGTAATCATTGCTTTAGTGAACTGCTTTCTCGGATCTACTGTTCAGATGAAGTGTAGAATAATATTTTATTTTTATAAAAAATAGCAAACATAATAATAAAATCAATAATTAATACTAATAAAAAACATAATAACATCGTAGTCGTACAGTACAGAGAGCTCCCACAAGTGGGTCATCAATAATGGCTGACATTTCAAAGGATGTGATCACTCATCAGTCACGTATCGTTTCAATTTACAAGAACCACCCACTCAGCTTATGCAGATTTTTTTTTGGAGCATAGAACATTTAAGTTTATTTATAATAATAATAAAATCTTGCTTATGATTTTTACTATTTAGGTAATATTTTGATAAAAGTGAGCAAATAATTTGATTAATTTATTTAAATTAATAAATTTGATTCGATTTGTTGAATTTGGATCGGATTAGATTGACATATTTTATAGTCGGATCAGATTCGGATCGAAAAATATATAATCCGTTCGGATTCGAATTGACAGATTTTATAATTCGCTGCAATCCGATCCAGACTGAATTACTATTAAAATTATAAATAAATATATATTTATTTTTAATGTGTTATATTTAAATATTATACATACCACAATTACATTAAATTATTATTTTAGTTTTAAAAAAATAAAAATGTTAAATTCTCTATAATAATTTAATAATATTCAATAGTATACTTTTTATTATTTTGATTATATAAGTTGTGACTATAAATAAATAAATTTTACTAAAAAATATATCAATTCAAAATTTAAATGTTAGTATATATCGTATTTTATATATGATAATAATAAAAAAAATTATAATCTCAATTCGACCTATTCGATTCGAAAAATTCGATCTGTTTGGATTTAGATTGGTTTAGATTGACTACATTATTGGATCAGATTCGGATTAAAAATCTTCAAATCTGCTTCGGATCGGATCGGATTCGAATTTATGAAAAAGAAAAAAGTTATTAATTTTTGAAATAATTTTATTACATATTATAATATAATTGATATTTTTTTTAACAAATAATAGACACTCTTTGAATATAAACTTAATCTTTAGTTAATGATAAATTTTATATCTCTATTAAAATTTAAATTTACATAAGATATTTTTATTTATTATTTGAATTAAGAATTAAGGGTATAATATAATTGATTATAATATTTTCTCTCATAATTTATTTTTTAGATGAAATTAAAAGTCATTAATAGCACTTGTATTATCAATATCTTGATTAATCACAACTATGATAAATTTAGACCAATATCAATATCATTATCAATATCAATATCTTGATTAATTTAGAGCACGACTGTGATAAAACACTATTGATAAATTTGATTATAATATTTTCTCTCATAATTTATGTTTTAGATGAAATTAAAAGTCATTAATAGCAGCTTTTATTATCAATATCTTGATTAATCACAAATTGTATGTAAGTTTTTCAAGATAATTGAGTTCTAATAAAAACATAATTATTAGAAAACCTTCTAGAACATTTAATTTTCCTAATAATGTAAATAATCGTCTAAAAAATCTAATAATTAAATTCTATCTTGAATGCCGATCAACAGATAATTGTATTTTTGCAAAACAAAGCCATGTTGCAATTTTGCTATAAATTTCGCGCAGTATGTATTTACCTATCTATATAGATAAAATAAGAAATTATTATTATTTTAGCTTATCTCTGTTTCTTTTTTTTTCAATTAAAATTGTAATACATTATAGTATTCAATTATAATACACAAATAAATAAAAATTGACAAATATTAATATACAAGCATTATTCTCCGGTAGCGCTATTTGCCTTCTTCTTTTTTTAGCTAGGCTTCCGCTTTAGCACTGCTTTGTCTTCAACGTATATACATTTAGCTTCTAAGTAGCAACATCTTCAATAAATAAAATATGAAATGTAGGTTAGTTTTAAATTGAAAAACGTGAAGAAAACTAATGAAATATATAAATATATATACACCACAAATTGCAGTTAAAAAATCTATGTGATAAATAAATAAAAAATAGTAGAAATGCATCACAAAACTATGAAAAGTAAAATAATCGTGGAGTGCAGATGATTGAGCATGTAAACAAACTCAAATTACAAATATTCAAGAACTATTTGTCACATAAATCTCGATAAAGTCATGTCTTTATTGAGTAGTGATAAATGGCATTTTTCGATAAAAAAATGCTAAGAACACATGATTTGTATAATATTATCCATTATTAATGGAGTAAACTTATATTAATTATATTACTTTCTCTTTCTATAATTTAATAGATATTTGTATTTAATATCACATATTATCCACTCTAGAAATAACAAATGATTTTTCTCACTTTTGTATCTATATCAATTTATTATGATACATGGTAAAATTTTTATGAAAAATAAAGAAGTTATTAATTTTTGAAATAATTTTATTACATATTATAATATAATTGATATTTTTTTTTAACAAATAATAGACACTCTTTGAATATAAACTTAATCTATAGTTAATGATAAATTTTATATCTCTATTAAAATTTAAATTTACATAAGATATTTTTATTTAAATTAAAAATTAAGGGTATAATATAATTGATATAGCTATAAGAAAAGGTATAAATTAATCTCAAATAATATGATCCCGTTCATTCTTATAACTAATTAATCATGTCGACTATATAAATATTTCTATAAATAAAATAAGACTACATAAATATTCTTATTGAAAAATTATATGGTACACGTCATTATTTTAATGACTTTGAATTATGAATACTATTACAATTATTGGCATGTTTGGTTCAGTATAGGAGGAGTAACGTGATAGTTGGATTTGTAAGATAAAAATTAATGATAATAATAATAAAAAAATTTAAAATAAATAATAATAATATTATATTTGTTTGAATAATAAAAATAAAATATTGATAAATATTAAATAATATGTAAAAAATTATAAATAAAATTAAATTAAAAATTATTTTTTAAATTTTAAATAAGAAAAAATGAGAAAAAAAATAAATAAATGATTATATAAATATTTGAGAAAATAGAGCATTTTAATATATTTTTGAGAGATGTGAGAAGAATGAGCATTTTTAATACTGTTGGAATATTTTATATTACATCATAAATTAACAATTAAATTAAACACATAAATAGTATGAATCATTCTTATTATCATTTTTATTATTATCAATCAAGCATGATCTAATTGTAATAAAATTAATATATTATTGTATTTAGTTTGACTGTTAGACTGTAATGAAAAATAAAATGATTATATCGGTAGTAATAATCCTTATTACTCCCATACTCTTTTAAAATACACTATAATATTCTATTTTTTTCACTATTTTTTGTGATATTAAGAACAATACAAGAAAATTTGTATTTAATATTGTCTATTAAATAAATATTATAATCACATAAATTTAATTTTTTATTCATATTAATTATGTTTAAAAAATTATATCATTTTTTAATTTTTAAAAATAATATTGTTACTTGTCATAATTTTATAATTTATAAATATAAATTTATGTATTTTTAAAAAAAAAAATTTATCTCGATAATTTTTTTTTTCTCTTGTCAATTACTTAACGTCAAATCGTAAGTGAAGCTAATAATCTGTCAGAAGCTTTTGCTGCAAATGGCTGATCATTTTGCACCATTTTAGTTGACTTGACGGGCTTTCTAACTCCGTTATATTGTTTTTAGATTAAACAAATTTTAAAAGCAAGGACAGAAAATGTAAATTTAATGAGAGGAGCAGGTTGATTCTTTAAGAAGCAAACGTGATGGATCTTTATAGACACACACATCACGTGGTAAAATTGTAACTTTCAAAACAACTACACATCTCTCCTCTGAAATTGCTCGTGAACCTTGCAAATTTATTCACAACTTTTAATTTTTAAAAATATGTTTATTAAGGCTCGTGTTATTTAAATATTTTTATTTATTTAAACAAAAGTTATTAAATGCAACACATGTCATTAAGTTCAAACATTTTTTAACAAATAAAAAGGTTGGACAAATTTACAACCAATATAATAATTTTGGGACATAAAATTTGATTATCCCAATAAAAAATACATGTAACTACAAGATAGAAAAAAAAAATCTAAAATTTTAAATAAAATATATTAATTTATTATGAAGTTCTGCATGAAAGCTGGATGCTTTTCTACGGATAAAATTTAATTTAATCACACGGTCTTCGAGAAGATTTGATAAATATATAAAAATAATATTAATTATTTTTTTAATATTTTAAATTTTTAATAAAGTTAATTTTTGAATAACTTTTAACATAAACATGGTATCAAAGCATAAAATTTTGTCTTCAAAATTTAACAATTTTAATTATTTATTGTAAGTATTTAATCTGCAAATCAAATAATTATGAAGAGTTATAAATATATAAAAATAATAATAATATCTCTTTTAATAGCTTAAATTAAAAATAAGAAAAAAAAGTTAACCTTTAACAAGTTTTTAGATCTCTTTATTAAGTTTGAACCGCATTTGATATAAAAATGATTTGTCGAGCACAGAGAGAAAGAGAGGGAAGAGTTATTATGGTGGTTTGGTATTTAGTCACTTTGTTGAATTTCAATTAATATCATGCGTTAATTTCGAATAAAATGCGCTAATCCAAACCCAACAATCTGTTTGAGTTGTCTTATATTTATTTAAAAAAAATATTAAAATTATATAAATTTACACATATTTTTATATCTAAATTATTTATAATTTGATATATATTAAAATTATTTTAAAAAATAAAAAAATAATTATTTTTTAATTTTTTTAGCATATATTATAATATAATTAAATTAAATATAAATTTATGAATTCTCACGTTACTGTTGAAGAGTATTAATAACTAATTTTCGTTGAAAGTTTGGAAGCATAGCCTTTCTACACATGCGGGAAGCTAACACCGTTTTTCGATTTTAGATATACAAACAAGTGTGGGCTCCAAAAGTCGCTATCACAATAAAACTTCTTTGTTCTCCATCATCCATTTACAAGCAGACGTGTGTCATCCAGATGAGTACAGTACATGTGGTCTCCTCCACCGGCCTATCTTGAATCTTTCCTTTCTCTCTCCGCGTTTTCCATACCACTCGACTTGCTGTTTCTGAATCCTATTTTTATTATTATTATTTTATTTACCTTTAGTTGGTTATAGAATCTTTTATTTCAATAAATTATTATTATAAAATTACCATGCAATTGTCGTCTATATTAATGCTACCAAATCGGCCTAACTATCAGGACTTTGTTGTAAAATCGTACCTCTTGTGGTATTACAACCACAAAAACAAGCATATGTATGAAATTGAAGATTGAAGATAAAATCAAAAACTATAAGGTGTAAAACATAGCTATGGTAACGGGTTTCAACTTTCAATTATTGGTCAAGGAAAAAAAAGTCAAGAAAAAACTTCATCAAAAAGGAGGTTCGTAATTACTTTACAGATACACTAACATGTTCATCAGAATCATCAAAAAGGAGGATCGTAATTACTTTTTTTTTCGGAAAATTTTTTGTAGTTTAGGTAGTAATACTTCTTAATTTTTTCACTATAAATCCAAGTTCGATCACACCTGAGTGTGTGACTGTGTTTTCTCTTTATTAATAAAAAAAAAGAGACTTTAGAATCCCCTTAAAAAAAAAATTCATCGGGAACATAAAAAATTATTGGCTATATTTAATTAAGGTATTCACCTTAGACTAACATGTGTGATAGTTTGACAGTTTGTACAAAAAGGGTATTCACCTTAGACTAACATGTGTGATAGTTTGACAGTTTGTACAAAAAGGTCAGCAGTTTAATAGAGAGAGTTGTTCATTCTTCGTAGCTTAAACTGCTGACCTTTTATCCATACAATCAATTATACATCAAATACTAAAAAAATTACAATAGAGAAAATGAAAAAGAGACAAAAAGGTACATAAATTAGCGAATTACAACCTAAATTGGAATTGGAGTACTGATCAGATGGTGGAAAGATCATCATGCAAATACCTGAATTTTGACTTAGAAAAACCATGACAGTCATAAATCAAAGAATTAATATAAAAACGAATCGTTTTAGTCAAGGGAAAAACATTCGGTCACTTGAATGTATTTTACAGAATTTTATAACGGACAATTTTCCCAATTTAATATATATTTACCTATTATTTTTATATATCTAAATAAATAGAGAAAATTATAAAATTGAATATATATCTATCATTTTCATATATATATATATATATATCACCACTCAATTGATTTTCAACGAAATATTCATAACCCTCCAAGTTTAGGGAAATGAAAATGCATTGAAAATTTGAATAGAAGATTAATTAAACAAAGTAACAAAAGAAAAACTATAACTTTGTCTTGAGCATAGAAAAAGAACCTTAAAACAAACCAATCAACTTTAAATTATAATAAAGATAAAAAGGGGCATTTAAGTCCCTCTATTTAAGTTGGTATCATTTATTATCTTAATTTATAAAAGATATTTTTAAGTCCATTTATTTATATAAAAAAATGGCCATTAAAAAATAATTTAACTTTTATAAAAATTGTTTTGCAATTAAAATTATGTAATACGTATTAAATGATAAAAATATGAGATTAATTGAAGATAAGAAGAACAATATAATAAAAATATTTTTTCTAGAAAAAGAAAATATTTACATCAAAACATATTAACCTACCTCACACTTTTATTTATCTATTTAACTTTCTAATCCAGAAAAAAAAAAAAAAAAAAAAAAATTAAAAAATAAATGAAGAATATGGAGTTAAGAATTGGGGATAAAATTGAGAACCAATATTCTCATTCCTTAATATTTTGTATAAATAATCATTATTATAAATAATATAGAATACTTTTAATGAGATATAATATTTATAAATTTTATAATAATTGTACCAAATAAAACTAAAATTATAAATGAGTTTTACCTTCCAACATCAATATAAATCAAATCTCTAAAGTTAGAATTAAAATTCTTACCTGTAGAGTACGTGTTACAAATGAGCTCTTATACAATTGTATGAATTACAATTGCAAGGCGTATTTTGTGGAAAATTTGCACTTTTTTGTAATTGGAGAAATTTTTTATCAAATATGAAATACATAACATAAATAAAATGTCCATTTAAAAAAAAAAAATTATCTAAAATAATATTTTTAAAATTTATAATATCAAAATATTATCATTATTTTAATTAAAAATAATATAAAATAGTATTATTTTTATTATTATATAAACAATTAAAAATAATATTATTTTTATCATTAGTGTTGGTTTGGTGGAATTTTTTATTTTCAAAAGAACTTTCCAAAATAAATGGAAACGGAATTGGAAGGAGACCGTGTGGGTGTCACCTCATGGGTTGATTGGGTTCACTTAAGACCTGCAGGGCGCCACAAAAAAAGTCACTTGCGCCGTTAATTATCACGTCATCTATTCTTTTACTATGAGCACGCCGTCTGATCACTTTTACGCGAAAATAATATACAGAATCTTTTTATATTAAACGAGTTCGAACTTATACCACTTTTTAATACGAATTTAAAATATATCTTTGCATAATTGACTATAAATATTCTCTCTCTTTTATCAAATGGACCATATATATTCTTTTTGTATTGCTTTTTCTTTATTCATTACTTTTTTTTTTTTGCTATTGATATTTATATATATAACTTTTTTATGAATAAATAAGGAGGACAATGTATTTTCAATTTAGTTGCGTATTTATTTATAACAGTCTTTCTTTTGATCCTTTTTAACAACGATTTTTTTAACCTTTAATTAATTTACCCTAAAAAGTGAACAAATCATAAAAAAAATAAAATTAATTTAAACACATATTTAATCATAGTATTAATGGTACACTTTTTTTTTTTTTTTTTTTTTTTAAGATATAGTATAATTTGTTAATATTTTGGTGGTTATCTGTCGATAAAATAATTAAAAATATCTATATTTTAAAACCCACATACAATAAAAATATTTAAAAATATGTATTCAAAAATAATTGGTAACTAAGGTCTCATTAAAGACGGTTCATGTGCTTTTAAATTGCTTCAAATTTTACTTTGGTAATTAAATCACCCCAATTTTCGATTAAGATCTTTTATATTTCCAAGTTTTATTTGTAAGTACATTTTGAGCTAAATTACATATATATTTTTTAAATAATTAAAATTTTGTAAAATTAATATTAATTCACCTATTTTAAAGGGGTATATTTGCCTACTCACACTTGCAATATTTTTTATTTACTTTTACACAAATAATTATTTTTTTTATCAAGATATCTCGTTAGTTTAAAGGGTTTTCATTTTAGGCAGATGATAATGATCAGAATATTGTATGCTAAAAATAAACTTGACATAGATAGCTTTAAAAACTATTATTTGTAAAAAAAAAAATGTTATAAATATGAGTAGATAAAAAATTAAATGTTTGAATTCATATTAGTTTTGCTAAAAAAATCAAATGATTAAAATTGTTGTTTCATTTAGTTTAAAATGTACTAATGACTAAAAATTAAATTTGTGAAAAAATCATGTTAAAAATTAGGATAATTTTACGTTCCAAAATAAAAATTATATACTTTAAAGGTATGAAACCCATGAGATCATATCACATAATAATCTATTTTATTTTTTTATTTTAATTAAGCGCAATATTTATAATTTTGATTCAAATTCTAAATCTTCAATATGTGTAATATTATATGTCATTGGTTATAAAAAAAAAAAATTGTATACGTTTAGACATAATTCATTGATTTATTTATAGGTATTATTTAATATATCATTAATTAAAAATATTTAATTTGTATAACTTTTTATTGTCCCACATATTTTGTGACACTGTCAAAAATTATATAAACAAATACAATTTTGTCGTTCTCAGTATAAAACAACTTGTAATCTTTTTATCTCAGAGCTTTATTGTACTGATGAAAACCGATATACTACACTTGTAAAATAAAGTTACTCAGAATCAAAATTAATATAATTTTTGTATTTTGAAAAATATTTCTGAGTTTTTGTATTATTCGTAAGATAAAGCTAAAACTGAGGGAGAAATGAGAGCTGAGAGCTCAATGGCTCTATTTATAACTAAAGATTGCAGCTGATTGTCACTAAAATCGGGATCAGCGGATGAAAATGTGATGCAACGTTCACAAGGAAACAGTTCCATAAGTCTCGGTCTGAATTAAATTGAACTGAACTGAACGGTAAAAAATTAACAGTCATAACGTGGGTGACTCAGTTTGGATAAGAACAGAATTTTCTGACTATTAGAAAAAAATAATTTTAATAAATAAATTTTTTCCAAAAAAAATAAAGTAGCACCTCACACACTCACACTTTCGCCAAGCATGAACGTCCTTTCTTCTTCCACAAAAGTGAGTGCCTCTTGAGGCTCAATTACAATTATAAATCGTTTTTTATATAAACATTTCTTAAGAAATGTACAAAAATAATGTGAGATAAAAAAATTTCGAGAGAGCAATTTTTGGCATTCTTATTCTTATTTTCATTTTTTTTTATTTTTATTTAAATTTACAGTACAATAAAAATAAAATAAAAAAATAATTTATGAAATAATTGCACCAAATAACTAACCCCCTCCTCTCCCACGCAGTATTTTTTTTTTTTTTTTTTTTCTTTTAAATTGCTGGGCAGCACCTTCTTTTTTCTTTTTTTTCTTTTTAATTTGCGTTATTTTGCTTTCCTTCTTTCCTCGCACGTTGTTTGAGTTTTTTTCTCCCTTTTAATTTGCATTATCAAATCATAAATTTTTAAAATTAATTATAATTTTATTTTTTTTTCATTTGACTCGAATATTTATTTTTTATTCAATTGAATATTATATATATATTAATTTAACCCTTTTACTTAATAAAAAGTGAAAGTTGTTAAAAAAAAACACATATAATATATCAAGAAAAAAAATTATATATTACATAATTTAAAAAAATATATGTTACTTTATATGTGTCACTTCGTAAAAAAAATTTATATGCCAAATACTATAAAAATATGTGCATCATTAACAAAAAAAAAAAAATATATATATATATATATATATATATCTGTTAAAAAAAAATATTTGTGTCGTTACCAAAGAAGAATTTATGTGTTTAGAGGTGGGAATTGTTTTTAAAATCATTTAAAATTAAAAAAAAAAAAAAAAAAAAAACTTCTCTTTTTATAATTAATAATGTGAATTTGAGCGAGTTAGGAAAGTTAAAATTTCAAGTTTAAGGTTGAGTTCAAGTTAAACTTTATAGGCTTATATATAGGGGTGATAGTTTAGGTCGAACCGATTTTAACCCGATCCTAGCATGACAACCCCGAGCTCGATCTTTTTTTTTTTTTTTCGATTGTCATTTCGGATAGATCTATTTTTGACCCAAAATTAATTCGATTTTGGTTTAAGTCATTTTTTTCGTATCGTATTTCATGTCGTCGAAAATTTCAACCCCTAACGATGTGAATTTGTATTTTGTCGTATTACTGTTAGAGATTTAAGTTTTACAGAATTTATGTAAATTTTGATTAGTGAATGAGTGTCTAATAGGTAGTTATGATTATTATTATTATTTTTAAAAACGGGTCAATCCGACTACTTTTTTTTTTCGTGTCATTTCAGGTTGACCCTTTTTACCTAAAATTAATACGATTCGAGTTCGTGTCGGATATTTCGTGTCGATTTTTATGTCGTGTTGAAAATTGCCGGTCCTATATATATATATATATATTTGGGTTGAGCTTTAAGTTAAATTAAAATTCAAAACTTAAATTTATTCGGTTAGATTTAGACCTGATTTTAAGTTAGCTTATGTTATATGTAACAACTGATAAAATAATTCTTTCGTATATATTGAAACTTGCATTTGCAATCTATTCATTTGGCATAATATTATGGCAGTAAGATTGTTTATCTTATTACTTGATGAGTAAGAGACTCGAGCAAATACAGTTTGGTCTAAAAAATTAAATTAATTTTTTATTAAAAGAAAAGTGTAAATTGTGTTTTATTTTTTGTGTCATAATTTGTACCCTAATTATTTACAAAGACGTTTTACTTATTTTTATGTGACTTTGCCCTAATTTACTTATAAATTTATTTAGTAATTATAAAATTAGTCTTGAAGAGAGAGAGAGAGAGCATCTGAGTCGAATTATACACACAGTTTATTTACAATTTTAAATATATGTTTTTAAGAAACAACATAACACACCAAATATATATAGATATATATATACACACACTTTTGAAAAGCTCTCAAAGTGAAGTATAACCCGGTATTTTTGTGTTGCATAATTATTTATATCACATATAATAATAAAATAAATAATATTATTATATATTAATATATTATAGAACATGACTTTAAAGTAATGTTACGTGTCATGATTTTATATTACCTATTAAAATAATGAGAGAAACAAGTAAAAAAAATTAATTAATTAAATATATAAAATTAAACTTAAGTATATATAATCATGATTAGAGCCAGACTCTAAAAGTCAGCATTTTTTTTTGTTATTAGTTAAAGATAAAGTTTATGATATAAAGTTATTACGAAAATCAAGCATCGTTTGTTATTAATTAAATATATATTTTATTATGTATAATTATGAAATAATTATAAAATTATTTAATGTAATTGTAAAATTATTTAATGAGAAGATGAATATTAAATATTACAACATTTATAATATTATAAATAATACGAGGTGATGTAATAGAATTAAGCATTAATTTAATAAAAGACTCACATATATGTTATTTTAATCAATAAATTATGTCGATCAATGTGTAATATTTTATTAATAAGAATATTCAATTATCTCATTTTATATATATATAAAAGTTGTCATTAAAAAAAATGTACAATGATAAGTGTGATGATTTGAAATCCGTTGATAATACCATGAATAAACGGAAAATTGTGGAATGAACGGGAAAAGAAGTTGCCGTTAAGTAAAATACAAAGAAAAGGAACACGTGTTTAAAATAACAGCCAGAGCCGAGAGGGGACAGATTTAAATAATGCTAGTGAATACCTAGGCAACTACAAATCAAAGGCCAAAGCTAAACTACTCCCCCCCACCCCCATCGATTCCTCGTGCTTTTAACACAACCCTCTCCTTAATATTAAATTCATTTTATTTTTGAGGTCTCTCAGGGGATGAGATATAGATAAGTTTTGGGAAGGTTGAACGCGGAGGTATTTAGATTGGTATTAGATCGATGCTGAGCTTCTTCTCAACAATTCTCTTCCAACTCTGAAATTAAACTTTCTGAGCTATAACTTATTACAGGATTTATTTTTTCTTCAGCTCTTGTTCTTCCTGTCTTTTCTTTTGTTTGGGTCGCCGGAGAATATGTCCAGTTCATCGGAAATTATGGACTTTTCCGGACAGAAACCGCCGAGGATGTCAGAGATGCTTACCTTTTCTCAGAAGTGTGGTATGTTCAATCAATACTTGAAGGAGAAGGGTAGTTTCGGAGATCTCAGCCTCGGGATGTCATGCAGTGTTGAACCGGATGGTGAGCATGAGTTACTTTCCCCGTTTCAATTTTTTTTTTTTTTTTTTCAAAATCAAACAATTGATAAAAATATTTTGGTTCTTATTATGTATCTGGATTTCAGAGTCCGCTGGGCTTTGTTTAATTTCCTAGCTATAGGATAATCTTGGTTTTAGTTTTTAAATCTTTTGGTTTTTTGCTTGTTCTGATTTTGTTGACTTTTTTTCTTTTAATCTTGAGTATCTTTTAATTTATTTTCTTTGATACCCACTTTTTCTTATTGGTCACTAATAGCATAAGAAGTTTGATATTTTCTGATCTCATTAGAGTAAATTGAAGAGGGTATTCAAAATTTGAATAGTTTTTTTTTTTTCCCACCGGAAATTGTGTATCGAGTATATCGTGTACGGATTGTATTTTCTGCGTTTTTGGCAGGAAATTCCGGGAACTTTGGTCACCTAACAGTAATGTTTTATTGACTATTAACCAGAAATTGAATCTATTTTTCATGACCGTGACCTTTGCATTTTATTTTTATTATTAATTTTGAATTAATAGTTAATTTTTGGCTTCCTAAATTCGAGATCTATAAAAATGCTTGGTGAAATTGAAAAGTTCATTATTGGGGTCAAATTTTTTTCCGAAATTTGAGAAGTGTGTATCAGTTGTTTCAGTCATTATTTTCTGCTAGAGACCCTGCAATTGATATCAATATATCAAAGAAAGGACCACATGATTCTTTTTGCACGCTCATGAATGGCCAAAAGTGCCTCTCTTTTGTTTTCAGTTCAAAGAGTTTTAGGATTTTTAGCTCATACTAATTGTCTCGTGGATTTGATTTGCTGGCTGCTATATATAGGTACCTCTGATATGTTTCGCCAGACAACAAAAATGATGACCTTATTTCCAACCACTGAGAAACCCAGCCAATTGGCACCACCTCAAGACCTTAAATCCATGAACTTGTTCCCTATGCAAGCAGTTTTTGGTTCCTCTGTTCCTAGGGAAGGGATCTCCAAGACTGCCGATTCTAGGTATGATTAGTTGTTTATGTTATGTTGCTCATAAGCTTCTTAACAACAACACATGGTGGCCTGTGATATGAATTTAACTCATAGCATTCTATATACCATTCACTTGGGTTGTACTTTTATCAAATTCTGAAATGTGGTAAGCCATCTCTTGATGGTTGGTCATTTTCAGTTCTCATATTAGGTGCCGAGAACTAATATGTTAGTAAGTTATTGCTTTAGCCTTAAGCTTACTTCACCGTGAGATTAATGTTAATGGACATCTTCTGAAGCGTGTATTTGATTTGTCTCAGTGTTAACAAGCCTGCCTCAGGAGAATCGGCAAGGACACAAATGACCATCTTTTATGGCGGACAAGTATATGTTTTTGACGATTTCTCAGCAGATAAGGCAAAAGAATTAATCATCTTGGCTAGTAAGGAAAGCTCTCAGACTCACCCTGCAGCCAATAACAATGTTCCTTTCCCATCTCATCTGACAAAGAGCCCAATCGATTCCAACAACTCAGTTCCTTCAAGCCCAGCTGCTATTCAACCACCCTCTTGTCCCATTATTTGCGGTGTGTTTTAATTTTATGCTTTGCTAATTTCATTTGTATGTTAAGAAATACTGCTGGATGTTATTGACTTGTACATGTATTTTTTCTGTTACAGATCTACCAATTGCTAGGAAAGCTTCACTTCACCGTTTCTTGGAGAAGAGAAAAGACAGGTAGGAATCTTGAAACAAGTATAAGATTTTTGTTAGAAACTTGTTATGAACAACTACCAAAAAGTTGGCAGCTATTATGATATTAGTACAGTATGCAACTATCTGCGTACAGTAACCAAAAAGAACAACTCTGTTGCTGAGTGTGGTTACTCAAAGTTTCCTCTGTTCAATTTTTAATCATAGTTCAATTATATCCAGCTGTGAGCCTGTGGTCTCAGTATGAGGCTAATTAATCTTACTGTGGTTATTTTTGCAGGATCAATGCTAAAGCACCATATCAAATTGGTAGCCCAGCACCAACCTCAACAAAACCAGATGAAACCAAGTCATGGCTAGGCTTAGCTGCTCAATCAAAATAGTAGTTTGAGCCCAAAGATATGAATTATTAGGCTTTTTAATTAATAGTATAAGCCTGTTATCTTTATTTCTTTTTCTATTCCCATTGAGCCTTCAAAGCTCTATTATTGATTCTCTTGTAGTTGGCTCGATTGTATCTGCCTACATCTAACAATTTATTAAAGCTTAGGTTCTGTAATTGAGCATACTGAAGAAGAGTTGAATTAGTACTGGTAGCTTTTGATGTGTATAATCTGTATAACCGTGATTCTTTCTTTTCTTGGATTTTATCACAACCGTGATTCTTTCTTTGAACACTTGGTTGGACTTTTAAGTTTCGCTTTTTGTAGATGACTGCAGCCGAAGTTCTTGACGATATTTTTTTTTTACCGTCTGAACTTTTTTCCCGTTTTAAATCTCATATTCGAGTGTCATTTTATCTATAAAAAAGACATATGATTTTGTTTTTATTTATTTAAAGACGTGGCTTTTAGGTAATAAAAAACAAATAGTTATATTGCATATTATATGTAATTAAAAAATGAATATCTAATCATTCAAAGAAGGAAGATAATTTTATAAAAGAAAAGTAAACCGCAACCCCATTTGCTAATGTTGTAGGATGATCTACTATTTTTCTAGACTTCATTTTCATTTTTCTTTCTTCACGCGGTTAAAGTTTTGAATGGAATAATTTAATTTTAATTTTTAATACAAATTAAATGCAGATATGTGCTTAGGCTTATGAATAAAATATTAGAATGGCAGAAAATACGTGTTTTGTTGTGAAAAATCCACATGGTCAATGATGATAATAAAACGTCAGTTAGGTCATGTGAGTGGTGGTAATTATATTTTAATGTGATAAAATATGAAAAATAAATCTAGAAAGTACAGAAATTTTGGTCACGTTGTTCACGTATAGAAAATGCTTAAAAGTTGAAAGCACTGCTTGCTTTGAATAGAAAAAAGAGGCACGACTTGTGGTGGTATGCTGGTATGGTATGGTATGGGTAGATAAGTACTCGAAATTATAATTTAATGAACTTCACATGAAGGTTTGGTTGCGGTGGGGCCCTACTCGGTTGGAAAAGTATATATACATCTTAACTTTTAATTCATATACCCCATTTTAAAATTTTAATCACTTGAAAAATATTTTTTTATATAATAATTAAAAACAACATATAATTTTTTACGTTATAAAAAATAATATTTATGTACCAGTTAAATGTGATTAAAAATAAAATTTTATGTATAAAAATAATTATATTATATAATTAAATTTATAAGTACCCATCATTCAAATAATATCTTAAAATTACTTGTATCAATAATAAAAAAAAAAATTATTGGTGAGTATAATCTATTCTACAATATTATTTATAATTATTTTTTTTAAATAACAATTATACAATTATACACATAAATATATACACTATAATAAGATTCATACTTATATTCTTTAAATGCTTGCAAAAAAAAATATATATCATTATATTTCAATACAATTTGTTTATATTTAATAAAATACTAACAACTTAGTTATTATTGTGATAAATTTGTATATATAAAATATAAGAGGGCTCGAATTACAATACACTCTCATACTTTACAATATTAAATTTAAGTACGTGTTAATACACGTGTTGTTATTTTTTTAATAAATTATTTAATTGATCTTATTTTATATTAAAAAATTTAATTTCTTTTATGATAGAAATTAAGGTTCATTCTCAATAATAATTTATTGTAGTCACGTGTTTATAATTATTAAAAAATATTAAAATATTATAAAATATTTTATTGAATAAATTGTCTCTTTATGATATTTAAATATTTGTATTTTAAACTTTTACAATATATATATATATATATATATATATATATATATGAACTTCATCGATGATAATAATATTAGTTTATATATAATAAATAAAATATTTATTTATTAAATTTAAACAATCATAAATTTATAATTTTAAAAAATAAACATAATATTCAATTTATCACAAATTTAAAAAAAAAAAGTTCAATTTTTCTCTATCTTGATCTTTTTAATAGAGATATTTTCTACTTTATCTTTATAACAATAATATTAGTAGTAGTAATAATAATAATAATAATCGGTTAAATGACAAGCTTGTATGAGTAATTATAATAATTCAAATTTTATGAAAAATGTTAAAAATAAAATAAAATTTTATTAATAATAGTTATAATAATAGGTATAAAAATAAAAATTAATTTGAATGATTACAAAAAAAATATGAAGTATTAGTATTATTATATTATATTAATAATAATAATAAATATTTATTTAAAATATGAAGGTTTATCCATCTCTTCATATATTATATTTCTATCTAATTGAGTTTACAATTTGAATATTTCAATTGTAATTTTTTAAAATAAAAAATAATTTAAATATTTGTATTATAATTTTATAGTATATAACAAAAAAAATAATGGCGCATGCTTCTTTCATTAAAAGTTTTGTTGTGAAAAAAATTCTTTTTCTTTTAAAAAAATTACAATATCTTTTTAAGAAAAAAATAATCATCTTCTTTAATAAAATCGTATTTGTATCTTATTTAAAATTTTATAAAATTAAGATAAATGTTAAACATTTTAATAAATTACTATCAATTTTAAACTAAAAACACATAATAAAATTATTTATTTGGTACGTTTTTTTAATTCACAAAATAAAATCATTATATATAAAATTTATTATTATTAGAATAATTAGAATTAATATTATCTTTCATATTTTATTATTCTATTTTAGATTAATAAAATAAAATAAAAAATTTATTTTATTTAACACATTGTACATGAAAAGAAACATACCCTTAAATAAATATTTTATGTTCTTAAAAATGTATTTAATATTCATAAGATATATAATTATAAAGGATACTTATTTTTCTAATACAAATGAGTTTAAATTTTGAACCTCATTTTAAAAAATTTACAAATTAAATTAAAATTTTAATTTTATTTATCTATATAAAATAATCAAAACTATATCATTAGTATCTAAATTTTAACAAAATTTATACTTAGCTCAACATTAATCTCATAATAATTTACAATTATTATTAATTCATATAAATTACTTGTAACTTATTAATATTTAATTTTTTTTACTTTTTATTACGTGTGACTCTTTAACTTTTATAAATAAAAAATTAATTTTATAACCATAAACAAACATAAACATAAACCTAAAACAAATATATATAAAATATAAAATTAATAGGTAATAATTGTGGTGGGAATTTTTTAATACAAGTGAAAAAGAAAAAAGAGAGTAAATAACATTAATAAGATTAAGCAAAAATTTAATGTCACAATAAATTAGTAATGGCTAGTAAATTTATTTAATTTAATGTTACTATTTATGTCACAATAATTCATAATTATTGTAATTTATCAATTTTTTGTTATGAAATATCACATAAATCTATTAAAAAAATCTATTTAAAACATACTAATTATGAATAACATTATAATAAGTAAACAACAATTAATAAATTGACTAAAATGGATAAAAAAATATAACAATTAATAATAAATGAAATAAGTGTTTATAACAATTGATAATTTTATTTCTATAAAAAAATTGATAATTTTATAATAAATAAAAGTAACTATAATTTAATTCTTAAATATTAAATTTTGTTCATAATTTAGTCTCAATTTTTAAATATCTTTATAAATTAGTTGAATTTGTTAATTTTATTACTCATTTTACATATTCAAGTTGAAAATATTCAGTCAATTTTATTAAAATTATACTCTAAATTATTTTTAGAAATTAAAAAATGAAATTAATCACTTTACTACTTGTGATTTAGCCTAGATACTAAAATATTCATTTATTGTATATATTTTAATGTAATTTATATTTTATTTTTATGTGAATTTATTTATTTACTTTTATAATTTTTATGCCTTTATATTATTAGAATAAAATATAATAAAGTATTTCGAAGTAAAGATGATAAATATTTCACTATCATTACTAGGATATTAATATATAGTGAATAAATTAAACAAAATTGTATAAAGTAAAAAAAAAAAAAAAAGAGCAAATTTAACAAGTGTAGGTATATAAAATTGGAGTTAGAATTTTTACATACATAAATAGAATTTGTGCCTTTATACAATTTTTCAATGTGATATATTTTTATTTTTTTTGCACTTGAATACTTGAACCTAAAGATTAAAAAAAATGATTAGAAATAAATGATAGAATGAGGAGAAAAAAAGACTTTAAGAAAAGAACATGAAGTATTTCAAAGTGAAGAAGATATACATACATACATACAGTATAATATAAAAACTTATATAAATATCAAATGAAGGAATAGGTAACAATAATTAATTTCTTTAGCGTTTATTTTAATATATTCTTAACTTATCAAAAAAAAGTTTCATCTAAAATTTTAAATTCTTTATAAAAACAGTTCTATTAATTTTTTGAATTTACTTTTTTTTTTTATATATTTAATATAAAGTTGATACGTTTAAATCTAACTTTACATGGATATAATTTTTTAAAATAAAATATGGCATTTTTGTAAAATAAAGAAAAGTATAAAGACAATTTATAGTAATCTATTGAGTATGATGAAAGTAAAGTTGATACTAAGTATATATTGCTAACTGTTTTAAAATTTAAATAATTATATATGAATGTGTTCCTATGAAAAGAAGTTTAAGAATTAAAAGTAGATAAAATTAAAACACTTTTAATTTTATTAATGATAATGATAATAATAATGATATATAGGTTATGGAAATAGAAAGGAAACATAATATATATATATATATATATATATATATAGTAATTATTATAGTATTAATGATAAAAAATTTGATAATTAAATTTAATTTTAAATTTAAAAAAGATAGAATTAGTAAACATTCATATCTCTATGCTCAAAAGAAAACGTTTATATCTTAACTAATAACGTTTTTCCCTTGGTAATTATTTTAACTAATTTTTCATTTTTATTTTATAGAAAACGTTTATATTTTAAATGAGTTGTAAATTATTTAATGTATTAATCATTTTCCATTTTTAGTCTTTGTAATTTATTTATGATAGATTTCTTTCAATTAATATGATTTGTATGATTTATCAGCTATTTTTTTTTTATAATTATTAAAAAAAATTAAACTAATTTGATATTAGTAGTTACTAAAAAGTAAAAATAATAATTTCCTTTCAATTAATATGATTTGTCACTCAAATTTTTATTATATATATTTATATATTCTATTATATGTTTATTACTATCTAATCAATAAACTCAATATAATTATAATTGATAAAAATTGGGAGATTAGTAAGTAATTTTAAAAAGCTATATCCAATACCATCTAATTACATAATATTAGTGATATTTAGAAGTAATAATTTCCTAATTCTCTTAAATCATTATAATTTATTATTAAATTTATAAACTTTCAATTTAAATTTAAACAGTCCCAATAATTTAAAATGTAGTTTGGAAGTTATAGTTAGGGAATAATTATTTATTAGTTGTTTGAATTTGCTTTATATTTTTTTTACTCAATATAAAGTTAATATGTTTAGATAAAGACTTTTTATTGTACCAATCTTTTTAATTTTCGTAAACGTTTTATTGCTCATATAGCTCATATAACGTATTAGTATGGAGGTGAAATACCTTTAATTACACATATTGATTAGTAAAGTTATGTTTTGATTAATGAAATTATTTATTGATATTTTCTTTTTGAAATATATAAACGCAGTTATCTAATTTAATCATAAAATAATAATTATAATAACTATTGTAAAGTTAATTATAATAATGTAAAAAAATGTGTTTATTATATTAATTTAATAAATTATCGATTTTTAATGTTAATAACATTAAATCGTTATAAAAATAATTTATTATAATATACTTAAGGGTGGGCATAGGTCTAATAGGTCTGCTATTAAGTCATTTTATAAGTCGATATTATCTTGGCGGTTTTAAAAAATTCAAAACCTTAACCGACCTATAACCCCTAAAAAACCAACTTTCAAGTCGACTTACAATGTCGATTTAAGAGAAGTTAGTTTGACGGTTTTGGACTTATAATTTTACTTAAAATTTATTAATATAATAAAAAATGTAATAAAAATACAAACAATATTTTACCTCTACATAATACTTTTTTTTAAAGTTAGAGCATACAAATGCGTTACTGTCGGTTATAAAAACTACTATTATTGCTCATATATAATGTTTGATAAATTTGAAGCTATCAATATGTGCCATATGAAAATGATATATCATTATTGACACTTCATGTTTGATACTCCACTATTGACCCTCATAAATTTAAAATAATGATTCTACATACTAAATATTTGTTTAAGACTTTTACATTTTATATTTTTATAATATTAATTAATACTTCATTTTATTTACTTTTTATGACATTTATTATATAATATTTAAAAAATATATTAATATATAAAAATATAAGTCGGTTTAATTTTATCGATTTTTATTTTTGGCGGACCTATAATTGAACTGACAATATCAATTTTATAATATTTTAAACTTACTAACCAACCTCCAAAAATAAAAACAAAAAAATTGGCTCAATTTGAACTTGAATTTGAATTAATTGGTCAATTTTTGGAATAAAAAAAAATGCCCACCCTTAAATACATCCATGTTTTTATTCATGAATTTTGTTTAATATTTTTAATAATATTTTAAAATATTTTAATTATTATTTATAATAATTATATAAAATATCAAAAATATTATTATCAAAATATTAACACAAGATATATTTTAAACTTTTTATTATTAAAAATCAAATTTTCTCGTTTATAGTAAATAAATATAGATAAATAAGCAAAAGGTCATCCACACGTGGGATTCAATTGGGTCACAACGTTACACTACTCCTTTTTTATATGGACGTTTATGGCGATCTCTATGGGCTAGGTGACTTTGTAGCCTATAAGTATCTCTCTATTCGTACTTTCGTGGCCCATAAGGTATCTGTTTTAATATTAATTATTTTGAGTAAAATATTTAATATAATGAATATTTATATTTAATAAAAAAAAAAATATATTTAAAAAAATATTTAATATATATTTTAAAAAATAAAATTATAATTTTATTTAAAACATCTCTGTTAATTAAAATTAATAAAATAATTAATTATAAATTTAATTAATAAAAAAATATTCTAGATAAAATAATAACTTTACTTTTTAAAATATATATTTTTTATTTTTTAAATATATTATTTTTATTATTTTTTTATAAATAATTGTTATATCAATTATTCGCTTATTTTGGATATAACTCACTCCCAGACTTGTAAAGAGATGGTGTTTAAGTAATTATTAACCCACTACTCATCCCTTACTAATCGATATAATATTCAATTTGATCATTACATAATTTTAATTTTTTAACATAAAAGAGCAAATATAAAAATAATATAATTTTAACATAATTAAAAAAAAAATGCTTTACTTATATATATATATATATATACAAAGTTTGAGTCACGTTCTTATTGCATAAAAATAATTGACTTAAAAAATGTGATATATATATATATATATATATATAAGAAAAAAAAATTATTATTATAAAATAAATATGTAAATTTTCTAACGTGATAATAAACACACGAATATAAACATGGTACATGGAAACCAATCAGATACAAATACAGTATGTGCCACAAAGAGCTTTTGAGAAAAATTATTTATGGGTATTCAAAAAATTCTAACGCGATAAATAAAATACGTTGTATTTATTTGTAACGTGATAAAAATTATTTCTGATTATTATTTCCTAATTTCATGAAAAATGCAGGTATGTTGGCAACATTCACCCGCGTGACAGATCCCTTGCTCCAGGAAGTTTTCTCCAGCACTGGCCTCATTGAAGGGTGCAAGCTCATTAGGAAAGAAAAGGTGAATCTTTTTGCCTATAGCCTACTCTTATTGTCTTATGGTCTTCTGTTCCCTTTTGGGGGATGCACTTGTAACTTTTACTTTTGTCATTTTATTTCATTTAAAACTATTTAATGCATGAGCTTTTCTTTTTCTTTTTCTCTTGCTAATTTTTAAGCTCCATATTCCTACTCTTTTTTCACAATAATTATTATTTGTTTACTAGCACCATAGATTTCTCGAAATGCTTCTACAACATGGAAGTAATTTGTATTTTCTCTGGTTACAGAGATGCAAGAGTTATGTGGGATCAGAAAACTGGGCGTTCCAGGTGTTATGGATTCGTCTCTTTCATGAACCAGCAGGTATTGGAAGTATTATATCAATAATTTTCTCATGTGGTATAAATTTATTCTCTAAGTTCAGTTCTAGATTTTGGTGGTTCATTTTGTGATTGTCCATAAATTGTGACGTCGGGCGGAGTCAGAAAAAATATATAAGGGGGGCTGAATGTTTTTTTAATATAAAATAAAAAATTAATATAAATTATAGTAAATTATATTTAATTCTTGTAGCAAAAAAAATTATATTTAATTTAATATTAAATTTTTTATGTCATATTATAATAAAGACATGTAGTTAGCACTCAAAAAATATAAATATAGAGTTAACATATTATAAATAACTTATAAAAAAAATTAAACAAAAATGTAAATTAATAAACATTAGTATCATTCATGAATAAAATAAATTTATTAACTAAAAAAATTTAGGCAAATACATATATGATTTAGTATTTAATTTAGAATATAAAAAATAAAATATGATTTAAAATTTAAGCTTGAGACTATATTTAAAAATATATGTTTATAAATAATATAAGACTGACTAATAATAATAAAAATAATAAAATTTTTATATAAAAAAATTCAAATAAATTCTAAAAAATTATTAAAATAAAATTTCAAATAATATAATATTAGATAAAGTTAAAATTTTGGTTAAAATAAAATATGATAAATATAAAATTAAAAGCTTTAATATAAAGCTTATTATATACTTATTTTTTTAATTTTATTTTTATAATATTGAGTTTAAAATTAAATATTTAAATTTTTTTTGGATTATCACATTTGAGAAGAATTTTTACATAATATATGGCTACAATTTTATTTATATTACTAATAGTTATCATTTTATTTACAATTTATATTATTTTTATCTACGTATTTATTAAATATTGTTAATATATATCAAAATATATACATAAAAATTATACATAATATATTACTACAAATAAAATATTTATTTATTTAATATTAAAAATATACATGTAATTAATTTTTTATAAAAAAATTGGCCGGAGCTGCAGTCCCACCCAGCCCAACGACGGTCCGCCCCTGGTCTGGATGCCCAAAGTGCAATTAATGACTTAAATGGTAAAGTCCATATGCCCTTCTACAATCTGATTTTATCTATCTTAATTGTTTTTGTGGATAAAAATATTTAGAGAGCTATTAACAACAATTGATAATTGCAGGAAAATGGCTTGGGAGTCGACAGAGCCGATGTAACTGGGCCACGAAAAGTGTTAATCCCAGTGATGATAAGCAGAGTTCTGATTCCAAGAGTGTTTTGGAGCTAACAAGTGGTCAATTAGGTTGCATGGCTATAAACCTTGCACTTTCTCGCTGATGGTTGGCTTTCATAAATCATTGTATTCTATCTTGTGCAGAAGATGGTCAGGAAAAGAATAATGAAGACGCCCCTGAGAATAATCCCCATTACGCAACTGCTTTTGTGGGCAATCTTGCTCCAGAGGTATGAATTGGTTTTTTGTCATTATGGTCTGGTTTCATCCCTTTTAATTTTTTTGGGCATCTTTTGTGGAGAGTAGTAATGTAGACTGGTCTACGGTTATGTTTCAACCTGCTTTTCCACTCATGGCTACTTTTCCTGCCATGATGATGAGTTCAAACTCTGCAATAGACCATGTTGGTAGATTGAATTCTCTCACCATGTTTGGGTCAACTGTTAGATTCTAAATCGCAATGAAATGTTCGGACAACTTTTTTGCAACAATATGCAGGTGACTTCTGTTGACCTTCACCGACACTTCGACACCCTTGGTGCTGGAACTATAGAAGATGTTCTTGTGCAACGCGATAAAGGTTTTGGTTTTGTACGTTATAGTACACATGCTGAAGCAGCTTTGGCTATTCAGATGGGGAATGCGCGGATTCTTTGGGGTAAACCGATCAAGTTATACTCCTTTTGCTTGACTTGTTAATTGTTATTACATATAAATGACTCCGTTTCGTATCTTTGTGGTGGATAAATTCTTCTATTCAAATGACTAATTGTTGGTCAGGTGAACTGCAGTTTTTGATGTGACATGATTTAGGATTTATTATTATAGTCCACATTTATCAATAGGTACAATATTCTTTTGAGATCAAAATTTTGGAAGAGAATCAAAGTTGAATGTCTTGTCTTTTTTCTATCTAATTCATGCATAGATATAGTTTTGCATGTTGCCATGTGGGCTTTTTTTCATGCATAAAATGATTAATGTATGTGACTTCTGATCGACTAAACTTAATGCAACAGAGGAGGGTGTACACAAAAACTGATTTTTACCTTGTATCGTTAGATTCATTCGTTATTTTTCTTTCTGTGTAGTGCTTTTGGGGTAGCAAGCCAACTCCTCCAGGAACACACACTACCCCTCTTCCCCCACCAGCTGTGACACATATGCCAAGTCTTTCAGCTACTGACGTTGCAACCTATGAGCGACAAATGGCATTGATCAAAATGGGTGGGGCTCAAGCCATCATGTATCCCCAAGGTCGGCATGCCCTTGAGGCAGCTATGGCGATGGGTGGTGCTGGGACAAGTCAAGGTAAGCAGTGGTCATAATTTTTATTTATTTATACTGAAAATGCATTTTCTCTGTTTTGTTTTGAACATCATAAGTTATTCATATTTCACGTGTTATGAAGAGGTGGTGCATATGTCTGATACAACACATTAGTCCTGCTGGTGGTCTCATGTCGTTTTCTCTATTGCATGAGATGACCCTTGCTTTCATTTATTAGAGAATTTTGTAGAGGGTATTGTTATCTGGCAGATTCTGTTTATACAGGAGCATAAATCCATTGTCAGATATTCTCTTAATTCAATTTTGATGTTATATGTTGCTCATTGCCTTGACTCTCTTCTTCTTCTTCTTCTTCTTCTTCTCTTCTTCTTCATCAAAGTCATGTTTTATGCTACAAGTCCGTTGTTGAAACATATTAATACCTTTTGATGCATCTAAATTGTTAATAATTATTTATGATATATACAGGAAAGCAAGACGACCACATGAACTCGTGGTTTATAATCTGGTGAATAACTTTTTTATTTATATTTTTTAAATATAGGAAATTTTCTATCTTTTATATTCCACCAAATGGATTAGGATTCTCAACTTATTTTTTCTTGTTTTTTATATTTAATGTTGTGATGAATTTGAAACCAAGTTTAACCTTAAAATTAATATAACCTATGATTTAACAAGGAAAAATAAGACTTGAAACATAAACTAATGGAAAATTCCTTTTTCCAATTGCACTCTACAACTTGAAACATCAACTGATGGAAAAGTCATTTGAATTTTATTTTAATGTAAATTTCTTACTCCCTTTATTAAAAAAGAAACTTGGTAATTCTTCTCGTTGGTTTTTTTTTTTTTTTTAAATTAAATTGTACTTGGTCTGAATATGTAATTTAAAATAGAGTGATTTCAAATAAGAATGGATGAATCTTGGTAACAGAATACTGGTTGAGCCACTAAATGGTTTGTGTTTTTAGTTTCCAACATATCTCCGATCAAAGGTTCTCAGATTGTATATATATATGGCTGATTAAAAACAGTCGCAGCCTTGTTTATATATGTAGGCCCTAAATTGCAACAATACCAGTTGAAAAGATTTGACCTCTGGTATTATAAGATGAGCTTGAAACATTTACAGATCTTGAGGCTTCTGATCTGCACCTTTCGTTTCGCTCATCTATCATTATATGCCTTGATCGGCACTCTGTACAACAAAATGCTTTCTCTCCTCTGTAAATCAAAATATACATGTTAGTCTCATGTCCTCTTTGATTAAGCAAAAACAATAAACAGAAAAAGAAAACGAAAACGGCAAAAAGGATACTTATTTTTACCTGTACATGAATATGTCTTTGCCATGGAGTTTGGCACAGCACAAATGACATGAACTAAGAAAATCCGAAGTGGGAAAGGAAGAAAACTCTTCCGATGATGAATAAAAAATGCCCAATTTCTTAAATCGTTCAAAGTCGTTAATTTGATGTTCAATTCTACTATTTTCACCTCCGTCGTAGTAAACTTTAGTGATGGACTTATTGTTAGACCCATGACGAGTTACATAACTGTAATTCTCTAAGCTCTCGCTTTCAAAATCTTCGAAAACCCTATTAATGTTTAATCTATCATAATTATCATTCTTAGCTAAACTGGTCGGAATTGATTTCGATCGACTTAAATTTGGGCTGGAAATTGCAAACTTAGATAAAACTTCACGACCACCCTCACCAGATTTCTCCAAAGCAGCAACTATGCCTAGCCCAACGCCTCCGATATCTATGTTCTTTAAACCTCTTGGGGATTTCATCCTAAGGTCTAAAGGGTTTTTTGGGCTCGCCGATATATCGGAGATTCAGGAAAGGTCACGGAAATTAGTAATACGTAGTGCTCGCTGTTTGGCTATTACTTTTTGTTTTCTTTTACAAAAAGTTTTGTTTGGGAATTGTTAAGGGAGCGTTGTGTGAATTTATAAGGATCGCCGATTTATGGAGTTAGTGGATTTAGCCCATAGGTTTCCTTTGCAATTATTTGGGGTGGGATTGCAAAACCATAAAAAATACCAATTTATATTCGACTCCAAATCAATTCCATAATTTTATTTTACTAATTGAAGTGTAATATATATATATATATATATATAATGAAAATTGTTATGTTTAAAGTTTAAAAAACACTAAAAAGCATTCTTTTTAATCAATTTTTTAAAAAATTGATATGCTGTGAATCTTTTGTAATTCAGGTGATAAAATTTTCAATCTTTCTATCAGAAACTCAAGTTCAAATCTCACCCGGATGTGTAAGTGTATTTTTTCTTTATTAATAAAAAAAAAAACGGACTAGAGCCCCTTTTTAAAAATTAAAAAAAAAAAGTTTAAAAAACACTAATGTTAAAGTAATTTAAAATGTTATCTCATAAATTAATGATTTAGTGTTTCTAAAAATAATAATATTATTTAAGTAATAATATTGCCATAATTATTTTTATTATTATCATAATAAAAATGTATAAATTTATTATTATATTTTTATAATTAATTACACAATAATAATACTTTTAATAAAATTATTATTAATTAAAAATAATTATAATATTAACAATTTTAATATAATAATATCATCAACGTTACTTTATCCCTAATATTTTCTTCTTTGAAAATAAAGCTACTCATATATAATATAATAATATATGATTTATGTAACGAAAGTCATTTTTTAAACTTTTTTGTTTATGTGTATATATTTGTCAATACTCAATTATTTTTTAAATCAAACCATATTCTTTTAATTTAATCAATACTTTCTTAATTTTGTATAAGATGTGAGGTTGAGGTACGAATGTTGTATATTTAAAGTGTATTTAATAATAAAAAAATGAATCGATTGAAGAATGAATCATTCTCGTTTTTCGATTTTCTTTCAAAAAAAAAAAAAAAAAAACATAGTAAAAATGTTACAAGAGGTACACATATTTAAGTGTAATTCCAATTAATTGTCTCCATATTGACCCCTTTCTCTACCGGTTAAAAATACGTATTTTAAACATGAATTATTTTTTCTTTGATTAATTTAAATGATATATTTAAAATAAATATGAAATTAATTATTTATAATTCTAAATTAATTATAAAAGTAAACATAAATTTAAAATTTTTATTAAATTTGATAATAATTATATAATTAAAATTCTTATTAAATGTAATTTTTATTTTATTATTAAATTTAAAGCTCTTATTTAATATAATAATAAATCATAAAATGGAAACTAATATCAATATTTTAAAATATAAAAATAATTTTATCAAAAAAATATTATACATAATTCAAAATTTTATATATAATAATATAATAATAATATTAAGTATAAATTAACTCATGTTAAATGGCACAATATAAGATGTCTCAATCAACGTGTATGACTCATAAATTAGCATAATTGTAGGCACTGAGTCATCACATTAGCACAATCAATTGGATAAATATCCAACAGATAAATAATTAATAATTATCTCATAATTATTTAACAAAGAGATAATTATAAAGAGATAAATTTTAATAATATAATAAATCTATCACAATAAATAATAATCACCAAAAGAAAAATTATTTCCATATATATTTACTCTACTATTCACACAATACATTTAATTTCTCTCAGAATTTATAATCTTACATACACTACAGAAAAACACTTTTTCCTTAATCTATCTAATCATAATGAGATACATTAGTCTGCTTCTTATTTGCCACCTACTTGAATTTACTTAAGTATCATAAGCCTAAAAGTCAACATACTTTATAATAGTATGAGATTTTAATGGAATATTTTCTGTTATCAAGTTCACTGCGATTAATTATCAATATTAATAAAAAATGACATCAACATATAATATAAATTAAAAGCACATGCCTTGGAAATGAATTGTTTATCTTTTAGTTAATTTTTATAATATATTTAAAATAAATATAAAATTAAAATTTTTTATTCTTTTAAATTAATTGTGATTGTAAAATGATATTTAGAATCGTTATTTAATGTAATAATTATCATATAATTAGAATTCTTATTGAATGTGATCATTATTTTTTTATTATGTTTAGAGTTGTTATTTAATATAATAATATAGTTTAAAATAAGAACTAATTTTAATAGTTTAAAATATAAAATAAATTTATTTTAAAAAAATTAAATGTGATTTAAATTCTTATAAATAGTATAGATATAAATTTATGTTTATTTTTGTTCTATTTTTTTTTTTATTAATAATGAATGTAAGATGCGCTGCACCATTGAAAGTTTCCAATTTATGTAGTGCACAGTGCATTCATCGTAATTCCTTCAACGATGTAATGCAATGCTAAGATCTCAAAAATTTGACATTACTTGAAAAAAAATTAATATTTGGTCAAAAGAAAAATGAAATTAAAAAAATTACTTAAAATTGAGAATCCGTATTATACAGTGGTAATAATTTATCTTTAAAAATAATTTTTTATTTTTAATAATTATTTGGGAAATAACATATTTTTGTAATCATCAAATTGAAAATAAAGGGTATTTAAATTAATAAAATGACATTAATCAGTGAGTCAATTTGTTTAGAAGTGTACGGTTTTCATGACAGGGACACTGCTCTGGAGCTCATCTGGCCCAGAACCGGCTATTCATTACCTCAGAGTGGGAACCGTTGATTATATACGCGTGTCAAGTATATGAAACACAATGACCCTTGAAATTATTATTATTAATAACAAAAATGTTTAATTACATACAATTATGCACTCATATTTCAGTCACATTATAGAGCAAAAGATGCATCGACATGTAATTCTAAAAAATCTGACAAATATATATATATATATATATATATATATATATATATATATATATATATTATAAATAAAACTATTCATTTTTTCAGAAAAGGTTATATAACATGTATTAGAACGTAATTAATATTAGTCTAAGTTTATATAGATTTACCATTACTACCAAAGGTGTAGTCAATATTTAAAATGTCAAATATCTATTTAAATATCAAGAATTAAATTTTATAAAAATTTTAAAAATATTATTGTCGGTGAAAACTTCAAATTTTTTTACAAAAATTATATCAAAATAATAGTTTTTTTTTATTATAAAACTTTACAAATTATAGAAGCAAATCAATTATTTGAACTTGGTATTTTTGTTTAATACATACATACATATATATACATATAAATCTTGCAATTTTCTTGTTAATTAATTAACTTATTATTTGAACTTGGTATTTTTGTTTAATACATACATATATATACACTTATAATGAATAAGAAAATTGTAAAATTTATAATTAAAATGTAAAATAAAATTGAGAAAAAGACTTACAAAATATTGTCTCAAATTCTAAGAAATTGTATTTTGATTTATTTTTTTTCTCTTTTTCACTAATTAAAAATAAATTAAAATTTGATTGAATGTAAAAAAATAATAAATAATAAATATAATAATAAATTATTTAAAAAATAAAAAAAATTAAGAAAACGACGTTTTATTTAGCCAATAAAATATAAATATTATATATTAATGTTGAGATGTCTAAATCTCAATAATATAACGACATTGTCAACAATTTTTTCATCTTTGAGTGTAGGTGCACTGAAGTGAACACTAAAATTGCAGGGTCCACTTGGAAAGCGACGTTTCAAGATTATTATTAGCCATTCACAAAATAAGCTAATTCAGTGATTCGGGACAATTAACCACGAGAAATGGAGTAGTAAAAGTTTCTTCTTTAAAATGAGTTGGGTTTAGTGATATCAAATCCACTTAAATAAGAAGTTATGGGATTTAAGTTTTAATTATAAAATAAATAAATATGAGTAGGTTAAAATTTTAATAAAATTTTTTTTAGTTAATAAATAAAATAAATAATATAAGTAGATTAAATAAATATATTTATAAAAAAATTAAGAATTTAAATAATTTAAAATGTCACGCAAAAATATAATTTTTTTTATATACATAATAATAAAACTTTTGACTATTATATAATACATAATTCTCAAGATAATAGACAAGTTGAAAAAAAATAGCACAACATAAGTTGATAAAATGTTTAAAATTTATTTTCAAAAGTTAATATCTAATTAACTTAAAAATATAAACTCTATAGTACTAATTAGAATTAAAAATAAATATTATTATTTTTTATTTAAATAATTATGTAGATTTAAATGCTAAATACATTAACTTCAAAAAATATAACATAATATTATAACAAAAAGAATAAATTACAACTATTTACTCATAATCTGCTTATTTCTTCTTTTTTTTAAAGAAAGAAAAATAATTAATATATCATAAAAAAAAATGCTGAAATAGATAAAAGATTATTTTAATTTTAGCATAGTCTTTTATTTATCTTTTTTTATTTAATATTTAATTTAATTTAATTTTGGATTAATAGACTAACACGAATCCAACTTTAACCTAACTAAATTTTTTTGGGTTATTCAATCTGAACCGAAACAAATACAAATTTAATTTAATTCATATTCGATTCGAGTTATTTGATTAGGGTTTAATTTAATTAATTAAACTATGATATAAATTATTACTCTTATTTGTATAAGACATGTGTAAGATTTATAATTCGAATCTTAATTATAAATATTAATAGTGTAATTATTAAAAAAAATACTTTATTCTCCTACAATGTCCGTGGCAAGTGGATTGAATTTGTCGGTGTATACTGTATAGTGTTTTGGTCAATAAGGAATAAGGAACTTTATGCCGTGTTAATCAATGTAACCTATATTTCTTTACGGGCAAAAGTCTTAAAGTACAGATTAATACCAAAATTATATGAAAGTGCACCATTAATACCTTACTTTATGTAGAGGTACACCGTAGTCTTTTTTTTTTCTAATGTTATCAAAGAAAGTGGTAAAAACTTGTGCCAGTCCTCACACGTGGAAATAAAAAAGGTTAAAATTGTAAAACGGCCATTGGAAAAAAGAAAAAAGGAAGACAAAATTATGTGTTACCTTCCTTCTTTGATTGCCTCCCTTTGCTATCCGCAATAGCTTTCGGCATGAAAACTCAAAAACCCAAAAAGAAACACTAGACTGCCACCAATCTTTACCAATTAACAAGCCACCACAATTAAAACCTCTCGAAATTTACATAAATTTATAGAAGAATTTGAGTATGTATAAAAATTAGAGAAAATTATGGAAGATCATAGAATAAATGAATTTGTTTTTAAAATGAATGATGCACCACTCAATTATCGTGAAGTTTTTATTATCTTTTCTTGACTAACTCATTATTTTATGTATTTTTTTTAAATAATTTTTTGTATTTTAACTAATATGTTAGTATTTTACGTAAGATGAGTCTGTTAGTTCAAGATTTGATGGTCCCTGAACTATTAGAACTGTCTGAATATGTTATTTGTTTTACTTGAGTATTTGTGAGATATCAATTTAATATGTGAGCTACCGACATGGTGCTGTATTCTTCTTTTAAATTTGAATTTTTTTGTTTATGTAATTTGTTAATTTGTTATGATGTTATATAATTGATAAAATTAAGAGGAAGTGCAACAGTATATGATATAGTTCACTTTTTATTTTATAACTTTGTAAACTATTACAGTTTAAATGTATAAATTATGTTCAGTTTATTGTGTAAATATTTTTTTGTTGAAATTGTGACAAAACAATTTTAGCCAAATTATTTGCCACTAAATTTGTTTTAGCACAAAATATGTAGTTTTTTCAATTTTGCTTCACATGATTTTGACGAAATCATTACACTTTTTCAGTAACCTATAACCATATAAAATAGACAACCAAACTAAACATTTATAGCCCCTACTTATCAAAAATAAGAAACATAGTAATAAATGTAGGAAAAAAAAAGAACATAACGAAAAAGACAAAGAAAAGAATGTTATTTGTTCACACTCGTATTATCATCTATCGGGATTATGACTAATCCAAGACATAAATTAAACTGTCATTTTTTTTTTACAAAAATAAAAATAAAAATATTTATATTCATTCATTTTTACTTTTAAAATGAGAGCAAATATCAATTAATGGTCAAATTGGCATTTAATGGTTATTTTGAACTAAAATTTACCTATTTAAAATGGACAAAACTTATGGTATACCCCCTAAAAAATATGGTATTTTTGTGTACCTTTCTTAAAGGTAAAGTACTAGTTGGTACCCAACTCCATTTCTTTATCCAATTTTACTCCACTAAAATTGAGTTAAGTTGAATCAAATTTTATGTTTTATAAATTTAAATAGATTGATTTTAGTTTTAAAATTGTAAAAATAAACTTGCGTATGGTCAATTAAGATTTTAAAATTTATAAATTAATATTTAATTGAGTCAATCTATAAATTACTAATACACATTTTTTTTAATTATATACATTTAATTACATATATTACATATATCATATGTATTTATCATCATCTAATTTTAATTAAATTTTATATCAATTTACAAGATAAAATATCTTATATTATTATTATCCAATGTTCATTTTTATAAGTATTGAATATAATTAATAAAAATTACAATTCACTTTTTTTTCTCTCAAATTTTAAATAATTTACTCATTTTCAATAAGTTACCTTATACTTGAAAATTAGTGCACAATTATAATTTAAATTATAATATATAATTTTTTACTTAAATTGTTGATTAAATATTATTTATTAATTTAACTTTAACATATGGTAAACATGATTCAAATTCACTTTAAAAATATGTAGGTTTAAACGCAAATTGAACTTACCAAATCGACATAAAAAAGTTAGTATAGTATACTCTAACCAACATTTTTATAAGGTGATTTCAATTTTTGATTTAGCAAATTGATGTATATTAGTTCAATTATTATTTTTGATAAAAACTAACCAAAATTGAACTAATAACTGAACTATTATTATATAAAACATTAAAAAATGTTATTTGTTTGAAGTTTGAATGAATCATAAGTAATGTAACATAATATTATTAGTAAATATTATTAATAAATACAATCAAATTTATAAAATTATATTCAATAAAAAACTATCATATTCGCAATATGTGAGTAGCTTTGAGGGGGGAAAAATAGTAGAGTTTCTTAAGTTAAAGCCCCTTTCAATAAGAGAATTATGTTATTTTAATGGATAACTTTAAATACATCCACCAGAATCTCTTAATACATACCCCTTAATGAGGAGGTAATACTAATATAGTATAATTATGTATAAACTTAATAAAATGATAGTTTATTTTATAATAATATATGAATTTATAAAATTATTTTTAATTAATTAATACTTATAAATATTATTTATGTCGAAATGTATTTAAATCTTAAATCTCTGTTATTTTAAGTAATTAAGTTCTTAATTGAGAGCTGTACATGAAGGTTTTGATGAATGTACATAAAATTTTACTTAGAATAACCATGACCAGCACATATACTACCACATAAAATTAACAAAGTAGATTTGGAGTCATTTTTGAGTTGAGGGAGACATAAGGATAATGAGGAATGTTTTGAAAAAAAAATTGCACACAAATTTGCAATAATGGTGATCAAAATAATTTTAAAAATGAAAAAAAATATTTTTTTCAATAATATTTGGTCATGTATTATGCTATAATTGATATGAATATAAATTATGTAATACTAACATTTTTTTAAGACTAGTTAAAAATACATGCCTTATACATGAATTATTTTATTTATTTTAATTTTTTATTTAGTTAAATTTTACATTACATTTGAAATAAATACGAAATCAATTTTCTTATGCTTCCAAATAAATTTTGAAAGTAAAATGATATTTTAAGTTTTTATTGGATATGAAAATTATCATATTATTAGAGTTTTTATCGAATGTAATTCTTATTCTATTATTATGTTTAAAAATTTTATTTAAATATTATGTTTAAAATTTTATTTAAATATTATGTTTAGAGTTCTTATTTAATATAATAATATTTCATAAAAGGGTAACTAATGTCAATAACTTAAAATATAAGGATAATTTTGTCTAAAAAATTATTAGGCGTGACTAAATATATTTTATATAATAATAATATAATAATATTATTATATATAATAATATTATTACATTATATATATATATATATATATATATATAATAGATTAGGGTCGTATAACTGATTTTCTTAGTACTCATTATCTATTAAATGTTTGATTATTAGAATAATTGATCGATTTATATAGATAAATAGTGTCTAAGGATATACACAGAAAAAAGGAAGAAAAAAAAAAAAAAAAAAGGATAGATAACTTGTGAATAGTGATATATCCATAGAGAGAAAAAAATTAGGAAATAATTGCTCAAAGTAACTGCCAGAACAAATCGTAGCAAATATCAGATAAAAGGAAAAGTCCAACTATAATAAAATTAAAACAAAGTCAACCCAGAGAACTATTATTCGAAATAAAAATGTTACAAATAAATTGAAAAAAATTATAATTTCAGAAGAATTTGGATAAACATGTATACATATATCAACTGGTAGATATTTATGGAAAATATAAATTGTAATATCTCACTTTAAATACTATCCTTTTATATAATTTTTTTTTCTTCCGATAATCTTTCTTATATATAATTTTGATAATGATAAAAAAACGTTTTAGATTCTGATAATAATCTAGTAAGATAAGATAGGTTTTGAGGGAATTGTTTGCACTCTTTAACTTGTTATATAAAGGCTCGTTGTTGTTTGTGGTAACCAAGACTTTCACAGGGATCAAAATCAAAATGGCTAGTTCAATCTCAGTCCTTACCTTATTTTTACTCTTGTTGATCAATTTTTATGCTCAAGCTACTCAGGTTTCTTATGATGGGAGAGCCATCACCATTGATGGTCAAAGAAGAGTTTTACTTTCTGGTTCTATTCACTATCCCCGCAGTACTACCCAAGTAATAACTTTTTGTTTATCTTAATTCATTTTCAATTTTATCATTTTATTGGAGAACAATGGTGCTACAGTTCAAAATTTTATTTTTAAAATAATAATAAAAAATTGTCTTTTTATTAATATAAATGAAACAGATGTGGCCAGATTTGATTAAAAAAGCAAAGGAAGGTGGATTGGATGCTGTTGAAACATACGTATTTTGGAATGCTCATGAACCCTCTCGACGCAAATATAATTTCGATGGAAATCTTGATCTAATTAGATTTCTCAAAACCATACAAGAAGAAGGCTTATATGCTGTGCTTCGTATTGGTCCTTATGTTTGTGCTGAATGGAGTTACGGGTATATTAATCTAATTATTTATTAATTACATTACTTTCATTTATTTTTTTGTGAAATAATATTATAAAATAATTAAATATTATTTACAGAGGATTTCCAGTTTGGTTGCACAATATGCCTGGCATTCAAATGAGGACCGCTAATGAAGTATTTATGGTAATTATAAATTTAAAAAAAAAAAAAATTGAATTGACGTGATTAAGAATTCTAGATTTAATTATTTTTTCTAATCAAATTAGTCAATTTTGATCTGAATTTCAGAATGAGATGCAAAACTTTACAACATTGATTGTTGATATGGTTAAAAAAGAGAAGCTTTTTGCACATCAAGGTGGACCCATTATTCTTGCTCAGGTATACATATTATTTGTTTCACCATTAATAATATATATTTATATCATTTAATTAATTTTTCTAATTAATTAATTCATTCATTATACAGATTGAGAATGAGTATGGAAATGTTGAGGAAGCTTATGGAGCAGCAGGTAAAGCATACATTGACTGGTGTGCAAATATGGCTGAATCTCTTAATGTTGGAGTTCCATGGATCATGTGTCAACAACCTGAGACTCCAAAATCAATGGTAGTTATTATTTAATATTTTTTTATTCTCAAAATTGTATTTTTCTATTTATTATGTTATTATTATTATTATTATTATAATTCTAACTATTTTTTTTTTTTTTTTACATTAATAATATAGATTAGCACATGCAATGGTTTTTACTGTGATGGATTCAAACCAAAGAATCCTAACACTCCTATAATGTGGACTGAAAATTGGACAGGCTGGTTAGTAAATAATTTATCAATTTATTATTTTAATTAATGAACTATTTATATTTATCTTCTTAATTAATTAATTTAGGTTTAAGAACTGGGGTGGCAAAGACCCTTATCGTACTGCCGAGGATCTTGCTTTTGCTGTTGCGCGATTTTTCCAACGTGGAGGGACATTCCAGAATTATTATATGGTTAATTAATTTTCATAGATTTATTTTCCTTTTGCATTTAATTGAATTTAAATACTAATGTGTTTTTATAAACAGTACCATGGTGGAACTAATTTCGGCCGAACAGCTGGTGGTCCATATATCACCACTACTTATGATTATGATGCTCCTATTGATGAATATGGTAATTAGTAAATTAATAATTACTTGATTTTAATTTTGCTATTTTTTCTTATTTAACTAAATTAGTATTCATATTTATTAATTATTAACGATTATTATTCAGGTAGTTTGAACCAACCTAAGTGGGGGCATTTGAAGCAACTTCATCAAGTTTTGAAGTCAATTGAGTTTACTCTTACTCATGGCAATGTTAACGAGACAGATCTTGGCAATTCTGTTTATGTAAATTTACAAAAACTCATTTTTCATTATAAATAAATAAATAAAATTCTTATTTTATTTATAATGTTAATTTTTGTAATATACGCAGGTAACAGAATATGTAACAAACAAATCATCAAGCTGCTTTTTGGGAAATGCAAATTCAACAGCTGATGCTACAATTAATTTCCAAGGCAAAAAATACACTGTTCCTGCTTGGTCTGTCAGTATTCTTCCTGATTGTAAAAATGAAGTTTTCAACACTGCTAAGGTGATTATTAATTACATTTAATTTAATTAATTTTTCATTATTATTATATTAATTGGTTTTACTACATGATATAGGTGAATGCTCAAACTTCAGTGAAGGTAAAGAAAGAAAACAAGGCTGAAGATCAACCTGAATCTCTAAAGTGGTTGTGGAGACCTGAGAGTGTTGATGAAACTCTAGTTAAGGGTAAAGGAGACATTTCTGCACATCAAATTATTGATCAAAAGGTTATTGATGATGTCAGTGATTATCTTTGGTACATGACTAGGTGAGTTAACCTTTTCTTACTCTTTTATATATATATATTATAATAATTAACTAATTACCTTTAATTATTCTCTCAGTCTTAATATCAAGAAAGGTGACCCTGTTTGGAGCAAAAATATGACCCTAAGGATTAACGGCACTGGTCAAGTTTTTCATGCATATGTCAATGGAGAATATATTGGTAATTATTATTACACTTTTTTTAGTTTTTATAAGCAATTTTGAATTATTTTTTGAAATTGATAAGTTTTATTTTTTTTTTGGGAACAAACAGGTTCAAAATGGGGTCCAATTCAAGGAAGTGATGTAGCTTTGGAACAAAGCATCAAGTTTAAGCAAGGAAAAAATTTGATCACAATTTTAAGTGCTACCGTTGGATTCAAAGTAAATTCTCAAACTTTAATTGATATATTTTTGTTTAATTTATTTTTTGCATTAAATAATGACGGTTAGCTAATTAATCGATGATCAACAGAATTACGGACCAAGATATGATATGATAGCAAGTGGAATATTTGGTCAAGTGGCTGTTATTGGAAGAAATGGAGATGAGACTGTTATCAAAGATTTAGCTGGACACAAATGGACTTATAAGGTTGGGCTAAATGGGCTTGAAAGCAAGTTCTTCATCCCAACTTCTCAAGGTAAATGGTCTGCCCAAGAACTCCCAACTGAGAAGAGGATGATCTGGTACAAGGTATAATGACACTTTACTCCATATATTTTTCCTAATTAAATATTAATTATACTATATATATATATATATTTAACTTTATTATGTTTAATTGGGTTTAGACTACTTTTAAAGCTCCTTTGGGTAAGGATCCAGTAGTGGTGGATTTACAAGGATTGGGGAAGGGTGAGGCTTGGGTAAATGGGCAAAGTATTGGAAGATATTGGCCCAGTTATATTGCTGGAGATGGTTGTTCTGCTGAGCCTTGTGATTATCGTGGTTCATATGATAGCGACAAGTGTGTTTATAATTGTGGTCAACCCACTCAAAGATGGTACGTAGATATTGTATATTATTTATTAATTATTATCATAATTTTTAATTTATTTATTAAAAAAATTGTTTGTTTATACAATATAGGTATCATATTCCAAGGTCCTTCTTTAACGATGGTGATAATACACTGATATTATTTGAAGAAATTGGAGGCAACCCATCTCTTGTAAATTTCCAAACAGTCACAATTGGAACAGTTTGTGGAAATGCTTATGAGAACAACACATTGGAAATATCTTGCCAAAACAGACCAATTTCAGCTATTAAGTTTGCTAGCTTTGGCAACCCCAAAGGAACTTGTGGATCTTTTGAGAATGGAACTTGTGAGGGTGCAAATAATGCCTTATCTATTATCCAAAAGGTACCTTTTAATCTCAAACTCTATTGTTTTTAATTATAATTTTTTTTATTTATTATTTATAATTTGTCTATATTAATATTTACAGGAATGCGTTGGCAAGGAGTCTTGTACAATTGATGTTTCTGAAAACAAATTTGGCTCAACAAGTTGTGGTGATGTTGTCAAGAGGCTTGCCGTGGAGGCTGTTTGCTAGATTTTGTTTTAGGTTTTATTTCAATTATTCGCTTATTTTTAGGCTTAGTTGCTCTCATGTATAGAGTATGCTTTAGACTAGTGTTTGTTCGGATCGTATTTTATCTTCCAAAAAGTTGCGTAGGAAGATTGTAGATGCATTTTCTTTTTATTCTAATAAAATAATAAAAGTTTAGCAATTCAATAATTTATATTATATATAAAAATTTCAATTTTAAATATTATTTTAAATAAAATTATTTTCTACGCTCATAAAGACTAAAACTCAAAGATGAAACTTAAACTTTTTTTCTTGTCTTCACACTGCAGCATGATCAAGAAGGAAATGAACTAAATTTATGATACAATGGAGATTCTATCTCTCCCTATTCATCAAGAACAAAAAAAAAAATTTCATAGTGGATCTTATTTTAAAATATATTATTTTATTAAATAAAGACTTTAAATATATAAATAAAATAAGAATCCAAACTTTAATAAATATTATAAATATTATTTTATTTTTATAATAAATATAAAAATAAATAATAAATAATTCATATATAAAATATATATTTTTAACTAATATTAATATATATTTTATAAGTTATTGGAATATTCGAATTTAGAAGTAACAGACCTCGTTAACAAAGACCACCTGTAGCACGCTATCGAAAAGTACGTGATATTAAACGTAACCAAATTATATACTTATGTTATTGAATTTTTGAACATTTAATTTTTGTGTGCTAATTTAAATTTTTGTTAATTAAAAATAACTCTATATTGTTGACCATGCACCAAACCCGTGTCCCGTGTCCGTGTCCAGTTGTTTTTATTCAAGTGTTTTACTCTTTCACTCACATACAAGTACAGGTTATCCCACCCGCGATAGAGAGCGTGGATAGTCTGACGTTTACTCTAAAAATTCTAGAAAGCTCTTTTATCATCAAATAAAAGCTTCACTTCTTCAGCTAGCTTTTAGGGTTTTATCCTCTTTAACAACTAAGAGCTCCAACTTCTCCTGAAAGTTTCTTATCCTCTCCCTAGTTCTCTATCAATTGCTCAATCCTCTATCTTAAAGGTAACTTTCATTCCACATTTCATTTCATAGTTAATGTAAATCACTTTTGTTCATTCATTTTCAATCTGCAAATGTTCTTAAATCTTAGGAATTTAATCTTGGGTTTTTTTTTTTTTTCCGAATTTAATTTAGGCAATTATTTCAGAGTAGAATAATAAATGGCAACATCTCAGCTCACAGCATCTTCAATTTCTGGAAGGAGCTTATCCTCATTTGAAGGTCTTAGGCCCTCATCGATTAAGTTTACCTCCGTAGGACATGTGAATTTAATGAACCTCAACCAAAGGTCTTTCAGAAGTCTCGTTGTCAAAGCTGCCACTTTGGTTGCACCTAAGGTAATTTTGTCTCCGTATTTGAATTGTGAGACTAAAGACAGATTCTCTTTGTTCATTTGAATTGTTGATGTAAATCACTTTTGTTTAAGCATAGTAATTTTCACTATCCGCAACTCTAATCATTTTAATGAAAGATTGGTTTAAAGCGATGTACGTTTTGTTATTTGTTGATAGTAAATTCAAGGCTTGTGCAGGGTTTTTAGCTCTTCTGTTTTGCTATTATATTTGTGAACATATTATTGTAAGTCTTGAGCCAATTGTAGCAATGAACTTGCGGTCTTAATGCGTTAGCTCTTGGTTTATCAACGCATGCACTATAGAAATGTGTTCTGGATAATGACAATGTTGCGGCAAGTATTGGTCGTGGTGTGTTTTATTTTGTGAATCCATTGTTATTTCTGATTCTATTATCTTTGAATCTGGCATGGAGAAAACTTGGTGCTGATTTTGATAATTGGATGCACTATGAATTATGAAATATATCAGGCTCTTAATATTATCCTTACTTAGTATTTTGCAATCCAAACAGGCTCTTAATATTATCTGTTGTTCTAACTCTAACTCACACATATAATAACAAGCCGTTCAATTCACAGTACACTTCCATAAAGCCGTTGGGCGATAGAGTGCTGGTGAAGATCAAAATAGCAGAAGAGAAGAGTGGTGGTGGAATACTACTTCCAACCTCAGCGCAAACAAAGCCACAAGGTGGTGAGGTGGTTGCTGTTGGAGAGGGTAAAGAAGTTGGCAAGAAAAAGCTTGACCTTAGTGTTAAGGTGATCCAGTTGTCATTACTTTTGTTGATGTTCTCTATTTGTGTCTAATTTTGTAGTTATGGTTCTCTGGACTATCGATGTCTTACCAACCAAGCATTTGTAGGCTGGTGCACAAGTTGTTTACTCCAAGTATGCTGGGACAGAAGTGGAGTTTAATGGCGCAAAGCACCTTATATTGAAGGATGATGACATAGTTGGTATTCTTGAGTCAGATGATGTGAAGGACCTCAAGCCACTGAATGATAGAGTCTTAATCAAGGTTTGTTCTCTTTCTGAAATCTACATTTGTGTAGAGACGGTTTCTTTTGCAGTTTCTGTATGGTATATATGGTTGGACCTGGTTTTAGCTTTTGAATGACGGCCTATACTAATTACTATACAAACTATATGCCTACTTCTCTACTGTACCTTACCTTTGAGTTGCATGTATAGGTAGCTGAGGCCGAGGAAAAGACAGCAGGAGGCTTGCTGCTGACTGAGGCAGCCAAAGAGAAGCCTTCCGTTGGCAATGTACTTTTCACTTTCAAATATTTATCACTTAGTGGATTTAGTACTTGTTCAGTTTTGTAAGGATGCTAAGTTGCTAACGCCTCTTCTCATTAAATGGAACAGGTTATTGCCGTTGGACCGGGTCCATTAGATGAGGAAGGAAACCAGAAACCATTGCCCATTACCACTGGCAACACTGTAATGTTCTCAAAATACGCCGGTAATGATTTCAAGGGCAAAGATGGTTCCGACTACATAGCATTAAGGGCTTCGGACGTAATGGCTGTACTCTCTTAGTTGTCAATTCATTTGCAAATTTTTTTAAAAAAAACTGTGGCCGAACTTCGGAGAATATGATTTTGAATTAACTATAAGGTTGCAATGATCTACATGTCACCCATAAAGCCTGAAAGGTTATTTTTTCACGGAAAAGAGAAGAAATAAACTGTCGTCTATGGTTATGGTGTTGATCTGAGCAAATGCTAAAGAATCGCACAATGATTTTTTGTTGATCTAAAAGAGCACGTTTTATTTACAAGTGACCTCTGGTTCCGGCTACAAGGCGAAAAGCCTCCAATCAGAATTTTCACCATGTAGATAAATGTCTAGTCTACGCACTGACCACAGAGGAAAAATTTAGGCATGGCAATGAACTTATGCCACTACGTCCTAGAGTTGTCAACATAGCAACATGACTTGTTTAGGTTCCCGACTGATCTTTCACAGCAATCACACACTAGGATAACTAAGTGATGTTAATTTTTTGTACACAAAGTATGCCATCCCTGCTGTCTCTTTGCCAAATTCCCCCATTTCAGACCAGTATGGCAACAAATGAACGACACCTAGAAGCTGAATTATATTATACTTCTTGGAATCCCCGGCGGTTAAATTATGCAGCTGAGTTATCATCGTACTGTCCTCTCCATGCGTTCCCACTGTCGGTTCCACTAGAGGCTTGATTTGGAACAGGAATATTACCAAGATCTCCATCCAAGCTCATCTGTTGTACTTCAGCAGACGACAATATTTTTATGCTCAGAACACAGCTTACAAACTCCCTGCAAGAAATGATTGGTTCAGAACAAACAAAAAAAAAAAATCAAAATGTGAACTACTCAAACTAATGGTCATCGACTTACTCCCATGGATCATCACCAACAAGAAGTATGTCATTTTCATGGTCCACATAAACAAGCTTCCAATCTGTTCTCTGTGGATCTTCTAATTGTCCTTCAATTCCAAACATGCGAGCCAAATCGTTCCTTAGCTCGTCGTATCCTTTGTAGCGGGTGACATCAATGGATCTTCCAACAGAGCCACGCTTTTGAACCTGTACCGGTTTGAGTAATATTAGGCTTTTGAAACTATCACAATTCACAGAATCACAGTGAAATACGAGTTTTTAGCCATAGCCGCCAGCTTTATAAGACAATTCCTGCTCAAATTACATGAATATATATATATTACGCTTTTGGGGACATTACAATGACCTTAAGGTCTGCTTGTGCTTTTGCCAAAACTGATTTAATTGAAGAAGAAAATGCAAAATGCTTTTAAGATTTTTTTTAAGCACTGAAAGCAGTTGAGACAGGTTTTTCTGTTTGGTTTAAAAGTGTTTTTACAGTCTCAAAAGCATAAACAAACATATCAGCCTAACTTCCACCATACAGTCTACAGCCCCAACGTATATCCAAAATGTTTTCCCCCATGTTAAGGGTTTAAAAAAAACAGAACATATTCCCAGTGCTAATTCAAACCGAGAGAATAAAGCATAACAGACCTTGGTGTATGTTCTCATACGTTGGCTCTGATTACTCCACAGTCCATTGTTCAAAACCCCAGCTTCATTGATAGCAAGATCGTTTGAGCACCCAGGCTTCATTGCCATATTTGTCACCCCAAATGATTGAGAGCTCATTCCAGTCGTGGACAAGTCTGTTTCAATATCTCTTGGAGCATTTCCATAATTTGTAAGCAAGTTTTGGAGATCTTTTTGAGAGTCGTATCCCCTTGACAACAGAGTGTCAGGTGCTAATCCATCAACATTAGTTGTGAAAGGAAGATTGTTCCGAGCTTGTGATTGGACATCACCATCCAGACAGAAAGTGGGGAGTGGGAAACTTTGCTGGATTGTGCCAGCATCCAAACAATATGATGTTCCAGAAGAAGCTTCCAACTGTTCATTGATAGTGCCTTTATATTTAAGCAGGTCAGATCCCCTTGAGTTTGGCAATTCATGTTTGATCTGATTATCGTACTTGCTTTGAGGCCCTTGAACCAAATTACTTGCAGGTTCAACCACTGAATCACCCACAAGTATGGGTTGTCCTTGCTGGTTTCTGTTCATGAGGTTTGAGGGAGAAATCTGGCAATTGTTAGTAGAAGGGGAGGTTGAACATGATGGAGCATCGCCATCTGTAAGACCAGAGTTGGCTCTAATAGCTGTGAGTGGCTTGTGTTGGTTTTGGGGTTGGCTAGCTGGCATTTGTTGAGATTGTGTCAATGCTGAAGTTGAAAATTTGTTTAGGCCGACAACCTTATCTGCCGAGAAGTTATTGCTGCTTATAGGTGGTTGACAATGTTGAGATGGAGACACTGATTGCATTTGATTGTTCTGATGATGTGCCTGCTGTTGCTGCAGCAATTGAGGCTGCGATAACGAGCCTGGCGAAGAGAGCAACTGTTGCTGTTGTTGCTGCAACTTCTGTAATAACTGCAACTGACGCTGTTGTTCGGACAATCCCTGTTGTGACAGCTGTTGGGCTACTGGCTGCTGCTGTGCTGTCTGAGAAAGGTTTTGTTGCAGAAAATGCATATTTTGCTGAAAATTTGCTGACTGCTGCTGCTTTTGAAAGAAGTTGGGTTGTAGTTCCATTTGTTTCTGAAACTGAGCGTCTTGTGGTAATGAAGTTGGTTGAACTGGACTCTGACTTGACTGTACACTTTGCTGGGCCAGCGTATTACCACACAGTAACTGTTGTTGTTGAAACTGAGAGTATACAAGCGATTGCTGCAAACTTTGATTTTGGATCTGGGTAGTAGCAACCACGCCGTTATTAGGTAGAGGCTGGCTTATTTGTTGCTGATGCTGTGTTTTTGGTTGCTGTTGATATTGCTGAAGTTCTTGCTGGTGCAGAGGCTGTCGCTGCGAGTTATTCTGAGCCTGTTGATTAGCAGGATTCTGTAACAATTGCTGCACGGACTGATTTTGGTGGTTCACTGGAGTCTGCAATAATTGATGCAATTGCTGTTGTTGGGGCCATGTCATATTTGTCTGTTGCATTTGACTGACCTGGTTCGATGGAGTTACTTTATTGAACTGGAAGCTTGGCCCAGACTGGACTGGAGATTGAAAATTCAGGAACTTAGATGGGTCATCAACTCCTAGGTTATTGTTCAAGGAAGTTGAAGAAATCATGGACGGAAAAAGACTGGCCTGTGTAGCCGGTAACTGATTATTCTGCTGCATGCTCATCCACTGTACTAAACTCAAACCTGGGAAAACTGAGCTTGGGTTGTCCTTCATGCCAAATTCATCTCCAAGCCAGGGCATGGGTCTCTTGAAAGCATTCTCTACATCAGACTCATCATCTGAAAAATAATACAATAGAATTTCAAATGATAGTCAAAGGGGAGTTGCAATCAGATTTTCCCAGTTCACTTCTTTCACTAACATGCAATCTAGGAATCTACTGTCTATTGTCAATAATAATCAGTACATTTAGGCCAAAGAGAGGCATTTCACTACAATACTTTTGAAAGTACACAAAAACATTAAGGGTCAAGGGTGTTTGCTTGTGTTTTTGTTGAAAGTGATTTCAGTCAAAACTGCTTTCTAGAATAATGAAATGTGCTTTTTTGAAATAACTATTGAAAATATTTTTGGTTCAAAAGCGCTTCTACAGGGTTTCAAAAGCATACAAAATAGACCCTAGAAACCATAGAAGCAAAAATCATAAAATGGAGTTTGTTCAATGTCATTCCACTAACATGGTTTCCCAACACTAAGGTAACAAGTTCATTTAATTTTAAAAGACAAACACACACATCAATCAATGCTTGAACGCTGCAAAGATAGTCAGATATCGTAAACTATCTAGTCAATCAAAGTTAGGTTTCAGATTTGGTTTACCTGGCATCCCTGGTTGTTTGAAAAACTTGGGTCTGAAAAATGGTGGAGGACATATGTAGAAAGGAGTTATAACAGGCTCAATTTCCCAAAGTGAAACTCGGCTGGGTCGTTCTCCAGCAGTTGATTCATCCCAACCAACCTACCAAAAGCACATTTATTAAGCAACAAAGTCAGAAAATTAAAAAAAAAAATAATAATAATAATAAATAAATAAAAACATTTATTCAGCAGTCCTTTATCGAAAATGATCAAACCAAACCTGAAGATTGCGCCACTGCGAATTTTTCCATCGCACAGGGTCCAAATCACTGACTCCTGTAATTGTGCCCATGTATCTCCGTACACCAGACTCCTCTGTCTCAAACATCATCCTAAATCGCATGCCAAGTGAAACTTGAGTATACATTGTTTTATTCAACTTGGCTATGGGTATGACAAACTCAGAATGGCTTGCCCTGTTAAAATTTGACAATTGTTTCTCTGAATCAGAATTTTGAATCCTCGTTATCATATACCAACTGACAAATAACAATAATACAACCATCAAAGCATTTTATAAGGGCACCTTGGATTATAAAATATTGTAAATGGGCTGTTATTGGCAGCAGCATGAGCAGCGGCAGCAAGAACTCCAATGTGCATGCTATCACTGGATATGACTGATGAAGAGAGAGCCGGCTGCTGTTTAGCACGTCTTATACCCAAGAGCAGCTGCTGTTTTTCGTCTCTGAGAAAACAAAGAAATAAAGAGAGAGAGGAAGTTGTCTCAGCTGAACATAAAGACTAATATCTATTACTGAATTATTTAAGGGCGTGTATCTTATACCTTATAAAAAGAACAGAATCTCCAGCAAAGAGTCTTTTTGTGCTAACGAAGACACTCCAACCTGTCGTCAGCAGATGTCTCTTTGGTTGGCCTGAAATAAATTGTCCAGATATGGTCAAGAAGTGTTGTTCATAAACTACTTGGCCCAGATAGTGAAGTCTCAACAAATTATCCGTGAATCGTATACCAAAACGGATAATAAAAGGGAAAATATTGAAAATACATTTGCTAAGGAGCAATACCACGATAAATATGCCTGAATGTCCATGCATAGTCATGCAAATCTCTAGCAAGTAGCTCTTGTGCAGGTGGTTGCATTGAATAATCCTAGCAAACATTTCACAGTAATTTTCAAAATTTTGCGATGATGTAACAGACCCTAATATTTCTTATTAAAAAGGATAAATTTTAAGTTAATATTTCAAATTGTTGAAAATATATTGTACACACCAAAGGAGGGAAGATTTTTTCAGCAGCACGTCGAGGTACAGAAAATCCACCATGAGTACTTGTGTCACTTGCAGTGAGAGTTTTGCAGAAGAACTCAGCCGGTTGCTTATTTTGCTTGAGACCCATGTCAGAAGCCAGTAGTGCTTCCTTGTCATACTGTAAAAACAATTCTTATGTCCTTTTTTCCACAAGCACAAATATAACATAACAAAGAAACTCAATGATAAATTGTTTAAATATCAATTTATAAAGGCTGACCTACTTTGTTTACTGGCTGGAGTGTCATTTGCGCATAGACTTCATCTGTCTCTGGATCAGCCTGATTCATAAATTGTAATTCTAGAGTAAATGACTAAATTTACAATCAAAAAAATGTTGAGGGTTCAATATTGTAAAAGTCCATGGGCCTAACTCTACCCCAAAAGAGCTCTCATAGGAAGAGGTTTGTCCATGCTTTATATACTTCACATTCTAGGATCTCCTAGACGATGTGAGACTACTTCAATAAATATCATCTTTTACATATGACAGACAATGTAATAAAATAAATAGCAAGACTGTTCATAAAACAAAATTCGCACCTCAGCCAAGAGAGGCCAGAGGACAGTTAAAAACCTTTTAAAAACTTCCATTTATACATTGATAAATGGATAATACTAATAATAAAAACGGTGACAACAACAAACTTATTGTTATTGATGTTTTTATACTCATTCAACAAAACAACACTCTTCTTCAAAATGCTTAAAAGTTAAAACGCTGCATGTAAAATTCACATACATGTAATGTGACATTATGAAGCATGCAAATCAACTTTGAAGGCAAATTGGGATAACTAGGGATGATATCAGCCTCCTTGTGCATAGATGCTGCAACCTACAAGACAGTCAAAGATATTTAATCAGACACAAAACTTGATTAATCATTAAGGTTTTCCCCCAGAGTTTAAAGAACTGACTTGTTCACTGTGGCCTTGAGGAAAGTAAACCACAAGACTTCCAGCTGGAGGCAAAGAAACCAATGGCCCAGCACAAGCATGCCATAGCTCTGAATTAATGTACTTTCTCTCTCCTAATTTCCACAACCAAAGAATATGTTACCATTTTCAAACGGATCCTCAAAAATATAAGAAATAATGAGACCAAATATTTAGAAATCATAACTAAAAAGGATAAATATGGTATATCTGTTGTTTCAACATTAAAAGGATTTTAAAGGGAAGAGGAGAAAAGAAAAAAGAGCCACCAAATTAAGTATTAAGTTGCTTTCCCTAGCTAACTAAAAATCTAAGACTGCAAAACTAAAGCATAAAGCCAAGTAAAATCCCCTACAAAATTTAGGAAGAACAAAAAGAGGAGGCAGAGCAAAAGATTAATTACAAAAAAGGCATAGATTTTAGAAGGAGTAAACTTAGAAATCCTCACCTTCTCCTGAACTTGCCAAAAACCCATTTGAAGGAGCCCTCATATTGACAATAATGATTAATAAATTCAAAGAAACTTTAATTCCCTTCTCTGTAAGCCAGCAGTTCTTTACTATAAATACAGTTTCAGCAACAACAAAAAAATGAATAAACCCAAAAGGGCAACACCACTTTTCCAAGCAATCAAAAAGTCTGAGAGCAATTCCCAAAGCTTAATAGAAAGCCTCACAGCTCACATTGAATGGAGCCACAGGCTTTCCTCAGTTCAAAGGTTTTTCCTCCCCGCACTACTCTTGAAAACTTTACCAATTAAATGAAACCCAAAATCGTTATTCACATCAAAAAGCTGAAATGTAACTCTCGGTGTCTATGAACTACTGAATTTCAAATTTCATCGTCAACTCAAATAGGAAGAAAATGAGATGAAGAAGAAAGGGGAAAAAAATCAGAACTTTGAAACCAAAAATCTACAGTCAGCAAAGTGAACCACGGATTCCATTTTTCTGGTCCAGAGTCAAAACTCCAATTTGGAAAAACCAAAGCACTGCGTTTAAGGACCAAACCCACCTGAAAAAAGTATACGTATCACCTCGCAAATGAATCAAAAAATAGAAACCCAGAAACAAAAACGGAAAACCCAAAATGGAAAATCAAGGAACAAAGACAAGTAATTATTGTTCTCTCTCTCTCTCTCTCTCTCTGTTTTTTTTTTTTGGATGTGTGGATACGTGAGCAGGGAATTGTCGACGGGAACAAGGTGGAGAACACTGACTTATCGCCGAGAAATCGGAGGCCAATTTTGTAAAGCTCAGACAGCTTTTTTGTTTTCTATTGTATTTGAATTTAGAGCAGACATGGAATTAGAGTCAAGCAAAGCTTTCACTTTTCCTTTAAAAGTTGAAAATTTACACGATAAGACACAACAATCAAGTAAAAATATTAATTTTTAAGAATTAACTTAGTTTAATGCAGTAATTATTGAAGTAATATAGTTATATTATGTTATGCTTCACGCAGATAATATTCCCACCTAATTTATCTTTTTCACAAACATTTTATTAAATTCCTGCCTAATTCTCCCTTTTAATGCCTTACATTTGGCATCGTGAGGAAGAAAGATAGCATATACTTTAATACCACGTAAACTTATATTTATATTATGATAGATAATAAAATTATATTTATTTAATTTTAAATATAATTAATATAAGTGTAAAAATAAATATAAATTTATATAATTATAAAATTTTTTATAAAAATATTAGTGTATCATATAGATCAAAATAATTTAATATTTTAATTTAATAAAATGAAATATCAGTACAATTTATTTTTAAAATAATAAAATTATTATATTTGATAAAATTAAAAATGCAATAAATAATACCTTAGAGTATACGCTCTTATCCCGTATAGAAAAATTCAAGGGAGGTAGGAGCTAAAGTCCGAAACTTCAAGCATAAATTACATATCGTAAACTTGTGTTTATATTTTGGCCATATCAAATTAAGTTTTTAAATTAAATGTAAGCACAACTCTAAAGTATTTAAATAAGTTTGTTCAAGTGATTTGAAATTTAAATTGACTTTATTTTTAGTTATGTAATAAATTATAAAATATTAAAAATTAAATACATTTTGTAAATTTAAACTAACATGCGTTTAAAGAAGAAGAAAAAAACTTTTCATCCTAAATCCTTTCTTAATTACTCGAATAGAGTATGATTTTATTTATTCAAACTTAATTAAACTTGAATAATATAAAATCATACAATATTATTCAAACTTTAAGCGTACTATGCTAAATTTACATGCATATTAGCATCGTGTTCTCCAATTTTATTTTTTTTTCAATATTTTTAACTTTATATAATATATGTAAGGTTTATTTTGTATTGGCAATTTTCGTGGATAAAATGTCTAATTGTAATCTAGCATAAGTGTTCACCGTTCAATCAGATGATACATGATGATGGAGTCACCAAGCTTGCAATGCTCATATGAAAGATAAAATATGATCTCATGCATATACCATCACACAATAATGCACGTACACTTAGAAAAAATTTTTGTGCACAGTTAGATAGATCGAGCTTAGATCGATCGAGGTTCGATCGATTGAGCTTAGATCAATCGAGGATCAATCGACTTCAATCTAGCTGCTCTCTGTTTGAAAAATGCATGTTTAGATCGATCGAGGTTTGGGTAGATCGATCGAGGTTTGAGTCGATCGATCGAGGATCAATCGACTTCAATCTAGTTGCTATCGGGTTTGAAATTGCATAGTTAGATCGATCGAGGTTTGGCTCGATCGATCGAGAATTGGTTAGATAGATCGAGATTTGGCTAGATCGATCGAGCTTGTTTTTCAGTTCTACTACAACTCTGTTTTTAATTTGACCCATATGTTACTTTTACCAATTTGACTAATTTAATGTTGTATGCAAAATTCTTATATGAGTAGAATTGTTGTGAAAGTTAGAATCATTGAATGAGTAAAATTCTTGTGAAAGCAAAATTCTTATATGACTAGAATTGTTGTGAAAGTTGAATCTTTGTATGAATTCTTGTGAGATCTAAATCCTGATATGATTAGAGTTGTACTCTATTACAAATCCTTTTTCAAGTCAAGTTGGATTCTATATAAGGAACGCTTGTTTGTGCAAAATAATAACCCACACCGAAATAATATTTTCTATATCTGAATTGTGTTTTCAAAGAAAAATCTTTTTATCTTCATCTTTAAGTTTAGGCATTTTCTTATTTTAATTGTTCAAACATACTGTGTGGTTATGTTTGAATAATTCACGTGCCTAATTGTCTTTCATGATATTTAGAATTGCATGATAGTTCTAGAGTTTACTAGCTGATTTGTTTTTACATCATATACTGTTGAATCTGCTAGTTAGGGTTTTTTATTGTTTGAATCCGCTCTAGGACACACTTTGCACTTGTGCTATTTGTGCTAACGTTTCAGGTGACGTGTTTGGTATTTCGTGTGACTCGAAATTACCGAAGTTGACGGGTTCGATTGATCTTGTGGGACTCAAGTAGATCGAAACGTTGGTCCGGATCCAGACACCTAGCTTGTGGAGGCTATGAAAGGAGCGGTGGCTCTTAAGTAAATTACAGAAAGGGGGATCTATCTGTGAAGGGTAGTTCTAGGACCTATGGTTGTAATTGAACATTGATTTTCATAGTGGATAGTTAGGTGGTCCGGTAGACCGGTGGTTTTCCTCTTAGGTCATTGGAGTGGCCTAGGTTGTTTCCACCTAAAAATATCGTGTGTTATTTTTTATTCAGCATTTTATCTTTACATGCGATTGCATGTCTGGCCGTTGTGATTAGGTTACATAATTAATATTTGTTAAAATTGAAAATAACCTATTCACCCCCCTCTAGGTATATTTGATCCGTAATTAAAAACTTTCAATATATACTAATAAGAGTATAATTGTACAAGACACGAATAATTCAAAGCATTATTTATAATTTAACCTAGCTTAATAATAATAATAATGAATATTTTATTTTTTATATAATTTAATTATTTAATTAATATTATTTTTAATTTGCTAAAAATATGTATTTATACTTTTATATAAAAAAAAAAATGCATGCACTATATTTTTTATATAGTAAATATGTGTTAAATATATGTTTTTTATAACATAAAAAAAATATAAACACTATATCGAAAAAAATTAGAAATAAAATTCTATCTATAAAAAAAATACCATGTACTTAAATCATTTTTTTTTTTTTTCATCTTATTTTTAAGCAATATATGTCACTATTTGAAAGTTCTCAAAATTTATTTAAGTATGATATAATATAAATTTATGTATATAAATATATCATCTACTATTTTTCTTTTCTTTTTTTCCTTCCATATTTTTCCAATTTTCTCCACTTTTTCTCATTTTTAATTTTTTTTTAACTTTTCTTGGATTAAAAAAAAAAATTATTTCAAATTATTTTTTTACGTTCTTTTATTTTTCTACTTTCTATAACTTACTTTTTATAGCCTAAGAATAAAAATAAATAATTATTTATATAACATACTTTTTATAGCCTATGAATAAAAATAAATAATTATTTATATAACTTACTTTTTATAGCCTATGAATAAAAATAAATAGTTATTTAAATTTCTTTAATTTTGATAATATGTTTATTATGAGTTTTTATGATATTTATAACTAATAAAATATATAATATTATAGACAAATATAAACACATATTATTTTATAATTGAATGTGTATATATGGCAACAATAAATAAAAAAAATTGTTTTACAACATTATTAGACATAATTTTTTGAATAAAATATTTTAAACATATATCTATCTGATAATTTTAGAATGTATTTTATTACATACGTTGTCTTTAACGTATATTGTTTTCATTGCGTAGGTGGGTGGGGTGTGAAGTCTCTTTTGATCTTTGTCATTTTAAAGAGGAAAGGTATATTTATTTGTGATTTTATAAATATCAATTTTGGGTAGTACGATAATTTCCTTACTTTATTTTTATAAATTAAATATATTATACACATTATTTTAAAGTAATGCACTTGATGTCATTATACATTATACATATCACAAAATAATTTCATTATTTTACAATAATAATTAATTAATTTCCATTATTTAATGAGCAAGAAATTAAGTATAATATAAATTGAATCTTAATAGCATAGAAATTATATTAAAATATAATTAATGTATCTTTAAAATTATTATGAATATATATTAAATATTTAAATTAATAATATCTATTTTAAAATTATAAATAAATAAGTAATAAATTAGTTTTATTTTCAAAATTATCATCAATTAAATTAATTTAATAATTATTCTTTTAATATTATTTAAAAATAAAATATTAATGTAAATAAACTTTTGTAATAAATTATTTTAATATTTAAAAAATTAAATAAAATAAATTATATATTATTTTAAACAATAATTATTTTTTAAAAATATTGACCTATTAATTTTATCTAATATCTTATACAATATGCCAAATGTGTCATTTGTGTGTTCGGGGAAACCTCCTTCAATATTCAGTCTTCAGTCGAAGCAAGGCTAAGCATGTGCATTGCTACAGCTTTTGTCGGTCCAACTACCTCCATACTCCGACCGGAATATGTATCTACTTTTTTTTTTTCTCTCATTTTTTATCCTTTATCGCATTTGCCTCCCCCCCCCTCTCTCTCTCTCTCTCTCTCTTGTGGCTCTCTTTGATTCATTGATACCCTCCTGTCTGAGTCTGTCTGATCTCATCTCTTCCCTAGTACGGATTACGAATCCCTACTTTAATTATACGTATAATTTTTAATTCAGTCCCATTGTTATAATGTCCAACTATTCAATTATTATTTTTAACACCATAAAAAATTATTAAAAAATATGTTGTCAATTTAAATAATAAAAAAAAAAATAAAAAACAATGTCATAAGTCACTTTCTAAAAAAATTTTAAGTGACGTTTGGTTAGTAAAATATAAAAATATAAAAATAATAATTGTAATAAAATTTAATATAAAAAAATAGTATTATTATTACAATATTTATTTAAGCAATGTAATTAAAATATATAATAATATTAAAATAAAAATTATAAATAAAATAAAGTTAACCAATAATTTTTTTTATTACTAAAATATATAAAATAAGCAAAAAAAACATAAATAATTATACAAATTGTAAGAAAAATAGAGAGAGTTAAAGGTGTAATGAGGATTATTACTATTGCTATAATTTCTTTACATTTTATTACAGAGTATAGTCAAATCAAACACAGTAATATCCTAAATTTTTATTTTGATTATAATTATTGTCAACTAAATATGTTCTTAGTTTCACATTGCTTTTTTACATCTCTTAGGAGATGTTTATAAAGAAAATAATTTAGATTTTGGTTTGGGCCCCAAAGGCATCCACTTTTGTAGAAGGGAAGAGAACATAGGCAACTGTGGGTCATGCATTTGTGTGACAATTTATTTTTTGTAAAAAAAAATTATTATTAAAATTATTGTGACTGTTTCGTTCTGTTTCTATCCGCCAAGATCAAGTCTTATGAAAACACTATTACTAACAGTTTTTTTGTGAACATTGCACGTTCTCTATAAATGTTTTATTTATGAATGTTGCACGTTCTCCGTTTCAGTTCGCAGCTATAAATAGAGCAATATAGCTTTCAGTTTTACATAACTCAAAAATAATCTTTTTCCTCTCTCGAGCTCCTTTTCCTCTCTACAACTCTCTTTCTTTTTGCATTATTTTTTAGATACAGTTTCTTCAATTACAAATTTACTTCCATATAGAAATACTTTTCAGTTACATAAATTATTACAAAAATTTATTTTTTGATTTCGAGAGGCATATATTTTGAAGGTGTAGTATTTTGGTCTTCAACAATGTATTAAAGTTACGAGATAAAATAAAATTTTAGGCTGTTTTATCCTGAGGACGATGGAGTTGTTATTACTCACACATTTTTGGCATAATCGAGAAACGTCTTAAAGAGAGCGACATAATCTGTGATTCAATCCAAGCAATATACTTCAATATATCGATAATTTCATTTCTACTTATTTTTACATATCTGCAGCAACAAAAAAAAAATTATTTAAAACACTTTAATTTAAATTATTCAATTGTACTGTTTCATATAATGTATGATCAATGTCTTGTGTTCTTTTCATTAATCTCTTTAACGTATTATTCAATGTCATATTGAATTTTATTCTAATTAATCAGACTGCTGCTTCTCCTCATCTTTTTTATAATTATATCTTAATTGCAGTTTAAATCTCATCAATTAAAAATAAAAAAAATTTATAAAAAATAACACCTACAAAATTTATAATAATAAAAATAACATTTAAATAATATTGAACGGTATTCAATTGAATATTGTTCGACGTTAAACGAGTCTAAATTATTATAATTTAACTTAAACGATGTCTAATTATATAACATTATAAAAATAATGTAATAATTTTTTTTTTAATAATAAAAATATAAGTTTTTATAATGCTATTTTTTTGTTTTAAAAATATACATATATAAATTGTAAAAAAATTATAGTGATCTTTAGGCTTTATAAAATATTTGTAAACATATATTCAAATATTATGAGAGAGAAAATTAAAGCCTGCAATATTTTCAATAATAAAAAAAAAACCTTAAATTATGAGCTTAAGTAAGAAAATTCTTTTAAATCAAACCTACTTTGTATGGTTAAGAGTCTCTAACTTGAATTAAGGAGAAATAATTTTTTATCGGACAAACTACAAATCCTACCACTTTTTTTTTTTTTTTGCTACATTCAAGATTATTGGCCAAATTCAAGACATATTATTTAGTAGAAAAAAAATATATTATCTGCTGGTTTTGTTCATATATATCCTACATATTCATAGTCTCGCGTCTTACGCGTCAAGTTAGGATCAAATTCAAATATTCAATACAAAATCAGCTTAATTTGTAGGCCAAGCACCGCCATGATCATATTATTCTTGCAACAACAAATTATTCTACAATCAAGAGTTAACTGAAACATCCCTTTTTTCTCTTAATTTTCATTCAAAAGTATAGGTGCCAAAAATTAACAATTTAATAATTGAATTATTGAATTTTAATTACAGAATTTTTAATTTTAATATCATGTTATAAATTATTAAAAAATTAACTCTTTTAACAAATTTAGTCAATATTACAATTTGTCACTCGCCTATATTAGGTACATTAATGCATACCTACACAAATTAATTAATTTTTTTGATGAGCTATATATCAAACCACACCGTTGCAACTTTCGGCTCGATTAATAGAACGTGCGCTAAAAGCCAGAAAAGCTTTGTCTCTTTTTCATTGATATTCTCAATTCTCAATCAATTTACTAGTTTTAATTTGGATCCTTTAAACCAATATGCAAGTAGAATAAAAGGCAGAGACAAGAAAAGACATAACTAACACTTGAGAGTTGAGTCCTATATCTATCATCTTTATCAAGAAACCATATGATATGCTACTCTCTTTTTTTCGAGAAAAAAAAATCTTGAAAGCAGATTTTAACTCGAATATATCTGTGTGCAAAAAGAAATTTTAAATTACGCTCTCATATGTATATTTATCGGATTATCATCTATTAGATATGGTTAAGGTGGTAAGATTTTTAATCCTCGAAATTTAAGTTCGAATATTATCCTGATATGTGAGTGTGTTTTTTTTTATTAATAAAAAAAAAAAAAAATTAAATTTTTTTTTTTTTTAAATCTACTAGACCATATGTCATCTGAGTTATACGTTTTGTCATTTCAACCCGACCAATTTATAACATTATGCTTCCTTGCGTTTAAATTTTGAACTCTTACCTGTCTTCCATTTCGATTGGAACATCAATTCCAATTCCATCGGAACCTAATTTTATTACAAACAATTCAAAAAATAATTAATTTAAATTTAATTTGTTCTTAACTCCACATATAGTAATTATTAGGCAATCAACAAGCTATCCTTTATAAATAATTTTTATAAATAATTTTTTTCCTTCATAGGCTAATGGATTGAAGCAATCCAGTTTAGTTATGCACATGGGTTTGTTTGCAAGCTAATTATCAATATATGAGACGTTGAGATGCGACAAACAAACAACAAAGAAACATTAGTGTTATTTGCTGGATATGGTCTAAAAACTATTTACTGGCAGGTCTATGACTCCAAAACTTAAATAATTAATAATGTAGAATTTTTACTATAACTCACAAATAAAAATAAATTAAATATTAGAGCCAAAAAGTAAATTTTTTTAAAATATTTAAAATAATATCTTTTAAAATTTATAATAACAAAAATAATATTATTTTTTAAAATTTAGATAGATATGAGTTAATATTAAATTAATATTAGAGATATTATTTTTTATTATTACAAATTTTAAGATGTGTTATATTTATTATTTTTAATAAAAAAAATTGAGCCACTAAATATTAAAACGTGGGATTTGTTATTTATAGGATTTTAATTAAAAAAAATCAAGTTTATATATAAAATTTAAGTTAAAATAACTAGACTTAGAATATGTGCTTAAAAGTTACTTAGAGAGAGGACACATTATATTTAATAGAAATTTCATAATTTTTTTTAAAAAATACATATAAAATTATATTTATAATATGGTGAGGGGGCACGTGTAATTCATCAACTCTTAATTTTGTGTATATATAATATATTTTGTATACCGTATTGAATATATTAAGTATAATTATATTAAATTAAATTATATTAAATTGTATTATAATTAATTTGTATAATATTTGATAACAAACTATATAATATAGTTTGATAAAATTGATTATAAATATTTTAATAAAATTATTTATATTTGAAATAGTTTTTTTTTAATGTTTTTATTACATTTTAAAAAATAAAAAATATTATTTTTAATTTAAGATTAAATGAAAAGTTAAGACATATAATTTTATAATTAAAAATTCAGACAAATTAACTTAAGTATTTAATACATATTAAACACACACTTCTTGGTCGTATAAATTTTTTACACAACCTTATTACTTTTATACTGTAAGATACAATCAAATTTTATAGCTAAATACATAATTGTATAAAAATTATACACTCATAAAATTTAATACTCTACAATGAATATTCCTAATTATATTTTATAGTTATTTATAGAACAATATCCTCGAGTTTCATTCCTTTTGATTGAGCTAATCATGGGATTATTGATTTCCCCCACCAAACATAAAATCTTAGAAATGTATATATATCTTGAGATAGTGGCATTACATGTATATATATATATATCTGTGGATTCATTATATTCACCGTTTAAAAATATATGGCTTATTTGCATTTTTCATGTTAATTCATAGCAATGGAAAGAAATGGTTAAAATTTAACTTATCTGTTATAAATTAATAGTTTAAAAAACAAAATAAGCTATTAAACATGAAAAAAATGATTTGGTAGCGAATAATATTAGGTATCTCATGGAACTCAAGTATTCGACTAGCAGTCATAATTTACGTAATTATATGAAAAAAAAATTAATTTAAAAAAAAACAAATATATGTTTGTTTTTTTTTCTCACCATATATATTATTTTATATTGTAAGAAAAACAACACTACTTTTCTTCTTCTTCGGATTAAAAATAAAATCACCTAATTAAAAATTGTAATAAAATAAAATCAATTTATAACCCCTATTATTAAGTTTCAGGTGTCATCTTGATAGAAGTATTAGTACTCGTTAACTTTAGTAATTCACATATATATGGTGGCCTGGTGGGGTGTTATAGTTTAATGAGTTTTTGTATTTTTCTTTCGTGTGTGATTTGTGACAGTACACAAGTAATGCTGTACATTTATTATAATATAATTAGCGTCGAAAATTGGATCGAAAATGAATTACACAGCAAATAAAAATAGACAATAGAGGTGACGTTGATTCACATGAAAAGAAGAAGAAAAGAGAGAGGTGGTGAGTTGAGAATAGAGCCACTAGGGTCACCATCCAGGTGATTCCACAATATCTCTCTTTTGAAGGGAGGGAGGTCCTTCAAGTAATTATTTTTGGATTTTGATATCCATTCCATTCACACATTCAAAACTACCCACAGTTTTTTTAGTGGGCCATTTTCAAAACAGCATCTTAATTGCAATATTAAATTGCGGTGTAAAAAAATTAGTAGTGTTAAATATTATAAATATATAATAATAAATTATGTGTTAAAATTTAATTAATTTTTATATACATGAGCTTCGATAATTTTACTATTTATTAATATTAAAAAATTAATCACAAAATAATATATTATTTAAAATTATCACAAATTTGTTATATGATTTATTTCTCAGTATAAAAGGGTGGGGTTCAATCCAAGGAAAAAAGAAAAAGTGGGGTTGAATCAATCAACTTCCAATTCCTTTTATGATCTCCCCCCCTCAACTTGAAATTGAAGATAAAATCGGTGATAATTTGGAACTTATCATCTATTGTCTTGTATTATAAAATGAAAAAATAAAAATAGAGTCTGTTTGATTGGATATGCTTATTGTTTAATAAATATATATAAAAAAAAATGTTTGAGGTGAAGTAATTTAATTAAAAATATATTTTTAATGAAATTCATAAAAAATGGTTTTGAATTTTACTCCAACAAATTTTAGGAACTAAAATCAATTCTAATTTTAAAAGATTAAAAAAAAATTATACTTTTGAAACAATTTTTAAATACATTAAAAAAGAGCTTTGATTACTTTAAATCATCAGCATCAATTAAAAGGAATTTTTAATTCCAATTAAATAATTAAAAATAAAATTATGTAAATAGTAATTTATAAAACAAGAATTAATAAAGCCTAGCTTTGTATATATCATAACAGTTGTCTGCAATATTTGCCACACCTTAGTCCTTGCTTTCTCTGATATTCTCAACAGCCAACATTTAATCCTTTGTATTGATCTGTTCTTGCCATTATTTTACTTTTTGTATTGAAAAACAAAAGTGTTATTAGATATTGATTAGATTATATGTATTATTTAGTTAAATAATATTATTTAATTTTTTAATTTTAAAAAATAATAATTAAAAAAAAATATATAATTTTTTAATTAAAATATTATTTTTAAAAGATTAATTAAAAATAAATTATATTAATTTAAAAAAATAATATTTTAATTAAATATTAAAATTATTTATTTTGACTTAAAAAAAAAAGGTCGGCTCAGTAATATTTATATATTCTCAATGCAATTTGCAAGGGCCGACAACCCTGTTCTTCAATTTTAAAAAACAATTGCAGTGCCATAGTGACGAGAAAGTGACTAGTACCTCCTCTGCTCCAATATGCGTATTAATTTTTCTAATGTTTATTATTGTCAGTCACGTGGGGTGAAATTATTATTAGGGTTTTTTTCTCTCTCCATGTGTTGTGTGTGTATATATATATATGGATTATTTTTTTTAATTAAACATCGGTTATTTATGTCTGTGAATAATGTAAATGTACTATTCTTTTATTTTCAGTTAACTTTACGCTCATAGTTGGTAAAAATTTAATATTCTTTTTAAATAAAATTTGTTCGAATTAATCCTCAAAAGTTAATGCTCTTTATTATTTTATCTTTACTTGTTTAATTTAAAATGCAACATTCTATTAAGTTATTATTCTTTTTAAATAAATTTTGTTCGAATTAATCCCAAAAGTTCACGCTCCTGATTATTTATCTTTACTTCATGAATTTAAAATGCAACATTATATATATATATATATATATATATATATATATAAAATCAATATCCTTAATTTTTTACATAAATTATTATAAATCTACTTACATAATATAACGTACTCTATATATATATATATATATATATATATATATTTATTTATTTATTTATTTATTTAAGCCTAAATATATGATATAATCCCTTTAGCAAAAAAAAAAAAAATGATATAATCCTTCCCTCAAATTTCATAAATAACTATCCACCCTCCCTCCTTTCGCTGTTTTTTTTTTTCTCTTCTCTTCTTCTAGGCTTTTGCTGTTTATTGTTTCTCTCTCTATTCTTTTACTCTTGGCTTTCGTTCTCTCTTTCTCTCTCCTTCTATATTTTATTTTACTCTATTAGTATAAATTTTTTTAATTAAAATTTAGTACACATTAAATTATAGTTATATTTTTAAAGTATTTATTTTGAATATATATTTTTTTAGTATATGTTGATGTTTTTTTTTTTGTTTAATTAAATATATATATTTTTTATGTATAAATAAACTTATATATTTTAACCACTTATACTTCATAAAAATGAGCTATAAAAAAAATTAAAAATTAAATGTAGTATGATAGGAAAATATATATATGTGTGTGTGAGAGACATTATATCTGTTACTGTATAAAAAGAATATAAGTGCTAAAACATTAGAAAAAATATGTGTGATATATGCTAAAAAATAACATGTGTCGTCTATAAAAAAAATATATATACGTTTCATATTTAAAAAAAATAAAGATGAGAGTGAAAAGTTATTTTTTAAATAAATTGAATAAATGAATTATATAAAAATTGGAGCATGTTATTTTTAACCCCTATTAAAAAAAATATTTATTTTCGTTATAATGTAAATGAATATATATTTTTTAATAAGCAAGTTAAAAATAAAATTATTTAAATAATTAAATTATTTATGTAATGAATAAATTATTATATTATTTAATTATAAAAAATAAAATTATTTTTTAACATCTTAATATTTTATAATTTATAGCATAAAAATTTATATAATAAATTGATTATATATATATAGAAAATAAGGGTCAGGTTTCCCATTGACAGCATCCTACAGGACCTTGCATCCCTTTGTAGTTTCCAGTTTACCTTTTTAATCATTGGGCATAAATTGCATAATAAGTGTAGGTGCATAAGCATTAAAAGTAAGCGAATAAACTCAACAAATATTAAATGTAATTAATGTCCGGTACTTGCTAATTAAATATACACATAGCTTAATTAAATGATGCGATTATCTCTTTTATCTTATTTTTTTTAAAAAATAAATAATAATAATAATATGATATTTTAAATTAATAAATTGTAAAATTAGTATAAATATTATTTTAAAAAAATAAATATTTAATAAATAATTAAAATAAAATAATATAATTAATAAAGTATATATATATATATATATATATCTCATTATGCTTAACATGCTTTTCAAATACGATTTCAGTTGACTCCTATAAAGGGAAAGTAGGAGTTTACATATCATTGTATGTGTTCAAGACGTTTCTTTCTTGACACAATAAAATATTTATATAATATTTTATTAAATAAATTATTTATAATAATATAAATAATAAAAACTTAAAAAATTATAATTAATTAATGATAAATTATGAAAATGACTATTTTCCTTGCCTTAAATTTAATCTAATTATGTATTGATAGTATCATAATCTTTTTTGTGTTTTGATGTGTTGACACACTAAATGGAAAGTAACATAATTGATTATGGATTAAGCTAAATTCAATCAAACAAATGTTCTTGTAGCTTAGTCTACACATTTATGAAATAGATAATATATAATAGAGTTTTCAGTTTAATGTGATTAAAATCTCTCTCAATCCTTCTCCGAGGAGAGAAAAGGTCATTAATCATAATCAAGAATGAAAGGGAAAGAAATTAACATTTTCGTTTTCTTTTACCTTCCGACAACAACGACGTGAAGTGGGCCGGTTGTGAATTAGGATCGGGCTACTTCATGGTTTGGTAGTACGTATTGATTGTGGGCCCAAACGAGAACCCAACCAAGGATTTCTAAATTCACCTGACGTGGTGATTATGGACACCTCATCATGGTGTCTTGGTTCTCCGCATGTCAACGCGGATTATATCTTCAAGTGTCCCGACGTTATTGTTGGCTTTTTGGGTCCCACTATTTCCTTTTCAATCCATTTCCAAGTAGAAACTTCATGTCCGATCCAAATCACTTACAGTTAAATTTTCTTATATATTCATTTAAAAGATAAATTATTTAATTTCTTATATTCTTTTTTTCTCAGCCATTACACATTTACACAAGTACACAACTGTTTAAAGCTGTAAAATAAAACATATCAATCACTATAATTTTTATTAAAAAATCCCACCGAATAAGTTGATTCTTTTTTCTTTCTTGTTTTTCTTTTTATTTATTGTGAATGCTCGGCTCCAATATTACTTTTGGTCTTAAATTTGCCTTATAATGGGCTTACATTGGAATGGCCCAACTCATTTTTTATGTTCAAAATTTATTTTTATCAATAAGATATAGAATCAATAATAGACATAATAGCATATTTAATCAATTTTTCATAATTCCTGTGCATCGCCGTTTTGGCGCAACAAGGTTACATTTTTATCCTTCGTTCTCTAGTTCACTCTCTCTCTCTCTCTCTCTCATTCTTTAGCTTGATATTCTCTCACACAATCTCTAAATTTGATAGTTGATGTTACTAATCGTACATTACATACAGTAACAATGTTTTAAGTAAGGCAACTATTGAAAACAAAATATTTCATATTTTAAATAGTAAAATTTATATAAAAAGACATATATTAATTATTAAGATTGTGTTAAATGGTTTAAAAAGTGATATTGTATTTTTTGTGATCTTATACTCTATAGTTTTGACTTTGGATGATATTCTATATCAAAAAAGTTCATTGGTAGTAATGAAATATCTAAAGATTACTTAAATTTTAAATTTAAATTTTTATTAAATATTATTTATAGAAAATTATCATATATGTATACTTTTTTGTTTATAAATAATTTAATATTTATTTATGTTGCAGTCATATCCGATCAATATTATTTTTAAAATTTTGCGTTGTCACCCCAAACGTGCAACCGTGCAAGTAAATTATTTAATATTTATCATACTTCTTTAAAGAATGTAATTAAAATAATATTTGATAAATTCAAATTATGTTTTACAATTTTTAAGCCTACTCCTTCATTCTCATACAAAATACAAATAGAGTTGTACTATCTTATGCAAAATTGCACAACTTTTTCATTAAGGAGTATCATTTTAATAAATTTTTAATAAAATCAGATAATGAATTAGAATTACATTCATAATCAAATAACAAAGATAATGAAAAAAAATTTAGAATACAAGAACAATGACGAAATAACGAAAAATTATCAATGATTAAATATTTAAAATATTATCATATATGTGAATAGATGCTACTAACGATCATACTTAAAAATATTCAAAAAAAAATTAATTTTTTTTATTAAATTAGTTTAGGAGTGCAATAACTTATTTAACAATGAATTTTCTAATATTAAATTAAGTTTGAGTTTTATATATTTTTTAATTATTAGTTTTATTAACGTATATTAGTTTATTTCTATATTATTTTTGGCATTATTGCATACTCAATATGAAATAGTTGCATTGTTGATATTTTTAAATTTTTTTTATGAATTATTTTTTATATTTTATTGTTTAAAATATAAATAATATGAATATTTTATTAAAGTGTATTGTCATTTAAATTTTACTCACAAATGTTATCATATTGCAAGAATGACATGATGTGATATTTTTAAAAATTTAAGACAAAATTAAAAGAAATTAAAAGATATAAAAAATTTTGATAATAAAATTATATGAAAGTTTATAAAAGTCTTAAAATAAAAAATATTATAAAGTCTCTTGAAACCCAAAAAAATCTATAAAATTCTATACGAAGTCTTAAAAAGTTTATATAAATCTATAAAAATTTTTAGGAATTAAAATCTATAAAAGTCTTTAAAAATTTTTATTAAATACATACATTTTATAGTATGGTCTAGTCCGTTTTTGGCAAAAAAAATAACAAAATCAAACCAAATATATTACTTTAACTAAATCGAACCGAACATATTACTTTAACCAAACTGTTGTCCAATAAAATTATTAAAATCAAACGGTCTAATCTGATTTGGTCCGATTTAGTTAACGATTTTTAACAATTTTTATATTTTTTATTTTTTTTCCAAATTTATTAAAACTTGAAAATAATATAAAGAACAAAATCTTTAAATCTAAATAAATTAATTAATATATACTACAAATATAAATCATATTACATCTTATATAAATTATATAAACATTCTAAAAATAATCATAGAATCAATTATAATATAGAGTTAAATATTTTCGAAAATTGTATAACAAAATACATTAATATATTAAAAATAAGTTAGAGAGTTAGAGTTACATATTTTGATTATGAGAATATATATAATTAATATATATATTTTTGGTTTTTTTTTTAAAGAATAATATATAAAAAATAATTATAAGTAACGGTCCGGGTCAGTTTAAAAATTCGAATAACCAAATCGAATCGTTTGTAAAACAGTTTGAAAAAATAAAAATCAAACCGGATTGTTTGCTTTACAAAATCGTTTGGTCTGGTCTGAACCGATTTTTCAATTTTAATCACACATATTAATTTAATCTGAAGCGAATTTGAAGATTTATATTTTGAATCCAATCTAATAATGTACTCAATTTGAATCCAAGTAAATCAAATTTTTTTGGAATTGTTAAGGTCAATTTAAGATTATAACTTATTTTTAATTATTGTCGTATATAAATATAATATATACTAATATTTAAATTTTAAATTGATAATTCTTAAAAAAAATTATTCATTTATAATTATAACTTCCAAAATCAAAATACTAAAAAATATAATCTTAAATATTATTAAATTATTATAGAAGATTTATCATTTATATTTATTTTAAATTAAAATAACAATTTAATATAATTTTGATATATATAATATTTAAATATAACACTTTAAAAATAAAAATATACATTAATTTATAATTTTAGTAATAAAAAAATTTGAATCGAATGATAAAATTTGTCAATAATATTAACGTGAGTCATGTAATTAATATGTAATATGTTGTAATTAATATTTATCTATTATATTATAATTGATACTTATCTTTAATATAGATCTAAATTACAAATAATTAAATTTTACATTTATAATTTTTTATATATATCTCAACTATAAAATATATAAATAATAAAAAAAATAATTTATTTTTATTATACTCAACTAACATAAATTCAAATAAATGATATATTTTATAATCTAAATATAACTTTATTATAAAATTTTTCTATTTAAATTTGACAGATCAAATAAAATGAATTGATGCCGATTGCATGGTAGCCCAGTGGTAAGGGCTCCTGCGGTAATGATCCAGGGTCCCTGTCCTCACAGGCAGGGCGTGGGTTCGAGGCACGCGGGGCGCATTTGTCTGACTAAATTCTGCGGCTGTCTTCCAGGCTTAAATGCGTAAGCTCGCTGTGGTTCTCGACGCGCGCTCTGTCTGTTGGGCTCCAGTCTCCCCTGGATCCGCTGACCGACCCGGCAATCGGTACTGGTTTCTAACCAATGACGATGACCTAAGGTGGTGTGGTGGTGTGTGGCAATTGCCCTATCCTCCCTAAACTGCGGTGAGCTATATTTTTTACGATAAAAAAAAAAAATAAAATGAATTGATGAAATTATTTTCTTATCCTTAATTTGCACTTTACACAAATGCTTACCGCTGTACCGCTCCATTCAGTCACTGCCGTTCATTTACAAAGATATTGACCTTCTTTATTAATCGATCTGAAAGTCAACATTAGTAACCTAACGGTCATTCACATCGTAAACCTCCGGCGCATATTAGCGTAAGCTGCTTCAGGCTTCATTTCCATCCTTAACGAATTTCCCTCCTCTAGCTCTGAATTTCTCGGAACTGAGGAAATTTATATTGATTACAATATTATTATCAATTTGTAAGCTTTTACTTTCTACGCTTCTCTGTACAAGATTCATTTTCTCTGTGATCTATTTCGGTTATTTTTTCCTGTTCTTCTGGAGTTAATTAGGGTTTTACATTTAAATTCATATTTTCCGTCTAAGCATTTAGTAGTTTTTAGAATGCGATTTCATTGATTGCTGAACTAAAATATTGTAAACCTATACTTTCAATTTTCGTTTATTTATTTCAAAACTGAATGTTTTTTCAGTGAGGCCATTGAAATGGGATCGGGAGATGAGGTCGTTGAGATTGACAGTTTGGAGAAAGGTTTATTATCAGATAAGGGTCACCGTGAGGCAGATATATATAAAGATGAAGATGAACCAGTTCTATATACAGCGTCCTTTCAGGAGATGGAAGATAAATTTGTGAAGTACCATACAATTCAATGGGTCCTATATTCCTTGCTTTTGTTATTGGCATGGGGAATCGGTTTGTTCATGTTGCTTTATTTACCAATTCGGAGATATATATTACGGAAAGATATTCAATCACGAAGTCTCTATCTTACTACTAATTCTATTGTGTACAAAGTAAATTATCCACACTCCACCTCTTATTGAAATCGTGAAAATTATGAACTTTTAGTGTTGTATATTCTTGTTTATTAACTGTAATAATGATTCCCCCCCTCGTCTATGATCTCATTTTGTAGATATGGTCATTCTGTTATTATTCATTAACTCTGTCTTTCTCTAGTTTAGGTTACAAAGCCAGTGCCATTTCCATGTTTCGGAGTGTTGAAGAAAGAGAAGTATATCCTGTTGCATTCAGTGGCTGATGTAGTCATTGAACAAGGTATATTTTCGTATTCTCTTTATGTTGTCATTGAATATGTTTTTGAAAGGCTATATTATTACAATCTCATTTGTTCAATTCTAGAAAACAAATCTTCAACACTCTTCAAACTAGAAAATGTAGATTCAAAAGGATCTCTCTACTACTTAAGTGCTTAAGAGATTGTTGGTTTCAATATGGAGCCACGTAATCCTTATTACCATTTCCAGTGACACCTTCTTGCTATACTCAGGATATCTACAGTCTCTATTTGGTGTCTATTCACTTAGAATAGAAAATCGTGGCATCAGAAGGCCACCCAGTGATGATTTGCACATTCATGGAATTTCAAACCCAAGGGCATTTAAGAAGGTACTCTTGTATGTCAGTTCATAAATTTTCAAGGAGATTTTACCATCATTATAACATGACAGTATGATCTAATTTACACAGGCTGTTCTCATACGTCTTTCAAATATGAGGGCTGAGGCTTTCTCCAAACAAGTCACTACTATTGAAGATCCAAATTTGAGGGTAGGGCATCTACCATATGTTTGAGCACGCTATATATGAAATCCAACTTTAAACATAAACCAATCTCAGTATTAGTTGTATCTACAGACTTATGATCACCTAAAACCTCGTTAGGATGGTTTGATGGAAACTTTTCCTTATTGTTCTCTATATTCCTTATTCTTCTCACTGCATCTAGCAATTTTTTCTTCTTACCTTTTACCAGACTCCAATGTCTCCATCAAAATCTTTAAGGCAAGATTCATTCCCTCATTCAGGGGAGCAAGCTCTACTGCAAAAGCTAGAAGAGGTTGGAAGTTCTGTCAAGGTAGTGAGCCAACTGACTGCTTCTTTCTGAGATTATTTGTTTGTGTTGTAATTGGGTGTGCTAATTATATATCTATTTTTTACTACAGAGAGTTGAAACATTGATTGCTGAGCGACACACTCAAATACAAGAACCTGTAGATTGAATCAAGAGTGAGATGCAAATTTGGTTAGCTTATAAACATTATCCTGAAGATTTTTTTTTTCTTTTGTTTTGTTTCACGAAAATGCTATTTATGAATGATAAACTAAATTGGCCATACAGAAAAAAAGGTTTTTTTATGTAATTGGTCCTACTATATGTCCTATCTACATGACATGCTAGGATAGAATCAAGTAAGTTTGGGATTATTGGATCATGACTTGGTTTATGTACAGTGTTCACGAATTACTTACAAGGCTTTATCCTGGAAAAGAAAAAATCATGTCAACCTTCTATTGGGTTTATTTGCTCTTGCCAATCCAAATTTGACTAGGGCTTTTTAGACTTTAATTGGACACAGTTTCTCTTGTTTATTTCACTCTAGGTCAGTGGCCAGCATCTTTTGTTTTCATACTGATTTGTTGAAGCTGAGCATTGTACTTGATAATTTCTTTTTTGATCTCCCTTTGGAAGTTGAAATCATTAATTGGCAATTGTTGAAGATCACTTTAAAGCTGCTTCGCACTCGGTCATTAATTTTGTTTATACATCATGCCATTCCAGTTTTTGGAATGGAATAACTAATATCGCACATAAATCTTTGCTTAACTGGGTCTTGCTTATGATTCAGGATACAAGTGCCAGCCAGTCTTTTTGCAAACAGGTCATGTAAAACAATACAAGTTGCTCTCCTCTCTAAGCTTCCATTCAGGAGTTACAAACCATAGGTATTTCTTTATTTTGTCTTAATGATTATTTCTCTTGTTGCTGAAAGGGCCAAAACTGATGTCCATCTGATTCACCCATATTATTATTTGGAAGTGCATAAATCGATCTATGTATATAAACTCGTGTTATTTCTTTGTTAGTGCTCGAATAAAATAAAGGGCCAGGAAATAGCTAAAATGAGTCTCCTAGTGCAGTTAAAAAACAAATGAAGCATAATAATTTCTCTCTGCTATTATGTTAAGAACTCAGCCCCTTGCTAAACCACTTATCTGTTATTACTATTCTATTCAATACTATTTTCCTCCTCTCCTTCGTGCATAAGTAAAACGCACCGTGGATCTAACATATTACTCTAAAGCTATATTGCAAGTAAGAAAGTCTTTTCTCATAGAGTTTCAATTGTTGGTGGCATGCCTTTTTAGTTTTTAGGTCAATTACAAATACTTCCTCTAGATTTTAAGCAACAAAATTTGAAAAATAACAACTATAATCCTTGTTTCTTATTTCTTTAAAGGAGGTATTAGCAAGAAAATCACTAAAAGTTATGAAATTCGGGGAGGATATTGTAATAAAACGATAACAGATGGGGTGTAATTGCCTATATCCAAACTTGAAGGTATTTTTACAGTTTAAAGAAAACCGTAATAATTTTCCCTTAGTTATGAGAATTCTGAATGAAATTTTCAAGTATAATTAATTAAGAAGAAATCGTGTGAAAAATTAAGACCAATGTAATTGGCTGTCGTTCTATTTGCCAAGTTTTTAATGCGTGAATAGCAATTTCTGAAATTTATTTGTGAAAAATGGCGTTTGGCTTACCTATTATTGACTTCACCAATTTCTATCTATGTTCTCTCTTGCACAAAGTTTCTTTTCTAGTATTCTATTTTAAGGATTTTGTACTACACTGGTCCATTATTTTTATATAAGATATATTTTAGTCTCATTTTTTTAAGTGATATCCCTTAGGTCTCCTAGTTTTTCAAAAGTTGCTCTTAAGTTCAGTTTTTCAAAAAAATGTCAATTTTTTATCACATGATTCTAACTTCTAATATGATTTTTAAGGGGTTAATTTTAGAATTTTAATTTTTTTTTTACTAAAAGAATTTAAAAAAAATAAAAAAAAAAATCAGTTTCTTTAAAAAATGTCAAAAAAATATGATCAGTTTTTTATTTCATTATTTTCTTTTTCATAATTTGTTTTTTTTTTTTAATATGTTCGAAAAAAATTAAAATTTTAAAATTACTTCCGTTAAAAAGTTTGAAAATTTAGGTGTATTATTTAAAAAAACAAAAGGATTAAAATGTACTTTCTATAAAGATAAAGAATTAGAAGAGTACTAAATCTCAATTTTATTTATAGAGGGAGATGGTTTATCGGTAATTACATGTATTTTGATTGGAGAAGTCGATAATCTCAAATTTGAGAAGAATGTCAAATGTTATTAGTAACGATGGCTCATATAATTATATTTAATAAAAAATTATCATATTATTTATCATCGTAATATATTTATAATATATAGTGGTAAGTTTTATCAGCATCAAACTAAGTTGTAACCCTTGGTACATTTTCGTCATTGTCCGTGTTATTGGTATTGCATCTGTGTTTAAGTTACAAGTGTGTACGTGTTTTTTTTTTTTTCCTTTCCTTATTTCTTTTTATGAATATGCTCAAGTTAAGACATCGTTTCCAACGATTTAAAAATATATATATATATATATATATTATAAAACTGTGTTTAAGTCACAAGCGTGTACTTGTTTTTTTTTCCTTCTTTCTTTTTAAGAATATGCTCAAGTTAAGACATCGTTTCCAACGATTTTTTTTTTTTTTTAATTATAAAACTAACACCTTTAAAATATATAACAATACAAATTTCTTTAATACTAATTCATATATTTCTTAATTGAAGATAAAAGTATTATTTTTATTATTATAAATTTTAATGTTGTTATTTTAAGTAGTTTTGAAAAAAAAAGGGGAGAAAAAGGACACAATCATACTCATATAATGTCATTTATTTAAAAATTGATACCTCATTAGTGTTTATCTTCTTTTTGAAATAATAGATGTAGTTGCAATGTTTGGGCCTGCACACAGTACTTGAAAAATAAAACCGGAAATGAGGTTATAGATCATTTGGGAAATTTTATTTATTTATTTATTTATTTTTTCTTTTCTTTTCTTTTTCTTTATGTGATGTTTTGTTAATGAAAGTGAAATGAGAATAAGAATTGAATTGAATTGAATTGAATTCAATCAAAACAATATTATTTTTATATTGTTTGTTTAAGTAGTGTAATCAAAATAAATATTAATATTAAAATAAACTTTATAAATTATAAATGAAGCAAAATTATAATTTTTTTTTTAATTTATAAATGAGAAACAAATCATAAATAATTATAAAAATATATAAATAAAATAAGCATTATAATGTATTCTAATGTATTCTTAAGTAGTGTAATGAGAATTACTGTTATTACTGTAATGTCTTACATTTTATTGTAGATTAACAATCAAATTAAATACAATAATAGTTTAAATTATTTTAGGAATCTAGGAGATGTTGAAGAAATGGAAAATTCTAAAGGGTCTTCTTTTTTAGGTTCTGGATCGAGGGTCTTCTGATTAGTTGCAACTCAAATGCTAATCGAAGTTTATTAGTTTAATGTTAAAAGGTTAACTACCGCATCTTATTATTATATATATTTTCCTTTATATATATATATTTTTTTATAGTTTGGATGATTTTATCTTTAAGTTTTTAATTTAATTACAAAATTATCATTTTTTATTTTATTTATTTAATGATTAATGATAATAATTAGATTATCATAATAATTAAGAGTTTTATTTATGAAATAAAAAAAGTCTTAATAAACTATAATATATAGTTATATATTTGAATTAATTTTTCTTTTCTCTCTTTTTCTTTTTAAAATAATAGATTAAAACAATTAATTTTTATTTTGGGACGATTTTTCATTAAATTTTCACTTTAATTACAAAATTTCTATTACTATTTATTCTATATATTTAATCATAATAATTAATTTAAAATAATGAGTTAAAACATGATGCAAATAAATAAAGAAAGAAAAAAATTTTGAAATGTAAAAGATAAAATTATAAGATTATAATATTTTTGTTTAAAAATATATACTTGTAGCTGTACCTTAAAGTTTTATTATCCAAGCTCACTAGTTCGTTTAATAACTTTAATCCAAACCATACAAGTCACCTGATCGCTAATTTGTTTAATTACTCTAAAAAAGAAGGTATGGAGTGGCCTGCATCATTTTCCTTTTCCCCGAAATATAATTTTCGTGGTTTTGTATCGTAATTAACTAATTATATATATTTTGTGTGAGCATCGGTTTCTTACGAAAAAGGGCCGCATATATTTCATTTATTATTAAAAATGTATATTTTATTTTTTCTATTATTAAAAGGGGTTATTGAAATTCCTTTTTTTTTTTTTTTTTAAATGTCATATAAGCCAAAAATATCATAAAAATGACCACATGGTTTTATTTTATTGGAACAAAATAGTTATTATAAAAAATAATTACTAGAAAAAAAAAAAAATAGCCGTCCAACTTTCCAATTGTTTAATTTCAAACTGATAGAGGTGCTAACGGTGGACAATGAATTAACTCTAATTCTGATAGTGGGGAAGTTGCCAAGGATTGTGAATGGAGACAGCGGGGCTGGACTGATAATGGATGATGACAATAGAGGATGACTATTTAATTTTTTTTTAAAAAATTTAACGATTATTTTTTATAATGAGTATTTTGCCCATATCAAAAAAGCCTATGTGATGACCTTTTTTTTTTTTTTTTTTTTTTATATATAAATAAATAGACTTCAACTTTTATAATAATAAAAGAGGGATTAAAATACACTTTTTTTAATAACAAATGGATTTGTATGACTTTTTTTTTTTAATACTTTTTAATATCTTTTTTTTTTCTCGAATATTTTAATTTATTACTTAATTTAGTGGCAAAATTAGAGAGATTAGTTCAATAATTTAAATATATTTATATTTAAATAATATACATGTATAATAAATAATAATTGAAAAAACGAGTATTATTTTTTATTATTTATATGGTAGACCTCTTAAAATAAAATTTTGAATTTGCTACTGTTACTCATCATTATTTGGTTAGAGTAAATTTTTAAAGGAGATGCTATTTATTAATATGTCACATAATTATTTGATTTTTTTAATTAATTATCGATTATTAATATTATATTTTATTAATTTAAAGTATTATATTATTAAAATATAATATATATTTATAATAAAATAATAGAATTAATTATAAATTTATAAATATTTATGAGTCTTACCTAATTTAATTTAATAATATGACTCATATTTTAAACCGATATAAATTTGACATGTTGGTGAGATTCATGTCATAATAAAGACAAATATAATTAATTATAGAGTAATTTTATCACCAACTCTATAAATTTGTCAATTTTGTATTGGTTACAGAGTATATATCCTACTATTACTATTAAATCGTGTGGACCTATAAAATATTTATGTAGTATATATTTTATTTTTTAGTGAAAATATATTAGGGATACAATTTTATTGGGAAGATATTGAGTTCTCCATAAAGATTAATTATGTTTCTATTTTTTAAAATAATTTTGTTATATATTATAATATAATTAATTTAAATATAAGAATTTATATAATTTAAACATTAGGGGTGAGCAAATAATCCGATCGATCCGCTTAAATTAATAAATCTGATCCGATCCGTCGGATTTGGATCAGATTGGATTGATATATTTTATAGTCGGATCGGATTCGGATTGAAAAGTATACAATTCGTTCGGATTCGGATCGGATTCGGATTGACAGATTTTATAATCCGCTGTAATCCGATCCGGACTGAATTAGTATTAAAATTATAAATAAATGTATATTTATTTTTAATGTGTTATAATTAAATATTATACATACCACAATTACATTAAATTATTATTTTAATTTTTTAAAAAATAAAAATGTTAAATTCTCTATAATAATTTAATAATATTCAAGAGTATACTTTTTATTATTTTGATAATCTAATTTGTGACTATAAATAAATAAATTTTACTAAAAAATATACAAATTTAAAATTCAAATGTTAGTATATATTGTGTTTTATATATGATAATAATAAAAAATAAATTATAATCTCAATCCGACCTATCCGATCCGAAAAATCCGATCTGCTCGGATTCGGATTGGTTCGGATTGACTACATTATCGGATCGGATTCGGATTAAAAATCTTCAAATTTGCTTCAAATCGGATCGGATTCAAATTAGTAAAAAACAGGCAGTTTCGAACCGCTGCTCACCCTTACTAAACATTTCAAACATTTATTATATTTTCACTCTTTGGTGTTAATTCCTTTTAACGTGTTATGTTATCTGCATCACATAGACTTTCTTCTTTCCTTTTTTTTTTTTTTTTTTAATGTGTAAATAAAAAGGTTCATGTTCAATTTGAACCATTAACCACACATTAGTGTTCTCGAGGGGAATATTTTATCAAATTTTGGTGAGTATTTCCTTATTAATATAAGGCGCGTTGTTCTTATATATTTACACCAACGTTTATAGTAATATTAATTATTGTGTTATATATGACCAATTTTTTTTAAAAAATAAATATTTTTTTTTGTTTTTAAAATTATTTAATTATATGTTATACTATAAATAATTTAAATATAAATTCATATGTTTATAACATATTATCGTCATCGACAGCAAATTGACTAGTGTACTTGGTAGTTGGATCACATAGGCAATTAAATTCTTTCTATACCTCAAATAGCTTTTATGTAAATTATAAGCCCTAAATGCACATTTTATCTTTTTAAATACAATCAGAAATTTGATTTACTTTTTTTTAAACAAATAAACTTGGACTATTTTTTTGGTAAAAAAAATAAGAAACAGCTTGTACTATAATTGATATTACAATATAACTTTTCATCCACTTATTAAATTAAAGCTTCCCCTCCATGAACTCTCTAAAATCATGATAAAAACGCTATTATCTAATATTTAAATACAGAGATTAATCTTAAATTATATTTAAAATAGTGCTCAATTTGTACTCTTATATTTATCACTTAAGTATGGAAACCTAACGAGACTCACTTAAAGATATAAAACATAAGAATTTTTGAAAAACAAAGTTTGATTATCATTTTTTTTTAATTAGTATCATCATCATCATCATCATGTTTGACAAATATTAATTTATGTAACTGAATAACTGATTATGAATTTTGAAATGAAATTTTGGGTGACTAGTTGAAATACTTGACTCAATACACTACTCAACTTATTCATTCAAGCAGCATGAGAATTTAAATCTGTCTAATGACTAGAAATCTAACTGAAAGTTTGGGCAATTAAGAAGTCATACAGAGTTCATTTTTATATGAGAAAGAAGAGTGTGAATAACATTTTGACCCGTACAATACGCACATTTTGTTTTCCTTCGTCAATTAACATGGAAGGAAAGATTTTTACGTACGATGATTTTATTTAATACGTAATAGAATGAATTAATATTTATAGTTTATTTTTATAAAAAATGAAATAACGTTAGATATGTGAATGACGTTAACAATTGTGATTTATGTGGTACAACATGTTACATTTAGGTCGATTTTGTTTTCCTTTGTCAATTAGCCCCATGAAACGAGAAGTTCTTGCATATAACGGTTTTATTTGATACGTAATGAAATAGTATTAAACATATAAATAATATTAACAATTATGATTTATATAAGACATTCAATATATAGTATTTAAAAATTTCTCTATTATGTAGAACACTACATGTCTTGGCTGTGTTGATACACAGCAGTATGTTATATCTTAATTGATTATATGTAACTTTCTTTGAACTCAATAACAACATTTCTAATCAATAAAAAAGATAACAACATTTTGAATAACGTCTCTTTAACTTTCCTCTTAACCTTATGCATCACAAGATTATTTTCAGGAAAAAAAAAAAAAAAAAAAAAAATAAGATCTTATTTTGTACTTTTAAATTTTTATAAAAATTGATTTTTTTTTTTTTGCTAAGATTTAAAAAAAAAAAAAAAAAATCAATTTTTTTATAAAAAATTAAAAGTATAAAAAAATTGATTTGAAAAAGAAAGAAATTACAAATAAAATTTGAAATTTTATCTAGTTTGGAATTGAATATTGTTTTTTTTTTTAATTATCTTAATGGATAAGGAGAAAAAATCGAATGATCTTATTTAGTATGGGTACTTTATTATCTGACTTTTTAAGATTATGTATGTAAGTAGTGTTGTAAATGGGGCAGTAGCAAAGGGAGGATTGAGATTCTGATCCCTATGCTAAATATTCATGGGGATAGAGTGAGAGTTTTACATTAGAGTTTAAGATATTTGTGAGAATTTTTCACTAATTAAAAATACAGATTTATTTATAGATTATATGCTTAAAATCGATAAATTCTTTAATGTAAAATATTTTTTTTTACCATTAATGTTTATCAATATTATATTTTGAATACAAATAAAAATACATTTGTTTTATTTTATTGTTAAATAGTCAAAATAAAATTTATTTTAAAATAAAAATAATTAAATTTATAAGAAAATATATTAAAAAAAATGTATAAAATTATAAAAAATAGAGTTTAGAATGATGGAGGGGACTGAGAGTGTAATATCCGACCTTACCTAATAATGACATTTTTTCTATCAAATTATCTTCACCGGTGAAAAAATTGGATATTTTTTATGATTATTCATCCTAGCAGAATTGAAAACACTTTTGCCTAAAAAATAAAACAAAAAAAAAAAAGCCCAATTGGGCTTCAAGAAAACCCCGGTGCTCCGGCTTGGACATAAGAGCTAGAAAAAAAAAAAAAAAGAGAGAATAGTTTTAATTGTCTTAATTTGGGTACGAATTCTATTAATATGAAATTATTGTATTAATTATAAAATATAAATTAAGTAGAATTTATATATATTTATGGTATATTTTTAGTAGGGATGCAATGGATGTGCGGTGTGGATTTATAGAGTTTTCTTTGTTATAACAGTATAACAGCACACTAATAGTAAAGGTAGATGATTTTTCAATTAATTAATGATTGTATTAAATTATTAATACACATATTAAAATATAAATAAGTAAAAAAAATAAAAAATGAAGACAAATAGTCGTAGGTTTTTTTGTGTGGGTAAAGATAGTCGTTGATCTTTGTATTGAGTAATTATTACATATAAAGTTTTGTAATTTTGCTCTGTGTCAATTCTCTGTAGTCTCAAAACAAAACGCAGTGTGAAAAATCAGAAAGAGGGAGAGCACTTGGCTTTCATTTCAGATTGCCCAAAACTTGGGAAAGGTTTCTTAAATAAACACCTCTCTCTATCACTCAAAGGGAAGAGAAGGAGATCGAATGTGACCTTCAATATCTTTCCTTAGCCTTCTTTTTCTTCTTCAGCTTCTTCCTATTGTCACCATCTCAATTAACTTTACCTCTCATTCCCATCAAACACCTTCTGTTTCCCCTTCTTTTTTACTTCATTAGCCACACTACCATTTCTAGCAGCCTTTTTAACTGCTGGGTCTCGCTCAAATCGACTTTTTTCAATCTGGGTTTTCGATTTTAGCATCTTGGTTTCTTTCATGGCGGCCTCTTCACTTGCATCTCCGCTCTGCACTTGGTTTGTGGCTGCTTGCATGTCTGTAACGTGTGACAGAGACAATCATAGCAGCCCATCTTTGTTCTACTTGTCCAAGAGACTCAGCAGGAGGGCTCGGAGGATAAAGGTATTGTCCAAATGTAGCATTGGGACTGTCGAATTCAACAGGGGATTGATTTCATCCTTTTATGGATCCAGCATGCAGGGTCTTATGAGTTCTTGCCTCGCTTTTGAGCCATGTGATAGGTACTTTAGCTCTAAGGACCTGTCTTCTTTAGGCTACAACGGATTACCTGCGGAATTCGGATCCAAGAGTTTTAGTACCAATCGTAAAAAAAGGCGTTTCAATGGAGCCATTCATTCGGGTATTTTATATTGAGATGCTATATTGAATTTGAACAGTTACAAGGAAGTTTTAATCTTCCTTTTTTGCCCCTTCTTGCAATTTTTTTTTCCTTTTGACATAACACATGCACACACACACACACACACTTGTACCTCCCACTAGAAGTATATACCAATTCCTCCTTGTAGTTATGTATTACGAATTCACGTTGGTTGTACCTAATTTTTGTCCTCCTTCTATCTGACATGTGGCGTTTTGTCTGTGTTTTCTATTTAATGCACGGCCTTAATCATTTGTTTATTGCATATCCTGGATTTTGCTGTATTTTTTTCCCACTTAAATTTGATACTCAGCTTCTCCCAATGAATTCATTGTTTAATTTTCAACTTTATCCCCTTTCTCTTCAATTGGTTGCTTGATGTGCAATGCATAAGAACATGGTCTGGTTGAAAATGCATTTTCCCATGTAACTAGATGCCAAAGTGATAAATAAATAGAAAAGTTGTGATACTGTATATTATCTGTTATTCTCCCTTGATGTTCACCATAAATGTGACAAAGACTGATACCAAATTTTTCCTGCTGAAATCCTTATTTGGATCCTCAAAAACTGCAACGCTTCTGATTGATGACTACTCTTCAGAGTGTTGCTTTATTTCCATGACATACTAATACATAGAATTTAACAGAAATCACCAATTTTCTTTTTGTTATGTTGGTGCCATTTGGATATATATATATATATTTTCCGTAAGAAGCTTCTATTGAACTCTTTTGTAGATGAAAATGTTATCTTTATCCCTTCTCAAAGTACTGTTTTGTTGCAATTTAGATACGACTTGTTACTCTTACTTAAGAAAGAGGATACGTTGAAATAGAAAAGGCCATGCTCAGTCAGATAAAAGTAGTAGGAAAACTAATTTCAGCAAAATCTCTCTCACTTAGTGTCTTGTCTTTATTAATCAATTCATATTGAAATTTATCTTTTTGAAACATGCTCATATAATTTTAGTCTTTAGTTTAAACCTTGCTGGTATTTTCCAAATTCTCAGGATTCTAAAGCATCAATATTTTTTTGGGTTTCTAGCAGTTTTTTGTATTCTAACCTTAATCCTTTTTTATATCTCTGGTTGAGTACTTTTTCATGGGAATTGGAAAGTAATCGAACCTACTTAACTTCTGTTTTTCCCCTGGTTATTGTCACGCTTTCAGAAAAGTGATACTTGATTTCAAGTAATAAAGTTGTTGACAAGTGGCCGTGGCTAACTCAAACTCACCATAGTGTGCTAGTAGTAGGAAGCTTGCTCTTTCCCAACATAACTTAGATGCTTAATTATAGTTTACGTGCTACCTTATTTTCTTGTTTGTTTCTTTTTCTTTAATATTTTAATTTACTTCTTTTATGATTCCCTTTAATTTTAGGGGAAACCAAGGCTGTAGCTGTGCAATCTGCTGAGGAAGTGACTACTAAAACAAAACTCATTACAAAGAATAGGCGAGTAGTTGTAACAGGGATGGGTGTGGAGACTCCACTTGGTCATGATCCATATATGTTCTACAGTAATTTGCTCAAGGGTGTCAGTGGAATTAGTGAGATAGAGAATTTTGATTGTTTACAATTCCCAACCGTAAGTTATATTTTTGACTTATTGTAGACTACCTTTTGGATTATACATTGGTTAATGCTCCTTTATCTTTTAGAAAATTGCAGGAGAGATCAAGTCTTTCTCAACTGATGGATTGGTTGCACCAAAATTATCCAAGAGGATGGACAAATTTATGCTGTACATGCTTACAGCTGGTAAGAAAGCCTTGGATCATGGTGGAATTACAGAAGATGTCATGGATGAATTAGATAAAACTAGATGCGGAGTTCTGATTGGCTCAGCAATGGGTGGTATGAAGGTAGTTTGATCTCTACTTCAATTGAAACAGAGTACATACTGAAAATAGTGAATAAAAACGGTGTTTATTTTGATTTGCTATGAGTTCGTTTGAGACTCGATCTTTGGGAGTTATAAATTACAAGGTTATTGCATATACTTTTTATGTGGTTTGAATGCGTAGAAATATGCAATTCAAAAACAGTTATCAGTTTTACTTGCTCTGACTTTTGCAATATACTTGTGTTGGGAAACAAGGCATGACAGTCTCTACTTCCACAATAAGATGGGATCACTGAAGTAGATATTATCGCAGGAAGTAAATCCAGTATCAAGTTCTCAAATTGATTCATTTGCTATATATCTATTGGGTTTTTATTATTTATATGTTGAACAGGTTTTCTATGATGCACTTGAAGCTTTACGGATTTCACATAAGAAGATGAATCCTTTCTGTGTACCTTTTGCCACTACAAATATGGGGTCTGCCATGCTCGCAATGGATCTGGTCAGCTTAAATTAATAGTGGTGCATCATTAAAAAATACTTTTAAAGCTTAAGCACATTAAAATATTGTTATTTATTATTTAACTGCAAGTTTTCTACGTCTAATTCCAGGGTTGGATGGGTCCAAATTATTCAATCTCAACTGCCTGTGCTACAAGTAACTTTTGCATTTTGAATGCTGCAAACCACATCATCAGAGGCGAAGCTGTAAATTTTTGGCTTCTTAATGCCAATTCAGCTATTGATATTTGTTTGGCTAATGAATTTTAATTTGTCCTTATAAGTCTTGAGAAATCTTATTAAAATAGCAGTCAAATTAGTTACAGCTCCATCTCAAGATTTTTTTTATACAGGATGTCATGCTTTGCGGTGGTTCGGATGCAGCGATAATACCAATTGGTATATTGATTTGTTGTTCATCATTTCCTACTTGTTCTTCTGAAGTGTCCTTTTTGCATTATGGTGACGCTTCTTATAATTGCTAATTGAGTTCTTGCGCCATACTTGTTGCTGCAGGCTTGGGTGGCTTTGTCGCATGCAGGGCACTTTCACAAAGGAACAGTGATCCAACCAAAGCATCACGTCCTTGGGACAGTGTAATGTCATAATTGTCTTTCTACTTCTTTTAGCCATTCATTGCATATCATTTCATATGAAATATGAATCAACAAGTTAACTGATAACTGAGTTCAGTGTATTTATTAACCAGAACATTTATTTGTTACTTTGGTTTTACTGTTATTTTTTGGATCATATATAGGATCAGTTAAGCCCGGGGTGGCTCGTTCTTTAAGCCAATGAGGCGGCCGCCTTAGGCTCTCGACTAAATAAGGGCCAGTTTTTTTGTAATGTCTATTATATTTTTAAAAATAAATAATTTTATCTTGAATCATTTCCACAAACTCTAAAAAATAATTATTAAAATAAAATTTAAGAATATATTAATTTAAAAATTATTTTACTTAATTCAATATTATTATGATTAATATATTGACACATAATTTTTTATTGCTATAAAATAATACATGAGTTATTTATTTGTACTTATAAATAGTTAATTTTTATTAATATTATTATTAGATAAATTTATTATTAATGAATAATATACATGTTATTAACTAATAATAATAAAATGAACAATTATTTACTCTTAATTTTATTATATAAAGAACAAAAAAAATTATATTTCTTAAATCACTATATGTATTACAGTTTCTTAATAATCTTTAATTTTTCTCAGTTAATTGAGATTATGCAAAACAAGAATAAGAACAAATAAGCTTTGTAAAAATATCATCGTATTCTTTTTTTTTTTTTTTACATTTTGTTATAGGCATGTCTTCTTCTCTTTCTTACGTGTCTTTTCTCATTCATAAAGTTCAAAACTTATATTGTTTACATGTTTGTTTTATTGAAATTTTATACATAAATGTTTAGTTTTATAGACAATTTTTATTTTATTCCAAAGTTTCAAAATTCTTAATTTTATTCTATCATAATCAAAATAAATTTAATTCTTCGTCAAATAAATACACAAAAAATAACTTTTACATACATATTTATTAATTTAATTTTTATCATTAATTGTTTATATTTGATACAAAAAATATTTTAATATTATTAATCAATTCTTATCGTCCTATGAAAATTTAATTTATAAAAAAATATTTCAGGTTTCATTTTTATATTTTGCCTTAGACCACAAATATTCTTGAGCCGCCTAAGCCAAGGCTGTCCATTATGTACATTTTTTGTTTGATCTTATTATATGGAATATTATAATCTTGATTTTTTTTTTTCGTGTCTCATCATTTCTAAATCTTGCAAGAATGAATACAAGAAAATAAAAAGGAAACTCTGATGTCACTAAACATGAAGCTTTGTATTTCTCTTTTTTGGTGTTTTCATTCAGGAGGTGACTTAACATTGACTTTATTCATTTATATTCAATTTGATTTTATTACGTTCTTATTATTTTTTTCATTTTGCAAACCAAATATTTAATTAAGCTAAAATATATTCTGCTCACAGTATGGTGTTTGTTATCAAACAGAACCGTGATGGATTTGTTATGGGGGAAGGATCTGGTGTTTTGCTTCTCGAAGAATTAGAGCATGCCAAGGTTGGTTTTAAGCAATTTCGCTATATCAGGGCCAGTTCCTCAAAGTTGTAACAATCACGATAATATGTGTGAATTAGTGTCCTCTTTTGGTAGATAATAGTTTCATACTTTAAATGGTCACTTATTTAATTATTTATTCGTGTTTTGGATTTAATGCTAAATCATCTTCATGCAGACGTGTCTTTAAATAATGATAATCTCATTAATGTCTTTGATTTTGCAGAGACGAGGTGCAACTATATATGCTGAATTTCTAGGTGGAAGCTTCACATGTGATGCTTATCACATGACTGAACCACATCCTGATGGTACTTTGCTTTGTCTTTGACATAATTCTGTCACAATGAGGCAAATTTATGCTTTATCTATGACAATCTGGTAGATTTATGAAAGTATATTTGATCTTTATCAATAGCTTAAGCTTTTAGATAGGTGATTTCTAACAGCTTTTAACATGATATAAAGATCAGCTAACATGTGAGAGAGTAATAGGATGTATAAAATATAGTTGACAATTCTCCCTAGCTTAAGTTTTAAAGAGTTGATTTTCCAACAATTTATAATTCAAACACAAACAAAAAAAAATTCCCATCTTTTTGCACCAATTTTATTTTCATGGCATTATTATGATGATCATTGGTTATAGGATAAAATTATTGAATACTACTTTGTTTGAATTATGCTTAAATTTGTTTCTGTTTCTTCACGAGTAAATGGAATAAAAGCTACAATGTTATTTGTTAATAGAAGTTTCCAATGATTTCATTCGTATCTATTTTTTTGGGCGAAGATTTCATTCATTACTTGATGTCTTTTATTACATCTTTCATTTTTGATGGACCCTTTTAAGATTTAATAGTAATCTGTATCTTGCTAAGCGTTTTTTTTTCCTTCCCGTCCTGCACAAGGGCTTGGTATTATTCTTTGCATAGAGAAGGCATTGGCTCAGTCCGGGGTACGTGCAGAAGATGTTAATTACATAAATGCTCATGCAACATCTACGCCTTCTGGTGACCTTAAAGAGTATCGAGCTCTTATGCATTGTTTTGGCCAGAATTCCGAGGTACTTTATCTCAATAGTATTATTCATTATTCTTCAATTATTTGATTTACAATGACAGAGATGTATACCTTTCATAGTTGAGAATAAATTCTACAAAATCTATGATTGGACATCTTCTAGGAGCAGCTGGAGCTGTGGAAGCCGTCGCAACAGTACAGGTGAGCTTTGTTTTTTAACTGGGTATACTCAGTCTGCTTGAAATTTAGTATTGTCGTTTTTAGTTGAAAGAGGAATGCTAATTGCACACAAACCAACTGTTATATGTCACATGTACCTAGAACTCAGAGCTTACAAATTTTCCTATGTAATAATGCCAAGTGTCACTCATTGAGAGGTGTGCAATAGTATGTGCAATTAGCATTTCTAAGTCGAAATCCAAAAAGAAAAACAAAAGTATTTGTTACACATGCGAAGTTGTATTTTGCGAAAGTAGGCAGATAACTTGCATCTTTTCTTATTTCTTTCTTTTCCTTCACTGCTATTATAAAGAGTGTTGTTTCTTGTATTGGGTTAGGTTTGTGATAATAATGCTAAGTCCTCTTTCTTATCCGTAGGCGATACAAACAGGGTGGGTTCATCCTAACATCAACTTAGAAAACCCAGATGAAGGCGTGGTATGCTATTCTCTGAAGCCTAACTTGTTAACCTTTCTAAGCATAGTAAACGATAAAATTTAAACAATTAATAGATAACAAAGTTAGGCGTGGGATCAACTAATTCTTTTCTTTTCTTTTCAGGATACAAAAGTACTAGTAGGCCCAAAGAAAGAGAAACTTAACATAAAGGTGGCACTTTCAAATTCTTTTGGGTTTGGTGGCCACAACTCGTCCATCTTGTTTGCCCCTTACGAGTAAAGACAGAACGAATGCAACTTCAACCTGTAATGATGCTGAAGGTATAGTTTTAAACTCATTCACTGGATCCCCACTCGACCCCCGGTCTTTTACTTTGGAAAAATGCACTTCTAATGTTTCAAAAGCAGTCTTACAGACACTAAAAGCACTTTCTATTTCACTCCCAAATGCAGAGAAAAGCGTTGTGTCAAGAATTGCTTTCAAAATATAAACTTAGTGAGGGGGGGATTTAGTTTTTATGAAAAACTATGTAGAACTTGGTTTGGTTCTCTGAAAGTAAGTATTGAGATGTATATTTGCAATAATCACTAGACATTGATATGCTTTTGATCTTTTTCTGGTCAGGGGAGCTCTTATGGCCATGTAAAACAGATTAGTTGAACAACTGATCACAAAGGTTATACTTTCGATTTGAGAGAGCCATTTATTGGGTAGACGAATCCCAATTTGGCTGTAATTGTTGGTCGGAAATTTATGGTAATCTCATTTTATGAATGACCACACGATGGCTTGATCTATATTTTAGCCATTAATATATATACTCTCGCTTTGTTTTGATATATTTTTTTTTTTTTGGTTTCATGTACTAGTAGGTCACAGATCCAGAGCTGTTTCGATTATCAATTGTAATGAATTTTTAGATGCTTTTGGTTGATTGTGTTTGTCACCGAGTACTTCAAGGTTGCGTAATCTGGTTTTAGTACTTCTGTCCTTTATTTTTAGTCCAAACAATATGCATCATTTTGAGTTGGGACATGGGGATTGAGATTTTAAAGTTTACTGGCACCTTATAAAGATTAAATTGCCCTATTTTTATTTTTTAAGTGGTGATTCGACCTATCCTTTAATTCAAATCACAACAAAAATATGTTCGAAGTTATAAAATAAATAAATAAATAATAATAATTACTAGGTGAACTGTCACTATTTATACCCATTTTCAATTGATGTTTCAGCTTTGAGACAAATTTGTTACTCTTCAATAAAGGAAGATAAATTTGTTAGACCGTATCTAATTTAAAACAATGTTTGCATTATTTTGACACAAAATTTCACCATTGTTTTTCATCTCCAACTCAACATTTTAAATATCATACTAAAAAAATGTTATTTTAAATTATCTTATTTTGTATTTTTTAAGTACAATTTTTGTGCAATAAGTGCATAAATTTTTTCATCTACAACTAATGCACACTAAATATTAAATTAAAAAGTAAATTGAAAAAATGAAGAAAAAAACTCATAAATAGCATCTCATCTTTAGTCTTTTGAATCAATTTTTATTTTAAAAATTGTATTATTTTAGTATTTTAAACTTAAATGTCCTTACTCCAGCCTCAATTTTTTTTGTTTAGAAGTAATCCTAAGAATTGTGATTTTTTTTATTAATATGGATTAATTAGATCGTTGTTGAATTTTTTTTTTTATACCATCGAAGAACTTTTATGCTTTTTAGTTGCAACTTTTCAAGTTTCCACCTTCACAAACATCATTACAACTATGAATTATCATCATTACAACTATGGATTATCCAGCTGACTGTTTGTAACAATTAGCTTTATGTTTTAGCCGTTTCTGGCTGAGGAAAGCAACTCAAAATTCCAAAGAAACAAAAGATAATTAAGAAATGGGTGATTAAAGAAAACTCAAGGGAACTTTAATCTTCAATGACCACTCCTGGTTTATAGATAGATCTTGCCGAGCACATATAATTATGATATATTGCCTTAAAATTGATATTTATATATAGATATCATTCGTACATGATACAACTTTCAACAATAATATCTAGATAAGAAAAAAAGAAAAAACGCTACATTACGAAGAGTAGAGAATTGTAGTAACAGAATCAATCATCATCAAGGCTTACCACGGCTCTCATCAAGCTGATTAATCATGTACAACGCGTTACTCGTAACCTTAGCAACATTCGTAATCCTACGCTTGACATCCGACTTCACTTTCCCATCAACGTCCTGAAATCCATCAAGACAAGTATCTTCATCAGTCAGAGCTGCACTCACCCATGTCTCAACATTACTCATTTGCCACTGGAAACTTTCCACACGGAGGTGTCTGAGTTCCGAAAGCGTTTGACTGAGTTCATCAACCGAGTCAGATATCTGGTCGACACAATCCCTCAACGCGGCTCGCTGACGTTTGGATCCAGCTTTATGGGACGAGTCAGAGCCGGCTCGAGAAAGGTAACTGTGAACTCGGCGAGCTCCAGCTAGGCTGACGTTAACGGAGGCGAGAGCTAAATCGCGAGGTGTCGTGGCGGGACCGGAGTAAGTCGAAAGGGTTCGGAGACAGAGAGTGGGATAAGTGGCGTGGGTACAAGATGAACGGACGAGATCTGAAACTGGATAGGAAGGATTGTGTTTGTGTGCGGTGGCGGAGTAGAAGAGTGAAATGAAAAGAGAGAGAAAGAGTGGGAAAAATCGAGAGAGAGACATTGGTTAGGTTTTGGGAAGGTTCAGAGTGAGTGAGTGAGTTGGTGAGAGATCTGAGAAGTAGGAATGAAATAAAGAGGGAGGGTGACGATTGGCTGTGTATTTAATTTGGTTTGAAACGAGGACAGTGAGGTTGGTTTTATAGAGTTGAGAGCGAAATGTCCAAATAGTCCTCAAGGTTATGGGATTAATTTGTTTCTTTAGTGGGCAGACGATGCTTAGTTGGGGGTGTTTAGTGAAATTCATCCAACGAACTTCAAAGTTCAGTTATGGATTATTTGTTTTATGGGTTAAGAGAAAAAGTATTTTTTTTTTTTCACAACTAAACGATAATTTTCAATAGTTACAACTTAATTAAACTAAATTATAATTAATTATAAAAATAAAGTATGCAGTATACATAATAAAAGTAGTTACTACTCCTAGTGAATATCATCATTTACTACTATTCTTAGTCGAGAAGAAGTGTACTAGTATTGGACTCGTTTGACACATTTTCTAATCATATGTATTGATGGAAGAATAGCTACTCAATGACACTGACATTAATGTTGTTGATGTCTACATGCAATAGACATAATTTATCAGGTCCATAAATAAAGACCAACCGCAAACGTAGAAATATTTGATATATAGTAAGCGATATATTAAATATAATTATATTTATAGGAAATTATATTATAATTATTTTATATAGTATTTAATAATAAGTTGTATAATTTAGTTAAATAAAAATAATTATAAATATTTTAATAAATTAATTTATATTTAAAATAGTCTTTTATTATAGAACTTATTTAGATCAATATTTATTTTATTTTTATAATTTTATTATATTTAAAATATATATATTATTTTTAGTTTGAGATGATAGAAAAAATTAAGATGCATAATTTTATAATTGAAAATTTAGATAGATTAAATTAAGTATCTAGTAACCAATTGTATGTAGTCGAGTTGGTGTTGCAAGTAGACCGATATGTCCAATGTCATGAGTTTAAATTATAAAAAGGTAACTAATGGTTACTAAATTCACTCGGATCTAAGACTAGATTACAGTTGGTATCTTTTATATAGTCGATGAACTTAGACATGAAAGACAGAGACCCTCACTCCCTCCCTCCAAATGGATTTATTTTGTCAAAAAAAAATTACATGTTTAGTATAATCGATTTAGACTCATTTTTAAATCGTATAAAATTTATACATAAACATACTATTTTTATTTGGATACTGTATAAAAATTATATAGTCATAATTTTTAGTACTGTATAACAAATTTGCCGTAAGTAATGTGTTAATTACTAATTGAATGTAAAGTTGAAAATGTAATATAATAAAGTGATTATAGACTACCTACAAATATAGACTAATTAAATTATACCATGTATATTAAATTGTAATAAAAAATATTTTTGTTTTGTATTTTGTTAATCGAAAAGATAAGTATTTTTGAAAAAAAAAAAATCAAAAGTAAGAGTATAAATAATATTGTAACAAAAATGAATGAAATATTTTTTTAAAATAAATGGCTTGGTATGGAATTTGTCATCAATTAAAGTACGGATCAATAATGGAATTAAATAATATCAGGCAAGTATTGTCGATGTTCGTTGCTACTGTAATAATTCATGCTTTTCAAAAATGTAAAAATTTGAACAAATAGTTGAAGGCATTGTTTAATTTTATCTCTAGAAAATGATGGGTTTTGAGGAAGTAAAAGGAAGGAATTACTTGTACAGTATTACACTGTCTGAGCCAATGTTTGAAGTAAAGAAGTGTGACTTGTGTTTCTAACTAACCATTGATATCGAAGTCGTGGATATACAGTTCGTACATGAAAGTCATCACTTATGAATAGTTTTCATAACGTATTCTACTCATTATATTTTACAATGATTTTAATTTAAAATTTATAATTAAATAATTATTTTTTTTATTTTTGATTCTTTTATAAAAATAATCACAAATATATTTAATAGTAATTTTTAATAAAAAAATAAAAAATTACCTCTAAATTGTTTGGTAATAATTTCTATTTTTTGATTTTTTTTTAAAAAAAAATTAAAAATAAAGAAATTTTTTAATTATTTTTTATAAATTTAAAGTTTCTAATCATTTTATTTCAATATTTAATAATAAAAAGTTATAAGAATTTATTTATTCTTTAAAAAAAATATTTGGTTAAAATGAAAAAATCATAAATCAAAAATATGTGATAAATTTTATTTTTAAAGATTTATGAATCATTCCCATATTTTAGTAGTGATTTTTTAATAATATAAAAATTAAAATAAAAAATTGTTATTAAATTTGATTAAAAAATTATTTAAAAAAAATTAAAAATTAAAAATTATATGACCAATTATTCTCCCAAAACAAAGAAATACTGGAACACTGGTCCATTTCTTATCCAAAACAAAGCAAATACTCCAATCATAACTGTGCTCCATGTGTTGGCTTATCAAAACCTGCAGCAGCTAACATATTCCAATCATAACCTGTCATTTGTACCAATAAGTTCCGTTAAATTACACCTAACACATTATAAGCTTAACGTGCATGCCTTTTATCTTAATTAATCAACTAATTTATAACGCCTACCTACTAATTAAAAAAAGCAGATCTAGTACTGTCTTCTATTTATTCACTTCATACCTATATTTGACATGTTGGAGCTTTTCACTTCGATCACCTCTTTCTCTATAAAAGAGAGAGAGAGAGAGAGAGAGAGAGAGAAAAAATGGAGTCCTCCTTAATTCCCAGCTTCCAGTGTCCCATTTTAAGGACAATATAAAAGTTCATTATTGACATCTATCTGGGATTATCAACCATATAAATGTGCTGCTGTTTTCTAGATAGGAAGTAGTAGTTCGAATCTTGGAAGCCATTGAACTTCAAATTCGATTAAGTCGCAGCCATGTCACTAGCTTATGATTGGTTCTCTGCCATTGACCTTCAAATTCGATTAAATTGCAGCCATGTCACTAGCTTAAGATTGGTTCTGTCTCAATTTTTGATAATCCATAACATGACGTTGTATCCGGTGCAGTCCTCCCTCTTGGTAAAGGTTTTTATTGTTAAATTGTGTGAATAAAGGTTAACATGGCAAGACCGCCTGGCTGGACTTACAGGTGAGTGACACATGTGGGTTTTTATCAAAATTTATAAAACTCATCCCTTTCTATTTTTAACCAAATTTTATATTATATATAAGCAACATGAGACAAATGCTAAGTTTCAAACTTATTTATAAACCTTTACATTAGTATCATACTTAAGTATTGTGCGATAATATTATCCTCGTGAGTGTGAGACACTGCATTGAAAGAGCACTACTATTATCCTATGAAAAATGTTATCTATCTCAAATTTGAGATAAATTACAAATAATGAATTATAATATTTTTGATAAGTATAATTGAGTTCATAAAATTACATTTAATAAAAATTTATTACATAAGTTAAAATTGTTATATATTTACGATATTTAACACTAATCACATCTTACAACCTATTGTATCACAAATTAATATATTTAGATTTTTTTTGCATTGAAAATGCTAAGAAGATATGAACTTACGTTACTGTATGTATCATAATAGTTTTTTATTTAAAGATAAATTTTAAAAATAATTATATTTATTAATAATATTTTTACAAATTATTTAAAATATATCTTAAATTTAACTATAACATTAAAAATGTTAAGGTCACGAGACTCGCTTAGGATTGGGGTCCCAAATCTTCTATATAGATTTAGTATTTGTGCTTACATGCACTGCCATATATTTATGCGACACACACAAGTCATCCGGTAATTATTGAAATACCTCCAGATAATCAGAGAGCTAGAAGCCATATAACATGGGTTAGGTGCCAAGCATTTTATGATCCCCACCATTACATTAGTCATTCTATTTTTTTTTTTTATTATATTAATATTATATTTTATTAACGCCCAATACCAAATTACTACTTATTTTAAAATTAATATATAATTTCTCTAAAACATGAATATGAATGATGCAATGAGCGTGAGCCAATAAAATTTGGCATTTAAAATGTTTTTCGTTTTCCACTAAAAGACTGAAAGGTACGACATGATATCGATTTCTTTCTTCTTCTTCTTCTTCTTCTTTTTTTTTTTTTTTTTGAATTACCTTAAATAAGATCTTTAAAATTTATTACAATAAAAAACTTAAAAAATTATTAGTTTTAAGAAGTGTGAGTTTTTTTTGGAAAAAATAACAAAAATGACATTTTAACAAAATTATAACAATAAAAATATTACTTATTGTGTTTAAATCATATATTTTTAAAATTAAAAAAATGACTGTTATATCATTTTTTTTTTCTTTAAACACCATTCAATTAGACAACATTTAAGTTAAATTACTGTAATTTAAATTCATTCAATTTTGAACAAAACGGGTCAAAATTGGATAGTGTTTAATATTATTGTGATGTTATTTTTATTATTATAAATTTTAGAGATATTATTTTTAATAATTTTTCAAATTTTTTTAAAGCTTTGTTCATTTCCTTTTAATAAACAATCGTTCGTTGGGATTTTGTATAAATATTAACAAATTAATTTATTTTTAAGCTAAACAAAATTTATTTATTCGACTAGTTTAAATGGTAAGATATTTGGATGTATTGTGTAAGGGTAATGGATTTTGCTAGACAGCAAAATATATGGATTTGAAGCTTGCAGTTGAGCCTTCCAATGACTCTGAACTGATATACCCCTCTTTGAGATTGGGTACTCATCCAATGCTAATAATTCGTGATGTGTAGCCATAGTGTACAGGTGTATGACGATTGTCTTATCCCTTATTCATCTTTCTATTAATTTTTTGATCCAAAAAAATAAAATTTATTTTACCTATTATGACTTACAATTTATTGTTCTTATAACTTCTTATTGGCGCATATCAAATTAAATAAATAAATAGAACTTTTTTTATATATATACACACACCCATAGATCTTACACCACTAGATCTAATTAACTTTGATGATTGAAATTTTATTTAGATTACTCTATTAACTTAATATTTATTGTAATTTTATAACTTTCTAAGCCATTAATATCTCTTTTTTCCTCTCTAATTTAATTAAATTTATCTTAATTAATAGTATTACTTTCCCTATCTCTAATTTAATTAAATTTATCTTAATTAATAGTATTACTTTCCCTATTAACTAATAATATATATATATATATATATATACAACACACACGAAACTAATTAAAACCGATCAAAGTTAAAAGTCAAAACTATAATTGACTTGCTATATGAACCAAATAATTTGTAACTTAGTGCTTGAGCTACAGGGACAAAAAAAATGTGGTAGAGTTTTTGGCATAAAAATAAATAAATAATAATAACACATCTTTATTTGTTTTAATTTTAACTTCTAAGTTTTTCTTTTCAAATTTTAATTTAAAATAAACTTGATTAGGTAAAAACTAAAATAGTAATATTAATTAAGATAAAGTTAATTAAATGAGAGATGATACAGAAATAATAACAAATTATTAATAACTTAAAAAAATTGTAAAAGTGTAATAAATGATAAGTTAGCGAGTAAAGTAAGATATTTACTATTAAAGTAAATGAGAAGTGTATCTCAATTTATGTACATAAGTGGCTGTACGAGGCTATTTTTCATGTGTTATCTCCTAAAACTGTTCCTAAAGATGCTATGGTATCTCTCTTTATTAATGAAGCTGAACTATGGCATGACAACTTTATTTTGGAGCATTTTCAAGAGGATGAGGTAGGGGGAATTATGGGTATTCTTTTATGTAATGTTTCTCATAAGGACTTTGTGATTTGGGGGAAATCCAATAATGGTGTGTTCATTGTGCGAAGTGCTTAGGAGGTTAGGTTGGGGTTTATTAAGGGTAATCACGGTGCAGGTGCTAGCAATCCTCATGAAGTAAGGTGATGGTCGCATATTTGATCTCTCATCATTCTTTATAAGGTTAAAGGTTTTTTTATAGAGGGCGTGTTGTAATGTCATTTCTAATATGTATAAGCCTTTTATTAGGAAGATTGTGTCAATTACATGGTGTCCCATGTGCAATGATGGCTTTGAGGACTTGCAACATTGTTTATGGAGGTGTGAGATTGCTTGGAAGGTTTGGAAGGAGTCTATTTTTGGCTCTAGCTTGGAAAATATAATAAATGATTCTTTTGATGATGTTTTTAATTACATTTTGATATTATTTTTTGTTTTGAAAGTTGCAAACTTTGGCTACATTTGATGGACCATATGGTATAACATGAATGAGAATTTTCAAGGTAAGGTAGGAAGAATGCCTCTGAACTTCTTGAGTAGGTGAACAAGCTGCTGGTAGAATTTCAAAATTTTAATGCAAGATTTGGTGGTAGTGTGATTACTAAGGGTAGAAATAAAAAAAAATGTTGAGATGGAAACAACTTCATAGTGAGAAACTGAAAGCAAATGTAGATGTTGCTGTTAAAGGCTCTCTTGGTGGTTTGAGAGTAGTTTTTAGAAATGATGGTGGATATGTGGTGCTTGTGATTGCTACTCTTAAAAGATAAGTTTTATTTGTTCTTTCTATTGAGTTACGGGCTTTATATTTAGCTATTAAAACTGCTAAAGAGAGGAGCTTTATGGAGGTGATTTTTAAGACTGACTCTCTTCAAGCTGCCTCTTTTATTAACTCTTTTAGTACTAATTATTTGGCTTGTGATGATATCCTAGTAAATGAATGTAAATCTCTTTCAAAGAGTATTAATTCATACGTGTAATTTAGAGACAGGGAAGCTAATATGGTAGCTCATAAACTTACTGTGTTATATGATTTTTGTTTTTGGAATTGGAATTGGAATGCTCCTCTTAGTATTTCAGATCAATTTTGTAAGGAATGATTATTAATATAATTGTTTCTCGTGTATATATATATAATTTATTATGTAAATTTTTTTTTCATTTTTTTTAAATTTCAACTATAAAAAATAGTGGTGTTAAATTTAGTCGATAAAATAAATATTATATCATGGTTGATTTAAACTGATTATAATATGCCATAACATTTGTTAAATAGTACATAATTAGGAGAATTGGGCTTATACTTTAGTGAGATGCAATTTTTTATTTAAATTTTTATGATCTTAATGGTTTGAATTTAGGAGGATAATTATTGTGAAAAAATCATGAGTCACTGATACTACCCTAATATATGTATATTAGAGTACTGGTAAAATTTTATTCATTTACTCACAGAAGCTAACATGACCGGGAAGTTCAAATGAATTTTTGGAGAGTTTAACATTTAAGTTTCAATATTATTGTGGCTCTGAATAGTATAAATATTATAAATAAAAAAAAATCGATTTCAACACTACTAATTAAATAATAGTTTTTGCCTCTAGTCCTTGTCCAATTAGTAAATAAAAGTGTTCTATATATAAAAGATTTTGAGTTTAAATTTTAATAAAAACAATAATTTCTCCCATTTATCTACAAAATAGATACTTATCTATTAAAATAAAATAAAGTAATAGTTTCTATGTCGTCAATGTTTCAGCCATTAGATTAAAGTTTTACTTAAGGCCCGTTTGAATGTATTTATTTTTAAAATGATTTTAAATAAATAATTTAAAATGAAGTATTTTAATTAAAAATAATTTTAAGATGAATATTTATATATTTGAGATAAAAATATTAGAAGTAATTTTAAGTGACATTTTTTTTTAATTATTTTAAAATGTAAGCATACATTTAATACTATTTATTTCAAAAATATTGGTTACTTTTCTTAAAAATTTAAGTATTATTTTTTAAATTTTTAAAAATATTTTATATAAAAATTGTCAAATATTTTTGAAAGTATTTTATTGAATTTAAAAAATCTTTCAAGTAAAAGTATAAGTAATTTTAAAAGAAATCGTTTACTTTTATAGCCAGTTATTTCTTTAACTTTTCATTTGAGAAAAAATAGGATACGGTTGAAATTTGGAATTTTTATGGTCCAATTTTAAATTCACAAAATCAAACATAATTAGATTGTTTAGATATTAGACCTCAACCAAACCATATCGGTTAAAATTTGTACAATTTGATTCCTTTTCGATGCCAGATGATATGTATACTGTGTCTTAATTATGAGAAAGTGTTATATATAATTATTATATATATTACTTGATAAAATAATAAATTTTAATTATTAATTTTAAAAAAAATGAGAATTTATATCTGGCACGTTAATAATATTAAAGTATCAAATTTATAAAAAATATATAATATATTATTTACAAAAGTTTTTCCTTAATTACATATATTAGTTAAATAAAGACTTAAATGCTTCAAAAATGGTAATAGCGCAAGTGGTAGGTGTGCGCTCCTTGTATCCATCAATTTTATGTTTTATATTATAGTGAAAAGAATCCTACAGGTATCTTAAATTAGATCATTTATTTTATTAATTTTTTAAATTATAAGCAGTGTTATTTAATTTCTTAATTTAAAAAAAATGAGTAAATTAAGAATAAAATACATAATTTTAATAATTTTTTAATTAAAATATTTTTTTTAGATGTCAATTAATGACAAATTATATTATTTTAATATTTTTATATTAAAATATTAATTTTAAAAAATAATATTTTAATTAAAAAACTATTAAAATCATGTATTTTGTCCTTAATTGACCAATTTTTTTTAAAACTAAGGGACCAAATAATACTACTAATAATCTAATGGACTAAATAACACAAAAAATATAATTTAAAGGACTTTTATGGCCTCACTTCCTATATTATATGAATAGATTAAGTACTATAATAAATAAATATAAATAAATTTAGAAACTGAAAATGAATAATACTTCATAGGTTAAGTAATATATTAAATAGATATAAATAAATTTAGAAACTGAAAATAAATAATATTTTTTCAATTATGAACAGATTAAGTTATTTAGAAACTGAAAATAAATAATACTTTTCCAATTTTATGCATAGGTTAAGTACTATATTTCAACCTGCAATGTTTACAATTGGGAGTGGTCAAATGTATATTTTGTCCTATGAAAAAATATTTCAAATTGTCTACCGATTCGGTCTAGTTTATATGGTATTGCATAATATAAAATTGGGCCGAATCATTATGCTATAAAAATTAGATGGTTTTGTTCGATCTAATTGGTTTTTCGATTTAGTATGATTTTTCGGTTTTTTTAGACACCTCTTGTTGAAAGACTCTATTCTCTCTCAACAAAGATTTATCTTTTCTCTTAGACTTCTTGCTTTCCTCTTTTCTCTTTGATAAGATCAATTTGATTTTGTAAAGAATTTAAAGTAAAAGAAAAGAAAAAAAGTAGATCAAAATAAATTGGAAAAATAAAAAAAAAAAGAACAAAAAAGAACGGGGAATGAGTGATGATTAAGGTATGATCATATTTAAATTATTGTTGTTTTAAGGAGCCTTAATGGAGGAAAAGAGATCTAAAATGGATTAAGTTGTTAAATGATATCTAGTACTATAAATAATTTCTAAGAAAACAAAAAAATTAGAGAAATTAAGAATACAGTAATAAGGAGAAAGCGAGATTGAAGGGATAAGTTAAGATGAAGTTGAATTGTGAAATAATAATTTTTTCCCTTATTTTTTTAGAAAGTAAATTGATAAAAATTTAAATAAACAAAAAATGATAATGGGTCACTTGTTTTAACTTGTATGCATCTTACAAGAGGAAAGTAGGGTAGACTTTTCCTTGTCTTTGTGTTTGTATTCTTCTTTGTAAGTCATAACATTACGCCGAAATTGAAGAAACTTAAAAATTTAAAAGTACGGAAAACATGATAGAATTTCACCAATTACATGCTATTATGCCACATGCTTATTAATTTAACTAAAAAAAAAAATTGAAAAAACAAAGAGGGGTTGAATGCTTGAACTAAAAATAAATTAATAGGAGACTCAATATAGAACCATAACAAGAAAATTATTATTTTTATTAAATGATATTTGGGGTTACTTAAATAATTGATTGGCAAATTAGCTGAGATTTAATGACATAAAGTTCATTTAAATAAATAAAAAATTTAGATTTTAAATCATAACTATAAGTGCATAAATAATATAACTATTAAAAAAAATATGACTTAAAATAAAAAACAAAATATCACAAAGTGACTAATTTTGTATTAGTTACTTATAATAATTACTATAAAACAGATAAAAGTGTTGCGATTTGAATGTAATGTTACTTTATAAAATTTAATAACTCGATTGATAATTGAAAAAAAAAGAGTAAAAGAAGTCCAGTAATTTTTATTAAATAAATATTTTAATCTCATAATTATTAAATTAAATATTTTAAATTTTATAATTTATTAAAATAATTAATTAAATATAATTAAAAGATATTTAATTAATGGTGTTAATTTCTAACAATTAAATTATGGACAAAATAATAATTATACATATATTTTAAAGAAAAAAATTATACACATTTTTTAAAGAAAGAAAGAAAAAAATAAAAATAAAAAAAAAAGCCCCACCTCACCCCACCTCACCTTTCCTTTCCTTCCCTTTCCTCATCCAGCCACCTTTCCTCTTTTAAGCACAATTTATTCATTCTCTTTCCTTTCCCTTTCCTCCATCCCAGCCACCATTTTGGCCAAATCTTTTAAGCACAATTTATTCATTCAATTTTTTTTCCAAAAAGTTGATAACAAATTTTATACACACAAGCAACAACAAGAAAGTGTATATGAAATATAAAGAATTAAAAAAAATTGAATACTAACTTTAATTATTTTTTATTTTTGAAAAAACTAAAGTATAAAAAAAAATTAAGTCAACAAATAAAATGAATAATTGCTTCCTAAAAAATGCCCTATTTTTTAATGAAAATGTAGATAATGAAGAATAAAGATGACAAGTAATTGGGAGGGATAAAATTATTTTTTATACTTAAAAAATGATAATTTAATAAGTTTTAACAATTTATTTAACAGAATAATAATAACAAGATTAAATTGACCAAAATATAAAAATTATGGGACTTGGTGCCTAATCCAATAATTATAGGACTCTTTGTACTTAATTCAATAATTAATGGGACTAAACTATTTAAATTGAATAATTACAGGATCATTAGTACCTTGCTTTCATTGTTAATTATAATTACATAAATTTATATTTATTTATTATTCAAATTAATTATATTTTAACTTATGAACAAATTATATAAAAGTTGAATATTTTTTTATTTTTTAAAATAATTTTATAACTCTTCTCAGTCTTATTAATATGGGATATAGGTACAAAAATAAATGTGTTTATATTCACAATTCTGATAACATTAAAACAAAGGTAGGGCATCATTAATTAAGTACCATTGCTAAAGATACAAAAAGGCCCGTAACAACTGATTAAAGGTAGGGCATTCTAACAACTAATTAGATTATATATTTTAACAATTTTATTAGTTAATAATCAATAGCTATCTTTCTTAATAAAATAATATATACAAAATTTATATTTTATTAAATTAAAATATTAAATCATTACTTAATAATTTTTTTTCTACTAGTTAACATACGACACAAATTCTATGCCGTATGTTTTCCTAGCTCTACTCTCATCCCATAACCTCACAACATTGCCGTTAAGCTCCGTCAAGTCCTGGTACCGATACCAACTCATATCCCCTATTCTCATCCTCAACCCTATATCCCAACTCTCCCACCACTCCCCACAATCCTCAAACGCTTCGCCGTTATTTTCTTTTTCCAACGTCAACTCGCCGTCCACTTCTAGTTCATTGACATAATATGTCGTTATAAACTTATCTCCTTTCGTCACAGCAGTATCATTTTCAACGTGGCTAATTAATCCAACAGCAGAAGCCAAATGTAAGGCTGAGGCCGGACTAATTAAATCGGCTGGCTTATCGACCGAGCTGGTTTGCGATATCTCCGAAAATCGCGTTGAATCATTTAAGCTTTGGTCACTCTTTGAAGGTAACGAGCCAGAGACGACGTTAGAACAAGAAGAATTGACGGAGGCAGAGGTTTTCATCCTCCAGAAACTGACGGCCGCAGTTATAACTGCGACCCATGGCCAGAGATTATTAACTATGGTGAAGAAACCGAAACTTAAATAATTAAAAGCGAGGATTTCGAGATTTGAATATACTAAGACGTTCATGGTTTTTGGATTTTTTATTTTTATTTTTCAGCAGCCAAACACGTCTCTGTTGCGTTGTGTTTGTTTTTGGTGGTAAAGAGCTTGGTTTATAGGGGCTTTTGGATAATGAAATGAGGAGAGAGGTAAGGTATTGATGGATTTATTGGGAAGGTGCGACTTGAGAGTCAATGTGAGCCGTAATATGAATCAAGTGGGATTTAGAATCTGCTTGAGATGCCAAGAATCGGGAGCTAAGATGCTTATTGCTAAGGTAGATCCTAATTTTATACCGAATTTTATTTAATATTTTACTATAAATAAGGACACGTGTTAGGCTAGTAGTGGAGTCTAATGTTTTAATATTTAATATATTTTTGTGAAAACAACAAAAATAGTAATATGAAAATTATTAATGATAAAAAGAGCCTTTAATCAAATTATATATTTTTATAATTAAAAATATTATTATTATATATTTTTTAATACCTTTTAAATTAAATTACGATAATTTATATATTTTTAATGTTAAAAATTATTAAATTGAAAACGTTTAATATTATTAAAAATATTATTTTATTATTATAAATTTTATTAGTATTATTTTTAGTAATTTTCTTATATTTGTAAAGATCGAGAGTGAGTTTATATAAAGTGAAGTCCAAATTGTAGACAGGATATGCTGAAGTGTAAAGCAAAGTTGTTTAAAAATATTATTTTTTTTTAAAAAAGTTTGAAATTTTTGTTTACTTATTTACTACTTATTATATATAAAATATAATACAAATGATTTGAATGAAACTACACGAGTCTTTTTAAAAGAAAAAAAAAAAACTGATGATGAGAGAGAGCTTTTATATGAGTTAGTATGAGTTAGTTTTATGGATGATAAGAAAGAATCTTTTTATTTGTTATTATACGGATAAATTTATATATACTTGATTTTATTTTATATAAGTATTAATAATGTTTTTTTGAAATTATAAAATTATGCCACATAATGGTGTATTTGGCTCATTAAAATGTTTTTCTGAAAAGGATATTCAATCATTTTTAAAAATTGATAAAAAAAATTTATTTTTTAATTGAATTTTTAATAATAGTCATGCTTTCATAATCTAATTAATAATTTACGTTGCTTTAAACAATGATTTAATATTAGATTCTCTACCTCAAATTGCAAATTTTGATCTCATTAATAGTTTAATACACGGCCAAGTTGATACCTAACACACTTGGGATTTGGGAACACTACTTAAGCATACATACAAAAACTTACAACCTCATGTTGCATCATATTTTTACTGCTATTTTAATGATTAACATCGGAGGAGGAGATGGAATGAATTACTAGGGGTAAATTTTGATGTTTAATTTTTTTTTTTTTTTATATAATGTAATATTTTTATTTAAGTATTCAAGAACAAAAATATATAATAAGGTAGAATTAATAAAAATTATATTGAACTTTCATCAATTTAATTTTAATTTTTTTTTTATGTTATATTACAAAAAAGACATAAAATTAATACTAAAAAAATTCATAAAATTGACACTTTATAATTAACATATAACAAAAAATATATATATATAGTTTACAAGGATTAATTTCATGTATGTAAAAAATAAATTTATTAACTAATTAATTTAAACAAATAGAAAGTTAAATTAAAGAAATCAAAAATTATAAGTGTTAAAAACATATGAAAATGTAAAAAAATAATATATGATTTAGAATTTTAAGCTTGAGATTATATTGATAAACAATATAAGACAAATTATTAAAAATAAAAAAGAATTAAAAAAATTATATAAATTTTTTGAATAAATCAAAAATATTATAATAAAATATTAAATAATATAATATTAAATAAAATTAAAATTTGGAGTTAAATAAAATATGATAAATTTTTGTAATATGAATAATTAAACCTTAAAAGTTTTTTTCTTGGAGCTTATGATCATGTTTTTTTTCTTCTTAATTTTTAGTTTTTATAATATTTAATCTACAGTTAAATATTTAAAATATTTTTGGATTATTACATATGAATTTAAGAAATGTTTTTATATATTATATCTATAATTTTATGTGTGCATATAATGTTTAATCAATATTGGAACAAAAGTGAATATAATTAATCATTTTGTTCACAATTCATGTAACTTTTATCTACATATGTTTGTTAAATGTTGTTGATATTAGGGGTGAACAAAAATACTTAGAATCAACCTAACTCAAACCAATCCAAAAAAATCGTTATTAAATTTCATTGATTTGGTTTGGTTCTTTTTAATAAAAAAAAAATCGATTAATATTGAACTGGTTTAGTTTTCATTTATTAAAATCTTAAAAAAATCGAACCAACTCAATTCATTTATTAATTTTTTCTTATTATTTTTATATTTATATTGTTATTTCATAAAATTATTTAAAAAAAAAATTAAAATTTGCATTCAATTAGGTTTATACTTTATATCTCTTTCAATGAATCATTTTTCTTTCAAAAACTTAAACGAACGGCTCGCATAAGTCACACATTCGTCCAACTCTAATTAGTTGCAAATAAATTTTGCCCATTTTTATCATTAGAGTTTGGATATTTAAACGAAATTCAAACAAGCACTTTTCTATCAAGTACTCTCATTTATTTTAATTTTTATTCACGTAAGACACTGATTTTGTATTAGTTAATTATTTATCCATTATAAATTTATAATTACATCATCTTTCATATTTTGTTGTTAAAGTTTTCATTGTATGAACAATATTATTGGATATGAAAATTAACAAATTTTGCTAAAAATGTGATTCCTTATTCCTTATTTGTCTTAATTATATTTCTAATTTTTCTTGCACTTTGTGTTTAATATGAATAATGATATTAGATAAGTAACCAAAATTTATATTTTTAAAATTAGGTATTATGATAAAATTAGCATTAAAAACTTTATAAACTATAATACAAGAGTTTTTTTAAAAAATTAATAACCAAAATTCATTAGCGAAAAAAAGGAAGAAATTTCCTTTAACCAACTCAAACCAAACTAAATAAAAAAAATTAGTTCGGGTTAGATTAATTTTTCAAATTTTATAGTTTGGTTGGTTCTCATTTTTTAAAAATCGATCATATTCGATTGATTTCAATTTTAATCTAAACTCAAATTAATCTATATATGTTCATCCTTAGTTGATATATACTAAAATATTCACAAAAAATTATGTACATTATATTATTATAAATAAAATATTTATTTAATTTTAAAAATATATATATAATTAATTTTTTATAAAAAAAAGTTAACGGAAGCAATAGATGGTTAACACAATACTTAATGGTTATGATTTATTTTTTCTTTTGTCGCAAGTTATGATTAATTTATTTATATTAATTACAACAATATATATAGTCCTTGTGTGATTTGTTTTTGACTTTAAAGTTGATAACTCATAACACAAAACAAAAACAAAGAATTTAAGCTCACAGTTTGGTTGTTGTGGATACTTGCAAGTTACGGTGCTATGTAAGTTTGTCATACTAATTTACGAATAATGTTAAGATGCATAATTGGTGTATTTATGGAAATACCAGCAATTAATTTTACGAAATATTAAAAAATTTGAACATATTATAGATATTAGCTAAAAAATTTGTAAAATTTATACCAAACTTTAAATAATTTATCTTAAATATTATCATAAATTTTTCATGATAGGAATTAAAAATAAAATTATATTCATAAAAGAGTTATATCATACAATTAATCATTTATTTGATGGTCTGACCGTAAGATTTACTCTTCCTATTTCAAGTTACAGATTCGAATCACACTACATATTTTGTTCTTAGAGTAAAAACGTAATGAAAATGTGAATAATAATAAGAATGAACTTGAATGAAAATAATATTATTATTATAATATTTATTTGAATAATGTAATTAAAATAAGTGATAATTTTAAAATAAAATTAAAAAATAGTTCTTTTATTTTTAAATGAGAAAAAATTATAAATATTTGTACAAATGTGCAAGCAAAATTACATCTATTACTATAATATTTTACATTTTATTATAAATTAATAATTAAAATAAACATATAAATACCCTAAATCATTTGTATTCGTATATCGATGTGTTAAACTGTTAATGGACTGGCAATAACAGTTGTTTGATTATCGTCACCCAACGAAATCAAACGCACTATTCCAAAAAAAAAAAAAATTGGCCTATTGGGCTGGGCTTTTATTTTAGATATTAGAGGTATGTATTTGAAGATTTTGTTAGAATGTAACTAGAATTGGCCTTTATTAAATGCCATGTATAATTTTCAGCACAACTGTTTGATATCTCATGACTCACATACAGAACAGGAAATGATTGCCCTTTCTCTTTATTTCTTTTTTTAATTTAAGACGTTAAATAAACAACCACATCATGTGGATAACATTTAGGGCTAGCTCTTGTTATACCATTGTTACATTAAATTACACAAGAAAGGAAAAAGAAAGAAAAAAAAAAAAATCCAACAAGTTGGTTCAAATGGATTTAAGAAAATTGAGGGTCTCATCAATGTGCTTTTCAGGTTGAAACTGGTTGTTGTAGATGAGTTGAACGACTCCATTCCTGTCCAGTACGTAAGTTTCTCTTCCAGGCAATGTCCCAAACAGATCTCCTGGTACTCCCCATTCTTTTCTCACCTTGTTCCCCTCATCACTCAGTAATGTGAATGGTAGTCTGTATTTCTTAACAAAGGCCTGCACATATATTATAAATACTCCTTCAAAGATAGATCATGATAATAAGCTATATGAGTCCAATTCTCGATCAGAATATTACCTTGTGAGAAGCTGGAGAATCACCACTAATCCCAACAACCTCGGCTCCTCCTTTTTTAAATTTCTCATAAGAATCCCTGAAAGCGCATGCCTGTAAAAAAACAATGTCAATGAATATCACATTTTTCTTTCACAACAATAAATTTGTAGAAATGTAGATTGCATTAACTTGAGATTTGAACTCAGCCAATGGCAACGACAAGTGTGTGAAAGAGATGAAGAGAAAGAAAACAAGTACCTGTTTGGTGCAACCAGGGGTCTCATCAGCAGGGTAGAAATATACAATCACAGGCTTCCCTTTGAATTTAGAAAGATTCACATTTTTTCCATCCTGATCTTTCAATGTGAATGATGGTGGAACTGTACCCTTTTTCACCTTCATATAATAAATACATTACAAAGCAATTTGTAATCAGTTAATCACCAAAAAAACAAACAGAGAGAATTAGTCTGAGAGTTACATATATAATATTCAATTAATGTGTACGTACCCTGGCAAAGATAAGACCATTCACTGGAGAAGAAGATGGAAATGTGAAAGGAGAGGAATTGGATAGCTTGAGACCATGAAATTGGGATTGGGAAGATCTGGAGATAATGTGGAGGTTTTGAGCAAATGGGCTTTTAGAAGATTGGGTGGTAGGGAGTAGAGATGGAAGAGAGTTCTTAGGAAGGGAACGAGAAGCCATCAGAAAGACAAAAAAGATAAGGTAATTGCAAATACCAATTAAATTACCAATAATGTCAACTTCTTATTTTGAGCCTCTACTTTACACTTTACCTCTTTTGAGTTCACATATCTAATATGTTTGAAGTAGATAAGAGGGAGTCTGATTGGGTTGGGGATAGATTTGCCTCTCGCGTGGATGATTGCTGACCCCATGGAGTTAGGCTTAAGGGTTAAAAGGCCTTAAGTCCTCTCTCTTTTATTTTGATAATGTTATTGAAAGGACATGCCATGAAACAAAATCCAAAATTTAATACTACAAATCCCATTAATTATAAAATATTTTAAGAATGACTATAAATTTTATTATCATAATTATTTTTATTAATAATAATTTTATTAATAAAAATAGCATCGATGTAATTAATTATAAAATTATAATATAATAATAATTTTATATATTTTTATTGTGACAATAATAAAAATAATAATGATAATATTATTACCTTATTTTAAATTAATTAATAAAATGATTGTTTTATCCCTACATATTCTAATATAATAAAGATATCTCACTTCTTCTTAAAATATTTTCCCTCCTACACAAAAGTTTTTTCTAACTGAGTACATTCTTTCTCGCTTCAAATTCAACATCTTTTCTCACTATTTCACAAATCACAACTTATTAACACAAATTTTAATATTTTAATCCTCAAAAAATCATAATACTAAAAATGAAAAATATATATATGAAAGATATAAAACAATGAGAAAATTTCAATAAAAAATTAAGTCAACTTTCTGCTAAAATAAGTTTTTCTTACAATTTTTTTCTACAAATTGTGAGTAAGCTTGGTAGGCCTTACTAAATTTCCTTTAGAAGGTTTATTAGGTCTTTACTTAACCGATCCTCCTTTTAGAAGATTTAGTAGGCATTATCTAATCTTATTTAAGCAAAATACTGATGGATGTTTGAATAATCTATCAAGAAATTTATCAATTTTTAATAATAAAAAAAAACTATTTATTCTTTGAATTATTATATCCTACATAAAATAGGAGATCTCTTCAAAATTTCTCTATTGAAGTAAATAAAACTCCGAATAAGAAGAGTGGCTTTTTGGGTGCAAATTTTCAATTAAAAAAGAGTGAGACTTTTTTGTTATTTTCTTTGATCGACGGAGTCCCGAATCACTATGTTTTTTTTGGTCACGAGTCACAAACCTAATCACTATCCTTGAGTTGGGAAAATCGTCTCTCTGTCGCTAGGGATTTTGGGGGACGTTGAGCATTGAGCTATGACCGGATTTCAGAAAATGATTGGGAATTTTTCTAAAGACTCAAAATTGGGTTCTTATTCGTCTTCGTCTTATCAAAGTCCAGATTTGAATGAAGGACTATCTGCCGCTTTAGCATCCCCTGATCAGTCTCGCGCCTTGCTTACCAGACCTCCCAGGTACTCTCTTTTCTTTCTTTATAATTTCTCTGAAGTCTTTGCTTGAAATCTTATTTTCTAAAGAAATGACTAAAATTTCGTAACCAAAATTTCATTTCCTTTTCTCTTTAAATGCACCAAAAAAAAAAAAGTCTTGTCACTATTTTGATAAACAAAATGTGCTCTTCTGCCTATTAAAAGTGGTTTCAATCCAAACTGATTTAAGAAAAAAGCTGCTTTCAGCCCATTATTTGTGTTTCTGCACGCACAAAATGTGCTCTTGTGCTCTAAAAGCACTTTTTTTCCTTTGCTCTCTGAAGTGTTTAGTGGGACTCAAAAGCAGATAGTGTTAGAGATAAAATCAATTTTACACATTGATTAAAGATCATTCTGTGGCAGAGTTTATAGTTAATATGAGTCTCACACATTGATTAAAGATAATTGTGAATACTATGCAAACCTAGAAGTATGCCTACTTGATTTGATAAGTTCTGTTCTTTACATTGGAAATGAACTGCAACTAGCGTATGTTGTCTTAGGCTTCGCATGTTTTCCTACGAACTGCTAATAATTGTGTGTTTGAGTGCAGACAATTTGTATCGTTGTGGACATGCTCAAAGCTATGTGCATTTTGCTTTGCTGTGGGTGTAGTTGTGGGTTTCACACTACAGCGACGTGTCCGAAGATGGGCCTCCAAACTTCTCAGACGGATAAAAGATGATTGATTCCTTATGATCCTTCTTACTTATGCCGATTTAGGTTTTTTTTTTTCTTTTTTGGGCTAACAGATAGATAATTCTGATTTCTAGGTAACATTTTCAGCTTCTTGAAAGACAATCACTGTCATTCTGTCCACAATTTTTGTAATGAGTTTGCCAGTTATGTTTCATTTCACAATTTTGAGAATGCATCTCTTTTATTACTGTTGAATGTGTTAAAAACAAAATTCAAATGTGAGTTTAGGAATAACTTATGATACATTGATATTTTATCTATCACCCTTTGGTTTTTGTACTCTTTCTGGTAATTTCAATGCTAAAATGTTATTCCTATAGTAAGTTACTTGTGGCTGATTCGATATTGATAATGAAACTGTGTTCCAAGTTTCAATTCTTAAAGATATTGGATGAGTGATAGTGAATATAATTGCAACGTTCTATTCCAATGGTTGGGTATGATACGACATAAAAGCATAAAGAAAATATAAAATGTTGATTTGATTTTTTTTTTTTTTATTCGGAACTTATTATTAAAGTTGCACTTACAAATTTACTGAGCTACTATCGTACAAATATATTTTTCCTCTAAATGATCTGAACATGTAGGATGAGTTATGGTCTTTATTTTGTGTTGAACCTAGGGGTGAACAAACATGGGTTGGTTTGGGTTTAGACTAAAATTGAAATCAATCCAATATGATCGATTTTTTAAAAACAAGAACCGAATCGAACCAAAAAATTTGAAAAACCAATCCAACCCAAACCAAATTTTTTGGTTTGGTTTGGGTTGGTTAAAGGAAATTTCTTCCTCTTTTTACGGTAATGAATTTTGTTTATTAAATTTTTTTAAAACTCTTGTATTATATATAATTTCTAACATTTTTAATGTTAATTTTATTATAATATCTAAATTTAGAAATATAGATATCGATTACTTATCTAATACCATTATTCATATCAAATACAAAGTGCAAGAAAAATTTAAAATTAAGACAAATAAGCAATAAGGAATAGTAATCACATACTTGACAAAATTTACTAACTTTCAGATCTAATAATATTGTTCACCAATGTTATTCATGCAATGAAAACTCTACCGACAAAAATATGAAAGATGATGTAATTATAAATTTATAATGGATAAATAATTAAATAATATCAAATTTGTGTATCATGTGAATAAAAGATAAAATAAATGAGAGTACTTGGTAGAGAAGTGCTTGAACGAATTCCGTTTAAATATTTAAATTGTAATGACAAAAATGGACAAAACTTGTTTATCTCTCACAAACAAAGTAGAGGACAAATTTTTCTAAAATATTATCGAAAATAAAAAAGGTTGCCCTCATAAACATAACTAATTAGCAACAAATAACAAATCCAAACATATAAATTCAAATCTTTAGTACATATAGACTACAGTATATTACAAAATAGAGAATAAAAATAAAATACTTAAATTATCCCAAAAAAAATATAAAAATAAAATAAAATTTCAAACATGTTCCAAGCTCACATATTCTAATATATTAATAAAACATAAATATTATATTGAAATCATTGATTTCGCTAACTCGCCATTGAGTTTATTGAGGTATGTTATTTTTCAAACATGTCTACAAAAATAGAAAATTAAGTGTAAACTATGAATTAAATAAATTAAATTGTAATGATTATATAAATATTTAAATATATATATATATATATATATGGGTTGGTTCGGTTTTTTTAAGATTTTAATAAATGAAAACCAAACCAACCCAATATTAATCGATTTTTTATTATAAAGAACCGAACCAAACCAATAAAACTTAAAAACCGATTTTTCTGGATTGGTTTGGGTTGGGTTGGGTGGGTTGGTTTGGTTCTGTATTTTTTTGTTCACCCCTACTTGAACTTGAACCTGTAACAGTTTGTGATTCAAATTGTATTTTTCTCATGTAAGCATTACTAGCAATGTTATTTCTGTTGTAACCCGTTACATAAATAGTGCAGAACTTTGTAATTAAAAGTGATAGTGCGGATTTGTATAGAGGAGGCGTGCACACACAATCAAGATTGACTTGTATTTGTTTAAGCACTATATATATGTGCTCTGAATCAGGGTAGTAGGGGGAGATCGATCAAAAACAGATAGAAACTTGGCTAGAGAAGTGTGAGTTCTTGTTTTGCATTGTTAGTAGTGGCTGATGGTTCTGTAAACTTGTTTCTTTCTTGAGCTTAGTGGATTGTTGGAAGAAGGCTCTTCCCGTGGAGTAGATTCACAATCTTGTGGATTGAACCACGTTAAATTTTTGGTGTCCATCTTGTTGTTATTGCGGTAGAAATGTTGTCTGTTTCCTTTCTTGCCATAACTGTCGCAAATGGTAGTTACAAGAACACAAACTGCACTTATCTTCTTGATTAGTTTATAAACAGTTCTAACAGAACCTTTAAGTTAAGAAGTACTCATTACTCATTATCAAATTCAAAGCTAGTGGTGTGAAATCTTCCGACTCATTTATGTGATAGCTTCTTTTCCTACACTGGACAAGACACTACAGTATTGCTTCTTCTTCTTCCTTCTTTTTTTTTTTTTTTTTTTAAATATCAGAATTACTACTAAGGAAGAATGGGGATTGAATTATTACAGTCAATATGATGAGACTTGAATCCTCTTTGGGGTGAGACACTTAAACTGAGTAGTTGGAGGTCGCTACTTAGATTAATTGATCCCTACCATCTTCTATTCATTTGTGAGAAGATCGTTGACTCGAAGTATCATTAGGAATTTATCGACAAGTTCTTATTTGTGAAGTTTGATGTTTTCTTTGATCGACGGAGTCCCGAATCACTATGTTTTTTTTGGTCACGAGTCACAAACCTAATCACTATCCTTGAGTTGGGAAAATCGTCTCTCTGTCGCTCGGGATTTTGGGGGACGTTGAGCATTGAGCTATGACCGGATTTCAGAGAATGATTGGGAATTTTTCTAAAGACTCAAAATTGGGTTCTTATTCGTCTTCGTCTTATCAAAGTCCAGATTTGAATGAAGGACTATCTGCCGCTTTAGCATCCCCTGATCAGTCTCGCGCCTTGCTTACCAGACCTCCCAGGTACTCTCTTTTCTTTCTTTATAATTTCTCTAAAGTCTTTGCTTGAAATCTTATTTTCTAAAGAAATGACTAAAATTTCGTAACCAAAATTTCATTTCCTTTTCTCTTTAAATGCACAAAAAAAAAAAAAAATATTGTCACTATTTTGATCAACAAAATGTGCTCTTCTGCCTATTAAAAGTGGTTTCAATCCAAACTGATTTAAGAAAAAAGCTGCTTTCAGCCCATTATTTGTGTTTCTGCACGCACAAAATGTGCTCTTGTGCTCTAAAAGCACTTTTTTCCCTTTGCTCTCTGAAGTGTTTAGTGGGACTCAAAAGCAGATAGTGTTAGAGATAAAATCAATTTTACACATTGATTAAAGATCATTCTGTGGTAGAGTTCATAGTTAATATGAGTCTCACACATTGATTAAAGATAATTGTGAATACTATGCAAACCTAGAAGTATGCCTACTTGATTTGATAAGTTCTGTTCTTTACGTTGGAAATGAACTGCAACTAGCGTATGTTGTCTTAGGCTTCGCATGTTTTCCTACGAACTGCTAATAATTGTGTGTTTGAGTGCAGACAATGTGTATCGTTGTGGACATGCTCAAAGCTATGTGCATTTTGCTTTGCTGTGGGTGTAGTTGTGGGTTTCACACTAAAGCGACGTGTCCGAAGATGGGCCTCCAAACTTCTCAGACGGATAAAAGATGATTGATTCCTTATGATCCTTCTTACTTATGCCGATTTAGGGTTTTTTTTTTCTTTTTTGGGCTAACAGATAGATAATTCTGATTTCTAGGTAACATTTTCAGCTTCTTGAAAGACAATCACTATCATTCTGTCCACAATTTTTGTAACGAGTTTGCCAGTTATGTTTCATTTCACAATTTTGAGAATGCATCTCTTTTATTACTGTTGAATGTGTTAAAAACAAAATTCAAATGTGAATTTAGGAATAACTTATGATACATTGATATTTTATCTATCACCCTTCGGTTTTTGTACTCTTTCTGGTAATTTCAATGCTAAAATGTTTTTCCTATAGTATGCTACTTGTGGCTGATTCGATATTGATAATGAAACTGTGTTCCAAGTTTCAATTCTGAAAGATATTGGATGAGTGATAGTGAATATAATTGCAACGTTCTATTCCAATGGTTGGGTATGATACGACATGAAAGCATAAAGAAAATATAAAATGTTGATTTGATTTTTTTTTTTTTTTATTCGGAACTTATTATTAAAGTTGCACTTACAAATTTACTGAGCTACTATCGTACAAATATGTTTTTCCTCTAAATGATCTGAACATGTAGGATGAGTTATGGTCTTTATTTTGTGTTGAACCTTTAAGTTAAGAAGTACTCATTACTCATTATCAAATTCAAAGCTAGTGGTGTGAAATCTTCCGACTCATTTATGTGATAGCTTCTTTTCCTACACTGGACAAGACACTACAGTATTGCTTCTTCTTCTTCTTCTTCTTCCTTCTTTTTTTTTTTTTTTTTTAAATATCAGAATTACTACTAAGAATGGGGATTGAATTATTACAGTCAATATGATGAGACTTGAATCCTCTTTGGGGTGAGACACTTAAACTGAGTAGTTGGAGGTCGCTACTTAGATTAATTGATCCCTACCATCTTCTATTCATTTGTGAGAAGATCGTTGACTCGAAGTATCATTAGGAATTTATCGACAAGTTCTTATTTGTGAAGTTTGATGTTAAATTAGACAAACCCTTGGATCTTGATACTAAATTGGCTAGTGGGCAAACCCCTTAGCTAAATCCTTCATATTCAAGAAACTACAAAGAAAAGAGAAGAGAAGAAAAAAAAATTAACAAAAATGCAAATGGTGCGAGCCCCAAGCTAATTTAGTGATATTGGGACTGGCCAGGGGTTAATTTTCAGAATTGGGCTGCACTAGACTTGAGAATAATTGAGTTTTTCCATGACAATATCAGTTGCAGCAAACGAAGTAATAGTGATAAACGGCAAGAGATGACTCTTTGGTAGGTTTTAGTTGAAAAGGACGAATTTGTAAACAAGACAATATCCTTGTAGGATGTCCAAATTGAAAAGCTATGAACAGCAAACTAGATATATAATTGAGATAGACTATTCCTTTTTATAGGTTAATTTTTTTAGTTGAGTTGAATCTCCTGTAAAGAGTAAAAACAATAAACTATTACTTCATCAACCATGAAAGTTATAACTTCTTCAAATTATTGTGAACAATTATAAGAATAATGTCATACAACCATCAATGGACGGAAATTCATTCCTGTAATTAGAAATTTAGAATCAATGTACTGAATGAAAAGTAGACCAATGTTATATTCAACATTGATCCAATAAAATACAGGCAATAAAAAAATGGGACGTATTTATCAATCAAAAGCAACACATGAGACAGTGTAGCAGTATATATAGTATCCCTAATGAGGTTTCGGGACATGCCCATCAACGGGTAAAGTTCCTTGTAGCAGTTGGAATAGCTAGACGAACCCTGTCTCCTAATGAGGTTTCGGGACATGCCCATCAACGGGCAAAGTTCCTTGTAGCAGTTGGAAGAGCTAGACGAACCCTGTCTAGATCAGGTGTTGCAATTATTTGGCAACCCAGTCGAGATCTGTACAATCACAAAAACTTAAACACAAACTGCTTTAAGTGACATCAAAAGCACATTGAAAGGAAACTCACGTTTCAGTGAGTCCAAAAGCCAAATCCAACATGTCATTCTCCTCATCGGTTGGGTCTTCCAGCTTATTATAGTATTCCATGTCCTACATTAGTATTCTATTGTTAGCTTCTTTAATGATTAAATGCATGAAATGATTAATTTCCCAAGATACCCTTGTTTAATAATATAGTTTCCCAATAGTCATACCGTCACTATGACATGACATGTTGAACAGGCAAGCGAACCTTCACATGCTCCTGATAAATCAGACATTGAACGTTAGATTTTTGCAGCTAGAAATGAGAACAAGAATTTATGGTTAGGGATTGAAGAATTAAAAACCAAATACATAAATTACTATATATAATTTTTTTTAAATAAATACTCTAATTTATCTTTTTCTTTAATCACATTGAATTTTCTTTAATCAAATCGATGAAATAGTGCATGGCCAAAAAATATTAGTCCATGCCTTCAAGTTCAATATCATTTTGATGAGCTGCTTCTAACATAGACATTCCAATTGGAACCTTAATGTGATTCTCCTCTCCATCCTTATCAACAAATGTTACAGATATCCTGAAATGGATAGAGAAAGAAGGTGAATGTGGGGGCTTAGAAGGACAAACTACAAAACTCAATTTGTGGAATCAAGGACTATGATGGAGCATCGACAACATTTCCACATTTCACTCTTCAGATCAATTGGCAATTTATTGATCCGACTTATCAAAATAACATCATGACTTTTAAAAGGAATAGATTTGAACGCAAAATGTGACTAGTACAACACTGACATAAATTTTATCCAATCAAATGTAAACGCTTCTATAATATTTTCAAAGTTCTAGTACCAATTGCCAAATCAAGCGCTCTATATCCTTTAGAAGAATTTTAGAAACAATGTTCAGAACATTTGAAATCACCTTAATAATTTCAAAACAGAGACACTTACCTCTTTTCCTGCTCACTCCCCTCCTCTGAAGAGTCTTTGGCACAAGATGAGCAAAAATGATGATACTTCTGCAAAAAGCTTCCCTGAGATAGCATAGTTTCTGACTGTGGGTGAAACTATTTCACAAAGCAAACTAAAATGTTTTCAAGATAAAAGTAACAGGTTGGATGCAAATTCGATATATGCAAAGTTGCAAAGAAAGTAACCATCAGTATACCATCTAAAATGACTGTAATTAGATAAAAACAACCACAAGTCATACAATGGGTTAAACAATTATAAGTCAAATCATAAAATGCTTTATACCATTTTCCTTAACATAAAAAATCAATATCTGTTTAAGGCCTTCAAGGAGTGCATAAGTCCTATTTGGAGTTCAAGTGTTATAACATTAAAGATATCCCAGCAGACAAATACTTTAGTGACCACCACAAACAAAAAAGATAAATGCACCACGTAAATGTTTGAAAGCAACACTAGCACCACAAGCCTTTTCAGTTCTAAAGCATTTCATCCTAGAAGCAAAAACAAATGATCCATCACTAGATATCAAATTGTAACCATGTAACAGCAGAAAATAGTTGCAGATATACTTGGATCGCAAGATAACTAACCGTAATCAGTGTTCGGGAGTACCCGATGTAAGGCCTCTGTACATACCCAGGTCGAGCTATGGCAACAGACGTTCCTGAAATAACGCAAATAGAAGCGGTTATAAAAGCCAAACCACATAAAAATGACAAATTGATTTAAAGTGACTAATCTTCAATCTGATTTTGTTAGCACCCCACTCTAGTCAAGCAATTTCAACTTCATAACTCAACCTTACAGCCCACCACCAAAGATCCCCGAGTTAAATACAAATCAAAGTGAATATTAGCATAAATAGGGGATTACCTCTTGAAATCTCTCTGGACACCTGAACACCAAACTTTGAAATTCTGGATATGAACATTATCGTAGCAGCTCACTGATATTCAAGCTTGAGCTGAAGTATAGTATTAATTAAGCATTAAAAAAAGGAACAGCTAAAAAATATGACTATACGAAAAACAGCGTCACAAATAACAATTTAATCAACCACTCGACCAACATTAAAAGCATCAAGCTCGGTTGAACAACAACATAAATCTATTTTTCCATGTTGTCTTCATCTCCTGATAAAACATCTGAGCTAAATATACCATCATCGTTACTCCATTCTATAAACAAAAAAGTATCCTTCTTGTCAGGCATAAACATGATGGCGATGATACTATACCTTTAGACAAAGAATAACGCAGCCGCGGTTAGTTCGGCTGAAGCAGCCGACGGGAAAGAAAAGGCCAAAACCCACACAAGCTTCAAATTTCAAGGGCCAGAAAACGAATATTAACTAAGTTAATTAATTCACAGATTTAAGGACTTCGAAGGGAAAGCCTTATAACGTGAGCAAATGTTGAATTAATGGAACAGAAACCAAGAAGGAAGAAGGACGTTTTCGCTGGGCTTGAACTGAATGAAGGCTTTGTACGTCCTTAGGGTTTCAGGAAAAAACAGAAAATATATAAAAAAATGGAGATGCGGGGTATCGAACCCCGTACCTCTCGCATGCAAAGCGAGCGCTCTACCATGTGAGCTACATCCCCAATTTGAAAACTTGCATCGTAATATAAATATTTGATTATACCTGCAGTTTCTATCTTATGTATGGTACACACGGTTACAAACCGGTAAACTATTAATATATTTTATTGTTATTTTTAATATGAATTCAAACGAACCAAACTTACATAATAATAAATAAAAAAAAATTACGTTCCTACTTCGCACGAGTCGTGAGCCCACGCTTTACTGTCTATCATTATTTTTAAAGCCTTAAAAAAAAATACACGTCGTTATTTTTACTTTGGGAAGAAGATTTAAAAAAAAAAACGGTTACTGAGCTGGTTGGTTGTGAAAGCAGGAATTGCGAAGACAGCGGAGGAGCGAGGAAGAGAAACATGTCCTCCGTGAAATACTGGAATAATTTGCAAACTAATACTCTAACCCAACATTCTTTTTTCTCTCTCTTTTTTTTCTTAACTATCATATTTATTTAGTAATAAGAATCCAAAGGTAATGAGATAGATTAATATTGAACTTAGTTTTTTTTCTTTTACTATTTTGAGAGTTCGCTCTCTGTTTTTCTCTTTCTCCACGTTCGCCTTCGAAGCTCCTCCATGGCTTTTCTTCTTCCGATTCTTCTCTGATGTCCTCCTACTCCTCTTCAGGTAAGTATCTATTTTCATGCATTCGTGAATCGAATTATGATTTTTTTTTTTTGCATGATACTATTGATGCTTTCGATATTTAGGTATTTTTCCTGTACAAGCAATCAAGCATTGTGTTAATTTTTTGTATTTATGTATATATATGCATTGCATTGCATTGATGGGGTTTTGAGGGATCTAAAGGGATCGTATAGGCAAATTGAATGTGGGACAAGAGATCATAGTTTCAGGTTTTGACTCATCATAGACCGCTCATATTTCATAAAATAGATTGAATTCGTTATTCAATTATCAACAGTTGACCGACATAAATGCATAAATTTGGTAAATCCTGGGGATGCATTCATAACATTGGACAGTTTTAGTGATTTTTTTGGAATATTCAGGAAAACAAAAAAGACGAATTGGAATTCAGAAATTTGATCTTGATGGTGTTCTAGTTATCTTGTTTATTCAGAAATTCAGTTTTAGTGAATTTTTATGTTTCTATAGCTCAATCAATCGAAATTTGGTTGAATTTTCATCAATAAATGATCCAGAAGCTTAGGAAGTTGATGATTAATTATTGGTAGCTTTCAGCATTCAGATTCAGCTGGTTTTAGCCTTTGAAATAAATAAATAAATATATAGACACAAAACGGCAGGTTGTAAGCTTATGGTGATCTTTTCTGTAATTGTAGTAGAAGAAGATCTATAAGACTTTTTCTTCTGGAATCAGACACCCTTAGGATTCAGTCTTGGGATTCTTGTAACCATCTTATTAGAAAGTTCACAATGGATGAAGTCGGGAGCAGCAAGTTGTTGGGAATAAGACAGATTGCTCGGCTCAAACAAATGCTCAACAAGTGGCAAACTGTCACGCTCGGCCCAAAGCCTCGGTCCCCTACTGGTCCAAATGTAACTGGAATTTCACCAGTTATTAACAAAAGAATTACAGGTGTTATATACTGTGATTCTGATGAAGATGGCTGTGCTAGTCCTGAACCACCTCATGGCGTACCCAAAGGGTATCTGGCTGTTTATGTCGGGCCTGAGCTTCGAAGGTTCATCATTCCCACTTGCTATCTTAGTCACTCCCTTTTCAAACAATTGCTGGAAAAGGCCGAGGAGGAGTTTGGGTTTGATCATGGTGGCGCCCTTACTATTCCATGTGAGATTGAGACCTTCAAGTACTTGCTTAAGTGCATTGAGAATGAAGTGAAGGCTAAAAATGATGAGAATTCAGGTAAGTCTCTTCTTCCATTGATTGTGTTTTCGTGGTCATAACATGATAGAAAGTGACTCTGCTTGAAAATTCATGTATTGGGTTCAACTATTGCCAGTTAATGCTTCAATTGAACTTGTATCTTGCTTAATGCCACATGCTTGAAATATTGTATCCTTTCCCTTGTAGCATTTGTTTCACACAATATCATTTTTAACAATTTTACGTCAAACACTTAAATGTTTAAACTGAAATCACTTTTGATCAACCAACTTTCTTTGAAATCACTTCTCAAAGAGGCACATCTAGGCCCTTAGTCAAGCATTTTTGCTTCACCTAAAAAGCATCGGAAATAAGCAACCTAATTGCTTGTAATTTGTATGTGTTAATAACCTGTCTCCTTCTATGCAATCTACATAATGCATATTCTTTGCAATTACTGTATGTTTGTTTTACTAAAAGTTCTTTTCTACCTTTACTTTATGCAGCAGCAGAAAGTCCAATGCCTGAAGAGTAAATAATGTAGCGATCCAGATTAGGATTGAAACTCTGTCTAAGGCATACAGGGTTTCTTCATACGCAGATAATTTCATTTTAAAGTTCTTACTTAACAGGAAATAGGAAAACTTGGGTTAGAAAGTTCTAAGCTGTGATGTTCATAATTTCTTGCCGGAGTGATGTATTAGCAAAGTACTCCTAATTCTCTCTAATGGAGTCCGACCTACATATGATGTTTGTTGGAATACGTAGCCCATGATCTGCTGCTAAGCAGAAAATGTGTAAGACCTTTCATTTCGTTATAAACGGTTCTGTAACTAAAAAGTATAGTCTCATACTCTCATTCCAAAGGCTTATGTCTATTTGTACTTACCACTTATTCACCCAATACTTTCAGGTGGAGAGAGAATTATTTAAGCTCCAGACAGCTGGTGGTTTTAGTTTGCGAAAATTGGTCAAAATTTGTGGATTTTTGTTATGTATAGTAATACTAGTATGTATATGACTTACGTATGCAAAAAAATTGCAACCCAAACTCAAAAAACGCACAACTTAATGCACGGGTTAAGGGTTAATGGGAGTGTGCTGTTCAAATTCAAGAAGAAAAGGAAAAAATATTGCTGAAATTACTCAAATCCCATGCTACTACAATGAATTCGACATGTATCTATTTCCTATAAACTTGCATACTTTCTCTGGTTTGTACCTCTTAACATTCATTTTTTCCCATGTTATTTGACTTTTATCATTACGTTAGTTTGTTACATGACCGATCAATAATTCATCTTACTTTTATGTCTTTTAACGGCAGGTTCAATGCTGTAACTTAGAAAATGGAATTGACAATCTAATAATACTAGTGCTAAAAAAATAAATATTAGTATTCATTGGGTTAAGACTTAATTGACAAATTCCCCTGGCTCAATTAAAAAATTGGTACAAGCCAGTAGTTGGGCTAACTTTAAGATTATACGCATAGCCCAGTTTATATGAGACAATGGATAAATGATTAATTGTAGTTTTAGTTTTGGGAACAGTAATACAAATTATCCAGAATTCAGAATAAGAACATGGAGAAGAGATAAAGAGGAAAACTCACTGATTTGGGCTAATTAAAACATATTTTTTATAATTTGCTAAGCGACTTTCAATGCTTGTACTGGCTTGTACTGGAGCCGAAGGCTGAAGGATATATGCATGAGGTCTAGTACAGTTCACTCATTTTTGTTATTGCACTATTTATCTTTGTATCATATGTTTGAATTATCTTGAAAAATAAATTACTTTTTTTATTTTTTAAAATAATTATACCACTTAATAAGATATAAATTACATGAGTATAAATTTATATATTTTTAACATTTTTTTAATTACCAACTCGTGCCTAAATTTGCATCCTAAAATCTCAAGTAAATGATGTACATATATATGTATGCCAAGAACATAGCTCATAATAACACTTAATACAATCTTGATTCCACCTCATGTTTGATTAACATAATACAAATATAGTGAGAATGATATTACGTGATTGAAAATAAATAATATTATAATCATATTTGGTTTGAACAATTGTGCCTAAATGAAGATAAAAGTGGAAAATAATATTTATTGGCAATTACTCTGGAAAGCGAAAATTCATGAGAGATACAAAATTTTCCTTTGAAAAATACTGAAGAATGCTCTTAGCACAAAAAAACGGATCGCCCATTTCATTCCAATGGCCGACTTAAGTTGTACCCTATGTCACAAAGAAACAGAAGATGTGGAACATCTATTCATCAGATGTGGAATTTTAAAATCTTGGTGGAAACATTGGAACTGGAACTTACTGTGGGGATTCACTCAATCACTGGATATTTTCTCGTACATCAAATTCATACTACAACCTCCAAAGAATCTTCTGCAGGCAAACTGTTCTACTGACATGTTCACACTGACCGCAGTGATCATGCTGGAACACATATGGTTTACCAGAAACCAAATCATCTTTAATGCAGGGTCCCTGGAAGGTCCCACAGCCATCAGTTCAATAATCAGGAGAATTGAAGAATTCCATCTCTGCCTTCTCCCCCAGAAACAAATAAACAATCAAAAATCATAGGACACGATTATCATACTTATTCCAAACAATTGGCAACCACCTCCTTCTGGTGCGGTGAAATATAATTTTGATACATCATGGTATCATGGGAAGGCAACAATTGAATTTGTCATTTCTGACAAAAATGGCAACATAGTTGAAACTTGGATGCAGCAACGTTACACTGCCAGTGTGGATGTCGCAGAAACGTTAGCTTTGGAAGCGGCGCTCACCCATGCTTTATCAATAAAAAACAAAGCTATCTACATTGAAGGTGATGCAAAATTTGTAATCCAAGCCCTAATGGAAGATACAAAGGACACAATATCAAATACAGCAGACGCAATCATCCAGAATCTGAAGCCGAAGCTACAACTTTTTTCTATGATTTCTATTAGATGGATCCCTCGTCATCTGAACACTCGAGCTCACAATCTGGTTAAATCAACTAGAGGAGATACATCTAGCTCACCTGCTTCACAGGATCCAGATCGATTAAATCTCCCCACCTCCCTTCTCCCCTTAACCCATACATAGGCTATCACCTATTCCCTCTAGCAAAAAAAAAAAATATTTCAATGTATTCTGCTGAGTGAAAAATGTATAATACTAAATAGTGTATTTAATTTTGTTCCTTTTAACTCCTAACAAAGAAATATAGTTGAATTTTTTTTTTTAAAAACTAACAAAAATAATACCCGTTAAAACTTGTAATAACAAAATTAGCACCTATTGTGTTTAAACTTATATTTTCATAATTAAAAAAATAACTAATATGTCATTTTTCTTTTAACATTCATTCAATTGGAATTGGACGACGATAATTTAGATTCGTTCAATATTTTATGTTCAAATTGAACGTTCAACATTATTAGGGTACTAGTTTTGTTATTATAAATTTTAGTGGTATTATTTTGGGTAATTTTTCAAAAAAAAAAATTGCCATTTGTTGAGCTAGTGGTGTAATCGTATAGCCCACTTGATTATGTATAATTTTTTTTACAATATAGTACATTCCTAATGGCCAAACATGGTAAGTATTAGGTAAGTTTCACTCAAACTAAAAAAAAAAAAAAAAAGGCACGATTTTCGACCTTAACCCAATACTTATTAAATTCCCTGCACCCATTACTTATCAGCATCCCTAGCTCTCTTGTTCAAAACCAATAGCTAGAGATGCACATTAATTAATGGTCATGAATCCAATTAAAATTGAATATTGTTAAAACACAAATTGATGCGCAAGAATAGAAGATATATATAGTCCGACACAAAAGGTAAGGCAGCACATGTAAATATTTTGGCATGATATTGATTAGGCAATACAAATTCTTAGTCAAAATGGTCCCCTTTAATTTCTTGATTTCACATGCAAGCATGCCACTCTTTTTCCTATCCATCCTTTTTTTTTTTTTCTCTAACCTCTCTCTTTCACCATCTTGTTCTCAATTCAGAGTTGGTATTCACTAGTGAGGCACAAAAGTTAGATATATTTACTCTCAACCAATAACATTTCAACAGAAATAAAATGTAAATGCTTACAATAAATACTGCACTTGCGCAAAATATATGTGGTGGAGTAATTCAATTTGTAACCCACTTTAGATATAAATATTTCTAACTTAAAATTCTATTTTAGTGTAATTTTTATACTATTTTGATACAAAAGTTATACTATTTATTTTTCATCTTCAATCAATCACACTAAACACCACACTAAAATATATATACTTTTTATTTTTATTTTAGTGCAACTTTGGTCCTATTTTAGTACAAATATTGCATTATTTTATTTTCATTTTCAACTTATTATACTAAATATTAAACTAAAAAATATATCTTAAAAAATAAAAATAAAAAAAATAGTGCATGAATAATGCGATACCATATGAACAATGTCACACAATATAATAAAGTATCGTTTATCACACTATTTTAATATAAAAGTTTAGAGTTTCTTTAGGGAAAAAAAAATTATACCAAAATAATAAAATAATAGTCATTTGATGATTGTTGCGTTTTTATATATAGTTATATTATTGACTATATTAGCAATGAGGTAACAAGAGGTTTGGTGGGGTCGGTAAAAACTGTTTCACCATCTTGAATATTGCGCTTTAATCGAAAGGGCGTGGACAAACCATTTAATCATCGGCTTCAAGTTAGCCAATCCTATTCGAAAAGGAGAAAAAAGGTAACTCAATCCTAGTACATATCATTTGTCCTCCCTCCCACAAACAATTGAAAAAAGCAAAAAGCTACTTTTTTTCAGTGGTTCAATTACTTTCACTCGTGACATGCTACATATTTTTATTGTTAGTTAGCTTTTGTTACTTTAGTACTCGTAGGAGGTGATCCAAATCCACTAATATTTCATTATTATAAAGAAAGAGAGAATAATATAGGAAAAATTAAGGTAATTTTTATAATAATTTTAATTTATAATTAAATAATTAATTTTATAATTTTTAATTTTTTTTATAAAAAAAATCATCAATATCTATGATAAAAAGTTTTATTTTATAATTTTTAAGAAAAAAATTACAAATTATCTTCGAGTTGTTTTGTAATATTTTATATATTTTTATTTTTATTTTTTAAAATAAATTTTTAATCATTTTATTCCAATATTTATACATATAAAAATTATAAGAATTAATTTACTATTTAGAAAAAATATTTAATTAAAATAAAAAAAATTAAAAATAAAAAATTTGATTCAAAAATTTAATTTTTAATAATTTATAAATCATTACATAATAAAAAATTATATTAAATATACATAATTAAAAAATCATTTATAAACTTTTCTTCCGTACACATAATTAAAAAATTACTTATAAGCTTTCACATTTTTAAATTATTATCTGTCTGAATCAATACAATAAAGTCTCAATTATAACTTATAAGCTTGCAACTGTACAAGTGGACAAAAGGACAAAATAACTTGTAATATTACTTTCTAAAAAAACAAAGGAACTTGCAATATTATTAAAGGTGCAGTATCACGCTAATTTTTTTACACAAAAAATATTATTTAATTTTTTAATTTAAAAAATATATCATTTAGTATTTTGTTTGTAAAAAAAATACTAAAAAATGACATTTGGTAGTTTTTTTAACATTGTTTTGTTATTAAAATTTACATGTAATTAAATAAAAGAAAGTAGAGTGATCATTTTATTCAAATTAAAATTCTTACATATTCGAAAGTTCCAAAAATATATTAAAATCCCTATTTTTTAACATCATAATCTTCGTCATCGTTCTCATTCACACACCTCTTTCTCTGTAAAATTTTTTTGATCTCTATTTTCATAATCATCTCTAGCTCACAAAACTCCACCTTCGCCATCTCTTTTCTCTCCATATCTGCTAGGGGTGGACAATGGCTGGGTTGGGTTGGATTGAGGGAAAATTGAAACCAACTCGAATATTTCGGGTTGAAAAACTCATAGATCGAAACCGGCCAATAAGTACTTCAAACCAAACCAACCCAAACCAAAAATATTCGGATTGGGTTAGGTTGGGTTAGTAGTTCGGTCCAAAATTTCAAATTTTAAAAATAATTTATTTTTTAATTATAAATTTGATGTCTATCTAAAAAAAAAAAAACTTATAACCCATGCAAACATAAACTTCAAAAGAGGTGATTAAAGGAATTATGGGAATATATGTAATGAATATTTTTTTATAGAGGTAAGTTAAAGAGATAGTTTCTTCTTTAAGCAATGTGAGATTAAAAAAATTAAATTTTTACTTACATATTACATAATTTATAAATATATTATTATACATTAAGATAACAATATTAGCATTTAGCAAAGTGATATGAATGCTAAGTTATTTCATGTCTAAGTTGATTCAAATCCATACGTAATATATTTCTTTAAAAGTTAATTAATAAAAATTCGAGTTGGGTTGGGTTCCATGAAAAAAAAATTCTCAATCCATTTTCGGCCACAATGGTTCAAGTTGGCAAATTTTGAAGCTGAATTAACCCATTGACTCGTAAAATCCAATCCAACACACAAGATTTGGGTTGGTTTGAACGGGTTTGTTCGATTTTTGTCCACCCCTAATATCCACTTAGTTTTTTTTTTTTTTTTGCAACAATGGAATAAACACATGAAAATGACCATGTATTGCTTTTGTGAGATTAAGGCTAAAATATTAACTTCGTCAACTCTAAAAAATCAAAGAAGCAATTTTTTGGTTGTTCAATGGTATGTAATGTTTTTTTATAAACTATTTTAGGTTGTTAGTTAGAGACAAATAAATGTGAATCTTTTATATTTTTGTATTTTTTAAGAGAAATTGATGATGATGGTTCAAATATGATTAAACTGTTTATTTTGTTGGATTTTACCAAAAAATGATTTATTGAATGACATTAATTTTTTTTCCTATTCAGATAGTTAAACAAGCAATTTTTTTTTTTTAATTACCCTATTGTAATATATTAATTTTTTCTTCAATATCTTCTTTGAGAGTCTTTGTCAACTTTTAAAGGTTCAATCTTCCTTACAAATACTAAATAAGTCTTTGTTTCTTCTATTTTTCTTCAGTTATTTATTTCACTATTAACAATTCACGAATGGTGGGTTAATGGAATTTTGAGATTTTTGTTTACATCTAAAGAACGAATGGGTTAGTAGGTATTAAGAATATTAGGTTATTGAGTATTGTAACTTTTAATTATGATTTTTTTATTTTTTTTATATTCATAAAATGATAATTTTATCATTTTCAATATTTTAGCTTGAAATATTTTAATAATAAAGTATCAATCATAAATATAAAAAGTCTTTATATGACTCTTTTTTATAAATAAAATGACTAAAATATATATTTTATAAAATAAATAATTAAATATAACTTTTTATTAATATAAAAAGACTTATATAATACTTTTCTATTATTAATATGGTTAGTGATTTTATCGATTATCAATCATTAATTTAGACATTTTCATATAATATAGCCATGTTCCTTACTGGTAGTAAATTTAAGTGGAATGTTGGATCACACTAATTAATTACAAACTATTAATAACTTTACACTTTTAACGATATATATATTTCTCATCATGTTTTTCCATCTCATTCCTTTTGGTTCATATTTATTCGAATATAGTTATTAATTCTTTTGCATTTTTAAATCACAATGTTGAACCATACCTAATGTACATGCATGCTTGATTTTAAAAACTAATACTTCACATTTACATATATCGACAGATATATAGTTGTTATATATGAGAGATTCGAAGTTATATGTACTTAAAATGCTCACATTGCAGTGTGTTAATTTGTATGTTTCATTTTCTTGGTGTTTATATAATATTATGCCTATAGCTGTCTGTGAGTTGAGACAAAAACAATGGTTGCGTTTGATTTATTGAATATAAAAATAATAAAAATAATAATTGTAATAAAATTAAATATAAAAAAAAAACAGTATTATTATTATCATGTTTGTTTAAGCAATATAATCAAAATAAATAAAAATATTAAAATAAAGATTATAAAATTATAAATAAAGTAAAATTAAAAAAATAAATTTTTGTTATTACTAAAAGAGATAGAATGAGAAAAAAATCATAAATAATTATACAAATTGTGAAAAAAATAAAGTAGTATAGGGCATTCCAAAAGTTATGGTCGTAATAAAAATTACTGTTATTACTGTAATTTATTTACATTTTATTACAGAGTATAGTCAAATCAAATACAATAATATCATGAATAATTTTTATTTTAATTATAATTATTATCAATTAAATATGTCAAATATGTATGGGTCTTCAAATTAGGGGTGGGCATTTTTTTTTCAAAAATCGACCAACCAACCTTAGTCTAGATCTAAATCGAGTCTTTTTTTTTTTTTTAGGTTGGTTAGTCCGGTAGGTCCAAAATATTACAAAACTGACTTTGTCGGTTCGGTTGTAGGTTCATCAAAAATAAAAATTGACAAAATCGAACTGACTTACACTTTTATATATTAATATATTTTTTTTAAATATTATACAATAAATATTATAAAAAAATAAATAAAATGAAGTATTAATTAATATTATACAAATATACAATATAAAAGTCCTAAACAAATATTTAACATGTGAAATTATGATTTTAAATTTAGAAGGGTGAGTAGTGGTGCATCAAACATGAAGTATCAATAATGAGATATTATTTTCATATGGTACATATTGATAGCTTTAATTTATCAAGCATTATATATGTGCAAGAATAGTAGTTCTTATAACTGATAGTAATACATCTGTATGCTCTAGTTTTAAAAAAAGTTTTTGTATGGGTAAAATATTGTTTATATTTTTTATTACATTTTTTATTATGATAATAATTTTTAAGTAAAATTATATGTCAAAAACTGTCAAACTAACTTCCCTCAAACCGATTTTGTTGGTTGACTTGAAGGTTAGTTTTTTAAAAATTATAAGCCGATTAAGATTTTAAATTTTTTAAAATCGCCAAAATAAAATCAATTTATAAAATAATTGAATAAAAGACCTACCAAACTTAGTTCACTCCTACTTCAAACAATCCTTCTAGAAAACGTATGTGACTGTTATTGTCCATTACGTCTCTAGCTCTTCGATCGATATATCAGGCCACATATTTTCTATGATTATTAATTACCTCTGGGGATGTTAGAGACAATTCAAATCAAATAACATGGCACATAATATTTATTAGAACCCATGCAACTTCGTTTTATTATGAATATATATTAGACCTCCATCTTATCATGTTCTCGTACGTTGTTCAATGTTCATTATTTATGGGTCACAAAACTTTATAAATAAAAATTTGTTACATTTCAAATAGACCTTTTGGCTTTTGAAGAATGTTACCTCGACATATGCACGTACTAAAAGTTTCAAGTTTTTTTATTTAATCAATAAACTTTTTTTTTTAAATACTAGGGGAAGGATTACATTATCAAAATTAACTAATTGACGTACCATATATTTTCACAAAATATACTAAATTGAAAAGAAAAAAAAAATGTTCAAAAAAGGGTTGGTGGGAGCCAGATTGGGACACCATGCACAATCAAGGGCTGATGTGTTTAAAGTTTAGAAGGGGCGCGTATTTTATCTCAAATTTTAATAAATAAAATTTTATATATAATATTTATAATATTATAGATAAATATATATAAAAAAATGACTATATATTTAAATTTTAATCAATTAATACTCAATAACTCATTACAAACTCAATAATTTATACATATTTTTACTAAAATAATATACATATATTTTTCCATTAAAAATAAGTAATAACTAAAAATATATAACATTAATTTTTAGTGTATATATAATATTCCTCTTAAATATAAATTATAAATCCATCACCGGACACAACCTCTTTTTTTGTATATTTTTATTGGGGGTTGTTGCCCACTATAGCTGGCATCAAAGTCCGAACAAAAGAGGAGGAATCCAACCCTAAAGCCACACCGTCCGACTGTTAGCATTTACCAGAGTGATAGCTAGTTGTTTTACTAACTGAACCAGCTCACACTAGTGTATTAAATTAAATTGAGAGTTGTGTAAAATTAGCAGTAATTTTATTTCTCCATAACTCTAGATATTTATCAATGAACTAATAAATTGAATATTAGTTTTATATTTTGTATTATAGATTTTAGATTTTTTTCTTCTCTCTTAATATAGCAGTCAAGAAGGTTTCAAAATTTTTTTTCCATGTCAGTAAAAATCTTAGTTGAAATATCTACTTGAAGGAATTGTCCGGTTGACGATTTGAATATTGTGCATAAGTTCATATTTTTGTTAAACAGTAAAAATGTAAATTTGAGGCTTGAGACTAACATCTTAATGTTGAGCTTGAATACAGCCTTAAATATTCCTGATAAATTAATTAAATTTTTGATGATTTAAAAGTGAAACAATAGCTATAATTTAATAATATTTTATTTTGACCAAAACATAATAATAATAAGTTAATGGCATTGTAAAATGTTCAATCCTATCCGGTTGTTATAATTGTACGAAAAAATAAAAAGAAAAACAACAAAATTAGTACCTCTTAAATTTATAATAACAAAACTACCACTCTTTGTGTTTAAACTTATATTTTTATAATTAAAAAAAATGATTAATATATTGTTTTTTTTGAACACTCATTTAATTAGAATTGAACGATGATAATTTAAACCTGTTTAATATTAAATGTTTAATATTTTATGTTTAAATTAAACGTTTAATATTATTAAAAGTGTTAATTTTATTATTATAAATTTTAAAAGTATTATATTTTATAAATTTTTAAAATATAACAAGAGTGCATACAAACGCAGGACCAAATCAACTGAAACAAGTGATGGGTAAAGAAGGTTTCAACTTGCGTGATACTTAACTGCATGCTACAAAAGCGGGACATGCGCAGTGGGCTACGGCCTAGGTGCTAGGAACCTGTGACTAGTGACATCATTTAATTACTTAAAGTAAAAGTTATATTTCGCTGGTTAAATTTGAAATTTATGAACAACGGAAACAAATATTATGGTGAAAAGGCTCCATTGAGTTAAAAGTATCACATACATGTATAATTATGGTTCATTAATTATAAAATAAGCTCTTATTTAAAAAAAAAAAAATGATGTAATATTATAAAAAATAAAAGATTTATATGTTAGTTTAATATTAAAATGCAGATTTTAAATCTCTAATCTATTTTTTATTATTCAACAAAAATATGAACCTATACAATCACATAAATGAGCACACCATTTGAAGTTTTGAACTACTACTTAAAGTGGGGAAAAAAAATCTTTGGGTTTGATAAAACTCCACTCGAAGATTAAGATATGGCCTACGAATGGTTATGTTAAATTAAAAAAAAAATATTAAAAATATTATAGATGTATGCTTTTAAAACAAATTAACACAATAAATAAAATTATTAAAAATGTCGACTTACATTTCATAAGTCTATATACTCCTATAAATGAAAATATTAATGAATAATTTTATAAATATTTTAATATATGACTCTACTTAATTAATTACTCTAACTTATCAATTATTATCAAATTATTATGTGTTTGAATCATATTAATATTATAATTATTATTAATGTTATTTAAGCTGATTTGAAAATAATATAATCAATATCCTCATTTAAGTATGGTTTGATATAGATACATGTCTATAGATCATATCAAGTTACATATTAAAATCTCCTTCAATTTATATATTATTAATAAATGATAAATAAATAAATAATTTTTTTTTCAAGCAACTTTATTTTCTACTGCAATAAAACTTGTTTATATGTTTCGCGCGCGCACGCGTACACACACACACACACAATATATATATATTTGGTTAAAAAAGTTTCATCGAGATTTCGGAGATATGCTAATATCACACACCCATACTACTATAGTTTATTGACTATTGGGTAGTTTCCAACTTCAAAGAAGTATATACACATCCAAGACAAATGAGAAATAGTAGAGCAAGGCTCAACATCAAGACGCATGTCCAAGTTTCTAATTTATGTATTTTATTGTCTAATAAAACCTACAACTTTAACAAGTATATTTATATAGATTACCATTTAGATTATCATGTTTATATAACTTATTTATAATTTAATGGAACAGAAATTACATTTAAAACAACAAGATGGGTAAAAAAAATATTGTCATCGTCAAATCACAAAATAAACTTTAAAATCTATGAATAATGGAATAATATTTATGGACAAAACAAAGTCTTAAAGATTGAGTAGAAAAATGTGCAGATGTCATGATATTTTTTAATTAAAAGAATTCTGTAATTTCATAAAGGTACTCAAATTAATTTTAATTTTAAAAAAAATAAATTGCCTAATTAGTTAGTTTAAATAAATTTTATTTCATTAAATTATAGTAATTTTAAGACTTAAAATGGGGAATAAGGAAACAAACAAAAATCTTAAGAAAAAATCAGGCAAATTCCATAGTTGAGTAACATGGACTCGTGAGATGGGACACGTTTTATAGGGCCTGAAATCCGATTTCGTGAATCTTGACCACGTGGGCTAGCCTTTATTCGGCGTCTCGGAATAATTCTGGCCCAGTAATGAGTGCCTTCACCGTCGAAAGAACAATATGTCCCTCAGATAAATGACATATATGCCCTGGATGCTATTTTTTCCAATCACCACGCGACAAGCCAATCAATGTGAAGGTGATTGAAAGAGTTTCTTATTCAAACACAAACCCTCCGACATATCAATTTTTTATTTATTTTAAAATATAAATCTTACTATTATAAATATTTTATAAAACATATAATATATTTTTAAATTAAATATAATAAGAATGTAATTTTAGAAAGAATATATAAAAAATTTCTATTGGAAATTAGACATTCCATATGAAGGCTTATCATAAGAAGCCCAATAATAATAATTATTGCACTTAGTATGATGATGTAGTATTCAATCTAATTAAATTATTAAATTATATATAAATAAATTATTTTTAAAATAATATGATATATTTAATTTATTTATATTTTTTTACTTAAATATAGTATGTATAAATCACATATGCTATATATATAAGTTAGGTATAATTATAATTAATATATTATTTTAAGATAAATTTTTGTTTTTTGTTTTTTGTTTTTAGCTCGTTGGCTAGTTGCTGACACTCTTGATGGCTTATCTATCATAAAGGGTATATTCGTCCACTTCACACTTACCCGTCTTCTTATTTCCTAAAAAGGTGGACAAGCAATGCCACCTTTTAACAGGATAATTCGGTTCAACTTGTTAGATGATTCAATTAGATTTAAATTGTTAAAATTTAACATGAAATCTATTATATATTTTTTACTTGAAATGTAACGAAATTATAGCTATTGCAGTGTCTATAATGGTTTTCTTAACTTCGGTTACTAACTAGAAAATACATCATCAGTTATGTAGCATAATTAGTTAGATAATATTTGATTATTTCACAAGTTTATAGTTTTAAGTATTGCACCAATACTTGACCTTTAAAGCCTTTTTTTAGGCTTTAATTCCTTTTACATATCAACTAAAGAACAGACTAACCATTTCAGTTGTTAGGCACCAATATTTGCTCTTCCAATCAAAGCAGTGCTACTGACTAGAGGAGTACGTAAGACAATATTGTTAGCATTTATCTTTATATTTAAAAGCTTAATTTTTTTAATACTAAATATCTAATAAATTTCGATTTTAACAGTCTAATCTCGTGGTGTTTGCCCAACTTATTAAAAAAAAAAAATGTGAACTTTGAGTGTTTTCACGAAAAAATTTATAAAAATTATGAATTTTCTTTTCATAGAGTTAGTTAACATTTTTAAATTAAAAAAGCTTTTAATTTTTATAAATTTTCACATAAATTATATCTAATAGAATTGGGTCCACCGGTCTTCAAAAATAGATCACTTGAGCTGGTAGCCTAGTATTAGCATTTTGTGCTATTTAGTTGTCCTACTACAAATGTGAATGTGAATTATTATATTATAATAATAATAATAATAATAAATATTCATTAAATATGTTTTTTTATTTATTGAAAATACTATTATATTATTAATTATTTAGCATTAAATATGTTATTTAAGTAAAAAAAAAATCATGTATAATTTATTAGAAGAAAAACAAGTACGAAATCATTAGGTTGTTAGAGATGCTTTCTTGCTTTGAAAGATATACTTAATCAAAAGAAAAGCTCTACTACCTTTTGGTTTGGTTGAGTTGTTTAGACAAAAGGAGAAGCTTTTGATCACTTATCTACTACTAAAGTGCATGGTCTCCACAACTAAATTTGATTAACACGCGCATTTATAACGCGTTTTCAATTAGATATTACCACACTAGTATTTGCCAACCCATAAAAGCTTCATATGAGACCTCCATATCATGAATGTTTAATTTCCAGAGTGACATGCATATTACAAATTAGTTGTTTGTTTTTATTTTTAGATAACAAGATTGGGTAGCACCAAATTTATTTATTTATATGTTTGATTTTGACTGGGTCGACTCAAATTTGCTCTGAACTTTAAACCATGATTAATAAATTCCTTTTATTTTTTAGATAACAGGGTCTTTTATTAATTTCAAGAAAGTTTTTTATTTGTAATAATTATTAACTGAACTAGTGATGTAATTTGATATATTTAAGTAATTTTAAACTAATTGTGATACCGATACGTAATGGTGGTGAGAAAAGAGAAGAGTGTAATCAATATTTTTTCGGAAATCTTATATATTTGGAAATTATTAGCCCAAAAAATAATTTTGAAAATTGAACTAGGAGAGCCTCAAATATTAGAAATTTGAGAGACAATATATAGTTACCTCAAAGAATAATAATTATTATATAGTAATTATCATAATTACCTCAAAGAATCAATTATCTTTAGTTTTGTAGTTTTGCTAAGGCTAGTTACAAAATATGCGCATTTCACGTAAATTATTTTATTTATTGTAATTTTTTTTTGTTAATTTTTACAAAATATTTAAAATATATACGAAATTAATTTTTTTTTATATTTTTAAATTAATTATGAAAGTAAAATAACATTTATAGGTAGCAATCATCATAATTAAAATCTTACAATATGTAATCTTTATTTTATTTTCATATATTTAAAGTTTTTATTGAATGTGATAATTATTATACGATGAGTTCTTGTTGGATGTGATATCTTTATTCTATTATCATGTCTAAATTTCTTATTTAATGAGATAACATATCTTAAAAGGATAACTAAGATCAATAATTTAAAATATAGGAATAATTTTATTCAAAAAAAATATTAAATATGATTAAAATTTTTATATATAATATAAATATACGATTTTGAGTAAGTACGTTTGTGATTGCTTCTACTTTTGATAAGAAATAAACTCATATTTTTAATTTAAAGTATTAAATAATGCATAAATATTTTAGATAATACTTCTATGTATACTATCTAATGAACCTCAAAATAACATAATAAATACCAACTTGTAGTGTTCAACAACTATTTTTTCTCTCTCTCTTAAAATTTGATAGTACTTTTGAATGCAAATAAGAATATATATAATCCAGTCCAAACTTGGCACCAATAGTGTGTAAGTCTCTTAATTTATGAGATATGGAATAATTCTTTAAAAATATGAATGGAATCTGAAGTTGTTGCATGTTTATTATTTGTTTAAGAACTTGAACATTTCCAATCAAACGAGTGAACGACTGAAAAAATATTTTAATTTGTCCCTTTGGCTTAATAAACGAATACAGTTAATTTGCTAATAATTAGTGTGCGCGCATATATATACACACACGCGTGCCTCTACGGTCTATTATTACTTTCACTTTTTATTGGGATTTTTTTCTATTTAATTAAAAGCAATATAATAGTTCAGCTCTTCTCTCTCAAATTACATTGCATGTTTAGTATAATTTTTCGGGGAAAAAAATAAAATTAAAACTTATTACAATAAAATAACATTTACTGTATACAGAATTTAATTAAAAGTAATTTAATATTGAATAAGATTAAATAGACAATTGTAATTAAATTTAAATTTAAACGAAGTTTAATTTAACAAGCTTAATATAAAATAATTAGCTAGAATTTTTTTAATACTAAAAATATATGAATTGAATTTTAAGATATCTTCGTTTTTTTTTTTTTTTTTTTACTTTGTAATTGTAAATATGGAAAATACTAGAAAAAAAATTCCAATTTCCAAATTTTGTAAATTAAATCCTTCCATCGCCATATATGTTGTGTTGAAATTAAAAAATTTATTTTTCAAAATAGTTTTAATGGACAAAATTGATATAAACAAATCTGAAGATTCATATGACTTGAATGTATCTCAGAGGCTTGTAAGATATAAGGACCCAAAATAGTAATATTTTGTAACGCAAGTTTAGTACTTTATCACTTAAGTGACTGTTAACAATAATTTAGGGACTCTGACTACATTATTTTTTAGGACAAAAACAAATTTCACCTAAAACAATTTGATTACAAAATCAAACCTGTAATTAAAAAAAAGCTCCGAATCTCATAACCCAAATCCGCCATAACCACGAAAATAACGAATGAAAGAAAAACAAAGTATAATCTTCAAAAATAATTACTCTAACTAATATTATACAAAAAGCAGAATGAATACACGCATGGAATTATTACTCCACCATCAGAGCAGTTATATATAGAGAGATAGATCGGCTAAATGAGATAGTGAAGATGGGAAAATCCTCACCGCCCATGGCGAAGGATCCAATATCATATAATTCTCTTCAATATCTGATCTCAGATGCAATTTTCTCCAAAAGCTCTGTTAATTAACGGCCATTATTATTATTAAAACCTTGCAAAGAATGTGTAACTTTATACCATGTGGATAATTCCAGATAATCACTTCTCAGTTATCATCCACCTTGTAATTATTATTCCCATAGTGACCCTAACAGGCATAGAACTCAACGAGTTCGTTCAAGGACTCAGGTTGATCCTCTGCATTTTCAAGCATCCAAAGCAAGTGCTCGAACAAAACGACCTCACAAGCCACGTTTATGGTGTCGTTTTCTGAGTCCTCTGACCTCTCCGCTAGCTCTCTGAATAGAGGGTGGTCAATGACGTCGGAGCTGACCAGATAACGCCGTCTGGACTTTCCGACGTAGACAGGGGGGAGATCGACTCTGGACGACTCCTCGTCTGCGCAGGCAATTGAGTTTATGCTTGGACGGTTTTGCTTGCTGAACGAGTTCCATTTCTTCAGAGCTGACTTTATCTTCATTAGCTTGCCTCCTTTGGCCATGGCTATTGAGGACTGAAATTTCGGAACTGGTTTCTTTTGAAGTATTTGTGAGCTTGAGAGAGACTTGATCAAAGCAGATAAATGTTCGCTTTTGGGGTGGAGCTTGGAAATGAGGACGAAGGTTCGTATTTTTATAGGGAATGTTAGGGGTAGAATAGTAAAGTACTTAAAATGTAGTAGAGGGCCAGTTTTAATGTGGGACCTGTTAGTTAAAGACCGAGGGATGTATTTCGTCTTAATGTAACAACTTGTTTGAATGTTAATGCATAATTAATTTATTAATTATTGGTTAAGTACAAAATTAAATATACAATATTATAAAATAATTATAAAATTATTTATTAAAAATAATTAATTAAATTATAATATATTAATTATTATATGCATTGAATTATAAGAAAAAATAATTTTGATATTTATAACAAGAAACAAAATAAAAACTACAATTATAATATATTATAAAATACACTAACAAATATATAATTAAATTATTATAAAATTTATAAATTTACTATTTAATTTTATTTAATAATGTCAGATTTTTTATTATATTAAAGCTTGAATTTATGATCATTTAAATATCAAATATTTTTATTTACTATTGAAAATGAGAATAACATTTAAGTATTATTAATAGTTTAATTTTTATTACAATCTTAATAAGTTTAGTATCAAATTCTTTATTAATACCACAAATTTATTATCAAAATTTTTATTATCATAAAAATAATTAAAATATAAGATAGTGATATATTTATATGAGTAATTATACTTAAATTTTGTTTTCATCTTCGATAAATATATATAATATATTTATAACTTCTAATATAGTGATATATTTATTAATTTATTCTGTATTATACATAGCATTACTTTAAAAATATTGGGTAAAACAGTGAGGTAAAGCGAGCTGCACTTTTTGGCCTATTCAGATAAAATTGTACAAGCAAAATTAATTTTATTTGTGATAAATAGAAATATTTTTAAATACTTAGCATGGAACAGAAAGACAAATAAGCTTAATAACAAGTTATATTAATTATTAAATTATTTTTGTTATAAAAAAAAATATTGAATCACTTTATTTTATAAATATTTGCACATTTAAAATTTATAAAATGTTTTAAAAATTAAAAAATAATAAGTTAAAATAAAATGACATATATATATAAAACGACATGTGACAAAATATTAGGGAGAGAGAGAGAATTTTAAATTCAATTGATCTGATTATATCGTACGATGTTAACAGTCCTCGCTTCTTCCTATCCTCCCATGAAATTAAGTAGTTATTATCTCATACAATTTTTTTTTTTTTTTGAAATACACAGTCATCATGACATGTCACAAAATATTAGTGAGACAATTTTAAATTCAATTGATCTTATCATATCATATGATGTTAACATTCCTCATTTCTTCCTATCCCTCCCACGTGAGTTTCGTTTCATATGCATAGTGTATTTTGAACCAAGTATATATGACAGTTTGTGGCCAACTCACAACTCACTAGTTATCAAATTTCTGAACACTTCTTTTTTTTTTTTGGTCACAACTCCCTAGCTTCTTAAGATAAGCAAGTACAAGTAACTCTTTGTGATATTCTCTGGAGAAACTACCATATATTTTAATTAGGATCATAAAATAGCAAGCATATAAAAACAATTTTTAGAAATTAGTGCATTATTATTAATTTTTGTCAAAAAAAAAAAAAAAAACTATCGAGAGGGGTCTTAATAACAATTACATAACTTTTCACCAACCTTAATTCCATAACTTCATACATGTAGTCCAACTATGTTATCAACTGAACTATTTAATTTTAGTGTTAATGCATTATGGGTATTGGTAAAGTATTAGTATGAGATTCAAACCCAAAAAAGTTAATATGTAGTAGTTTAAAAATTTAAACCTAGCTATAATTGTTATCATATTTAACCAATTTGAGACTTGAGTGTGTTTACTTGTGTTTTTTTTAAATAGTTGTAGTAAAAAAACATTTTACTAAAAATAAAATAATAATAATAATAATAAACAGCAGGAAAAAAATGTACTTTATGAGTCCTAAAGCATTTATGTAATTTTTCATGTTTGTTTTAAAAACGTTTGTTGTTACAGATTTCAAAAGTAGGAGAAAAAAAGTGTTATTTGTTAACAAAAATCAGATAGCATGAACAAATTTATGAAGACATCGTTAGTCCTGGAGAGCTAATTATGATGGGAATATATCAAATCTAAAACTCCTTAAACTTATAAGCAAAAAAAAAAAAACATTCATGACACTAAACCTAAAATTCCTTTCGGTCAAAAAAAAAATAATAATATTTTTATTGTTATAAATTTTAAAGATATTACATAAGGTTATTTTTCAAAAAGACAAATGTTGGGTAGGTCTACTAGCTATCGCAATCAAAATACTTTGGTCAAATAGTTTTTTTTTTTTTTTCTTTTTTGCAATTTAGTACATTAGCTTTAAAAAATGATAGCACATGTCAAAATGGTCAAATTTTAGGTGTTAAATTTTTTTTTTTAATTATTCAATTGCATTTAAAAAATAAATTTTTGATATGAATAATTGCTAAAATATTTTCTTTTTTAAATAGGTTTTTAAAAAATAAAAATTGATCATTTGAACTAGTGCCGTCATTTTTTTAAAATTAGTGGACTAAACTACACACACACACACATATATATATATATATATATATATATATAATTTAAATACTCTAATAAAGAACGACGAGTTTTCCTAACTAGCTTAGGTGTTCGGTATTTTTAATAGATGAAAAATTGCTATCGATGAGGAATAAGATTCCCTAGATCAAATTGAATTTACATGCATCTAATTACTTACATAGTTACATGTAATTACATAAATCCACATTAGTTTAGATAATATTCAAAATTAATAAGCTTATTGAAATGAAAGTTTATATTAAATGTATGTTTGATTTGGAAGTAGAGATACTAGAATTAAGTTTTTTTAATAGTTACTAGAATTGAAATTTATTTTGTATACTTTCATTGTTTACGTCATTAAAGTCTAATATAATGGAAAGTATTATTGAAATGTTTCCATCTTTCCACTTGTGGAATGATTTTCTATTTCATATGTTGTTAGGATCCACCATTTTTCCATCCCTTGAATTTATTTTTTTTTAACTACAATTAATAAAAACAAAAATATAATCTCCTTGGTTTTTTTTTTTTTTTTTAATAATTATCTCTTGTTAAATTTCTTGTTTTGCCTTTTTAAATTTAGTTAAGTGAAATTGTGAAACCCAATGGTTATTATTGAAAAAATTTAAGAAAAAATATTTTATATAATTATTATTTTAATAGAGTAATTTTTGATTGAACAATAAATAAATAAAATTACTTAAATTCACAAAACATGTGGCACTTATTATAAAATATAGTGTTTTTATTCTATTATAATTACAAACCAACTGCATTAATAATTCATTATTTAATTTTAATTATCAAATCAAATAAATTAATAATAATATTATTTTCTTTCTATTCATTTCTATTAACATTATTTTGTTTTTTATCTAGAAATGTTGCGGAAGTAAAATAAAAAAAAAAATCAATTTTCAAACATTTTTAATTATACTCTAAATTGGTGTTATCAATCGTCTGAGACGGAATTATGTTGGAGCCACAATCCCTCACCCACAATATTATTCATATATGTACATAATGTAATAAATAAAATATTAAATATATGCATTAAATGTATATATATATTTTTATATAAAATTTATATTATAGTAAAAAAAATATAAAATTCATATTATAGTAAAAAAAAATGTTATATATTTCAATTTTACAAGTTAGAATTTATTAAAATTGTGAACATTTAATATTTTTTCATAAAGTACTTAGTTAAATTTTTATACATGCAATTATTAGTATTTAGTCAAATTAAAATTATATTTTTGAACGTTAGTTATTGTGTACATTATAATAGCTCATATTCAATCATTATTCATAATAATTGTGTATATGTATAAAGCGTGTTATCATATATATATATATATATATATATATTTAATTCATTTTATATCATTAATAATACGAAAGAAAAAAAATATTAAAAAATTATATTTTTATTTTTATACAATAATATATATTTATATATTAAAATAATTTTATTTATCATTTGAAATTTGGCCCCTTAACATTTTTTTTTTCTAATTCGTTCTTGCCAATCTAACAAGATTTTTTACATGCCATGATCCACTTTTTGTCAAGTGAGAGTGGAGCTCTAAGACGATCGACAAGTTCCAAGACACGCGTGCATCATTTGCAATGTTGTTTCAATGTTTTTGATATAATACTAAATGGGACTTAATTATTTTTTATAAGAAATTAAGCTCCATTTCAATGACGGCACCTTTAGTAACTAAGGGAAATATACCTTATAAATCAGTGAAAAATAAAGTATAAAAATAATACCATTAAAATTTATAATTACAGAAATAATAACTCTTATGTATATTTTTACTATTATATATAAAAGCATTATTTCACGTTTAATGTAAGTTTTTTATGGTATTATTTTATGTAATTTCTCAAATAAAAACTCATATCAAATAATACAATGCTCTAAACTAATTGAAAAACTCCTATAATAAGGAGATTCGCATAAAGTAAATCAATAACTATTTCATTACACTACAACATATGAAATTTTCATTTTCAACCCAAGCCCTTGCCCCTGATGCTATGAAAGATAAATTGTCTACGGAACATAATTTGAGTTTATTGCTATTGGCATGGAGTAATAGGTTTATGTATTGTTTGGTTCTGATTGTATGGTAAACATGTCCCTCTATTAAGTTTAGTTTATGCTAATCTTTTGGTTGGAACTTGTGTCTACTGTTTTGGTCTTTGTTTCTTCTTTCTTTTTTTCTTTTTCTTTTTTTTTCAATTGCTAAGTTAGCATTTTTCATGTTACCTAAATGGATCTACTGGGAAAGAATATGAGTGTTGCATTTGGAAACTAATGTGAAGCTAGTTGCATATGTTGTGTCTATTTATATCTTAGGTCATACTCATATGTGTAGCTGAGATTGAAATTGTTAAATTCACATTTTAGCTGGGTTTGTACTATTGTCTTATTATCTGCTTGGCAAGAATATATTCTTTTCACACCAAAAAAAAAAACACTTATGCAATTTTTTTTTTCTAATTCTATTTTTTGTAAGTTTCTAGATAAAACAAATTTTTTTTTTTAGTAAACTACCTCTCTTAAATAGCTTTCCTTCTATGTCCACATCTGATATGAGAATTGGTGCATGAATTTAACCATATTTGTTTGTTTGTAAGATAGCAAAGTATTAACATTATTTTTTTTTCCTTCATTTTATTAAATATAGATTATTCATATTGTGTTAGGGTTATAAAGATATTTAAATTTTGTTAAAAACATTTCATTTTAAATAATATTATATTAATTATATAAAATATTTACAAATAAATATTACTAATATACTCATAAATATATTAGCAATATATTTATAAATATATTATCAAGTAAGACTAAAGCTTTATTGGTAAAATCTGAGTGAAATTTTTGTTCTAGAAGAACTCCATCAGCATGGGGAAAAAAAAAACATTTGAAAACTTTTTCTCTTCATATATTACTTTTTTTTTCCTCTTCATATATTACTTAAACACATTCAACTATTAGAAAATATAAAATATGACGTTTTTTAAATAGAAAAATGAAATATATTTGAAAAAAATAATAAAATTAACGCTTCTTAAAATTTATAATAACAAAAATAGCACTATTATGTTCAAACTTATATTTTTACAATTAAAAATAATAATTAATATATCATTTTTTTTAATACTCCTTCAATTGAAATTAAATGGGGTAATTTAGACCTTTTAATGTTGAACGTTCAATATTACATGTTTAAAATTAAACGTTTAATGTTATTGAAATATTAATTTTAAAATTGTTAATTTTAATAATTTTACAAATATATTTTACATATATTTTACAAATATATTTTACATATTTTACAAATATATTTTAAAAATAATAATTAATATATTATTTTTTTTAATACTCCTTCAATTAGAATTAAATGAGGATAATTTAGACCTTTTAATATTGAACGTTTAATATTACATGTTTAAAATTAAATATTTAATATTATTAAAATATTAATTTTATTATTATAAATTTTAAAGTTGTTAATTTTAATAATTTTACAAATATATTTTACATATTTGGTAAGCTAATATTTTTCTACATAACACGTGTACAGCAATTTAATGACCCCAACTAGACTACAATGACATAAACAACTTTTTTTTTTTTTTTAACATATATTGCTGAACGGAGGTGTATTAATAATGGTTATATTACCCTTTTGTCCTTGTGAAATATCTCATTAATTTAATTCTCTTTTTTCTAGCATCAGGTTTTTGCAGTTTTTGATGATAGGAGCCATGAAGAAGGCGAGCTCTGTTTTGGGATGATGGAAGCGAGTTCAGATGTAGGTTGATGAAGGCGGGATAAGTTGTGCATTGATGGAGACAAATTTGATATTATCAATTTGTAATTTCGATGTTTTACCTATTTGAATGATGTGCATTTTAATTTGAATTATAGCTAGTTACATAAAAATGCATTCTAAATATTTGAACTAGTTACGTAATTCACTGATCCAGCAGTACTAAACTAAATGGTCTTAAGAAGGGTTTACAATAATTAACATATAGAATAAGACAAATATTTAATCTATATTTCATAGAGTAGAGAATTAAAATGGTTTTGTAACATGTATTATTTAATTTTTTAATTTATAAAAAGTATGTATAAATTTATTTGTTTAAAAAAATATGTTTTGAAGTTAAAAAATATGTTAGATAAGGACAAAATTTTTCATCTAAATTTTTGTTAAATCTAACAGAATAGCACATATATTATATGAATGTATTTTTATTTTTTTTATAAATATATATCAAATTAAATAATTTTTAATTAAAAAATTACTTCAATTTTTAACAATTTCTTTCAATTAAACTTAAATAATGTTCATTGTCTAATTTATTATTTTAGATAATAGACATTGAAAATTCTATTTAAATTTTATTTAACTTTTATTGAATTCGATCAAATTTAAATAAAATTTTCATTCTCTAAGTTGTGACTTTAGATATTAGACAATTAAAATTTTATTTAAATTATATTAAAAAATTTATTTAAGTTTTTTTGAAAATTAAAAAATATTGAGTAATTTTTTAATTAAATATTAATCTTTTACGTATAGATTTATCGAAAAATACAAATATATATGTGCTATTATGTTAAATTTAACTAAAAATTAAATGAAAAATTAACTTTAATCATGCATAACACATTTTTTACAAGTAGAAGTATTTTAAAACAACTTTTTTATATAAATAAAGGAATTTTAAAGACATCTTTTAAGATTAAATAATACCTTTTATGAAATAAAAAAAACGACATGGGTGACACTTTCTCTTATTTACTATTAGATATTCCTATTCTGTAAGAGAAAACTTGAAATTGATTTGGTATTGTTTAATAGAACTAAATAATGATGGAAAGCAAATAAATGAATAATTTTAAAATTATTTTAACGCATGGCACATAATAAATAATATTAATATAAATATGTTTAAAAATCTGTATGCTTACCATTCCACTGTTAGGAAAATATACTAAATTAATTTCCGTATTTATTATATAAAATCGTGACAATACATATACTAAATGAGATTAGAATTATTGTAAATAAAAAATAATTATATAATAAACTAGAATTTTTAAAAGTTTTTCTAACATAGTTTTAATTATTATATTTTTTGAAGTATTATAAAATCATACACGTGCAACAAATATGATATGATTTATACTGCAACACTTTTGGTATAAAAAGTTTATAAAATCACATGATAAATGTAATTTTTGCTGTTTTACTCGTGTTTAATATATTGCTTTTATATACTAACTATTATTATTTGTTTTATTAAATTGTTAAAGTCAAAATAGAGTTTGGTACAGTAATAGCATTACATTACTCATTTGATTTCCTTCGTCATTTTAAATCTAAGCCTAAGTCACCTTTCACCCCTACTTGACAACATTCTTCTTCTTTTTTCCTCTTTAATCAAGTTTTTTCTTTCAATTTTTGTGAATTTTTTTTTTATTTTCCACTTTATTTTTGCACATTTTTTCAATTTTTTGTTCAAAATTTTATATTTTATATATTTTTTATAACTTTTTGTTTGTAAAGATAAATAACTGTCCAAATTTCTTTAAATTTTTTGTTTGTAACAATGATGTTAAGGTTTTTACAAAATTTTGTAATTTTTCAAAATATACATTTTAATCTTACATCTTTTAAGGTATATTTTTAGGGTCCTATAATTTTTCAAAATGTACATTTTAATCATGCATTTTTTAATATATAATTCTAGGATCCAATCCAATAAAGTCCAAATAGTTTTTTTTTCAAGAATAAATTTGAAATTTTGAAAAATAAAGTACAAAAAGTAATGTTTTTTTAAAAGAATATTAAAATTTTGATTTTTAAAATAATATAAGTAAATAAAAAAATTAAATTTGAAATGGATTAAAAAAAAATAGAGTAAATTAAAGAATTAAAATTTTGAATTTTATTTTTTAAAATTTTAAATTTATCCCTTAAAAAGGACTATTTGGACTTGATTGTAATTTTGATGAATTACAGAACTCTAAGGGTATAACTTAAAAGAAAGAGGGCTAAAGTGTAGATTTTGAATAATTACAGAATCTTAAAGATATACCTTAAAAATACATAACTAAAATATATTTAAAAAAAAATATACAAAATTTATATAAACTTTAACCTTATTTAGATGGTAGAAAAATATGAACAGTGTAAGTCTTCTACTTGTTTTTATTTTGCTTGTTAAATCTAAAATATATATTGTTAATTTAAGAGTTAAAATATTATTTTTATTAATAGTCTCAAATTTATTATATGATTGTATAAAAAAAGTAAATGAATAAGATTAAAAAACAAGTAGATGGCCATAATCCTATGAACACGTACTCATATTACTTATTAAACACACATATGTCATTGTTATGTGTTATTATAAATTTTTTCTTTCAGAATCGTCCAACATATATATATATATATATATATATATAATATGGAAAATTGTTAGAATTATAAAATGAATTTGAACAAGTGTTTGAATCCAACATATATTTATTTGAATAAATATTTTGAACAGATTTTTCACTTAATATTTTTTATAGTCATTTATCTTCAATAAATAAATAAATAACAACTTCAATCTTTTATGACATTTATTGCTTCATGTTTTATTGAATATTCGATTATAATAGTTTGAATAAATTTGAGCATGAACTCTGTTTTTTTTTTTTTTTTTCTTTCCTAAATTGTTTATAAATCAGTTATGTTTTACATGTATATATTGATTAAATAGTTTGACACACCTAATTTAATATGTTATAATTAAAATGTTGTACATGTATATACACTGTATAATATTTATAACATCAAAAAGATTAATTTTTTTGAAAATTCAACGACAATTATGAAAGGAAAAGTCTTAAAAATGTTGAAAATATTAAAAAAATGTGGCAATTATATACACAACCTAGTAAAAATTGGAAGTAAAAATCAATTTACTTATAAAAGGAAAAATCTACTTATTTCAAGATTAGAAAAATTTTCAATTAATATAACAAGATTTAAATAGTTGAGACAATTAGGTTACATTTATTATCTAATTATCTTTTGCTACACGAGATGAAAACTCATCTAGAGATAAAAAAAAAAAAAGTTATTTATAAATTCCTTAAAAAACAAGGACCGTTAAGGGTTTAAAAAAGAATATTCCTTCGAAAAAATAAGGACCTTCAAGGGTAAAAAGAAAACTCCTTCTAAAAAATATAAGGACCGTTAAGAGTTTATATAGAGAGAAAAACAACAAGGACCGTTAAGGGTTGATCATTTTATGACGCATTCCCGGGAAAACCCCAACACTAAAAGCAAAGAACAGTCCCCACAGACATACTTCAGCAGCCATTCACTCTCTCGCTTTAGGCCTTTCGCGCTCTCTTCCTCAAACTAAAAAACCCACCCAAAACAGGCAGATATTTCTCATTCAACCAAAGCTTTTCACCCAAAAATCATTATTCACCGATATTATGAGTCTTTGTTCACACTACCCCGAAACTAATCTCCGATTCATCAACCTGAAACCGGATCATCACCTTCTCTTATTCTCCAAGAACCCTCTCCAGATCCGTCATTTCAGAGTCTACCGTCGCCGTAGACTCAAATCAGACCGTAAACTCGTCGTTCAAAACCAGTTAGGTCCTTTCGATCATAAACTATTAGATGGCTTAGTATCGCAATTCCCCTCTGCGAATTCACTTGAATTACTCGCTCCAATTATCGGCTTTGTCTCCGGCGTTTCCCTGTACCTATCGCGACTGAATTCTGGCAAGATTAATGATGAATTCGATATTGGTGAATGGATTTTATTTACTAGTCCGACGCCGTTTAACCGGTTCGTGTTTCTTCGGTGTCCCTCCTTACAAAGGAGTGAATTGTTGGAGGACGTGAACGAGAAGATAATGAAAGAGGAAAGGCACTATGTGAGGCTCAGCAGTGGGAGAATTCTGGTCAGAAATGGTGACGATGCAGATTTGGTGAAGAAATTAGAGTATCAGAGGGAGTGTGTGAGCACAAAGGATGGTGGAGTGATATCATTGGATTGGCCTGCGAATTTGAATCTCAGAGAAGAGCATGGATTGGATACGACTTTGTTGTTGGTGCCAGGTTCAGTTCAGGGAAGCTTGGATAGGAATGTTAGGTCCTTCGTGTGCGAAGCTCACAAGAGAGGTTGTTTTCCGGTTGTCATGAATCCTAGAGGTTGTGCTGGTTCACCTCTCACCACTGCAAGGTGTGTGTGTAGTACGGCTTTGCTATTCTCCCTCTTTCTTTTTGGCATTTCCTATTCGATCTTCAAATTGATTGGTTTGTTTGAATAGTCTCCGGAAGTGATTAATTGCTCTAAAGTTCTTAGCTATAAATCTAATTGTGCTAAAGTGGTTCATTTAGATACTCACGTAGACTGGGCGTTACTTTTATTTGCATTCAGTATTATGGTTAAAAGCAGATCGAATATGAAGTTTGTGCCGTTTTTGTCTTTTTGGTGACACTTTTTGTTTGGATTAACTGGGTTCGAACTATAAATTGCCTGTACTTGAACTGTGGATCTAGTGATATGCTGATATGATGAACGTAGCTTATATTTGCTGGAGACTAGAGATAAAATGTGCTTTTTCTTTTTTTCTTTTTTAAGGGGGTTTGTGGAGTACTGAATTTGCTATGTTATGGTGAACCTGATACTAGGACTTCTTAACTACTGCATTTTATGTAGGCTATTTACAGCTGCTGACAGTGATGATATCTCCACATCAATACAGTTCATCAACAAGGAAAGGCCATGGACTACATTGGTGGCTGTAGGCTGGGGTTATGGTGCAAACATGTTGACGAAGTACCTAGCAGAAGTTGGAGAGAGGACACCTCTCTTAGCAGCTACATGCATAGACAACCCATTTGACTTAGAGGAGGCTTCGAGGTTCTCTTCTCATCACATCACTATTGGTCAGAAGCTCACTGGTGGATTGATAGATATTGTGAGAACTAATAAGGTGGACTGTTGCTTCTTTGTTACTTTTTAATATCAGAATACTTGGCGTGGTCTTGTTAACCATTCAATTTTCAATTTGTAGGAACTATTTCAAGGTAGAGCAAAAGGGTTTGACGTTGAAAAGGCACTTTCAGCAAAATCTATTCGCGATTTTGATAAAGCTATCTCTACAGTATCTCATGGTTTTAAAACAATCGAAGACTTCTATTCTAGTTCCAGCACAATAGATGTGGTGGCCAATGTGAGGATTCCTGTTCTCTTTGTACAGGTATATTGCATGAGCTTGTACACTTTGTATTGATTCACATGGATACATACAAACAAGAATTTCAAATATTAAATCACCATACAGAGTACAGAGGCACCAATTTCATTGATGTTGTTGTTGTCTCAAATACTACCTGAATTTTTTTACTGCATATAATTGCATAAGAATTCTTTCTCTCATAAACATGCACGAGACTGACTATATAGCTGGTGTTTGGAGGATTTGGTGCTTCCATGCTAGGCTTCTAAGCCAAAAATTTATTTCTTTCACTCCCTGTAACATTTATTTCTGTCCTTGGTGCTATTGTGCACTCACTTATTGTTTTATTTTATGTCTGAATTTACAATCAGCTAACAACCAAGCCAACCTTATCCCAAAGAAAAGCCTAAAAGGATTAGTCTAACTAGTTTTCGGCCTGTCAATTATCAGAATGATGATGGTTCAGTGCCACTCTTCTCCATTCCAAGGAGTTCGATTGCAGAGAATCAATTTACTAGCTTACTCCTACTCTCTTGTTTGCCTTCTAGTGGCATCTATCATGGTAGTTCTGCTATGTCATGGCACCAGAAACTCACAATTGAGGTAATTAACTATCAGTTCACCTCCTTTAGACCAGAGGTTGTTTTATTAGGCAGAAGCTCTTACTATTAATCTCTGACTTGGTCATTTGAATTTGTGCATAATTGTTTATCTTGTTAATCTAGTTACAATTGTAGAAATCTCTTTTGCTTTTAATTCCATTAAAGATTTGTGTAATGAACTGAAAGGTTTTAAACCCTTGAAACTGAGGCACAATCAGCTTTTTGGTCCTTCAAAACAGGGTTTTCTTAATTCCTTTCAATTTTAGTCTGAATTTATCATTTGGTTATCAATGGCATAAGATCCTTTTCACATGGGGTTCTGTCTTTGAAATCAAATATAATATATTTTTGAAATCTAGGCTAAGAATAGTAGTTATTTAGCGTGGAAGCACGGGTGGACCCAAAAGTTTGATAGAGGGGAGCACCATACTCTTTTTTAGTGAGAACCGAAAATTTAGAACATATTAGTATGATTAGTTGAAGAGATGTGAGAAAAACCTTAAAAATTGTGGTGTAATGTGCAAATTATAATGCTCGCAAGTGTACGAATCATTTATAGCAAGCAATAAGAAAACCTTCGAGGTCGATCTCTTAAGAAATTTTAATGGTTCTAAATAACCTTTTCAACTTCTTAAAAATCTTAAAGCTAACTAAAAACTGTAAATCAAATTGGAGGCGACAACAAGAACGATGGTTGCAAACAAACGATTAATAAATAATGTTAAACTTAAATCAAACTTAAAGAAGTTATAAATAATCAATGTAGGATTTATGAACATTTAGCTTAGTTGACCATGCTTGCATCGAAATACTATGGTGAATTAACATGAACTATCATGTAAATCAAGATTGTCAGCTTTTCTTTTATTTAAGAAAATTCCTACAGATCTGGTAATTTTCTTTAATGATTAACTAATCAATATCTTACAGATTAAGTATATCAACTAATCAATCAAATTGTGAACAAGAAAAATTATGCCAAACAAACCAATGTTATGATGAAGCCATCAATTTTGAGTCTTTGATTAAGTTTTTCAAAATAAAGTTAAAGTGATGTTCCTAAAATTAAATTCCTAAATTTTTCAATCTATCTATTAGCATTAAATTGGCCCATACCATTCAAGAAATAGATATTTAAGCAAACTCTTAAACAAGAAACAATATTTATTTATTTTACAATTAAATATTCATCAAAATAGATCTAAGTGAACATGGCAATAAAAGCCAAACATCCATGGTAGAATTAGTCATTCATGCTAGAATCAGTCATTCATGCTTAGATTAATAGTAATAGATAAATATAAGGAATATAGATTCTAAAGAGAAAAGAAGATGAAAAAAGATCTAATAATAACAAGATTCTTAGATCTAGATACCACAATTGGATTGGATGATGTTTCTTTCCAAAAAAATTTGATTATTGATCTTTAATAGCTTCTTGTATCTTTGGAAGTACTTATCTTGCTTCTTAGAATATGAAAAAGCTCTAAAAATCTAATTAAGTTTCATAAAAAGTCGTATGTGTAAGTTGAAAACCAAATGGGTCTTTTATATGTGTAAGGGTTGTACAAAATTCGAACTCCTCAAAATTGTACGATGGCCATGGCACACAAATATTCCTGCTGTGCCACAAGGCAAAAAAATTTCCTGTAATAAAAGCCGAAAGTAGTGCGCCGTAGTACACATTTTTTTCTGTCTCTACACAACTTGATTTTCACTTATAGTATAAAATCCGAGAGCAACCTGTCGCAGCACGCGTTGTTTTTTGTGTCTTCTTATGTAACCCTTACAAACTAGTTGATTTCTAATGTAAAGCTAGCATGCCTTAGTCCGTTTTGCTTCTAGGTTGCTATTTAAGTGTTTCAAATATCCTGTCTTTGCATACTTTTATCTCTTTTGAAGCTAAAAATACATGAAATACACAAAAATATACCCGTGATTCTGAATTGATAGACTTATGCAAATAATTAAAAAAAAAAATATTGTAATTAAATCTATTTGTAACAATTGAGTGCATCAAATCACGAAATATTAGTACTTTTCAAACACTTATCAAGATGAAATGAAAAAAAGGAACAAAAAACCCGAATAGCTATAAGAGAATTCATTAAGTATAAAGCATATACTAGATAAAAGGAATAAGTAAAGTGGCTAAAATTCAAATTACAGAACAATGAATTATGTAAAGTGATGTGTAATATAATTTATGACCTAAGTAAAAGGTGTATGGAAAAAACATAATTGCTGTAAAGACTTGTTATATCAAAATGAACACAAAAGAAGAACCAAGAATTAATAAAAGAAAAACGTAATGTTGAGTACAAATGTCAGATTTTTTTAAGAAAAAATTGTGAAAATAGGCCTAAGTTGAGAAAGTGAGAAGGGTACATGCACCAAGTAGGGAGTGACTTAGACAAATATGATTATATGATTAAGTATAAAAGTAAAAATTCAAAATCATAAGGGTGCATGTGCCCCCTTAGCCATAAACGCTAAAGAAACATGATAGAATGTACCCTGAAATTTTGACAAGTGAAATGCTGTAGAGACCGAGAAGCATAAATCTCACTAGTGGGGATTGATTTATTATCCTTATCATCAATTCTGCTCACTGAAATACTGGTTTTCTTGGGATATTGCTTTGGGAAAACTTGATAACAATAACAGTTTGGAAGAACATATTGAGTCATTTGATTTTCATTGAGCTGTATCAGCTTGGGAACCTTATGTCAGAATATTTTACAAACGCCAGTTATAAATCTTATATCTTATGTGGTTCTCTTTATTATCATAGTTGGAAAAGTTCTATTTTATCTTTATTAGCTGGGGCAGGGGGTGATGAAAAACTGATATTCTGACTAGCATGCATGCTTCACATGCAGTGGCTAAATGCAGTGGAGCTTGGACTTCTGAAGGGCCGCCATCCTCTTCTTAATGGTGTAGATATCACCATCAATCCTTCAATAGGTTTGGCTCTTGTAGAAGGCAGAATATCCACCAATCACGTCGGAGTTTCAAAGATGTTGGATGTTACTCAATCAAGAGATTTGAACGGATACTCTTCAGAACCTACAAATGATATACGTGAGGAAATTGACACTGCTGTTAGCCTAAGATCAAGATACAGAAATGACTTGGAGAGAAAACTAGAAGTTGAAAATGATACAGTGGAGCTGATTAACTCTGTTGATACAGAGTTGATCGAGGAGGAAGTAAGTGCGGAAGATGGTGAAAGAGGTCAAGTGCTTCAGGCAGCTGAAGTGGTTATAAATATGCTTCATACAACCATGCCTGGTACTATTGCAGAAGAGGAGAAGAAGAAGGTAATGTTCAAAAAGTTCCAATTTCAGATAGTACCACATTTTATTTCAAAGTGAAGCATTGGGATCTCTGATCAGATTGTTGTGCTTTTTGTGACTTAAGTGAGCATGACATTCTTAAATCTGAGCTTGTATCATATCATATCATTCATGTTAAATTTGTGAGAGGATATTTTAAAAATGGATATATTAGATCTGCAAGTGTTATGCCAATTTATTTGCATATTTATCATCCATTTCTTGGGCACACTGAAAAGAATGAATGTCTTTTGTTTTCCCTGGCAGGGTATATGTTCACAAATCACAATCAATGTAATTGCAATAAAGATGGAGAAGGAAAAAAAAATTCCTTCCTTTTTTAGATCTTGGCGCACTTTTGAATTTGTGTGACTTGAAATGGAGGAAATATTTTATTTATGTTTCAATGTAGACAAGAAAGATCCTATGGGAACTTTGTTGCATTGTCAAATCGTTTAACAACATATACGACTATCCAGGCTGTTCATTGGCTTAACATGGGATTTTGGCTCTATAATTCTTTCTGCAAAGAAACTGTAGTATAGCGTTTGCCTTTGCTTCTAATTGCTGCGAGAAAATGTTTACTATGATTAGTCATTGCTCAATACAAAACTATATCCATAGACACAGTCATAACACTTTTATCAATGATGTAATTTATGACGATTTTGTGGTCATATATTCAGGTCCTGACTGCCGTTGGTCAAGGAGAGACATTAATGAAAGCTCTGCAAAGTGTCGTGCCTGACGATGTTCGGGACAAGCTTACATCAGCTGTATCTGGGATTTTGCATGCTAAAGGCACAAACCTGAATAATGAAGTCCTGGGTTTGGCAAAGATAACCAATGTGTCATCAGGGTTGAAGTCAAAGATCCAAGAGAAAGTGAAGGGAATATCACACACAGAAGATTTTTCTCAAGACCATCATTCTTCCGATCAGATGAACAGGGCCGATGATTTGTTAGATAGATCTGTCGACCTTGAAAACCATTCTGAAGGAGCAGGATCAGAAGCTCATGAGTCAGACAGATCTCAAATATCTGTCGATCTAGTGCATTCTTTATCAACGAACAGACAGAACAGTCATGGAGAAGATGTTTCTAGTACTGTCGAGAAGCAAACTGGTGATTATGGAAAAACTGACAATGATGTTGATTTCTCTAAGGGAAAAGGTCCTGCAGAACTTGACATTATTGAGAAAGGATCACACACAGAAGATTTTTCTCAAGACCATCATTCTTCCGATCAGATGAAAAGGGCCGATGATTTGTTAGATAGATCTGTCGGCCTTGAAAACCCTTCTGAAGGAGAAGGATCAGAAGCTCATGAGTCGGACAAATCTCAAATATCTGTCGATCTAGTGCATTCTCTATCAACGAACAGACAGAACAGTCATGGAGAAGATATTTCTAGTACTGTCGAGAAGCAAACTGGTGATTATGGAAAAACTGACAATGATGTTGATTTCTCTAAGGAAAAAGGTCCTGCAGAACTTGACATTATTGAGAAGGGATCAGAAACAGGCGCAAAGCCCAACAGCTCCAACAATGCTGAAAAGGTACTTGGTGGTGGCGAAGAAATTGTTGAGGAGCACAAGGAACTGAAAATAAGTCATTTTGACACAAAAGAGGACAACAATACCGACAATGAAGAGAAATTAGTACATGATCAGATCAAGATGACAGCATCAACTATGATCGGAGAAGTAGTTCCATTATCTGGTTTATCTTCTGAAGATAATCATGATAATGAAAAGAGGGACAACAAAAGTTCGCAGTCTCTATCAGATCAAGTTCAACCTCATTCAGATTCCAACCTCCCCACCTTTAATGTTTCTCAAGCTTTAGATGCTTTAACAGGGATGGATGATTCTACTCAAGTGGCAGTTAATAGTGTTTTTGGTGTATTAGAGAATATGATATCTCAATTAGAGGAGGATTCAGATTATGGAAATGAAGTCGAGGACAAGAAAATTGATTCTGCATCTTGGAATAACCATTTGGTTGAGAATCATAGGCTTGAATATTCAGAAGCTATTGGGATTAACAAGAATGTACAGTCTGGTAAATTAATAGAGAATGCTGTGGAGCCAAAGCATGACGAATTGAATGGATCTATAGAAAACATACTCCCTAAAACCCTAATTTCATTGAATGGAAAGAGTTTAAATAGTTTCCAAAAAAGACATACAGTATACCATATGAGTAATGATAGAAATAAAACCACGGATCAATTAGCAGGGAGCAACCTTGCTGTCGATAATTCAGATGGAGCTGAACAAATAAATGGATCTTTGAGTTACATAACTTCAAATGCATACAGGGACAGTCTTTACAATGAATACTTTCACAAATATCTCCTTTCAAAGATGCCTAACAAATCACTAGACTTGGATACTACAACACTATTGCTTGACTATTTTCCAGTGGATGGTCAATGTAAGCTTCTAGATCAACCAGGAAGTACTAGAAATGGTAACAGTAGAGATCTCAATAGAACGATTCAGAGATATTCCCCTATAATGTCAGATGACATGGATAAAGATATTGAACCTCTGTATGTTATATTGGATTCAGAAAAGCAGCAGGAACCCATAAAATATGAACCAAATGACAATGGCAAAGAAACTGTTGAAATTCGTGAAAATGGAACAGAGGAGTTGATGTACCTTTTGAAAAATATCATACTGGATGCTTTGAAGGTGGAAGTTGGTCACAGGTTAAGCACAGCTAACGTGAAAGAATTGACCCCTAATCTTGCTAGAGATTTGGAACAGGTGGCAAATTCAGTGTCATTGTCCATTTTACACGACATGAAGCAATCTCAGTTTTCTGAAGTAAAGTACCAGCCTGTTGTTTCTACTGTTGGTTCTACTTTGGAGAAAGTCAGTAATCTTCATGTAGAGCATATTATCAGTAGTACTATATCGTCTGCTGTTCAGGAGACTCGTTCCTTAAGAAGGCTAGTGCCAGTAGATGTCATAGTAGGCTCTAGCTTAGCCGCATTAAGAAATTTTTTCAATATAGCTACAGTACATGAGGAAGCTTTCAGTTTTGGTCAAGCTAAAAAACCCAGAGAAAGTGATACTGGTGAGGTTAGTAAGACTGACCAAGTTTCTATTGAAAAGTCTATGAAGAATAGTAGGTTTGACAGTTCTACAGTACATGAGGAAGCTTTCAGTTTTGGTCAAGCTAAAAAACCCAGAGAAAATGATACTGGTGAGGTTAGTAAGACTGACCAAGTTTCTATTCAAAAGTCTATGAAGAATAGTAGGTTTGATAGTTCAGTCAGCAGTGAAGGGGAAAAAACTGAATTCATGGTTGGTGCAGTTACTGCTGCTTTGGGGGCTTCTGCTTTACTGGTACAGCAACAGGTGGATACTCTTTTTATTATAATTTTATGGGATACACTTTTGTGGGTCAAATTTCAATCTCAGTAACACTTTGTCACATCATTTGTGATTTGTGATATTTAGAGTTTTTTTTTGCTGTTTAATGATAGAGTATTACAACTTAACCATATGAATATCCTTAAAAGTTAATCATTATACTTTTCAACGCTTTTGCTGCTTCTATGGATATAATTTAGTGTTACTATTCTGATACGGTTTCTTCATGTGCCCTTCTTGTAAAGTATTAACAAAACATTATCGATTATCTTGTCCTAGAAAAAAGTAATAACTTTTATCTTGATTTTCAATCAACAATCCCGCATGAGATTTTTTTAATTATTTTTTAAGTATTTACTTCTGCTTACTGCTTTCTTTACCTTTTGTTGTCTACATAGCATGTAATTGCTTTTGTTACATTGATTTGTGTGAATGCAAATCTCTTTTTGATGAGACGGAATTCAATTCTGCTTACATATCAATTTAAATTAGCTCACCCTGTTTTCTTTTTCTCTCATGCTTGATGGTACCTAAAAACAAAAAGGACTCATGCGAACACGATGAAGCTTCTGTAGGTTCCTCCAAGTCCCTAAAAATGAAGGTTAATAATTCAAAGGGGCCATACCAACTGAAAGACTCATCTGAGAAAAGCCAAAATAACATTGTCACAAGCCTTGCCCAGAAAGCCATGTCAGTTGCTGGTCCTGTGGTACCCACAAAGGAAGATGGTGAAGTGGATCAAACGAGGTATTTGCCCATGATTTTTTTTTTTAAAAGATGCCTGTTCGCATGCTTTGTTCTTCTTTTCTTGAAATACTTACCCATTTGCCCTTTGTACAGGCTGGTTGCTATGTTGGCAGCTTTGGGGCAGAGGGGTGGAATTTTGAGGCTGGTTGGAAAAGTTGCATTGTTGTGGGGTGGCCTACGTGGGGCAATGAGTTTGACTGATAAAATTATCGTATTTTCTCATATAGCTGATCGCCCTTTAATCCAGAGGTAAATTATCAATGTTCTTATTGCAATTTCCTATACATGAAATAGCCCCTATATATTGCTCACAGGTGCTTGACCAGAACCTTTACTCGTGTTTCTGAAACGTGTCCATCCTAATTAGAATATAATATTGGCTTGTTCTATTGGTTTTCCTAAGACTCAGCATAATTGTGAGTGTGTTCATGAAACCTGCCTTGAATTATTAATAAAGAAAAAAAATAGAAGAAAAAGAAAAGTTATTGTGTTAGTCTCAAACTCTTTGAGGCGTCTATTACAAATATACGTGGTTCATCTAGATCTAGTCATGATAAGAATATTTCATTTCAAGCTACGGATTCGGACCACACCAAATATTGTTTGATTAAAAAATTACAAGTATCTCCCTGCAATTTGCAAAAACATATAAGGCCCTTAGGTTTGGAAAATAACTATTAAATCCCTTTGTGACTGTTTCAAAATTTTCAGGGTAGGTTTTTGCTAAAAGAAATATAAACATAAAATATCTAGAAATATCAATAAATTCAAGGGAGGATATCATAATATAACAATAACTCAAGGATCTAATTGCTTATTTTCCAAAATTGAGGAAACCTTTTTGAATTTTGAGAAAACTATAGGGGTTCTGTTGTAATATACCTTCTTTGAATTATTATTTCTCATGAATGAACTGCTTCTCTTTCCTGGTTTTCCCCTTAGGATTCTTGGGTTTGTCGGCATGGCGCTTGTTTTATGGTCACCAATTGCTGTTCCACTTTTACCTAAACTTGTGCAGAGCTGGACAACGAATACCCCTTCCGGATTTGCTGAATTTGCTTGTATAATTGGCCTCTATGGTGCGGTTATGATACTTCTAACTCTATGGGGAAAAAGAATTCGTGGATTTGAAAGCCCTTTGGAGCAGTATGGCCTGGATTTGACATCATTACCAAAGGTATGAATGAAGCATAAACCCTGGATGTATGATCACTTTTAAAGTAACAGTACACATAATCCTGGTATACAAGGTATCCATTTTTGTTCAAATGCTTCTCGTTGATTTTGTGGAGAAGAATATTTATAGGATATCACTCTACCCTTCTTGTCTTGCCTCCTTTTTCTTCTTCCCTCTGTGTCCCTCTTTAAATCCCACAGAGTTGCCTTTGGCTTGGTTGTGAACCTCAAATTTTCTGGTAAGTAATATAGAAAATTAGTTTCAGATGGTATCAGTTTTGCATTGTTTCTAACCATGCAAGGATGATTTTAGCTTTAACATTTAATGGTTCAGAAACTTTCCTTGCTTCCCCCACCTCCCCTCCTTTCCCTTGCAAACTTTGGTTTGAAACAAAGGCTTAGAGCTCCAAGTGTATACAATTTGATTCTTTAAATTTTATTTCGTGTTAATGCACCTTTAATTACAAAGACATATACATCTTGGTCTCAAATAGCCAATCTTGATTTTTATTGCAGATATATAGCTTTTTCAAGGGCTTGATTGGTGGAATCATGCTTGTGTTATCAATACATTCTCTAAATGCATTACTTGGCTGGGTGAATATCTCTTTGCCTTGTAGCCCATCTTCTTTAGATTCCATAGCATGGCTCAAACTATTCGGAAAAATGCTTATGGTGCTTTTTCAAGGAATTGTAACGGCAACTGGTGTTGCGATGGTGGAAGAGTTGATATTCAGGTCATGGCTCCCCGAAGAAATTGCGGCTGACCTTGGATTTCACCAAGGCATTATAATTTCAGGGCTTGCATTTTCTTTATTCCAGGGGTATGTGTTTTAATTTTATTACCTTTGACACTTGCATCATGTTTCTGGTTGATCTTTTACAGCTACAGGAGTTCAATGGCATATAAACAGTTGCATTTTCATGCTAGTTCTTTTCAGTCAGTTTTCCTAATCTTCAAATTAATGTGTTTTTATTTATTTATTATTCTTTGGTTTCTTATTTGGCTGATGAACCAGTGAGGGACTATTTCCGTCTATAAATATCCCATCAATAAAGGTCCTAGTAGTCTCTTCCTTATGGATGGTTTAAGGTAGACATATGATACTATTGAAAATTTATTGGTGCATGAACTTCTCCTGGAACTTCTATATCTCCTTTTTTTCTTACCATTTTCAAATGCCTTGTTTTGCTATTGCTATTATGTATAAGGCATTCCCTCAGAATCAAGTACAAGTCTTAACTACCTTCAATAACTTATTTTCTTCATTCAATGGAATTTCAGGTCTCTATGGGCAATACCTGGACTGTGGCTTTTATCTTTGAGTCTAGCTGGTGCTCGGCACAGGGCCAAAGGCAACCTCTCTTTTCCAATCGGGTTACGTGCTGGAATTATGGCATCAAGTTTTGTCATGCAGAGGGGTGGATTTCTAGCCTACAAGCCCAACTTTCCTCTCTGGGTTACAGGGACACATCCATTCCAACCATTTAGTGGGATAATTGGTTTTTCATTTTCTTTATTGCTGGCCATAATTCTATATCCCAGAAGACCCCCCTCAGCAAAGCAATAGTTCAAAGAAAACAGGTTCAGGAACAAACATCAAATGAGTTGTTGAAGAGCACCATGGTTTTACATTTTTAAAGATGCGTGTGGTCTTTGGGTGGTGGTCGGAATACGTAGTGATGTGCCTTCTCTATTCTTCCTATCATGTTCGGTGTCGTTTACTTCACCATAAAACTAAAGATCATGTTATTTGAAAGCAAGGATGAAAGGAAAGAAACAGAAATATAGTCAAGTCATGTTCACGTTGCTGCACGTTAGCTTTCATTTTACATCCATACAAACACATGATGGCTAATGACTAAAGATCATGCTGTAGGAAATATCTGAAAAAATTGTAAATGAGGAATTTTTTTTCTTTCTTCCCCTGGTCCCCCTGTGATTTACTCCTTTAGCCACGTAGGAGTAAATGTAAATTATTCATTCCATGAAACATGCAAGTGTATATAGATACGGAGCTATCAATTGTTGATATATTGGGTGGTTCAATTATTCTAAAGTTTGTAATTTTAAATTTCAAGGTTAATCCATTTTGTTTAGTTATTCAATTCTAGGTTAAATGTTAATCACATAAATTTTTACTCACCTACAATTTTTATATTGTGTTTATGTTAGTATTATTTTGAAAATTGAAGGATTTTTTTTTTTTTTAGATAATATCAACACTTGGCACAGTATAAAATTTGTGGGTATGCAAAAATAAATACAAATTTGTTTCTTTAATATTCCTTATCCTATTACAAATGAGACCATAATCATCCTCCACCTCCAGATTATTGTTTTCTTTAACGTATCCTCTCAATCAGACGATCAAAATAACGATGCAAGAGAGAAAAAAGAGGAAAGTGATCCCCTTTCTTTATAAACTATACAAATAAAAAAAAAAGGATTATTCTTTAAATTTCTTTTTTTTATTATTATCAAACAATACTGGATTTAATTTGAAGTTGTGTATTGAAACAAAAATGAACTAGTCTTATCACCATTCCACTAATTTAACCACAGTTAATCTTTGAGATTTATATGATAAATGAGTGAAAAGATGCATCATATTATTAATAGAGAAATTGAAGCTAAAACTCTTGTTTTGCTTAGGAAATTAGGGTGCATTTATTAATCGGTAATAAAAATTAATTGAAATAAGAATTAACATGAATCGAAATGAATGTAATTCATTCTTTTTATTTATATTTACTAAATAATTATAAAAAATTAGAATAAAATTATTAATTGACTTAAATGTCATTTTAAAAGTAATAAAAAAAATATTAAAAAAAATATTAAAATAAGTAATATTTTTATAATTATATTTTGTGAATTTTGGAAAGAAAATCAATATCAAGAAAACAATCGATGAGAATGAATTTTAAATTTATAAGATTTTTATCACTTTTCATCATATTTTTAAAAAGTAAACAATAGAATGTGAGTGACTCACTTTTCTTTCATTCACTTTCCCCGTTATTAAACACACACATTAATGTTACAAAATATATATATTTTTAATATCTACGTTATCCTTGCATTCATTAAAATTCAAAACTTAGATATTATAACTCTTACAAGTCTTCAAACAGAGAACATGTCACTAAAGCAATAATTTGACGGTAAAAAATATCGTTTACCCACACGTAATTGTAGCGCAAAAGTTAGATCGATGATAATGCCAGGCAAAAAAGGTAGGTATACCCAACCTAGCTATGGTAGGGATATGGGTATTTCATGTTGTGCCCAAGTACTATAACCAAAAAGGTGAAGAAGAAAAAAAGGGTTTAATGCACCTAAATGTATAACATTATGGTTTAGCCAATCTCAGTTTTTGATATGATAGGATGAGATTTTTCATATGGTAACAGATCACCAATTTGTTCAGATTTGAAAAACACCTAGTTCCTGTGATTAAATGCAAGTGCTTTTACATTTAAAGGTTGGTGAAATTTTAGACGTCAAATTTATTCTCAACTCAAAATTAATACTTTATTATAATTCTATTAAAAAAAAAAAAAAAGACAAGCACCTAAAAGTATTGTTTGATTTGATCCTACATAACCCATCCTTAATTGGCTAACGTATTTATTTTTGTTTGATCCTATACAACCCATTTCTTTAATGTATCAATAAACACATAATTCCATGGCACAGTCAAATCGATTGCTACCCTGTTTCCACCAAGAAACAGTTCTTTGTGGTGTCTAAACCATCTAAATTACATATTGTGTACCCACACTTTTTTAACATTTATATTCTTAATCAAAGTGTCTTATATATAATAGCAACAATTTCTGCTAAATCGGTTCCGATCCATGGATATCATAAATTATATATAAAACAACAAATATATAAGCACTTGTATGATTCGAGTACCCCCTCATCAACTTTAAAAGGGTAAATTCATTCAACTGAAATCTCAAGATGATTTCCAAAAGTGTTTTAGTTAATACTTGTAGTTTACGAAACATTATTAATATTAGATCCTCATCAAACTTTGTTAAATTTTTTATAAAAAAAAAGGCTCTAAAATATTTTTTTTTTATTAATAATAAAGATAAAATACACTCACATACTTTAATTCCTGGTGAAGGGATTGAGAGTCTTATCACCTGAACTACAAGAGATTCACATGGTTCCATATGAACAAATAAATAAATTAAAAATAATTAGTGGTTGAGCAAAAATAACTAATGGATGAGTATTTTAAATTGTGATGCACAAGGGAGAAATCCCGGAGGGGTAGAGTGAAATTCACGCCACGTAATATAAGATTGTCTAGAAAGAAACCCTAAAATGTGTTATATAAAGAGAAAATATACACTAACACACTCATCAAATAATTGCTCACTTGGTCAACATGCGAGTTTGTATGAATGGAACTTATTTGCATGAAAGACACACTTGCTTGGATCACTTGAGGACAAGTTGGCATGGGTGTTGCTCTAAGTAAGGCACATTACGAATGTAACAACCCTCATAACGGTAATATCGAGGAGGAATGTGCGTTGGTCAAAAGTTTGGCCAAGCACTAAGGATCCGTAAGTTTGATGGCACGATAGTAGGTGACAATGTGCTAAGATAAATGTATCATTGTGGGGCTTTGGATTAAAAAATTGCTCACTCAGGCAACATATGAGTTTGTATAAATAGAATTTACATGCATGACACCATAGATAAAAATGGATGAACCAAAATTAATCGCTACTTCATTGTTAATTATTAGTTTATGAATTTTCGTTAATTATTAGTTTATGAAGAAAATTGATGAACAAAATTAATTGCTACGTCGTTGTCATTTGCGTAAAGAAATAAGAACACGTTGAGAGGAACAAGCCGTTGATGGTGGGTATTTACTATTTAGTCAGTCCATTTATTTACGCATAGTTGGGAAAATTACTCAAAAGAAAACAACATAGAAAAGATCCAACGACAATGATACAATTGGACGGCTATTTAGTATAGAAAATAATAGGTAATGCAAAGTTGACTTCCAATTGAATAAGTGGTTAAGATAAGATTACCAAAAGCTCATACATTTGCAAACTCGGAATGAAGAAGAAAAGGAATAAAACAAAACAAAACAAAACAAAGAGGAGAAAGATTACACAGAGAAAATTTTGAAGCCTTTTCGATGTTTAATCACAAATCTCCAAAACAATGACAAATTATTCCTCCAACTTGAAACTCCAATTCAGTCAACCAAATGCTTATTTTACTTCTCAGCCTCGAGTTACTCATCTTCAACACGAGGAACAGACTCAGCCTGAACAATCATATCACAAAACACAAAAATTTTCAATTAAACCAAAATACCGAATAGCAAAACATATATCATTAATTAATTAATATAAAAAAAAAAAAAAAAAACTTACCAGCTTACGATACTTGAGAGCATAGAACATTTCAAGATAACGACGGCTCTCTAGACGATCAAGATTGGATACATGTTTCCAAAATCCATAGACTCCAGTTAAGGTCAATAGTCTCTCTGAGTAAATTTGCCATGTATACCTGTTGATCATAATAGACAAACATAGCCAACACGAATTCATTAGTTCAAAAACTTGACATCGAAGACCAAGCGGAGTTCACAATGTGTTATGCGAGAGAAAGAGTATGTCTCATATGTTGTTGTTTTTAAGTCACTCACTTACACACACTTGTGCAACCAAGTTACATATTTCATGTGTGTGACAGAGTTGTGAAATAGTTGCAATCTCATGCAAAAATATTAGATAAATTTCATAAAATTTACAAGGGTATACTGGTATTATGCTTACTTCTCATGGATACGCTTCAAACCTCCTTGTGAAATTTGATCCCAGTGAGAAGGATCTGCCTTGCACTTTTTGAAGAAGTTAACAAGGGTTTCGGCTGCCTGCTCACCATGGTAAGGATCAATGTGAAAGCCAGATTTACCATGTACTATAATCTCAGCAGGACCTCCTTTGCAAGTAGCAAATGTGGGCAATCCACAAGTCATGGCTTCAACAACAGTCAATCCAAAGGCCTCGTACACTGCAGGCTGCACAAATGCTCCCTTCGTATCACAGATGTATCTGTAGAGTTCACCATTCCTCACCCGGTTCATCTGAGAAGAAATCCATCTGAATTGACCATTCAAGTTGTATGTTTCAATTAAGCTGTACATTTTCTTCATCTCAGCTTTTTCTTCATTGTCTTTTGACTCCTTCCTTCGGTCACCAGCAACCACAACAAGGTTCACTAGCTCTCTTAGCTTCTTGTTCTTTCCATACCACTCAACAAGTCCAGTGATGTTCTTCACACGGTCCAATCTTGCCATTGTGAATATGATTGGCTTGTTGCGGTCTTTCAACACACAACTGTTCGAAAGAAAATTGAATCAGTGAGAACACATTCAAACATAGAACAAGAAAGCACAGCATAATGGCACTAAAAATTTGTGTACTCACATATGTTCTTCGTTCTCAACATCGCTGTAAAGAAGCTCTTCGATTTCATCATGGAAATGTGTCAACCTCTTTTCTTTCTCAGTGTAAGGGAAGTAGATGCTCAAGTCTGCACCAGGGGAAACAATGTTGAACTTGGGATCGAAAACATCAATTCCATGAACGACTCTGTACAGTCCGGGAAGAGTGAAAGCTGTGTGACTCTCGTATTGCCCAACAGTGTCCTTACTGAAGGGGGAAAAAAAAAACATGATCAGCATCATCATCAAGAAGCCATGGACTAGTTCGAACCCTAAATACCACGTTATTGGAGATTTCGCCAAAAATGTCCCAAAATACAGGTAAAATATGTGCATAACTTATACGAGTCATGTACAACCTAACATAACCTGTACATGGACTACACATATCAGAAAAACACAATTAGGGCCAATGTTTCCCAAAACTCAAAACGCCAGACTTTTTAAAGATAAAGGGACAATCACCTTCCAGCAATCTCTTGGAAGGTACTGGTAATGATGAAATCAGTGTGGTTCATAGCTATGAGATCTGCAGTAAATTGGCAGGAGAAGTGATACTTCTCATCAAGCTTCTTCCAGTAAATGTCAGAGTCAGGGTACTTGGTCTTCTCAAGGGCATGAGCTATAGTACACTGCATAAGACCACAAAACCCATTAGAAAATCCTCAATAATTAAATAACAAAACTGTAAATATAACTAAATGCGGCATGACAAACCTGTGTGACTCCTAATTTATGTGCAAGAAGTGAGGCAACAATGTTACCATCACTGTAGTTTCCAATGATTAGATCGGGCTTGCCATGTAGCTCCTTTGCAAGCTCATGTGCAACATCCTAAGATCGAACATGTGAAGGAAGGTCAGAATCAGATTTGAAAATTGCAAGATGTGGAATAAATACGCCATAAGTCAATCAAAATTCTACCTCAGTGTAAGTCTCCAAATAAGGCCAGACTTCGAATCTTGAGATCCATCTACGGACAATTCCTTTCTCATTCCTGAATGGAACACGAAGAATGTCCGAGTATTCTGAACCATACACTCTCTCAAGACGCTGGCCACAGGTGGTGCCTACGGCATCAGGGAGGAGCCTTGTGATCTGTCCATCAGAACAATATGAGCATCAGATGGAATGAAAAAGAATAACAAGACCATAAAAAATGTTAACAAAACTTTAGAAAATCATACAATGAGGATGCGAGGAGTGATGTCAAGTCCTTGTTGCTTAATCCTTAGAAGCATCTCATTCTCCAAAGCACGGACTTGATCCAAGATGTAAACAACCTGCTCATGGTAAATTATTAGACGCCAACATTTAACCGACATAACTCGATTAAAAACATAATAAGAACAACACAAAGTCATTTGGCACAAACCTGGCCTCCGGTGTCGGGGTAACCCAAAACGTTGTCTTGAGCGAAATATCCATGGGGAGAAAGAATAACAACATTGAAGACCATGGGAATTCTCCCAAGGAACTTCTCAAGAGTGCAAGGATCTGGTGCCTCGAGAAGATCCAAAAGAAGTTGAATCATTTCGTTCACACGCTCAGCGGTGTCACCCCAACCCCTCTCCAAACCTATCTCTTGGAACTTATGCTCAAACTCAGCATATGGAGTGTCAGGTGAAAGTGTAGACAGATATTCCTCTGCCTTTCTAAGAACATGCTGAAGAGCATTCAGGTTATGAATTCTGTCATTCAACATCATATTCTGCACAACACATAAAACTAATGTAAGATACTTAGTGATTAGCTTCACAATATGAATGAAACTATAATAGATTTTGGGTCTGTTTGCTTCTAATAAGGCTTGTAAAAGCGCTTCAGCCAATCAAAAAACACTTTGGATAAAAAAAAAATCTCAAAAAGCAAATTTTGTTGTAACAAATATAAAATATACCTTTCCTTTGTAACAATGAACTCGGAGGAATTCAAGGAGGGGATGCATGCTTTCCTTGTCATGGAAAAGCTTAGCAGAAAGGTGACGATTGAGGAACTCAACACCATTACCAATAGACTTCGAAAGAGTCGGCTTTGGAAAAGAGGCATTAAATGGTTCAAAGTCCAACTCTAGCACAAAGTTCCCATTTGCACTGAAAGGATTGGCAAACACATTACTAACCTAAAATTTAAAGTAACGAAAAACCAAGAGAATAGATCGCAAGTATCAAAAGAATTATATTAAAAGAACAAAAGATAAATACCTTCCATCAACAAGTTCTTCTTTGAAGTGCAAGTACTCGGCTACATGCAATTCTTCAACAACAAGAGCATGAACATTCACACGAATGTATTCCCAAACACCAGGCCTTGGACGCACAGCTAGAGTTACCCATGGTGGCAAAACTATAGCTTCCTACATATAAAGAGTCAAATGGCAAGAAGATTGTGAACATCCCCAAAAAAAAAAAACCCGAAAAACAGCAGATCATAATGTTAAGAGTTTGATGGTCAGATGGGACAACATTACATTTACACATTCTAAAACTCCCCTCAAATTGTGTACTTTGTACACGTGACCATTAAAACTTTGAAATTTAACAACTTGGAAATTTGAGACTGTATGATTCGAATACAGGACCACCGTTTTGATACTCAATATAAAACAACCCTAAAGGTTAGATGACTGAAAATAAGAAAGACAATGAGAAAGATCTAAGTACCTGAGCTGATTTCAAAATTTCTCCAAATGCTCCATCCACAAGTTTCTTCCTATTAGCTTCAGGGATGGCTTCAAACTCCGCGATCAGCTGGTGGGCTTGAAGAATACCCTTTCCCTTGCTCTCAATCCTACAACCAATCAAAGTTATCCAAAGAAAAAGCTTCAGAGAAACAAGTAAAACTAGGTTGATTCATGGGAGGGGGGGGAGTTTCCATTTTGAGAGGGCTTTTAGTATAATGGTCTTTGAACATGATTGGTACATACCTGGAGAGGAGGGCCAAAATTTCATTTCTGTGAGCAGTGAGTGTTTCATTCAACCTCTCACGGAGACTGTGAACACGGGTCAGTACAGGTTCCGCCATAGCTGGTTTCTCAGAAGATCAGACTAGTCTCAAAACTGCAAGAGACAATGAGACCACACTGTTGGTTAAGTAGATCTCATATAAGCAAAGACGTCATTGAATTAACAAAACCAGAAAGTCAAATTTGCAACATAGTTTATTTCAATATTCTACAAGAGTAAATTTTCTACCACATAAAACCTAAGGACTAAGACCTCCCACCAAACCACAAAATAAAATAAGTATTAATTAAGCACATGAATGTAGTTGGATTCAAATATAAGCCACAGAACACTAGAACCAACAATATACACTTTTTTTAGAGTGACTGACGGATAAAAAGTTCCAAAAGATATAATTAAAATGATGAAATTTTGAAGATTATGTTAATTGATAAGCATGAGAAACTCTTTATCAAATGGTTAAGAGACATTAATCATGCTAGTTTAAAAAGAAACCGGAAAAAAGTTTCCAGCTTTAACGCAGAATTGACATAAAGGAGCAATCTTGACCAGAGGGAATATGCTCACATGTTATGCAAAACGAATTTAAAATAAATTATGACGATGACAAAACCCAATTTGAAGTTTCACCATTTTGACAAGAAAGAATCCCAGTTGAAAACAGAGCAAGTTTTGCTAAACAAGAAAGTTTAAAATGAAAACGCAAAAAATTACAATTCAAAAAAAAAAAAAGCAACGTGATAAATCAGAGATCTGTGAAGAAGTGCTGCGTTTAGAAAACGAAAACAATAATTTTTTTTATTTTGATCCAGCTTCCAGAATGTTTGATCTGCTAAACTTTGCAGAGAGAACATAATACACAGATCATTAAAACTTAAAACTTTGTACGAAACCCACAATTACACTAAAACTAACAAACTAATATACAAAATAAGGCACAATAACATTATAACAGTACCAGTAGCTTAGGAGAAAAAAGAGAAGAAATAGAGAAGTGGTTTGTTAAAAGATGGTGGTAGATGGTGAAATTTATAGAGTGAGGAGCGCGAAAAATAAAGAGCAACACTGAGAGAGAGAGAGATAAGAGAAAAAAAAAATATCCAAAAGATCCACGGTTAATTTTATTTATTATTAATATTACTCCAATTATGTAAGATTTAGGCGTGCCACTAATATACTATTATAATTCGAGAAATACATGTGCAAAAATAAAAAATAAAAAATAAAAAATAAAAAATAAAAAGAGTAATGTTATATCATATTTATTAAATTATGTATAAGTTAAAAATATATAATGAATAAATAATTATGAAATTTTATTTTAATAAAAATTAATTAAATTATATTATATATACTAATTTATATATTTTTGTTAAAAAAAGCTAGAAACGTTGTATAATAAATTATTTTTTAATTTTGTGTTGTACATCAAAAATATTACATGTTATTTGAAATCGTGAAAAATCTATGTGCAAACACAATATAACTATTTCAAATTTTTAATACATACATAATAAATTAATATAATTATACTAAATAAAAGAATAACTAATGGAAAAAAAATAATGCGATTTACATTGCCTTTACGTCGTATTTGTCTCAATTTCGTTTCCAATAGATAAAGGTTAAATCAGTAATTATAGACCATAAATTTCAGTTGAGGTAGTAAAATTGGAAACGTGTATTGCATATCAATATTAAAATTATGGGCGGTAATCATGCCGTGTTAATCGTGTTTGTGTAATATTATTTGTGTCGATATCAAGTTTATTTCGTGTTATTTATTTCGAGTTTTCATGTCAATTGACACATGAAAAAATTTACTCAATTTTTTATTTTTTTTCATGTTATTTATTTATAATAGTAAGAAATAACAAAATATTTAATAACGTAAAAAATTATCAATTTTTACTAAAAAAAAATTTATATCGTATCATATTTATTTCGTATTATAAATCGTGTCACCACTCCTACTGAAAAATCAAACAACTTCCAATGCATATATCGTAGACTTACATTCCGAAGAAATTTAAAAGTATAAACCCACTAGTGTTCTAGACATTTTCAAAGCAAAGTTCAATGTGGGGAACAATAAAGAAATTACCAAAAAAAAGCAACAAGTTGGATATTTCATGTTTGTTGTAGGTGAAAGCACGTGATCACAGGATTTTTTTTTTTTTTTTAATGATCACATGATAGACTTCTTTTTTTCCTTTCTAATGATCACGAGCTAGACTTTTACGCCTTATGTATTTTATTTTCCCAAGTATAAAACCGGTTTTATGTTAAATGATAAAATATTTGTGAAATTACTTATTAATAATATTTAATTAAATTTTATGTATTGAATTATGTTAAAAAAATATTTTTATTATCTTTTAAAAATTAAAAAATATATATGAAATACATATATACCCTTGCTACATAAACCACTTCTTGTTTCTTTTCTCTTTTTAAAAGGAACCCCTTCTTGTTTCTATACATGAGTTTATAGTAAGCATCGCTATGTTACATAAACTGACGATAAGAATTTTCTTAGTATATTTTATTAAAATGCAATATAAATTGGAACTTTCAAGAATATGTTTCCTCAATAAGTCGCATAGTGTAGATCTGCTGCTTACAGAGTATTTTGGGAGATGGGGAAAAAACAGAGAGATTATTAATTTTGTGCTCGTTAATATTCACACACAAGTTCAAACAAAAATATTGTGCAAATCATTGATTTTATTTAAGAATTAGGATAGATAACACTCTTTTGTAAACATAATAAAAAATATACCTTGAAATGAGATGCCCACCGATATTCTTGAGGAGGAGACACTTAGTTGTTGTGTACACAAAAGAACAAAGTGGTGGGAAAAGAAATCTTGAAGACCAAAAACAGAATGAATAAAGAATGGGATCTCAGATAAGAGCAGAAAGCAATGAATGAATATGAGAAGAGCAAACCCAAACACCCCTTTTTATATAGAGAGGAAACTAGGAGAAGAAAGGTCAGTAGTGCTAATTAAAAAGAATGCATTATTAAGAAAATCACCTTGTTTTAATGATACCATTTGAACGTTTTGGTCACTTAATTTTCAAAAATAAAAATAAAAAATAATAATGCATATTAATAAATAATGAGATGCCACTTGAATTTTTTGTGTTTTAGGTGGTAAGACTCTCAATCCTTCCACCAAAAATTTAAGTTCAAATTTCAATCAAGTGTGAATGTGTTTTTTCTTTATTAATAAAAAAAAGGACTTTAAGCCCTTTTAAAAAAAAAAAAATCAATTACATATCAACTTTTAATTGAAAGTAAATTGGTCGATCTTTAACTTTTTTTTTTTAGGGTGAAGAATCACACTAATTTTTTTGTTTACACAAAAGTTATGATTTAGTCTTTTTATTTGTAAAAAAAGTGCTAAGGAATGATATTTGGTATTTTTTTAACATTATTTTATTATTAAAATCTATATGTGATTAAGCAAAAGAGGACAGAGTTGTCATTTCATCCAAATTAAAATTCTTACCTATTCGGAAGTCCCAAAAATATATTAAAATCTCCTTTTTTTTAACATCCTAATTTTTACTATCGTTTTTTTCACACTCATCTTTCTCTATAAAAATTTGTTAATATATATTTTCATATTCATCTCCAGCTCACACAAAAATTTCACCTTCGTCATCTCCTTTCTCTCTATCTCTACTTAGTTTTTTTTTTTTTTTTGCAATAATGGAATAAAACATGAAAATTACTCCGTATCGCTTTTGAGGAATTAAGGCAGAAATATTAACTTCGTCGTCTCTAAAAAATCCTAGGAGACAATTTTTGGTTGCCTAATAGTATGTAATATTTTTCTACAAATTATTTTAGGTTGTTAGTTAGGGATGAATAAATGTGAATTTCTTCTTATTTTTGTGTTTTTATTATCTTTTATGGATTCAATCATCCTTACAAATACCAAACAAGTCTTTGTTTCTTTTCTCTTTCTTGGATTATTTATTTTACTATTAAAAATTGGTGAAAACAATTCACAAATGGTGGGCTAATGAGATTTTGGGATTTTTGTTTAAGTCTAGGGAACAAATGGATTAGTGAGTATTAGGGATATTAGGTTTTTAGGTATTACAACTTTTAGATTTTATTTTTTATTTTTTTAATATGCATAAAATAATAAATTTATTATTTTAAATATTTTAATTTAAAATATTTTAATAATAAAATATTAATTATAAATAAAAAAAATTATTTGACTATTTTTTTATAAGTAAAATAATTAATTAACATATTTTGTGAAGTATATAAGTAAACAAACTTTTTATCAAACAAAATAACGTACATTCTTCTTTTTCTTTTTATTTTCCACGGCCTCACTTTCTTTCTTTGATTTTTAAACTGTACGTTACACCAATTTTGGGTTGTATAAAAGCTACAAAAATTTAGGTTTTACTCCAAACACACTTTCTTTCTTTTTTCTTTCTTTCTTTCTTTCTTTCTTCTTTCTTTCTTTCTTTATTCTCTTTGTTTCTTCCCTACTCTACCCATAATCTGAAATAGAACAGAATTTTTTTTCATATTGTAGGTAGAGTAAAGAAAAACAAAGTGAAAAAAGAAGAAGTCTTTTTAGATTGTAGGTAGTGTATGGAGAAAACAAAGTAAAAAAAAAAATCAGCTTCTATACAACCCAAAAATTGGTGTCATGTATAACTGAAAAATGGAATAAATAAAATAAAGCTGTTAAAAATGAAAAAAAAACAAAAAAAATTATCCTTTTGTCCCCAATTAAAAGTTATCATTTAGTGGGTGGATACATTTATTCATAAAATATTAATTTTTATTTAAAAATTAATTAAAATATTATAATTTTAAAAAATAAGTAATTTATATGTTTTTTTCAAAATTTAAGTAACAAAACGATATAAACAATTGAAAACGGCCCACCAATTAAAAAACTCATCCACATTTGTCTTGCTATATGTTTCTACGTTATACAATTAAAATTATTATTTTTAAATTAATTTTATAATTTTATTTAATAATAATAATAATATTTAAATATTTAAAAAAAAATAGTTTATATATATCGTTTTCAAATTATTAAAAAAATAATTTTGATAATACCATTTAACTCACAAAATATTACTATTATATAAAAGTACATGACAATTATAAATTATGTGATAAATTTTTATATATAATTATATAAATTTAATTGTATTAATTTAATAAATTTTAGATATTATTTAATTTAGTTTCTTTTAATCGGAGTTATTTAGTCATTTTAATTATTAAAAATGTATCATTTAATTATTTTGATTGTTAAAAAAAGGGTTCGTTATTTTAGTAGTCTTCATATTTAATAAAAAATATGCATGTAAACTAATATTATCAAACTAATATATTAGCAGTCCTCACATTTAACAAAAGATATAACAATGGTTTAATTTAAAAAATATATATAAGATAATTTAATTATTGTCAACCTTTATCATCATTTGTGTTTTACCTTTGATATTACTTTATTTCTTTGTCGGTCTACTAATTTTTACTATTTAATACAAAATAATTCAAAGTTTTTTTTTTTTTTTTATGAATATGTAGTTAGAAACATTACTAACTATTTGAAGTATTTATCTCTTCCTCAGTTGCCAATACAATCAACTCATTTTCTCTAATCTCACCGTCCTCTTTATTATTTTTGACAATATTATATTTGATTAAACTTAAGATAAAAAGTGACATTGATCGAACACAGGGTGGTTGAAAAAAGATAAGGGGTAAAAAAAATCAAAGGGAGATAATTAATGGTAGTTATAGTCATTAACAAATATGATATTTTGAGATGAGTTAGTAATTGTATAACTTTAGTTTCAATAAAAATTACATTGTTAATTATTTTACAGTAAACAATGAAGGGTGATTATTAAATGGAAGAATAAGGGAGTGTCAAAAGCTAGGACAACGAAGTTGACGGAGGTAAACATTATTGCTAGGGTGGATAGAGTTATTTCATAATGAAATAAACAAAAAAAAAAATATGAAAGAAAATATAAGATAATAAATATTTTTATAAATACATAATTATCCTTCTATAAATTAAGTTTTTTTTTTTTTAAATTAAATCATTGATGTACCTTTTATTAAATATGAGATTATAATATATTAATTTAATAATATGAGTTTACATGCATACTTTCTATTGAATATAGAGACTACTAAAATATTAAATCTATTAAAAATTTATTATTTAATCATTGTAATTATTAAAAATATATTAGTTAAGAATAAACTTTAATATTTATATTATTTAATTATATTCATCAATCACCAAGCAAAAATGATGAAAAACAAAATAGAAAATTATATATTTATCTTATTTAGCTTAAAAAATAGCATAAAGAAAATAGATAAAATACAAAATTTGTTTGTGTTTAAATATAAATACATTTAATAACTAAATTATTCCTTTAATCATCTCACAATGTGTGCAATTAATAAATAATTATGTTATAATATTGTTTATAATTTTTTATAATAAAAAAAATAAAATTGTATCTTTTATAAATAAAATAACTAATTAACTCTAAATTAATAAGTGCAAAATAACTTGAACTCTATTAAAAAAAAAGAGTAATGCCTTTTTTTATTATAGGAAAACTAGTAACGCCTCTATTTGTGTGAAAGGGCTATTATTACTGCCTTACCTTCCTGTGGTTTCATTGTTGCTTTCACAAAACCGCTTCACTACGTTACCAAACACATTTATTCTCTCTCTCAATTTTTAATCATTTTCTTCTTTATCCGTGCATTATTAACTTTTATTTTATCAGCTGGACTCTTTCTCTGATGAGTTGATATTTATTAAATAAAAATATATTTTATCATAATTTAATATATATATTATTTTATATATTATAATTTAATTAATTTTATATTAATAAAAAAATTTATAATTATTTTTTTATTCTACAATTAATTTTACATACAATTAAAAACAAATACGTTACTTAATACATATTATAACTTAATACATATAATACTATTTTTTTATTTTTTATAATATACTATTTACCGATCACATTATTTATTCTCTAATAAGTAATTATTATTTAAATTATTTTATTAAAATAATTATATTAATATTATATTTATTAATTTAAATACCCTATTATTGCTTATTTAAAAAAATGAATAGATGCTCGTTTTTTAATTTAATATCCAAATCTAGCAATCTCAAACTTAGTGATAGGTGTAACATTAACGAGTATCATTTAAAATAATGTTTTATATTATTACTTAATGTAAGTTATTAAATTTAAGAACAAAATAAAAATTAAATCAATAATCATATTATGTAATAAGATTTTTAAAATAATGTTTCATTATATATTATACTGTTAATTTAATTATTTAATTTATTTTTAATTTTATTTTTCTTAAATTTAATAATTTAGGTTGTATGAGGTTATCTTAACATTACTATAAGCAATGTCTATAACTCATGGATCATGCTGTAATTGACTCAGCCGTTTATTTTTATTATTTATTTACTATTTAATGACATTTGTTCCTTTTATAATGTTTAATTATTTAATAATGTGATGGCTTTTGGCCGCACTTATTTCTTACCAATTTTCAAATTCAAATTTTGTGAGCTTCCGACAGGCCAATACAGCCAAAGATGTTACTATCATTTAAATAAATAAATTTAATTAAAAAAGTAAAACTCTTTCTTCTTTATATTTTATTAATAAAAGAAACTTCGAGTTTTCTATTATTTTTAGCGTGGTTAATTGAAGTAGGTTTGGTACCTATATTATTTTTTTACTTATATTATTAAAAGTATCAAATTAGTACTCAGATTTACTTATTAGTATTAATATTGAAATTTAAGATTATTTATATAAAAAAAAAAAAACCTGTGTGAAATTGTTTTAATTTTAATAGAAAAAATATAATTTTTTTTAAATAACTTTAACTTTACAAAATAAGTAAAATAAACTTTTTATGTTAATAAAAATATAAGTAAATATATAATAGTATTTTTTTTTAGAGCTATACTGTCTTATCGATGTTAATAATTAAAAAATTATCATCTATTTTTATGTAAGATAATATGTTGTTAATAATTTAAAAAAAATCAACAATATATGCTTTTTGTAGGTACCGAAATGTCTTGAGTTCAAATCCCGTCAACGTATATGTATGTGCGACAATGTGTGAGCCTTTAACTGTTATTTTAAAATTAAAAAAATCGTTACCCATCTTTTTAAGAGAATAATATTAAATTTCAAAACTACACATTTTTATTTAATCAAAATTTTCAATTATTATAGATTTTTTTTTTAAATACAATAAATAAAGTTAGGTATTGAATTGATAGCCTTTTATAATATGAATGAAAATAAATATTAAAATAATAATATGAGTATCAATAAAATATCAACCTAATAAAAATTATTCTTAATTTAAAAATTTCAAATTATAGATACCATATTATTATTAGTCCACACTTTATAAATTGAGAACATATATATTATGTTAAGCTGAAATATGGAGTCATGGATTCAAACCTATCTCATTCCATAATTTTCACTAACAAAATTTAATATTCAAAAGATCTCTATTTCTTTCCCTTTTACCTAAATTTAAATATATATTCATTTAATGGGCATTGTTTACTAAGTTAATAATGAGATTATTGGCGGAAAAAAAAAAAGTTAATAATGAGAACCTGTCTAATTTTACTTCATCAATATTCAAAACTACATTTTTTTCTATAACTAAATTTTAAGTTTCACAAATGATAGTCCATTCATAAATGATAGTTCATTAGGATTGTTTATACAATCTATAAATAAACTTATTAATTTATTGCGTATGATAAAAAACCAAAATGAAATAAATTAACGACCATTATGCGGAATCAAATACCCTTCCATTTTTTTTATAACTTTCTCGTTCAACTTATTTTAAAAATAATCTTAAATACTCTCCATTTTTTATTATTTTTTAATAAACTTGCCGTATGTTCTTTTCTAGTAAATAATACATATATATATTTTTTAAAGTAGTACATACGATATCACAAATTTTCTATTATACAAAATATGTTTTTTTTTAATAACGTTCATTTTTTTATTAAATATAAATTGTTAAATTATAAAAAAAATATATATATATATATGTTTAATTAAACATAAAAAAAATATATCATTATATATAAAAAAAATACAGAATTTTTTTTTGGTTAACTTATAAAAAGGGAAGGAAAAAAAATGCAAAAGTGCAAGAAAAAAAAAAGAGAGAGAAAAAAGCGCTACGAGTTATTAGATTTGAGAGGATGTAATAATAAAACTCGATCACGAGTTATTAGATGCAATTAATTCAATTAAATATAACGATAAAAATATAGTTAATTTATCTCCTAACAATTCCAATTTTCATGATAGTTTATTGCTTACTATGAACATGTTAAAATTGTGGTATTGTTATTAATGAGATAATTTGAAAATTTTTAAATCAAACGGTAATTAAAATTTGGTTAATATTTATGGCCTGGATTATGATGTCTTAACACCTGTAGATAGGTAAATTATAAAAATGTTTTCCTTTTTAGCATTAACAAAGGTTGAGACCTTTAGATGAAAAAAGGAGCACTTTTATACTTTATAAATTCATTATAATATAACTAATGTAATAGATTTATTGGATAGAATTACGTTAGTGCAATTTTCTTTTTGTCACTCGATCTGTTTTTTATTTATTTATTTTTATTTCAAATTTTATGATAAAATTTGCTTAAAAAAATATGGTCAAGAATAATATTTATTGTCCGATAACTTTTTTTTAAATAACATAAATAATTAATTATTTGGTAATTGTCCGTCAACAAAATTGTTAAAAAAACCTACAACACCTTTTTTTTTTTTTTTTTGTTGCTAAATAAGATAGTAGTATATATTAATTAATAATTATTACAAATTTCATACCATGACTATTTCCTAATATATGATAAAAGTTGAATAATCTCTTCAAGAAAAATACCCATTTTACCATAGAACATTCATCGATAATCATGATAAAAGATCAGATAACAAAATATACATATAATTAATAGAAGCTTTTTCATTTATATTGAAATTTTAGTAAAGTATAGTATTTCAGAAGCATTCTTTTTTTTCACCAAATGTAGATACATCCTTTTCAATTATCCTACAAGTCGTAAAGGCATGCTAGCAGGTGTTGAAGAGAATTAAATCTCCAAAATGTCTATGAAAAAACCCTTAAAAATGGGATGAAACTGGTTGAAAAGTGATTCAAAAAAAAAAAACTCATTAAAGTACCACGAGAATAATCCATATTCCATTCCCAATTTCCCACCAAACTTAAACTTACATAGCTGCTGCATCTTGGTCAATATTAAAGACATATAAGGAAAAAGTTAGGTTTACAAATCTCAAATATTAGTGATTTAGAAGCATATCCAAAATAATACTGAAAACAACTTATTTTATAAAAAACTAGAAAAAAATGATTTTGCACACTATCATCCTCTTTGTATCTTTTAATTTAACTATTAAGATATTAGGTGAGAAAAAAATACCCAAAAGATCGGGTCGGGATCATCATGTCCTATCTTCAGCAATCATTTTCATGAGAAACTTGAAAGAATTACAACAAATTACCAACCGTTGAAGCATAAACATAATTTATTTTAAAAAAGATTATCAAAAATAATACCCATAAAATTTATAATAATATCTAATAATATTAAACGATACCTAATTAAATGAATATAAATTATCGTAATTTAATTTTAACAATGTTAAAAATTATTTTTTTAATTGTGAAAATATATAATTTGAACACGATAGGTGATATTTTTATTATCACAAATTTTGAGTATGTTGTTGTTTTATCAAATTTTTAATAAGAATAAAACAAGATTATGGAGTCTTGACGAAGATGCAGATCTATAGGAATAGAGAACGATAGGTGACCGTAGAGATTATAATTGTAAATTTGAGGAGAAAGAAGGGAAACAGGTAGAGTAAGTAAAAATAGTGTTTTTTCCATATATACAACACTTTTAGGCGATAAAAGATTTTGACTAAATAATTAAGTTTTGTGATTTTAAAATCTTTTATAAAAATTGTTATTAAAAAATAATTATTAATGTATTTAATAACAATTTTTATTTAATAAATTTTAAAAAATTTACTTATAAGTTGTTTGGTAATGCTTTTTATCTTTTGATTTTTTTTTCAAAAATTTTAAAAATAAAGAATTTTTTTAGTATTATTTACAAATTTTAAATTCTTAATCATTTTATTCCAATACTTATGAATACAAAAATTATATGACTTAATTTACTATTTAAAAAAATGTTTGGTAAAAATAAAAATAAAAAACTAAAAGTCAAAAATCTAATTAATAAATCTTCAAAATAAGATTTATGAATCACCTCAAATTTTGATAGTAATGTTTTAAAAATATAAAAATTAAAATTAAAAATTATTATTAAATATATTTGATTAAAAAATTATTTAAAAAAATTAAAAATCAAAATTACTATGAAACACACACTTGATTATTATTATTATTTATTATTATTACACTTTCAATTGAGACTATTTACTCGGACATCCCAATTGGACATTTAGGTCTATAGTAGATGTTTGAGCAATGTATTTTTGAGTGAGTTCCTAAATTTTCTATTACAAATTTATAAATTGTGTGAAGTGGGTAAATGATCACACCGACAGTATCATAGAACCTAATATTCATTAACTTGGAAGTAAGCAACCATAAACAATATTACATTATAACAATAATAAAGATGCATTGGGTCTATAAATTATAATTTGGTCCAAAACCAATTGGCCCCATAGTTTTTGGTGGACAGAGTTTTATACAAAACTCATCGGTTAAAATCACGTGAATTTTGTTTTTTTTTTAATGCTCAAGTCTTTGTAGGAATGAAGTTTTGAGCCATGGATGTTGGAGTGGGGTTATGAATTTAAATAAAATATCGATAAGATATATATTCAATTATGAAAAACACTTCTTTTTTTACATAGATTTCGTCGATATTAAAATACTTTCGTCAAATTTTATGTTTGTGGGGGACTAAGCCTTGCTTTAAAATCCATAAAATAAATTGTTTCTGTGAATTTTGGAGGAGACATTGGGAGCCAGTCAATACCAAGCTGTCCTCAACAACCGTTGTTTGTTTGTTTGTTTGTTTTATTTTTTGATTTTTATGGTGCAATTTATATATCTTAAATAAGTAATGTTAGGTAAAATTAATTAAAAAAATAGTAACTTTTATCATTATTTTTGTGCAGAGATGTGATTGATTAGAATATAATTGAAGTAATATATATATAACACAAAATTTAATAATATTTATGAAATTAATTTTTATTAATTATAACTCTATTAATATATATATATATATTTTTTTTTATTTTTTTTATTTACTAATACAAGCTGTCTTCAAAAGCTTTTGATTTCTACGTACCACTGCTCTTGATTTCGACTCAATTAGAGTCGAGAAAAAGACGTTCAACTAAATTAGGTAGATTTCTGGTAATTTTTCCTTCTGTTGGCCATGATTAATTGGAACGATAATAAATAAATCAAATAAAAATAACTTTTTTTTAACTAATTATTTCTTTCTTTTATTTTTATTCTAGTCGAATAAAAGCAATTATACCTGTGGTGTTTTTTAACAAAATCTTATACTTGGTAACATATTTTCGTAGAAATTTACTCCAGTACAATTTAAATATGTTTTTATTTTTATTTTGGCATTATTATTTTTAAATCTAAATATTAGATATAAATATATTATACTATTGACTTAATTACAAATTATATTTCAACGTTTATTAATTGTTTATATGATATGCCTAATCTTCTTTAACATGTAAAATTTATAGTCATGGTGTTGTTGGAAGTAATGTAATTATGATCACTACTACAATTTGGGCAATATAGGACGGCTTATAATTTAGAGTAAGAAACAAATAGGACGGTCTCAAGTATATGGCCGTCCTATAAAAAATATAGGACGGCTATTATGGAAAAAATTAGGCGGAACTTTATAGGACGGCTATTAGCCGTCTTAAAAAAAATTCTTTTAGGACGGCTATTAGCCGTCCTATATGTTACTATATAAGACGGCTATTAGCCGTCCTATATAGTTTCAATACTGGATAAAAAAAAATAAAAAAAGTAGCCGTCCTATAAAATTCTTTTAGGACGGTCACTAAAAGAATTTTATAGGACGGCTACTGGCCGCCCTAAAAGAATTTTTTTTTTTTTTTTTTTTTTTTTTTTTCTTTTCTGTGTTCGTCCTAAAAGAATTTATAAGAACGAGTGTAATTTTTTTTTACTTATATATCTTTCTCCTCGCAAGTGAACCTAACTCATTTTAAGTTAAAAAAATTTCAATCCCTCATCCTCCTCTTTCTCACCACTCCTTCCTCTCCTCCTCTTTCTCACCACTCCTTTCTCTCCTCCTCTTTCTGACCACTCCTTCCTCTCCTCCTCTTTCTCACCAGGATACTCATCCTTATCCCCATCCCCTTCAATATCACCACTAACAATAATTTATTTTTGCTAGCAGATCTGGTAGCATGTGAAGACTTTGATTATTTATTCTGCACTTATTATTTATTTTATTCTCCACTTTGGGTTGATATTTGTATTTTGCTCGACTTTAATAATTATTTTTTTCTTTAAATAGTTAGACATTTGATTTCTTTGTTTCATTTTGCTCACTCTGATCATTCTCTTTTCTTGATTTTCGTTTGCCATTTTTTCCCCCATCTTTGGCCATTTTCTTTGCATTTATGTTATGAGAGTATTAATGATATTTGGCTTGTTAGTTTCTTATTGTGAATCTATGGGTTAAATTTTGATTATCAGGTTGAGTCCTAAAAAGAAAGAGGGAATTGAAAAACTAAAGCGGGAAAAGAAAAATTGAAAGCCGCGCCAATTTTTTTTGAACCATATATATGTATATGTGATGTAAATTATGGATATTTTTGGAATGAAATTTATTCTGAAATCATGTTTCTAGAATAAAATTAATTTATACATATTATATATAAATTTCAGTACTGAACGAACAAAAAAAAAAAAAAAAAAAAAAAAAAAAAAAAAAACCAATTTCTTTTAGGGCGGTCAGTAGCCGTCCTAAAAGAATTTTATAGGACGGCTACTGACCGCCCTAAAAGAAATTGATTTTTTTTTTTTTTTATGGCCGTCCTAAAAGAATTTTATAATACGGTCAGTGGCCGTCTTAAAAGAATTTTATAGGACGGCCAGTGGCCGTCCTATAAAATTTTTTTATAAGACGCTCCGTGAACGTCCTATTTTTTTTATTCTTTTAGAACGGGACTTTATAGGACGACCACTGGCCGTCCTATAAGACTTATATGACGGCCAGTGACCGTCTTATAAAGGTAAATTTGTAGTAGTGGATACTCATAAATAACCTTTGATATGTGAAATTTATACCCGTAAATATTGTTATTATGATTGACTTTTGTTTAATTTAATTTAACGAAACAAATGAAACACATTTTTTCCTATTATTACTATCAAACTAATGTTTCTTCCCGCCTAAAAAGATATTATGACAAAAAAAAATTTCAAATTTCTATTTTTTTTAAAATTTTTAAGTATAAATTGCAATAAATAATAAGTTTTTATTATGATATCACTGATTATAAGGAAAACAAAAAATATTATACTACTTGAGAAACCTAAACAAATTTCAAACATGAATAAAATGAGATAAATAAATGTAAAATGATGTATATTTTGTATCCAAAAGGATATATTTTTGGTTTATTAGATATAAACATATAGCTTGTTTTATGTTAATAAAATTGTTCACGATACATGTATCCTAACTTGTATCTTAAGTAGATCGTTTTAGTCTCCTATCCATTAACAACTAGCATGATTTCAATCCATTTTAACCAATTGACCAACTTAGATAGCTACTTCAATTACTTTATAAACTATATTAGTTGTGACATGTGAGTCATGTGACAACCAATCACCTATTTGTGCAATAGTCTTTCTGTTCAATCATCTTGATATCATTGTGAGATAATAATAAGTTAATAATTTTTTATTTTTTTTTAAACTAATAACTTCCTATCTTAATTCGATCTATTAAAAGACACCAACATTTTAATACTATGTACACTCACACAATTATAACAATTAAATCCACAATAGTTGGCTTGCATTTGAAGAGAAAATAAATAAAAGCAAACAACATACACTAATATGACCACCAAATTAATGATCCAATCTACCTTTTGGATAGTATGCATGGGACCAACATCATGAAATCTATTAGCCCCCCTTCACACTCATGTCTCTATCAGTACTTTGCTTATATATATATATATATATAATTAAAAATATATATATATTTATTTACATCATAAAAAATATATATATATATATTTTTTAAGAATAATTAAAAATAAAACGTTATACATAAAGATAATTATATCATGCAATTTAAACTTATATTTATTCATAATCTGAATGAAAATAATTATAATAATTTATTTTGAGTTGTATTAATTATTTTATTTTTTAAATATATTTGTATTATAATTGTGAGAATTTTATGCATTAGATGTTGATTTATTTATTTATTTAGAAGCTGTTCATTAATTCTCATAAACAAAAGCTTAGGATCAATCAAAAGAATTTGTTATAATAAGGATTTATGGGAAAAAATATATTTATTTGTATTTTTATTTTAAAAATAATACTTTTTTATTCTTTTATTTAATTAAAATTATTTAATTAACTTAATTTTAAATAATTAATGTAACTTGATATAGATTGATTTGATTTTTGTTTTAAATATTATGTATTGTATTTTTTGTAGGCGTGTTTGGATCAAATAATAAGATAAAAAAATGCCAAAAAAATATAAAAAAAATTCAAAAAATGTTAAATTTACAAAAAAGAAAGTTGACAAAAATAAAATAAAATAATATTATACTATTCAAAATCAATTATATATATATAATGATAGTACAATAATTTTTTTTGTCAATTTTATATTTTGTGAGAATTTTTATGTTTTTTTTTTTTTTTACAGTTTTATGTATTGCGCTTCAAAAAAATGCAATACAAAATATATAAAAAGATAAATCAGCCATTGTCAAATTATATTTACTATTTAAAATTTGATCAATTTAATACTTTTGATTAATTAGGGGGAAAAAATATCATTTTAAAAATAAGAGTGTAAATAAATATTTTTTGTTAAATAGGATACCAAAATGGTATCAAAGTCAATTTAATTTATTTTTTATTTAAAGTTGCTATTTTGTTTCAATTTACTTTTGAAGTTATGTTTGGTTCTCGAAATGAGAATATAAATAGTAATATAAATTGAATTGAATGTAAATAATAATATTATTATAATATTTTTTAAACAATATAATCAAAATAATTGATAATATTAAAATAAAATTATAAATGAGATAAAAATAAAAAAAGTTATTAACAAATGAGATAAAATGAGAAAAATTATAAACGATTATACAAATATACGAGAAAAAAAGATATTACAACGTATGCTTAAAAAGTATGATAAAAGTAAAAAATACTACTATTATTATAATGCATTCACATTCTATTACAAATTAATAATCAAACAAAATATATTAATAACTTGTATTATTACTAACAAAACTTAAATATAATGTTGAAAATTGATCGGTGGATTATACATATAGGAGCGGAGCAGAAAAAAATTAAGGAGAGTTAAAATTTAATTTTTTTATACAAAGTAAAAAATTAGTAAGAGTTATAGTAGACTGTACTCAACCCAATATTAAAATTTTTATTTTATATTATAATAAAGACATATAGTTAGAAAAAAAAATATAGAGTTAATACATGTACTAAAAAATATAGAGTTAATACATTAGAATTAACTTATAACGAAAATTAAATAAAAATATAATAAGTTAATAAGTATTAGTATCATTCATAAATAAAATAAATGTATTAACTAAAAAATTTAAACAAATAGAAAACTCAATTAAACACATCAAAATTTATAGTTGTTAAAACTAAAATAAATATATGAAAATGTAAAAAGTAAAATATGATTTAAAATTTTAAGCTTGAGATTATATTTAAAAATATATTTTTATAAATAATATAAGACTGACCAATAATAAAATAATAAATTTTTTATATAAAAAAGTTTCAAATAAATTCTAAAAGATTATTAAAATAAAATCTCAAATAATATAATATTAGATAAAGTTAAAATTTAGGTTGAAATAAAATATGATAAACATAAACTTAAAAGCTTTAATATGAAACGTATTATATACTTATTTTTTAATTTTATTTTTATAATGTTGATTTTAAAGTTAAATATTTATTTTTTTTATTATTACATTTAAGAAGAATTTTACATAATATATAACTATAATTTTATTTTTGTTACTAATAGTTACCAAATACATGAAAAAAAAAATTAACCACTTTATTTACAATTTATATAATTTTTATCTACATATTTGTTCAATATTGTTAATATATTTTAAAATATGTACATAAAATCATACACAATATATTATTACAAATAAAATATTTATTTAATTTTAAAAATATACATATAATAGTGTTGTATTTATTAAGTAATATGTTAATTTTTTATTAGATGTAAAATTAAGGGTATAAAATGAAGAATTAATTGTAAAAAAATTTATTAATAAAGAGTTAATTTAATTGTATTATATAATTTATGATATATATTAAATTATATATATATATATATATATAATTTTTTAATTAAAAAATATACATAAATGATAAATGATCTGTCAAAATTGTTGGATAGTTGACCAGTTTAATTAATGTTTTTAACTGGAAAAAAAAAAAAAAAAAATATATATATATATATATATATATATATATATCTTTTTTTTCAATTAATAAATATACATAAATGATCTGTCAAAATTGTTGGATAGTTGACATCTTTTAACTTGAAAATTCGATCTGTGGGCCGTTAAAGTCTAATGCTCTGAAATTATGGCTTTTGATTTGTTGTTGGATAGACCTTTTCTTTGGCAAAGAAACAATAAGCGTCAGACTCTAGTGTCTAGTCTTTTTCTCATGCAATAAGCGCCAAACTTTCTACAAGTTTATTTTTATTTTTTATTGCTAAATTTTCTACAAGTTTATTTACCAGTATTATTATTATTACTGGTTGCCTGGTTGAATGGGTTTGTTTCTTTGATTTCATCACTTCTTTAAAATAGCAAGTGGGCAACGTGAAACTTTTTTTCTATTTTGGATAAAAATGTCTCATTGTCACGTACCCATAATTTATTAGTTATAAGACGAGTCCCACTTTAAATAAATTATATACCTACCATAAAAAATATAAGGCTCGTGTGCATGCTTGATATTAGAACACAGATCCTAAATCTCAAACTTGTATTTCGCTCTCTAGCAAAACTACAAATCTCACACAATTATTCAAATAAATCTACCATCTAAATTGCAAGCTTAGGGTTTTATTTCTATATTCTAACAAGTGGAAAAATATTAGTCTTTAAATAAACTGTATTTATATTAAGAGAACAGAATCCATAAATTTATAACCATTATTAATATATTTGGTGTATTGAATCAGATAAGTTAAATATAGTCGTATTAAACTGAATTATATTGGATTATATTATAATTAGTCTGTATAATATTTAATAAAAAATTGTATAATATAATTAGATTAAATTAATTATATATATTTTAATAAAACAATTTATATTTAAAATACTTTTTATTATAAAATTTATTTAAATTATTGTTTAGTTTATTTTTATATTTTTATTACATTTTTAAAAGTAAAAAAAATTATTTTTAATTTAAGATATATATATATATATATATATATATATATATATATATATAAAAAGTTAAGATATATAATTTTATAATTGAAAATTCAGACAAACTGATTATCGGTTTAGACCCATACCCCTAATCGTATAAAATTTATACTATTTTTATACTGTATGATATGGTTTGATTTTACAGCCAAATGCATGACTGTATATAAATTATAAAGTCAAAATATTTAATACAGTGTAACAAACATTTCATCTTATAATGAAAATTTATGCTTTTTTATTACAATAAATTACATGGAAAATTCTTTAATTATTAATAAAATAAAAAACGAAAGGGCATTAGGGTTCCGATATCTAAAACCCTTCAACTAGTCCTTTTCTTCCTTAGTTGCATACACAAAGCTGTGAATAATCGAGAAGGTGAGAGAAAAGGCAAAACTTGAGAATCGAATTTGAAGAGAAGTAGCCGAAAAGATTAAAAAATAAAATAGAATGGGAAGAGAGATACTTTCAGCTCAAAACGCCCAACAAGCAGACCAACAGCAACAATTGGCTTACACAATGGAACAACTTATTGCTGTTAATCCATACAATCCCGATATTCTCCCTGATCTTGAGAACGACGTCAACGAGCAGGTTCATATCTCTCATATATTCATCTACTTTCAATTTTAGGTTTTATTTTATTGCCCAGATTTTTTTATCCTAATTTGTTTCTGTTAATTCTGTACAGGTTTCTTCGCAAACTTACAGTTTAGATGCAAATCTCTGCCTTCTTCGCCTCTATCAGGTAATTTGTCTGTGTTTCTCATGTGTATTTAACAAACAATTGGGTTTCAAGTTATTGAATTGATATTTGTATTTGTATCTTATATTATCAATTTACTTAACTGTTATAATATTTATATATGATTGGACACCTTCCTCATTTGAGCTAGAGTGAGACTCGGTCTATTTAATATGATATTAAAATAAAGACGGTAATTTGCAAGTAATGTGATAATTGGATTTCAGTCCCACGCTATGCTTGAGGGTGAATATTAAATTGATATTTGTATTTATATCGCACATTGTTAATTTACTTGACTGTTATAATATTCATATGTGATTGGACAGGCTTCCTTTGAGCTAGCTTTTAGGAATGAGACTTAGCTCATTTAATATGATATCAGAGCAAAGTTATTAATTTGCAGGCAATGTGAGAATTGGACTCGGACACATATTGCTTGTGAGAGTGTATATTAAATTAGTATTTATATTTGTGCCCTATATGGCCAATTTACTTAGCTCTTATATTGTTTATATGTGATTAGGCACCCTTTTTTTTTTTTTTAAGTTAGTTTTTGGGAGTAAAATTCAACCAATTTAACAGAAATAACCCGTGCTTGTTGACAATTCTACTTGATTATATAGCTGATTACTTTTTTTTTTTTCTTTTTCCAATTTGTACAGTTTGAACCTGATCGAATGAGTCCCCAAATTGTTGCCCGTATATTGGTTAAGGTCTGCTTAAAGATTATGCCTTTTTGGGCTTTTGGATTTTTTTTAACATGTAAAAATAATGTGTTTTGGATGATTTTTTATTTACTTGTAATTTGTTTATTTATAGGCTCTTATGGCGATGCCAGCTCCAGATTTCAGCCTTTGTCTTTTCTTAATTCCAGATAAAGTGGTATTGATAATTTCTTTCCTTCTGTTTAATGATTCTAAGGTCTTTTGAGTTTCCATGTTTTTACCAGATTTCAGCCTCTGTTTCTTATAAGTTGGCATGCTTAAATGAACCTTAAGAATAGTATGCATTTCGCCTTGGCAATTCGTACATTTTCGATGAAGTGCATTGACAATGAAATACGGAGGAGCTTCAGAGTGACTTTGACAGCTATTGATTGAATAATCTGCAAGTTCTTTGTTATTTGATTGTCAGCAAATGGAGGAGCAATTCATGAATCTGATTTTTCTATCACACTATTTGGAGGTAGGATGGTGCTCTATTTCTTCTTCTTTTTGGGTTATTCTTCTACTTGCATGGAATTGATTGTAATATGCATCATATGTTCGTCTTCAGACAGGGAGATTCCGCCAATTTTGGGACGAAGTACCCAAGAGTCGTCATATAGTGGAAGCTGTCCCAGGTATTTCAAATCTCAACGCAGTTCTTGTCTTCTTCGTCCCACATGGGCATAATTTCAAATTTTCAAATTCTATGCTCTCTATTTAGTTGAATGTGTCTTGTAGTTATAATTAGCGAGAATGTTTTTACTGGTCATCTGCTCAGAAATATCTTGTATATACAGTGGTTTTTTATTATAGCTTTTACTTGTTTATCGTTACACTCTACACTTGGCTTTCCTTGAGGCTATTAAGTAAGCATTTCTGCTTTTGCTTTTACAAGAAAGTGCTAGGTCTTGCTTATCTAAGCAGATTTCACGGACTAGGTAATAATTTTGTGCTATAATTGCGCTTATTGTTATGCTAATGAGATATTACATATATAATATATATCATATATGAGCATGCTTGTCCTTGCGACGATTTACAAGTGGCTTCTTTGCAGGTTTTGAGCAAGCAATACAAACCTATGCCATTCATGTTCTCTCCTTGACCTACCAGAAGGTTCCTAGATCTGTGCTTGCTGAGGTATGCTTTATTTACAATTATTTGATGTAACTTTGATATCTTCTTTACTGTCTTCACGTATGATGGCCATCATATTTCTTAGAAATGATTCATGCTTGTTTCTAGTAGCTGATTTCAGGCCATAGGTGGTAAGCGTTTAATAATTTTCACACACATCACACAAGATTCGTGAATTTCGACACCCAAATGAAAAATTGTAGTTTTCTTCCGCATTAAATTTTTGGAAGACTTTGAAAGCCATTTCTATGTGTTATCTTGGGAAGAATTCGTATAAAACTTACGTGTGATTTTGTTGTTTATTTTCCATTTTCTAATTGAATGTAACATGAGATGGATAAACAGGCTATCAATATTGAAGGCATTGCCTTGGACAAATTTCTTGATCACCATGTGGCTAATAGCAGTTGGGTTATTGAAAAAGGTCAGGGAGGAGGTCAGCTCATCGTCCTACCTCGAAATGAATTTAATCATCCTGAGCTGAAAAAAAGCACCGCTGATGCCGTTCCTTTAGAGCATGTAACGCGCATCTTTCCCATTTTGGGTTGATCTTTGTTCTGTATCTTGCATTTCTGTAGTTTGTTTTTGCTACTTCTGAATGAAATTTTCAGAAGAGCGCCACAGTAACTTTTGTCGAAACACTTCATTATTTGTAAGAGTCAAACTTGTGCCGTAATTTTATTCTGATTCTTCATCAACTTTTGGGTGCTTCTGAAGTCTACAGTTGTGATTAGTTACCAGGTAGTTTTTTATTACGATTGTTTCTTATCCACACTTTTAACACCGTTTGCCCTCTTTCTGAAATAAAACTAATATAATTTTATTATAATTCAAAAATTATAATCCAGAATAAAATAACGCTAGCCGGACATAGGGTTGTGTGTAATTATTTAATTTAAACGGTTTAATTTTATAATTATTATATTAAGTACTAGAATATAGAGGTTTTATTATTTTTGAAACAAATTATTATAGTAGTTAGTATTTCAGTTCAATAATTTTTAAATTTGGCACATATAGTCTTTTTATTTATGAAAGATTTTATAAATTTTTAATTTTAATATTTTTGTTGGATTAAAAGTGCTTATTTTAAAAAATTATATGATTAAAATTGTTTATTTTTTATAACGACAAGACTTGTAATATTTAATTTATAAATTATAGAATTAAAATATTTATTTTGAAAAATTATAAAAAATTTGTGTCTAATTTAATAATTAAAGAATAAATATTTTTATTTGATAAAAATTATTAGGAGTTTTTTTTTCCCATAAAATAACTGTTAAAAACAAATTATAAATAGAAAAAAGTTGGAAAAAAAGAAACAAGCTGAAATCGTATTCCTTATCCACCACGCTCGTAACATCGTTGCTTCGTTTGTATGCTAATTAATATTAAATGTATTATTTTTATTATTATAAATTTTAGAATTTTATTTATTATTTTTCAATAATTTGGATTTAGTAATGATAGTGTAACGTAGAATCTTACCGTGATAATTTATTTGTTATTTTTCAATAATTTGGATTTACAAGGGATGGAGAATGTGAAACTCGTATTCAAATACATTTATAAGGGTTCAGTACACTAAAGGCCTTATATTTAATAAAATTTATATATTTAAATTTATATTATTAAATTAGTATATTAATAATTTTTTATTTAATAAAAATTATATTAATGATCCAATTTAAAAAAAAAAACTTAATTTATAGATGGATAATTTTATCTTTATAAAAAAATATTTATTATTTTATGTATTTTCATTTGTTTTTTTTTTTTTTTTATTTCGATACAAAAACATCTCACATCATCTTAATAATTACCGTCAATTTTCATCATTCTCTTCGTCTTATTCTTTATATCGCCTTATTCATTTATTGGCCAACCAATTTTCAATATTTGTTATAAAATAATTCAATTTTTTTTTTATAAATATGTAGTTAGAAACACTATAAACTTTTTTGAAGTACTCATTTTTGTTCTTGATCGTTATTACCTATGATCTCATTGTCTACTTTATTTGATCAAACTTAAGAAAAAATTAACTTTAATCAAACACAGTAGTCAAAAAAGAATAAGAGGTGAAAAAAATTAGAGAAAGTGAACTAATATGGTAGACTCAATCATTGATAAAGATGATGCTTCAAATAATTTAGTAGTTATCTAATTTTAATTTTAATAAAAATTATATTTTTAATTATTTTACAACAACAATAAAGGGTGTTTGGTAAAAAAGAATGAAATAATATTAGAGCTATGACAAAGAGGATAATAAAAGTAGACATAATTTTTAGGGTGGATATAATTATTTTTATAATGGATAAAGAAAATAAGAAAATATATAAAATAGGGAAATTCTCGAGAAATCCCAAAATTTACTTCAAGACATCCCGTTAAATAATAAAATATTTAAAATAAAAGGAAATGACAAATTTATCCTTCTTACTTATAACTAAATAATACATCCCACACCCTACATCCCACATCCCACACCCTACATCCCACATCCCACTCTCTTAAAAAATTTCTTTAAAAAATTCTCATACATCCCACCCTATCTTCTTCACTCACCTCCACCTCCACCTCCAAATCTTAATTCAAAATATCAAAAATGAAAGATATGTACATGAAAAATGTAAAAAAAATGGAGTCAAAAAGCAAATGAAACAAGTATATAAATTTTTTTTTCTTCTGCAAATCGCACAGTGGTTCGGTAGGGGCTACCGAACATATTAGATAGGTTCGGTAGGGGCTACCGAACATATCAGATAGGTTCGGTAGCCTCTACCGAACCTTTCTAATATGTTCGGTATCCATTACCGAACATATAATAAACGTTCGGTAGCCCCTACCGAACCACTGCGCGATTTGCAGAAGAAAAAAAAATTTTATATACTTGTTTCATTTGCTTTTTGACTCCATTTTTTTTACATTTTTCATGTACATATGTTTCATTTTTGATATTTTGAATTAAGATTTGGTGGTAAATATGGGAGTGGAGGTGGGGGTAAAAGTAGAGGTGGAGGTAGAGATAGAGGTGGAGGTGAGTGAGGAAGAAAGGGTGGGATGTATGAGAATTTTTTAAGAGAGTGGGATATGGGATGTGGGATGTATTATTTAGTTATAAGTAAGAAGGGTAAATTTGTCATTTCCTTTTATTTTAAATATTTTATTATTTAACGGGATGTCTTGTAGTAAATTTCGGGATTTCTCGAAAATTTCCCTATAAAATAATCTTTTCGATGCATAAATGACTTAATTATTTAACAGATTTTATTTTTAATCTTTTAATAAAAAACATATATATATTCATTTGAATTATAAGAAAATAAACAATTTTTTTTCTGAGTGATTAAAAATAAACTGTATATATAAATAAAAATTATGCTATATAATTAAACCTAAAATAATAAATATTTTTATAAAGACAAAATAACCCTATATAAATTAAGTTTTTTTTTTTAAATTAAATCATTACTATACCTTTTATTAAATGAAGAAATTATAAATATACTAATTTAATAATATAAATTCACACACAGCATTAAATTTTATTAAATGAAGGAATTATAAATATATTAATTTAATAATATAAATTCACACACACACACGTATATACACATATTTTAGAAACTACTAAAATACAAAAAACCATTTACAACATAAAATTTGATTGTATGTTTAATTTAATACTGGAAAATTTGATCAAAGGTTAGGAATGAAGCTCCGCTTTATTTAAACGTTATTTATCCAACCTTTTGTTTTCCTTTACGAGAGTACAAATCCATAATGGTAATTTACATTTATTATAAAAATCTCCTCTTTTCATTTAGATCACCATTATGATAAAAATGACTTAACTTTAAAAATATTTTTTTTATAAAATAACTACACTATTCTCACATCCAACTCAAACCTTAAACTTTCTACAACCTACTTAAAAAATGTTTTAATGACTTGAATTTCGTGTAAATATTATAACATTTTATATCTGTGAGATTTTTTCCTTATCAAGGTAATTATTTCTTTATATTATAAAAACTAAACAGAAAAAAACAAATTAAAAACAAAAAAAATTACACCGTAAACTAGATGTTAGTTTAGGCTTAAAGATCAACGTCAGTTAATAACTACGTTAAGACTTTTCCTCCAACTAGTAAGCTAATGTTAGTTTCAATGCAGACCATATGAAAGATGAACAAAAAGCAATATAAAGAACCAATGGATGCAATTCTAGAAACGTTTTGCTGAAGAGCAAAGTTAACATATTTACAAGAATTAAAGTAAAAACCTAGAACAGGTACCGGGAGGAGGAAGAGCTCCAAAAATAATCTTTTTAACTGTAGACTATTTACTCCTTCATACTGTAGTATGAGGTCCGGAAGCTTCCAAGACAAAATGAAGAATGCAAGTAGTGCATGAAGTTACCTCTCAAGTCTTGTGTCCGACACGGTTTACCGCGTTAGTTTCTGCCCCTCATCATACTAAAAGAAATAACTCTTTAAATTGGTATGTTCCAAAGACAAATTGAGTAGATGGAACACAAGCAAAATATCGTAGATGGACCGACAAAACTTCAATGGCAGAGCGTCTCTCCATAGTTCACCCAGTTTACGAAGCTATCTGAAAATTCCTCAAGTACATTTGAATTCTGGGCAGCTCCATAAGATAGATCGGTTGCTGTTCGCTCTCTTTCCTACAAGGCTTAAGGAAATTAGTACTCGTTAGAAGAGAAATCCAAATACAAATATCAGAAAATGATAATCAAGGTACGATGAGAACCAAAAATAATAGCAGATAAAGGTCATTGAAGATATTTTTAGAAAATCTTTGTAGAAGTTCTACCTTTTTTTTTTTTTTTGCTAATAAAAAATATCTTCAACCTATGCTAGCTAGTTTGAACAGTTAATTAAACTCGGGTTCCTATAGAGACAGCATCTCTATAAAAATAGGAAATTCCCTTGCCTGAGTGTCACATACACCAAATAGCATAGAAAATATTGGATTCGGTATTTTAGTAGTTCTCCTATTTAATAAAAAGTATGCATGTTTAACTCATATTTTTATAGTAGTACACCAATATTCTATACATTTAATTTCAAGTACACTAATGATCTAAAATCATAACTTAATTGGAGATTAATGCATGTGCCTTATCCATATGAGTTATGAAGGGCAAAATTATCTTTAAAGTGTTTGTTTCTTCCCGCCAGTAAAAGCTTTATTTTTTAGTCCAAAGGCCCTATTTTTTTTCTTTTTCTTTTTTGTTATCAAAACTTCATTAAATGATATATAATATATTTGATATTATTTTTCACGTTTTTTTTATAAAACATAATATAATATATTTGATATTATATCATTTAAAATTTCTACATTTTCAAAATTAAATATATTTTAATTTTTTTTAAGCTTTAATTATGTTGAAGACAATTTTAATCTTTATTATTTTTATATGTGCCATACACATGCATTAATCACCAATTAAAATGTAAAAATTTTAAATAATATAATATCAAATATATTATATTATGTTTTACAAGAAAAATAATATCAAACATATTTTATACTATTTAATGAAGTTTTGGTAAAAAAAAAAGGAAAAAAGAATTAAAAAAGGAAGCTTTCATTGGCAGGAAGAAGAAAAACAAATTTAAAGACAATTTTGCCCTTCACAACTCTCACATGTTTAGCACATGCATTAATTCTCAATTAAGTTATTATTTTGAACCATTAGTGTACCTAAAATTAAATATAAGAATTACTGGTGTATCACTGTGAAAATATGAGTCCACATTTATACTTTCTATTAACTAAGGGACTACTAAAGTACTGAACACGAAAATATTCACCAATTAGTATCTAGGATAATTAATTGAGTAGTTCTATTTATCTTCACTGGGGCACGAACCCACCAACATGTCAATTTTATATTAGTTTTAAAACACAGGTGTTGTTATTAAATAAGGTGGGACCACAAGCATTTATACATGTAGAGTATATAGAATTTTCCTAACTATTTACATAATTCTTTCCAAATGGAGAATTATCATTTTAATGATTGGCAAGCTAGACGGAAGAATGCAGAAAAAAATGAAGAATCCTAAACTGCAATTATAGAGAATATGGAGACATGAGCCTGAGGTATCCAAGATTTCATTACCAAGATATTCAAAAATATTAAGAAAAATCTCCATTAAACTCCACTAAGGTAGAGAAATGCTTAGTTACTGAAATAAGAACTATGGTTACCCACCTTCATGCAAGATCCATATTCGCTGATGGTTGGAGTGGATTCTGTAGTTATTCCGTTGATAACATTCTCAGATGATAGTCCCTCAATTAGGGAATTCGCCAGAACTGACGACCTGAAAAGAAAACCCCTAAAAACTCAACTCTTTGTCAAGCAAAATAATTTATTTGAAGTGAAGCTGATAAGTTTTACAAAGCATGTACATAATTTCACACATAATACTATCATATTAAAGTACCTCTCATATGGCTCTTCCTCGCATGAATTGCCAGAGGAAGACAGCCAGTCCAGGTCAACAAAGTTTGAGCAGTTGTACAAATCTCCATGTTCTGAAAAATAAATATGATTGCTTTCATGGCACCGATCACGTTGCATGTCTCCAAAAAGTTGCCGACGAGGTATCGAGGGAGTGTACCTAAAAGCAAAGGGAGGGGGAAATATAAGCAATACATAATCACAAATAAGTTTTCTATTAGAACATAAGGACATGTCAGAAGAACTACGTTAAACACAAATGTACATTTTCTTAATAAAAACTGATATAATGGATTAGTTTTTGACAAAAATGTAAATTTGTATTCTAGCACAAAATTTATCTAAAGTCACATCCATCTCTCGTCAGAAAAACCAATTTCTAATGCTAACATCAGATTGTCTAGAAAAAAAAAAAAATCAATTGTGAAAAGTTAGCAGTACTCGTGGTCTTCATTTGTTGTTTTTGAACAAGTTTTAGGTTTCGGATCTCAAATCTCGTTATGTGATATTGCTAATGCACTCTCCAAGAAGATTGATGAAGTTTCTCCTCTTTCGCCAATTACTTTATGATGCTACAACTTGTCGTAGTCAGAGTAGGAGAATATGATGTACGAACATAAAACCCATTTAAAGTATAACTTTTATTTGATATAAATATTGTAAGGTCCAAAGATATTATGGTCCATTAGTAGTAAAAATAGATTATAAATAGTTTGTTTTCTTATTGTATTGGCAAGTCGTTGAATATTGAGAAATTATGAATGAAATTTGAGAAAAAGTTTGATCTTTCTTTTATTCTTCCAATCATATTACTTCATCTTCTTTCTTTATTCAAATTCTATGCTTCCATCTCTAAAAGTCTCCTACATAAACTTCGTTTAAGCTCATTTTTAGTAGTTGAGCATCCACTACCAGTCCGGGAAGCTCTATTAGCTATTCGTAGTATAAGCATTCTTCTATGCGGCCACAATTATACAAAATTTACCTTCTTGACACAAAATGTGCCATGAAAAATAGAAAAGTGAATAAATTTGGTTTTCAATGTAATGCTGGGTGACAATATAAAGGAAAGACTAGGTGTACTATGGCATATGTTTTCCTTCGATACCCATGGTTCAACAAAGCATTCAAAATAAAAATGTGTATCAAAAGACTAACAAAAATGTATACCAAAAATTTGCTTGTCATATACATTCACCAATCAAAAGAGCCACATACCTTGAATATGCAATACTATCACACTCAGTGGTGGATATTTCGGGTGATGACTCGCAAAGAAGATTGCTCGATCTATGTGATCGATCTTGCAAGGATGAATTAGAAAATTTCTCTCTCTCAGCATCAGAAGCTGACATAGACGAGCTTTCACGAAGAATGTTTCCATCAGAAAAAGATCTTTTGAATACAGATCTGGAAAACCAGCATAAGATAAACTCACAGTGTTAGAGAAGCAATGCCATGCAGTTCCCCCAGGTCATTTGGGGGATCTCACAAAAAAGACTACTTAGATGACAAGCTTCTCCCATGATATTTAAATGATTTCTAAGAAAGAATCACATAAAATGATCAACAAAACAAATGGTTTTTTCCAAATATAGTGACTAATGCGTGTATCTCACAGTTAGGGGTGTGCACAGTTCAGTTTACAAAGTTTCTTGGACACCTCTACTCACAGTATTCTTCAACATACCTCCCATCTTCATCAGGATCTGGTCCATGCCTCCCAGTATGCTGATTGGAGTCCAGTTCCCACGGTCCAGGCTTCCCTTGCTGTGGCTGGAAATGGCCCAGGAATCTGCTCAAAATGTTTAACACCCAAACAAGTTATCTTTAGTGCGATATTCATAAGCTTAAAAAATATCATGCAAAGTTGGACAACAAAAGCAATTAATTAACAGAACTTGGTGGCTTTGTTAGCTGAGAAAGAAGCTAGAATAGTAAAATAAAACAAATGACTGATCAGGCATGAGGATTGGAATAGCCAATGAGCATCACAAGTAGCAGAACAGGTCAAAGGTCAGAGCTTCCTTTCACCACCATGATATACAATAATAAGGTTAAATATATAACTTACAAATTAATTGCATTTTGCTTCTCTGAATCCATGTATGCATTGCTGTAATAACGTTGAAGAGTTCTAAAGAACTCCTGAGATTGGGTTGCCGCTCGCCATTGACCCCGTCTCTCAGAAAATATCTATTTAGCATCAAAATTCAGAAGCAAGAAATCAGTTAATTAGGTAACAAAATAATCTGAGTGGTGGAGAGAATTGCTGATGCAACAAACATGTCACTGGCAAAAACTCCAAGTGTAAATTACAACACACGCAATAACCCAGTCATACAAACGAAAATAGTTAAAGACCTCAAGACTCGTGAAATCAATACATCATTTCAAATGACATATGCAAAGCCATATATTTAAGTTACTCTAAATTTGTCTTTAGTGGTCGTGCAAACAAAAGATAATATAAAATATCTGCAAGGTTGACAGGACTTTGATGAAAATGGATCCATGGAAGATTGAACGAGGGCATTCAACAAGTTTATATCATTTGAGCGATAATCAGAAACAGTATATTTTTATCAGATGCTTTATGACAGCAACAAAGAAGTAAATCAACAATGAAAATACAGTAACATGATTTTATCTTACTTTCATATTTTGAGGTCTAACACCCCAGGCACATGAAGGTACCATACCTTGTTATGAGCTGCTGAACCACCATACTGGTGTGCCAATGTATCACCCATTCTCTCATAAAAACTCATTAAATCATCTGCCAAGGGAGCATCAAGATCAAGTTTAGGGTTATCTAAAACTTCCAAAGAATGAAGCTGGTGTCCAAGAGCAGCCAATCCATATGCATACTGAGCAACATTTGTTCGGTCTAGGCAGTCTATACAATTGGTTCTGAGCACCCCTTTTTGGGACATAGGAAGCTTGACTGAATGATTTCCATTTGCAAGGCTATAGCTTCCACTGAATTTCCTATCCAAATTAGATACACCCTCACTGTCATTGTTAGAATGTTGTTGGGTAGACAAGTTAACATTCATATTCCTGCATAACATAAGTAGGGCCAAAGTTGCTGTCAATAAACATAGTTAAAAAATTGATCGGCAGTAATATTAATGTCCTATACATGGTTAGGATTTCATAATGTTTCATGTATAGAGCTCACTCAATTCAAAGCAGGACCAACAGAAGGAAAGGGAATACTATGCAAAAGCACAAATATTAACGGTTTTGATAAGTATAACTTTTTTTTCCTTTTACTTTCTACACCACTGAACTTAATTCCCTTCCTGTGACCATAGATCAAATGTAACACGTGGATATTGGTAAAAAAAATTTGAAATAAGTAAAAAACACTGATACTTGCATAGCAACTCAATAGAATCAAACTGATGATTCAGGGAAGGGATTTTGGAAAATAAAAAAAATGATATTTCAGTATTTAACTTTTTACACTCTCACCAACAACAAATCTGTAATAATTTTAGAAAGAAAAACAACAAACTTGCCAAAGCATAAATTAAAGTATGCAAAAATAAATAAATTAAGAAATAAAATCTAACAATATGAGAAGATGTGTCAGATGGAGAAACTCACTCTGAGGAATAACACTTCATAGTAAATTCAGGTTTCAAGGAAGGCATTACTTGACAATACAAGAAACCCGTTAGTGTCAATGCATAAGCAGCTACCTTGCCCAGCAGTAATAAAACATTTGTAGATTTGCTGAAAGTGCAGACAGAAAAAATGGAATATGTTTAGAGAAGATGAAACTTAAGAAGCTCTTATAAGAAGAAACTGAAACTAACTATTCCTAATAAGACATGTACCTCCGTGAATGTCTGTGAAGATCCCAGTGAAGAAATCTAAGATGGTTCTCCTCAGATAAAGTTTTATTGATAGAATCAATTGCAGTAGCAAACTCTGAACGAAGTATGCACTCCCGAGGCTTCCTCTCATTTGTCTGTTGATTGGTCAAAACAAAAAATGAAATTTCTTAAAGATGTTAATAAAGCCTATTAAAAGGAGGGAGACCAGATTCAATAAAATCATAATATATAAAAAATTACCTTGATCAGATTCAAAATAATTATGGGGTTTCCATATCTATTGACAAGGTTTTCAAAATGAAGCCTAGTTGCTTCATAATTTGCATCGTGCTTTGACACTGGGAAAATAAAAATGTCAGATCAATAAATTAAGGCTGTTCGTAAAACTTAAACTAAATATGCAAATAAATTATACATACATATAATATCTGGTTTAATGTTCAAACGAGAAGTTTCTTGAGACCAGAACAGAGGTATTGAGCCACGGTTCTGCACAACTGAGCTTACATGCATAGGATATCCATCAGGAACATCCACAAATACAATTTGTTCTGTCTCAACATCATTAGCTACTCTTCCTTCCTCATTTACACCTCGCTTTAGATACCTATAAAAGATGAACATTGCAGCACATAACAACATCTCATACAAGCTAAATGCACATGCCAAAAAACCCAAATTCTTCAAGTGTTAGACAGCACTTAAAAGTAGGAATGAAGGAAACAAGCATACAAAATTGTGTCAGACAGCTACAATAACCATGGTAGAACAAACTGGTCCATTTATACCCCTAGAAAGTGGAGGCATGCAAAAAGTCTAATACAGAAAACAATGAATACAATCAACAATTCAACACATTTTACGTGAGAAGAACTCACCTTGTACCAGCATAATGACGGGAACGTCTTGCGATCAGGGTCAATTTGAACTCACGTCCAGATACAGAGAGCGTAGCCTGAATTCAAAGTAGAAATAACATAAAGCATATATTTCAGGTTAAGACCCTTCAAGCTTAGAAGACATAAGCTATAATTAAGGCAAAGAATATTGAAACGGAGTTCACATTAGCATGCATCTCAAAACTGGTCTTTTATAGAATGTCAAGTAGGGGAAAAAACATGAAGGAAAAAATAACATTTTCGAGCATACGCTAACGTTTTCAAGAATATTACATAGGCAACTGTTTCCACATTAATGATTTTGGGCATTCATTTTCGGTCAAAACAGACTAATCACACCTAATTTAATGTAAGTTGAATAATTAACAGTTCAAACTGACATTTTAAATAATGTTTTCAAAATAATTTATTCTCAGTAGCTGGGGAGAATCCATAAAATAGTGCAGAATATAATTAAATATATATTGACCGTCTACATCCAAATATATCACCAGACAAAGAACAGCAGTTTTCAGTTAAATAATCAAAGATACACTGCCTAACAATAAAATTAACCTATCGAGATGTGGCATTTCTAATTAGACTATAACTTAATTATTAAATTCAACTAAACATTTGAGTCTTCACCTGCTTAAAGAATCCATAAACTAGGGCAACCGTCCAAAGAGTATTTTGGAGATGGTTACGTATTCCTCGAGTTAGATATTCATTCCAGACAAACATGGTTTCATAAAGAACAAGACCTGATGCATTATCACACATGTTGTTTTGTAGGCTGCGCATAACATGGTATGAGTAGCTGAAAAAGAAGTCCTTTGTAAGATCCACTGTAGATAAGAGCTTCTTGTATCTATGCCATACAAAAATAACAGGTAATCAATAGTCTGAAAAATAAAATTTAAGAGAGAACACATAGGCACCAAGAGAAACAATTTTATTTTAATAATTCATTTACTTAAATAGTTGAAAAAATTCATTTATTAAAACTTGATTCAACAATTTTTACACCATTAACAATGTAATAAGACCATAAATAATATATGAAATTAGCTACTTCAGAAATAATATAACATTACAATAGAGCAGGCATGATGCATCATTAGTTTTTAAGTTCGGAATGGACAAAAGACCTGTTTTCATTCCTAGTATCTGTATTACTGCACTGAACTGCAGGGTTTGGGAGCAGAATCATTTCACTCTTGGAGATGCCATATACTGTGTGGCCACATATTGATCCAATCTGCCTTCTTTTAGTGATAAGCAACATGTAGTAAGGTCCCAAGAGTTTAATGAATCCTGAAATAGACAAAACAGCAATAATTTCACCATCATATTTCTAAAAAAAAATAATAATGCACAAAAACTAAAATAAACATCACAAAAAGCATACCAACAATTCCATAACAAGTAGTGACAAATTTCAGTCCACCTGTGGACTTGTTTCCTTCATGTATTCTCCTAAGGAGGTCCGAACATTCACTCTCTGTATATGTGGTAGAATCCTCTCGAACGTTCAGCTCTGAAGAATCCATTCGGTCAATCTTTAGCACTCTCCAGTACGTTCTACTCTTGTCTCTTCCTATCATGTAAAATTTCTGCATAAAAAAATAAAAATTTGAACATTTTCCACTACAGCAATTAATCAAGAAAATGCTTGTCAGATACCATAAAACTAAATACTCAGGTATGATGTACAGTTAGAAAGTCGCAAGTATAATAGAAATCGAAATTGAACTTTAAAATATTTGAATAGCAAAAAGATTATCTAACACCATGTACTAACATATTCAACCATCTGACTAAAAATACTATATACTATAGACATTGGCGCATCTTAAATTGAACCAAGATACTAAACAAAACAGTAACATATTTTTCCTTCATATACAAGTTTCTAACGAACACAACGCTGACAAGTTAATTGATAACCTTATATCCCAAAACCATACTATGGCCCGGCCTGTTAAAGGAGCAACATCGTCATTTGCTTCCTGGTGAACAGAAATCTTACTGAAGAGATACAAAATTGGAAAATTAACAAGCATATGAGGTTGAAAATGTATTGCATCAAGATTACACATGTAACTTTCAGATATCAAATAAATTTCACAACAAAATAAGAAGAGCTAATTTGACACTCACTCAACATTGCATACTGACACATCATAAATGGATTTTCCCGAGCCATAACTTACAGCAAATAGAAAATGAATTAAGTGCATATTACAGGAATCAAACTTTAGCAATCAAATAAAGTTGTGGTAAGAGCAACATAAAAAAAAAAGAACGTCTAGCAAAGAATTACCGCTTGAGTCTCATAGAGCTTGAATTTCTGCATATAAGCCTGGTCGGGAGAAGGTTGGTGATTGTCTCCTGCGTGAGCAGACGGCTCATTTTCCGAGAACGCCATTGTTAATCAGATCCCCGAGCCGCCTCGGGGAATTATCAAAAAGGCATGAAATACTATTCAGCCTAAATACATAGGCAGAAAATATATAACCGCAAAATTAATCTTCCATTGAATCTAAACCTCCATCCCATCCACTAATACAGATACAGTGATTTGGCTGCTTCAAATATAACATTTCACAATGAAATATTATCTTTCCTAAACAATTACAGACAGAAAATTAAAATTACTCAAAAACCCTCGTGACCTTCTGATTCCAATTACCAAAAGACAACAAGAACTGCGATCTTCAATCAAGCAAGCCGAATAATAAACCAGAATAATGTTGTTAGATCCAATCAGCCAACTTTCTTACCAAATAAAACTCCGTAATTACATAAATTGACGGAACACATACAATAATCAGAATCAGAAAAAAGGAAATGAGCTTAAAAATTGGATGCTTTATATGGAAAGGAAAAGATTTCAAGAGAAGATCGAGCAGAAAATTTGGGAACTCCTAAAATAAAGAGAAATAAAAAAATAACTAAAATTAAAATGTTGGGGAGGTTCGAGAAAATAAGGAGGTTGAAACTCGAAACCAGAAACATAGAAAGATAGAAATCAGCTAATAATTGATGTTGTTAATATTGTAATTTTGTTTTTTTCTTTACTTTTGCTACACTCTCTGCTTTTGTTTTCTGTATCTGTAAGAACTAAAACAAAAAACAAAAACTAGTACGGAGACTTAATAATAAATAAATGGGAAACGAAAGTTCAGGTCCAAATAATGTACTACAACAAACCACATCTTTGGTGACCGCTTCATACATGGTTGTTATTGTAATTAAACATTATATTTAAAAAAATTATATACGCGTAAAATTAATAAATAATTTCAAATTATTTTTATGATTTTATTAATTGTTTATCAGCTGACCATTTTATGTTGAATTGCTGATTAATTTCCTGACCAATATGTGTGCCGTATGATAAGTGATAATTATCCGATGTTGAAAAATATATTTACAAATTTATTGTTTATAAAAATAATTGTACATCCAGCTAATTTTTTTACTCTAGATTTTTCTTGCTTGTTCATTTTATATTTTTCAATTAATTATAAAAAAATCAAAACACCAAATAATGTTAGATAAAAAAATCAAATAAAATATTCCGACAAGGTTTGCGTTTTGGGATTTTATAAGTCATGTGTGACATAAGAAACATTAATTATCTAGAAGATGTTTCTTAGACCTTTCTATTATATTGGATTACAAGTAAATTATTGTGAATTATTTAACCTCTTTATCTTAATTTATAAGATAAGAAAATGTCATTTTACAAATTTATACGATCAAATTGATTATAACGTGAAGAAAACTTGATATTGTGAAGTCAACTTTATGTGATGATGCTCTGCATTACTTAAAACAAAAATCATCACTAAACTTTATATGACATTTTTGAAGGAAAAAAATGTGACTATTACATTACAAATTATGTCTCAATAAAAAGTCACATATTTAAATCACTTGATTAAGTTTTATTGTAGATTGATAAATGGTTGATCCCTTTTTAAAAAATAATATGACTAAAATCCCAAGACCTATATTTATTGTTTAATTTGAAAATATATTTATTAAAATATAACATATTATAAAAGAAAATAAGTGCGAGGTGAAGGATAAGTCTCTTAGTGTATATCATGTATAATGTGTCCCAACTTCTGAACATCATTTGTAAAAGAGAGAAGTATTAACTTGAACTAAAATTATTTTAAATATTAATTTTACTAATTATTTAAAAAAAAAATAGTTGGTTATTGAATTAAGATGATACAGTGATTAAAATAAATTAAATTAAAAGAAAAAATATATAATAAAAGTGAAAATAATTGTAATTAACGTGTTATTTTAATATGAGTTCGACCATGAAACATATTTTTATTTTTGAATTTCATATGTGCATGTAAGACTGTTAAAATGGTGGATAAGAATTGATCTTCTCATAACCTAATAAAAAAAAGGGAAAATAACAAAACTAACACCCCCCAAAAATTATAATAACAAAACTAGCACCCCTGTGTTCAATTAAAATTGAACGACGATAATTTGGACTCGTTCAATATTGAACGTTCAATATTATCCGTTCAATTAGAATTGAATGACGATAATTAGACCTATTTAATATTGAACGTTCAATATTTTACGTTCAAATTGAATATTGAACGTTCAATATTAAACGTTCAATTCTAATTGAACACAAGGGGGTGCTAGTTTTGTTATTATAATTTTTAAGGGGTGCTATTTTTGGTAATTTTCCTAAAAAAAACAAGTCTTCTGCAGAAGTACATGTTTTCTAGAGGGAGGTATTTATTACCTTCTAAGTTCCGAATCCACCGAGCCACCGAGGGTATTTGATGTCTGCTGTATTTACATTAATTTATTATCTCACAGTAACTAATTTAACAGTCATTTATTGGTAACAAATAAAAAATAAATTTAATAATCTTAACCGATAAATAACTGTGTTATAATGTACAAGTTGACAAATAGATTTTTCCTAACAAGTGCAAAGCAAGTAGCAAAGTATGATGCGATTGATTGGACGTGTACGAGAGGATGGTTGAATCCACCTTTACAAAGCATCCAACACAGTGAGCTACCTTTTAGTCACTCATTTGAGGTCGTTCATTTTGGGTGTTTGATATGCAGCCAACATTTTCCTCTAATTTTTATTAAATTTTTTTTTGTTCAATATAATATTTTCATTGTTCGCATACTTTCAAAATAAAATGAAGGGTTCACCCAACATGATAAATTGATAATTGATATGATTTATGTATTATATGTTTTGGCTTGTGCATTATGCAGGAGTATCAATGGAGGAACATTGTTGGAACGAGACAGCGGCGGATCTCTACATAGTTTAGTTTTAGGAGAACACGTGCTCCACTTCAATTTTCGATAAATAAAATTTTAGGTGTAGTATTTATAAAATTATAAATAATTATATATACAAAATATTACCGTGTTCCACCTGAATTTTAAATTTTATATTTAATATTTAATAACTCAATATAAACTTAATAATTTGTACATATTTTCACTAAAATAAGATACATATAATATATATTTTTAATTAAAAATAATTAATTATTAAAAAGTATCAAATATTATTTTTTATTACGATTTTTAGATATAAATTTTAAATCTTCCACCCAAACGAGGGCGTGTGAATAGGCGAAAGGCTTCTGAGCCCTTGTATAGTACTGCTCTTGGAGGCCTCTATGACAGTTTAAGGCATTAGCGTTAACTATTCTTTGTATATAGTATCTCTCTTCTGCATGCTAAGTTACTTTGCGACTTATTCATGCGAAATCCTAATAACTAGTTTTTAAATTTATAATAGGAAATGCAAATTCATACATCTGAGTTCTATTTTTTCTGGTGTACAGGGAGAATACAATTTTAACATACCATCCATCGGATTCACATTTTCTGCAAATTGTATTAGAAATTGCTTTTTATCTTAACTTAACATAGATAAATACTGTAATATAGCTAGAAATTTTGTTCAGAGTGAGACATCATATTAGTAATTCTTTTACTCATAGAATGAGTAGTTGTAATTTAGTGACATTAATGTCACTTTATAAGGTATGCAAATATAAGATAGAAGTTTGATGGTGTGATTTGTGTAATATTTTTTTTAAAAAATATTAACAATATAAAATAAAAATCAAATTTATATTTTTATTAAAGAGTAATGAAGAAAGATCTAGAAATAGAATTTGTGAACAAATATTAAACAAAAAAAATATATAAAATAATAGTTATATTGTATTAGAGAATAATAAAAAATTTAAATTTAATTTTTTTAAAATTAAATTTAGTATTAAAGAAGTCGTTAATTAAATAAAAATAGGGAACGAAGAATAATCTAAAAATATGATTAAATTGTTTTTTTTTTATTTTTTTTAAATATAAAAAATAATTATATTGTTAAAAATATTATTTTAATCTTAATCTTTATAATCAAGCTACAGAGGGTGAAAATAATTTCAATTAATATATTTCTTAATCAAAAATTAAGTATTTTTGTACTTTATATTATTTATATTATTGATAATGACTGTTATTATTTTAAATATTAAAAAATTTAAAAATAATAAAAATAAAAAATGAGAAAAGAATTTAGCAATTTTATTTATTATTATATATAAAAGTATGAGATATAAAATAGTATATTTATATAAAAATTCATAAAATTTTTCAAAATTTAAAATATATTATATGTTTAAAAAAATTAATTTTTATAAAGAGCACTATCAAATTTTACAAAAAAAAATATTAAAATTATACAAATATCATAAATAAAATATATATTTTTAAAAATTAAGAGGAGACGTATGGCTTGTGCTTTCGTCCTTGGATTAATATATCTATAATATTTGAAATATATTCACATTTTTTTTATTTTCGAGGGCAACAATTATTTTTATCACATGGTTTAATTTTTGGCCTGAAATTAATATATATATATATATATATACTATATTTAAAAAATAATAATTTTTATGTTATAAGAAAAATAAAATATGTATATTCATTGCATGAAGAAACTAAAATTGAAACTTTGTCTATAAATTTGTTATCTCATATAATTAAATTATTTATTTTTACTCCATATTAAAATTTTGTTAATTTTTTTTAATTATCACATTTCAATTCCTATGTACTAAAGACTTATTTTATAATGATTTTGATTTCTAATTTTTCTTAAGTGATTTTTTAATTATATATATTTGGTAACAATTTCTGATTTTAATTTTTTATATTTTTAAAGAATTACTGTCAAAACATAGGGTGATTCATAAATTAAAAAAAAAAAAGATTTTTGAATAAGATTTCTAATTTTTTATTTTTTTCATTTTGACCAAATATTTTTTTTAAAGAGTAAATCAAATTTTATAACTTTTGTATGTATAAATATTAAAAGAAAATAATAAAAAACTTAAAATTTGTAATAAAAAAAATATTTTTAAAATTATTTAAAAAAAATTAACAAATAAAAAACCTTATCAAACAACTTAAAAATAATTTTTGATTTTTTTTCTTGAATATTACTAAATATAAATTTTTATCAAACACTGATGATTATTTTTATAAAAATATTAAAAATTATAAAATTAATTATTTAATCATAAATAAAAAATTTTATCAACTAATTAAACACATTTTAAATCAAACCATGAATATCTATTTATTTTTTTCTTCTTCTAATGAATCATCTGAGCATCCTTGCACGTAAGAGTTAAACCCTTCACCCATTTCCACGTCAAAATGCAAACTCTAATTGCCTCAAGAATTGTGAAAAATCACGGGTAAAAATAGCCCAAATGTTTGGTCATTAAGCCGTGTGGGATATAGATTGGGATGATGTCTTGATCAAAATAAAATTATTTATATAATTTCCTTCCAATTATCAAATGATCACGAGGCAAGACATGCATTTTGAATGAAAAAGCCACTTTGTATCCAACCTAAAAATGGGTGTAAAATCTCCTAACCATGAGAAAGTGTAACCGATAAGAAAAGGACGAGAGAAGAAGACGTAAATAAAATTCCATAAAAATTATTTTTCGTTACCTTCATTGTGTATAACTTTTCAAAAAAAAAAAAAAAAAAAATATATATATATATATATATATATATATAAGAAAAAAATAAAAATATTTTTTAACTAAAGAATTAAAAATAAAAATTGTTGAATCATTTATACTAATTTTTTTTTAAATTTAAGTAATATTTAATTTTTTATTTGAATCTAATTATTTTTTAAAGTAATATTTTAAATAAAGGATCCGTGAACATTTTGTGTCTGCAAATAAAACTGTCCTTTTATTTTAATCTAATATATTTAGCATTCATTATTATTATTAATAATTCTCGTGTATATAAGTAAAATTTTTGAATGATAAAAATATTTTTATTTTTTTATTACAAATATATCAAACAGTCGTACTCATGGAATTAATAGCGGAAATGTTACTTTAATTTTATTAAAAATTTAGTTTAATTTTATAATTTTTTTATTAAGTGAATAAAAATATTTTTTTTTAAGATATAATTTAGTTATATAATTTTTTATTAAATAAAATAAGAACATTAACTTCATAAAAATTAAAAAAAATTATATTTAAATTATTATTTTGATTTTTTTAAAACTTATTTTAAAAATTAATATTTTTATTTTATTTAATTAAAAAATTATAAAATTTAACCAAACCTTTAAAATAATTAATGCCACTATTCTACCTTTATTTAAATTACATTATATTATACCCCTACACTTGGTGTATATTTTTGGATGATATGATGTTAAATTTATGTTTATAATTATAATTAATAAAAAAATGTATCAATGAAGGAAAGGGTGAGAGTCTGCGAGGAGTCTGATTTTTTTGTTAGTCGTGCTTTGAGATTTCGAGTCTGCCGAATAATTGCTGGAAATTTAGATGGATCCAAACTCCAATGAAGATTTTGTGTACTTATTGAATTTAGGGTTCTCTTTCTTGGTTTCCGTTTTTGGGTTTGTAACTGTTATAACCGTAACATGATAGCTATAAAGGAGATGGAGATAAGAGATTTTGTGTGATTTGAGATTGAAGTTTGAACATTGTGGGATTATTGGGCGGCGACTTGTTCAAAGCCTAAGTTTTCTTTTATGATACTCTTTGAGACTTCACGGGATTAGATATCTAAATTCGCATTAATCACAATATCCGCACTGATTTTGGGTCCACTGTTCGGTTTTTCTGTGGGAGACATTGTTGAACTTTGTTGGGAGCTTCTGACTTTTGAGAATTGTCGAGTCTCAACTGCGAGATTTATTCCCTGGTAATTAACTCATCTGTGTCCTTCACTTTAATTTACTTCCAAGAATTGTTTTTTTTTTTTTTTAAATGTTTCTTTTTCGTTTTATAGTGTTGCATGCTCAAGAAATGTGAAAATGTGAATTATACTCATATACAAGCTTCTTAGCTTTTGAATTGGTTTGCGGGTTATATTAACATTTTTACAACAGCTAAAGTTCAATTGGCTTTCTTTTTGGATTATTGGTTTCTTGGCGATGAACTTGCTCCTTGTTCTTATTGATTAAGAGTTGAAATTGTTCTGTCTTTTCTGAGATTTGCCTTTTTCCCCTCTTATCTTGCTATTTGGCGTAGGTCCTTGACTTGTGATTGGTGATTGAATTTTTGGGAAATCAGCCAATGATTCATGATGAGTGGGTTTGGATTGGGAATCTTTGACCATGGACAGCCCTGACAAGAAATTTTCAGAGATAGTTAATATAGTGAAGTCCTGGATCCCTGGGAGGTCTGAGCAAGCAAATGTGTCCCGGGACTTTTGGATGCCTGATCAGAGCTGTAGGGTATGTTACGAGTGTGATTCCCAATTCACGGTCTTTAATCGCAAACATCACTGTCGAGTTTGTGGCCGAGTTTTCTGTGCCAAGTGCACAGCTAACTCGATTCCTATCTCATCAGCTAATGAGCCGAGGACTGGTCGGGAAGACTGGGACAGGATCAGAGTCTGTAATTATTGCTACAAGCAGTGGATGCAGGGCTTAACGAAGATTGATAACGACGATGGTGTGTCCAGCCTTGGACAAAGTAAATCACCATCTGAAATGAGCTTGGCTAGTAGCAAGTCCAGCTGCACTTGCCACAGTAGCAGCAGCATTGTTGGATCTACTCCTTACTCAATGGGACCTTACCAGCATGTTTCGTCTAGTTCTAATTTTAGCCCCCTTCAGTCTCCCCAGATAGATTTGGTTGCAGTTCAGCAAGAAAAATTAGCATGTCATTCGTGCACAAATACTGAAACAACCATGGAAAATTCAATGCCCAACCAGTTTGGCTTGTGCATGAACAGGTATCTCCTGTCTTCAATGAATAATTTATTTGGGCAGTGCTTGCCAGTTGCCACCATTTTCTATGTTTTCATTTGATGTTGCTGCTGTCATATTTTTGTACACTGTTAATTGAATTGAGGATTGTCTTAAGGAGGGGGAAGGCCGAGGTGGGGTTAGCAATTATCTTTTATTCTTGAGACCATCTCATTTAACTTGTTGCTTTGCTGCTTTATGTTATCTACTTATCATTAACCTGCCTAGCTTTTGTGTCTTAAGTGGCATGCTAACCTGTCATGCCCTATTAATTTTCAGATTTCTTTGGTGCATTTATGTTGTAATCTGCAATTTTTTCTTGCTTATCCTTCAGTTCCAAGAGCAATGATGAGGGTGATGATTATGGTGTTTATCATTCAGATTCAGAAACACAAAATTTATATCCAGTCGATATTGATGAGATCAGCAAGGTCTATAGGCCACAGGGGATGCGTACTGATGATTATAACATAGATGACAAACATTTAAGTTGCTCATCGTTGCCTCAGAATTATGAAACCCCATGTGTTAAGAAAGTTGGGGAAGAACCTGATGAACATGATAATGTTGATGAGTATGAAGCTCCATCATATGATGTGGAGAGCCCAAAGGCTGAGCCTGTGGATTTTGAGAACAATGGGCTACTGTGGTTCCCTCCAGAGCCAGAAGATGAAGAGGATGAGAGAGAAGCTGCATTATTTGAAGACGACGACGGGGGTGCTAGTACTACAGGGGATTGGGGATATCTTCACTCTTCAAACAGCTTTGGCAGTGGGGAGTCTCATAGCAGGGACAAGTCAGGTGAGGAACACAGAAAGGCCATGAAAAATGTGGTGGAGGGGCATTTTAGAGCTCTCGTAGCTCAGCTTTTACAAGTTGAAAACCTACCTGTATCTAATGATGACGACAGAGAGAGTTGGTTGGACATAATTACATCTTTGGCTTGGGAGGCTGCCACACATCTTAAGCCTGACATGAGCAGAGGTGGAGGAATGGATCCCGGGGGATATGTGAAGGTTAAGTGCATAGCCTGTGGCTGTCGCAGTGAGAGGTAATTTCATTTAAGCTTCACTCCCATTCATGGTTTTTAGCTTGTAACATCTTATTATCTTATCTTATGCTTGGCTAGCTCGCTACTCATCAGTTCCTTGAGTAGTGTTGGATAACATCATCATTATTTTAACCTTCCAATCTGATTCTATTTTTACACTTGTTTTTTTGTCCTGTTTCTCCTTTTTTTCTGTGAGAGGCAATAAAAGGTTGCAATTGCAGCTGCACTTCCTCTTCCTCTTTTTATTTATTCTTTCTTTCTGACCTAGTCCTAGTTTAGGTGTAGTTTATTTGCACCATTTGGTTTCTCTCATAATGATGTGCAACTATTTAGTTTCTATTTTATAAGTCCTCTTCTTTTGCAATCAATAAAGATCTGAGATTTTTTCTTTTAGTTGATGGGAATTTGTAGTCTGGGACTAGTATCGGAATGTTAGAAATTTTTATTTTATTGTTGAAGCAAAATCTGAGACCATTCCGTATATTCCTGATGTTCAGTGGAATCAAGTAGTGTAAACTCTAAAGCATCCCAGCTTCGAGTGAATGGCATTCATACTACCTGCTTCATCAGTTGGTTTTAATTTTATTTGTTTGGATAACATCTAATTTCTATCATATACTAATTATACTTTATTTTCTTTAGTATGGTGCTTAAAGGAATTGTTTGCAAGAAAAATGTGGCTCATCGGCGAATGGCAACAAGGATAGATACACCGCGTTTTCTTATTCTTGGAGGAGCTTTGGAGTATCAACGTGTTTCTAACCTCTTGTCGAGTGTTGATACTTTGTTGCAGCAGGTTTTAATTGTTTTCCCTTAATTATTTTTCTGATTAGGTATGTGATATAAATTTTGATATGGGGCCTCCATTAGGGACCAGTCAGTGGACATATTCTTTTAATTGATATCCTTTTATGCCTTTTCTGGATCATGTATCTTCTAAGCACATCATACTTTTCTTTCTCTTCATTTTTTTTTTCAGGAAATGGATCATTTGAAGATGGCTGTTGCCAAGATTGAAGCTCATCATCCTAATGTTCTTTTGGTAGAAAAGTCAGTATCCCGTTATGCTCAAGAGCATCTTCTTGCAAAAAACATATCACTTGTTTTGAATATAAAGAGACCCCTTTTAGAGCGCATAGCCCGCTGCACGGGAGCACAGATAGTGTCTTCAATTGATCATCTCATATCACCAAAATTGGGATATTGCGATACATTCCATGTGGAGAAATTTCTTGAAAAACATGGCAGTGCAGGACAAGGTGGGAAGAAATTAACAAAGACTCTGATGTTCTTTGAGGGGTGTCCAAAACCATTGGGCTGCACAGTAAGTCCTTTAACATTACCAAAGAATTGGAGAAGAGAATCAATTTTGTGTTAGATCTAGGGTTGTGTTCAATGGGTGAGGGTTAATTGTCACCGTTAATACTAGATATATGCATTGGGACTGTCTTTGCCAAACATTGTATTTCTGAGTTTTGAAGCTCAATATAGCAAAGATAAAGAGAGCAAATTTGCATATTTTGTATGATCATTGATCTGGATTGTCAGTGTGGGATGTCCTGCTGGTATCTTGTTGAAAATCTATTACACGAGTCAATCCTTTTTGCCTTCTTTCTGCTCCCTGATCTGCAAGGTAAAATTATTGCAAATTTTTTAAATGGATCCACTTTTTGGCTGTATTTCAGATTTTGCTCAAGGGTGCCAGTGGGGACGAGTTAAAGAAGGTGAAGCATGTTGTCCAGTATGGAGTTTTTGCAGCTTATCACTTAGCTCTGGAGACATCATTTCTTGCTGATGAAGGTGCTTCACTACCGGAGCTTCCTCTGAAGTCTCCAATAACCGTTGCCTTACCTGAAAAACCATCAAGAATTGACAGATCCATTTCAACAATACCTGGTTTTAGCATCTCGTCCACAGGAAAGCCTCTTGGATGCGAAACTGTCAGTACACCAGGGAAACCCAACAAAGGCCCTGATTCAGATAGGGGCTTATCCAACAACAATGACCTCATTTTAAAACTTGACGGGGATGATTCAACCCACTCCTTTACACCATCTAGTTGTTTCTCAAACTCTATAGAATCTATTGCTTCATTAACTTCCTCGTCCTTTCCACCCCAGGTTATCTCAGGTTCCAACTGTTATGAAATCTATCCAATTTCTGCCTCCATGGGCACTGATAATTTAGGTATTAAAGAAACTTTTCAAGTTGTTATATCTAATGCGGGGAATATAACATGGATCATTGTTTAAATTATATTTCTTTTGGAATATCAGAACCATCAGGGGAGGGCAGTGGAACTGGTCATGCTAATTGCAACTCATTGGCTGCAAATCAAGGTACTGCGAAGGTACCATCAATAAGTCTAGAAAGTAATCATCACAATGAGGTAGGCTTTTCAAAGGAAGAATTTTTTCCACCATCTGATCATCAAAGCATTTTGGTGTCCTTATCAACACGTTGTGTGTGGAAGGGAACTGTGTGTGAAAGGGCCCATCTCTTCCGAATAAAATACTATGGAAGTTTTGATATGCCTTTGGGACGGTACTTATGTGATCACTTATTTGATAAGGTATTCATCATTTTTTCGATGGTTACCTTTTTTAATAAAATTATATAGATTGTCTTTTTAACGCTATTCACATGAGAAACAATTGTGACTTAGCCATTTTTCTCTGTCAGAATTATCTCTGCCATTCATGTGACATGCCATCAGAAGCACATGTCTATTGTTACACTCATAGGCAAGGAAGCCTTACAATATCTGTTAAGAAACTTTCAGAGGTCTTTCTACCAGGGGAAAGAGATGGTAAAATTTGGATGTGGCACCGGTGCCTGAGGTGCCCCCGAACCAATGGGTTTCCTCCAGCTACTCGTAGAATTGTAATGTCTGATGCTGCCTGGGGTTTATCTTTTGGGAAATTCTTGGAGCTGAGCTTTTCAAACCATGCAGCTGCCAGTAGGGTTGCAAACTGCGGTCATTCCCTTCATCGTGATTGTCTCCGCTTCTATGGGTGTGTTTATTCCCTTTAAGAACAATAGTGTCATATTATAGAATGATACTGATTTACATACAGAATGACTCTTAGTTTGGGCTATGATTTGAATGCTTCCTTATTGGCTGACATGTCAGTCTGAAGCATGTCCCTTAAAATTGGATGGTGTCTCTGTCTTCTTGCATTTTCTAAGAGAACTTATTTTTTTCCCCTTTACTTGTACAGTTTTGGAAGATTGGTTGCTTGCTTTAGCTATGCTTCAATTACTGTGAACTCTGTTTATCTTCCACCCTCAAAACTTGACTTTTATTATCATGATCAAGAATGGATCCGAAAGGAAGCAAATGAGGTGCAATTAGTAGTAATCCCAAGTTCTTGTCTTTGCTTCTTGCTGCTAAGAATTAACTATTAGTCTTTTATTTTTGCTCTAAACTATTGTCTTGTCTGATAGGTATATGATCAGGCAGAGCTACTCTTTACCGAAGTGAAGAATTCTCTTGTAAAGATTTCACTGAAAATATCAGCTATGGGTTCACATTATGCTGAAACAAGAACATTTGAATCAAATCAAAAAGTTGCAGAACTGGAGGGAATGCTACAAAAGGAGAAAGAAGAATTTGAGGTAGCTCATGTGTTATAGTTTGCCCCTGATAAACTTCATTTTAGGACTAACCTGGGATAATGTTTAGAATGATCTCTTTTAAATTTAATTTTCTGCATAAAGTTGAACCATGGAAAGAGTCAGGCATTTCATTTGATGTAAATGGTGCTGGGTGACTTGATAGCTCATTCATTAGAGAAATGATTTTGATTGGAGAAAACAGAGATTTCCTTTCGAGGTGACAATGAAATTTGACAAGGATGAATACACCCTATAGAAGTCGAAAGGATTGTGGCACCTACTGAGTGTAGTTGTCTTAAATTAACTAACCTTGTTATTAGGGCTAAGCATGTTCTTAGTACATTGCTTGGCCGATATTTACAGAACTGAGAATTTATGCACACTGCCCTCAAAGATGCGTGCTTTGACATTTAAACTGACTGTTCTTATCAAATATCTCCATAATTCGAGTCATCTGCAACTTTCAACTGAATGGATAATCTATTTTTTAGGCCAAGATTAAACTAATAGAATAGCACTGAGAATTTAAGCATACTGCCCATAAAAAATCAATAACCACTGTCCCAGTGGTTTTAGTTCCTATGGTATAGAAATGGTCTATCTTGAAAATAAAGGTAATCTTTTGTCATTGTATATAATTTCCTCCCTTTTCTGTTTTACATTCTTTTCTATTCTTTAAAAGGAGTTATATGACTGTGGAGAACTATTTCATATTGGTAAATGGCATGTTTTCTAGGAGTCATTACTGAAAGCATTACCCAAGGAGGAAAGTGGTGGTCAACTTTTAACTGATATACTTGATATCAATAAATTGCGGAGGCAGATACTTTTCTATTCGTATGTTTGGGACCAACGCCTGATTCATGCAGCCAGTTTAAGTAACAATGACCTGCAGGAGAGCTTTAACAGCTCCATTCCAAAACCCAAGGAGAAACCCGTAGGTTCTATGGAGAAGATTGTTGATTTCAATTTCACCATGCCTGTTAAAGGCTTTAGTAGCGGTGATTCCTTTCTTTTGGAGACAAAACCCAAGACAAGCACCAGTCCACAAAGAGACTCTGGCTCAATCCGTCAGTCTGGTGGAGTTAAAAGTGGGAATAAAATGGGCATGGAACGGGGTTATAGGAATGAGGCTGAGCTTTGTCTTTCATCAAGTGCTAGTATCAATGATAAATCTGATCCTTTGGATTCTGGAAAATTGAAACAAAAGGCATCGTCGGAGGGGGATTATCCAATTGAGGAAGATTTATCTCATATCCTTGATGCTGCTAGGACTGGTGAAAGTCACCCAATCAGTATTTCATGCAAGGAGGATGGCTACCCTTCCACTGCTGATGATGCAAATACATCACCCAAAAATCCGGAAAATTTTGCTCTTGACCAAATCAATATTGAGGGAATTTGTTCTCTTAGCTCTACCTTACCCCAAAAGGGGATTGAGAATGTAGAAAGCTGCACAAAGTGGGCAAGCAGGTCCTTTTCAAACATCAATAGTTCAATAAACATGAATGCCTTATTGAGTGCTCAAAAGCTTTGCAATGGTGAGTACAACCCCATATTTGTTTCTGGATTTCTGGAATGGGAACGAAACTGTGGTGCCAGACTGCTTTTGCCTGTTGGTGTTAATGACACTGTTATCCCTATCTATGAGGATGAACCCTCTAGTATTATAGCTTATGCTCTTGTGTCACCTGAGTATCGTATGCAGTTGTTTGAGTCTGAGATACAAAAAGATACTGGGGATACTTCTGTCTCTTTTCCACTTTTTAATTCAGTGAATCTACTTTCTCTTAATTCTTTTGATGAGCCTCTTGTTGATACCTACAGAAGTTTTGGCTCCTCTGATGAGAGCATTTTATCTGTTTCTGGGTCTCGCATCTCTCAGGTTATGGATCCACTCCTCTACTTAAAGGCTCTGCATGCTAGAGTTTCTTTTACCGATGACGGTGCTCTTGGCAAGGTGAAGTACTTAGTGACTTGCTACTTTGCAAAACAATTTGAGGCTCTAAGGAGGAAATGTTGCCCTTATGAATTTGATTTTGTACGATCTCTTAGTCGTTGCAAGAAATGGGGGGCACAAGGTGGCAAGAGCAATGTTTTCTTTGCAAAAACTTTGGATGATCGATTTGTTATTAAGCAGGTTACAAAGACAGAGCTAGAGTCATTTATCAAGTTTGGACCAGATTATTTTAAGTATTTGTCAGAGTCAATCACTGGTGGAAGCCCAACTTGTCTGGCTAAGATCCTTGGAATTTATCAGGTATTTCTTTGATTACTTTTGTGGTCGGTAAATTGAACCATCCCCCAAAGAATAAAAACTTCAGCTACTTAACAAATCTAGGGTCAATGGATTTCTGATCCACTAACTACAATTAGTAGTCAACTTAAACCACCCATCTCATGAGAAGTAATCATCACTTATCCATTGATTGCGTATGTTATGACACCCGACAATCAATTATATGGTCATTGAACCAATCTACATGGTTGTGTAACTGAACTTTTGGATGCTATAAAGTACGTACCCCCAACTTCGAGTATTAAATGAGGACTCAGGGTTGACTACTGTTGTGTTCTTGTTCTTTCGCCATGTACAATAGAAATTAAATCTTCCACAAACATTATCGTTTTCTTAAGTGCTACGCAATGATCTATTGGTTTTACTTTTTTCCTCTAGGTAGTCCACATGTAAGCCTAGTGTTAGTTTTAAGTTGCAATTCAAAGAGTTCAGAATTTTTTATTTTTGGCTAAGCACAATGTTTCTTTTGCTATAGTTATTCTCCTCTGTGTCTTGGCATGGCATGTTGATTTGCAATCTTCTCTTTCTTTTCCTGTCTTAAAGGTGTCATCAAAACACATCAAAGGTGGGAAAGAATCCAAGATGGATGTTTTGGTGATGGAGAATCTTTTATTTAGACGTAACATTACAAAGCTGTATGACCTAAAAGGATCTTCTAGATCACGATATAATCCGGATACAAGCGGAAGCAATAAAGTTCTGTTGGATCAGAATCTAATTGAAGCAATGCCCACATGCCCAATTTTCGTGGGGAATAAAGCAAAGAGGTTGCTAGAGAGAGCTGTCTGGAATGATACTTCATTCCTTGCTGTAAGTTAAACTTTATTGCCCGTTATGCTGTTAATATTTTCACACGTTAGATTAGGCAATCCTACATATTTGCTTCCAATACATGCCATTTCTGGTAACTTGGTTTCATCCGATGAAGGAACTTTAACCTATTTAAAAATAAGGTTAGTTTAGTATATTCCCTAGTTATAGACATGCCATGTACTCCACAATTTAACGGGAATTATAATTCCAGTTAGTCTAAATAACAGTCCCATTCCACAATACCCCAACCTCCTTATCAAGAATAAAATATTATGAAGAGTTTGTCAGATAGTTAGGCAATGTTTCACATAGAATCATTTTTTCAGCTTTTCTTGCCGTTTATGTTGCTAATATGTCTTTGGATATTTTTCTATAGACAATTGATGTGATGGACTACTCATTATTGGTCGGTGTGGATGAGGAAAGACATGAACTGGTTATGGGGATCATAGATTTTATGAGGCAATATACATGGGACAAGCATTTGGAAACTTGGGTGAAAACCTCAGGCATTCTTGGTGGACCTAAGAACGCAACTCCAACTGTGATTTCACCTCAACAGTATAAGAAACGATTCAGGAAAGCTATGACTGCATATTTTCTTATGGTGCCCGATCAGTGGTCCCCCCAACCAATCGTTCCAAGTGGGTCCCAGTCCGACGTTTGCAACCAAAACGCACAAGGTGGGAATTCCCTTGATTCACAAGGTATATAGTAGAACCTATGGCTGTACATGAAAATGTATTCCCTATTGTAATTTTGTAAATGACTAGGCTACTTTTTTTGTTTCTTTGTTCTTCCATTTCTTTTAAGTGTAATATTTTTATTGATATTTTTAATTTCCTTCCATGATTCTTTTTGGGTCTTTCTTATATTTTTACCCCCTTTTCAGTCATTAGTAGAGTCAACTGAAGCCAAGAAAATTGTTAATAGGGTGGTCTTGGATGGAAGTGTGTGAGGTAATTGTATGATATCTTGCTTTCTGTTAATCGAAATAATTGTTTTCTTTGTATTTTGTCAATTGTTAAATTAAATAGATTCATATGCTTCTCATGTTTCGGATTGTTTTACGTGCGTTTGATTTGATGTGCTTATAATTTTTTTTCCTTCATGTCTCAAATCATAAGCAAATGTGATTTTCATAATTGCAAATCATTGCATTCTAAAGCTTTAGTTCCATTAACGAAAAGGCTATTTTATCTAGTATGTTGTTCAAAAAGACTCCACTTAACTGAAAGGATGGAAAATAAATTTCTATGCATTCAGCATCCATACCACCTGCCAGGTATAAGTAGCTCACAAATTATTGGGACACACTGGACCAATTGAATAGGAGATAAAATTATTATTGAATTATATAGCATAATCTTTGATATACACGAGTTTTATTTTTAATTTAAAATATATGTTCATTTTTTCTTATAATGTAAACGAACATATGTGTTTTAATATTAGAAGAAAATGAACATATGTTTTTTTTACTAAAGCTTAAAAGTAAAATTAACTGAATAATTATATTATTTATATAATGGAGGGTACATTTTATACACCTTTTTTACCTTTCACTGTTCTCATATGTTAATCGATCTGCTATTTCAGTTTGAAGAGATTGTTTAAAATTTTTATCCAAGCATATGAATACGATGTAAGATAACATAAAGACCCTGAAAATGATATATTATCTATTATTTTGCAAAACCCATTTAACTCGCTGAAAGCATAGAAAAGGGAAAAAAGAAAGGATAAACAATATTTATAATATCATAATTTTTATTTAATCTATACTTTAATTCTTTAACTATTTTTTTTAATATTTAGTCCCCTAACTTTTACTCAATCTATAATTTGATCCTCTATCTATTTTTTTTAACATTTAGTCCCTCAACTTTTACACAATATACATTTTGATCCTCTAACTATTTTTTCTTAACATTTAATCCCCTAACTTTTTAAATTTAACAATATTAATCCAAAATACTAACTTTTTGTATAATTTAATATTTAATTTGTTTCCTATTTTTTAACGAAAAAAGAGACTTATAATAATTCGATAGTTTTAGAGTTTTTTTTTAATATTTATCCTTTAAAAAGGAAGGGAAAAAAATATATTAAATTCTAAAAAAAATTAATAATTGAATTAATATTATCAAATTTAAAAAATAAATAATTAAGAAACTAAAGTATAGATTTAATAAAAATTAAGAAATCATAGGTATTATTTAGCCAAAAAAAAAAAAAAATGATAGATTAACTCACACCGAGTCTCGTTGATAAAGACAGTTTCTAGCAAACAAATAATGAACTTAAAAATAAAATAAAAGACCTTTTCTTTTAAAAAAAAAAAAAAATCGAAAAGAGTTATAGACCTCTATCTCAAAATCATAACATTTAGGGCAAACCATTTCAGCTATCGTACTTCCTTCAGCCATAAATTATGGTCATGTGTTTTGGTTAGAAGATATCTAATATCATTTACTGTACTTCTCAAAAAAATTTAACAAATAAACACATCTTAAGATAAAAATACAACTTAAGGTCTGTTTTCTCCAAACATCAGATGGACTAATCAAGTCGCTTATTATGGAAATCAAAATTGATTGATACATCATCCACAACCTATTTCATTCGATAAAATTTGGACGTTTAATCTTCGTACGAATGTGTCCAATAATCACAAAGTATAATCCTTCCATGGCTTATCATTTTCAACTGGAACAGCCATGCCAAGTCATTCAACGGGTTCTCACGATTAGCCTACAAGAGATTGTTCAATTGCTCTTCTAGATCCTGTATAGAGGGCATGTTTATGATGCTTCGTATTTCTTCTGGTGAATACTCGGTCTTCAGCAAGGTTTGTACTTGTACATGAGCTTCGACAATATTTGTTCTGTTCCAAAATGAAATTAAAAAAAAGAAAAAAGTTGAGACATACATAATATATTCTTAGAAGCAAGTATAGAGTTGATAATTAATTGATTTAGATAAACCAGCGCAAAATTGATGTAGATAAACCAGAGCAAAAACAATAATACAAAAAAGTTGTAGAACAACATGCATATAACCTTTATTCAAATTATTCCGAGGATCGGATAGTGAAGCTCATTAATAATTATCATGATTGAATGCATGTATGTTGAGAAGTTAGGGTTGCCTTGTACCTGAGGGGTTATTCATTACTCTTATATTTCCTACCAATCAAATTAATTAATTTTGTAATTACTTATTGAATATTTGTGTTTTTCAAAAAAAATTATGTCACTAATTTTACATTCTTTGAAAAAGACATCATCATATAACTGGGAGCAATGAATAATATTTCAGTTTAACCTCAAATGATGAATCAGATTCATTAACCACTTTTAACATTAACATTAACCATAAACATTATCGACATGCATTTAAACTTGATGGGGCCCACATTTTGGAAGTTAAAATCATCAGTAATGACAGCAATGCATGCATGGAGAACTTCTACATCAGTAACGACGGTGCCAAATGATACCATAATAGAGAAAAATAAGCTAAAACAAAACGTTGAATCAGATTCATTAATCAAGTAAAAATTTGGATCATGTTAATTCAGAAATATTTTGGGAAAAAAACTGTATATTCTAAATATGAATCATAAGCATACTTTATTGGTTTGAATAATATTGTTCTCGTAGAGGGATTCTGCAGATAAAGCTTCATCTTTGCCATCACATTTGGCAACTCTTGTTTTATAGCAGAGCTGACCTGCTCCACAAATATACAAGGGGGAAAATTAAAGATCACCTCTAGTAGAAAGCTTTACGTTCTAATAAGCATACATTCTAGTACCGTTTTTCCTGAGTGCACATTACTTTGAAATGTCATATATAACAGGAAAAAAATAATATGCCTTCTCTATAGCTATTAACAAAATATGTAAAACTAGGTGCTCAGCATACCTTGTGAACAAGCTCAGCCACCTTATCTGGAGTAGCAAAAGCTTGATCCTTTAGAGGTTTGGCCATAACTGATTCCAGCTTCTGGCTGCCCGAGGACATCGCTACCTTCACGGCTGTGACCTACCAAAATAAATACAACTTCATGGACAAGATTCTACAGCTTCAAACACATGAGATGATAATAGAAGGTCTTAGGATAAACTACATCATTTATCTCCAAACCTTTAAAATATATTGATTTAGTCTTCAAATTTTTAAGAGTTCACACATCAAGTCCTAAACTTTTAAATTGTATGATTTAGTCCTCAAAAACTTTTAAAGCTTCACCCATAGGCTATGAACTATATGTGAAGTTTTACGAAAAAAGTTAGAACTAAATCTTACAATTTAAATTTACAAATTTAGAAAACATACATGTAAAATTGCTTAAAGCTTGAGGACTAGTGAAATAATTAAGTCTTTTTTCTAATATCTGCATTTATATTTTATAAAAATAGTTATAAAGCCAAGTTTTGATAATTACACAAAACTATTATCCTCGTTTCTGAATTCTACTCAAAGTATCATAAGGGCATGGGCATAGATAAAGTGCATGGAACATCAATCCTGATGTATATAGTATTTTTGGTTTACCAAGCACCCTATTCACATACGCCAAGGCTTTAAATTTGACAGCCATGTGAAGCTCCGATCAAATAAAACATAAAAGAGCAAGATGATTAGAAAGTGAAGAATAAACCTTTGTGACAAAAGAAAGCATAGGATCCACAACAAGCTTAGTCACTGACATAATGAACTCCTCACACGTGGCTTTCAGGCTTTTCTCCAGGTCCTGCAAGAAAAGAACATTAATGAAAGTAAATAACAATGACAAACAAATTCAAGTAAACCTAAGCAGTATCTTTCACTTTTCCATGACAACCTAGTTGTATATAAGGTGAAATAAACACATTGTTTCCTGTATACTTTCTTTACTTGTCACTCGTAAGTAGGCCCCTTAAATTTAATTACGGGAAATTGTGCTTATTCAACTCATTATCTTTCCACAATTCTAGGGGTGGCAATTTGTGCTATAGCTCGATTAACCGAATCGAAAAACACGAATCGAATTAAATTTGGGCTTGTTTCGGCCCAGCTCGAATAACACGAACAAATTAGGGCTGGGTTAGGGCCAGCCCATTAGCCCGAACTAAAATAAAATAAAATTTTAAATAAAAAAATAAAAAAATACTATATTAAAATTAAAATAATCTTTCATTTCTTTTAATACTTCTTTTTTATGATATATTAATTATTTTTTTCCTTTTCTTTTGAAAAATAAGCTGATAATGAATAAATAGTTATAATTTATTCATTTTGTCACAATATTATGCTACATTCTTTGATGTTAATGCATTTAGCATTTAAATCTACCTAACTCTTTAAACAAAAAAAATAATATTTATATTTAATTTAAATTAGTATTATAAAGTTTCTATTTTTAAATTGATACTTGTATTATGCTATTCTCTTTTCTACTTGTTCCTTGTCTTGAGACTTAGATATTATATAATAGTCAAAATTTTGTTCTTGTATATATAAAAAAAGTTATGTTATCGTGTAACATTTTAATTTACTTTAACTGTTCAATTTTTAATAAGTATATAATCTACTCATCTCTATTTATTTTGTTTAATAACTAGAATAAATTTTATTTGGATTTGATAACTCTTTATTCTAAATGTAAGTTTTTATGGGGGCATGACGACTTCTAACTTTTACATGAGTATGGTTTAATGCATTTACTCATTGCCAAATTAATTTAGTAATTAACTTTTTGCTTTAATAATTTTTATTATATTTATATATATATTTTTTATTGTTTTATGTAATTTTATTTGAGCTTTAATTATTAAACATATTTTTTTTAATAAAAAAAGTCATATTAACTAAAATATATATATAATTAACAATTCGGGCTAGTTTGGGCCAGTTTGAGCCAGCTCGTTTGTGTTTGGTTTGGGTTCGAGCTCACATATGCCAGCTCGAATTAAATTTGAATTGAGCTAGGGTTGAACCAATTTGGGCTGAGCTAGTTTGGGCCAGCTCGAACTAGCCCAGCTCGCACGAATTGACACCCCTATCTCTAATCTCTTACCAAATTCTATAGCTCATATTATAAAGTCAGCCTTTCTATCCCTATTACAACTTTGGTTAGTTTGATAAGGTAGAACATTATGGTTTTAGCTATAAGCACATGAAGTAGCAACCATTCTCATAAATATCTGACCACCAGGAGCACAAATGGAAGTTAAGGTGGCAACTAATGACCTAAAATGCTCAAATGAGAGTGTGGGACTTGATGAGGAAGCGACTTTCTTAAGTCTCAATAAAAAACCTATTATGGTAGAATTTATTCTTGCTTTCAATGAAAAGATAAAGAGGCAAACATCATTATTGAGAGTTAATGTAGTCTAAAGACAAACTGAAACAATGAAAAACAGGATATTTAAACTGTAAACATATAGGAATCATGCTTGACATTAACATTGTACATAAATTTAATACTACAAAAATAAGACATCAAAGAAGATTTAATGATTCCAATAAGTTATCATTTATATTACTGCAAAAATCCTTGCCCGCTTAACTTGACAAAAACATAGAAATGGTTCAACCAATGATATGAAGATACTTAAAGTGGTACATGATGTCAAATAAGCTAAAGAAAACACCGATTGAAAGGAAAGCTTACAAACCTTTTTGGCATCTATTTGACTTTCCAAAACTCTGGGAGATAAGGTTCTTGCCAATGAAGTAGATCTAGACCAGTCGAATAGAGAGGCTTGTCCTCTAAGAATTCGTCTCAAATGCTCCTGGCAGCAGTGTTTCAAAAATAAGTTTCAGTCCATGATAGTCAATCATATAGATTAAACCACCCAAAGTAGCAGACAATTAATCGTAACTTAAATGGCTGTTCAGTTAGATATGCCAGTCTTCAGAGCTAAACTGATTATTTATTTTTTTATTGTGATTAAAATTAAAAGGCTCCAATTCAGTATATTGATACAATAGTTTCTTCAAGTTCACATAGGCAGATAAAGTATCCTACATACAAAATTGTTTAGGAGATTCCTTTTCAAGTATACATTGTTAGTGGAATTTGGCAACTTATACTTACATGACTAGGATCGGTAACACCTGCAAGACGGTGGCATCTTATGTAATTTATGCCAAGAAATTTAGTTATATTGTATGGAAGAAGACATAAGCAATAAAAAGGAATAAAAATATTAAAAATCAGAAGTCTTTTAAGGCCAAATAAAACCAACAAAGACTTTAGGTTAGTTCTAATATCAGAGGAAATATGCATTCAGTCTACATAACAGTAACAAAACAGAAAAGTTAATTATATTTTTTACAATTCATGAATTAGACAAAATGATTTGAAGTAAGAAATATAACTGTCACATCTGAGATGAAGACTACAAGGTGGGTGAAGAAAAATGAAAAATGAAAATAAAACAACTCAGCAAAAAAACAACTTACCAGCAAATGAGAAAAATCAAGTTCCTTGTGTGTCACTGAGAATTCAATATCAAAAGGTGCAATCTGGGAAAGAAAAATAAATAGTCATGAAAAATGTCATATACATTAATAGAAAAGCAACCAAAGAAAAAAATAATGCAAAATGGGATTACCTGTTCCCTTAAGATAAGAAGATGCTTTATGAGGAAAAGTTGCCCATCCATTGGCGACGATTTCTTTCCAATTAGTTTGCTTGCTTTCTACAAAAGATGAAAGGAAATGCCCAATCAATATCAAATGGCTAAATAAAAAAATCACAAGCACTAAAAGAAACTTAAAAATACTGACGAAGAAAAATACGACTGCCAATATTTTCAAGAAACAAAATAACGAGTACCAAATTCTACACAAAAAATGGAATTAGAAACATGCAAGAAATTTGGGGCCACTGATACCAATACAGTTTATTGCTTTTCAGATTACTCACCTGAATGGATAGGGAACAAACTTCAACTGCTTCCTGATTAATACAACAATAATAAACTGTTATGTAAATTATATTATTAATAAGATGGTAGCAAATCAAAGTCACCTTGGAATGACCAAAGTACCTGTGCTAGACCAGTGAAAACAGCTGGTTCTAAACAGCGGTATAATTTTGAAAGGCAAGATATTGTTTTCTCAAGTGGTGGATACCATGACTTGAAGACATCTGAGTTTTCATCGACCTAAAATTTTAAACAAATAATACATTTTAAGTACTGTAGTAAAAAAATTGTACTTTACGCATGATAAGTGCACATACTGCCCAGACAAAAACCATTAAATGGACACTGTACAGTATCTCACATATCATTTGAAATAACCATGCTAGAAATGCTACAAAATAACATGTATTAGAAAATCCATCTTGTGTTTATTCCTTCCTATACACTGATTTTCTAATTCTACTCAGCTACTTTGAGAAGAGAAACAAACACATTTTGCAACAACAACAACAACAAAAACAAAAAATACAAAAAACGAGAAACAAACAACCAATTCAATATGTGGTGCCTCCAATGCACTTTAGCGTTTAGCCAAAAAGAACAAGCATGTAAGTGGGTCCACATTAACTTTGTAATTAATACTACTTAAAATAAAATACCGTAGACAACATATTTCATCCTTCTATTTGCAGAAAACTAAACAGAACCAAATATTAAAACAAGTTTCAGATACGCAGAAAAATGAAAGTAACCAAAACTAAATTTCAACAATGATAAAACATGAATGCTTATAAGAAAGGTAATTTTGAACACTTTACTGAAGATGTTTCAGGTCTTGTCTCAGCCAATTGCTGCAGCTTTGAAGGGTAATCCAAGTCTTCTTCTAAAGGCAGGTAATTCGCTATCTGGAGAGAGCAGGAAAAAATTTTACAAAGGAGAGGAAAAAAAAGGAAACAAAAAATGAAAAAGGGGAAGAAACTGTAGCTTGTCCAGAAATCATTACGATGTGAAGAGTGCAAGGAGTGACAAAATCATAAATTTATCTAATCTAAGTAGAATATCTCATTATCCATATATATTCTCATTGCAAATGAATTTAAATTTTGAAAAGGACTTGAGACTTGGGAGTATGAGAAATTGAACCAAATAAATGCAATAAAATTAAAGACAAGTTGAAAGAAAATGATCATTTTTAACAAGAGAAAACAGTATGGCAAGTACACATCAAGCAAATGGCATCTCAAGGATCACCTATGTGGAATGAGTATAGCTAAATAGAACATAGAAAATCTTAGGTAGATAAATGCTTTCTGCTTTCAGGGAAAAGAAAATTCTCAAGCAAAAGATACCTCATCACGAATATATGTTCTGGCACGGAAAGTCAACCGTTCATGAACATCTGCGAGAATTCTTTCCAGGGTAGGACGTAAACCTGCTAATGATTCACTCCGCCTACTTAGTTGTTCTCCCAAGACTTCAACTTTAAGAATATCAACAAGTTCACAAAGAAAGTCAACATTTGTCTCGTGAATAAGCTTTGGCCGCAATGTATCATATAGGTAGGTAGACCTGAAAGAGGTGATCATCATCAAAGACATAAAACTTAATTCCGTAGTAGTACTTGATTATGACAGAAGACACATCTATTTTGCTAAACTTTATGCGACACTTGTGTAATTTAATGAAAGACACTTTCTGTCCATAAATAAGTATTATTTGGCTTTTGAAGAAATGGAATGTTGATGGTTCTTATTCTATTTTAGTTTAGCTCAATGATCAATGGTTGAAGAGCTAAAGAGTACACATATGCTATAATGTAATCCTATAGATCATTATATTTTTTTTAAAAGAGTCCAGCATTTTGGTTTGTAAATGTGTTCCTCAATTGTTACTAACTTTCCCTTATGTTTCTCCTCTATCTTCTCATTTGTCTGTTTTATTAAGGGGTGCTTCCCCACAATAAAAAGAAGCTGAAAACTGTTCCAAAAAAAAGAAAAAAACACTTTAAGTCCTTACACTATGCTCACAAAAAGAGTTCCTCTTCAACACTGCTAACAAAAATATGACCAACTATGCAGTAGCTAAACAATGAGCAAAAAAAGAAACAAAAAAATAGTAGGACCCACTTTAACAACCTTAATATTTAAAAATCAAATAACTAAATAACCAAAAATTTAAAACACATACAGAGGATCTATTAGTGAAGCCAAACTGGAGACATCCTCAGAAGAAGAAGGGAAAAAATGATTGAAGAGTTGATGCTCAAGCTGGCAGACCTATAGTAAACAGTAATGTCATTTAAAATAGGGGTAAAACAAATCCCTGCTCCAAAAACTGATCAACTGCTTCCATGGCAAAGAGTGTTATGGCATGATAAAAAATCTAAAGAATAGCATCTTATAATGAAAATCATGAAAGCAACTAAATTTAATACTTATATGTAAGATCATTTAACAAATAATTTTTCGGCAGCATCATTTCCCTACTTGCCAAAATTTAATTATTTCTGTTATAACAATTTATATGCTCCGTTGACAAGTGAATGCAATTAGGGATGCCAGATACTGTAACAATTCATGTAAAATGGTACAAAGATTACCATAGATCTGTTGTGAGAGTCAAAACTACTTATTTTGGACACACATTCAATAGGTCCTACAGACATGTCTACCAAAATCATAATCAAATCTCCTCCTTCAATCTTATAATTTCAATCCAAAACATTCTGAAACAGCGAAAAGAAACAAATAAAACAAAATGCCTAGCAAACATATCTCAAATCTACCAAGCTTTTATTTTATTCAGAGCATCTAAAAACAATTTGAAACCTCCATTGATGAATTATCATTTTAGTACAATCAATACTACCTGCATAAGATAAGCACAACCAGATCTTGTCAATGATGGCAAGGACTCTTTCTTGGTGAACTCAGATATACGTTGGTGAACTATGCCCTTTACCTAGAGAATATTGAAGGAAATAAATCTGAGTAATGACCAACTACGCAAAGTAAATAATAAATGATTACTCAAATTAAACATATGTAGGCTCACCAAAGAAAGCCTCTGCTCACAATACAGCTTGTGGCATTCAGAAAGTATCTGATAGTACTCCTTCCTGGATGATCTGCTTTCAATCTCCTCTAGCACTGGCTTAAGCTACAATTATCCAATTAAGAGAGATATATGCTCAGTTAGAAGATCCCTTAAAACTTCCTTTCTTCAATCCACTTGGATTTCAAGTCATGAGAAACACATCGCTATGAGCATATCTAAAACTGACAGAATAGAACACATCAAAACAAATACCTCACTTGCTGCTGCCTTAAAACGAACATATATAACAGATGCCTCAACACCCTCAGAAAGAGATGTTTTGCTGCCACTGCTGCTACGGATAACCGCCTGGACCTGATGAAGGAAAAAACCACCATATTGAAAGGCTTTTTACTATGCATATTTTTTAATGCTACTAAGTTGCCGTGCATTAATAGTTATCCAACCCATGAAATTACTTCACCTGAGAAGAAGCACTTTTGAGTACAGAGAGTACATGAGAACGGATCATACCCAAGGCTCGAGACTGTCAAAATATGCATATATAGTACAATTAATATGTTATCATATGTCAAAGCAAGTAAGCCAACTGTTGTTGAAATATGATCGTGCATTGAGTTTTATTAACCTAAAAACCTAATCAATCATCTTACAGAGCTATACCTGCAATTGTCGAAATTTAAGCAAGTAAACACTGGACTCTGCATACTGTCTATTGCTTTCAACATACCTGTTATAAACAAAATAGTTTGAGGTTAGTAAGTTCAAATCAAAACCGAAATATCCACATAATGCTCAAGGTATATCTCCAAGGTATTGTCTTAACTCCTAGACATGCAATTGCAAACTTTTAGCAATAAAAAAATCCACTTACGATATGCAGTCATCAAGGCGTTTGAGCAGAGGAAGAAAACTTTCGTTTGCAACGCTTATGTTTGGAGAATAAAAATTTGTAGCAATCTGCAAACAATCAAATAAGTAGGCATAAATTATGCTTGAATGCAAGAAATTCATCATAAAATGCATTTTTGTAACACGGCCTTGACCTCACGTCCTTACCTATTGACATGATTCTTGTCATAAATTTGAATTCCAAAACAGGATAATACCAGTAAGACAATAACTAAGCAAACCTTTGCTACATCCCAACATATATGAGAAAATTTCCCTTTTAAAAACTGTAAATTATTACACTTGAAGATTACCCCATATGGAAAAACAAACTAGCACAAAAAATATAATATATATGAGTAGCCAAAACTGAAAAACTACGAAATATAGCATTCAAACCTTACATTCTCCAATTCATCAAAGTAGTTGAGCTTACTCCGAAGTGCTTCCACAAATTCAATCAGTCTTTGTTTCTCTATCAACTGCGGAGGAAGATTAAAAAACCTTAAATTCATGGTTTTGATTGGAAAATTTAACCCATTCTAGACACTGTGTCCAGGCATGTAGAATATATATAAATGGATACAACACGAACAAAATCATACCAGTCGGTCACATGCATCATGGAGGGTTTTTGTTTTTGTAGCTACTGCCTGATGCTGCAGCTGTAAATCATTAAATAAGTCTAGGGTGTCATCCACCTGCATGGAGAGAAGACCAACCATTTATTTAAAGCAAACCGGCAAATCCATCAAGATGGAAAAAAAAGCATAATCATGACATATAAAGTCACCTGGTGAAGTATATTATCACAAGTTTGTATGCGCTCAGTCAGTGTATTTACATATTGTCGATACTTCTCCTCAGTCTAGAAGAAAATAAGAATAAGCAATTAAGCCTACGGTTTACCAAATTCTAGCAAATAAATTTTGGCATTGCACTCCTGCATTTGACAAAAGGAAATAAATACCAACCTCAGACTTCATAGCTGATTCAAGATCAGCAAACCATTTATAGAACTGCATAACGCAAGAAATCATAATCAGCACCCAGCAGAAGGCAGTATAATAGAAGAAAAGATGAACATTGACTCGGTTGCAACATGTCCAACTGTTTGATAGTGGATATTATCTTTTTTATTATTTTATTATATTATTCTTCTGTGTTCATTCACCAGAATAGTATCTCTTTTTTATTTTATTATATTATTCTTCTATGTATATTCAACAGAACAAGCTACTTTATAGTTTAAAAAGGAACAATAACATTAAATTTCAAGGTAATCAATTATAGTTCATTGTTCTTACATGCCCATGGCAAAAGGAAAAGGCATGGTTAAAGCATTCCAAGATCGATACACAATATATAAATGTAAAGGCACAATTGCATCCGCAGTTAAATCGTTAATGAGTAATAACTACCCTCACACAGCTCACTAATGGCTAAAAAACTGAAATGCATTATAAAAAACATAAGCAATATTAATAATCAGGACGCCAATTAATTATCCCAAGCTAACCAGACAAGATCTTTGGCACACAAAAGCCTTATCCAACTCATAGAAAAGACGCCTACATAGGAAGGGATTGGATACACAAAACCGGTGACTTACCTGATTTGTGTTGACGAGAACAGCGTCAATAGCCGTAGAGTTTTCAAATCCCAAGGTACTACCCTTGGTAGAGACGGCCAAGCCGTTTTCCTGTCTAGAGACATGGTCTTGGGCCTGAAATTTAAAAGAGAACACAATCAATAATGCAATTATCAGCTAGTAATGAAAATACAAAAATGAGAAAATTAAAAATTAAAGCGAGAAATCTGACCAAATTGGGAGGAAATGGACGGTCGGAAACTGCATGAGAAAGAGTTACAATGGCTGCTTGTTGTTGCTCTGTTAAAGGAGCGTTCTGCGATGGCCATTAAATTAAGTTAAATCCAACTAAATCTAGCTCAGATCTGATAATAGTCGGATCTACAGCCAAGATTTCTCTCCAATTTAGCACATAAATTTGGAAATGAATAACGACAGATCAGCTCATCCTTAGAACTGGAATCTATTCGTCGTTTCTCGAGAGAAATTCGATTGAAGAAAATGATGTATTCAGACGAAAAAGATAAGAAGAAGGAGATAAAGAGGTTAAACCTGTTCCCATAGAGAAGCGAAATTATAGCCTTTGGAAATGGCTCCTCCCGATTTGTGAAGGTTGGTGGGAGGGTTAGCCTTAGTCGCCATTTTCTTAAAATTCAAACTCAAACTGTCACACACGCATACACACTCTGCATCACCTCTGCATCACCTCTGCATCTCTTGCTTCTCTCTCCCTCAACGATTTCAGTATTTCTCTAGTTAACCTTAAGGGATTTTGTCTAAAATGGGCAAATCCCATAAGATAGTTTAGAAATAGACTGATTTGGTTTAAACTTTAGAAATAGGCATTTTTTAACTGTCCACCTGTTTTATTGGTTTGTAGCCGGTATTTTATTAAAAAAAAAAAAACGAAAATTCGCGTGCTTCAAAACATTTGAATTAAATCCAACAGTTTCCAGTCTATTGAACTAAACTCTCCCACTCTCCCACTCTCCCACTTACCTGAGGAACGAAACGACGCAGACTTATCTCACGAGGAAGACGATTTAGGAACATTTCCAGTCTATTACCGAGGACGAAGACGACGCAGGAAACAAGAATTTCACGGAACATAAACTTCATTTGTGAGCTCTGCAACTTTTGGTAAGTTTTGTTGAATCAATGTCTTCTCCGTCCCTTCACGAAAACTCCTTGGGAATGGTTTTTTATTGGGTTTTTGTGGAATATTGGTACCAGAAAATGGAATTATTCATTGTTACCCTTTCATGTATGATTTATTAAAAAAAAAAAATCTGATTTCTGGTCTTTCTGCGGTGTGGTATATCTCGATATACCTAGATATACCTAGATATATCTTAGGTATATCGATGGTATATCTCGATATACCTAGGTATATCGAGATATACCATCGATATACCTTAGATATATCTAGGTATATCTCGATATACCATCGATATACCTAAGATATATCTAGGTATATCTCTGTTTTATCGAGATATACCTAGGTATATCGATGGTATATCGAGATATACCTATGTATATCTGTGGTATATCTCGATATACCTAGGTATATCTCGATAAAACAGAGATATATCTAAGGTATATCTCGATATACCTAGGTATATCGATGGTATATCGAGATATACCTAGATATATCTAAGGTATATCTCGATATACCTAGGTATATCTCGATATACCTAGGTATATCTAAGGTATATCTCGATATACCTAGGTATATCTAAGGTATATCTCGATATACCTAGGTATATCTAAGGTATATCTAGGTATATCGAGATATACCTTAGATATACCTAGGTATATCGAGATATACCTTAGATATACCTAGGTATATCGAGATATACCTAGGTATATCTGTGGTATATCTCTGGTATATCGAGATATACCTAGGTATATCGAGATATACCTTAGGTATATCTAAGGTATATCTCGATATACCTTAGATATACCTAGGTATATCGAGATATACCTTAGATATACCTAGGTATATCGAGATATACCTTAGGTATATCGAGATATACCTTAGGTATATCTAAGGTATATCTCGATATACCTTAGATATACCTAGGTATATCGAGATATACCTAGGTATATCTGTGGTATATCTCTGGTATATCGATATATACCTAGGTATATCGAGATATACCTTAGATATACCTAGGTATATCTCGATATACCTAGGTATATCTAAGGTATATCGAGATATACCTAGGTATATCTGTGGTATATCTCTGGTATATCGATATATACCTAGGTATATCTGTAGTATATCTCGATATACCTAGTTATATCGAGATATACCTAGGTATATCTAAGGTATATCTCTATATACCTAGTTAAATCTCGATATACCTAGGTATATCTCTATATACCACAGATTTACGTAGGTATATTTGTGGTATATCTTGGTATATCTTAGATATATGTTGGTATATCTCGGTATATCGAGATATATCTTAGTGTATTGAATTGTATTCATGTTATTTTCAACAACTTGTTCATAAGTATTAATTATTTTTGTTTTCTTACATTGCAGGAAATGGCAGCTGAATCAAGCTATAGTCCTGCAGTCTCCCCCTCTGGATATTATGTTGCTAAAATTACCAACATATCATGCCTCCAAAATTTTAGCACATTGAAGACGACCCTTGAGCGATTTGGGTTACTTCAGAGGTATGAAGAATTATGTTTTGGTTTCATCACAAGGATGAACCATATTGAGTTCACAGGGGGATTGTTGCATCACTTATTGATGATGCAAGACAAAGATCATTCGGGGAAAGAGCTCCGAGTGATTATCAATGGCACACCCCATATTTTTGGATATGGAGAATTTAGTTTAATTACCGGTTTGATGTTTACCGGTTCGGAAGAGTGCCCAGCTCGAAATAATCGGTTACGGAAGGCATACTTTAAGACCGACGGTCTCATCAAGAAAGGCGACCTGGAGAAGGTTTTCACAAAGCTTCCTATCTCCACTGACTTGAATGATGTATTGAGGTTGGGTCTTATTTATACCCTGGAAATTATTCTTCTGTCCGATAATAGTCTAAGGTCCATTACTGAAGACTATTTAGAATTGGTTGAAGATTTTGACAAATTTAATAAGTACCCATGGGGTAAAATAGTTTATGACTATTTAATAAGAAGGTTGAAGAGTGTCATTATGCATATTAATGACAGAAAATCTAAAGGCCACACGGAGGTCGCGTCTGAAGATTCAAACAAACACGCGATGACTTACAGTGTCTACGGATTTTGTTGGGCACTGCAAGTCTGGGCTTATGAGGCCTTACAGGTGGACATTTCTGATTTAGCCACCCAAGTATTTCCCGATCAAATCCCAAGGATACTACGTTGGGAAAATCTAAGAAAAGGACAGACTATTAAATTCTGGGAGTTGAACCAGAATATCTTCAAACGAGAGGATGTAAGTGTTTAGCATATATAATTTGTCTTTAATTATTCTGATATACCTGAAGTTGTTAAAAATAATTAATTAATTTTTTTGGTTATTGTACAGTTTAATATGTTGAAGAGACTCACTCCAAATGAAACTGAGAGACAGAGTCCTTCCTACGTTTCAGCACAAGAATGTGCCAAGGATACAAGCTTCGGTGTGCCGAATGTGTCCATAAACGTTGGTACAATTGATGAATCATTGCCTTCAAAAGGCGATGATATGCATCATCAATCTGGTCACTTTGAACATATTAGTGACCGAATCCCAGAAGTCCAAACTCATCATACCTCAGCTCATTCATCAACTTCCATTATGGAGGTAATGGAACTATCAAGGATAAAATTTCCCCATTCAATGATATATATGATTCTATAGATAACGTATATAATTTCATTGTACCTCAGGTATTGCAGGAGATTAGGGAGTTGAAAAAAGAGGTGGCAACAATAAAAGATAACCAAATATGGATGATGGATGCTTTGAAGAAGGTTTTAAGATCAGAAAAAACTTCTTCACGACCACGGGACGAATCAATGAAAGCTTCAGGTTCAGTCAAACCGTCCAGGGTTAAATCTGTCCCAACTTTCGACCGACGTAAGGTTGGGGATGAGAATTTATCTAAGGACGAAGAAATTGTGATACCTACAAATGAAGAGCCATTACTGCCACATAATGGTTGCAAAGAAATAGTTGTCTTCGCAGAACAACTTGCTGAGGAAACAACCTCAGCTACTACATATAAGGAAGATACATTTGTGGGTGTCAGTGAAACTTGTCCCCCTGAAGTAAACATTGAGAAACAGCCAACTGATGTCTTCCAGGAGGAACAGAACTTGTCCAACATTCATTTATCTACTCTGGAAGAGATTTTGGAGGCTGCCCCTATTATAAGTGGTCCATCGTCAATGCGATTAGGATCGCTAGCATCCATGGGCGTAGGATCAATTGGAACGTCCGCACCATCTGCTACGACATACAGTCGTAGGAAGCGAAAGCTTGGTCCCTCACTCAAATCTCCCTATGTTCATCCAAGGAAGAAATCTGGTATATCAATAAGATCTGAACAATCGGAGGAACATCAAGTGCCAACCGTTTATGACCCAATGAGGATGTTCAGTCAAGATAGATACAGATACTTCTTGGAGTGGCTATATACAAATTACTCAAACAACCAGTACGTATATTCTTTTATATATATTTATTTACATCTTATATTTCTATTAAAATCTCTTATCAATATTAATAGGTTTACCGTATTAACAATATTTTATATTGTTTACCTTTTAGGGAAAACATTAATGTTTGTTGCCCAAGCAAGGGTATGGCAAATTCTTCCTGGTTTCATCGTATTTTCAAACCACATTCATCCTTACTGAACGAGGTATATTTATGTTATGAATTTTAGCTTTTGCTCTCTTATAATGAAATATGATATGAAAAAATGGTATTCCTTGGATAACTGTCATTATTTGAAATGCCTGTGACTCTTGAGAACTAATGTATGCAAATTTTTCTTTGTCATATCCTGAATTAAATTTATGCAGCACATTGATTGTGGACTATGGTTGTTGAGGAAAAAGGAGGAAATTCACCCGGACTTGTTCCCTAACAATCTCTGGACTACAGTTGACTCAACGTTTTTGGTAAGGACCAATAATATTATACAATATTATTGAAAAATAATTTATTAACTTATTTTAAATGTATTTGGCCATTATGGAATATTAAAATGTAGGCTTACGTTGAGTCAAGTGCGGCTGAATGGAAGAAACTTAAGAAGAACGACCAAACAAAATTTTGGTCGCTCAACAAAAAGTGTTGGATTATGTAACAGGTTAATTCTCTATTTATTGTGATTGTTGCATAATTTGTTTAATTTTATTGTCTGATTAACATGGTATATCTATTGTTATACATTTTAACATAACCAGGTGCACGTCCTAAACATGCTAAGCCATGGAATTATGTGCACATTATTTATGGAGTTCTATTGGAGAAGGGCCATTGGATTGCTATCGGAATTGACATAAGACAGCAACATATTGATGTCTACGATTCACTTCCGAAACACATAAGGGATGGAAGTCTTAAGAAAAGACTTCATAACTTATGTGTAATGATCCCAAGCTTAATTAAAAGCTTGGGATTATTTGAATATGAAATCAAAGAACGGTGGCCCTTTTATCGTAATGCCATATCTGTTCCTGAACAGGTTGAAGCGTAAGTTTCTTAAAATACTTTGGTACATTATTTTTTTGTGTTTAATAGAACATCGTATACCATGGATTACCTACAAATTAAGTCTAATATTTTCAAATTGTTTTCATTTCACAGGGGAGACTGTGGCATTTACGCTTTGAAGTTCATCGAGTACTTAGTTAATGAGAAGGCCTTAATTGAAATTAAGGACGAGTCAATTAGTTTTTTTAGGAAGAAACTATGTTTAGAACTTTTCTTTGCTGAAGACGATTACATTATTGTATAAGTTAATTGGCACATTGATTTTGGTGTATATCTTCTTTAACATAACCAAAAGTCCGTGTTTAAGTTTATGTTCGGATTGCACCTGTTCTATTATTTATATTGCTAACTATGGTATATTGTGTTATATGTACTTATGTCTCTCGTTAACAAAAGATTATCCTCACATACAATTATTAAAATAAAACTTATATCATTGTATTCGTGCATAAAGGTTTATAAAAAAAACATTACCTAGAAAAACATTAATTGTCAAAAGTAAACTACTGTCATATAATAAGAGCAAAACGGGCAATAAAAATAAATTAGTTCTGGTGTTATGGATGCTTAGTCATCCATATCATCATTTTGCTCGTTATCATCCTGGGGTTCGTTCGCCGTAGGTTCATAAACGAAGTCCTCACCCTTATACTGCGGGATTGGGCCGAACTGATTCAAGTCTATTCCTTGTTGTCTCAATTGAAAGCTCATCATTCGGTGGAGTAGAACTTGGTACTCTTGTATTGTATTTACCTTCATTTCCAAGTTCATCAATCTTTCTTTCGTTGTAGCGTTACTGGAAGAGGAGCCATCAGCCTTCCTACTACCTTGTCCTGCTTTTGTGCCACTAGTTAAGTGTTGCATGTATTGGAACGTCAGAGTTTCACCTGGTTGTAGTAGTACCTCACCCTTGTCGTACCGTACTCCATGTTTCACACAAAGGGCCGTGATTAGTTGGGGGAAGAAGTAGCTTACGTTGTGATGCATAGATGAGTAAACAACCCGTTGATATATAACCAACCCAACATCGATACTTCGCTTCGTCTCTATCGCATACTGTACGATTGCCCGCTCCCTATCAACAGTACTATAATGCCGGGTTGGCATTAATCTAGAACATACAAAATACTGCCAGATACGGGAGTGGGTTCTAAGGTGTTTAGCTTGAAAGATGTTGACCATGTCTCCCTTATATTCCCATTCCGCATAACCATCCGTTAGGTAATTTATAATCTCATCGTAATCTGCCTGTTTTATATAGGCTTCATAACCGCTATCCTCAATATCTCTCAAACCATAGTATGCATTAATAACCGTCCTATTGAATGGAACTTGAACACCCCTTACCCATACCTTGTCCTGGCGAGCATCTGGAAAATTCGCATAAAATTCCCTGACCAATGAACTCACACCTGCTTCTGGGGCTTGTACAAATTTTCTCCACCCTAACGCCTCAACCTTATCTGAAATTCCCATCACTCCGACTTGTCCAAAGTCTAATCCCCTCTCATTAACAAAAGATTTATTCCTTGCGGCGGCACAATCGTACCGCTCTTCTGCCTCTCTACTAACAAAACGAGAGGTATTATAATTTCGTTCCTCAACAACTTTACCTTTTCCTTTGGACCGAATACTGTCACCCGTCTTTCGTTTAGGAGCCATCTTACAATAGAAGAATAATATTGGTCAGGTTAACTAATGACAAAAATATTAAAAAAAACCATCATTAAACAAAAATATTAGGGTATCCAAATAAATATATCTAGGTATACCCAATAACGTCCCCTATACAATAGGGTAATTCCACTTAAATCAGATAATTTGTAAATAACTTTACCTCAATTTATTTTAAATACAAAGCTTGAAGAAAAATCCCCCACAGATGAAAAACCCAATATTATTGTTCCTGAAAATGAAGAGGTTCTGTTTGATTTGATGTATATCAGCACTTCATTCGGTGGTTTTCGTTTCTTGACTTCTTGAAGTGTAATTTATGGAAGAATATGGGATGAAGTTTTGATTTTTACCTAGTTATGGAGAAATGGAGAGAATAATGAGAGCCCTTTATGATCTAGGTATAGAGGGAAAACGTGAGACAGTTTGGGAAAAGTGGGGGAAGTGGGGGTTTTTATTGAAAAAACCGAAATATATTTCAAATCAAACAGAACGAGTCTCGCCGCGGCACATAAAAGTCTCGCCGCGGCGTGTAATATTGTGTTCAAATTCATTTTTCGAACAGAACCAATCTAGCCGCGGCACAATAAAAATCCCGCCGAGGCGCGTATAATTGTTAAATTTCTAAATTCAAACAGAACGAGTCTCGCCGCGGCACAATAAAAATCCCGTCGAGGCGCGTATAATTGTTAAATTTCTAAATTCAAACAGAACGAGTCTCGCAGCGGCACAATCAAAATCCCGCCGAGGCGCGTATAATTGTTAAATTTCTAAATTCAAACAGAACGAGTCTCGCCGCGGCACAATCAAAATCCCGCCGAGGCGCGTATAATTGTTAAATTTCTAAATTCAAACAGAACGAGTCTCGCCGCGGCACAATCAAAATCCCGCCGAGGCGCGTATAATTGTTAAATTTCTAAATTCAAACAGAACGAGTCTCGCCGCGGCACAATCAAAATCCCGCCGAGGCGCGTATACCACATATAAAATATCTAGTTTATAAGGTATATCTAAGGTATATGTAGGTATATCGAGATATACCTTAGATATACCTAGGTATATCGAGATATACCTTAGATATACCTTAGGTATATCTAAGGTATATCGAGATTGCACTTAGGTATATCTAAGGTATATCGAGATATACCTTAGATATACCTAGGTATATCTAAGGTATATCTCGATATACCTTAGGTATATCTAAGGTATATCGAGATTGCACTTAGGTATATCTAAGGTATATCGAGATATACCTTAGATATACCTAGGTATATCTCGATATACCTTAGATATACCTAAGGTATATCTCGAGGTAAACCTAGGTATATCTCGATATACCTTAGATATATCTAAGGTATATCGAGATTGCACTTAGGTATATCTAAGGTATATCGAGATATACCTTAGGTATATCTAGGTATATCTAAGGTATATCGAGATATACCTTAGATATACCTAGGTATATCGAGATATACCTTAGATATACCTAGGTATATCTAAGGTATATCGAGATATATCTAAGGTATATCGAGATATACCTAGGTATATCTAAGGTATATCGAGATATACCTTAGATATACCTAGATATACCTTAGATATATCACATATTTGCTATGTTTTATACGCGCCGCGGCGGAACTTTAATTGTGCCGCGGCAAAATTGGTTCTGTTTGATTATCGAATTTCAACACAATAGAGTCTCGCCGCGGCAGGACTTTTATTATGCCGCGGCCAGTTAGGTTCTGTTTGAATTTGGAATTTCAACACAATATTGGGCGCCGCGGTGGGACTTTAATTGTGCCGCGGCGAAACTGGTTCTGTTTGATTTTGGAATTTCACCACAATAATGGGCGCCGCGGCGTGACTTTAATTGTGCCGCGGCAAAATTAGTTCTGTTAGGTTTTGGAATTTCAACATAAAATTCGTGCCGCGGCGGGACTTTGATTATGCTGCGGCGAGTTTGGTTCTGTTTGATTTTGGAATTTCAACACAATATATCGAGGTATATCTAAGGTATATCTCGATATACCTAGATATATCTAAGGTATATCTAAGGTATATCGAGATATACCTTAGATATACCTAAGGTATATCTCGATATACCTAGGTATATCTCGATATACCTAGGTATATCTAAGGTATATCTAGGTATATCTCGAGGTAAACCTAGGTATATCTAAGGTATAACTAGGTATATCTCCATATACCTAGGTATATTATTTGAATATCTAGGTATATCTCGATATTTTTGATTATATCTAAGGTATATCTAGGTATATCGAGATATACCTAGGTATATCTAAGGTATAAGTAGGTATATCTCGATATACCTAGGTATATCTAGGTATATCTCGATATTTTTGATTATATCTAAGGTATATCTAGGTATATCGAGATATACCTAGGTATATCTAAGGTAAATCTAGGTATATCGAGATATATCTAAGGTATATCTAGGTATATCTAAGGTATATCTCGATATACCTAGGTATATATAAGGTAAACCTAGGTATATCTTATACCTAGGTATATATAAGGTAAACCTAGGTATACCTAAGATATACCTAGGTATATATAGTTATACATAGATATATCTCGATATATGTAGGTATATCTAGTTATACCTAGGTATATCTAAGGAATATCTCTTGGTATACCTCGATATTTTTGATTATTTTAGTCAATATATACCTACATATATGTAGGTAACCCTACCCTACAAATAAAGATTTTGATATGTATGCTAAGTCATATGTGTAGTTAAGTGCAAATATCTGGGAGTGTATATGGTAAACATGAAAGTCCAAATTAAAAGTAAAAAGCATTAAAAGATATGTGGATACATCTCTAGTATGACCTTTTATGAATTAACCATATTTGCATTTAGAATTAATTAATACAAATCGAAAAATACATAAATAATACATTAATGCAATTAAGGATGACATGGTGCCAACCGTCAATTTAACAACAAATGTTTATCATACAGAAGGTAGGGAAGGTTCTACAATCATCTGACGGAATACATTACAAGTCCTCATATTATGACCACTATTTCCACACCTACTGCATAGTATGACCTTTTTTATTACTTCCCCGCGTGAACGTATGCGTCGCTTTCGCGGTCGCCCACATTTTTTCTTCGTGTTGGGAGGAAGTTCAACTAAATCTATGATCTCTGGTGGAATGTCCCATTCACCAGTATCAGTAGCCGGAAAAATGGACTCTGCATATGCAATGATGTAACAATCTACTGTATATAATTTGTCCACAAGTGTATGAACATCAACATTTTGAAAACGGGCCGCTGCAATGGCATGACAACAGGGGATTTTGTGAATATCAAATTCCCTGCAACTACAACTTCTGTTCAGTAGATCAACATCGTGACTAGTGTCACCATGTACAACCTGATTTTGGTAACAATAAACTTGTTACATTAGACAATAAATAAAAATATATAAACATATAATAACAATCAGATAGTTGTACGAATGGCATACCTGGAAGACATATGCATTAATTCTAAAAACCCTGTACCTTGTGGACTTATTGTGATTTGCACGCATAATTGATTCCACCACATCGGTTAGATGGCGAGTTCCCCATTTCATCCCAACTTCCCTACGTTCGACAAACCAAGCTTGTATCTTGCTACGGTAGTACTCAGCAAGCATGGTTATGGGTAATTCACGAGCAGATTTCATGACATTATTAAAGGATTCTGAACTATTTGTAGTCATTATACCGTATCTCATACCTGGGAAATGATATCTTGACCACTTCTCAATGCCTGCTTCAAATAAGTAATTTTCTATCTCAGGATCGATCAATCTCAAATCCCCCATGTACTTGTCAAATTCACGCTTTGTATATGCCCTTGAGCAACATCTAAACAAAGGTGTAATATCTGGATTCTTAAACTTGTGGTTTAAATTCATCTCCATGTGAAATGCACAATAACCATGCAATGCATTGGGTAATGCTTTCGGAACAGCTTCAATAATACTTTGGTGCCTATCAGAAACAATTACAAGGTCGTCAATGTGCCCGACTAATTCTGATACTTTTAGCAAAAACCATTCCCAAGCTTCATTATTCTCAGAATCTCCAACCCCAATGGCCAGTGGATATATGTTGTTATTTCCATCAGAAGCATTTGCAACGAATAATGTCCCAGCAAACCTACCTGATAAGAATGCACCATCAACTGTAATTACATGTCTTATACAAGATAAGAATCCTCTGATACATGGACCTAATGCCATGAAGAAATACTTAAATCTTCCGGATAATTGGTCAACTTCAATATGTGTGACGCTATCGGGATTCCTTTCCTTCAGGACGTGACAGTAGGAAGGAAGCTTGAGGAAAGATTCCTCTTCACTTCCACGTAGCAACCTCAGAGCCTTCTCTTTAGACCTGTATGCTGTGGTGTAACCAATTTCAATCCCAAACTCATTCTGACAATCATCAATAATATCTTTCGGCTTATAAATTCTTCCGGGTCGCACCAACTTCATTTTTATGGCATTACCTATGACTCTTGAGGTCGCAGTCCTATTCTTCCTCATGTAATGGTTAGGATCACAAGTATGTTCTGATTGAAAATGCTTTACCTTGAACCTATCTGAGCCCTTGATCCGATTACATCTAATCTTCCAAATACAACTACATTGAATGCAACTTATCACGATACGGTCTTTCCTACTTGTCAGTGTCCTTGTCTCAAATCTATTTCTTATGGCATAAAGGCCGACATGTGTGGTGAAATCTATCTTACTGTCAAACACTTGATCAACTTTCAAATCAACCTCAACATGTGCCATAGAAGAGGAAACGTTACCATTAGAAATAATCTCTGTGGCTGTACTTGATGGACCAAAATGTATTTCATTATTGCCCACAACAACATTTCGTCCTTCAGACTCAGTTAAACCATTTAACAATTCATCTCTTAAAATCAGTCTTTCTTGTTCATCTGATGTCATTTCATTATGATTGCCTTGTAAAGTACCAATTCCGCCCATGTCATTATCAATGTTTTCGTTGACAGTAACACCTTCTAATTGACACTCTCTATTCATATCAACAAACTCATCATCACCCATATGCGGTATATCTAAATAGTTATCTAAATCATCACCAATACCATGAGGTATATTATCGCAATTTCTTATGGAATTTTGAGTTCCTTCCTGCGGATGTGTATCGCTCAAGTCATTTACATGACGCCCTATAGTATTAACAAGTTCTTCACGACAAATGGAATAACTTGTACCTACTGATCTTATCTCATTTTTTGTTACATATAGAACAGCCTTTCTTTGATTGTCTTGCACATGAAGGTCAAAAAACTCATCCAAATCTTCATCATCGCCAATTAAAACCGAAGGTAATGTCAAATCATTCTTATAGAAGTATCTTACTGAAATTTCATACTTTAACTTATCTATTTTCAACTTCATAAACAACTTTTCTTTAAGTTCATTATACTTATATCCCTTTTTAATCTTCATCACCCAACCTTCACCTCCTCGATATATTTCTTTATCATCTTTCAATAACCACTTACCATTATGAATTATTAGAATACTAAGCCAATCCATTCTGTAAAATGTTTTCAAATAATTAACCAATATTAATTCAAAATTACATTTAATTAAATTGATATATGAAATTATATACCGCAATATACCTTAGATATACCTAGGTATATCTCGATATACCAGAGATATACCATCGATATACTTAGGTATATCGAGATATACCAGAGATATACCAGAGATATACCTAAGATATACCTAGGTATATCGAGATATACCAGAGATATACCACAGATATACCTAGGTATATCGAGATATACCTAAGATATACCTAGGTATATCTTAGGTATATCTGTGGTATATCTCGATATACCTAGGTATATCTTAGGTATATCTCTGGTATATCTCGATATACCTAGGTATATCTCGATATACCTAAGATATACCTAGGTATACAGAGATATACCTAAGATATACCTAGGTATATCGAGATATACCAGAGATATACCTAAGATATACCTAGGTATATCGAGATATACCACAGATATACCTAAGATATACCTTAGATATACCTAGGTATATCGAGATATACCACAGATATACCTTAGATATACCTAGGTATATCTAGTTATATCTAAGGTATATCTAAGGTATATCTAGGTATATCTAAGGTATACCAGAGATTTACTCAACGAGCTAACGGATAAACCCAAGACAAAAGGGAAAGAAAATAGCAGATTAAAAATGGGGGATAACACGCGAAATACATTAGTTCAAATTGAACACTGAAAATGGCAGATTCATACAACAAATTAAACGGCAAAATAACACCCAAATCACTTTCCAACCAACCAATCACCCAAATGGTTGGCAAATTTTCAAAAAAAAACATTGACCCAAAACGATAAACTGCAAAAATTATGGGTACAAATGCCGCGGCAATTTCACCATTTACATGCTATTTAAAACTGAGAAATTTCTACCAAACCAAAATATTTAATATCACTAACCTCAAATTTCAAAGCTTGTAAGGATGAGATGAAAAAATGGAGGGGAGAGTGCGTAGAGAAGGAGAGAGAGGAAGTAAGAAAACTTTGGTGGGAAGGGAGAGTGCGTAGAGAAGGAGAGAGAAGAAGTAAGAAAACTTTGGTGGGAAATAAGGGGTGGAACCGGCAACTGGAAGAGCCAATTTCAATTTGCCCATTTCTAAAGTTTAAACCAAATCAGCCTATTCCTAAACTATCTTATGGGATTTGCCCATTTTAGACAAAATCCCTAACCTTAAAGGGAAGACCATGGAATTTTTGAAGCGTAACAGTCTCCAAAACGGTGCGTTCCTCCTTAATTGCATACCCGCGTTTTTTCTTCTTCTTTTTTTTTTTTTTTTACTTCTCGGTTCAAAACGGTGCCGCTTGCTCCTAAAAGTCTTTTTTTTTTTTTTATCATATTATTACTTCTTAAAATAAAATTTATACCTAAAATAGCATTCTTAAAATTCATAATAATAAAAATAATATTCTTATTTTTAATTAACAATATACAAGTTACTATTAAAAATATTATTTTTATTATTATATATTTTAGAGTATTAATTTTGTCGTTTAAAAATATACAAATTATTATATATTTTCGTTTAAAAAAAAATTTGTTGTTCTATCTAAATTAATATTAATTTAGGACTTATTTGTGTGGTTGTGATTTATCAAAATAAAAGTTTTTTTTTGTCTTGAACTATGGACTCATTGAATGTGTTTAAAATTGATGAAAATTTAATAAAAATAAAAAATAAATGTGTTTGTCATTAAAATATTATTAAAAAACTTAAAATTTATGAGTTTGGAGTTCAAAGCATATATTTTAATGTTAAGCTTTAATCTAATGTTTTTTATTAATTTTAGATGGATATACATTTTTTAAATTTATGGGCTCTTCAAAGCCAACAAACTATGATTAATGACCTACTGTAATAATAATTTAAGCAGCAACTTCAATTTTACATAAATTGTTGTGCGACAACATTTTAATATAATAAATTTACCTTTTTATCCTTTTTTTCAATACAGTCATCGTCTCCCATCTCCTTCTCTCTTTGCTTTCTCAGTTTTCGTCGTCTGCAGTAATTAGTTCCAATTCTTTTGCATGTTGTAGAATATGTATGATCATTATTTTGGAAAATTTAGTGACCCCATTTTCATTTTCACCAAGACATTTAGATTTACTTATTTATTTGACGATCTGAAAAAAAAAAAACATTCTTTTATAAATCATATGAATATTTCTTGGTGCAGTTATTTGTTGGAAACTATATTGGACATTAACAATTTGAAAGAAATTGGTTATACTCTGTTAATAATACACAAGCATAACATAACATACAAATACTGTAAGAGATCAGTCACTAAAGCCCTGGTACGAAATTCACACCAGTATTAGGAAGCCAAGAAGTCCCAGAAATAAAATTAGCCACAGTAAATCTAACAGCCTCTTCAGCTCCAATAACATGAAATCCAGGCCAATTTACCCTTTTAGTAATTTCAGCCCCAAGCCCTTTGTTTTCGAACTCTGCATAATAAATAGTCTTCAAAACAGAGCTTCTAGCTCCAGACCACTGAACCCACCCACTGGGTGAAATAACATCATCAATAATTGATTGCATTACTATTGATCTTGAATACTCTTTCCAAGGTCTACCCAAATAAGAAGAATGCTTTACTAAGTAAGAATTGGCTGTGATTTTACAATTTTGGACAGCGAAGCCTGTGTTTTGTCTTGGGTCTGATCTCCCATTAGCTAATATAACGTTGTAACTTCCACTATTTGGTTTGCGAAGTAGCAAATTACAACTTTGGAAAACAGCTGCAGCATTGCCGAATATGAAGTCTATTGTACCGTAGATGTCACATTCTCTATAGAATTGACGAAGAGCAAGTGCATAGAGTGTGTCTTGATAGCCAGAAATGCTACATTTGTATAGAACCGAATGATCTGAAGCTATGTTTAGAGCTATGGCTTGTTTTCCTTTTGGCCCTGCTGTGTTTGAGAATCCTATGTCACGTGCTATGAACCCATCTCCTGTCACGGCTGCTCCGCAATAAAAAAAAAGTTCTAAGAGTTTTATGTATTTTACATTTGACATGTGTAATAAATAATAAGGCACAATATCATTAATAAATACAATTGAACTCACAATACTATATTTTATAAAAAAAAAAAAAAAATCACATTATCTAAAATTACATTATATATAATATATAATGTATAGTAGTGCTTGCATATTCCTTTTAAAATAAACGCCCAACATGTCATTCCCTTTAAATGGTGTATTGCCACTTTTAGTGTGCCTTTAACATAAATGCCCTAGAAATGTCATTGCAATTCACATGTACGTATGTGATGTAAAGACCGCGCACCAACATCTGAGTTATATAACTATTTTATGCTAGCGACATATGTTTACTACATTGTTTACTTAGTCTCTCATATAAGACTCCTCGTTATTATTTGGGGTAAGTTATATATTTAAACAATATAAATTTATTACTAAAAGAACAGTATATATTTACTACTTAGTTAGAAAAGAATCCGGAGGTTGATTGATAATAATAAAAATAATTTAAATTGTTATTGTGTTTGATGTAATTGTTAATTTTTAATAGAATGTAAAACATTCAACAATACAAAAAATGCTCATTCTTTTCACACTCTACAAGAATACATATAATTATTTATTATTTTTTCTCATTTTATCTTATTTAAAAAAATTATTTTTTAATTTTACTTTCTTTATAATTTTATAAAATATTATTTTTATATTTATCATTATTTTAATTTTACTGCTTAATAATAATAATAATAATAATAATAGTGCCTTCATTAAATTACATTCCTATTATTATTTATATTTTTATTATATTTTCATTATACTGACCAAATATTATCTTAGATGTTAGATTCTATATCCTGTCTCTGTTCTACATCTTTAATAAAAATTTATCACATTATTATTTTTACTCGTGATTAATCATCAACTTATTACACCTTTTTTAATAGTGCCTTCATTAAATAATTTTTTTCTTTTTTTAATTAGTAAATGTTCGAATTTAAAGAAATGTGTAATAGATTGATGGTTAATATGAAAAATTGTTTGGCATAAAAAGCATGGTAGTTTTTTAATAAATTGATAGAGAGGAAAAAACAAATTGAATAGAACATTTGGACAAGTTAGCATGTCTTGATTTTAGTTATAGAATCATAATGTTTTTCCTAAAATAATTGATGTTTGAGATTGTATTTAGAAATGTTCATTATTAAAAAAAAAAAAAAAAAGGGTTTATTACCACCCAATCCTTTGGATTATTTACCCATGAATGTTTATCTGACGGCTCTAGCCAGTTAACTTATTTTAGCATCAATAACATGAGCTAGCTTTGACCCAATAATAATAATAATAATAATAATAATAACACGAGCTAGCTACTACCCAATTTCAGTATTTTTTTTTATAACACCTAATCACAGTGTTATGTGTAAAACTTACATAATATATAAGTAATAGGAAACTAAGTCTACTACCCGATCTCAGTTTTTTTGTTTTTTTTGTTAAGTGTTATGAGACATCTATTTATAAAAAATTTAATTTAAAAGAAAATTAAATCTTATTTACAAATACTACACTAATATTATTATTTAACAATATAAAATATATTTTTATGCTATAATATTTTCCCTCAAAGAATAATTTGACCTTATATTTTTTTTAAATCTATTTTATTATAAATAATTGGATCACTTTGTCTTTTTTATTTTTACAAGGTCCATTTTTTTTTTTTGTAAGGAGACTTATTAGATTACCCTTTTTTTACCTATTTGATCGACTAAAATTCTAATAATATTAAGAGTGGGCAGCAGATTGAAATTGCATGTTTTTACCAATCCAAATCCAATCTGATCTTAAGTGAATTTGAAGATATTTAATCCAATTCAATTTTATGATATATTCAATTCGAACCAATCTGAATTCAAATAGATCATATTTTTTGGATAAGACAAAATCAGATTAATATTATAACTTATTTTTAAATTATTGACATAATAAAATATAGGGTTATATGCTGTCATGACCCCCTATTTATTAAAAATCTGATATGACCCCCTCCACTTGATTTTTTTACATAATATGACAAAAATGCCCTTAATAACCCCTCAGTTGGACGACTGTCCAACTCACCTCAACAGAGTTGGACATGTGTCCAACTGAAAACTAGAGGAGTATATTTTAGAGGACACATATGTCCACTCGCCGGAGCTCAGTTGGACATACGTCCAACTGATCAAATTTTGACCGGCCAGCGACCCCACTCGCCAGAGCAGAGTTGGACACATGTCCAACTAGACTGCCCAGAATAACCCCTCAGTTGGACATGTGTCCAACTCACCTCAACAGAGTTGGACACACAGTTGGACATGTGTCCAACTGAAAACCAAATGAGTATATTTTAGAGGACACATATGTCCACTCGCCGGAGCTCAGTTGGACAGTCGTCCAACTGATCAAATTTTGACCGGCCAGCGACCCCACTCGTCGGAGCCGAGTTAGACATATGTCCAACTAGACTGCCCAGAATAACCCCTCAGTTGGACGTATGTCCAACTCACCTCAACAGAGTTGGACATGTGTCCAACTGAAAACCAGTGCACCCATCTTTACTGTTAGCCTCTCTAATTTGAAAAAAAAAAATTCACAAACAGAACACCCATCGTCATCTTCACCCTTGTCTCAAGAAAGTAGGGTGAGAAGCTAACCCAAACAATAATTGATTTATTATTAATATTATGTTTTTCAATTAATCTGCAATATACAAATATTTGATTAGCCTTTGACTGGAGTTGAAAAGTCACGACTAGCACTTCGGATTGGACTTCTGGGGTCTGACTGGAGTTATAAACAACGTGAGGGATATCTCTTTTAGTTCCACTCACAATAAAACGAATTACATAGGTAAATTACATAGCTCTTTTTTTCCCTTCCATTTCCGGTGTTCACGAACAAAAGTACAGATAGATGTAATACCTGAGAACTAGAAGATTGAATGCGATGGAGTCGGCGGTAGTAATAATAATTTAGGGTAATAGAAAGTAATGAATATAGGGTTGTGGGAGATCAGAATGAAAGGAGACAGAGAAATCACGGAGGAAATTAAGTAAAAGGGTATATTTGGAAGTTTAATAATAGGGGGTTAGTCTAGAATAAGATTAATAAAATGGGTCTAATGTAGCCTATTTCCCTAAAATATAATATTTACTAACATATAAATTTTAAATTAATATATTTTTAAGAAAAAATATTTATTTATATTTACAATTAAGATAATTTAAATAATAAAAAATATGTTATTCAATATTATTAAATTATTATAGATAAATTAATATTTATATTTATTTTTAAACTAAAATGATAATTTACATTGTATATATAATATTTAAATATAATATATGAAAAATAAAATATGAATTTATATATAATTTTAATAATAATTCGGTTCAGATTAAATTATAGCAAATTATAAAATCTGTCAATTTGAACAAATTATAAACTTTATAATTTTAATATAATTCGACTATAAAATCTGTCAATTCAATTCAATCTAAATTCAAAATGTTAACTCAATGAGTAGAGACACTAATATTTCTTATAAATTTTTTCATAGTATAATTTTTTTTGTCAATGTGAGATACTCGTTTTCTTTAACATTTGGATCCGTTTGTAATTACTTCTCATTTTTGTTAAAAACGCTTTAAAATATATTAAAATACTTTTAAAAGTATCTGACAATCTTTATGAGAAATGCTTTCAAAAGTTTAAAAAATACTATTTATGCTTCTAAATAATTTTGAATGCATACTCTCATCTCAAAATTATTACTAAAATGTTAATATTACTTCTAATATTTTCATCCAAAATACTTAAATATTTATCTTAAAATTATTTTTAATCAAATCACTTCATTTTAAACCATTTATCCTGAAACCATTTATAAAATTAGTACATCTAAATGAGCTCTTAATCTAACCAACACTTAATTTTAAGATAATTAATTTTAAATACGTACTATTATCCTAAAATTATTACTAAAATATCAATCCAATCTATTTTTAATATTTTGGTCCCACGTAACTAAATATTTCTCTTAAAATTACTACCACTCCTAAATCCCTTAATCACTCTGTATCTCCAACCAATAGTATCCCCAATGATACAAATTTTAAGTTCCTCATATACAATAGATATGTAACTTCACGTTCGTTTACCGTGTAGATGGTATTATCAAATATGTATAGTATGAGGGAAAAGCTAGCACTTACTAAAGGTAGCAGAGTCTCGTAAAGAAGCACCATTAGAAACACTATCATCACCAGTAATGATAGTGGAATATTTTCCATCTCCCATCAAAGTAATTCCATCTTTATTCGTATGAATCTTCTCCTTGTAAATTCCTGCTTTAACATGTATCACAAACCGACCCCCAGAAGGTGTTTGATCAATTGCCTCAGAGACAGTTCTGTAGTTTCCTGATCCATCTTTTGCAACAACAACATTGGCTTTAATGGTATTTCCCTGCAGTAGTGGTTTTCTGTCCTTTGGTGATACCCATTTGGGAAAACCTTGTTGGGTCTGTCTAGACTCGAGAGTATTTTGAGTACCCGTTATGAGGTTTACAAGAGCTAGTGTATTGCTACTCATTTGAGATAGATAAGTCATTTTCTTGGAAATTTGATTCATGATATCTCCAGGAATTGTACTAATCTCATCAGCAGAGTCTTTACAAGCTTGTTGGAAAGTTAAAGCTGCACTAAGCCATGTTTGGATGTCTTGCTTGTTTTTATTTGGTGATTGATTCAAAGCTGTTAGACATTGTTCAAGTCTCTTCATGGACATACTCATCAGCATTTCACAGTTATCTGCATCCAAGAGAAAACTGAACTTTATCAAAGGCGACATTAAGGTATGTTTTATTTTGCTTTTGAGACACTGTAAACGCGTTTGCGAAACTTAAAAAGTGCTTTTAATAAAAAAAATAAAAATAAAAATCAGAATTGAAAGATTTCAAGGCTTAGAAAGTATAAAATATGCAATTTGAAAGAAACACAAATTTGATAAGATACTTTCCATTGAAATCACTTATAATAAAAACCACCAAACACAAACAAACAAACCCTAAAGATTTTTACAAAAAAAAAAGGAGGAATAAAATATTTTGTATGGGAAAATTACTATCCGGGTATATATGATCAATCACCTGCGACAGAATTAGCAAGTGGAGCTTTTTGGGCTCCAAATTGGGAGGTGAAAAGAGAGAAGTTAGAATTGGGCAGTTTGGTCTCAGATAATATCTTGTTAACCATAGCAGAAACAATATCAACATGTTGATAATAGCCTGACCCCAAACCCATATTCAAAGTCTCAACACAGAGATTGGGATATCTAGTGAAGTTGCACTTTTTTTGAGTATCTATTTGGAAATTACTACTTGTGGAAGGTGATGATATGGAGGTTCCCTCTAATGCAAATATTCCTTTTGCCAAAAGCACAAAAAATTGTATAAATCTCATACTGGAAACCATTGATAACTAATGAGAAGTTTCAGCCAACTAAGACATTAATTTTAACCATTGAAGCTTGATATTTATAAGGAGAAAAGCATCTGTGTTATTAAAAATAGGTAGTGAACAAGGTCACTAGGGGCAAAGTTTGGGGGTCTATTTCTACTAGCTTTTTAAAGAAGTTGTTCCAAATAACACGTTGCTATGGACCATAGCCTATGGTCTGGTCAGTATTCATTTCGAGTCTTAAAAAGAAAGTTTTGGAGGTTTAATTTTAAAAGAAGTTGCAAAATCGTCTACATAATTCATACACGGTTTTATATAACTTATGTACGACCTTACTAAACAAATTTATGACATGTACATAATTCAGGTATAGTCTGCACAAACCAAAATTAAAGTCCAAAATTTTCCATTTTAAGCATAATAAGTCATTTAGTGATAAATTCATAATTTTAATTGAATGATTGGAAATGCGTTGTACGAAGACCAATATGCCTAGATGATCTTCTTTGATGTGCACATGAAATCAAAAGGACCATAAAATACTGTAAGATATGGCATATAAATTCAAAATGCAATATGGTTTTAGAGTCCACTGCTGATTAAAATCAATTTTGTTTAATCCAAAACACCTTAATGCAGTGCAGAATTTTCCCCCATGCATACATTGAGAAGTTCAAATAAGTTTTTCCACATAAAGAAAAAATCTTACTCCTCCTCCCCCTTCACAAGTGGAACCCACAATATAAGAGAGGGAGTATTTACTTCGGGAGTAGCGGACGTTTTTCTGCTGTGTTTAGAAACTTGGCAGAATGTATATAGTAAGAAACTTGATAATAATTTTGATTTATGATTTTTAATGTATAATTAAATAATTAATTTTATAATTTTTAACTCTCTTATAAAAATAACTACCAATGTGTTTAATAAAAATTTATACTTAATAATTTTTAAGAAAAAAAAAATTTACCTTTAAATTGTTTGGTAAGGTTTTTTGATTTTTGATTTTTTTTTTTCAAATAACGTAAAAAAAATATAAAAAAAATTAATTACTAATTTTAAGTTTTTAATCATTTTATGTATATATACAAAAGTTATAAGACTTGATTTATTCTCTAGAAAAAAATGTTTGGTCAAAATGAAAAAAAAAAAAAAAGAAATTTAATTCAAAAATCTTTTTTTTTTAAATATTTATGAATCACCCTATATTTTGGCATTTATTTCTTAAAAATGTAAAAATCATAAATCATAAATCGTTACAAAATATACCTGATTAAAAAATTAATTGAAAAAAATCAAAAATAAAAAACTAAAAATCATTATCAAACAACCATAAATATTTTTTAATTATGTTTTATGATTTTTAATTTTTTATTAAGTAATTAATTTATGATTTATGATTCTTTTATAAAAATAATCATTAATATGTTTGTGATAAATGTATAAAAGTATACTTGAGGTTTTCTAACAACTTTTAACCTGATATCAAAATTAGAGATCCTATGTAATATCATAATTGTTAAATTGCAAGTATTTGACCTACATAGTGCAATAGAGCCGACGCTTACAAGGAAGTGATAAATGTATAAAAATATATTTAGTCTTCCTCTTAACTAAATGTATAAAAATATATTTAGTCTTCTTCTTAACAGCTTAATTTTTAAAGAGAGTTGGTTTCCTAACTACTTTTAACATAATATCAGAACTAGAGATCATGTGTTAAAAGTCCAGTAATCTAAATTGTTGAATTGCAAGTGTTTGATTAGTAAAGTAGGCCCTCCTTTTAAGGCCTTTAGAATAATTAATTTTTCAACAATTTCTAACAATTTGATAATAATTTTTTACTTAGTGATTTAAAAAAAATTTGCCTATAAGTTATTTGGAAACTTTTTGTTCTCTAATTTTTTTGGTTATTGTTTACAAATTTGAAGTTATTAATTATTTTTTTTTGCAATATTTATATAGGTAAAAGTTATAAGATTTGATTTACTCTTTAAAATAATGTTTGATGAAAATTAAAAATATTATGAATTAAAAATCTGTTTAAAAAATTTTCTTTTAAAAATTTATGAATCAATTTATAGTGATCGGATAAAATGAAAAAAATTAAAATTATAAATTATTATTAAATATATTAGATTAAAAAATCATATTAAAAAATTATAAATTAGATGAAGAGCCATACGAAGTAGTTTATTAATTATCTTGTTCTTCGTTAATTTGTCCTGTCCTCTTACCTCCAATACACTTGGTGAAAATACACCATTTTGCTTCCCTTAACTAACTTAAATTTATCATATTTGTTGTAGACCATGTAGTGTTGGGAATTAAGAGTAAATAAATTTTATATTAATAAAATAATAATAAGGGTATAATTTTATTAGAACATGAGTTAATTTTATTTAATTTATTAATGGGAGCATTAAGCCTGTCATATGCTACGCCTTCTATATGTATCATGCTTATATAAGTAAAACATTTTTGACCTGTCATCAACTTAATTAATTTGGAAGTTGTTCAATAAAATTGGCAACTAGATAGATACCTTTATTTTTGCTAAACTAAAACTGAAAACTACAGACCCTTATTCGTTACTATTACGTAATTTGATGGACAAGGTTAACAAATGCTGGTGATAGTTTTGTCGTCAGTCACCTTATATATGTTTTAGAGTTTAGGTAGGCTTTATGAAACTAATTATAATTATTTTGGGTACGCTTATTAGCGATTTTAATTTTTAATTTTTTTAAAAAAATAATTTTTTAATTAGATATATTTCGTAACAATTTTTTATTTTAATTTTTACTATTTTAAAGAATATTATCAAATTATGAGTTGATTCTTAAATTTTGAAAAATAATATTTTTTTTAATTAAATTTCAAATTTTTTATTTTATTTTTCATTTTTATCAAATAATTTTTTAAGAATAAATTAATTCTTATGAATAAGTATTCCAATAGATGACTAAATACTTAAAATTTGTAAATAATAATAAAAAATTTCTTTTTTTTGAAGTTTTCCAAATAAATCATTAAAGAGAAAATATTATTAAACAACTTATAAGTTATTTTTTATTTTTTATTTTTTTAAATTACTAAGTAAAAATTATATAAATAATGATTATTTAAAAAAAAAATCGCAAAACCAATTAATAAATCAAAATCATTATCATATCCCATGAGTTTTATCTAGGGTGGACTTTTTTTTTTTTTTTTCAATAATCGACCAACCAACTTGAGTCCAGGTCCAAATCAAACTTTTTTTTTTTTTTTTTTTAAGTTGGTTGGCCCGGTAGGTCCAAAATATTATAAAATTGAATTTATCTGTTCGATTATCGGTTCGCCAAAAATAAAAATTGAACCGACATACACTTTTATTTGTTAATATTTTTAAAAAATATTATATAATAAATGTTATAAAAAATAAATAAAATGAAATATTAATTAATATTATACAAATACACAGTTTAAAAGTCCTAAGCAAATATTTAGCATGTGAAATTATGATTTTAAATTTAGAAGGATGAGTAGTAAAACATCAAACATGAAGTGTCAATAATAAGATATTATTCTCATATGACACATATTGATAGCTCTAAATTTATCAAGCATTAGATATGGGCAATGATTGTAGTTTTTATAATCGATAGTAACACATCTATATGCTCTACCTTTAAAAAAAAAGTGTTTGTAAAGGTAAAATATTGTTTGTATTTTTTATTTAATTTTTTATTATGATAATAATTTTTAAGTAAAATTATAGGTTAAAAACAACTAAACCAACCTCCCTCAAACGAATATTATAGGTCGATTTATAGGTTAATTTTTTAAGAATTATAATTCGGTTAAGGTTTTAAATTTTTTAAAATTGTCAAAATAAAATTGACTTATAAAATAATTTAATAACAAATCTATCGCATTTATGCACACCTTTAGTTTTATCGGCGTACTAGAAAACTGCTGCTATATTTTTAGTTTGGGAATGAGGGAAATGAATGAGGTTAGTGGTACTCAAAATGATAGAGACAAAGTAGTTTCAACCAATTGAATTTGAATAATGGTGTTAAAGCTTTATGACGACGCTAATTACTTGTTCTAGCGAAGAAGTAAAAGCTTTAGCCAAGATGTAAAACCTCATCTAATATCTACTATTAATGCAAATATTTGAAAACAGAAAATACATCGATCGATCAGTTTGTAGAGCTGATTGTGATGCGTATGGGATAGAGTCTAAACATGACTTACTACTCCAAACAGGTGATGGTTCAAATTCTATAAATATATACCTGGACAAACAAATTTAATTTAATTTAAAATGTTTTAATTTTACTAGCTTTTATCCAGTTGTACAACATAAAGTATCTTAATTTACAACTATACAACTAAATTTAATTAGAGCTGTCCAATTCATGTTGAACTCAATTCGACCTCAAATTACCTATCACATCATCTAAGAATATCACATCCAAACTCATTTAACAAAATATCATTATAAATTTTACAATAATGCCATTTTAAAAGCACAGACTTAAAAATTAATTTTTTTAACAAAAATATAACCTAAAGAAAAAATTTATATTAACATTTTTGACTTTAAACAAAATTATATACATTTTTTTTTCAAAAATATAAATGGGTTATGAGTTGAATTGACTTACAATAAATTAAGGATAAAGAGCCGAATTGGCCTTTTTTACTTAGGCAATAGGTATTATTTAATTTTTTAGCTTAAAAAATATTACTTTGTTTATAAAAAATGTATTTTTAAGTCAATCTACTTATAAAAAATGTGTCAGATAGTGACAAAATTAATTTTTCATATAATTTTTATTAAGCCTAACAAAATAACGCATATATCACGTGAATATTTGTATTTTTTTTTATAAATATTACTCCATTATTAACAATTTTTTTTGTCAAACTTATATAAATATTTTATTATTTAATTTATGATTTTAGATATTAAACAATGAAAATTTTATTAAAAATTTTGTTTAAATTTGAGTAATTTTTTAATTAATTTTTTTTTATGTATACTTCTATCAAAAAAATATAAACATACATGTGATATATGTGTTATTCCGTTAGATTTAACGAAAAATTGAATGAAAAGTTAGTTTTGTTTTTGCTTGTCACATTTTTCACAAACAAATTACTTAAAAATATATTTTTTATAAGCAAAGGAAATTAACACATTTTTTTAAGATAGATGACTACACACCTCCTTTAAATAAAATGAAAAACATGCAAAAGCATTTTATAATTCTTGAAAATACATTTTTTATGAGCAAAAGCAAACATCTCACTCCATTTTTTGAATAAAATGCGTCAACCTTCGTCAAACCGAATTAATAATGTTTAATTAGCATCAGTTACTATTTTCTTGATCAATTTGTTGTTAATGTTTCACATTGATATATAATTCTTGATTTGATTAGCATTTGTAATATTCATCCATTATAGCAAGTATATATTAAGGTGGATGATGTCTTTCTCTAGTGTACCAATTGAGACATTTAAAGAACCCCATTTATCAAATCATATCAAGATTACAAAACAACTGTGGAATGCATGTGAACAACTCTTTTGTATATCATTGTCGTCAACCATTTGATGGTAATTTTGAGACAAACTACAACTAAACTAGCATAAAATAATTTTAGTATTGTTAGGAAAAATTCCACTTTGTTACAAAAGAAGAAATTTGTTTCATCTTTATTCCCAATGTTTGAAGCAGATCATTACAATCAAAATCTCACTGCTGACGTAGAGGGAGAGATGTGGAACACAATTGAAAACTTATGTGTTCAAGTTATAGCGAACAGGAATACCCTTTCCACCAAGCCAAGTCCCTCGTAAGAAAGACCCAACTGAAAATTTACTAGCCTCTTTATGGTCAATACTTTTCTTATAACCAGACCACTTAACTCTAGCATCAACTTTTGAACCAGGTCCTTTGTTATCAAACTCTGCATAATACAGAGTATTTAGTGCAAAGTTTCCATTCCATGGTAACCAACCTTCCGGGTCAATCACATCTTCAATAATGGATTCCATTACTATTGTTCTTGAGTACTCCTTCCATGGTCTTCCTAGATAACTCTTTATTTGGGACTTAACCGGTTCGAGATCTTTGTCGGGTTTAATGTGACAATTTTGTAGCACAATTCCAGTGGTCTCGTATTTGTTGATTCGTCCTTGGGCTGTGACAGTGTTTTTTTGGTTGTCCATTGGTTTTCTTAGGACTATCATACAATTTTGAAAAACAGCAGCAGCATCACCAAAAATGAAGTCAATAGTTCCTGTAATGACACAACTTCTATAGAATTGTCTATGGGTTTGTGCATATAAGGTGTCTTGGTATCCTTCAAATCTACAATTGGCAAAAATTGCTCTATCTGCTTGGACTCTTGCTGCCACTGCTTGCTCCTTTTGTGGCCCTGCTGTGTTTTTGAATCCCATTGCTTGTGCTACAAAGCCCTCTCCTAATGCAACTGAAATAGAAATACAAAGTAATAATGAAAATATTGATTGAGCCCCCCCAAAGTTGTGGATTTTTTTTTTGTAATTTTAAGCGAGAATTGAACTATGTTATGAAAATATTGAGCCCCCCCCCCCCAAAGTTGTGGATTTTTTTTTTTTTTTTTTGTAATTTTAAGCGAGAATTGGACTATGTTATGTAAATTTGATAAACATACCAAATGTTGCAGTTTGAAAGGTCCGAGTTCCATCTTTAAAGTTCTTACTTCCCGTGATGATGCTCTTTTGTGATCCATCACCATACATTGTTACATTTACCATCTTCTTTGTCACCATCACTGTTTCCTCGTAAACTCCTTCTTTAACGTAGATCACGTACCTGCATTATGCATAATCACTATGCTCAGTAAATTTTAAAAAAACTATTAGCTTCTAAACAATACTAAATTAAAAAATATGATTTTGGAAAATTTAATGATAACAAAATAAAACTAAAGTCATAAATAGTCAGATTTCTAATACACTATTTTCTTTCCCACATAAACCATTTGTTGGTAACTTCCACTAAATACGTGTGGGGCTTCTATCGGTCCACGTAGCAGTTGATAGATAAAAGAATATAGTCTAGCGTAAAATCAGTGTTATTGGATGCCTAGTCATCATTTATTTTTGAATTTGAAATCAAAGGCATATCTGGGTAATATTCTCATTAAGAATAATTAATGACTAATAAATACATCTTTTGAATTTTGAATATTAATCAACATTTAAATAATATTCATGTGTGTCAAGTAATCTTTTCTTATAAATACTCTTATAGAATTTACGGTGTGTTTAACATATACTATACAAATGTCGTAGTTATTTGGATTTTTCTAGATCAATAGCAAAGAACGAATATAAAAAAGGTTTAATTGTATGGTATAACCTCTTCATGTATAAAGTTTTATTTAATGAAATTTATTTTTTTTTTTACTGAAGGGGTTAAAAATAAAACCAATTGAATAACTAAGTCATTTATGCAACAAAAGTTATAAAAATTAGCTTCAACACAAATTAAGCATGAAAATGAAATGCAAGATTGAAACATTACCTTCCTTCATATTTTTCAGGAATAGCTTTCAAAGCATCATTGATTGTATTGTAATTTCCACTGCCATCTTTTGCTATAGTCACATTAGGTTTAGGCAATTCCTCATTTTCCTTTAACATTCTTCGGTCTTCATGATTCATCCAAGTAGGAAAACCCTCTTCATCGAAAGCTAAAAGGTGACGGGCAGATGCAGGTTGATCTGTAGAAAGGAACTTTGTAAACTCTTGTACCAAAGCAAGGGAGTTGCTAGTGTATTCTTTAGAACCCTTCATAACCTTCCTTATTTCATTCTTCAAGTCTCCATCTGGAAACCCATCAATGCATGTTTGTGTATAAGACATAACAGCACTTAACCAACTGTTCAAGTCTGGGGCCGAACTTGACAACTTGATTTGTGTATTGTTGCCAACTTTGCCCATTGATTTGGTTAATTCTTCCATTGCATCCTCCATGAGTACCTTAAACAAATTCAAAAATCTTAAATTAAGAAGAGAAGTAACATTCAATAAAACATTAAATAATTTTAAAACTATGATATACCTTACAATCTTCAAATGCTTCTTTGGCCTTTGGGTTATCAAAATTGAAAGAGCTAGTTTTCTTGAAGGCATTTTTGAGCTCATTTTCAGCTGCTAAGATTGCAGAATTGATGAAGTCCTTTGGTTGATCCGATTTGGGATCTTTTTTCACTGCATTTGTGAGGGCATAGGTACACTTGTTCTTAAAATCGGTAGAGCTACATAGAGTTTTGATGTCCTTTTGAGCTTTTGATGACTCATTTTCCTTAGAGGGAGGAGGAGGAGAGGAAGAACTAGACTTGTCATTCTTTTTGTCAATATGTTGAAAGCAGAAAAAAATTCCACCACCAATCAATATGAGAAAAATAACTCCTACAACACTACCAATTATAATCTTCCTCTGTTTTTGTGCTTTTTCGTTTCTTCGGCGTAATGATAATTCAGCAAAATCCTGAAATGCCATTGTTAAAGAAATGGCTAAGGCAGAGATTACTCTCTCTGCCTTAGATTCAGGCGTATTCAATGAGGATTCAAATTACAAGAGGCGTGAAGGAGGACTTGAGTTTCTTACAAACTTTTTTTTTTTTTTTTTTTCCTTTCTTGTTCCTCTTTCTGTTTATTTTGTCCCAAAATTCCAACCTTATTATTTTTCAAACAAACTTTAACATATTGAGGTTTGGACAGGAGAGTTTTAAGGTCCAATTCAAAAGTTCGTTAATTGCTCAATACACAATGTCTTCTTTGTCTTAACCGTGTTTCCCGCGGTAATTTATCAAATTACATTTACACCCTTAGTTCCAAGCTGTTTCTATTTTTTTTTTTTTTGTGCGATTGTGGTTGAGCTCTAACCAAATTAACTCTAAAATTTATATGGCTCGTTTTTGGTTTTGCCATCGAACCATCTATCATAATCATATATTTGACTCTTGGTCTTTTAAATTCCAAATTTGTTGAAGGAAAAAAATAACTTATCAGAAATCAAAGGATTCTAAAGTTTCTCAATTCTATTCATCATAGCTCGATCCCGAGAGCATAGAGTTTAAGTGTCTTTGTATATACTACACATTAGTATGAAGAGACTCATTTAGTTATAGGTTTGGTACACAAGGACGGTCTTATACTTGATTCATTTCATGTAGTGATCTGATCATAAAGCTTACATCTCCCATATTTTAATTTAGTTATATTTCTTGCTTTTGTGCAGAGTTCAGAGAGATAATTAAATAAGCAAATTAATCAATCAAACAAAACATAAGGAATAAAAAGGATCAGCCTTTAGCAACTGATCACGTGATCGATCTGCCGTCTGCTTGTTATATTGTTTTTTTTCTTCATATCCAATGAACTGATATCATGAGCCCTAAATCTACACAAGCCCAAAATTTTCATTTTGATTATTTCCTCTATTTTTTAATTGACCGATACGATAATATCCAAACTTTTGTTTTTATTCGGATTATCATTTTACTTTTTTCCAATTCATTTTATACTTCACGATTTATTCAATTTTACAAGTTATGTTACTTCTTTAACTTAAGTTTGTAAATGTAATGCCCCACTTCTTGAATATATGGAATAATATTTTACACTTTGAACTTTATTTTGGTCCTTAACAAGACCTCTTTAGAGAAATTAAATCTAAATCGTAGTCAAGAAAAAGTTAGAACTTAGAATTCTCACATCTATCAACTCAACTACAATACCAACTAAATTGACCCATGATAAGTTGTACTTTAAAAATTCAAGAAAAAATCTACGCAGTTGCAACTGCAGAGTTTTCTTCTTGGACTTTCATTTAAAAAATTTCCTACTATTTATCATAGAACAAACTATTACAATTATTATTTTCTAAGCTACGTTAGATTTCACAAATTACCCTTTCTTGCCAAAGTAATGAATTAATGATTGTTACAATTACATTTGTAAAAGGCTAGATATCTTCATTGATCACATTTTTGATTGGGCTAACACTCTAATACCTTTAAAAAAGCTCCCTCAAGTGAAGTTTGCACATGAATATAGTAAAATGAATAAATATTAAAATTTAAGTAGTATACGAAGCATTTATCTTACATTATATTCAAAATATCAAGAAAATAAATATAACCATTTTATGTTAATAACTTTGAAGAAGAAAATCTTTGGACTTCCACAAGTGTCACAACAATTGAAAAATTAGTTACATGTGTAATTAAAAAGCCTAAAAAAAGGACTAAATTCCATCTTCATAAGGGAAAGAAGTAGACTCCAACCAATCATCACCGCTAATAAACTCAGCCACTGTAAAATTAAAAGCATCATAATAATCCATAACATGAAAACCAGTCCAATTTACTCTATTATCTGTACTTGAACCAGGTCCATAATTCTCATATTCTCCATAATACAAACTCTCCAAACTCCGATTTCCAGACCACTCTTTCCAACCAGTTGGGTCTATAAAACCATCAATATAAGATTGAAGAACTACACTTTGAGAGTACTCTCTCCAAGGCCTTCCTAAATAGCTCCTGACATTGTTAGAATTTGAGTACAATTCATCAGTTGCCAAAATTGAACAATTTTGTATTGAAATTCCAGTGTTCTCATCTAGGGTTTCTCTTGATTGTGCTGTTATGACTGTGAATTGTCCAGGCATTGGCATTTTAGATACTATGTTACAAGCTTGAAATACCACAGCTGCATTACCAAATATATAATCTATGGTTCCAAATATGTCACATTCTCTATAGAATTGTCTAAATGAGTGAACATATAATGTGTCTTGATAGCCATTAAATGTGCATCTGTATAATGCTGCTAAGTCTGCATTTATTCTTAATGCAACTGCTTGGTGTTTCTCTGGTCCTGCTGTGTTCTCAATTGTTATGTCTCTTGCTAGAAAACCATCTCCAGAGACAGCTATAGGTTAAATTAATAACATACTATTAGTATAAATATATTCTGCTATGTTTCATTGTGTTTATTTTAAAAAATATTTTCATTCAAATATGTTAGAAATGTAAAATGTGCTTACTGAACCCATAAATTACTTATGACAAAAGCATAAGAGATGTTTTTATGTTGACAGAAGCGTTTCTACAAGGTCAAAAAACTTTTAAAAAAAACCTCTAAAATGCGAAAGTTTAACATCCAATGAATAAATATTATGTGTATTGGATAAACTCAATGCTTTGACATAACATAATAAATATTGATATGAATTTAAGAAAGTTGTTTTCTTCAAAAATGTCTCAGGAGAAAGTGCTTTAGGAAGAAGCACATAATTTGTACTTTTGCCAAATAGAAAAAAATGTGCTTTATGAGTACCCAAAAGAGCTTATGAGTAATTTTTTAGAGTTCCAAAATCATAATAAAAACATTAATTGGTTTGCTTTCTTTAGGTTATTTAATACTGCAACCGGTCCCCAAAAAAAATGGTGTTAATAAAAAAGAGTTGAAAATTTACCTAGAGTTGCAGATCTGAAAGTGGTCCATCCTTCATGAATACTTCTATTACCTGAAATGAATGTGACATCACTTCCATCTCCTAGAAGAAAAATATTGGTTTTATAGCTTGGAATTTCCACATTTTCTTCATAAACCCCTTCCTTAATATAAATAATTATTCTATCATAACTATTATTTGGAGCAAAATTAACAGCATCATTAATAGTAGTAAAATTTCCTGTTCCATCAGCAGCCACAGTTAAAACTCCACTAGGGTCATAATCATCAACTGAACTATGCAAAATCTGACGATTTTTTCTCGAAATCCACGTAGGAAAACTCAAAAGACGACGGTTAGTACTGCCTTTTGGGGAGCCATGTTTGGAGAGAATTGAAAGAGAATTACCAACATACTGATAAGCACTTACTAAGGAATTGATTAAGACTGGCTTTAAAGAACCAGAAGCAGAATCTAAACCTTCCAAACATGTGTTCTTGTTTGTGAGAGCTGCACTAAGGTAGGTTCTTGCATCAGTTAGTTTTTTAGAGTTGTGTTCATGGACTCTAGAAACTGACTTGTGTAAAGATGAAATTGTGATTTGGTGAAGCTCTTTGCAATCTTGAATTGACCCTTTTTGTTTTTCAATGATATTGGTTTGCCCAATTGTTGAAAAAAGATTGGAAAGCTTAACTGATTCAGATATTGCTATTTGGAGAGATTGAAGAAGGTAGGTTATGATGTTTGGACTTATGTTTATTGAAATTGAGAGCTTTAGTGAATCACAACAGGCATTTGGGTATGGAGTGGTTTTGCAAAATGATTTTATGGAAGAAAAATGAGATTGATTTGATGAAGATGAAGAAGAAGAAGAAGAGTTTTGATGGGCATAAATTTTAGAGGAAAAGAATGCAAAGATGAGAAGTACAAACAGTTTTGGTAACAAGGAAGCCATGAAATTTTGATCGGAAAGCTCTGTTTTGAGCAGATGTTTTTTGTTGGGAACTTAAATTGCATGGAATTTTGTGAGATAATAAATAATTAAATAGCTCTACAGATTCAAATGATAACCATGTTCCAGTTGTTTGTATACGTAAGGAGTGTAACGTTGAGCGGATTAAAATTACTTATTTTTTATTAATTCAAATTTAATTGAAATTGAAATTTTTTAATATAAATCTATTCCAATTATTTAATCAAAACATAATTTATATTACATTTTAATTTTAAATTAATACATATTTAATAATATTTATTTATTTATAGTAAAAAATATGAATAATGACTGTCAGTTTAAGTTTTTGTACCTTTCCTTTGGTTTTTGGTTTATTTTATTTCAACTGAAGTAGAAGAGTAATGTCGTAAACAGGTGGCTTGGTAGTTGCGTAAGGTAGTAGCCTTTTTAAATAGTAAAAAGTTAGTTCAAGGATTAGAATCTAAATTTTTAAATTTTAATATTAAGTTTGAATACACCTTTAAACATGTCTTATAGTTGGCATATAAATTATTTTGTATTTTAAATTTATCTCAATTTTTTATAAATTGTGGTATATAGGTATGTGATGTACCACAAATGCTTTTAAAATTTTAAAGTAGCACTTGTACCTTTAAATGAATTATTACTTTTTTTAATTAAGGGGAGGCGATGTAACATTAAGTTTTGGATATATAATTTCGTCTTAATATTACTCTTAAAATGATACTTAAAATTGCTTATTTAATAATTGAAAAAAAAATAATTAAGAAAATAACTATAATTTGCATAGATTATAATAGTGAATAATTATTTTAAACAAAAAAAAAATTTATCATAACTTTTATTTTAATATACACATTCATACATACGTATGAATCATCAATATTGAAATAAAAATAACAAAAAAAAAAAAGTTAAATGAGCCTATTTTTCATTTTTTTTTTTTTTTAATATTACATGTAGTAAATTAACAAAAGAATACTTTTAGTAACATACTAAAAGTAAAATAAATTTTTTGATTTTTAAATACTCAAATTGACCAAATATTTTCCAATAAATATGAAAATAAAACTTTACACATGCATATTGCATGCCCTTGACAATGACAGACAACTTAAAATATACAATCACGGACTTCTGACCGATTTAACTTGTGGCTTTTAGCCTAATTAGTAATTAAGTAGTACTTCTCGTTAATCCAATAAATTGTATGAGGTTTTTTTCCTCTTAGTAATTCTGAATGATGGTATGATATTAATGAAGAACTAATCATTATTATTAAGTAAACGCCTTTGATTGAAATAAAAGAACAAATTAATTTTCAATAACCATACATTATTGACAGTAAAAATTAAGAATATAGTTACTGTTGTGTCGTAGAATTCAGTAAGCATTGGCACTTGAAGAAAAAACTAAATGAAAAAAGAAAAAAGAATCGGCCATGAACACTAGTTTATTCAAGAGTTGAAGTCAATGGTTTTGTTAAATGTCTGAGAGTTACACAAATTGCAACTTGATTCTTATCTCGTGAAAAAATCACAAGAAGAATAGTCTAAGGTTGGTGCATTAATAATTTTGTCTCAGCATCTGCAATTTTTCACATGTCTAGAATCTTTTACGTGTTTTTTAAAAGTAATTTTATACAGAGCAAATGTAAGAAAAAAAAATTACGATTAAACTTTGAAAATTTACCAAAAATAACACCCATAAAATTTATATTAACAAAACTAGCACCCTCAATAATATTGAATATTTAATTTGAACGTTCAATATTAAACGGGTCTAAATTATCATCGTTTAATTCTAATTGAATGAGTGTTAAAAAAAAATGACATATTAATCATTTTTTTTAATTGTGAAAATATAAGTTTAAACACAATAAGTGCTAATTTTGTTATTACAAGTTTAAGGGGTGCTAATTTTGTTGTTTTATCTTAAACTTTTAGCCATTAATTAAATTATATTAAAATAAAATTGTCGTTAAATTAATGATATGTTTTAAAAGACATAATAATATTATAAAAACGAAAGTTTTCCATTTATTAATAGCTCCAAACTCATAAATATTAAAAAAAAAAAAATCAAGTACATTATCTTGGAATGGTTAACCTAAATAAGTATAAATGTTCACATTATTGAGTAAACAATTAAATTTAAAATTACTGATTTTCCCCTATTGAAGACATTTATTTACACTTTTTTGTTGCTGTTTCCGTTAAATTCAAGACTAATACAAACATCTAATATGAGATGGAGTCAGACAAATAATTTATAGAGGGTTCGAACTTATGACCCTAGAACTTAAACACTCTACTTTTGTCTTAGATTATACAATTAACTTTAAAATATATACTAACTATTGAGGGTTTGGTGGCTTGAAGTGAAGACTATGGCACTTTTTGGTTAAAAGCATTGTCAAAGTATTATTTGGTTGGTTGCATAATTTTTAACTTTCAATTTGCCACTAAAGAGTGACTCACTGTTAGCTTCATGTAATGACACCGACCCATAATATATTAATTATTAAAAAAAAGGAACTTTCATGTTTGTTATTGCTTATAAATATGTAAATAATTACAGATTAAAACAATTCAATACTGGCGTGTTTCAAAGGGTAAGAAAGAAAATAAAAAATCCAAACGTCATACTCCACTGCATTGCTTTGCTTTGCTGTATATTACTATTCTGAGGGGGGAAAAAAGGAAAGAGAGAGAGGAGCCAAACGAAGATAATGAAATCAAATGGATGAAGTGATACATCAAATTTAAACCCCCAAGCCAGCTGTGAATCTAACTCCAGTTGAAGGCAACCACAAGTTTCCTCCAAGAAATTGAGAAACTGTAAAGTTATTAACTTGACTTGACTCATTAAATGCATGATACCCAGCCCACTTAACTCTATTACTTAGCTCAGCCCCAGGCCCATAATTCATATACTCTCCATAGTAGAGAGTATCCAAAGCAAAGTCGCCATTCCATTCAAGCCAACCTTTTGGTCTTATAACATTACTAATATTACTCTGCATAACTATAGCCCTTGAATATAGCTTCCAAGGTCTTCCTAGGTATGTTTCTGTGTTGTTAACAAAAGGTGTCAAGTCTGAATCTGCAGTAATATTGCAAAATTGGAAGGAAAATCCTGTTGGCTCATTTGGGTCTTTTCTTCCATGAGCTGTAATAGTGTTCTTTTGGTTTGCTAACCCTTTTTTGGCTAGAATTTGACTGTTTTGAAATACCACTGTTGCACCACCAAAGATGAAATCAACTGTGCCGCTTATTGCGCAATCTCGGAAGAATTGGCGCATTGTGTGAGTGTAGAGTGTGTCTTGGTAGCCCTTGAAATTACATCTGTAATAGACTGATAGGTCTGAGTCTGATCTTAGTGCCACTGCTTGGTGCTTCTCTGGTCCCGCTGTGTTCTCTATTGTTATGTCTCTTGCTATGAATCCTCTGCCACTAACAGCTGCATGTGTATTATAACAAGGTAACTGATTAGTAAAAGAAAGTGTTTTAAAGCAATTTTTTATCGTAAAAAATGCTTTTACATTATCCTTTAATGATCATAAGAAATTATGATTCAAATAAACCATTTTACTCTGATATCTGATATGTGAATTATACACTAGTATACTGTCCTATTGAATTCAGCAAACTTCAATCTCATGACGTCTCAAAAGAAATAGTTAATAAAACTATCATTTTAGGTACGTATACATGTGACAAATCAGCAGTTGCTCTATTTGTGAGTATGGATAAATTGGACAGTGAAAGTACTTCATCCATGTTCAATTATTACTGCTATAAGTAGAGTACCTTCCAAGCGGCCCTAGTTAGCCAACATGATGTGATAAGGCTCATATTGATAGCTTCTGTACCTTAGAGTCTCATTAATGAGAAATTAACGTCATGAATAGAGAAGCAACTTGAAAATGAAAAGTAGAAAAAGAAAAGAAAATATTTGCCATTTTCCGGAGTTTGTTAAAAAATAGGTAGATTTTTTATTTTTAATCGCTTCCCAAGCATTAACACATGTTCAAGTTTTTTTAAGGATAAGAGTAAAGGTATGTTTCTATGCATGTTCATAAATGCGTAACATTTTAAGCATGTGACCAGAAAATAAATACAGAAAATGTGTTAAACACATGTTCAAAACGTAACAGAAAATAAAAATAAAAAATTAAAAGAAGCCATGAAAATAAGAAGCTTACCAAATGTTGCAGAGCGAAATGTGGTCCAACCATCAACAAAACTCCGATTACCAGAAATAATAGTAGCATTAATACCATCTCCAATCATCATTAAGTTCCATTTCTTCTTCTTAACCTCCACATTTTCTTTATATATCCCTTTCTTAATGTGTATAACATAGCGTTTCATGCTATAATTAGGTGCAGCTAAAACAGCATCCATAATATTTGTGAAATTGCCAGACCCATCATTAGCCACTATGGCATCCACAACCAATTCATTTGCTTGTAGTAATTTTCTATCCCCTGGTCTAACCCAAGAAGGAAATTGGTCCTTATTGTCCATAGGCAGATCAGAAACTGGATGAACCTGGGTTAGAAGGTCTTGAACCAAAGATGTAGCTTGGTTAAGACCAGCAGAGACCAACCCTTTAACAATGCCACTTGTGCCTTCAAACCCATCACTACACGTGTCTTGATTTACAAGTGCAGCACTTAACCATGTTCTTAAATCAGAACTCAGATTCCCTGAGCTGTTGTTACCTTTACCTGTCAAAAGTATATTATAACTTGGTTTTGTAATGTAAAGTGTTTTTGTAATGTCTGAAAGACTTCTATATGGTTTCAAAAGAACAACAATGTGGCTTCAGTCAAAAACTGTTTTAAGAAACGATCGCTTCCTCACCTCACTAATGTGTTTATGTCAAAAAGTTTAAAAAATGGACTAGGCGTCCTAGTCGGCTAGTCCCAAAAGCTTTTGATTTAAAAATAATTTTTTTAATTATCATAAAAGCTTTTACAAAATCTCACAACCATAAACTAAGTAATCGTTGGAATTCTAAAGCACATTTTTTTGTTTCCTTATTTTTGTGATTTCTGCACGTTACTACTCAGTCATGAAGAACAAGGTAGAGTAGAAGCTTCATCTGAAATTTTAAAAGCTTCAACTTCCAAAATCTCCCTCTACATTACAAGAAATGAAAAAGTAACAAAAACAAAAAGTTATAACTAGGAGAAAGTATGAAGAAGCACCTTTGGGATTCTGGGTAGCAGAGATAGACCAACTCAAGTCATCAGCAGAGGAGTCAAGAACATCAAGGCAATCAGAAATAGCATTTGAAAGACGAAAGTCACCAAATGAGTTTCCAAACTGAGACAAAATAGTTGTAACCTGCCTTAAAATATCAATAGTGGCCTTAACTGAGTTGGTGAATTTTGATTCTGCTACTCTTAAACATTCTAATTGCCCATTGGTGTTGCTGGAGCTAACAAAGTGACAACAACATAATAACATTAGAAACAACAAAGACTTACAAGTTTTCAAATGATCAAGAGCCATTGACAAAGTTTACTATTCTCTATAGAAAACACAAAATGAAAGAGTTTTATTAATGGTCAAACTCAACGGTGAGAGCTGAGAGTGTTCTTTATATTGGAATAGAGAAATGGGTTTGGATTAGATCAGAATACAAGTTAGATGGGCAGTTGAGGAAATTTAAGAGGGTATAATGGTGGAGCCTCCGTGGCATAAAGGCTTTGTGTCAAGTGGAGAGCGAAGGATGGGAATAAGCAGGGGTCTATTATACAGCAATGTAAATTCCACCATGTGTCGGCGGTCACATTTAACAAAATCGACAAACATATGCAAAAGCTTATGGCATATATAAATGATTCTTATTAGACCGATCACTGCCAACTTTTTTCAAACAGTTTCTGTGCGCTTTTGGCACCTTCCCAATCCCAATATGTAACTCCATTTTGGGCCATGGGAGTAGAGTATTTACGTCCAAAGTTGCTGGTGCTTTGAGTTTTTTTGAAACTTGGCCAAAAAATGAGCATTTTTTTTTTCCTATATACAATTATTGTACGTACTTGTGTAGAAGCAATATACAACTCTGGTTTAGCAAGAAAAGACACGTGGATAACTGGGTAGGCTTAAAGTCTTTATACAGATTATACCAGCAATTTAGGAATATTTATGGCAAAAATTGGGAAAAGAAGCCAATCTTAACTGTATAATTATACAGTTAGGTATTTACTTATGAAATAAAAAAATAATACAATTACGTATAAAATTTGTACGATTAAAAGATGTAAGTTTAAATAGTATTTGACACTTAATTTAATATGTTTGAAATTTTTAATTATAAAATTATGTGTCTTAATTTTTGATTTCATTTAAATTAAAATAATATTTTTTTAAAAAAATATAATAAAATATAAAAATAAATTAAATATTAATTTAAATAAATTTATAACAAAAAATTATTTTAAATATAAATTATTTTATTAAAATATTTAAAATTAATTTTATTCTATTATAATATATAATTTATCACCAAACACTAATATACTAATTATAATATAACAAGGTTCAGTCACTAAACATGCTAAAAGGGTTTTTTTCCTTCCAAAATCAAAGGGTTTCTTGATTAAGCTAAATATATGAAATTAAAAGAAAATATACGAACTTCATTTTTTATAAAAAATGAAAAAGTGTAAGAAGATAAAAACAACTAATATTAATAAAATCTTACCAACAAGTTTTATAAAAGATTTTTTTCTTTTCATATTGTACCAGCTGCCTCTTCCCATTTTCCTTTTAAGAAATCTTGCCTATAACAATTTATATTCTTGACCCACATAATATCCTATAAGTCCAACGTATTAAAGGTGTGTCCCAGTTCCAATATAATCAATATCACACAGCTGTTGTATTATAATTTCCTTCTTTGCTACATGTTTGATTTCTAGTTTTATAAGTGATATCTAAGTAATCATTAGCCTCATTTATCATTTTAACACTGCTCATTTTATTATTTAAGCATTTTGAAGCTATAAATATAATAATTAATAAGATCATGGAGGATTTTATGGTGAAAAGTACCTCCTATCCAATATTTCGAAACTATAGGACTACAAATGTGTGTTTTTTTATATACTGCAAATGTACTTTTTTAGGAGCAACTAAATGATTTGCTCTCACTCTTCTTCTTCCGGTCTTAAAGTGGAAATGAGTTTTGATTAGGATTCACATATTGAATTGATATCTAACAATAAAATGGGTAGCTTGTTAAAAAAAAAATACTAAAATTAACACCCCTAAAATTTATAGTAGCAAAACTAGCACCTTTAATAATATTGAACATGTCTAAATTATCGTTGTTTAATTTTAATTAAATAGATGTTCAAAGAAAAATGACATATTAATCATTTTTTTTAATTGTGAAAATATAAGTTTGAACACAATAAGTGCTAGTGTTGTTATTACAAATTTAAGGGGTGCTAGTTTTATTATTTTTCCAAACAAAAATAATAATAATTACAAATAAAATAAAATTTGTAGTTTAAATTTCAATAGCAAACGAGATTTAGGGCAAATTTATAAAGTATTTTTTTAAAAAACAAAAATATTAAGATTATATAAATTTATATTCGTTCATATTAATTATATAATTAAATGGGTATAAATTTAGATAAAAATTTACGTATCCGTTTTCCAAAATAAAAACTAAAGTGTTAGTAGTCTGGTGGTTAAATAATACTAAAATTCAACCAATTTATAGATTGAAATTTTCAAAATTCAACCAATTTATACGACACCCTAATCATTTTAATCAACTTCCACCACATTCGATGAAATTTTTTTACCTGTTGGAACAACTACTTAAGTGGCTATTTTAATTTAAGGAAAAAAGATAACGCATATGCATTTTAGACAAGTAGACAACAAATCAAGTAAAGGGTCCATTGTCGAAACACACAAAAAAAAAAAAAAAAAAATGTAAGGGTCTTTAATTACGGTAGGTTAAATCAATTATACACAAATTTTGAAACATTAATAAAGAAGAAGAAAAAAAAAATTCCATGGCCTAATTTTCTCATTACTTAAAATCCTAGCTGCTTTTCCTTCTTCTCTCTTCTAAATTATATTTTACGTTGTTTTCTATCAAAGATAATCTCTTTTTATAGGATTCAATCTTCGTTAGATTAGTTTTTTTCATCGTCATATTACTCTAATTATTTTGAATAAAAAATATTTATTTATGTTTCTTCATCTATATTTTATTTTGAGGCAATCTTTTTTAATCTAAATTTTAATATAAGATTATTTATGTTAGGTTCTCATTTTGCTTGTGTTTTATTAAAAATTTAAATTTTTATTTAAATGTATTGTGTTCAAGATCTTAAATGTTACGAGATGATATCAATATTTAATTATATTTGAAAAAATATGATGAAAGCTCATATTTTTTTATTATATATCAATGAATTTTATTAATTTTAGTTTATTAAATTTATTTATTGATGAATTTTAATTTAGATTATATAATAAAATTTAATTTTATAAAAAACAAAAATTACCTACAATTTTCTCCTAACTGTGTATTAGTGGGTGGGTGGTACAGTAGATATAACATACAGATTTTCATTTTAAAAACTAAAATAATAGAAGTGTCCATTCAACCAATATAATATAAAAATTAAAAAGGGAAGGAAGAAATAATACTGGAATGGGAATTAGGCAGTATCTATCAAATCGGAGGAAGGTAATAAAGGCTAAAGAAAAGAGAACAAAAGAGACTGACATCTTTAAAGAAGGGATTCTATCTTCATATATGTACAATGGTAACGTCTTTTACAGCTTTGCTGGCTTGACTGACTTGCCTTTAATGTTTGCAAAAGCAAAATAAATAAAAGATCGTAGAATTGAGTTAGTAGATGCTTTTATGTCCAGTAATTCACATGCATCCAATTAAATAAATAGGCAGAGCACAAGCAGGGCGGAGCCAGAAGGAGGGAAGTTAAAATTTAATTTTTTTTATTCAAAATAAAAAATTAATAAAAATTATAATAAATAATACTTAAACCAAAGCTAAATTTTTTTTTATGTTATATTATAATAAATATATATAATAACACTTAAAAAAAATATAGAGTTAATAAATTATAAATAGCTTATAACGAAAATTAAACAAAAATATAACAAGTTAATAGATATTAGTATAATTCATAAATACAATAAATTTATTAACAAAAAAATCTAAGCAAATAAAAAGCTCAATCAAACACATTAAAATTTATAATTGTTAAAACTAAAACTAAAATAAACATATAAAAATATAAAAAGTAAAATATAATTTAAAATTTTAAGCTTGAAACTATATTTAAAAATCTACGTTTATAAACAATATAAGAATGACTAATAATAATAAAAAATTTATATATATATTTTAAATAAATTCTAAAATATTATTAAAATAAAATGTTAAATAATATAATATTAGATAAATTTAAAATTTGAGTTGAAATAAAATATGATAAACATAAATTTAAAAGTTTAATATGAACTTTATCATATATTTATTTTTTTAATTTTTTTTATAATGTTGAGTCTAAAGTTAAATATTTAAACTTTTTTAGATTATTATATTTAAGAAGAATTTTTACATATTATACTATTATAATTTTATTTTTGTTATTAATAGTTATCAAAAATATGAAAAAAAAAAGTATATATTTAACTATTTTATTTACAATTAATGTTATTTTTATTCATGTATTTATTAAATATTATTAATATATACTAAAATACATACATAAAAATTAAATACAATATATTACTATAAAAAGTATTTATTTAATATTAAAAATATATATGTAATAAATTTTTTGTTAAAAATTAATCGAAACTACAATGCCATCCAACCTGAAGTAAACCCGCCCCTGAGCACAAGATTCAACAAAACAATGAATATTCAAAATTGTAGAATTTATTCAAATACATATCAATGTAGACAAATTTACCATGAAACAAAACCCACACGCATGCAACAGTGTTAAACATGAACACTGTTTAGAAAAATGGGTATTAACTATTAAGACTCGTGAGAAAATGTTATTTATTTGGAGTTTAGCTTTAAGCGGCAATATTTGGTATTAGTAGGATGTGTTGATGGAAAGTACATTAATTGTGGTTAATTAGATAATCCCATAGATACAAGGGAACATGTATATTTAAAAGGAGGCTAGATAATGCTTATACTCTTCTAATTTTTTTCGATTAATATTTTAATTCTTTAATTATTATTTTTTAATATTTAATCTCCTAATATTTTATATTTGATAATATTAATTAAATTATTAATTTTTTTAAAAAATTTAATGTCTAATTTTTTTTCCATTTTTTTAATGAATAGATATTTATAAAAAAAATTCTAAAATTATCGAACTATCATAAATTTTTTTTTTCAATAAAAAGAGGAATAAAAAAAAAAAAAAAAAATAGACGTATAAAAAATTAATAGTTTGATTAATATTGTCAAATTTAAAAAGTTAGAAAATTAAATATTAAAAAAAATAGTTAAGAAATTAAAATTTAAAATAAGTAAAAATTAAAAGAATATATATTTTCTTTAGTCTCAAAAGAAAAAAATAACAATATGCATACATGTCAGTATTTGACAGTTCGTATGAGAAAAAAAGTCGAGCAAAATATATTTTTAACCAACAAAATAAAAAGAAAAAGTTCTATCTGCTGTGATGGATAAAACACACCTCTCTTTATTCCTTTGGTTTAGGAACATTAATATTGCCTGTGTTTGCTTTATTATAGCATTACTCTCGGACTTAGTATCAGCTATTGACTTTCCTCTCCTTCATCTTGATCTCTTCTTTGACAATTGAATCATATATTTCTTCCAAAAGTCCGGTTCGAGCACATTCATCAGGTTATTGAATCTTGATATTGTAATAAGAAGTTTAATAAAGGCAATTCCCCCACCAGGAACCCAAGTTCGAATCCCACCAGAGACGTGAGTGTGTTTTTCTCTTCTTTAATAAAAAAAAGGAGCCTTTAGAGCTCTTTTAAAAAAAAAAAAAAAAAAAAAAGGCAAAACTTTAACTAAATTAATTCTTTAAAACATACAAATCTTTAATTTTTATTTTTATTTTAAATTTAGTCTTTGTATAATTTTAAAAATTTATATATAAATTTGTTTAAAGTTTATAATGGTTTAAAAAATGTAAGATTTTTTGTTTTTTATATAATAAAATTAAGAGTGCATAATTATTCATTTTTTTCTATTAATTAATATTATGTATATTATTCATTAATGATAAATTTATCTAATAATAATATCTTTAAAGAGTAACTATTTATAAATACAAAATAAATAATCTATATATTATTTGTAACAATAAAAAATTGTGTGTTAAAATATTTATCTTTATAATATTGAATTAAATATAATTTTTTTTAATTAATATTATCTTAAATTTTATTTTAATAAGTATTTTTTTAAAAATTTGGAGATAATTTAAGATAAAATTATTTATTTTTAAAAATATAATAGATGGTAAAAAAATTGAGGCATTTATTTAATTGAGGGTCTAACTGTCACATTCGCCCAAACGCCACCGCCGACAATATCATCAGGTGAGTTTAAGAAACTTACAAGTTTTTTTTTTTTTTTTAAAGCATTTCACAATTCACACAAAAACTTTAATGACCAATTACCAGTTACCAGCCACTTACGACAATACCTTTTAAACGTGCATGTTGTAAATATTGGAGAAAAAAATTGGCATAATCTCCCTTCATTTGTTAACTTGACTTCCATAAATGATCCTTCATCTTTACAATCTTTATTTTGATTCTCTCTTTTTCATTAACTCCCTCTTTGCATTTTGTCTCGGCAACTATAAAACAAACGTTATTTTGTCTACAGAGCAATTCCTGACCCCGCTATATATCTTGAATGTTGTCCAGATTTCGTTGACTTACCACTATAAGCCGTCAATTCATATTATATGTGAAATTAGGGGTGAACAGCGGATCAAAATTGTCTATTTTTCATCAATTTAAATTCGATCCGATCCAAAGCAGATTTGAAGATTTCTAATCCGAATCCGATTCGATAATGTAGTCAATCCGAATCCAAGCAGATCGAATTTTTCGGATCGGATAGATCGGATTGAAATTATAATTTATTTTTTATTATTATCATATATAAAACACAATATATACTAACATTTAAATTTTAAATTTGTATATTTTTTAATAAAATTTATTTATTTATAGTCACAAATTAGATAATCAAAATAATAAAAAATATATTGTTGAATATTATTAAATTATTATAGAGAATTTAACACTTTTATTTTTTAAAAAATTAAAATAATAATTTAATGTAATTATGGTATGTATAATATTTAAATATAACACATTAAAAATAAATATGCATTTAGTTATAATTTTAATAGTAATTCAGTCTAGATCGGATTACAACGGATTATAAAATCTGTCAATTCAAATCTGATCCAAATCCGAACGGATTGTATACTTTTTGATCCGGATTCGATCCAACTACAAAATATATCAATCCAATCCGATCCGAATCTGACGAATCGGATCAAAATTTATTAATTTAAGCGAATTGATTGAATTATTTGCTCACCCCTATTTGAAACACACCAATTCATCTTCAACATATATTGACAGAGAGAAAGGGAAAAGGATTCACGGTACATGCTTTATGATACAACAATTAGTGCTATAATTATTACATATAATTAAGATAAATAATAAATTCTAACACATAAAATTTTTACCTAAGAACCTACTCAAAAATATACAATAACTTTAAAAAATTTATTGAAAATTTAATTTTTTATTTTATTCTGACACATAAAATTTTTACCTAAAAACCTACCAAAAAATATACAATAATTTTAAAAAATTTGTTGTAGATTTAATTTTTTTTTCTTGTTTAATTTTTATTATATAAATACTGTAAACTAAAATTCTAGCATCGTCCAATTTAAAATCAATTCTAATATTACCTTAAAATTTTTCTTTAAAAATTCTATCAATTTTTTTCATTTAAGACATAAATTAAAACGAAATCTAGCAACTCGCTGCGTTACTTTGTTCTTATAACTATATAACTTAAATATTTCCATCAAAATATTGGCCAAAATAATTAATCGAAAGACAATTCAATAATAAAAATAATCAATTAAAAGAAAAACATTATTAAAGTAATAAATTAAAAAAATTCACATGAACGCCATCTAGTTATCATGTTTTGTTTAATCATGCCTTGTATCTATATCTAGTATTATCTACTACCTCTATATGCATGATCCTCTGAAAATAGGGACAATGAAGGTGTTACAATAGCAGATCGTCACCAAAAAGGTAGAGAAGTCTTTCAACGGCCCAACTGGGTTGGGACACAGCACAAGAGCTTAGGAGTTGGGATTGAAATGGAGTCATCAAAGGAGCTCTACAAAGTGGACACGAGTTGTGATAATCATGATCTACCCATCCATCAATGCATTCTCTGTGAAACACGTGGCAACAGTTCCTAAGCTCCCTCACTTCATCTTCCTCTGTAAGTTGGTTCAAACATACAGCACAAGTATCCCAAGAACCACCCTCTGGCAATCTCTCTTTGATTTCTTTAAAGGTAGTGAGTAAGAGACTATCTGATAAAATCTGAGCTGAAGAAGAAGAAGAAGATGATGATGGTAAAGGAGGAGAAGGAAAAGGGGGGTTCTCAGTCTCTAGGAAAGGGAGATTATAAGGATTGTTGGATGAGGAAGACCTAGAAGAGAACAAGACGGTTCTGTATCTGATATTGAGGGCCCAGCATAAGACCCATCTTAACACAGCAATTGCAATAGCTGCTTTGTACAGAAGATGAGTGAGAATCATATCCCAGGACAAATCAGTTGTAAACAAACCCATTGAAGCACATTCAAGAATAAAGACGCTAACCAAGGAAAGAAGAGAAGGGGAGAGGTTCAAAAGAGCCCTTTGGCTTCTTTATAAAGACACTTAAAATTTGTGTAGTGATCAAGCTAGTGGAGGAGAGGTTGTATTACCTTTTTATTTTCTCCTAATCTTTACTTTATTGATTTAGTGGCATTTGTGAAAGTAGTGTTAGCCAATGACTAAGAATGAAGTGTCGGTGACTCATCATTAGGCCAGCTATATGCAATGACTAAGATTAAATTGTTTTTTTGAAAGTCTCTTTTGACGTACCATAATTAAGCAAGTTTACAACTTTATATGATTAACCATAATTTGAAGTGTATTTCGTATGCATAAGCATGTGGTAGTTTGTTCTATCCAATTCAGATCCCACCAACTCACTATCATGACCATTACTTTATTGTGAAAGAGATCATATGGTAAGAAAGACTACTAAGATAAGAAATGCAAACCATCATTCCCATGGGCCATATAAGTTATAACCATGATAACTCTCCATTATTCTAACGACAACGCGTTTCGTTGTTTCCTGATCTGTGGAAAGAAAAAAGTGTGAATTGAAGAAAGCAAGATAAATATAAAATAGTACAATTGCCCCTGGTATCTCATCCCCGAGCCCTGGTCGTACCTCAGATGTTTGAAGCTGAAGATACATGCATTGAAGAAAGCAAGATAAAATAAAACAGTACATTTGCGAGTAGCATCCCATTCTCGAGCATTGGTCAAGTCTCCAATGCTCGGAATTTGGGGTAAGGGGGAGTCTTGGTCTAATACCTCTCTCCAAAAGTGGCCTTCTTTATGCCTCAGAAAGGACAGGTTAGAGGCACTCCAAATAGGTGTTGCTTGTGTCTTTTAATATGAGTCATACACAACGAGAATGCACCTTGTAGTTGATGAAACATATTGAGTAGGATAGAACAATATGTTGTACAAGTACTTAAAGATGTAAAGAACAAGAACGAACATTCAGATGGCGTTGCTAGTCCAATTGCGTTGCTCTTCTATCTTCTGTCTCATCTTGTATTGCAAAGTAGCAGGGGCACAATCCAGCGGTGTCTCCCCTAAGGAATAAGAAAACTAGTTAGGAATAATGAAGAGAAATATCACTGGTGACACTTGCTTGATTCAATGGTGACTATATGCATGAACTAAGGTACTAATATTTATTAGTTCTATCTGTGAAACATCTAAAAATGGCCAACTAACATGCAGGAAATCCTTGTGACTCGGTATTCTACCTCCATCAGTTGTCAAATCAAAAGAACTCTACAGTTTAATTGAATGGGGCATTGATTACCTTGAGCATTCTTGTAGTCTAAGCTTGCTCCACCATCCATTAGGGTAAAAGCTATCTCAGTTTTATTGAATACTGCCGCCTACAGCCAGTGAATTCCGATATCAGAGACCTGCAAATCAAGCAGAAACAACCACAAGACGGGGAGGGAGAGAAGAGACAGATAGAAAGGGAGATAGTGTAGTACCAAATGTAGCAAAGAAAACCCTTGCTTATCACGGTAATTCACATCCACACCCTGCCAGTGAGTTCATGCATTCGGATCCATTTTATTTTTCCCTAATAAATGTTTTAAAATGATTGTTCAATAAAAAAAACACCTACCTGGTTGAGAAGCCTCTTCACTGCAGCAAGGTCACCATTCTTAATAGCTTCTCTCAGTCCCTAAGCATCCCAGATAATATAAATAAAAATAATATTTATCAGGTGAATTTTCTGTTCAAGTGATGCATTCATGACTAAATAGATAATAAACAATATATACCTCCCCATTCACTTCATAATTTATTTGAGTTTGTTTTGAGTCAAGGTCGATTGTTTGACCCCGATTGAAAGCAAAACTGCAGTTTGGCACAATTAGTAACATGAAATGGTAGAAGAGAGCACAGATTACCATGCTCAATAATTAATAACAGTATAACACTGTAGTTGCTTATCAGTCAATAGCCTCTTTGAAAAATGATGGATGGTTTTCAATTTCATATCCACCGATGCGTACAGAATCGATTCCTTTTCTTTAATATTATTTATCTACATAATAGCTCTTTATTATTTGTTTTCTATCAAAGCATGGTCGAGAATAAAGGTTAAGAATGAGCTCAATCCTGGCACCAACCCATCCTATTGTTGCTCAAGTGTCAATACCAAAGCAAGAAGGTAGAGATGGAGAGATACTCTGTGAAAATGGTTCTTCCAAAGAAAAAGAAATTAATAAAACTAATTGCGTGCTTTAGAGGGCAATGGTATTACTCCCTAACTGAAGCTATTGGTAGATAAATGATGCATAAATATGTATTACATTATCAACTATTATTTCAAGAACAAAGATATAATAAATAAAAAATCAACCTACCCTAGCTTGCTGCTTGAAGTTGGAACTCTATTCTTCACAACAGGTTCTGTTTTCTTTGGTCTTGGATATGATTGAGTCACAACAGGTGGAGGTTTGATCTGCCACGAACGGACACATATTTGATTATAAAATGTGCATGCTTGCATGGTGCAATAGATACATCCAAATAAACTTAAGAACTTATACCTGCTTTGGAAGTGCATCCATAGATGGGGCCGGAGCTTCGCAAATGCATAGAGGCATGCCACACTTACACTCGGAAATGACGGACACAGGCTGCTGCTCTGCAGTGGACTCAGTCTTCGAACATGCACCATCATCAATGTTTAACTTTGAAACTGCATCTGCTACAGAAGTAGCTCCATTCGAAGAAGGTCTTACATGCTCTTTTCCTAGTCTGCGCTAAGAAAAAAATTACCCTTAAGAAATAAAACAATTTAGGGAGGAAATATTGGGAGGTGAGTAGTCTTTCTTCCTTGATAAAATAGTATATTTCTATCAACTTGAATATTCTTTTGCCAATTATGACCAGAGAAGCATCATTTTCAACTGTAGTTTTTTTTTTTTCTTTTCTTTTCTTTCAAATTTTTAATTTTTTGCAATGCAGAATACATGCCAATGCAAAAGAATCACCAATTTTAGAGGTATGATCTCTCCTCCTGTATATTCGTAATCCAATCTTGTATATGAATTTGTGACAAAAAGATACGATTTGTCTGAGTTACAGTAGGCAGTAGATAATGGTCGGCTGTCTTTCCTTTTAGTTAAACAATCAGTAAAATAAGAATCAGAGCCTGCCCACAACCAGTAGCAGAATACTTAAGCTTACCAGTCACAGAATCCGGTAAAAGTGGAATATACAGTTTATTAGGAAAGAGAGGGGACAGCGGATAAAAAGCGATAAAATCTCTAACTAATGGGGTAATCCCTGATTTCTAGCACTTGTAATTATGAGGAAAATATTCCAGCAATTAAGATACGATTTTAAATGACTAGGATATGAGTAGGAATTTCTTAGTAAATATTATTGTCTTAAATTACCTTTCTTTTCTAGTCTTTTATTTGTATTATAAATTAGGACCTAAACTATGTACAAAATTATATTAAAAAATACAAAGAACACATTGTTCTACAACCTATTCCTTTCTAGATGATATCAAAGCGTAAGGTGCTGGTTCAAACCTCCTCAACTCCAAATTTTCACTAATATTAAACGGGCCTCTATTTCTCTACTTCTACCCAATTTTAAAAGTCTATCTCTACTTCATGAACTCTTCATCTACTCAATTGATGAGATTTGTGTAACTCCATTTAATGGCCTTCAAAATTATGTTCTCTGCCAAGAAGTGAGGGTCCATATAATCATTTACTCAATCTCGATAGGTCTATCTATCTCTACTCGATGGGCCTTCAAAACTATATTACCATACCACATGTGCGAGCCAATCACAATCATTTACATAGTCCACAAATGAAAGCCCATTAGTTCAATGATAGTGTTTAAAAAGCCTATAAAGGCCCATCAAGTGAGGGGGAGTGTTAAAGACTCAAATATAACATAAGAGGATAGTTAGCCCACTTCGTAACTGTGCGAGCTTTAAAAGAATTGGTTATAAACTCTTCTTTAACAAAAAGAAAACTACATTTCTTATTAGAGCCTTCTAAGAGTATCCATGCCAATGAACAGCAGCTCAAATGATGTCTGTCCTCCACTTCAGCTGTAGGAATGTTATGTATGTATGTATGTATGTATTTTAATGAAATAGATATTGTAGCTACAAAATATAATAACCGATCTAAGTGTTCAGTAATTTCCAAAACATGTTCCCAAAAGATGAAAGAATATAATTTAATCTAAACTTGCCCAACAACTAAAGCACATCATTTTACGAAGTAACAATTCTTATGGTATCACATGATCTAGAAACCATAAATCTAAAAAAAAAAATGCAATAATGAGTTAGAAGTACTTACTGAGGGGAGTTGTTAAAACAATCAGCACAAACTCTGACAGCTGAGTTTATGCCAAATTGCGGCAAAACCTGAATTTGCATATAAAACATGATTATTCATAGGGAAACATGTTTCTTCTTCTTTTATTTACTATTCACATTGGATAAGAATGGAAATTCATGTAAACAACAATAAATTAACTCGCACCATTTGATCTGATGAATGTTCATGGCACAATGTCCTCCCACAACATCGGCAGTGATGCTGCAAAACGAAAAAGGAAAAACGGCACAGCATATAATATTTTTGCAATAATAAAATCTAATTTCCAAACTTTAAGGCCCTATTTTGCTAAACCATAACGAGATGAATCTACCAAGTCTTTCAAACCTACTTTTTAAGTCAAAAGGTATAATTTTGAGCAGTTTGATGTTTCTATCTTTACAAAGACATCCCAAATCCACACTCGTAAGTCGTAACTACTAAAAGCTAACAACATTGATCAAATAACTTTGTTTGTAATAATACAATCTAATTTCCAAGCTTTAAGCAGCTATTTTGCTAAACCATATACAGTCTTCCGAACCAATTTTTAAGTCCATATAAAGGTATCATTTTGAGCATTTTGGTGAATCTATTTTTACGAAAAGCTTCCAATTTAACACCCCTAAAAAAGTATCATTTTGAACATTTTGGTATATCTATCTTTACATACCATACTAAGCTCAAATTATCGGCTTATGTCTTTTCTTTGGCTTAAAAAGGCCGCTTTGAAATGAAACAATCCAAACCCAAAAATCCTATCCATCAGAGAACTGGGACTATAGGTATTAATTATTTAAGTTTTTTTTTAATTTATTTACAAAATTAACATCGAATTAAACTTTAGAGGATGACATAAACCGTTGAAGAAAGTAATGAAAATTTAGGAGGTAATGAGGGTTACCCGACGCCTGAAAGTGTTGAAGCTACATTTGCAGACATCGCAACGCGATGCTTCTTGGAAAGGGGGAGGCTCCATATTGACTCCTTACGACAATTCACAAATTCATAAATATCATTTGTGGATCTATCCTCCTATGAATTTTGATCCGATCGCTATTATGTGTGTATATTTGGAGTTCGTGCTGAGCTTCTAGTTGCTGATTAGGGAGGGCTTATGATGTGAAGCTCGACTCCGTCAAATTGTGTCGTAGGCTTATAGCTCTGTTTCTCTCTTCCTCTCTCACTTTCACGGAAATCCTAAAATCAAACGGGGTTTGGTTTCGGCTCATCGGTACTATGATAATATCCACGAAATACGTCACAATTTAATTAATTTTCTGTTTGTAGTTTTATTTTCACTCTCGTAACTTTTACAACAATAACTATTTTTATTATAATTTAGTAAATATAATTTAATTTTTTTATTATTAATAAATAATTTTATAATTATATTTTTATATTATATCTTTAATTTTATATTTAATTAATAATTAATATATCAATACATATTATAATTTAAAACATAACATAATTTAACATATATAACAATACTTATTCTATAATAATATAGGATATTAACTTTTCACTTTTTTTCACTTAACGACCTATTTAATATCAATTACTATAATAAATTTTGGTTAGAAAATTGTCCCTTTTTTTAACGAAATTAATTAATATTTTGGAGGAGCGGAACATTTTTTCTTAAAGCTTGTACATCCATATGGTATCTAATAACAAATTATAATAATTTTTTTATTGGTTTTCTATAAGATGATTGTGATATAATAAAAGGAAAATGATTTTATAAAAATTAGAGGTAATTTTCATTTTACATTTTGCTATTAATTTATTTATGAAATCAATTCATCTATGTCACTTTATATAATAAGATTTTTGTTATTCTCTCTCCTATATATATATATATATATATATATATATATATAGATATATATATATATATATATTATATATATATATATATATATATATATATCAACACATGATTGATGATGTATAGAATAGGATACATAAATGGGATAGCAAACTATGTTTCTTTATTTTTATCTAATTTTATATTATCATTATCATTATCTTCATTGATTTCCACTTACATACACCCTTTTCGTAAAACAAAGGATCATATTTGTATTAAAATTTATTGTAAATATGACATTAAATTAGTAGTTAATTAGTTATAATGAAAACTTCAAAATATAAATTAGAATTTATTGTAATAATATACATTAGATGAGTAGTTAATTAGTTTTGTGAAAAGAAAAAAAAAACCTTAAAAATATAAATTAAAATTTTATATAATATAATAATAAATATTAAGTAAGTAGTTGAAGGAATAAAATGTTAAAACGTAAATGACATATATTATGTTATTATAAAAAGTGTGAGAGTGAAAATTATAATGCTTCCTCATTTGATAATAATTTATTTCTCTTATATTTTAAATTTTATATTTAATTAATAATATATACGTAATTTAATATGTAAAATTATTCAAATGATCATTATTTGAAGTTAAGCATTTTACAATAATCTCAGTAAAATAAAATAGAATCATTATATGATGGATATACTTGCCTACATATTTATTTAATTTTAGAGTGAAAATTTATGGGTGTTCTTGGACATTAGATACGATTTTGATATGAAGTCCTATATGACTTTAAATAGTAGGTTTATAGGTTAGTTTGTTTCTATGAAGCTCGATAACTCTTTATAGGAACAAAAATTGACTAATGACTTCTAATTGTACGAAAATCCCTCTTGAGACGGCGCATATATGTATCACAGTATCAGCAGTATTTGCAAATTTCATTCCCAACACATTTGTAACAAGTGCTAAATTTTTAAGTTTTTTTTTTTTCCAGAAAGAGTAAAGAAATAATAAAATTATTTTTTATCTATTTTTTTAAATATAATAAAATAATATATATGCACTTAAAAAAAAAAAAACTTAAAAATTTAGCACTTGGTACAAATGTGTTGGGAATGAAATTTGCAAATACTGCTGATACTGTGATACATATATGCGCCGTCTCAAGAGGGATTTTCGTAATATATATGGTTCCTTTTTTTTTTTTTTTAAATTTACGATAGTTCTTTTGTTTTACCATATGCTTATTTATAGACATAGTTATTATTATTATTTTGCAACTAAGATATTCCGTTTGCTTTGAAAAAAAAAAATTCATTTTGCAATTTTTCATATTATTTTACTTTTGCTTTTGCTTATTCTTTATTTTATATTTTTCTTATTTATTTTGCAATTTATAGTAGTCCTTTTATTTTGCAATTTTATATTTAGAGAAATTATTTTATCGTATGTTTCACATTATATGTACAACCAATTAAATTACATATAGTCAATGAATTAAAAAGAGAAGTAAACAAATAATAAAATAAATTAAAATAGTTTGTTATAATGGTCTACCTACACTAACACAACAGTATGACACACAAAACAAAACATATAAATTTGTTCTTTTTTATGTTAAAATGAAATCATTGTATAAATAAATTATACATGCACACATTATATTCCACACCATTTGAACCAACATTCTATTTTGCCTACTTAAAAAAATATATTATTATATTACATGATAATTATATATATATATTTCTAATATTAATAACGTACATGACAAAAAAAAAATCATTTGTAAGAATTGAATCCCTCTCTTTTTTCCTTCATTTTCACAAAACCATATCACTTCATAATTATTGTCGTAAATTATCTTATAATATATTGTTATATATTTTTCATGAACGATCAAGTGATATGTGTTCAAGCCAATATTTCAAGGGCTTGTAAATGTCTAAACGTCTTTAAATAAAAATATTCCACCTAAATTGTCTTAATATATAGAAAAATAATATGTTATTTTTAAAATATTTTTTCAAGTAATTTATTACTTATAATTTAATTTTATAATATTTTTTTTAGTGAAATATTAATTTTATAAAATATAATTTAATTTAGTGATTGATTTTTTATTAAAAAATATTACTTCTTGCAATAATATAATTAAAGTGAATAATTTTGTATATGTTGGTATTGTTTTATCATATTATATATTTATGGATATGTACATACTTTACACATGAACCTTAAGCTCACAAAAATAAAAATTTTTAATATAAAAATTAACAATACTATTTGAAATCTATATATTTATCAATAACATATAGGTCTAATTACATAATATATATATTTTCAATATATAGTTTTTTTTTTAACATCTTTCATACAACGTGCATATTTTTTATAACATAAAAAAAATTACATGTTTAAAATATAGTGTAAATATTTTATTTTTTTATAAATTAAAAATAAAATTAATTAAATCAATAAATTTATGAAAACTAAAAATAATATATTTTTATCTTTATAAAATCATTAAGAAAAGTGAAACACGTGCCTCCACGTGCCCATATAAGATACACACTAACTAATTATATAATTATAGAATATATTTGAGCCAACATCCAAATCTAATAATTAAAAAAAAGTAAAAATATTTTTATTACAATTTAGTTATGCATATATTAATTATTTTATTTAATAAATAATTCTATATTATTTTATATATTTAATTAATAATTATTATTTTATTTTATATATATAATACTCGAAGATTGTAGTAGTATCGTCAATTGTGAATAGGACGAGACAGAACAGGTTGAAATTCCTACTTTATGCCAAATGTTTACGATGGTCTGAGAATTCTTTATCAAAATTTAGAATATTTACAGAGATAAAAAAAATTATATACTAATGAAAAATAAAAATATATTTATAATTTATATGTTTAAAATTAATAAATTTTTAATATAAAATAAAATAATTTTTTTTAATTATAATAAATATTATATTTTTGATATAAGTAATATATATTATTATATTATTTGTTTTGTTAAATAATTAAAATAAATTTATTTTTAATAAAAAAATTGAATCTATAAAAAAAATATAATTTAAAAAAATAAACAAAATTATAAGAAACGAGAGTTTTGGAGGATGAGTCATGAGATATAGGGGTGGAAGTAGATTCGATAAGTCAACTATTAAGTTATTTTACAAGCTAGTTTTATTTTGCAGGTTTTGAAAAATTCAAAACTTTAGTTAACTTTATCTTAAAGGTTTTGAAAAATTTAAAACCTTAGCCGACCTATAACCTTAAAAAAATAATATTTAAGCTGATCTACAATATAGATTCGAGGAATGTTGGTTTCTTAAAAATTATTATCATGATAAAAAATACAATAGAGGGTACAAACAATATTTTATCCCTATAAATACTTTTTTTAAAGTTAAAACATACAGGTGTTGTACTACAAATTATAAAAACTATTATTCTTACTGCTCATATCCAATGCTTGATAAATTTAAAGCTATCGATATGTGTTAGATGATAATTATATTTTATTATCAACACTTATTTATGTTTGATTCCCAAATCCAAAATCATGATTGCACACAATGTATATTTGTTTAGGACTTTTACATTGTATATTTGTATAATATTAATTAATACTTCATTTTATTTATTTATAATATAATATTTTAAAAATATATTAATTTATAAAATTGTAAATCGATTTAATTTTATTAGTTTTTATTTTTAATAAATTTATATTAAATTAATAAGATCAATTTTATAATATTTTAAATTTATTAGACCAACAAACTAAAAAAAAACTTAATTTAAATTAATTTATCGATTTTTTTAAAATTGTAATCTTCAAAACAATTTTATAAAGATATTTTCTATTATTTTTAGATTTAAAAATAGATATTCTGTGACTTTAAATCTAAGCCATACAAAAATTTATTATTGAATAGTTAGTCAGAGACTGTGCACTGTGTGGTTGCTTTCAAGAGGTAAAGGCAAAGGACATAATCAAAGCAACACGTTGGTTTAATGTTTATTTAGACATGGAAATAAAGACAAATAGCAGTTGGTATAATTTATTGTTATTGGTCGTTGCTTTCTCAAATGAAACCCCTGCTCTCGTTTTCATTTGTATTACTGTCTACAGATATTTCAACCATCTCTTTGATTTGCTTTCTGCATCTAAGTTCCCTAAAGTGCTTCAGAAATGGATATAGAAGACAGATCTGATATTGATGAAGTGAAACCGGAGGAGGAGCCAACAAAAACAATCCATAAGGAAGAAGAAGAAGCGGAAGGACAGGGAGATAATGGTCCAAAATCCAATATCCAGATCGTGTCCAACAACAGGTAATCTATTTCTTCATTTTTATTTCGTTTCTTCTTTAATTCCAAATGGTCAGTTTATAGAATTGTTAGACTGTTACAAAAATGGGGTTTCCTAGTACTCTTGTGAGTTGGGGTTTTTATATTATCCATTGTTCTTTTGGCTGTGAGTTGTCTTTTGAGATTATCTAATTGGGTATTACCAGTTTTTGACTCTCAGCTCTCCTGCTTAAGAAATTACGAGGCTTTAATGTCCTAAAAAAAAAACTGAAAGATAAATTGTAAGCTAGTTGGACTGTTTATTTTTCATTTTTATTGAAGCAGTGGCGGATCTAGCTTTGAAGTTTAGATGAGGCACTAGTTAATATTTAATAATGCAAAGTTTACATAAAAAACTTACAAACTAAAATATAAATTGAATATTAGAGCTAAAAACTTGAGAGTCAAATTTTTTGAACAAATAAGTATCAAAATGTGAGGTTTGTTATAATTTTATTAGGTTTTAAATAAAAACAATTGATTTTAAACAAAATTTGGACTTAAAAAGATTTTATACTTATATTATGAGCTTAAAGTTTAAGTTGAGAGGAGGCATCACATGTTAAATATGATATAATTTATACAAAAATTATGAAATTTTACGTGTAAAATTATATCTTGGTTCAAGTGAGGAGGGGTACGTACACCTCCTAAAATGCATACATATCTGCCCCTGCATTGAAGTACTTGGTCCATGCAACATGATGTGATGTGGCTTTCAAGGATTGAAGCATGACACATAGGATAACTAACTAAACTATCAACAAGTTAGATATTGACACATGTACAAGCTAATATGCTCATGTTAGTATAAATGTACATAGTAGTTAGTTAGAGAGCAGTTAGTTTTCAGAAGACAATTTCTTTGTGATCAAATGAGAGATTGGTGAGAGCTAGTATGTGTCGTTAATCAAGATTAGTGTGCAATTTGTGGAAAGACTGTACGGTATAGTGCAAGTTATGTAAACACATTTGTATTGCTGTGATCTTGGATGTGTGCTTAAGTTGTCAATAAGAAACTGTTGTTTTCTAGATTTTGCATGTTCAATCTTTAACAAACTAGTATCAGAGCAAAAGTTGTTAATCAAGAAGGACTGTTGTGACGAGATCACTATAATCAACCATGAGTTTGAAGAGACTGGAGATTGAAAAGTTTGATGGCAAGGAGACTTCGAAATATGGCGCAAGAAAATGCAAGTAGTTTTGGTTCAACAGAACGTGACACACGCACTGGCACAAGAACCTACCTTTCATGAAAATACAATTGTCGGGAAGAAGAATGAAGTGTTGGAAACAACTTTCACAAGTATCATCCTTAACCTTGATGATTCAGTCATAAGGCAAGTAAACGATGAAACTACAGCACATGGTCTTTGGACAAAGTTGGAAAATATCTCAGAAAGACTCTCACAAATAAATTTAAAGAAAAAACTCTTTGGTTTTAAAATAGACTCGTCCAAATCTCTGGAAGTGAATCTTGATGATTTCAAGAAAGTCACTTTTGAATTGGCAAACATTGGGGAACAAATTAGTTATGAAAACTAGGCAGTTATTCTGTTGAATTATTTACCTAAATCATTTGACACAATTAGGGTAGCCATTGAGTTTGGTAGAGACAATTTGTCTCTTGATGTGGTAGTTTCAGCGTTAAGAACCAAGGAATTTGATATGAGGTTTGAGAATAAGACCATGTTTGGACATGGGGATGCACTGGTGGCATGAGGAAGGAGCGATATGAAGGATGTTAAGAACAATAAAAGTTACTCTAGGTCAAAATCTAGAGGAAGGAAAAACTTTAGATGCTTTATATGCCACAAGGAGGGGCATTTTAAGCGTGACTGCCAAGATAGAAGGAGGAAGCCTAGAGAAAAAAATAGAAACCTCAAGATCAGTGGTTCAAGAAGGATATGACAGTGTAGATGCTTTGATTGTCAATGAAAGACATTCTTATGAGCACTTGATTCTTGACTCAAGGCGTTCATACCATATGACACCCTGTAAGAATTGGTTTGAATCATATCAGACAGTAAGTAATGGTACTGTGTATATGGGAAATGATCAATCTTGCAGAGTGAATGGTGTAGGAACAGTCAAGATTTAGTTGGTGGATGGTTCGTGTAGGGTCTTGCAAGGAGTTAGGCATGTTCCAAACTTGAAGAGAAACTTGATCTCATTAGGTATTCTAACCAGTGAGGGGTATGAGTTTAAGGGGCATGATGATGTGTTAAAGGTCACTAGAAGGTCTATAGTGTTCTGTAAGGGTGAGAGGAGGAATGGTTTGTATTATCTGAAGGGGAGATGTAAACAACTTTGTAGTATCAGTGGCAGAAGGAGGAAGTGACTCACTAATAGAATTATGGCACAAGAGACTCTCACACATCAGTGAAAAAGGAATTTATGAATTGAACAAACAAGGGTTGCTGGGTGATTTGAAGCATGAGAAACTGCAATTCTATGAACACTGTGTGATAGGAAAGGAAAAAAGGGTAAAGTTTGCTAGGAGTATGAGTACCACTAAGAAGAGGCTGACTTGTCGGGGGCAGCAAGACATTCTTCACTCAATGGTTCCAGGTATTTTATGTCATTCATAAATGATTTTTTAAGGAAAACATGGGTGTATCCACTGAAGACAAAGGACCAAACCTTTGACATGTTTAAAACATGGAAGGCACAGACGGAGATGTAGACTAAGAACAAGGTGAGGTATCTCAGGACAGGCAATGGACTTGAATTTTGTAATGATACATTCAACCATTTTTGTAGTAACCATGGCATAACCAGACACAGAATAGTGTCATACACCCCAAGTAAAATGAGCTGGCTAAGAGGATGAACAAAACCATCCTAACAAGGGTAAGGTGCATGCTATTAAGCTTTGGCCTGTCCAAGAAGTTTTGGGCTAAGGCACTTACCACAGCTTGTTATTCAATAAATAGAAGTGCATCTACTGCACTTGGTTTTATGACACCTAAAGAGAGGTAGAGTGGCAAACCAGCAAATTATGAGATATTGCAGGTTTTTTGGTGTGTGGGATATGTGCACACCAGAGGTGACAAATTGGGAGCAAGAGCACTTTAAGTGTATTTTTCTTGGGTATTCAAAAGGAGTCAAGGGCTACAAGCAGTGGGATCCAGTGAATATGAAGTATTTGATAAGCAGGGATGTCACATTCAGAGAAAGTGAGATGTATATGACAAAGGTAGGTGATACTAATGAAGAAAGCACTGACATTGACATGAGAAATATTAGGTTTGAGTTTGAGTCTGAGGAGGGTAGGAGTGGTGAGGAAGTCGTATTGCAAACTGGTACACAAATAGTTGGTTCACAAACGATTGGTATTTTAGAACAAGAACTACTCAAAGACTACGAATTGACTAGAGACAAGCCTAGAGAATCACTAAAAAAACAGCCAGGTACACACAAGAAGATGAGGATGATGATAGACCTGGCAATGACTCAAACTTAATTGCCTTTGCATTCAGTGTAGCTCAATTTGTGAGCACTAATGAACCTCAGAGTTTTGAAGAGGCAGTAAACAGCAAGGATGCAGTCAAGTGGTAGGAGTCCATGGAGGATGAAATGGCTTCACTTATGAAAAAAGGTACCTGGGTGATGGTGACTAAACGTGAAGGTGTGAAAATTGTGCAGTGCAAGTGATAGTATAAAAGAAAAGAAGGAATACCTGGTGTGGAGTTGCCTAGGTTCAAATCTAGGCTGGTAGCAAGAGGTTTCACACAGAGAGTTGGGGTGAATTATACAGAGATATTTTCACTAGTGGTGAAACACACATCAATTAGGGTGCTTCTGTCACTCGTTGCTCAATTTGACTAAGAACTTGAGCAACTAGATGTTAAGATTGCATTTTTACATGGAAAATTGAACGAACAAATCTATATGGAGCATCCCATGGGTTTTATAGAGCTCGGCAAGGAGGAAATGGTGTGGTTACTGAAAAAATCCTTACATGAATTAAAGCATCACCAAGGTGTTGGTACAGAAGGTTTGATGACTATGTGTTGAGTATAGGATTCAAAAGAAGTGAGTATGACCCATGTGTTAATATGAAACATGAAGGGAGTTCAGAAGCTAAATTATTTGTGGATTTATTTCCTAAATTATGAATTTGACCACAGCTGTAGATAGGGAATGAATTTGGTATTAATACCAAATATCATGTGTATTTATTATTTCTAGAAATAGGAGATCCTAATTTTCTATAATTCACTGATTGTATATTTATAGGAGTAGATTTCTCTCTTTCTTCTAGGCTGTATAAATATTCTCTCAATTGTAATAATACTAACACACAAAAATATTCCAAAATTTCACATGGTATCAGAGCAGGGTTCCTCCTAGGTCTTCCATAATTTTTTTTTTCCTTCTTTGTGTGTCCATCCTTGTCTGCCATGGCTACCGAAAAAGACAGCTCCATTTCAGAGGTAACCTCCAAGATGTCCTCATCAGATCAGTCCCTTTCTGCTCCAACTCTCTCTCACGGCAATGAAGCTGTCTCCCTGGTTACCAGCCACAAATTCAATGGACACAACTATCTCCAATGGTCCCAATCTGTGGTGATGTATATTGGGGGAAAAGGTAAGGAGGAATATCTCACTGGTGAAATTTCTGCTCCAAAACAAGATGACCCTATGTACAAAACTTGGAAAGCTAATAATCATATGATTAAATCATGGCTAATAAGTTCTATGAATAATGATATAGGAGAAAATTTTCTTTTATATACCACTGCAAAGGAATTGTGGGATGCTGTCAAAGACTCCTATTCAAGTTTTGAAAATACCTCAGAACTGTTTGCTATTGAAGCTGCCTTGTATGATCACCGCCAAGATGATACCTCTGTCACTCAATACTTCAACACTCTCACACGCTATTGGCAACAACTGGATTTGTTCGAAGAATATGCTTGGAAGTGCACCGATGATACTACTCTATACCGTACTATTGTGGAGAAAAAGAGAACCTTTAAATTTCTTCATGGCCTCAACAAAAATCTTGATGCAGTCTGGAGTCGAATCATGAGCACCAAGCCCCTTCTTGAGGTAAAAGAAGCATTCTCTGAAGTTCGTCTTGAAGAAAGCAGAAAAAAGGTTATGATGGGCTCTGCAACTCTATCATTAGATCAGGAATCATCTGCTCTTGCTACCCGAGGACAGTCTCATGGTGCCAATCTTGATAATCGTCAGAACAAGGGACGCCCTTGGTGTGACCATTGCCGAAAACTTGGACACTATAAAGAGACATGCTGGAAAATCCATGGAAAGCCTCCAAATTGGAAACCAAAGTCATGGGGTGATCGAGAAAGTCATGGGAATGTTGCTGCCACTACCAGTCCTACTGCTGAAGGGAAAAATGATACATCTGAGTCAGCTCCTTTCACTAAAGCTCAGCTTGAGGTTCTTCAGAAACTTCTAAGTCAGTCATCCAACTCTACTCAGCCAACTACTCAGGGTACTGGGATGTTGGCCATGAGAGGTAATAAATCGGTAGCCTTTTTTGTCAATAAAAGAATTACTAAATCTTTGATTCTTGACTCTAGCGCTTCAAATCATATGACCGAAGATGCATTTATTCTTTCTGATTATAACACGAGTACAGGGAATCATACAATTAAAATTGCAGATGGAACACTTTCTAAGGTGGAGGGTTCAGGTTCAGTCACAATAAATAAGGACCTAACTCTCACATCTGTACTCTATGTGCCTAAGCTGGATTGTAATTTACTTTCTATTAGTAAACTTACTCGTGACCTCCATTGTATGACTACATTTTTCCCGTATCTTTGTGTATTTCAGGACTTGGATTCGGGGAAGAGGATTGGCGGTGCTGAGATGTGTTCTGGTCTTTATATTCTACAAGATGAAACTCTATCTGCTAGCATAGCTCAAAAGTTCAGTTTGTTTTCTTTGAATAATCAGTCCACTTTCCATTCTAATAAGAATAGTGATATTATGTTATGGCACTATCGTCTTGGTCATCCAAATTTTTTGTATTTGTCAAAAATGTTTCCTTTATTTATTAATAACAATCCAAACTCCTTTTGTTGTGAAATTTGTCAGTTTGCAAAACACACTCGCAATAGTTACTCTAGATTAACATATAAACCCTCCAAACCATTCTCATTGATTCATAGTGATGTATGGGGACCCTCTCGTGTTAACACTTTAATTGGAAAAAGATGGTTTATATCGTTTATTGATGATCACACTAGATTAACTTGGGTGTTTCTTATGAAAAAAAATCTGAAGTGAGTGAGATTTTTCAGAATTTTCATTCTATGATTCAAACTCGGATTCAAATTCTCAAAACTGATAATGCCAAAAGCTTTTTTAATTCTGTTCTTGGTCCCTATCTCATCCAACAGGGCATCATTTACTTAAGTTCTTGTGTTGACACTCCTCAACAGAATGGAGTTACTAAACGCAAAAATCGACATCTTCTTAAAGTTGCTCGATCTCTCATGTTTTCCACTCACGTTCCCAAATTTTCCTGGGGTGATGCTCTTCTTACTGCTGCCTATCTAATCAATAGGATGCCATCTAAAGTCCTCAAATTTCAAACTCCTTGTCAAACTCTCTTGAAATTATTCCCTCATACAAGGTTCATTAGTTTTATTGATCCTAAAGTGTTTGGTTGCACCGTTTTTGTCCATCTCTATTCCCAACATCGTAGTAAGTTAGACCCTAAATCTATCAAATGCATCTTTATTGGTTATTCATCTCATCAAAAGGGTTATAAGTGCTATTCTCCTACTACTCGAAAAACTATAACTCTATGGATGTCACCTTTTTTGAAAATCATGCTTACTACAAACTTGAGATTTAGGGGGAGCATGTGAGTGAATCTCATCTTTGGGATATTATTCCGAGTACCCATACTCCACCTCTACCTATTGTTCAAACTGATAGCCCACAGCCGATCGGTCCATCTATTTTCCAAGTCATAGAAAATCAATTTGAAAAAACTTTTGGGCCATCTATAACTGATGATCCTCAACAAGAACCTAAAGAGCTTCGCGTCTACCAAAGAAGGAAAAATTCTGATAAAGAAATAAAGGACAGTACACATCTCGAGGACCACCATGAATCGGAACTGGATCCACATTCTCTAGAAATACATTCAGGTTTGCGTAATACTAGTTATGATAATATTACTCATATAAATGATGATTCAAATCTGCCTATTGCTTTGAGAAAGGGAGTTCGTGCTTGTACTAAACATCCTATTGGCAACTTTGTGTCCTATAAAATCTTATCTCCATCATACCAGACATTTGTTTCTGTGATTGATAATATACAGATTCCTCATACAATCCAAGAAGCGCTAATTGATCTTGATTGGAAAAAGGTTGTACAAGATGAGATCAATGCTTTGGTAAAGAATGGTACTTGGGCAATTACAAAATTACCAATTGGGAAGAGACTTGTGGGATGCAAGTGGGTATTTACCATTAAACATAAAGCAGATGGTAGTGTCGAGAGGTTTAAAGCTCGCTTTGTTGCTAAGGGTTTCACTCAGTCTTACGGGATAGATTATCAAGAGACCTTTGCGCTAATTGCTAAACTCAACACCATCCGTGTCCTATTCTCCCTTGCTGCAACTAGGGACTGGCCACTGCACCAAGACAAAGTATGCAGACTCAAAAAATCCCTTTATGGCCTTAAGCAATCTCCTCGGACATGGTTTAGTAAATTCACTAAATCAATCATTCAAAATGGCTATACTCAGTGTCAAGCAGATCACACATTGGTTGTCAAACTCTCATCAGATAAAAGGATAGCTATCCTAATTGTTTATGTTGATGATATAATACTGACAGGCGATTACAATGAGGAACTGGCAAGATTGAAGAGTTTCTTAGCGAAGGAATTTGAGATTAAAGATTTTGGATATCTCAGATATTTTCTTGGCATGGAAATTGCACGATCAAGACATGGCAAATTTGTCTCTCAACATAAGTATGTTTTAGACTTACTCAAAGAAACAGGTATGCTTGGGTGCAAACTGACCTCAACTCCAGTGGACTCTAACAAGAAAATTGGCTCAAGGATAGATAAGACACCTGTGGAGGGGGAGATATCAAAGGCTAGTTGGACGCCTTATTTATCTATCTCACAATAGACCTGATATTGGCTTTCCTGTCAGTGTGGTCAGTCAATACATGAATAATCCAACTGAAGAACACATGGAAGCTGTTAGTAGAATCCTTAGATACCTCAAGATGACTCCTGGAAAAGGTCTTCTATTCAAGAAAAGTGATAATAGAGAAATAAAGGTCTACACAGATGCAGACTGGGCAGGGGATGTAACAGATAGAAGGAGTACTTCAGGTTATTGTTCTTATGTTTGGGGTAATCTGGTAACATGGAGGAGTAAGAAACAGTCAATTGTTTCTCAAAGTTCGGCTGCAGCAGAATTAGAGCTCTGGCTCTTGGCATTTGTGAAGGAATTTGGCTGAAAAAGTTACTTGGTGAACTTGGAGTATTTTCAGAAGAGTCTATACAGATGTTTTGTTTTGTGACAACCAAGCTGCCATTAGTATTGCAAAAAATCCTGTTCATCACAACAGGACTAAGCATATTGAGATAGATAGACACTTCATCACTGAGAAAATTGAGAATGCTATTGTTCAAATTATTTATACTCCATCAAGGTTTCAAACAGCTGACATCCTCACCAAAGCTCTCCCAAGAACCGATTTTGAAGAATGAATGTGCAAGCTTTGGATGTTTGATATACACAACCCAGCTTAAGGGGGAGTGTGGATTTATTTCCTAAATTAGGAATTTGACCACAGCTGCTGTAGATAAGGAATCAATTTGGTATTAATACCAAATATCATGTATATTTATTATTTCTAGAAATAGGAGATCCTAATTTTATTTTTTTCTATAATTCGCTGATTGCATATTTATAGGAGTAGATTTCTCTCTTTCTTCTAGGTTGTATAAATATTCTCTCAATTGTAATAATACTAACACACAAAAATATTCCAAAATTTCACATTATTACTTCTCTATGTAGATGACATGCTTATAGCATGTAAGTGCAAGACCAAACTGAAGAGGCTGAAAGACTCTTTGAAGGAGGAGTTTGACATGAAGGATTTGGGAGTTGCTAGGAGAATTTTGGGGATGGAGATACAAAGGGGTAGGGCTGGAAGGAAGTTGTTCCTGTCACAGGGATCTTCCATTGAGAAATTGTTAGACGGGTTGAACATGTCATATACAAAACTTGTGTTGATGCCTTTGGGACATCATTTCAACTCAAAATACACCATCTAGTGAAGAGGAGTGTGAGTATATGAAGAATGTTCCCTATGCCAATGCAGTAGGCTATTTGATGTATCTAATGGTGTGCACTAGGCTAGATTTGGCATATAATGCAAGCATGGTGAGTAGATATATGAGTTAACTAGCCAGGATGCATTGGGAAGCAGTTAAATGGGTGTTTAGATATTTGAAGGGAACCAGTGATATATGATGGAAACATAGGATCAATAAAGGTGGTTGGATTTGTAGATTCAGACTTTACTGGTGATGTGGACAACAGAGGTCACTCACTAGACACTTGTTTCAGTTGTGGGGAGGACTAGTGACTTGGAAAGCCCCTTTACAACATGTGGTGGCATTATTAACCACATAGGCGGAGTACATTGCTACAACAGAGGCAATAAAAGAGGCGTTGGGGTTAAGAGGGCTGTTGAATGAGTTGGGATGTGACCAAAGCACAGTGGTGGTATACTGTGGCAGTTCAAGTGCTATACACTCAAGTAAAAATCGCCAACACCATGAAAGGACAAAGCGTGTTGATGTGAAGTATCATTTCATTAGGGAGGTAACTGAAAGTGGTCGAGTGATGCTGGTGAAGGTACATGCAAATGATAACCCTGCTAATATGGCAACTAAGATAGTGACTGGTACAAGTTGGAGCACTGCAAAAAGCTGGTAAGGATAGTCAGGAAGCAAGTAGATGCTGAACGACAAGGACGTAAACAGTTTTCAGCTGGTGGTGGACACTCTTGAAGCCAAGGTGGAGAATTTGTGACGTGGCTTTCAAGGATTGGAGAATGACACATAGGATAACTAACTAAATTGTCAAGAAGTTAGATATTGATACATGTACAAGTTAATATGTATAAAGGTACATAGTAGTTAGTTGGAGAGCAGTTAGTTTTCAGAAGACAATTTCTTTCTGTCAGATGAGAGAAATTGGTGGGAGCTAGTGTGTGTCGTTAATCAAGATTAGTATGCCATTTGTGGAAAGACTGTACGGTGTAGTGCAGGTTATGTATACACATTTGTATTGCTGTGATCTTGGATGTGTGCTTGAGTTGTCAATAAGAAACTGTTGTTTTTTGGATTTTGTATGTTCAATCTTTTACACATGAGATAGACATAGTGTGGTACTTGGACGCGCCAATTTGGTGTAAATTTACAGAAAACTAAAAAAAAAAAATTGCATGTTCAACACCAAGATATGTATTAAAATTTTTATGACTTTCAATGTACTAAAACAATCGGGGTGACATAGACTAAATGTGTTGATATATATTTCTAAGTGTGTAATTTATGATCTATGGACTATAGTGAGAGGCTGAAAGCTTCTCAGCATATGTTTAGACGGCAAAGCACTGTTAATTGTTTCTTAAGAAGAAGAAAGTGTGGATAGTGATTGAGAAAATGTAGGGGGTAAAGAGCACTTTCCACAGGGAAAGGATGTCATTTGATTAATGAAATGCTACGACGGCCACTGCAGTTGTAGAGTAGATAATCTTGCAATTTATCTTCTTTTAGAAATTCAAACAAAAGTGCTGGAGTCATATTGTTGTTCCTTTTTTGGTTTGTTGAATTTATTTCCACAGGATAAAAATGAGTAAGGCGCTTGACTTATGGCTTAGTAGATGATTGTGAGTAGGAAGTCAAATTGAGTTTCACCTTGTGGTCTAGTCTGGTTCTCCTCACCCACTTTAAAGCCAAATGATCAAGTTACAACAAACACACCAAGTACTGCTTGATATAAAAAACAATTAGGAATATTAGAAACTCCTATATTTGTTCTCAGATGTGTTCCTCCCTTTTGCCACGTTGTAGTATATGTAAATCATACTTCAAATTCTTCTTGTCGAATCTTAGCGGGCTCCATCACAAGAATCTAACTAGGAACATGATCTATGATGCCTCTGAATCTGACAAGACATAGGGGAGGGGGAATGTTTGATGGTTTGATTATGTTTCATCGTACAAGATATTTTGATCTCTTACTTTTGAATGTTTGAGACCCAGAGCAATGTCAACATCTGCACCAAATGTTGTCGGTCAACTGGCGATCATTTATGGTGGAAATGTCAATACCTTCGATGGTATTCCTGAAGACAAGGTTTATTTTTCTTAACCTCAATGAAATTTTGCTAGTTCCATTTATTCACTTATATTTCGTGTGATTGTACATTAAGTGTTATTCTCTTCTTCTCTTGTCAGGCTCGAGAAATTATGCATATTGTTGCTGCCATGGCTGCTTCTATTAAGTCTGGTGATGTGAAGAATGTTGGAGCTGCATATGGTTGTAGTTCACCACACAGTGCAGAATCCCCTGACTTGAAAAATACTGCAAATGGTGTGGGATCACTGTTTGCTCAGCTTAATTCTGTTCAGGAGTCCCTTGGCAAATTGAAAGCTGGTAATGACTGCATTTCTTGACGATACCATAAAAATAATACCTAATAACTTTTATAATTCTTTACATAAAATTTAGAGGTGGATTCATGAATTCAACTTTAAATTTTCTGTTGGCTTAGAATTTCCAATTGCAAGGAGAAACTCCCTTCAGCGCTTCTTGGAGAAGCGACGTGACAGGTATCTCTTTTTAGAGACTGCAATGTGGTCTCTCTCTCTCTCTCTTCTTGATTATGCACCATGAGCAAGTTCATGAGTTTGTTAACTTATGACATTATTATTACAGGTTGCTGAGCAAGAATCCCTATCCTTTATCAACAAAAAAAATGAACGAGAGCATAAAATCTGACATCAGTGCTCAAAACTCAACAGATTCAGCTGCTTGAAACCATCTTTTAAGTTTTAGCATGAATATGTCAATCAAGTATTTGTGCAAATCTTGCTTGAACTAATTATTAAGACGAACTTAATGGAGTGATTAGTGTCTTTTAAAATACTATAGAACTCGTTGTCTCTAGGCTCTTTTGTGTTATTATTGCCTAACGCTGAACTAGATGTTTATAGTGATATGTAACTTCCTGTTAAACCTCTTGGGATCACATGCATTCAGTTCCTGAGGCTCATGATTATCATGCAGCTCAAGGAGTCTATGGTTGTGTAATGTGTTTGCCTTGCATAAATGGAATTGTTTACATGTTAGCCTTTACGGAGTTTGTATTGTGTTCTATATGAGATTGCTTGTTATACACATTTATGTTGTAGTAGATGTTCCCAGACACTTTAGTTTGCTTGGACTAACTGGTTAACGCATGTAGGAGTGAGAAAAATGGGAACCATATGGACCATGAGACATTTGAATCTATATGATATTATAGAGAGAAATTTCCAGGGCTAGTGTGGGCAAAAATATGCTAGGCAGAAATGGCAGAGAATGGGCAGGGCAGGAACAGGATCAAATTTCAACTTGGATAAAAATTTCTGCATGCAATAACAAGTATGATCCAAAACCTTGTTTGGTTAAGGGTGTTTATAAATACTGTTTTCTCGGATCGAAAATTTAATTTAAATGTAAACAAGACGTATTATTCTTAGATTTTAGTAAGATTAAAAATAAAAATAAAAATAATTATTAGGAGCATTTTGGGTTGCAACTCATAATACAAACGCAATAATCAGTGTTAAGTTATTAATTATTGTGTTTGAGAAGATATTGTGTTTACCGAGGCATGGGTAGCTTAATGGTTTAGATATCATGCTTAAGTTTTTAGGCATGTTCTCATCGAACAGGACGCGAGTTCAAATCTTCTTGACTAAGTTTTTCTCGTGTCCTGTCGTTGGACTCTAATTCTTCCAAGGGCTTTTGGCTCGCCCCTAGTTGGTATTGAAAAAAATACTTGGCGATTTTTGGTGGTGTGATAGTATATGACAATAGTTCTATCCTTTCTAATTCAAAGGGATTTTTTTTTTTTAAATTAAAAAAAGAAAAGAAAAGAAAAGATATTGAGTTTACTAGCTATTATAAATAAATAAATTAGTTAAAAATAATTTAAGTTTTTCAGAATTTGGTTATTCAAAAATATGCAAACGCCCATTACCCCCATATTAATTGTCGCCCAAAAAATGATTCAATTCAAATTGAGAAGTCATTGAATAGTGTTCTTTGAGCATAATTCATGAATATTGGCAATTTTATGAATAAAATATTTTGATGTAATTTATTTAATTAATTAGGACTAAACTGATTTTCTTGTTGATTCGTTGATCGAGTTGCATGAAGTTAAAAAAATCCTTAAGTTCATCAACTTTAGGTAAAAATTACCCAAAATACCAACACATTAATTAATTAATTTTTTTTTTTTTTTTTTTGTATTTATTTTGATATTTTAAAATGACAAAGTGGAAGATTGAGAAATTGACTTAACTAAGTCTTTTTTTCTTTTAATAATTAAGCCCAGATTAATCCTACCTTATTATATTATCACTTGGATATAGTGATTATTAAAATGTATGAGAGGAACCGAAAAACAATTTTGTTATTATTATTATTTGTCAAGAAAACAATTACTTGAATCTACGATTTGGCAACACAGCTTGGCAAGGTAGGAAATTAGTTTAGGTGATATATCCTTACATGCCTGTAACTCATAAAACGTTAACGGTAGTGGAGTGCAAAGCTTACGCTGAGGAGATTAATTACAGTATCGGATTATTACATGTATATACTTTGCCCAGTTATCAACGCAGAGGATGCAATTCGCATAGGAGATCAAAGTCGATCCTCTACAATCATACTTTTAGCTTTCATATTTCATTTTGGTTTTTTCTTGCTTAAGTTTATTCATACTTACCTCAAATAATCTTGTATGGAACATCATTAACTGATTTAATTATTAAATTTTAAAAAATTATTTTTATTTAACTTGTATTTAATATTTTTCAAGTTAATTTGAGTTTATATATTGTTAAATCTATTTTAAGACGTACCCTTTTTTTTTAACAATGATGTTCTACAATACATTTTACATGTTAGTTATTTTTCCATAGTGAACATGTTAAATAATACGAAGATTAATGATATTTCTCTTAAATTGTGTTACTTAAGTTATTTTCACCTAAATATTATATATCAATATTTTACTCTTCTCATTTATATTTTACACAATTGCGTGTCTAGCTACTTTGTGATTAAGATTTTTAATTGGCAATAAATGGAATTACAACCTATTCACGATCTTTAATTGGCAATAAATTGAGTTACAACCTATTCACCCCTCAATGTCGTTGGATACTTAATTTAGAACTTACAATAATCAAACTAAATTACACCGATCCTTGTAATCGCAGCGAACAACCCTATTAAGTCTACATCGCTAGTCCACATGCCATTTATACCTTATTATGTCAAAACCACTGATTCAAAGTCCCAGCACAAATAGGTATTAAAGCAGGTTGTAGAAGTTGTATCTATATCGACTGACTCATACACGACACATCTCATTTACATACACATGAAGCATATTTCATAGCATGCACACATTTCACTATTTCAGGGAGCACCAACACTACGCGTGATTCCATGCACGTAGCAACCCGCCATAACAAGGGACACAATGGATACAACACCAGCCGGAAACATCTTTCCTGATTTCTTGAAACGATAACCCATAGCTACCAGCAGTGCAGCAGACACGCCTGTGAACCAGTATATAATGAAAGAGACTAAAGTTAACAACGTCGATCAAAATCAAACTTGGAAATGCCTTACTGAGCCTCAAATCTGTGATTGAGTTTTAAAAAAAAAATGAAATGAAAAGCTAAAATAGTATGCAGCAGCCTAAATTTTACTTCCTGACCCATTATAATTTATTGTTATGACATATTATAAAATCAGCTTTCTGCTTTAATAACACATACTATAACTGTATAATTACAATAATAAGCATATCCTAAAATTTAATCGGCCTTTAAAAAAGTAGCCACTAAAGAACAGGAATAAATTGAAGTCATTGTCTAGCAAGTAACTTCCAATGAACCCCACCCAATAACCACCTACAGCCATGAGCCAACTATGTAATTTGTTCACCATAATTTATGAATAACAAACAGAACAGGAAAAACACCAGTGAACCCTACGAAGTAGAAACACAAATGTAGCCAACTTTTTACTTTTTGGCATATATGAAGAAGGTAACTAGATTCTTATTTAAGCAATATAATCGTCATTAACAAAAGGCAAAACTATGATTACATATGTGATCACTAGACAAATAAATTTAGTGTTAGAAAAGCAGCACACAGTTCAAATAAGAACAAAGAATAAGATTTTTCCCCATATAGTGTATGCACTGAAAGAAGTATATTTATTGCCAGAAATTACCCATGAAAATACATAGGACCTCCAGTGAAGTTTTAGTACATAACTATGATCATAACATGTATGGATAACAAATCTCACGACCAATTAATTTAGCAACTAGCAAAAAGCATATACAACACTGAGGTAAGAATTATAGACAGTGTAAACATATCTTACCAAACCCCAAAGATGATGCAAACACCGGGTTGGTTGGAAGCTGAGTGTATACATAATAGAGGATGGAGGCTGATGTACCTCCTGATAACAGAGACGTCTGACTGCCCCTCTTCAGATAGCCCATCAAACCACCCACTGTCAAGAAAAATCAATCACAATTTGATTTGCAAAAAGACAAAAATAACTAAAATTCCTTCTAGTACAACCAATACCAACAAAGAAATAACTGGCTTATATTTATTTGAAACCAAGGATCTCAAGATCATTGCTTTATGCCCACTAACTAAATTCGAATCCTGCAATCACAACCAAATCCAAAACTCTTGCAAAGCATCGAACAGATTCAATACTTATCACTAAAAGTCAAGCACAGAAATTGTTGTTATCATGAAAGGAGAAAATTGCAAAAGCTTATCTCTCGATTACCTCCAACAAGGGCAGCATATCCAAGGGTCAAATATTGAGACATAGATAAAGCCATTTGCTCCTTGTTCTCGTTCAATTCACGACCTTCGTCCTTGTTGCGATTATTATTATCGCCTCCGTAGCGTCCACGACTACCGCCAAACCAGTCTCCGGAATCACCGGCAGTATCGGGCTTGATATCTGTCGGCTTCTTGATCTCGGCGTCAAAGGAGAGTATGTCAGATGCTTTGGATTCAGAAGAAACCCAAACTGAAATTTCAATTACGTTTAAATTTAACTTTAAGCTCACCTAAAAAAAAAAATATGTCGTAGTACAATATATATATATATATATATATATATATATATATATATATATATATATTAAAATAAATTTATGTGCAATTTATATATATGTAAATTACACATAAATTTTTTAATTATTAGTTGATCCAGTCTAGGCCTGGGAGAGGATGGTGTTAGGTAATAAATAAAAACTTACAGATTTTAACTTTCAGTGTACATATTATTTATAAAAAAAAAAAATAAAAAAAATTCAATTCGGCTAAATCAATATATTAATTTTATTATAAAATTAATAAATAATTTTTCACTTAAAGAATAACCTAAAATAAAAAAGTTTGAAAATTTTTGTTCAGTCTTACTTGAGTTAGGATTACTGATAATTTAATTTATTGATAAGCATCGTATAATTTTTAAGTAAATAATTTTGTTCAATTTTTTACTTTGTACTTTAATTACGTTATAACTCTATAAAGTAGTTTTTTTTTTTTCTTTTGGAGTACAAAGACTTGCTGTACCAGTCATTGCACGTGTTATCTAGTGCTTGTTGACAAGCAACATACATTCGGCTATAGAGTTTTGTTTTTTACTTGAAGAAAAAAAACAAACTCTAGAAAGCAGTATATTTTGGAATATAAATACCCTGTACCAGTCATTTCACAGAAGTCATTGCACGTGTTATTTAGTGCTTGTTGACAAGCAACATCTGTAAGAGCAGGTAGAAAATAAGTACTTTAATCCCAAAGGTTAGGCAAAATCGTAATTCTACATTTATGGGAGATGGCCACTATATTATATATATTTTATTCCTTCTATTCATTGTGCAAAATATGCATATTATTTCATTAATTGGTCATCTTTTGAACAAAAGTTCACATTTTTGCATATACAAAGTAGAAATGCTTAATCAAATAAGTATAACCAAAGTGCATATTTAAGAAAGTTTGAGGACTACTTCGAACAATTTTTCTCATTCGGTACTCTCCCTTACATTATCGCTCTTTTTAAGCAAGATATCAATTCTAAACATTTTAACATAAACTGCGTCCAACGTCGTCCTCAGTGTTCTGACTCCCATGTATGAATGTATGGTTACATTGGATATAACATTTTCCATAACTATATTATTTGAGGTATCCAAAGAGAACCAGTTTTGCAACTTCAAGTAGAGGAGTTTGAGGCTTGATTGCATGATAATAAATATGATAACAATTTACTTATTGAGATAGACATGTATTTCTTCATCCACCATCTATGGGCAGAACAAAATTGATATCGCTCAAAATCAGGTGTAATCTAATGCAAACTATATAGCGCTAGTGCAATCAAGTAAGCACAACTCAATTATCTTCAACATCTGGAACATGCCCATTAAGTTGATCACCCTCATTGGCAGCTCCTTCACCATTTTCATAATGAACCCATGGTAGCATCGACTCAAACAAAACAGCCAAAGCATTCCGGTTTGTGACACTACGAGGGGCATGAACAGCGTCATTTCGGTTGGCAACGTGGTTTTCATCGTGCACAGCTTCCATCATCCTCGGATCAACCATAAAGTTCTGCAGATTTTCAGGTGGCATTGTTGGAACTGTGTGAGAGAAATCTGAAACCAACAAATGTCGATACCTGGCAAACGAAAAATACATGATTCTCTGATAAACTAATATGGTGATTAATTATGTGCTGTTAAGTGCAAGTTATGACAGAAGATGTTCGCAATCATAAACAAAATAATTTCAGAAGTCATGGTATTAAAATAGAAATAGAGTAAAATGCAAAAATAAGCAACAATGAGAAACAAATATGGATACTGACTCATTTTTCTCTGATGAGAATGCTTCTTTTCTGACACATGCCCAATCTTTTGCTTCTGAACTGTTATTCTTGAGTGTTTCAATAACCAGCTGAGCAGCATCCTTCAGCAAGTTTTGCAGATCTGGGAGTCTCCATATAAGATAACTACTCTCGATATATATATTGATCAAATGATCCAAGGATGGGATACCCACTTCATCTGCTCGGAAAAATGCATTCTTGATTCTATCCCCCCATGTCCTGTCCTTCAAAGGTACCTTCTCTACAAGTTTCTTCAGAACCGAGGGGTGAAGCATCAAAGCTTGCTTCATAAGTTCAGTTGAGCTAGCCTTTGCAGAAGCTGTACCAGCAGTTTCCAAGGATTCTTTTTTCTCGAGACAAAAGCGGCAAACAGCAAGCGAATATGAGAAATTTGGAAACAACCATAATGAGTTATCACTTTGATAGTCTTCAGAGAACTGTTCTAGCCATGCATACTCCTCTGCCCGCAAGGACAAATAGTCAATATAGAACATGACCCCCATTGGATCATCTGAATCAAGTGAAACCAACAATTTGCACACTTCTAAAGCAGATCTATGACAGCCACGCCGATCCATATTTTTCATGTGAGCAAAAAGTGCTGTGAATAGCGGCTTGTTTGTTTCCTCACTGAACCTCAATTGGCAATTACACTGGAAAGGGGTGAACATTGGATGCCATGCGCATTCCAAAGCGTACAAACACTTTGAGATAGCATCTGCTGACATTTGGTGCTCACCAACAAACTTAAAGTAGTCTGCCATTGTTAAGAGTGAGCCTAAGTGATAAGGGTGGTGCATTAAAATACTTGCAATGCCATTCAGATCATGAATAGCTTTTGCAGCTTCAAATGAACTCTGAGCTTGAGAATAGGATGGTGAGTGTACATATCTACAAAACAACAAAAACGAAGATTAAAATAAACCTATTAACTGTAAACCAAACAGAGCATAGCATCAAATATCAAAACAATAATGTCAGTGATTGATGAGAGAATCTTCACAAGTTCTTATGCCATTAGAATAGTTAAAATTCTAGGAAAGAAAAGGGAAAAAAAGAACTGAAACTGGGATGAAAGCAAGCAAGCAGGAGAATGAAATGATTCAGATCTATTCATGCTACCATTCAAAGAGGAACCCAGCACTCAATTTTGTGCACTTATGATAATAAAGCACTCAAAACTTCATTCAAATTTAGAACAAGCACGACCCAATTTATAAGATTTGCTATTAATGCAGTACCACTGGAAAAGTGAATCTGATCCATTGTCATAGCACTATAGCAGAAGGAACAATATTTCTGCATACTTCAACTATACAGTCCAGCAGTAATGATATCTCAAGGGTATTTTGCTTATTAATAGAAACAAAAGGGCAGATGGAATATACCAAGGGTAATAACAAGGAAAACGAATACAAGCACAGATATCAAAAGCGTCAAATGATTAAACCAAATAGTGACAATGCAGTGCAATAGATATTGATCTAATCTTACCTGAAGCATTGGAGCCCATCCCTCACTTCCAGAAACTCCATGGACAAAGAACCATCCCAACGAGACCAATGTTCTGATGGAGTGACAATATTAGTCTTTCGAGGTATATGAACCCCACGTCTTCCTCCACGTATATGTCTACTACTGCTAGTTTGCTGGCTCTTCTCAAATGATTTCACCACCTTAGAACCAAAAATTCTTCTAAGTTCATTTTCAGCATTTAAATACTTTGGATCAACTTGTAATATTGACTGCACACTTCGTTTATTTGAGTTATCAAGAGCTCTTGTATTTGCAGCTTTGGATTTTTGAGGGATGCGCTGATGACCACCGGAAGAGTTAGCATCTAAACATAAAGATTCCAGATTGACATCCAAGGGTTTCCCAACTTTACATGCAGTATTAGAAGAACCCTCCTTGTTTTTCTTCTTTTTCTTTTTCTTCGATTTAGGATTGGATGTTGAAACTACAGTGGAAGAAGTACCTTTTAGCCTGGTTGGTTCTTTTTCATCGTTAGTTCCCAGCAAGGTTTCACTAACAGTTTCAGACTCGCTTTCCTGTAGCAAAAAAAATAGTTAATAAATGTAAACAAAAGCAAAGCTACAATTGAAATAATATTTTTTCCAGCATCAGGATTACTCAAGCTAACAGATAAAACATATCCAGAACTTAATGTGGTGAACAAATCATGAGCTACATGCAAACTAATAGATGGAAGTTTAGAGTAGTTTAGTGGTAAGGCGAAAGAGAATACCATGAAGTCCCTTTTATCTATACAGATAGGGTATTGTAAAAATGGAAAAAGTTAAACACACACACAATACAGTTATTCTATCCAAAACTTTTTAACTTAATTGGGTGGTTTATTATACTTTGAGCAAATAAGCAGCAACTCTACTTCACCAGACACCTAATTCATTATTCAGCATAGCTAAATCAGTAAGGGCATATTTACAACTAAAGTTTAGTTATGAGAATGGTAACTTAATGAGAATGGTAATAGTAATATAACTGATAAGAATTGAACTAAATGTAAACAATATTATTTTTATGTTTGTTTGAGCCATTGAGAAGTGGAATCAAAATAAGGGTACAATTATTATAATATTCAAAATGAAACAAAATTAGAAAATAACTTTTTTGTCAAAATATGAGAGAAAAGAATAGATACATATATGTAATACAAATAAGGGAAGAAAATGGTATTCTAAGGTATTCTTAAGGTCATGTTTTCTTTATAGAATAGAATGAGAATGAAAATGAGAATGGTAATAGAAATGGAATGGAATTCAATGGAAACAGCATTACTATTACTATGTTTGTTTGAGCAATAATCAAAATAATGATAAATATTAAAGTAGCATTTATAAAATTATAAAAGAAGTAAAAGTATAAAATAAACTTTTTTTATTTTTAAATAAGAAAAAATAATAAATAATTATACAAATATATGAGAAAAATAGAATATTCTAACATATTCTTGGTAGGAGTGATGAGTTTTCTTGCTCATGTTGGAATGCATTCCATTCCAATTCATTCTAGGTTAAGAGTTGGACCAAACATAAAAATACCAAGAATATGTTAGAATATTCTATATCTCATGTGCAGAATAAACTCCATGAAGCCATAATGCAATGTTCTTTTTTAAATTACAGGGTGCGGAATTCGAATGAAGAATTCCCCGAGGAATTGCAGAGTATTTAACAACTATACTAGAAAGCAGCTTGCAATATAAATATGTGTACATGAAACAATTATTATTGTAACCTTAAATACTACAGCTAATCAGCCACCTCAAAAAAAGAGTCTAGATATTATTGAATAGGGCAACATGAACAAGATAAAAAAACCTTGATGAGAATGCATCAGTTAATCCTGAAGATAGTTTATGTCAACTTTGAGAGGACTTCGTCCTTTTCCATGCTTTTGAGGTTTGCAATTGGACGTGTAAAGATAAAAAGATATACACTCAAAAGTTCATACAGAAACATAGTTATAGAATACACAGAAAAATAAACAAAAAAGCTAGATCATATACTACGCACAGAAAAAGCAATGCAGTGGCGCATTTTATAAATTACACCCAAACAATAGTTGCAAATTGGGGACTTCATAGCTTAAAACATCCAATTAAAAGGCGAATAGACAAACTATTTAAACCCTAATAAAAAAAATAAAGATTACAAGGCGAGGACAAGTTTTGAAACCCAATTCGCAACCAATTGTTAATATCAACTCCTTCCTCGAGAAACTCTAATTTGCAACTACAGGGTAGAAAAATATCTATTCCACTGAATCTAACCTTATTACTATTGCTTTGATTGTTCAAAACCCACCTAGAAAACCACAACCTTATAAAGTAGGAAATGTAAAGAGGAAAAAAAGGGTGCAGAGTCGGAACCTGTTCAGGTTCATGGTCATCATCATTAAGGAGGTCAAATGGGTTGATTGTCGAGCGAGAACTATTTCCCTTGATTTCTTCTTCTTTGTCTTCGAGTTCTTGTTCTGATTCTAATTGCTTCTGCAGCTCTTTTTGTTCTTGGTCTTTCAAAATTTTCTTAAGCAATCGACCCGACATCGTCTAACTACCGATAAATATGTATAAGATCCAATACTTGTGAAAAGTAAGATTAGAACTTTGACGAATCGCCGGAGTTAGGGCTTCGATGGCTCTAATGTTCGAAGAAAATGAAGGCTTGGCTATTGAGGCGGTGCGACCAATAAACTATGTTTTTACCGGGTTAACCTGGACTACCTACCTGATCCCGAGTTCCTGACCTTATCGAGTCACCAATGTGTGTGTGTGTTTTGTTTTTTCCCGATTGAAAGTTTGAAACTGTCGTAGCTTGGACCCTTTTGGTAATTAGCAACTAGTGACTAAATCCGACCAGTGTTATGTGAATTTGGATATAAGAAATAACAAGATTATATAAATTTACATTTTCTACAATATATTGTAAAATTATTTTAAAAATTAAAAAGTATTTTTTTTAAAAAATAATTATATGTTATAATATAATTAATTTATATGTAAATATATGAAGAAAAAAAATGTGGTACTACAATGTATTATTAAGACATATAAAAATAATAAAAATTATTGTTTTTTACAATTCATTATAGATAAACGAACAAATAGAACATTTTTTTTAATTTCACAAATAACCCTTCTTATAAATCGACTACAAATTTTTTTTTTTTTTTTTCGTTTTTTGGGAGCAAACGGATTCTTCAATTTGAACCAATGATGAAGAAAAATAAAAATAAAAGTAATAATATTTTTATATTTTTATAAATAAAAGAGATACGGCAAAGACAAAAATTGTATATTTTACCTATTAATTTAATTAAATTTGAACTTAAATTAATTTTTAATATGTTTTATTTAAAAATTAAGTTATAATGATATACTATTGCAAAAACAAAAAATTACTTTTATATATTTTTATTTTTATTTTAATAAAATTGTTTAAATTGCTTATTTGTTAAAGCTTATCAGTGGTATCAACTTAATTGAATTGTGCTACTAGATTAAAAACTTGATAAACATCGTACTAAATAGAAGTGTTAAATGGGCTGATATGATACGGCATAACTTGTTAAATATTTAGTCTGTTAGCCGATTATGATCTATCAAATATTTTACACGGCTTGTTAATTAAAAAAATTAGCACGATATCACACATAAAATCTTATCAAATATAATACGCTGGAATGGACCGACACATAAAATCTTATTATTTTAAAAATTAATTTTAAAAAATATTAATAAATAAATTTTTTTACATTTAATAAAAATTAGACATAATTTAATAAATTTCTAACAATCTATCAAATGAAAGGTTGAAAGTTTAACTCTCACTTTTAACTTTTTAAAACATTATTAATAATTTTCAACTAAATAATTAAATTAACATATAATAAAAATAAAATAAATAACTCAAGAGTTGGGCATGACACGTTACGTTCAAATGAGAGGTTGAAAATTTAACTCTTACTTTTAACTTTTTAAAACATTAATAATAATTTTCAACTAAATACTTAAATAAATATATAATAAAAATAAAATAAATAGCTCACGGGTTGGGCATGACACGTCACGTCAAAGCCAACGGGCTAATAATGAAAATACGGCACAGTCAGTATACGAACCAAGGGTCGATACAACACGCTAGCTAACTAACCACGTGCAAGCACGACACACTAATTTGACGGACCTCTTTGACACTTTTAGTACTAAATATCTTAACTGTATAAATTATATAGCCATGAGTTTAGTTGTGAAATCAAATTATATCATACAGTATAAAAATAGTACAATTTATATATACATTTTATACGACCAATAAATGTGAGTCTAAACCATGTTAGATTATCAACTTAGTCTGTTTGAATTTTTAATTATAAAATTATATGTTTTAATTTTTTTTTAATCTCAAATTAAAAATAATTTTTTTTTATTTTTAAAATATAAAAATTAATTAAATATTAATTTAAATAAATTTTATAATAAAAATTTATTTTAAATATAAATTATTTTAGTAAAATATATATAATTAATTTAATACGACTATATTACACAATTTTTATCAAATTTTATACAAATTAATTATAACATAATTTAATAAAATTTAATCTAATATAATTATACTTAATTTAATTAATATGATACGTAAAATATGCCATTAATTATTCAATGTATAATCTTAACGGCAATTGATTTTAAAGTTTTACGATCCTCTTTTTATATATTAATTTAAGTAAAACCTGTTTTATAAAATTGAATCATTTTAAATAATTTATTTCTTTATTTGTAAAAAAAAAAAAAATTAATTTATAAAACACAATGGAAGAAGGTTGAAATATATCATTAATTTTTAAACTTTAACTAAATTTATAGTTAGGTCTTTAAACTTTTATATTATATAATTTGGTCCTAAATTTTTTAAAAATTCACACATAGGTCTCTAAATTTTTAAATACCATAATTTAGTCCTTAAGCTTTTAAAAAATTATACATAAGTCCTAAAATATTGATTCAAAAACATATATTTTAGTACTTAATACATGATCTATGTGTAAATTTTTAAAAATTTTAAGAATTAAGTATAAATTTAATTAAAGTTAGAGAACCAATGAAATAATTAAAAAAATATTAAAAGAGAAAAATAAAAATAAAACGAGATGCCCTTATTATTTACCTAGAAAATTTTTTTTGTCCAATAAAAAACTTCCCGGAGGGAGACGGAGTAACGCTCACTATGCTCCATTCACCTGAATCAACGCCTTGTTTGAGAGTACCAACAATAGTTAGCACCTCAGGCTGTCGTCAGAGGGATCTTTATGCACAATTACAACTGTTTTTACCCCTCAAATTTATGACCTGATGCATGTAATCCAGTAACATTACCCACTATGTTATCCATTGCTGGTAATTTGAAGTAGTAAAAACTCATCATCTCGGAATTTCAAGTAGCATATCCTCATATCTATGAATGAAAGTTTCGTCCAAAATTTGGATATTTGTGACTTTTTGAAATAGAAATTGGGTAGAAGTTGATTTCTTCAAGAATTTCAAGAAATTCTTCATAAATTTTGGTGAATTTAGTTTTGGTAATTTTGATTGGATCGGTACTTTTGTGATGTTTTAAAGAAAGTATCATAAGCAATGTTATTAAATTGTTTAAGTTTAGTATTTACTATCCATTTTATCCTAAAAATTTTCATTTAATATCCATATTTTTGACATTTAATATTAAAAAATTAAATTAAAACTTATAAAATAATAAACATATTAAGTTAAAACACTTTTATAATATAATTAATTTAAAGTACTTAAGATTATGAAGTGTATATTTTTATTTTCATAAAATAAGATAAATACTTAATTTTATCAAATATATAATGCTACAAGTTTAATTCAACTCAAATAATTTCATAAAATATAAGGTCAATCATCAAAAAAATTATTATATATTTTTTTTTGGCTAAATTATATTATTGGTCTTCAAACTTTAAATAAATTCACATTTAGGTACTCATATTTTTAAATTTTATAATTTAGTCTCTAAATTTTTAAAATTTTTATACATAGGTCTTAAAATTTTGATTCAAAAATATATATTTTAGTACCCAAAATACGATCTATGTGTGAATTTTTAAAAATTTGTGGGCTAAATTATAGATTAAAAATTTAGGGACTTATGTGTAAAATTTAAAAAATTTAATGATTAAATTATAGAATTTAACCAATGAAGTAGTTAATTTTTTTTTTAATTGTTTAGGTGCATTATTCATCTTAAATAATGTTATGTAATAAGTTTATGTTTTATAATTAATTAAGATAATTATTTTATATAACACTTTGCATTATTTTATAGCTAGTGATCTCTAATAACTTATTTATACTTCACATATTTGTTTACAATACAACATTTTATCTATCAAGTAATGGTAAATGATATGACCAAAAAAAAAAAATGATAAATGATGCCTTATCAATTAAAATAACTGACCATAAAATTTTATTTAAAATTTATAAGGGCAAACTGAACAATAAACTACATAAATCGTTTCTAAATTTTTAGCATTTTACACTTTCATCCTTTATTATTTTTTTTAATGATTGAGTCCATTTTTTTTTACACTTTTGTCCTCTTTTTCTTATAATTTGGTTCATATACTTTTAATTTTTCACACATTTGGTCCATAATTTGAAACCAACTTGAAACTAAACTTCAAAATATAAAAAATGGGAGAATCAAAGTGTAAAAAAAATAAAAAAAAAAAGTGACTAAATTGGAAGGAAAAAAGTTAAGAAGGTCAAAGTGTGAAAATTTTAAAATAAAGGGAATAAATCATAAAAAAAAATAATAATAAGTGATCACAGTAAATTAGAAAAAGTTTGGGATCATTTGTATAGTTAGTCCATATGTAATTTTAAAATTTTGTTTATGTAGTTTTTATCAAAATTTTCATAAAATTGAATTACCATATGTCCAACAATAGTTAAATTTTCATCATTGCACATATAAAGTAAAAAATAAAAAAACCGATTTGATCTATTTAAAGGGAAAAAAAAAACAGCTAGTGATGGCGATCTTGCACCTCCCGCTCCTAAATACAAGCGTGAGCAGTCATGAGAAATTGCCTTCTTTATGCGCAGATTGCGGAGCCACTTCAGGACTAAAGATGGAGAAGTAAAAGGGTTAACACTTACCGCATATTTGTTAAGATATATTAAATATTATAATTGTATAATTTATATACAATTATATATTTAGATGTAAAATTAAACTGTATCATATAGTATAAAAATAATACAGTTATGAATAAAATTTTGTACTATTGGGAGTATAAATTTAAACCGTACTGGACCATTAACTTAATATATTTGAATATTCAATTATAAAATTATATCTCTTAACTTTTTCTTTTATCTCAAATAAAAAATAATATTTTTTTTATTTTTAAAAATGTAATAAAAATATAAAAATGAATTAAATATTAATTTCAATAAATTTTAAAATAAAAAAATATTTTAAATATAAATTATTTTAATAAAAAATATATAATCAATTTAATTAGACTATATCACATAATTTTTTATCAAATAATATACAAATTAATTATAATATAATATAATTTAATATAATTTAACTTATTGTATGTTTAACAAATATGTTGTTAGTAACCAAGGGTAAGAACATTATCATTAGCTAGGCATGCCAACACATATGGGCTGTACTAGTCATTGCATACAACTTATACATACATTATTATTCTTCGGGGGAAACCACTGCTGTCCCTTCTCATGATTGTGTAATTTGTTGCCATAATATTGTTGTTTTTGATTTGACATTCTTTATGATTACTGTTTGTTGGTAATTTTTTTAGTACATTAGATGAAGTGTTTGCTTGCCACCACGATATCTGAAATTGATCTTTCAAAATTTGATTTCGTCAGTATTTTCGGTTAAATTTTAGGTTTAAAATTTTATGGAATAATATAAATTTTTATAAAAAAAATTATATTAATTTTTTTATAACGTAAATAAATATATATTTTTAATTATTATAAAAAAATAAATATATTTTTTATTAAAAAAATTAAAAATAAAATTAATTAAATAATTGAATTATTTATGGAGTAAAATTTATTTGTCAGTGTTGTATGCTTGTAGCTAATAGCATGGTGTAGGAGTGAACATATATGAGTTGGTTTGAGTTTAGATTAAAATTGGAACCAACTAAATATGATCGGTTCTTTAAAAATGAGAATCAAACTGAACCAAAATTTTAAAAAATTAATTCAACTCGAACTATTTTTTTTTTGTTTGGTTTGGGTTGATTAAAGGAAATTTCTTCATATTTTTTCGGTAATAAATTTTGTTTATTAAATTTTTTTTAAAACTCTTATATTATATATAATTTCTAACTTTTTTAATGTTAATTTTATTATAATATTTAAATTTAAAAATATAGATATCAGTCACTTATCTAATACCATTATCCATATCAAATACAAACTGTAAGAAAATTTTAAATTGAGGTTGAAGACTGGAGGCGTCGTGACTGAGAGGAGTTATTTTAGAGTTATAAGAGAAAATAGAAAAGTGAAAATACTAATTTAAAAGGACGAAAAGAGCATAACTATAAAGGATAAAATATAAATTGTGAACGACTGAACATATATATATAGGGACGGACTCAAAAATTTTTTTTAATAGGGCTAATATATATTAAAAAAATTATTTATAATATTAAAATTTATAACTAAAATTTAAAAAATACATATAAACTTAAAAGGCATACAAAAAATATATATAAACTTAAAAAGCAAACAAAAAATTTATTTAAGTTGTTTCGACAACACTTCGTAAAATTTATCAATTATTATATAAGGTTCAACAAATTTAAAGAAATAATAGTCAACTGTTATGAAAAAATAAGAGTGCTAAATATATACAAATTTATACTTACATAGGTACTTAAATTAATAATTATACAATATTTATCGATAAAAGTTTAAAAGTTACAATTTTTAAGAGATATAACATACATTTATTGATTTGGTTCTAAGTTTAAGTACAAATATTTTGAATATATAATATTTTTTAAAAAATCATATAAATAATTTTAATAGATTTTAAAAAAAATACTAAACTTTAACTTGATTAAACATCAAACAACAGACAATAGAACATAATTATATAACAGAAAAGAAGCAGAGTTGCAGAAAATATAAGACCAAAAAATGGTGTATTAGTTTAAGTTTATTTATAAAATTTTTGTGATAAATAATACATTATGCTTTACAAAATATTAGTAATATTTATTAAATTAAAAAAAAAAATCTCAAAAAGCTACCCGGGCTCAAGCCCGGTGTAGCTAACAGTTGGGTCCGTCAATGTATATATATAATAATAATAATAATAATAATAATAATAATAATAATAAATTAAATGGAGTTGGTTCGATTTTTTTAAGATTTTAATAAATGAAAATTAAACAAACCCAATATTAATTAATTTTTTATTATGAAGAATCAAATCAAATCAATAAAATTTACGAGCTAATTTTTTTAGGTTGGGTTGAGTTGGATGTGTTGGATTGATTCTATGTGTTTTGTTTTTCACCCGTGCCACCAAAATTTTATAGCAAGGTGCTCAACTTATCGTTAGGTGTCAATTCCAATATGTATGTGAGATTTGTTTAATAGTATTTCAAATTCTTATTACATGCGAATTAACGAATGATACTTTCAGTTTTCTGAATAATTTTCAATCCCGCCAAAAGTACTCGTAATTTTGAAAAAAAAAAAAAAAAACCTTTTTGAACAAAAAGTCAAAAACCACATGAACTTTAGTAGTGTTTTTTCTTTTCTTTTCATAGTTAATGAACTTTAATAGTGTGGAACAACTTAGCCAGCCGCTTAAATTTGACAAAGATATAAAAGGCAATGGTGATGATGATGATGATTATGGAGGATATGCACGAGCCAATGAGTGTGGGGAACCCCATTTTCAAAAAGCGATATTATATGCTGACAAAAAAGCAATAATAAAGGTAATTGCTTTGCCTCTACTTGGGCTTATCCAAATCGAAATCAAAACTTAGTATATAAATAAGCCTCTTGCAAAGGTAAGCTTTGCCAAGTAGCAAAACCAAAGAGTTAAGAGGCCATGGGTTCTAGTTCTCGGAATCTGAAAAATGCAGTTATAGCATTTTTGACTCCTCTTCCCTCCATACTCTTCTATATCTCATTTCTCAATCATTATCATCAGACTAGTCCTGAATTTGATCCAAGCGACAACAGTTCTCTTTCTCAATTGTCTCCTCTCTGGGCATGGTGTTATAAACATCCTCTTTTGTTGGTCAATGCCCTTTTCTTCCTCAATGTCAATGTCCTTTTCTGGGTCATCAGTCAAATTCAAAATAACCACTGGGTTCGTTTAATCTACATGTTTTGATGGCTTAACTGTATTTGCTTGCGATACCCATACCCATATTGCTACTGATGATAAATGTAAGAAAAAATTAAGATAAAAAAATTTACATAAAATGTTTATTTATTATTATTTTTTTAAATAGAAAAAACTAACTAGAATTTTTTCAATTTATTTTTTTATCTTAATTTTTCTTAAATTTTTTTCTGACATGTTTTGAGGGTCCAGGTATGAGAATTTTTTTATCATCAATAGCAAAATGGGTATGGTTAGTTTTAGTTAAAATTGATTTCAGAAAATAATTTTTTTTTAACAAGAATAACAAAACTAACACCCCCACAAAATTTTTAATAACAAAATTAGTACCTCTTTATATTTTTACAATTAAAAAAATGACTAATATGTTATTTTTTTATTTTTTGAATATTCATCCAATTAGAATTGAACGAGGATAATTTAGACTCGTTTAATATTGAACGTTCAATATTTTACGTTTAAATTGAATATTAAATATTTAATATTATTAGAGTGTTAGTTTTATTACTGTAAATTAATTTTAAGGGTGTTATTTTTGATAATTTTTTTTTTTTTTTTAAAGCACATTATTAGTGTTTCTGTCATCGAGCACATTATTGGTGCAGAATCAACTTTTTTAAAGTTAAAAGTGTTTATACAGAATCTTAGAGTAGATTCTCTGTTTTTTTTCCTGCTTTCCCTATTTGACAAAATGATTTGGATTGTTGGTTTTGATTGATACAGATGATAGACTTGTATTGGACTGTGATACCAGTTATGATTGTTCACTACTTTGCTACTCATCCTTTGGCTCAGTATAATCAATGGAGGTCTAAAATTGCAGTCTTTATGACTTGGGTTTGGAGCATTAGGCTTTGCCACAACTACTTCAGGAAGGAAAAGTGGCAATGGGGTGCTAGAGAGGATTGGAGATTTACTGACTTGAGCTTTCAGTATGGCAAGCACTGGTGGTGGGCTTCCTTCTTTGCTATCTATGTCTCTCAGCAAGTAAGTCCAATTATCTCTCTTTATGTTTTCAAGACAAACTATGATAGAACATACAAGTCATGAATCCTAATTTCTGGTAACTGTTTGATGAAGGCCTTTGTCAGGCTACGTTATTCTATTAAAAGTGCTTCCGGACACAAAGTACGTAATTTATGTTTACGTCAGTATGCGTAAAGTGTGCTTTATGAGTTTTAAAAGTACTTCTTGATAAAATCCATTTACTTCAGATTTTGCTATCGAAGTAATTTTACAAGTTCTTGTAGCCATAATAGAATGGACTCTATTTGTTTTAGTTTTGGAAACAGGGTAAATTTTTTTTTTTTTTAAGTACATAAATGAACTAATTACTTAACTGTATTTATTTTTAATTCATAACTAAAAAAATATATATACGTTTACTTATAAAAAAAAATGAACATAAATTTTTTTTTTATTGTTTTTATAGAGATTAAAAATTAAATTCTATATATCAACGAAAGTTATGCTAAATAATTAAATTAATTATTTTTAATAACAAAAAAATGTTTCTAAGTCGAATATCAAAAAATTTACCAAAAGTGTCTACGGGGTCAGCATAAATGATGTGTTTTTTTTTTCCGTGAAGCATTTTCTTTTAAGATCACTTTTGGGTAAAACTATTTTTAACACCGGCACAGTCAAACATGACTCTTAATATCTGGATGTTCATATCAATTGAACTTATTATTTTTTTATTGACATGTCAATTGAACTTATTCCTCTGCTTTTGTTGCTCTATAAATTGTGTAGGTACTTCTCGTTGGTATATGCTTGCCATTATATGTAATCCACACAGTGGATAAGCCATTGAACATTTGGGATTTTGCTGCCATAATTGTCTCCATTTGTGGTATAATCATAGCATACAATGCTGACACACAACTCCACGAGTTTGTGAGCAGAAATGAGAAACTTAATGAACTTGGGAAACCTTTGATGGCCAATCTTGATAAAGGTCTATGGTATTATTCTAGACACCCAAATTACTTTGGAGAACAACTATGGTGGTGGGGGCTAGTTATATTTGCTTGGAACCTAGGACATGAATGGACCTTTGTTGGCTCTCTCATGAATACTATCTGTTTAGCTTATGTGACTAAGCTTGTAGAAAACAGGATGCTGAGTAAAGATTACAGAGCTGAAGCATATAGACAGTATCAGAAGACAACGTCAGTATTGATACCTTGGTTCAAGTCATACCCAACTGGAGATGAATATAAAAAGGCTTAGTTTGATATACCTTGTGCGTTTCTATATCGGTATATTATGGTAGAGTATGTTAGTCATTAGTCATCCCAAAAGTTTTAGTTAATGCAAGATGGGTCAACTTATTTTATATTGTGTTAACGTATTCTATTGTATTCCTTATTATTTTGTCTAGGACCTGCTTATGAACTGTGGTGTTTATTTGAGAGAAAGATTGACTTTTTTAGTAGCCAACTATATGATCATAATACGAGACTACAAACGTATTTTAAATTCTTCAATTAATCTCCATAATTGTAAACCAAATTTTTTAAGGATTATGTGTCCTGTATACAGGCTCAGTTTTTTTTTTTTTTAATCAAATGATATTTTAAGGTGATTTAAATTTATTACTTAAAATAAAAAGGGGTGAGTCTTAATTTTAATGTTCAGGGGTGAGTCTTAAGATAAGACATAAGGTGAATCACTGTAATCAAAATTTATAACTTAAAATAAAAAGGGATAAATCTTACGATCAGACCACAAGGTAAATTACTATAAGATCAAAATATGATTCTTTTTTCAATAAGCACAATTCAGTAATTAATACTCAGCAATTATTTTAGATTAAGGAATTCAATTATGATGTAGTGTTAAAATGGTTCTATAATTTTATTAAATGTTTGATTTAATTTTTTAATTTTTAAATAAAGTAAAATAAGAATATTAATTATTCTAAAGATACATTTTAATCCGATATCTTTTTAGTTAAATATAATAAGGATATTAATTTTATAAAAATGTCGAATACGTTAAAAAATTTTTTGAAAACAACCATCTAAATATATAACATTTTTTAGATTATTTTGTACTTTTATGAAATTATTGTTTTTATTATACTTATCTAAAAATCTAAATGATTAAACTATACTTTTAAAATAATAATTATTTTTATTTTTTTAATCAAAAAATTAGATAATTAAATTAAAATTTTAATAAAGTTATAGTACCACTTCAGCTATTATTTATTTATTCTGATTCAAATTCAAATATAAAAAAATATGGAAATATAAAAAAATATGGAAAACAATCAAACTACTGGGTGATGGTTGAAAACAAACGCATGGCTAACATGCATATATGAATAATTATGCTGTTCAGATTAGAGGCATGCTCCATTCAATTTTAGATATTAAAGTAATGGACTAGGTAGATATAAATTATTTGATTTTTTTTTATAAAGGTTTTGGTGTAACATGTGAGGGATCATACCGGAACTTCATGCCTAACACCATTTGTTTTTCATTATGACAATCGCCTGGTCTAATAAAATAATGTTAGAGTTTTAATTATTTTAATATCGTTTCAAACGAAAGAAAATTAATTAATATTTTTAAAGATTATAAAATTTAAGTGTATTAAATTGGAATTATAGAAAATTATTTAAAAATTTGGGAGTATTGGATTAAGATTAGATAGATTGATCAATGCAATACATAATTAGTCAAATAATTAGCCAAAATTAGGCTACACTTTAATCGTGTGATGTCCCTCTACCAATTAACAAAGTATTAATTGTTTATTAAGTATTAGGTAATTGTCCCAATATTTAATAACGAATTACTTAATATTTGATAAAAATAACAAGTAATGTTATTGGAGTGTAGTAGACTAGTAGCAAAGAAACGTTTGGATTGAAAGAAAAAGGAGCTCCAAAAGAGAGTATGAACTCGTCGGTTCAAGCCTCAGAAATGCAATTCCTCTGAATATCCTGTAAGTTTGTAACAGAAAAATGCAATGACTTTACTCTAGCTGAGTAGCTATGGGCTATGGCCAATGCCTTAATAGTTAATACCCAACGGGTAATTACAAAACACTCCTTGAATAACCAACCTAGACGCGTGTACAAAATGACAATTAACTTCTAGATCTCAAAACAAAAGCCAAACGGCATATTAAAATAAGAAAACAATACTGGAATACGTTTGCGCTCATTTATGTATAGATAATGATTATGAATTATAATTTATGATTAAAAAATTAATTTTGTAATTTATGATCTTTTAATAAAAATAATCATTAATATATTTGATAAAAAATTATACTTAATAATTTAAAAAAAAATCAAAAATTATCTTTGAGTTGTTTGGTAAGATTTTTTATTTTATGATTTTTTTTCAAATAACTTTAAAAATAAAGAAAAATTGTTTATTATTATTTTTTTTTTTTTTACAAATTTTAACTTTTTAATAATTTTCTTCCCATATTTATACATATAAAAGTTATAAGACTTAATTTATTTTCTAAAAAAAAATGTTTAGTCAAAATGAAAAAAAAAAAAAAATCAGGAATCTGATTCAAAAATTCTTTTAAAAGATTCATGAATCACCCATATTTTGATAGTGATTCATTCAAATAAAATAAAATAAAAAATTATTATCAAATATACTTGAGTAAAAAATTGCTTAAAAAAATTAAAAAATTGTTAATCAAAATTATTATGAAATAAGCCTTAACATAAACTCAAAACATATGACGTTGAGCTCCAGCATTAGTAATTATAAACTCAAAACATGAAGTTGCGTCTTACTAATTATATGCTAAATGCATTGATCGTAACTTGTACTCAAAGTGCTATCATCAATATGATGGCAAATAGGAAATGACATTACATAGTAACAAAGAAGAGTATGAATATTTGTCGAGGCAAATAATTATTATTGAAAGAATAGTCTTGATGTTGAAACAAACTAGACGGCAATTTGTTACAAAGTAAACCAACTTTTTATTATAGACCAAAGTAAATCAAATTTATAAAATAAATTTGCTAAGTTCCCAAATTGTCGAAATATGGTCATATGAAAAGTTCCCTACGCTGTCATTAAGGGTGAGAGTTTTGGGCTTATCACAAGGCAACAAACACTCGGGAATTATGGATGAACAAAATTAAATAGTTTAATATATATTTTTTAATTTTTAATTAATTTTTAGAATGATATATGCAACAATTCTTTTAAAATTGTATAATTAAGCACGCTTAATAATAAAAAATTCAAATATGAATATGAATGACTCACTAAAAAAATGTCTCGATACTATGGTATTAAATTTTTAATTATTATAACCATAATATTTATCTTATAAAAATATCAATTCTAACAAATTTTTTTTTACGAATAAAAGTTGTTTTTTAAATAATTGAATTATTTAAATTGCTTAAAAATATTCCACTAAATAATATATATTTAAAAAACATGTATGTTCAAAAATTACATTTTAATATGATTAAATGAACATATATTAAAAAAATATTTTCTTAAAAAATATACATTTAATAATATTTGCTATAAAAAAAATTCATGTTATATACAAGTATTCAATAAATCATATTTTTTTAGAGTAAATAAATTTTTCTACCATTAAATTTTGACTTGTTAAAAAAATATTGTCAAATTTAATTTGTTATTTTTATACCATTAAATTTTACAAATATTACAAAAATATCTTTAATTTTTTTTTATTTTGTTATTATAAAATTTTGTAAAATGTTACCAAAATATTATCAACGTCAATTAGTTAATATAGTCATACGTATGTTGAAAGTATTTTTATAAGATTTGTAAAATTTAATAGCAAGAAAGTAACAAAAAAAATTTAATGATATTTTGTAATATTTGTAAAATGTAATGATACGAAAATAACAAATAAAAATTCGATGATATTTTTTTAATAACTCAAAAATTTGATAATAAAAAAATATATTTATTATATTTTTTACTATATATATATATATATATTCAAAAATTATACAAAATTAAGTTATAATAATAAATAAAATAATAATAAATTAAGAATAAATTTTAAAAGTTTATAAGTTGATAATCTAATTAATTAAATAATATGTAAGTTTGTGCTTAGATAATAAAATGCGCGTTTGAAACTTGGGACGCATCTTAAATATGACCTTAAAGTATTTTTATAATTGACACTTTTGAAATCAATTGACACTTTAGAAATCAATTTCGATAATTCAGAGAAAAGTTTTTATTAAAAACGAAGAAGAATAAACTGCAAAAAATAAAATTTTGAAATAAATAAAAAATAAAATAAAGGACGGCCCAGTTTTACTTTTACATATTTAATATTTTGAAAAAAAAAAAAAAAAAACAACAGAGTTTTACATATTAATTCCACATGCCCTAGTTCTGCTCTCCCCATTCGGCTATTCCCACACCAACGCTGGCCATCAAGTATATCCTCCAAGTCTATTGCCGCCGGCCCATAGTCTCCACAGTCCACTCTCCCAATCCCTTGCCCGTGAAGCTTTCTGCTTGGTTGGCTTTTAGTTTGTAATAGGTAATCTCTCTTCCTTATCTTTGTTTGTTATGCTTAGAATTGCCGACCTGTATAACGATATTAGCTAGTTTAGTGATCTGATATGATGATTCATGTACCTTTTGAATCCTTCAAATGTGTTTATTCTAAACTTTTGAATATATTTCAAGGGACTAATTTTTTAGTTGCGGCCTATGGCCTCACTTGAGCCTCCCCTGGCCGTACATTAAAGCCTAAACTCAATTACAGATTTCTTCTTCTTCAACATAGGTTTATAACAGAGAGTTAAGCAATTGAACGATAATGGGAGGGAAGAGAAAGAAGAGTGAGAGCGAAGGAGGAGAGTCGGAGGCTAACGAGCAAAGCAACCACAATCACAAGAAGGAGAAGAAGGAGATATTGCCATCGACTATAAAGAACAAAGAGAAGAGATCAGCTGTATACGCAAAGCTCAAACACGAAAAGAAGCTCGAAAAACGCAAGAAAGCTAAGGATCGCGACGCCGCCGAGAAGCGTGCTCTTGAGCTCGGCGATGAGGTCCAAATTTTTAACCTTTTTTGTTACTTTAATTTCTATGTTTTTAATTAATTGCTTTACCTATAATTTGATTTTTATTTGCGCAGCCACCGCCGAGGAAGATTCCAAGGACCATTGAGAACACGAGGGAATCAGATGAGACAGTTTGTAGGCCTGATGACGAAGAGGTTATTTTTTCTTCCTTCTTCTCCATGTTGTTAGAAATTCGTCTTTGCTTCTATAATGCATTTAAAGCTACTCTCTGTATATTTCTGTGTCGGTGACTCTGTGTCCCCCTTTTTGTGCAACGGTGATTTAAAGTGCTTCAACTAGCACAGTTAAGCTGCATAAAATTTTGAACTTGATAATGATTTTCTTATCCATTCCGATCTGGAATGTCGTAGTAACGAAATCTAGATTAGTTTTTGAGGATGCACGTGACAGTTTTTAAATGCTAAGTTATTTAGTTCAAATATTAGGGCATTATCAATATCCTTGTGTCAAGTGTTATTATTGTTAGATGTGGATCTTTAACTTGTGTCTCTACGCAGCTATTTGTTGACAATGATGCTGATGAGTTTAATCCAATTTTGAATCGTGAGCGTATTACAAAGATATTGATAACAACCTCTCGTTTCAATTCCAGTGTATGCATTTCTCTTTTCTACTTTTTGACTCAAATTTTACAAGGCTTTCTTTTACATATCTACGCTTTATATTCTGTAATTATCTCCTTTTTTGCAGAGAGGACCAGCTTTTATATCAGAGCTACTTTCGGTGATACCAAATGCACATTATTATAAGAGAGGAACCTATGACTTGAAAAAGGTAATGCTTACCTTCCCCTTCTCAGTTCTCCCCCAATATGACACATGTCCAAGTTGAAATATTTACATTATGCTTCTTGCTACTTCTGGATGCAGATAGTGGAGTATGCAAATAAGAAAGAGTTTACTTCCATCATTGTTGTTCACACCAACCGTAGAGAACCAGGTTCTCAGTTCTTGCTGAACGCTCGACTGTATTTTTATATGATATATTTCTCGAGTTTCAATCCGAATAGGATCCTGTTGAGCTTTCTCTTCTGTTTAATTTTATATTTAAAGATCTCAACATCAGCCCTTCTGACGATGTTGCAGATGCTCTTCTAATTATTGGATTACCTGATGGACCAACTGCCCATTTCAAGCTTTCAAATCTTGTCTTGCGCAAAGATATTAAGGTTTGCTCTTATGTTTTATGTATTTTTGTCATAATCATTGAAGAGGGGAAGTGGCATGGGACACTAGATAGATCCTTGTTGGTCATTTGTTCTATGCATTATGATAGGTGTAAAATGGACGCTGCATAAATTGTGACTTAAAGTCTTAAAGTAAGACACTATTGTTCATATTTTTGTTACTTTGGTTGGTGCAAGGACCAGACTGATTATATTCATCAAGAAGCTAAGTTAGAAAGTAAAGGTTTTAAGAATTTTCAGCTTTTCCAAACTGTATCTGTTATACAACAATCTATGTATTTACCTTTATATTTTTGATGTGCGTACAGAATCATGGAAATCCAACAAGTCACGAACCTGAGATTGTATTGAATAATTTTTCAACACGCTTGGGTCATCGAATTGGCAGGTAAAGTTCTATTTTTTTACCTGACGAACAATTATGTATTCTGGATATGGTTCTCTGTAGAAATTATAATTATGGTCATCATTGAACACTGACTTCCTGTTTTTTGGTTGAAATTTTCTTTCAGATTTATACAATCTCTTTTCCCACAAGTTCCAAATTTCCGCGGTCGTCGAGTCGTAACTTTTCACAATCAGCGAGATTTTATATTTTTCCGTCATCATCGGTGTGCTACATTGCACTTTCCAGTTTCATAATTAAAATAACAGGGTATTGAGCTTTTTCGTATATACTACTGGGTTATTGATCATATTTATTATCACTTCTCTAGGTACATTTTTGAAGACAAGGAAGTTAAAAAATCTGACTGCAAAGGTAAAAAGACCAAAGATGCCAAGGGTGAGGATGTATCACACAAGAAAGTTATTGCTCGTCTACAGGTAAGTTCTGATTATTTTATCCGTTACTTGCATCCCATCTATGGTTTGGCGAGTGGTGGCACTAGTGTGGCCTAGACCAGCCCTCTTATTTATCAGGTGGCTGTTACATAAAAGACCTTCAGAACTTAGAAGTTATTCACTGATCTTGCCAGAGTCCCTGCCAATCTGTTGTTTAAATTAAAAATTGTCTGTGCTTTAGTTATGCCCTTTTTATTATGATGTGTTGTGATAAAGGGACAGAATTAGGTGAGCAGAATTTTGGCATTGCCTTTCCCAACATCTTTATTGGGTTAAATAGTGGATAGAACTAATTTTACTCTGCTATAAATATATTGTTCTTTCCATGAATGCAGTCTTGGTTAGCAACTCAATCATTTTGTCTTTCTTTGATTAAAGTATTGGTCATCGAGTATGTTGCTGGAATATATGTTTTTTCATTAAATTGCTTGATACAGCTTCTTATTTTAAATGCCACAGGAATGTGGCCCACGGTTCACGCTGAAGTTAATCACTTTGCAGTATGGCACATTTGACACAAAAGGTGGGGAGTATGAATGGGCTCACAAGGTACTCATGAAACTATCATTCTTTTGTTGTTTTCATTTGATGCAATTGCCTTTTTGGCCTTAACAAATATTCTCGTCTTTGACTATTTTCCGTATTTTTTTTCCCTTGTCTATTAAAATCAGCCGGAAATGGACACAAGCAGAAGGAGGTTCTTCTTGTGACTTGCCTTGGAATATTGTTTTTGGATCTCTTGTATTGGAAAAGAAGCATTATCTGTTCAAGAGATAGGTATCATCTCCTAGAAGAAATGCAGAATTGCCTTTCTGGCTGCGTTAAAATGCTAGTGAAATTTTAACCTTGAGATTTATATATTACCATATCCTTCTATGCCTGTTAGTAATTATGTACTGAATAGTGGAAAAAGTTGACATTGTTACAGATATTCATATTTCTTTTCATCAATGAAACGCCTAATTTCTACAGTACATGTACCGTAAGGCGTCTTCTGTGGTTTTTTTCCCTTATGCTGTGGCCCTTATCCTACTTTTTGTGTAGTGAAAACACTGTAATAATTGAGTGCATGCTTTTTTGAGGATGTGAAGGCAAATCAAAGCAAAGATTCCTCCAAAAGCAGCAACATTCTGTACATATTTCTCTGCTGGGAACATTGTCAATAGATATATACAGTCTATAGCTATCAGGATCCAACCTAAACTCTCCAATGAGGGCCTAACTAATATGACCTTCCCTGTTTTCTCTCCAGTTAATCTGCAAATTACCCTCCAAAGCAGGGCTATCACAACAAAAAATGTGGTCACTGACCACCCTCTGTAGGATACTAATGTACCACCCACAAGTAGAACCTCTTTACGACACACACAAGATGAACATTCACCTGAGAAAGTTGATGCCACTAAAGCATCAAGACCAGTATAATATGGTAAGATGATGGAATCCAGGTACATGCTTGCATGTAAAATTCCAGAAATTGTGGATGTTTCGAAGAAAACGTACTTGAAATCCTTGGCAGCTTCGACGTCAAAGCTGAGAGCAGAAATCTGAACCAGTTGGAGAACTGCAGGGCCAAAGCTCGAGAGAGGAAATACGGTATTGATCCGATGTCCGTTGGCTAGAGCTAAGAGAATTATTGGGAGAGAAACTGGACCAGAAGGTAAGAACCACCGCTTTGATAGATTAGCTGTTTGAACTTTACATGATATGTTCATTACCATAATGACTAGAGTTGCCAAGTATGATATAGCTATGAAAATAAGGACGAGAATATCAATCATAGGTGAATAGTTACCAGGATAAACACTGTCACAAAAGTAGTGATAAGGGCAGTCGATAGGATCCATAGTTTCTTCAACCTGCCATCTAATACATTTGAAGAATGTTAAGCTTATATCCTTCAGATCCCACTCTGGTTTTAGTGCCGCATATTCTTGGTGCAAGAGTTGCCAATTCATAGCTCTATTTGCCTTGATTTCTTTCCTGCAGGGTCTAGTTTCTGAAAGCTATAAATAAATGAATGAAGCCTAAAAAGATGACCTCATTGGCTCTCTTGCTTTCTTTCTTTTTTTTTTATTTTACTTTCTTGTTAGTTGGGACGTTTCTAACGTAGCTTTGGACTATGAAATACCAACTAATTAAGCGTTCTATATGGCTTTATCTCAAATTAGATTTATGTTTATCTTATATAGAAGAATAAATACTTAATATCTTAAAGGGCATTTGTTGCATGAAGCTCTTGTTTTATATTGTTAAATTTGCCTTCTTGATTGTTTTTTCTTGCCCAATGCCAGAATAATCGTTTAGGCTCTAGTTAAGGTGGTATAGAGTTTGAACCTAAATTCTTAAATATCAATCGATCTCCAATAAAAAGTATATCAAAACAGGATTACGTATTTTGGGTGTACTAAATGATGCTTGGACTTGTTGAGTAGCTTGAAGAGAGCATGACTTTGGAGGATCCACCTTCTCTAGCATTGTTATATGGGAGTTGTAAGTGGAAGCAAGCCTAGTTGTTGTTATTAGGAAGCAATTTGCAAAGTCAGGTGTGGAGTCAACTTGGTTCTTAAGCTATGGTACCAGTTTGGTACGTGATTACAATTGATTGAATGATGGATTAGCGGATTTTGGGATACAAGTAGGGTATCTCTCCTCCCCCCCCACCCGGCCTGATATTTGTATATGGGTTTCTAAATTCACACTTTTTTATAATATATATTTTAATTATTTTAATCAAATTATTTATTCATAATTGTACGAAATTAAAGTTTTATCTTAAAAAGTTAATAAATTAGGTGGTCTGACCTGATTTAAGTAATAAATCATCATATGTTTAAGTAATTAGGATTTTGTTTGCATTTTTTTAACAATCTTTTAAACAAAGTACTACTTGATTCAACTCCTTTTTAATTGAAGATACATATTATATTTGTACTTTATATTATATATAGCTCATCTTTAGTCGAAAAAACTCTTATTTATATTATGTTTGACTCTCTTAATTAAAAAAGTCATTATGTTTGCACTTTACATTCTAGTTTAACTCTTCTTGAACTAATAATAAACTTTGAGTTCACGCATAATAGAGCTCACAACGAACCTTGGGTTCATGTAGATGGAGTCCATGCAATTGGGAGTCACATAAGTGCCCATAATACTTAAATTTGGGGTTAATTCTAATATTATTTATAAAATACTTGATATTTCATTCTAAAATATTAACTAATTATGTGTCTAAATAATATGAAATTTTGTTGGTATATTTTTGACAAATAAAATAAATCAATGTATTTATTATTATAATTATTAACATTTAATTATAACTAAAAGATAATTTGGTTTTGTGTTGGTGTTTTAAGATCACTGGTCCAAATCTCTTTGTACCACTTTTGCTAATATTGGTGTATATATAATTTGTAGTTTGTAGTATACATGTGAACGAGAGATGCTAAAGTAATTTAAAAAGTGAATTTTTATCCAATTGTTTATTCCTTATTGTTGACACATGCACTACTAGTGCTCCGTTTTTGACTCAGATGGTTGGGGGCTAAATATAATTGCTGGGGTTATGTAGCCAAAGGAAAATAAAATTATCTTCCCCTTTTACAGTAACACATAATTTGGTTAAAAAAATGAAAATAAAATATAGATGTTGTAGTCGGGACTTGGCATTAGATTTGGAAGCGAGACGATACAAGAGGGATGAAATTACTTCAACTTCAAAGTATCTACCCTCCTCTACGTATCATTATTATTTTCATCGAGCAAAATGCGCTTCATACTATACCTGTTTTTCCTGCCCTTCATATTATTTTCATAAAAAAGGGTGTACCCTTTAATTTTGAAGATAACTAATTGATTTCTCTCTAATAGAAACTTTTAAATTAAGTAAAACTAATCCAGAGTTGTTTTGTTATTTTACACCTGTTTTTTTTTAAACTAGATTTGGCTATTGCATTGCCATAAACTATGAATTTATCATTTTATTTTAAATATATTTGTTTAAAAAAAATTTAACTACTTCATTGATCTACTTACTATAATTAAATTTATACTTCGATTCACAAAATTTTAAATTCTATAATTTAATTCCCTTAACTTTTAAAATTTTACACATAGATCCCTAAAATTTTAAATTCTATAATTTAGTCTCCAAAATATTAAAAATTCACATATAGGTCATATCTTTTGTATTAAAATATATATTTTTTAATCAAAATTTTAGGACCTATGTGTGAAGTTTTTAAAACTTTGTGTACTAAATTATAGGATTTAAAAGTTTAAAGATTTATGTATAAAATTTTAAAATTTTATTAAAATTTAAGGCATATAATTTTTTTAAAATTAATTTATTCTTATAAATTATATTTGATAATTTTTTTTAAGGATTAATAGGTATTTTATCACTAAACAATGGTGGTTATTGCAAAAAAGATTAAGTACCTATCGAGTCATTTTATTTGTGTAGAACATTTTACTTATTTTTTTTTCTAGCACTTTGGTCACTTTCTTAGTAAAAATATGATCCTTTAAAAATTTTAAGTTAAAAATATCTTATAATTATAAAAAAGTGACATATTGATCCTGTAGGTATTTAGGTAGATAATTTAAAGAGCGGTAAATTTAATCCAAATGTTAAAATATTATTAATTTTTAAGGGTAAAATTGGCATTTCTTAAAAATTGATATTTTATTAAGAAAAATTATGAAAAATTTTCAAAATTTACTCTTAGACATTCTATTAAATACAAAAATTTTACAAAAAAAATTAATAACACTTAAAATGACAAAATTACTCCAAAAATTTCTCATACACATTCCACCCAAATCATACACACATATCCCTTTTTAATATTTTAGAATAGGGTTTAATATGGAGGTGGAGGACTGGAAGTGGAGATGAGTGAGAGAAAAAATGTGAGATTTATGAGAATGTTTTAAAAAAGTGTTATTTTTAGAAGGGTATGATATGAAATGTGAAATTTGCTATTTAATTTTAATTAAAATAAATAAATTTATTATTTTAATATATTTAAAATATTTAAGGGGATTTTTTCGGAGTAAAATTTGAGATTTCAAGAGAATTTTCCTTTCATTAAATAGAGGAAAAAAGACTCCCTGCGTTCACTCGCTCTCTCTTCCATGGATGCTTCCGGCGACGCCTCCGCCAATGGCAAGCCTAACTCCCACATCAATTTTTTTTCGTTGTTCCAATTCTTAGGTTTAAGCTTGGAAGCCATTGATGTTCTGTAAAACTTTTTGATTTCCATTTCATACAAATCAGTTTTCCACTCTTCTTTGGGTCTGGCTATCGACATTCTTTATGAAAACTCAGCTCAAATGCTTCTCCAGCTGCATATCTAAGTTCTTCAATTAATTTAGTTAATTTTTATGTGCTCTAAAAATCATATCATTGCTGCTAATATTTCTTATGCTCTTGAACTTTGTCTTGGCAGCAAATTAATCTCGATTTTCCATCTTCATATATGGGTTCTTTGACACGTTCAAGCTTTTCTATTGTATCCATCGCCTAGAATCCAAACATAATTTCACGGACTCAATACAAAAAACAAAAAAAAATAAAAAAAGGAGCCAAAAGAATGGAGAAAGAAAAAAATGTTATATTATCTTACAAAGCAAACATCAAAAATAGAATACAGAAAGAAGGAGAGAGAGAGAGAGAGAGAGAGAGAGGTGTAGGGAATTTTCCTGCTTTGTCATCTAACCAAGAGGGTAGTGGCTGGAACGAAGTGACTCGTCGAAGGTGGTTAACGAGCTAAAATTAAGATCACCAAATAATTTGATCAATCACACTAAATTAAAAAATTTAATTCGATATATCAAATTTGGATCGAATTAAATTGACAAATTTTATAATCAGATTAGATTCAGATTGTAAATATACAATCCGTTTAGATTGGATCAAATTTAGAATGACAGATTTTATAATCCACTGTAATTCGATCTAAACCGAATTACTTTTAAAATTATAAATAAATAAATATTTTATTTTTAATATGTTATATTTAAATATTATACATATCATGTTTACATTAAATTACTATTTTAGCTTAAAAAAATAATGTTAAATTTTTCATAACAATTTAATAATATTCAAAAATATGTTTTTTATTATTTTGATTCTCTTATTTATAATTATAAATAAATAAATTGAATTAATAAAGTACCAATTTAAAATTTAAATTTTAATATATATTATTTTATATATAACAATAATTTAAAAATAAGTTATAATTTCAATCCGACTTATTCGATCCAAAAAATTCGATCTGTTCAAACTCTGATTGGTTCAGATTGAGTATATCATCGGATTGAATTCAGATCGAATATCTTCAAATTTGCTTTAGATCGGATTGAATTAATAAAAAATTGACAGTTTTAATTCGCTACTTAACCCTAGCTAAAATAGCGCAAAATTGGGAGACCGCAGTGTTTGCTCTTGTAGGGAAGATAAACTTCTTTTTATTGGGGCATTTTTTTAAATCCAAATATATATATTTTTGCACTTGTTTTTTAATAAATTCAAGAAATACCAACTTTACCCTTGTAAAGAATACCAAAATTTGAACATTTGGACTAAATTGATCCAAAATTTTAAATTATTGACTATATTGACTTATTTAAATACTTATAGGACTAATATGTCACTTTTTTTTTAATTATTATTATTATAGTTATGGAATGTTTTCAATCATAAACTCATATTTGGTCACTTTTTTAACGATAAAATAATATTTTATTAATAATTTTTTTCAAAATAATAAAGTGAATATAATAGAGAAAAAAATTTAATTTTATTTTAATAGTTTAAAATTGAATTTGAACAATACAATAATTTTCATTTTTTTAATCAACTCGTTGTTTTAAATTTTATATATTTATGAAATTCTCTGTATATTTTGAGAACTTTTTTGTCTTTTTATATAGGTATCATGTTGTGGCAAAAATGTAAATATTATAATATCATAATAAGGGTTACACAAGTTAGAAAATTACAATATTAGTAATGCTAAAATCACATAAATGAGCTCTCTTTTGTCCTTCATCGTTAAAATTACGTGGATGGTGTTGCCACTGCCCCAGCTTTAAGCAACACAATGGAGATGTCATTTAACTATGTTAATAGTCTTCGAAGATGATGGACATGAGAAAACTCATCGTGTGATTCTAATGCTACTAATCTTAAAATTTTCTAAAATATATAGCTCTTATTTATGATATTATAAAGTTTGTAGTTTCGATCTAAATACTATACCTACAAAAAATGAGATATATAAAAGTGCCCAAATAATACCCAAAAAAAAAAACTCTTAAAATTCAAAATTGACAAAAATAATATATATATATATATATTTATTTATTTTGTTATATTCAAATTCAGTTTTAAATTGTTACAATAAAATTATAATTTTTCTCCGATTAAATTCACTTTATTATTATTTCATAATTTATATCAATAAAATAACATTTTAATGTTCAAAAAGTACTAAAATGTCCTATATTTATATTTATAGAGATAGTGATCTAAGTGTCATTTATTAAATCAAATTAACTAAAGTGTTTACTTAACACAAATAAATTGACTTATATAACTCTCTACCTATTGTAAATATATTATTAAACTTTAAATTGTTATAAAATTACATAAAATTTCAATTATTATTACATAAATATTATCCCGTTAGATTGTCAATAAAATTTGGAACTGCTTTAATAATAATGATATTTATATAACAATTTTTTTTAGTTTTTACAAATTTTAATGGAAATAGTACTTATGCAATAATATCTAAAATTTATATAGATTATACGATATCACTAAGAACTACTCAAAACACGAAAGTGTTTAGCAATGATAAACTATATAATTATTGATCTTCATCAAGCTTGATGGATTCACATAGATTTGTACTTTGCTCGACACTTTTTTTGTCATCGGTACCTTGTATTATCGTTCTCTATTTTATTTTCTTCTTAAATTGCTTTTTATTGGTCTGTGAGTTTAATAATCGAATCTTCTTTGATATGCTCTTAAAATATATTTGTGATCTGGTTGCTCTGTTTTGTCAGCTCACCTTGAGTTATTTTGGAGTGTTATGATTTGTGTGTTGTTGTGCTATTGTCTCTAACCTGAAAGTTTGATTCTCCTTGGGTGTTAAATTTATTCTCTCTTATTGTGATTGTTTATAGTGAAAAGTTAATTATTGATTTTCGCATGAGGAATCTAAGTGGTTTGCCATTGATGTCTCTTATTTGGAGTTTGGCATGGATTTGACTTTGAAAGTTGAAATTAAAGATGAAGATGAAGATGACGATAAAGGTGGAGTTTATTGCCAATGGAAGTTTTGATGTTTTCAAGGCCTATATTAGTCTCCATCTCTTTGATTTCTTCCGTTGAGTGTGTAATAAATTAGTATGTGTTTAGCTGTGGATTGATTTGTTTACTTTTGTGTAATGTTAGTTGTAGATTGAGTATATATATTGTGTATCCGCTTTGTATAGGTGTTGTTGCGTGTATTGTGATTGATTTGTTGTGACTCCTTACTTTTTTAAGACTGGTTGTCTCCACTAAATGAGGTGCTTGGATGACTCGTATATTGTGAGGCTTGTATGGTGATTGATATTAGTAACTCTCCTTTCACTTTTTTTTTTTTTAATAAAAAAGGTCTCTAAAATCTTTTCTTTTTTTATTAATAAAGAAAAAATACATTTATAAATTCGGATGAAATTCGAACTTAGATTCTTGATAAAAAAATTAAAAATCTTACTACCTAAATTACAAGAAATTTCCGACTAATATTATCATTATTAGCAATATAGATAGAGATATATTGTTTGCTTGATTTCTTTCACTAATAAACATTAAATTTAAAATAAAAATACAAGTGAGAGTTGAAGTTAAAATCTTGTGTCTACCGCCAAAAAAGAGTTTATTTTGCCAATTATGTTATTATTAACAATTTAGAAAGAGATATACTGTTTGCTTGATTTCTTTCACTAATAAACTTTTCATTTGCAAAAAAAAAAAAAAAAAAAAGAATATATATATAGTAATCGTGATAGTTCTATAGTAAAAAAATGTCTTTATACAAATATTTAATAGTAACTTAACTAACTAATATAAAAAGTAAGGGTGGACGTAGGTCTGATAGGTCTATTAGTAAGTTATTTTACGAGCCGATTTTATCATGATAGTTTTTAAAAATTTAAAATCTTAGTCCACTTATAATTCTTAAAAAACTAACTTTCAAGCCAACCTACAATGTTAATTTGAGGAAGGTTAGTTTGGCGATTTTAGACCTATAATTTGACTTAAAAATTATTATCATAATAAAAAATGTAATAAAAAATACAAACAATATTTTACTCCTATAAACACTTTTTTTAAAGCTAAAGCATACAGATATATTACTATCGATTATAAGAACTATATATCAATATGTACCATATAAGAATGATATCTAATTATTGACACTTCATGTTTGATGCTTCGCTACTCACTCTCCTAAATTTAAAATCATGATCCACACACTAAATATTTGTTTAAGACTTTTACATTGTATATTTGTATAATATTAATTAATACTTTATTTTATTTTTTTTATAACATTTATTATATAATATTTAAAAAATATATTAATATATAAAGTGTAGGTCGGTTCGGTTTTATCGGTTTTTATTTTTGACGAATCTACAACCGAACTAATAAGATCGATTTTTTAATATTTTGGACCTACTGGACCAACCAACCTCAAAAAACAAAAAAAAATAGGTTCAATTTGGACCTAAATTCAAATTGATTGGTCGATTTTTGAAAAAAAATAACCACCCTTAATAAAAAGGTTGGTTCGATGTACGATACATCCTATCTCCTATATAAGATAGAATTTTCACGAAGTAATTTTTTTTTTAATGTATTTACGAGGTAAATTTAAAGATATATATATACATTTTCATATATAAGAAGAAAGTACAGTGTGTGAGACTTATAAAGCTGAAAGAAAATAAGTACATGCAAGGAGTGATGATGATGGTTCAGTTAATAATTTTACGGTATAATTTGCAATATTTATTTTAACTTATAAATTCTTCTAACTGCATTAGTCATGTTTTATTCGCATGATATAAATACAATAGAAGTATAAATTATAATTAAATTAAGTTAAAAAATATTAATTATAATATTTATTTAAATAGTATAATTAAAATAAATAATAATATTAAAATTAAAAAAATTAAAAATTAAAAAACAATTTTTATTTTTATTTTTAAATGATATAAAATGAGAAAAAAATTATTAATAATTACACAAATATAAAAAAAAAAATAGTACATTTCAATATACTCTTTGAAAGATGGGGAGGAATAATTTTTTTTTTTTATATCAAATGATAATTTAGTGTAATTCAAACTTATAATTTTTTTTTTTTAAAAGTACTAATATTCTTTTTATACAATTATCAAAAAGAGTAAAAAATAAAAATTACTCATACTATCATAAAATTTTACATTCAATTTATAAATTATCATTCAAATTAAATACAAAAATAACCGGAATTCACGTTAATAAACCGACAATACTAAGTTACGTTTATGTTTGATTTAAAATGGAAACGCTGGTTGTTGCACAGACTTGTACAGTTGTACTAGTTCATTCATTCCGCATGCTTTTTGCTTTCACCCATGTTTTTATTACAATTCAATATATATAAATTTATAAAAATAATATCGTTAAAAATTATAATAATAAAATTAATACCTAATAATATTAAACATTTAATTTTGAATGTATAATATTGAGCGAATTTAAATTTTCATCCTTCAATTTCAATTAAATAAATATTAAAAAAAATGATATATCAATTATTTTTTTAATTGTTAAAATATAAGTTTAAACATAAGTGTACTATTTTTATTATTTTAAGTTTTAAGGGGAGTTAGTTTTATTATTTCTTTAAATTTATATAATATAATTTAATTAATTTTTATTAAATATTAATAAGTAATCACAAAATTACTTTATCATTTTATATTATTAATTTTAAGTCTAATTAATAATTGATACATTATTTGATGAATATAACAATGCATATAAAAAAAAAAACTCTTTTAATTTTTATATAAACATGTGTCAATTGTGTTCTCTAAAACAAAAATAATTTTTATCAGATACATACATTAATTTATAAGTCATAATCTAATTGATCCATTAATAATAAAGTATCCTATAATTATTTTATCATTTTATATCTTCAATTTATATTAAATTAATAATTAATACATTATTTAAAATATATAATATTATTCTTTCCAAAAATATCAACCAAACAATGCAACACCAAGAGTACTTTTTTATGACTTATGGGTGGAAACATGAGATTTGTAAGTGATGATTTATTCCTAAGTAAATTATTCATTAATTAATTTTTAAGTAAGTGATAATTTATTATTTTAAATTAATAAAATATAAGAATGTATACTCCGATAATAATTTTTCTTAAACACATCTTACAACTTTTATCTTATTGTGCTCTCCAAAGAGCAACTTCACTAAAAAAAAAAAAAGGTGTTGCTATAGGATTGAGTATATTATGACCTATTCTTTTCTTGTTTTTGATAGGACGGACGCCCACCTACCCATAAGTGGTAGGGTGGTACCGCTCAGGTTGCAGCCAATGTTCTTAACTGCGGGCTAGGCATAGAGTATGTGAAACTAATCACTATCTCAAAATAGCTTTGAGTTTAAAAAATATAATTATTTAATCTTTGATAAAGAGAATAATTAATAAAATTAATAAAAAATATATTTTAAGAATAATAAATAAAATCAATCGAAACGTTTGGTACTCGGAAACATTTGGTACACCTTGTTTGTAAGTTTTAATGATACTCATTTAATATTGTAATTTTCAGAAAGTATTATTTTTTAACAAAATCATTAATTATTTTTTTTATAAAAGAAATAAAGACCTTACTGGCATACTATGTAACATTGGTGGTGTTTATAAAAATAATGATGGAATTTTATTTAATAATTTATAAAAACATAAAAAATAATATATTATTTTATAATATAATGATATATATTTTTTCTCGATACTATGAGAGCATTTATTTTTTTTTTTTTGGTCAGAAAAAAGTTCTTAGCATTAATAGTGGCTAGCACCTCAGATTGTTGTCAGAGAGATTTTTATACATAATTACGATTATTTCATCATTTGAATTCATGACCCTCATACATATAACACAATAACATTACTCACTAGACTATCCACTGTAGGTTACGAGAGCATTTATTCACCATCGATGTGTATTAAATATGTGGCATTGTGGCTGCGTAATTGTTGTTTATGGATAAAAAAACTCAATACATTTTTCCTTAAATATAAAAAACAATGGATACAACGTTAGAAAACTAATGCTTAACAGAATCAGGAACAGTTACAGTGTTACTTATTTAAAGGTGCGGTTTTAGAATTGAAAATCAATCGAAATGGGAAGGAAAGAAAAATAAATCATTCACTTTTCATGTATTTATTAAAAATTGTAATAAATTAAAATATTAATTTATTTAAATATATTTTTTTAAAAGTGATATTGAAAAATAAAATATTAAAAATATAAATAATTTAAAATTATATATTATGAATTTGAGAAAAAGAAAAAATACAAAAGGATGTGAGAAATCAATAATTGAGAATCATTTAAAAATTTGTGAGATCTTTATTCTATTTTTTTTTCTCCATATTTTTGAAAAATAAACATGATAATAAAAATGACTCTATTTTTTCTTATTTTTTTTTCTTTTTTAAATAAACACATCCTAAATTAAGATTTCCTTTAAGGTTTTTGGTTAGTTCGTTAAAATTCTTTCTTAATGTTATTTTAATTAAATTTTAAATTTATCCTGACGTTAATATTTTTTATTTTTAATTTTATAGAAATAAAAATTATCTTATTTTAAGGATTAATTGTATCAAATAGTCTCATTTTTTTTTATTGAGTTTCATAAATAACCCTCCCTAGACACTTTAGATGTTATCTGTCTTTTTTTTTTTTCCCCTCTCTTTTGTTTTATTCTTGTTACATTTAGCATATTTTTTTAAAGATAAAATTTGGTACACATTGAATTATAATTTTTATTGTATTTGTTTCGAATATATCTTTTGTGATATATGTTGATGCATTTTGTTTTTGTTTAATTGAATATATATATTTTTTAATGTATAATTGAACATATATATATTTTTTATATAATTCAACCTTTTTATTTAATGAAAAGTGGAAGTTATCTTTAAAACAGACACGTATTTATATCAAGAAAAAAAAATATCAAATATTGTATTATAGGAAAAAACATCTTACATCAAATATGTCATTTCAAAAATATATATGTATCAAATATTAGAAAAGAATGTATATTATCTAAAAAAAATTGTGTTACTTATATATATATATATATAAAGAGATATCTAAAAGAAAAAAAAAAAAAAAAAAAGAAGAAGAAGAAGAAGAAGAAGAAGTAGTAGGAGGAGGAGGAGGTGGGAAGGGAAAGAATGATGGCTTTATTTTTAAAATAAATTAAATAAATAAATTATATAAAAATCGGAAGGTATTTTAATCCAACAATGAGATTATCATATTTAAAGGGCCAATTACGTTTCCCACAAGATAAAGGTTGATACGCAGCACGCACCATGTGTGAGCTGTATAATCAATTTTATTTAAAAAAACCCACTACTTTACAACAAATGAATCGGAAAGTTTTTAAATACAATAAATTATATACTTTATATTAATAGTTAATTTTATCATTAAGAATCAAAATTAATCAATTACATCACATAAATCACCACTTTTTATGCAAGAATTTCTCAATAAATTGAGATCATCATAAATTAATATAGCTATCATTTTTCAACGTAAAAATAATACTTGACACGTACGTGTCTAAAGTTACTCCGCGGTTTTGTATTACAATATATCAAAGTAATATTAGGTGACAATTCAATTATAATTTGTACAATTGTTTTTTACTAATAACGTTAACATATAATTAATTATAATAATATAATAATTTTTTTTTATATTTTATCGTGTTAATAAAAAAAATTCAAAATTATTTAGTATATATTATATAATAACAACTTAAATAATAATTAGTACAAAAAAGCATAATAATGTTATTTTTAGATCTATTTTATAGCAACTACAATTAACAAATTACATTGTTATTTCTCCCGAAAAAAAAACTCATAAATTTGTGATAATTTTTTGAAAAAGAACATTTATACACACATCTACGTAGCGGAATTCGAATGCATATCTTCACACTTCACACAAGTAATATATAATAAGTTAATTTAAAAATTAATAAATAAATTATCTATTTTTGACAAGTGTATTTTAATCTTTAGATTTAAGAGAACATTGTTTTTTTTTTTTAATTAAATTATACGCATTTAAATAAAATTAACTAAAATTTAAATATATAATTTTTTAAATATAAAAACTCTTATTTATTACTAAAGATTTTAAAGTTTGTGCAATAAATTGGGAGCATTCTATGCCTTTTTTAGAAGGAAAAAAAAAAAAAAAAAATTTTGGGAGCAGTCTGCAAAGTACTAACGTAGACACCGACAGACGCATGATGCAATGTAATGGACTCACATAATCCGCGTCCTTTAAAGTATTATAAAATTTGAAATATAATAAAATAATTTGAGGGTTAGTACTTAGTACTTAGAATGTTCTTAAATTAATATATTATTATTTATTTTATATACTGGTTATGCTTCTGTGTAGCATCTGCCATCTGCTCGCCTCAAATTTGAAGATTTTTAATTTGAGGAAGAAGTATGTTAGACGCTTTTAATTAGATGTTTATATTGGATTAAAGAAATTTCGAATTTGATACAATCTGAAAAAACACTCATTTTCTTTTTCCTGACATTCTTCACATTTATATCAACGTCGATGAAAAAATAATAAATACACATAACGTTAGACTTTTCAAGTTGAGATTATCTTAATTATGATTAACAATGCAGATTATACGTTAAAAATGTGAGATTTATATTAGTAGGGAGTAAATATATTGTGACAAATAAATTTAAATAAGAAATGTGTCCTGAAAAACAATATAGTTTTTTTTATTATCTTTAAATAAGACTTAAATCTAGTATTTGCTATTAAAAATTTGTGTTATTGTGAACAAAAACTGACTGAGTTCAATTGTTTATTTTCTAATAACAAAATCATTATTCATTGACACAAAAAAAAAATTTAATAAATAAATAAATATATATATATATATATAAAATGACTTATTTGGTCTGCTACATATAATCATTGTTCATTGACACAAAATCATTATTTGGTCTGCTTTGTATTGCAGTCCCAGCTGTTCACCGGTATTGAAACCGGAAGAAGCTTTTGGGCCGTTCTCCTTGGGACCCAAATTTGCCGACTTTCTTTTGTCGACCATCGCCTAAAATCTAAATAGTGCAAATACCCAGAGTTCCAATCTTTCACAGTCACAGCCTCACAAGTCTCCCAATCTCTATCTTTATTTATTTGCCACGACAAGGACACCTTTCATTACAACAAACAACCAATACGGCCAAAAAATCAGAACCTTTACTTTCGCTATCGTCTGCAAATTCAAAAACTTTATCTTATTACTATGGTTGGAACGTCTTTATCTTTAGTGGGTCTTCGTCGTTTTTTCTTCTTAATCTTCATTTCCATAGTTGTAACCAGAATTTGCGATATGTTTCGACTTCAGGTGGGTTTTGTAAAGAATGATAGCATTTCAAGAACTCAAAGTAATAGTTTATTAGCAGTGTCGTCAATAGTCGAGCCAGAAATTAAATCCAAGCCGAAAATGGAGATAGAGTCTACGATAGAGCCAGAATCAGGAGATCAGTGCTTATTGAAATGTACTACGTTCAACATCTTAGCTCCCATTTTCAAACGACTTGATCCTCAGGTATTCTATTCACATTAACCAATCACCAATCTTCAATCAGCCCCTTTTTTGTGAATTGATTTATGGGATTTTTCTGAATTGTTGCTTCTTTTCTTAGTTCTTTAATTTGTGGGTATGAATGAAACAGAATCCAAGCATTCGCGAAAGTGACTTCAGGGCCTTGTGGTTGACCAGGAATCACAAGATTTTAGATTGGCTGCTCTATGAAAGATCTTCTATAATATGTCTTCAGGTTATTTACTGATTACCCTTTTACTCTTGCAGATCAGATTTCTCTTTGTTCCGATTTACCGTTGTCATGAAATAGATGCAAACAAGAACAAACGAATTCCAAATTTCTCTTTTACTGACCAGATCGTCACTATAAGAACATATCAAAACTGTATTGAGCAAACTAATTCTACTGGAATCTGTAGGCCTGGCCTTTACCACATGCATTAATTTGCTGACAAGCCCTTTTTTCGATGGAACAGGAATTCTGGATTGGAAATGAAGACCTTGTTCGCATGTACTTGGAGGGACTTGGTGATGCAGGCTATATTACTTTCAAGCTTGCCAGAACTAACAACCGTGGGGATGGTACTCTCTTCTTTACTACTCATGTGATCTACTTTTGTCAATTCTTGTTCTTTGAACTTGCTTGGCACTGTTGGCTTTAGCTCATTCTGATTATTGATTATGGATATATATTTTTTATGTAAAAGCGCTATTGGTAGTAAAAAATGCTTCTAAGAAAAAAATTGTGAGAAGTGCGGAAACACATTTTGTGCATGGTGAAATTAAGTATAAAATATATGTTTAATTCTGAAAGAACTTTCTTCTGATTTAATAGGACAAGTGAACATAACATCATGGTATTTTGGTTGGAAGACGTTTGACTAATTAAATATGTCATCTCGTATGGGAAAGTTTGATAAATCATCTGAGCGTGTTTATTAGTTCTTTTATATATCTTCACCGCTCAATCTTGTGAACTGATTTTGAATTTTATGGTACTATCTATCCTCTTGTTATTAAACTCATTATCATTGTTAATGTTTTAAAGTGGGATTTTGAGAGTCCAGTTATTGTTCTGGGGACTGACCTATTTCAATTCAATGCAGGTCTGCTGACTGCTGTAAAGAAGGACTACTTCAGGGTCCTTCACTATCGAGAATTGTTGTTTAACGATTTTGGAGATCGTGTTGCTCAATTGTTGCATGTCCAATTAGATGTACCCAGTTTACAAAATAAAAAAGGCAACTTTGAACGAGAAATGTTGATTGTAAACACACACTTGTTGTTCCCTCATAATTCGAGTTTGTCTATTGTAAGATTGCATCAGGTATAGCTTAAGGCTCTCTTTCTTCTTCTTCTTCTTTTTCATGTTTCTTTGTAGCCACACTACCGGTCTACGTCACTCTGAGCATCACATTTGTTTTCGAGCAGGTTTACACGATTTTGCAATATGTGGAATCATATCAGAGAGAAAACCAACTGAAACCTATGTCCATTATACTCTGTGGGTGAGTTTTGTACCTTGCTTTCTTCTGTTAATTTCATGAATGAGCAATCTTGTGTTATTCTGAAGACAAGATACATGAAAAAGCCTTTGATGTGCCGATTGGCATAGCTTGTTATGCATTTTGGTGTCAGTTTCAAAACCAACTCTGTTACTAGTTCTCTGGGAGACCTAGTGACTTTCGTAACACCTAACATGAGGTCAAGAACAATTGTTATATGCCTTTTTGTTTACTTTCTGCAGTGATTGGAATGGAAGCAAGCGAGGCCATGTTTATAAATTCCTAAGATCACAGGGATTTGAATCAACATATGATAGTGCCCATCTATATAGTGACAATGATTCAGATGCTCACAAGGTAAGTTCGTTCATTAAAATATTTCTCAGCTGTTGGCAATGTCTATTTGCTCAGTGCTTAGCAATCTCTATTTCCTATATGCTGCAGTGGGTTAGTCACCGCAATCATAGGGGAAACATATGCGGTGTTGATTTCATATGGCTCCGTAATCCTAATAAATCACTTAAGCCACTAAAGACTAGTTGGGTTGAAGCAGTATTTAGCATACTCAGGGTGAGTAATCATCTACTCTCTGATATATTACTCAATTTACTCTGATAAAATGTTATCATCAAATAAAAGTGTCAGAAACTGGAGGTAGACGAACATCTTGGATGTGGCCAAAGTCTCAGTCTGACGAGGTAGTTTAGATTTTGGTTCATCCTTACAATTGTAGAATGACTGAACCTAGCTTATGTTTAATTAATAATGTCAAATTATAGAAAGCAATTGAGTTGAATATCCTCCAATTTGAATATCCTTTTTTTTTTTTTTTTCATTTTCCTTTTATGATCACTGATTTTTGTTGGAAAACTACCCCTATGTTCACTTATGTGTCTGGATCCATTAATTTCTTTACTTTCACATGGACACTTAAAGTCACTATATTTTTACCTTGAGGTACATTATTGAAGGCAAAGTGATTAAAATATACCTCGAACATGACTAAAATGTGCCTCATTTTAAGAATTATATATAGTGAGTCAACTGCCCCATTTGAAAGTTGGCTGACTAATGTGTTCAAAAGATGCAAGTGAAATGAGTGTCGCCTTATATCCATTTTTTGTTCAATAAGTTCCTTACCCTGAGGGTTCTTGTTCAAAGATTTATATTAATCAATAATCACTTTGGTCTTGTTACATTGATAACTTTTTTTTGGTTAATCACCTTTAATATTCGGTTTTCAGTATCAGCTTCTCAAAGCTTCAATGACTGAGATAGATGCATTTGCCTTCCTTAAGGGGGATGAACTTGGTGATTTTGTGACATACTCAGCTTTTTGTGAAGCTCTGCGCCAGGTTTGTTTTATTGGCTATAATGATGTATGAGATGGAGGAAAAAAAAATTGAGAGATAAGATTTACTCAATTAGGTTGTTGCAGGTGAATTTAGTTGGTCTTCCTTGTGGACTGACTTTTCAAGAAACAAGGGATCTATGGATACAAGCAGACATTGATGGAAATGGAGTTGTTGATTATGAAGAATTTAAGGTAACTAGTTTTTTATATAAATTTAACTCGATCTGTATGTTTACTTGCAGCAAAAACTTATTGCATTCTTCATATTCCTTTGATGTTTTTCAAGAATTTACTGCCATGAAAACCTTGATGCAGCGATATTTTTAAACTTTATGGAATTTTCCGATATATATTTTCGTAAAAAATGAAGTTGTGATATATTTATAAATTGGTTATCACACATGATATGATAGCTTGTTTTGGAGGGTTTATTTCTAGCTAGTTCTAGTTTCGTAAAGTACTAATTAGTAGCTTTAAAAATACAACAGAGAATATGGTATTCTACATGTTCAGAGGAAGAAGAAGAAGATGATGATGTAGATGAGAACTCATCTTCATCAGATCACTCAAATGAAGTAGAGAGTGATGAGACCCTTGGATTCAAAGCGGAGAGTGCAGTTCTGTTTCCTCGTGAGGTGGAGAAAGGAATGTGGCCTGAAAATTACACTCTTTCTGATCATGCCTGCCTAACTGTTGTATTATCACCTCTAAGATTGAAATGTTCTACTCAATCAATATATGAACCCTTTTGCTTTTAACAACTGTAGGTCTGTAAATAGAACAATAAACTAGTCCATTTTGTCTTAGAAAAACGAAGCAAAATTCACTACTCGAAGAAAAAAAGGCTGTAACTCGTATAGAAATGAGTTTTTCCACTTTCCATAAAACAAACGAGTTTTCCCATCACATGAACCAAATAAAGGAGCGAGGAGATAAGCATTATCCGTTAGAATTTAACCTTTTGATGAAATCTATCACCAGTAATAGATCTAGAAACATTCATGTGAGATCATCAAGAATTAAGACAGATATGCAGAAGTATACCTAGATTCATAGCAATCAATTGATTTTGTAGCATAGTAGTTTGTAATCTTCCTCAATCAAATCTCTTTAGTTCCTCAATAGAAGAGTCGTCTCTAATCTAGATAGGAAGAAAAGAAAATATGTTATAATTTGGTATATTGGAGACTATAACCTAAAAAGTCTTTATATACTGTTTTAATTAGGGTTCACATAATTCCCTAATTAGAACAAAACTAATATATACTCAAAAAATCTATTAAAATTGAGCAGTCTGTAAGCCTACTAAAATTAGACTACTAAATTTTAGCCTATTAAATTAAATAGCTAATATAATTAAATAGGAATTATATGTTGTTCAATATTGTAGGAAACATAATTTCCTAACAATCTTCCACTTGTGTTACATATTATTCCTGAAATAATTATATTACAAAATTTTTTAGGCGTACATCTGTATGTTATTTATCTTTAAATAGTTCTTTAAGCAATCTGGTCCACCTCATATATTAATAATGGAAACACCGCGGCGTTTGTCACAATAAAGTCTGATTAAATCACGACGATCACCATACTAATACACTCAATGACATAGATCAAATATGGATAAATAGCATGAAAATTACATACAATGTGATCTTAAACATGTCTATTTTCAACTGGTTCTACTTTAATCCTAATCCAAAGTCCTTAATGCAATGCGAATATTGCACATATAAAACGTAAGTAATCTTAGAAATAGAATCATAAATCATCAACTTTATTCTGCAGAAAATAAATAATACAATGTCTAAAGTAAAACATATAGAACAAAAATGACTCCCACTAAACAAAGGTATTATTATGAATAACACCTATATGAGCAGTGTGCTCATGAAAGACCTTAGGCGTTAAATCCTTGGTTAATGGATCCGCTAGCATAGAATTTGTTCCTATATATTCTATAGAAATCTGTCTATCCTGAACTCTTTTCTTAACAACTAGAAATTTGATGTCAATAACCTGATAACCTCTAAATTGTCTGATCTTTAATAAGTGAGTATGTAGTCTTTTGTTCTCTTCAAGTAAAGTATCATGCGTTTGATTGCTTTCTAGTGCTACATACTTGAATTACCCAAAAAATTGCTCAAAACTCTCATTATAAATGCTATGTCGAGATGAATACAAACTTGAGCATACATTAGACTCCCTACCGTTGACGCATAAGGAATCTTCTGCATCTCTTTCCTTTCAAGATTATTATTGGGGCACTATTTGAGACTAAATTTGTCTCCTTTAACTACGGGCGTGTCTCCTAGTTTACTAGCTTTCATGCCAAATCTGCTTAAAATCTTATTGATATAGCTCTTTTGTGATAACCTAAGGATACCTTGAGAACAATCTCTCAGTATATAAATACCTAATACAAAAAAGGCATTACTAAGGTCTTTCATCTCAAATTTTTTCGTTAAAAATTTCTTGGTTTTGTGCAGTAAGCATATATCGTTGCTAGCGAACAGAATGTCATTGACATATAATACCAAAAAAATACATTTACTCCCACTGAACTTATGATATACACAATTATCAACTACATTCACCTCAAAACCGTACGAGGTGATGACTTGATGAAACTTATAATACCATTGACGGGAAGCCTGTTTGAAACCATAAATGGATTTCTTCAACTTACAGACCAAACGTAGGATCTCCTTAAACAAAGTTTTCTGGCTGTATCATATAAATTGTCTCATCAATGTCTCCATTGAGAAACGCAGTTTTGACATCCATCTTATGTAGCTCTAGATAAAGATAAGCTACTAGTGCTATTATAGTTCTAAATTAGTCTTTCGAAGATATCGAAGAGAATGTCTCTTTGTAGTCTATGCCTTTCTTCTGAGTAAACTCTTTGGCGACTAGATGTGCTTTATATCTCTCGATATTGTCCTTTGAATCCCTTTTGGTTTTAAATATTCATTTAGGCAACTTAACGAGATCCTAAACGTCTTTGTCTTTCATAGACTTCATCTCATCTTTCATGGCATTAATCCACTTTTGAGAGTTAGAATTGTGCATGGCTTGACAAAAATTGATCGGGTCATCCTCTGTTAAACCAACGTCATCCTCATGTTCTTGGAGAAAGACAATATAATCATCTAGAATCGCACTTCTCTTCTCCCTAGTGGATTTCCTTAATGATACTTCTTGAGGTTGTTGAGTTTGATCTGTAAATGATGCTTAAGGAAGAATCTCATTGTTGTCTTGGTCTGGAACAATGTCAGGAGTATGAGTTTGAACATTGTTATCTAGTGTCAGATCTGCGTCTTGAATAGCAACAGGTACAGAGACCTGATCACCATCAATAACAGATTCTTCTTCAAAGACAACATTCATTATGTTTTCTTCTCTCCAAATTCAACATCATCAAGGAATCTCACATTTCCCATTTCAAAGAAGGATCTTGATGTGGGATTATAAAACTTGTAGCCTCGAGAGCGTTCAGCGTAACCAACAAAATATCAACTAACTGTCCTTAAATCAAGTTTTCTTTTATGTGGCCTATAAGGTCGTGCCTCAGCTGGACAACCCCAAATGTGTAAGTGCTTAATGCTAGGCTTCTTTTTTTATTTTATTTTATTCAAAGCTCATAGGGAGTTTTGGTAACTTCTTTGCTTGGTATCCTGTTAAGGATATACACTGCAGTCTTTAAAGTTTCTTCCTAAAGTGACTCTTACAAGGAAGAATGACTAATCATACTCCTTATCATAATCTACCCATCAAGTATCCTTAGATACAAAAGCTAAATTAACTTTAGAACAAACTAAGGTTGGAAGTATACCCTTTTTTAGATGTCAGGCGGCGTACTTAGTACACTCATTCTTCATGTGTCCATCCTTATTGCAGAAATAGTACATAAACTCATCCTGCTTCTTTTGTTTCTTATAGCTCTCTTCTTTATTTTTTTGTTATGAGAGGTTGAAGCCAAATGAGCACTCTCAATCTTATCTCGTTGCTGCCTTTCTTCTTGCACATAGTGAGATATAAACTCATTGAGGGACAATTTGTCCTTCTGAGTATTATATAGCTTATTTTGAATTGCCCAAAATGTGCAGGAAGAGAAATAAAAACTAAGTACACAAGCAAATCCTCAAACATCTCTAACTTAAGCGACTTGTGTTTTGAAGCGAGATGAGAATTTTCATGATGTATTCCCTTATGTTTCCTTTTCCCTTATATTTCATCGCGATGAGCTTAGCCAAATGGTTACTCGTCTCCGATTTTTCGTTCTTTATAAAATATTGCTCAATTTCTTTCAAGAACTTCTTGGCACTCTTGTTCTCAATAATAGAGCCCCAAAACACTTCTGGAATGGAGTGTTTCATGATCATCATACACATTCGGTTGGACTGATCCCACTTTTCAATTTTAACTTTATTAGGATTTTTCGGAGTAGTAATAGGTCGATTTGACCGAAATGCAAGATTCAAATCCATACAACCGAGGATAATCTCTACGGTTTCTTTCCATACTTTAAAATTTGCCCCACTCAGCATTGGGATGTTGCTTACTTGGGCAGAAATATTCGTAGCAGTAGCAATATAAACTATATAGAGGACAAAATAAATATGCATACTCACATTTAATAAATATATCATAGAAATAAAATTAGAAAAAAATAATCCAAATTTGGGGACCCATCTCAAGATCCCTAGCACATCATTAATTCTAGTCTTTTAACAAAGAAATTAACTGTAAGTGGTGCTCTTAGTGCAATGATTAAATATTGATAATTTGTTCCATCAAACAATAACCTTTCTTTGGACCGACTGTTGTTCACATGAAAACTTAAGTTTTTATAATTGTCACATATTTACCATCGCAGGTGCGTTATTATTTGGCCAAATTGTGTCTTCCTTTGGACCGAACACAGTTCACATAAATAAGCCCGTACAAACATTTATGTATTTTTGGTTAAATTAATCTCCATAACAGAAGTTACTTTGGTAACATATTATTTCAATTAATTTAATTAAAAATACTAGACTAACTGAATAAAATAACTACATAAAAGATGTTTGACATGAGATTGCAAGCAAATAGGTCCAATTATGTAGTATTTTCTTTTATATATATATATATATATATAAAATTGTGGTCATCTTTAAAATTGATTAGATCAAAATTAATTGAGTTATAAAATATATATCTATATATTAGATGTATTAATTTAGATTTAGGCCTAAATTTTTTTTAATTTTATAAAATGTCTTTATATTTTTAAAAATTAATTTTATATTAAAAAAAAAAAAAAGCATAAATCACCACAATAAAATAACCCTAGTAATATAAGACACATGGTGTCAGTAGCCAGCCGCCATAAACAACTTTAATAAACTTGTAATTGTACATGCGGCAACCTAATTTACAATACAAGTACAAATCGTTCAAGAACATGACAAATATCAAACTTTATTTAAAGCGAATTCAACACCATCTGACTTTGGTTCTTTAATTAACGATGAACAGTAACCTTATATCAAAGTAATTAAACATATCTTACAACAATAAGAATCCAAAAGTCTGAATCCATCACTTAATCAATTGAAATTCAATCCATAAAAGAATAAATATATTTATGTTAGCTGCATGTCAGATTTTCTCTATCATTGTTTCATAAAAATTAATCAAGACCAACAATTGAATCCATATATTTATATCAGCCACCATGAATCTACCGATGAAAAAGAAACCACAACAGCAACATTGGCACAAACCAGTTTGCTTTATAATTGTAAACTGAATCCTTAATTTTAAAAGATAATAAATCAAGAAGGAAGTACAAATACCAGGTAGAAGCAAGTTTGTATTTTGAAACAACACAATCAAACATGCTTTCTTAAGAATTAAATATAAGAATGAAAAATACTTAAACTATAATAATTCCTTTTGCAGATAAGGTACAATTCATGGCAATAATGATAATTATTCTTTTGCCGACAGCCTTGACCATTAATTGCCTTATTCCATGTTTTAAAATCTGAATATGCATATACGTTTTTCAATCACCATTGCGGCAAGATCAACGGAAGCTGAATCCATATTCTTACAATTCCAAATTGATTCCTTTATAGTATATCTTATTAATTCCCAATTCAAGGTCAACTCACAAATACAGAGGCAATTAATTTAAATTTTTACAGAAACACGAATCTCTCAAAAGAAACCAAAATTTATTCATCGAAAATAAATCTGATTCTTAATGATTCAACATGAAGAGATTTTGATGCCATTTGTTAGGATTTAACTTTATGGTGAAAACCATCACCAACAGATCTAGAAACATTCATATGAAATCACCAAAAATTAAAACAAATATGTTGAAGTGTACTTGGATTCATAGCAATCAATTAATTTTATAGTACAGTAATTTGTGATCTTCTTCAACTAAATCTTTAATTAAGGTTCACATGATCTTTTAATTAGATTATTAAATTTTAATTTATTAAATTAAATAATTAATATAATTTAATAAAAATTATATATTGTTCGATATTGTAGGAAATTGCAACACCATCATAAGTACAATGGCTGCGTACATGTCTAGCAGTACAGGCTGTACAGCCATGTTGGCTTATATTATTGAAATTTCTTAATATGCACAAATTTAATTTAAGAAACTGACTTGACACTCTCATGAGCGTGTTTTGTCTATTAAACAGTTTTAAGACTACGGAAAATGATTTATTCATAAGAAAAACTATGGGGAGAGAGAGGCTCCAACTCTCGACCTCAGGATAACTCAGAAGCTAGTCTTTCTCTCTTATTATATTATAAATAATTTCATCACCACAATAGTTACTTTAAAATCATGAAAAAATAATAAAATTAGTACTTCTTAAAATTTGTAATAATAAAATTAACACTCCTTATATTCAAATTTATATTTTTTACAATTAAAAATAATAATTAATATGTCATTTTTCTTTGAACACCTATTCAATTAGAATTAAACGACGACAATTTAGATCCGTTCAATATTAACGTTCAATATTTCACGTTCAAATCGAACGTTTAATATTTCACATTCAAATTGAACATTCAATATTATTGGGGGTGCTAGTTTTATTACTATAAATTTCAGGGGTGTTATTTTTGATAAATTTTCTAAAAACATTTCAGAAGACGAGTGATATTGTGTGCTTAAGCTCTTTTTTGGTTCTTTAATATAAAAAAAAAAATTGGGTCATAATATTGTGTTGTGTATAGGATCTTTTGAGAGGGATTTCAGGCCTGGGCTTTCTATTACTCGTTGTTTTTTGTTAATATATATATATATATATATATATATATATATATATATATATAGATTATGGATATGTTTGGTTTGAAAAATGAAAAAATAGAAAGAAAAAGGCTGTGAATAGAATTAAATTGAATGACAAAGTTATTGTTATTACTATATTTGCTTTATACTGTGGAATGAAATATATTAACTTTTGCAATAATACCCCTCACATTAAAATAAAAATTAGATGTTTAATATTATTAGTTAAAAACACATATATTGTACGTGAATTATTTTATTTATTTAAGTTTTTTCTTTGGTTAATTATATTTAAATAAATATGAAATTAATTGCTTATGCTTCCAAATTAATTATGAAAGTAAAATAATATTTAGAATTCTTATTAGATGCGGTATATTTATTCCATTATCAAGTTTAAAGTTCTTATTTAATATAATAATAGATCCTAAAAGTGTCACTAATGTTAATAGCTTAAAATGTATAGATAATTTTGTCTAAAAAATATTAAGCATGATGCTTATTTTTATATATAATATAGATTTAATAATAATGTAACATTATATTTATTAAATAATTTATTTGATAAACTTACTAATTAAATGTATTTAGCCAAAAAAAAAAATTTATTTTTGAGAATTGAGATTATATTTTAAGTTATTATACATAATTAAAATATTATATAAATAGTTGAGAATAAAGTGAAAAAAAAATAAACAATTAAATTATTCATTTTTTTCTTCTATGAATATCATTTTGAGAATTTCTTGTGATTTAAATAGAAATAATTATAAACTTAAAATTTGTAAAAAAATTATTAAAATTTGTCTATAAACTTAAATTTTTAAAAAAAATATTAAATTTTTTCTATAAACTTAAAATTTGTAAAAAATAATCAAAATTTTTCTTTATTTTTAAAGTTTTTTTAAAAAAATAAAAATAAAAAAATAGAAAGTATCAACACACAACTTAGAGGTTTTTTTTTTTTTTTTTTTTGAAAATTACTGAGTATTTTTTTATTAAATATATTGATAATTATTTTTATAAAAAAATTAAAAATTATAAAATTAATTACTTTATCATAAATTATAAATCAAAATTATTATTAAATATGACTTAATACAATAATTTGTTACCAAACGAGAATAAAATGATTCTCAAATTAAGTTCTCTCCGATCTTGACTAAGAAATCATGGATAAACTATAAATGATAGAAAGGTAAAAGTTTTAAGTATTACTTCTTCTGTTTTTGAAATAGAAATCTTAAAACTTATTAGTACTTAATTAAATAAAAATCTTAAAACTTATTATAAATATATATTTTATTATTATAATTATACAGTGATATTATTAGTACTTTATTTCACAAAGATGTATATTATTGTTTTTTATTTCTTTTCTGTTAAGATTGATCAAGTTTGATAAATTTACTATTATGAAAGAAATATATGTGTTATTTTTATTTTTGATACCCATCTTATTAATAATTTTACAAAAAATAATTATATATGTATTATTTCTTCCACTGCTTCTTCTCATATTTTCTTATCATTTTTTGCTCTCATATTATTTGCTTTTTTTGTTTCTAAAATTGATTTTTCTTCACCTTTAGAAATATCCTAAAACATCATTAATGAAATTATTAATTAATAGTAAATCCATCTAATATTTGAAAAAAAAAAAAAAATCAAATAAAACAAAGCCTCAATTAAAATGATAAAAAAAATGCAAAAAATAAACCCAAACAAAATAATAAAAAATAAAAAAAACATATTGTTCATGCACGCAGTATTGCCTCTTGGGATTGCAACTAGTTCATGGTATGAACTGAATTGTAAGTTTTTTACAAAAATAAAAATATTTGTGTTTATTCATTTTACAGTAAAATAGAGAAAAAATTAATACCGATTTTAATAAAGAAGAACTATTTTAGCAATAAAAAAAAAAAGGTAAATAACCTAAGAGAGAAATATGAGGGAGGGAAAGTGATGAAAGAAGTAACAGATATATAATTGTCTTTGACAAAAAATTAATAAGGTAAGTGCCAAAAATATGACACAAATATTCCTTTCATAATTAATTAAACTTAAGTCAATTTTATCATCTTATGATGATTTTGAATTAAATTATACTTATTTTAAAGTAATAAATTTTTAATGTATTTTATAAAAGTTATATTTTTTTAAGACAGTTAAAGGTACAACTTGAATCCCAATAATAAAACATTATCAATTGTCACTGGTTACCAATTTTCTAGGTTGTGTTAGATTATATTTTTTAAGGTTGAATTACACTTTTTGTTAAGGAATCACTTTTTGATACTTTGATTCATTGATCCATTAACTAAATTTTTATAATTTTTTATCAACTAATTTTTTGCATTTAATAATTTAATTCAAATTTAAAATAATGTACTAAATATATTAAATTTAAAAATTAATGGATTAATTATATTAACAAATAAATTTTTTTTTACACATTAATTCTAATTGATATAGTACAAATTTAGTATAATTTTTAAATTTAGACTTAAATTATTAAATATTAAAAAGTTATAAAAATTTAGTTAAAATACCATTTAAATGTAATAAAGTAATTAAACAAAAATTTAATTTAACCTTTCGTTTAATATTTTTTTTCCACGTTATTACTTTCAATTTTCTGTCTCGTAGATCTTTTGAAAAAACAAAAAAAATGTTTAACCTTCTTGAACTTTTGGTTTGAGTTATGCAATCATTTATTTTTTTTAAAAATTGACTTGAAGTTTTGATTTTTTTTTTCTTCCCTTTTTCCTATCTTAAAAAGTGCAATAGAATATAAAAATATCAGAAATTATTTCAAAACTTCAAATTTTAACCATTTTCTTTTATTATTGATTATAAAAATGAAAGAAAATAACTATTTTCTGATCCAGACCTTTTTATTTAAAAAATATATATTGAAAATTGTTTCTCAAATAAATAGAAAACCGTGGTTTTCAAAAAGCTTCTATTCTCGAGAAACATTATAGAATAACAAAAACTAAACACATTAGCAATCAAAACTTGTTTAGATCCTTTGCGACAAGTGAAGGCTATTTGACACTACCACATTATTAAGCTTTCAAGGTTTTCAAACAATAAATTTGACCCTATTTTCTTGGTCTCTCCTAAAAGGTTTTTTCCTCTTGTTTCCTCATCTAATTAGGGTTTCCTTTTTTGCTTAGCTTTGGTGGCCATCAATGGGCCTTTCGGCCGTCAGTTCAACCTTTTTTCTTGTATATTTTCTAGTCTTTTGGCTAGTATTTTTGATTTTCTTTCATTCCTTCGATGGTGCTTGAGTTTTGGGTGGCTTAGGGTATCATCCATTGTGCTCCACAGCATTAGAGCTGTCTCTGTCTAGAGGTTCGTTTTCTTTTTGATGCCTGAAGCGTCCTCTCTCGAGTTTAGGTGTTATTTTGTTTTGCAAATATCGATTGGTGCTAGTTGTTCTAGTGACAGCAATGGGTTGTTTTAGGTAGCTCATTGTTATTGGTAGGCAAGTTGGATTTTCTTGGTGTTTTTTCAATGTTGTTTTAGTTTGTATTTTTTGTATATCCTGCTATTTCTATTGTGTTTGAAAATATGCAAATATTATTTTGTGTTTTTATTGATGTGTTGACTGGTTACTATTGATATATAATTAATGCTACTTTAAAATTTTCATCATTTCTAATCATTGAGTCAAGCATTAATGTGACTTGTAATACGAAACTCATAAATAAAGCTCATATATATTCATTCACAGGTTTATTGTGGGTACAACTATTTTTGTGTCTTGACTGTGATTTTGGAATTTTAATGTATTTCTTAAAGTGAATGTTGACTAAGCTTGTATTTGAGATCCATATTTAATAAAAATGTCTATTTGTTATAATAAAAACAAATTCAAACAATTCTCATGTGCAACCTATAGGACTAGCATCAGGATTACCTTTATGGATTGTAATTTGTATCCTTCACCTACAAAACCTTTCCTTTAACAACAAAATCACAGAGATAAAGAAAATGAAGTTACACAGCGATTTCAATACATCAGTAAGCTTGTCTATTGACAAAAAGAAAAGCGAAAAAAAAGAGAGAAGGAAATGGAGGTCGTCAAACAAAAAAAAGTCGTAATCTCATAATGTACTTGACTCAAACACATGGGTGATAAAAATTTTGATCAAATATGCACCAATGCAGGTCCCTACACATCTACTCATGGCTGATTCTGTAATCACTGTTCACCAACCAAGAAAGTAAAGGCTCGTTAGCTACGCGTAGTAGATCCATCATATAATATTACAATCTCAAGCACTATAGATTGGGAGCTGCTAAGAATGTAAGCTACTTGTATGCATTAACAATTCAACATGCATTAGAGTTCCACAGCCAAAGTTAATCCAGTTATTTGCCCTATAAACACAATTTTTATGGAGAGCATTTAAACACAAACTCGACCCGTAAAATAAGTATAAACTCCTATAAGATATCTTTTTTTGATCCCTGCTAGATTACCCACAAACAATACTTGTCTAATTTGTCAAAGAAATCTACTACCAGAAGATTTTGAACAGTTAAGAGGAGTATCCTAACATCTTTGAGCTGAGAACCCTGGCCTAAATAAAGTACAATTACTGACTATTTATCTTTAACCACCTTAGAAGACACCAAACCCTCATAGTAAGGACTCAGGCTCTCAGTACTTGATCTTCAGACAAGTTGCAACTACACTCCTCAGCTAGATTTGCCTATATATTTTGCAGTTGCCTTGCATGAATTTTCCATAGCAAGAGCTTAAATTACACATATAGATCCTCTTCTTACCGCTAAAGTTTATGTAATGCGTAAAAACACATGAAGACATATATGCGACAAGATAAATGGAACAAAGTGTCAAAATAAGAAGTGAATCAGATACAACTGTTTAGTCCTTGATATCTCACCTTGAAGTGCCACAGAGTTGGATGATAAAACAAATAAATCTATGATGAAAATCACTGAAGATGGGAATTCCCAGACCTGTATTTCAAGCATTAATTAGATGTCTTTAAATTCAGCTATATGACCAATGATGAAAGCAGCAAAAACAATTATTACATCCACCAAACATACCATCATCGTGAAAAGAAGCATCTTGAAGTAACTTGAAATAAGAATTGCTAGCAAAAGGTCTTTATACCTGTGCAAGGATAAACAAAATCAAGTACACTGTACAAGCAAAACATGTGCCCAAAAAATTAATTTAGTTCTACAACTATCACATGTGTAAATCTTCTATACATAGGCTTTCAAACAAACAAGTAATCAAGCACTAACCATCCATAGTTTCTTTAGTAACATTGACACTCTAATGAGAAGTAAACAAAATTGCTCACCTGAGAGACTCGGCTGACACTCTGAGGAAAACCTGTGTTGAAAGCAAAATAATACATAGGTAGATGAAGTTCCCAAGAAATACATCCACCAATATCTACATAGACATAGTGGTGAACATATCCATCACAAGAAAAAATAATACTAAAGGCTGAAAACACTCATCCACAATTCAGGAAGATATGGATACCTTCTCAAATCCCCAAATTATAGAAGAAAATCCAGTAGAAGAACCCCATTCTTCTTTGGTTTTATCTATAAAGAGACTTGTATCTGGGAATTGTTAAGATACCTTATATGCAAGAATCTCCGTGCAATGTGTAAAAAACAACAATAAACTGAACTGGAGGGTGCTAAGGATTTAACAAGAGAAAAACAAATACACAATTGAATAATCAGAACAGGATACAAGCATCCAAAAGAAGATACCCAACACATGATTTCCACGATAAACCCTGCGAAATTCTATAGAAGTCAGTCTAACAGAAGATAGAGTTCAGAACAATTACCACTTTCAAATTGAAAGGACATGGAAATAAGGAGCAAAACCGAACCTTAATGAGGCCAGCATGTGGGTCAAGCACATTATAGAGTATATGTCTATAAGCTTTTGGTTTGTGTAATATCAAATCAATGAGAATAATCTGCAATCCCACCCACCCCCCACCCAAAAAAAAAACCCATAAATTGAAAGTAAAATGTAATGAAAAACTTAGCGTTATACATGTGCCTAGTGGAGTAAAAAAATATACCATAATTTCGCACTCAATAAACTCATCAGCAACGGCTTTGCAGTTCTCCTAAGGAAAAGAATGAATCCCAAAACAGAAAAATTACAAGGAAGAGATAAATTTGGGAACATAAAAAGAAATTAATGAACATGAATGGAAATATAAAAGTAAATAAATTTGTAGAAAATAATTACGCATTTCATGAGTCGAATGTTGCCGGGCGAGTACTGAACGTAAAGCCTTTTAATTCCATGACCGCACACCACACACCTATACTCCATCACCCTCCGCTTTCTTTCTTTCCTTTCTTTCTTCCTCCTTCCACTGATTAGTGGAAAGTGGTGGGCACAATCGGTTTGGGCTGTTCGTATCGGTAAAGGGAGGTGGTACTGATTGGGCGCTGAAGGGGTGTAACAGCGCAGAGGGAGTCGAGCAAGGCAACTGGGGAAAATAAGGATGACCGGCGAGGAGAGAGGAGAGGAAGAGGGACGAACTGGCGAGTAGCGACATATCAAACACCTGTAAGATGTGTGCGCGTGTTTATTTATTTATTTTTTTCTCTCTCGAAAAAATATGAAAATAATAATAAAAACCACATATCTTATATTTAAATAATATATTTTTATAATTAATAAAATTATTATTATATTATTTTTTAACATTCATTTAATCTAATTTTAAATTAAATTATAATAATTTAAATTTATTTAATATTAAATATCGTACAATATTATTGATGTATTATTTTTATTATTATAAAATTTAAAGGTATTATTTTTAAAAATTTCTTATTTTTTTAAGAAAAGTAAAATAACAACACCTTTAAAGTTTATAATCACAAAAATAATACAATTTAAATTTAGCTCAAATATTTTTAATATTGAAAAATACTTAACTTACCATTTCCTAATTAATATCTTTTAAGTTGCATTTAAACTTATCCAATAATATATATTTTTAAATTCAATCGGTTTAATATTCTATTTTATTTTTATAAATTTTGGGCCTATTTTTATTTTTTATGTTATGTGTCAAAAATTTATTGAGATGTATTGACCAAAGAATTAAAATTCAAATCCTAACTCGTTTGAACATATAATAAATCGGATTGAATTACAGTGTTGATGAAGTTACTTACAGTTAAAAAATTTCAAATCCAGTCACGAGATTGGATAGGACTACGTTGGTCAAAAACTTTCAATTTAGATCGATACTCTTGTTTTAAACAAATTTTTTACATGACTTAAGCATATAAATAATGTGAATGATCTTTATATTGATTGCTTCAAATAAATAAGTTTATTTATATATAAATGATCTTATTTTATGTAGATGTTAATAATATATTTTAGAAGTTATAAATACGTATTACATGCTCATATACCTGCTGGTACAAAAAAAAATTTCTCTTAATCATTTGTTCAAATGGTGATTTATTTAAAAAAATATTTAATATATTTTAAATTAGAAATAAATATCGACATATTATTAGTGAAGTTGTGATTTTGTTAATTGTTGAAGTTAGAATTTCATGATTGGGATATTAAAATTTTCTCTGAAGGTCGCAGTTATGTCATTTCACTTTGAAACAGCACTGGTATCTCTTTAAGATGAAATTATGGACAAACGTAAGGACTAAAGATGGAAAGGAGTAAGAAAAATGCCTCTTATGCTCTTATGTATATAAAATATGTTTCCATGATGAAATTTGAGATAAGATATACAAGATGGTGCTCCAATTACTTGCTATATGTACTCAGAGAGATATAACCTTACACTTTGAAACTTAATCTAATAAGCTTTGGTTTAGATCAACAAAATAAATAATGGTGAATAACTATTTTTTAGAATAACGTCCAGCTTCATTGATTAGACGAGTAAATAAAATGCTTCAGTGTTTCTGCTCTACTGCTTCAATGTGTGGAAAATGTATTCAGTATAGAGGTCCCTGCAACAAATTGATAACTCATTTTGCATCTCAACTAAGAAATTTCTTCTTTCCTGAAAAGTAATTTCAATGTGTACTCACATTGAATACTGGATGGCTTCAAGGGCACTCTCGGAGGGTAAGAAATCATTAACCGCCACCTCTTTGTTCTCGTTCTTCTTGTCTGTTTGTTATGTTAAGGAAATCATTAACTTGAATGTGTACTCACAATCTTTCATCTAGTGGTCCACCCATTTCGAGTCAAATCAAAGGTTTATCTAAAAAACAATCTTAAAAGTCTCAACGTTTTTGCATAGAGTTTTAAATTATGTATAATTGGAGGATACAATCTTCAAAGAAACGGCGGATCTCTGTAAGGCGATGAGGAGGAAGTTCTTTGATGTCAGTATAGTGTTTGTACTCTGGATCATCAGCACAAACAGCAATTATCTTATCATCTTTCTCTCCCTGTGAAAGTACAATCACAGAAGTACACAGCTAGAAAGTTTCAACTTTTTTTTTTTTAAATTGAATGACATATGTGCGGTTAGGAAAAACAACAATGATCTTACTTATTGAACTTCGCTGGGCTTTTTTTCATAACATTATGTCTATTATCTTTTCAAATTTAACCCATTTAGTTCAAGCTTAAAAGTTAGACAAAAGTTGTACTCTAACTATAAAAATTAACGTCAACTTTTAAACTTTACCGCATTTAATTCCTTATCTAAAAATTTGTGAGTCAAATTTGAAAATAATATTAGAAAAAACAGAGTTGAGGGACAAAGTTTATGTACTAATGAAGTACCTGGTCAATCATGGGCATAAGTCCCAAGGGTTTGGCTCTCAGAAAACAACCAGGAAGAACTGGCTCCTGCTCAAGTCATTAACATGGTTAACAATTTCATAATCAAGAAGTTCCAAAATGCAGTGGCTAGGATTCAGAATGATATACATTTGTATAGAAGCTGGTAATTTTAAGAGAAAAAGGAAGTATATGTACTAGCAGATGTCTTTAACAGGAGTAGTGAAACATTAGTCTTGAATTGGGAGTTAAGTGAAATTGATTGATGTTATATCCAAATTTCAACCAAGTACATTATAGGACGCGGAATAAGTACCTGCATAAGAACTAGACAATCCATTGGATCATTGTCTTCACATAGTGTACGAGGGATGAAGCCATAGTTGTGAGGATAAACTACTGAAGAATATAAAACTCTATCAACCTGAAATTTCAATAAACACTTAATTATGAACTTTCTTCACATTCCAATTTTATAGTGGTGATATTTAACTTACCTTTATCAATCCTGTTTTCTTGTCAAGTTCATACTTGACCTTACTTCCTTTGGTTATCTCAACCACCTGTTACAATTACATGGTTTTGGTTCATACTATTAATTAGTTAAGTATAATAAAAATCATAAATGGTGATGCTGGATAGAGAAGTTGTGGTATTTTCGACTGGTGGAACTATCTGGGGGCTAGAAGAGGTACCGGTTACCTCTCAACAGAACGTGTATTTAAGTGTAATACTTATAAAATTATAAACTAAAAAACACAGTAAAAAGTAAATGAGCTAAAAACACACCTATAGTATTTTTTTTTGATAAAAAATAAGTAGGAAATGAAGGAAAAAAAAGTAATATTCTTTTTTATTGTTATATAGTGCTCTTTCTGAACTAACCTTCTGGATATATTTTCTATATATGTAGCTCCCCATTTCAAATTGAGATGTTCTATGATTATTGTACCCTTTTAGTAATCAAAGTTGGAGTTATACTTACAACATTGCAGATAGTTGGAGCTGTAGAACCTGTAATGAACATTAATTAGACATATAGTTAGTTTTCATTGTCCAAATAGTTAGAGCTGTGGTGCCTAAGCGTTTTTACGAAGCATGTAAATGTAACATTCGATTTCGGTATGAATAATTAAGAAGAACATAGAAAAAGTGGATTCGAGATTAAAAAAAAAAAGTACCAATCTCAAGATCATGCCAAGGATGTGCAGCAACTGATCTCCTTGACAAAGATGAAAGAATTCTCTCATTCAATTTGGGAGTTGGACGGGTCTCTTGTTTATTTTCTTGTTCACTCATGTCTGACAAGAGATGCAAAGCATATAATATAATTAAAACAATTGGATATTCGGCAAACTCAACTCAATATGAGATTGAGAATGTAATATCAGCATACATACATACAGAAAATAAAAATTCATAATTGGTGCATGGAAGATTATATTACATGCCTTAAGTTTGAATGTGGGTTAAGAGAAAATATGATTACAGAAACAAACAATGAATATGAAAGGGTATTATTAAAAGCTTATTGGGGGAAGAATTATATAGAAGCTGAGATTGACCACGTCAAACTAATTCGTGTCTCCTATGGAGATAACTTAGCTGCCTATAACAATTGTCTTGTTCTTCCATTCATTTTGTTTTTCTGAACCACTAAAATGTCCCAAATATCATTCACCTCTAGTCCTTTAAGTTTGTTTCCTTTGATGTTCAGTTGAAAACTGTTTTTAAAATTTTTATTTTTAACTTCTCATTTTTACCGAGATTTGCTTTATTCAAAATTATTTTGTTAATATTACAGGAATAAATATTATTTACTTCTTACAAATCTATACATTTTTTTAGCACGCTCTCAAAAATGAAATTAATATTATCAAAGAAAAAATGTTATATTTGATAAAATTTTTAGAGCACATTTGTCATTTAATGTGATGAAAAATTCAAAAAAAATTTATGAACACACCAATCCATGACACTCACCTCCCTCCCCCCTTTTGCTTTCTCACACATGACTTTTTCAAAATTTTCCAATTTCCTGCAGTTCTGTAACATACCGCTATTCTAGTGAGTCGGCTGTCATGTGAGTGACTCTTCTATGACTTTTGTTTGGACTAGACAAGCCTCATGGCAACAGTTCCAGTGACTTTTGTTAGGTTTGGGGGTATTTGATGAATACTATTTTGACCTACTATTTGTTACGTTTTTAAGTATTTATTTTGCATTTAATCTCGATATAATCTTGTTTTGGAGGGCATTCTATTGTTTGTAGGTCAAAGTAGGTTTGGGAAGAAATGTGAAAAAAGAGAGCAAAAATGAAGCAAAAGTGCTAAAGAATGTAAGTCTTACATTGAGTGTCATTTACTATGTAAGGGGGACAAACAAAAGCTTAGGAACGTAAGCCTTACATCGAGAATCAGTAAATTATGTAAGGGTGTTTACATGGCATTACAACAAGTCGCGCCGCGGCATATAAAATGTGCGCCGTAGCGGGGAGGTTTCTGTCTTGATTTGAATTCCATGAAAACATTGTGCGCCGCGGCATGAATAAGGTGCGCCGCGGCGAGGGATTTTCTGCTTTGGTTCGTAATTCAGAAAAACATTGCGCACTGCGGCATGAAAAATGGTATGCCACGACAAACCCTTACAAGAAAAAGGAGGCCTAATGTAACAGAACACCACTGAACATCATACATTTAGCCTCCTACGAACACACAGGTGAACAGTGCGTGAACAGTGCCGAATTCAGGTTTTTTATACAATTTTGAGAGAGAAGTTGCTTCATCAAAGGCTATTCAATTGGAGCTTCATCAAGAGACTTGAAATAGGTGATCATCCAACCTCAAAGATCTTGTTGTAAGAGTGAAAATTGGTAGATTCTTATTTGTAATCCTTCTCCTTCTCATTAGAATTCTTTTGATGTTATTTATAATGAAAAATCTGGATTTGAGTTTGATTATGTGTAGCTAAACCCTTGTGTGTGGGAATTTAGGGATGTGACTTTGCATGGATATTATTTACGTGGTTTGATTATTACTTGAGTGATTTGTTTCATGCTCATGGTTTGTTGACATCTATATTCATTAATTATTTTTGGCCAATTTAGTTATGAATGTTTGAGACTATTTTAGGATTGAACTTTAAAAACGCCATCTAAGTTTAATTGGGCATTCTTGAGCATGAACTTAAATTGAGTGTATTGGCTTGTCTTAATTTAGGTGATTAAATTACCTTTTATAAGATTAATGCTAATTAACTAATTAACGGTCCGGATCAAAGAAGTTAATTAGTTAATTAAGGGAAAATTATCATTAATTTAAAATTTTCTAGAATTAGTGAAAAGAATCACCATTGATTTGAAATTTTCTTAATAGCTTTGGTGGCTGGGCTTCGTGGGTAGGTCTGTAGTGAAGTGATTAATGACTAATGGCTATGAAGGTTTTTGTTTTTGTTTTTGTTTTTTTGTTGCGAATTTCAAATTTTTAAATAACAAAATAAAATATTTTATTTATTGTGAACTTGTTTTTTTTTTGTTATTTTTTATTTGTTTAAAGATTATTCAAAGTTAAAATACATATAAATTTTAAGGGCACATTAAAAAATTTCTAAATTTAGATGAGATAAGTGATATTTACAAGAAAAAATGATAGTTTAAATTTGTTATCTTTAATTAAATTATATTTTATGTTCGTATCTATTTAAAGGGACATCACAAATTTATTATTTTTAATAAATGGTTGAAGAAGTTCATTTTGTAAAAATAATAAACTTCTATCGTCCCTATTGTAGGAATAATAGAAGTCCATTACTTTTATAAAATAAATTTTTAACACCTTTTTTTTTAAAGATAATAAACTTTTATTAATTAAATAAATACAAATTTAATGTATATTTTTATTAAAAATAGAAAACTTTATCGTCCCTTCATTCTTTAATTTGTTATTACTCATTTTTACTCAAAGTAGGAGTGTACTATTGGGAAGGTCAAGTCGTTAGTTGGAATCTATTTAAAATCCAAAATTTGAATGATAATTGTTAAACCTTCATTTTTAATCTTACTTTTTTGTTGTTTAAAAAATATTAGCTTGTTAAGAAAAATTACTTAAGACCTCTCTCGTGTGCCTCTTTTGTCCGTATCAAACTAAATTTTACTTGCGCTATTTCTTATGTGGCTACCGGCGTGCTTTCTAACTGGCGGCCAACTCCTATACTATCCCATTGTCCTATTTTTTTTTTTAATCTTTTTGACAACTATTTTTCCGTTTTTCTTTTTGTTGCTCACAGCGCTCACTTTATTTATTTTTTTGTGGTGGTTCACGGTGGCAAGGCCTTGCTACTTGGTGTCCCTTGTCCCAAGTATCTCCCTTTTCTTCCTCGCTCGGCATTTCCTTGCTGCTTCATTTTGCATCTCATGGTTGACGTTTGTTTTGTCGACAATAGCTTTTTTTCAGCTCTATTCCAATGAAGATAAGGGTTATTTTGGATAATGTGTATGTTATGTGTGTCATATTATTTTTAGTATATTTTAAAATATGTAAGTATTTTTTGTTTCCATTTTGTTGAAAATGATTGCAATTATTTTCTTTATACATTTTCTGATTACAGTATATATTCACTTTTTTGTAACAGCCTATTACCAATTTACTACATGGTATCCAAGTATAAGCTTCACACTTCAGATAAGGTGATAAATAAAATCGATGTTTTATTGGGCTTGACACTTTTATTTTTTCCTTGATTTTTTATAATGCAGATTACGTTATCTTATATTTTATACAATAAATTAAGCACAAATTTTAATATTTTACTTTAATGGTTTAAATCACCCGACACCTAAAATAAATACATAAATATACCGTTAGGTAAGTAAAACTAATGACATAATTGGAATGTATAAAGTTTTTTTTATTAAAAAGAGGGGTAATAATCGTGTCATATTTTATTAATTTAATTATATTTACTGATACATAAAAATTTACTTAAATTTATTTTGTATTAATTATTTATAAATATAATAGTAAAAAAAATAAGATTTTTAAAAAAGTTAAAAAATATTAAATAATTTTAATATTTATATTATTATTATATTGTTTCCAATATTATCGCCCCTAATTAAAAGTTACTTTCTATTTTCAAATGATAAATATTTATTTTTGTACATCCATTGATAATCGGACATTTGATCAAGAGTATCATATATATATATATATATGAGTTTAAGTTTTTATTCTTATAATTAGAAGAGTATATTGTATATTTTAAATAGATTGTGTCGGTTGGAAAAGAAGGAAAAAAAAAAAAAAAAACACAGCAACTTTTTATCTTTTCAACATTTTTGGTTTTTGATTGAATCTTTTCAACATTTTTGGTCAAACTAATGTGCGTTTTCTTTATGAAATAACATCATATTTAATGCATGGTTTGCTAATTGCTTTTTTTAATTAATTAATTTGATATTGACAGTAATGTGCATATTAAAACCGTGTCAAACACTCATATTCTTTTTGTTCAAAGAAAAACAAAACCCCTCATATTCTTTGCTCCTTAAAGAAAAACCGAGAAAGCTATTAAAAAAAAAAAAGAAAGAGAAAAAGACATTGTGGTTATCTTCTAAATAAACGAATGCAAATAATTTTCTATTTTGTTTGCGGCGATTGGGATTCAATCATTCAAACTCTTTTCTTTTAGGATTCGGTGCTTAAACCAAATAAGAGCTGTTAATTGTTTTATATAATAAGTGTGTAATTATATATAATAGATAATATTAATTAAGGAATATTGTGGGAGATTAACTTTTTAACTATACTAAAAATATTATTTAATTTTAAAAACAGAGATTATAAAACGATAAATACACTAATTTAACAGAAATTATTTTATTTTTAAACCCAAAAAAAAAAAAAGAGAGTGTTCAATGCATCTTTAATTTTTTTTTTCTCTTACCAAATTTAATTATTAAAATTAAGAATAAATAAATTTATTCTTCTAAATAACTATGAACTGATTTTCTAATACAAAAATAATGTTTTAATAATTTCCTTTTGTATACACTCATGTATTGGATTTGTAAAAAATAAATAAAATTACTTTGTTAAAACATTATATTTACTACTGTACCATTAAATTTAAAATGTGAATTCAATTAGATAGAAAAAAATTAGCAATAGATTGATATGATTGAAGTTTTGACAGTTTATTATAGTGAGAGCACTAAACTAAATGCACCCTTGGATGAATGCAACTCCATCTATATTTTAAACAAGATAAAACGGTGACGTAAGCACTATATAAATTGCGATAATTTGTTTACTCATAGCGTAACATCAAAATTTTATTGCCTGGTATGTAAATATAGGATATAAATTTAATTTAAAACATGTAATTTATGTAATATTATTTAAAAAAAATTATTATTATAAAATAAAAAGTACAATTAAATTTTTTTTTTTTATTAAAAAAGCAGAAGAAACCATTAGAGATGGAATTTGTGAATAAATATATATATATATAATTAAAATAATAATTATATTACACTAAAAAATAATAAAATTGTCAAATTAAAATTTTCATTATTAAATTTAGTATTAAAAAATTCATTAAATAAAATGAAAATATATAATAAATAATAAATTAAAAAAAGTGATTATATTGCTTTTTTTTTTTTTTTAAATACAAAGTAATTATATTGTTAGTTGTTTTAACTTTATTTTTTTATCTAGCTATAATTTGTAAAAATGATTACAATTATGATATTTCTTGATAAAAAATTCAATGTTTTTGTACTCTACATCTATATACAGTAACTATTGTTGTTTTAAATATTAAAAAATTTAAAAATACATTAAAAAGTATAATTTTTTTAAGGAATAAAAATGAAAAGAATATTTAACAATTTTATTAACTATTGTATATAAAATTACGAGATATAAAATAATATTTTGATATAAAAGTTTATAAAATTTCTCAAAATTTCAAATATATTACATAATTTAAAAAATAATAATTTTGAAATGAGACACTAATCAAATTTTACAAAAAAAATTTTAAAAAATATACAAATATTATAAACAAAAATATATATTTAAAAAATTAAGAGAAGGCACATGCCTTCATGAATAATGATGAAGTCGATTTCATATTATATTATATTCCATGCATGAAGTTAATTTCATCTGTATTGAAGTTCAGTTCATATAGCCTTTATTTATTGAATAATAGGTCGTAATCAATTAACATCTGCCAACAGTTAGTCACATTCATCATTAATTAATATTTAGTAATTGAACATGTTAATATTAGAATATGATTTTTTTTTAAAATGATAATTTTAAACTAATGTTTTGAAGAAGAATAATGATTATAACAATAGGCTCTTAGTTATCATAAAAAAGGAAAAGCTAATATGATGTTATGATCCAAAAATATTAGATAAAAATGTTAGCTAATTTAGAGAACTACTTTTTAATTTAAGCTAAAAAATAGGAAAGAAAATAATTTATATCCCACTTTACCTCTATTTTAACCCACATGTCAAAATCTCATTCTTTCCTTTTATATTAAGTTGGTCAAATTAATAAAAAAAATATATATATCTTTAAATAATTATATTACTTACACAAATATTAAATTTCGAAACCAAAGTACCCAAATAAACAAAACAACCGCAAAAAGAATTGTAATTTTATAGAAGATTTTATTTATATTTTTTAGAGTATTGTTTATATTATTATTATTTATTAAATATTTATATATTTATATATTTTTAATTTTTAATTTTATTAATTTAAAGTATAATATTATCATTTATTCAAAAAAATAATGAAAAATTTATACACTGCTTTTGTCTTTAAATAACTGTAACTATAATAATAATAAAAAAAAACTTGATAGAAAAGAAACAGCATTGGGATTAGTCATAGTCTCGTTCTCATAGACAAGCCACCCACTCCGTATCTCTCTCGCAGAGAAATTATTCCAAAAGCAGTGGAAAAAAAGTGTCAACTTTGGGTCTATCTTTCTTTGTGCCTGCAACGCGTCGCAAACTGCTATACTTTGACAATCGACGTCGTTTGCGCACAAAGAAGCCAAACAAAAAGCTTCGATAATGATTATTCTGCTTGTTCTTCACAGATTTAACGTCTTGAAGACAGTCCCAACACTATCATAAGCTCAGCCTTCTTTTCCGCCATTGTTGTTCATATTCAACTCTTATTAAAAACGTTGTCTTGAACCATTTTACTCATTAAACAAACCCAGACCCAGGTGGGTATTTTTGTTATCCTTTCTGTCGGCTCAGATGGATGACCCAAACCACAATCGTTTGATTGGGGACTATATATTGGGTCCAAGAATCGGGTTGGGTTCGTTTGCCGTTGTTTGGAGGTCTACACATCGTCAATTGGGCATTGAAGTTGCTATTAAGGAGATTGATACGAGACAGCTTAGCCCGAAAGTCAGTGAGAATTTGCTTAAAGAGATTTCCATTCTCAGCACCATCAAACACCCCAATATCATTCGTCTTTTTGAGGTGATCAAGGTAATATTCTTCTTTTCCTTTTTGTTTTTTACTTACGTTTACTCTGAGTTCGACTTTCGCAGACTATAATTTCGTGCAAATTTAATGTTTGGGTTTTCAGTCTAAGGATAGAATTTACCTTGTCTTGGAGTACTGCGATGGTGGTGATCTTGCTGCTTATCTTAATCGCCGTGGGAAAGTTTCGGAAGCTGTTGCAAGGCACTTTATGAGGCAATTGGGTAAGCCGTACTTGTTTAATCTGTATTATATTTTTGAATTAACTTCGTGTTTTGATGTTTAGTTTTGTGGGTTAAAAATACATGAAAAAGTTATTGAACCTTTTAATTGTTATGCTCAACTGGGTTTTATGCTTTGCCATTCAAGTTGAGTTATTAAATGATATATTTTTCCTCTTTTTCTACCAATTTCGGATCTCTTTATTCTTATATTTGATGTGGAACAAATGAAGCAGCCTTTAATATGTTTAATATTTGGATTGTGTTAAGCAGCTGCTGGATTGCAAGTGCTTCAATCAAAGCACCTCATTCACAGAGATTTGAAACCACAGGTATTGTGGAAGCCCAATTTTAACTGCTTTAGTTACTCCCTGTTTTTGGATTCCATGACTTATCCAAAATCTATTTTAGTTCAAATATTTGTTCATGCGTGTCAAATTTTCTTGTTAGGAATTCAACCGTATATTGTTAAAATTCCACTGAAACATGTTGGATCATCATGCTTTTGAATTGCATTGGGGATTTTGTCATTTTGATATGTGTTTGACCTCTATTTTTGTTGTCTACTATGCCGATATTAAATTTGGTTTATGTTTTGTTGGTATTTTAAATACTGTCATTTTCTACTCAAAATTGCAGAACTTATTGTTAATGACCAATGAAGAGACTCCACTTTTGAAGATAGGGGATTTCGGTTTTGCTCGGTAAGGTTTTACAGTAAGCCTTCAACTCTTCCAGACATTTTTTTTTCATTATGGAGTGATATTATGACTGCATAAGGAAAATGAGTGTTCGTTTATAATAACCTGCTGTTTCAAGCATCTTTCTTTATACTTTTTTTGTGCTCTTTTGGGGTTTTCTTATTTCTGAGATTTCATGGGATATAAAAAGGCATAATGAAAGCGTTTGAGCAAGATTAGTTGGGATGTCTTTTGTTTGTTTGGCCTTAGAAACCATTTATTTTATGTCACACATTTTGGTGAATTATGAACTGTCAGAACAATAGTCTTTTTGTATTCAATAGGTGAAGAAGAAAGCCCTTGTGTTACTGGTAAGCGTTCAATTTGACCATTCGAGTAGGAAGGTTATTTTTCTCTCCAGCTAATGAGCTTTTACGACTCATTTTCATCATTTTGATTTGTCTTAATTCTTCGAATGGATATTTTTGTGAATTATTGAAAAGTGATGCATACCCTATCTGTATTGGTATGAAACATAATACAGCTTGGCTGCTGAGTAGGTTTTTTGAGAGAGCTATCAAACTCTTTTAGCCTTCTCTCGGTAGACAAATCCAGTCATCTTCATTTAGTACCTCTTGTCAATTTTATCTAGTTACCAGCTTTGCACATATGAAATTACTATATTCACTTAGTCATTTTCTCGATGCAATGTGCTCAGACCCCTGACTCCTGAATCCCTGGCTGACACATTATGTGGTTCACCTTTATACATGGCCCCGGAGATTATACAGAACCAGAAGTACGATGCCAAGGTAATGCATTTTAGTCATGAAGTTATGTCTAATTTTGACAACTTCAAAGTTTTTTATGAAGTTTGAAATAATCTTTGCTAAGTGCAGGCTGACTTGTGGAGTGTTGGAGCAATTCTGTTTCAGCTGGTAACTGGAAGGCCACCATTTAATGGCAGAAATCAATTACAGGTCTCTGAAAAAAAAAATTATAATTTGTGTAGAAAAAGAAAAAAATTATTTAAGATTTTCCCTGGACTATATAACATCAATGTTCAAAAATGAGCTCGATATATGAAAATTATTTTAATTAAAATGCACAAGTTGGAAGATGCAAGTTCTTTATTTCAATGATCCCTGATCCTTTATTTTTGCAGCTTTTTCATAACATTTTGTCATCCACTGAGTTGCCATTTCCTGCTGGTGCATTGGAGGAATTGCATCCACACTGTGTAGATCTTTGTCGATGCCTTTTACGTAAAAACCCAGGTACTGGGTGCTAAGTGTTGGGGGCATATGGTGTATCAATGTTTAAACTTGTTTAATATACAATTATAGATGCAGAGTCTGACAGTATTATCAGAATAATATTAGCATGTAGATTTACTCCCATAACTCTACAATAAAGTTTCATGTAATGAAAATTTCAATTTGCAGTTGAGCGGCTAACATTCAAGGAGTTCTTTTGTCATGATTTTCTTGTGGAGCCTAGGTAAAATTCTAACATTCAAATTTCTATTAAGTTCTGTCCTCTAGATGCTGTATGCACTTTTCATTGATTATGCTCCTTTTCTGTTTTGGTTCTTTAACTTTTATTTAAGCTGTGATTACTAACTTTATTTCTTTTTTTTATTTGATCATAACCTCTAGGCCTATTCTGAATGCTGAGCAGTCTTGTTCTGTATTTTCACCAATGAAGTCAATAACTCAGCAGCCTTCTTATGGCTCTAGGCCAATATTGCTTTCTGGGCTTCTGGTGAGCCCACCTAGCGAAAATCTTTCACCTATATGTGATAAGATACAAATTGAGAAAAAGGATTCTGAAGGTACATCTATTGGCATGAGTGACCATGAGAATGTGGGTACTGCATGTTCCATGCCAAAGACATATGTTGGTCGAGAACCTAATTCAAAAGGTGATCATGGAGGTCAGTTTTTCTGCTTAACACATTTTTCTATTTTTATGATTATTTTATCTCTATTTTCATTAATTCATTGCTTCTATATCTCCAGTTGTTGATTCCATGGAGTTCATTGAGAAGGACTATGTCCTCGTCCATGCTCGTTCTGCTACAGTGGAAGCTTTTTCTTATTATCCTGGTGCATCATTGCAAGTCGGTTCAACAACCAGGTCTTCTACCTCTTCTCGTAAGCAGAAAGAGCAGAATGCACAGAATATGCAAATGAAAAAGCTGACTTGCGATATGGAAAATTTGCTAAAACTTGGATCTGATCTATCACCAACATCATGTGCATCCACTGTACCTACAGAAACACCTGGTCTCTCTGTCTCACATGCTTCTACTAGGCTCCAGCAGTTACAGCAGTATGTTCATGTTCTTGCAGCACTATCACAAGAAAAGGTGCATGTTTTTCATTCCCTATTTTGTGGAATTTTGTTTTTAGTTTTTAGTTAAGTAAATATTTTATTCTTTATGTTGCTCACTGTCAAAGGTATCTTGTTAAATTTGTAAGATATCATACCAAATGTTCAGTAAGGTGTAGCTTCAACAAAAGTTTGTGATATCTTCACATCTTGGTTCAAAATCTCCTTTAGTTTCCTAACATGTTCAATAATATCATGTTTGTTTGGAATTATTCGCCTTCATGCAAAATGAAGGATGGTTTTAGAAATTTCTGCATTGAAGATGTAATTTTTAAAACTTTTCCTAGTTATTGAGAGGGAATTAACTTGACACATGCTGGAAGAATTCTTAATTTTGGCTTATTGACTGTTATAAACTATAATTTTGGCTTATTGACTGTTATTGACTGTTGAGGCTTGTATATCAAATTTGTGACAGCTTTTGCTTGCAGCATAATGCAGGACTGTTTATAGAGGCATTTTCCCTTCAATTGGTTGTTTTGGCTATATGGAGGAAAATGCTAGATATTTGCAGCACTTGGGTTCTCTCAAGTACAGATACTGAATTACCTGGAAACAGATCAACGGACAACTCCAAAGTTGACAAGGGACGTGTGGATGTACCACCTAGCCCTGAAGACAATGTAGATTTTAACAATCTTTCATCTGTTTCTATATGGGCAGAACAAGCTTTTATTGTTGCTTGTAATCATGCAGAGAAGTTATCAGATCATACAAAAAATATGGACGGTTAGTAATCTGATTATCTAGCCATGTTTTCCTGTCCTTCACTTTTAGCACCACACCGTGTTTATAATTTGCTTGATTGTGCCATATTATGTTGCAGGTGCTGCTGAAATGCCAGATGCAATGGAATTAATATTCCAAAAAGCACTAGCAGTGGGAACTAGCGGTGCTGTAAGTGTACTTTTTTCTGGTTTAACCCAATTGTTTAAGTTGCCAGGGCTTTCTGGATAAAGTTGCCTGATAGGATCAATTTGTTCAGGTGGACGAGTATATGGAGAACAAGGAAAAAGCATTTGCATCATACTCCAGAGCACTGCTTATGCTTTCTTTTATTGCAGAAGAAGCAACATCACTTGCACTAAAACCTCCATTTTCTTTAACTTCCTATAATAAGCATAGGATCCAACGTTACATCATGACCCTGAATTCTCGCCAAGTTGACCTTTTAAAGTCACAGCCCTCTTCTCTCAAGAAAATGGGGGACTCGAAAACGAAGTAAAGACTGTTGGTTATGTACAGGAATTCTTACAGCTTCTTTCTCATTTTGATGCAGATAGGCATTATGGTAGAAAACAGTCAATGGGATGTTTCTGACTCTTATGACTTTGGACACATGCTCGACTGTTTTTGTGGATGATATATTGAGGACTTTGATGATTTACATAGGTTTGGATGTTTATAGTAGAGTGGGTAATCTGATTCTTGATCAGTTTTGTATAAACGAGTTACCTTTTTTTTCTAAATTAATTTTTTTTTGGGGAAAAAAAATGTAAATATAGATATAAAACCTCAACTGTACAACTGCGTTCTTTAGAAATTGCACATAAAAAAATTTCTGTATCACAGAAGCCAGCTATTGAGTTACATAGACTTTTTAAAACTGTTTTTATCTTGTTATTTCTGTTTCTCATCAATGCAAGTGATGCGTGCTGATTAATGGCTTTTCTTGAGTTAAAAATATCATGGTCATAAACTTTACAACTTCGAAAGATTCAGCATCTATTAGCTTGTTCTTTTTATAAAAGTAATTTCAGTCAAAAGTGGTTTATTAAACAAAACATATACTTTTTGAGCGAAATAGCTTCTGACAACCTTTCCCATGATAATCTGGTCATGTTCAGCCGGGCCAGAACTAAGCAACTATAGAACAAAGTAAATCAAATAAAGTAATAATACAAGGAAGGGCAAGTAACTAAATTAGCAACGTTTCTTACAATTTAACGATGATATGCTATACAGGTAAATGTAGATTATAATATATATTACTCACACCTAGAGGTCAAGTTCGTTGGGTGTGTGAAGTAATGAAGTAAAGCGCTAAAAGGATAATAGACAAACACAATAATTTAGAAATTGCATGCAATCAATGAAGTCTTCCTAAGATTGCATTCAAAATCAAACTTCAAGCCGCCGAAGCCTCTCCTTCCATCCGTAATCTTTTGGGGACTTTCTCTTCACCTTGGCAGACGGTGCTTCCCACCCTATTCTCCTTGGCCTCTACCGAGCACCTTTTGTAAGGTCTGAATCCTGTTCGACAAGTCTTAAGCTTTCCAAGCCCAAGGCCTATCGCTAGCAGTCCCTCATCTCCAATGTCTTCGCTTCTACATGATGTGGTCTCTGGTTCTTGATGCTTAGAGCTACAACTCCTTATTTTTCTGTTGAGGTCTAATAGTGATGAATCTCTATTTTTCATTTCTTCCTTTTGCTTACCTTCTTCCACACCATTATCATGATGCTCCTTATTAATCATGTCGGGTGGAGGCGAAAAGCTTTGAGGCAATACCTCTCTCGTGAATAGTGCTTGAAATGCTAGCCGCCCCTGACAAAGAAACAAAGTAATTAGAGAAGATATATTTCTGCAATATCAAATTAGCAACAATCCTTTAATAAATGAATGCAGATATATACCTCTTCTGAGACTTCCTTCCAGGAATCATTTACGTTATTGATGATTCTAATACGATGAATATTTGACTCGGAAGCTAGAAGGTCTGCATCTTGTTCTTTGAACCCGTCCTTCGCATTATCATGCTTCTCTAAAGCATCTGTCTCCACCTCACTGCTGGAAGCTGTGTTTGATCCACAAGAGGAACGGTCAACTGGTTTTCTGCTCTTTGAGTTGTGTTGTTCGGTATCTACTGTTGCTTTCTCCAGATTTGCTTCTTTTGATCCATAATCAGGCTCTGGAACCCCACTCTCTTCAGAGTCGGACAGTGATGGAGTAGGTGATTTAAAAGCTGATTTTTGAACTTGTAAAGCTTCAGAGTATTCTGGATCCATGTGATCTTGTGTGGTAAGGTTATGAGAGTTCTCTTCTATTTCTTTCTTGGCTGAAGGAGTTTGAGCAGTATCCATTGATGGAACTCCACTTGTGGAAACAGGTATAAAGGTAAAACCAGGCTGAAGTGGAGTACACAAGGGAAGCAGTCCATGGGCAGCCCACCATGCAGTTGCAGCTGATACAGTAGCAGCAGCAATTGCTGTCATACTTGGAGTAGAGTTCTGTCTGGGTGGAATTGCACCTAGGTTGCATGCAAGAGAATCCGACAACGTTTCCAAATTAGCATACGGCCAAAAGGAAGCTGCAAGACTGGCTGCAGCATGTGCTACAGGATTCTGCTGCAGCATTGATACAACAAGATTGGAAAATGCGGAGGACATATTAAGAAATGGTCGAAAGTTGTCCTGATTATGTGGGACTTGGGTAAAGGGAGGGTGGGCAGCCAAAAAGGTTTGATGAACTGAAGATTTTGATGCATCACTTTGATGTTCAGTGCTAGCAGATGCAGCTGGATTTGCAAACTGGTTAGGGTACCCACAAACCTCTCTCACTGGATGAATTATGGTTCCTTGGAATGTCGTATTTGAGGAAGGGGTTACATTGCTTTTTCCTAGGCTCCCATCCAAAACATGCACTGGTACGTGCCTTGGATAATTCTGGGTGTCTTGCATCCCTTTTATAGAAAATTTGAAGGTCAGGTTATCTGTTTGCTGACCTTGAACCAACTTCTTTGGTGAACTATTATAATTTTCTGATTCCTTATTTCTGTCATAATCTTGAGCCATCATCTGTTTGAAATCACTTTTCTCCAAATTTTCATTTCCTTTAAGTTCACTGTTAAAATAAGGTCTGTTTCTTTCATCTTGATTACACTTTCTAATTGAAGGCACCAACTCCGTAACAGTGGAAGCATTTATGAGGGACAAATGTGGAAAAGTTAAGACACCCTTTTTTCCAGAACAAAAAGAAGAACAGGCAGCTTCATCAAGCCATGTCAAACCTTCTGAACAATTTTCATCTTGATTTTCTTTTGCGTTTCCCGTATTTTCTTCATCACCAGATCTCTGCACAATAACAGGAGAAGCCTCAAGACTCAACAGAGTTATTTACAAGCTTGAAATTATCGTCAAGGAAAAGAAAAAAGAAATAACAACCTCTAGAGTTGGCTCTTTCTCCAAATCAGGTACTTGTTTACACTGCGAAGCAGACTCTGATGACAAAGGTTTCCCGTCCTTTGCTCCAACCTGAGATGTGGGAATAGTTGTACTGGTCTTTCGGGGATAAGGAAAACTTGGTTTCCTTTTAGGGCGTGGTGGTGGAATATCTATGTCAAGGGTTTGTGCCACTGGAATGTGTTTGACAAGAGCCTCCTTCTCTAACTGAAAGTGGGGAGAAAAAGTCAGAATCCTAGGTAAAATAAATTACAGTAAAAGAAGATTTAAGGAAATAAGATAGCAGACTATCACAGATCAGTTTAAGAACTTAATCATTCGCCTTTCAAATTGTTTTGTTCAAAATTTTCTCTTGAGAACCTAAATGACGATGCATCATGCAGTTGAGAAAAAACGTACCAGATGTTATTGGTGCATGCATAAGTTAAAAGGATATCGTTGACCTAGGTGGCCACAACTGGAATTGTTTCATTTGCTTGTCTATTAGTGCATGTTGAGCATTTAGTAAGAAATTATTGCTTTTCCATGGCAAGGCATTAAACAGAATGACACCCGAAAGTCCCAACTAAGTGCAAGATTTTCCCCTAAATTTAGGAAAGAAAAAATGTACATTTCAGAATATACAAAACATTTATACACAAGTCATTTTATGCCCACAGGAATATGTGCTCAGCCTTTGTATTACCCATTATTTTCTAGTCTTTAGTCAGCCGAATGTTTAGGCTGGTAGCACAGGACCAATGCTTTCTAATTTAGAAGGAAGCATCTTCATAGATACACTTTTTATAAGCCATTTTCAACCTAATAGAAAACCTGCTCCAATGTATATTAGAGCATATATTTATCTAAATATCAGTTACATAAAATTATCGAACCTCCTACTCATACATACAGAGCTAATTTGAAGCCCATAATAGCATAATAGGTTGTTCATTAGCTTGTACATATTAACTAATGTACACTGTGTACATTACGTGCATTGTGAATATATGTTACATATATATGTTATGTATGAGTTCATGCTCTTTTAGGACTAATTCGATCATGTACATACTATAATGCTATTTAAGGTCCGGACTCAATTCACCGGAACAAACTTATGAAGAAATTCAAATAAGCATACACCATGGATAAATTAACAACATAAAACCTTACACATGTCAAAACTTTAAAGTGTATCATTCGTTAAAAGTGTTGTGTCCTACCATTTATGGAATCCCAAGGACACATAGCACTGAATCATGATTAAAACTCTTATGTATATCATGCAATGCAATGCAATGGTAAGAGGAGACTTATTCATACAGCTTAGGAACAAGATTGTAAGGGAGCATTTTAGATTGATATCATATCTATAGTAACACACAAGTTTAACCTCCAAACCCTCATCAGAGATAGTAAAAAGGAGGAATGGAGAGAGGGGACTCCAAACAATTGAACATTGAACTCATGTGCCTTCTCAAGATTCTATCACCAAAGGAGATACCCTTCCACTGATGTAGACTCAACCATTCATAAAGGTAAAACAAGACAATAGTTTGTGATGAATGCAAATATTATCAAGGGTAGAATGATAGCAAGGTCATTAAACTTACATATTTAGGACACTTTAGTCCTAAATTTTTAACTGGTACATTTTAGTTCATAAATTTAATTAACATGAGACACTTTAATCCCTAAACTTTTAGGAACTAAAATGTCTCATTTTAGAAAAAAAAAAAAACTAAAGTGTCTTTTTTATACATGATGTCCTAGACTGTTAAGTTTAGGGACTAAAATTTTCAAAGAAATAAATTTAGAGATCACATGAGTACTTTTTCCTACTAGGTTGGGTGAGAGCAAGGTCATTGAACTTATAGGCTTTTCTCTGTTGACATACTCATCACCGGTCGAGGTCAGAGTTGGTAAGAAATAAGGCTATAGTTCACATTTTTCTTAGGTTGTGATGACTCAATGTTGTAGATGGCATTTTAACATTTGTAAGATTATATTATATTGTGTATGAAATCATTTAATGCTAGAAAGACCTAGCCTTTTGACCATAATGGATGGCACAACTCAAATAGACCAAAAAGAGATGCAACCTACTAATAGGAGTTGTTACTCTAAAAGAGTGCCAGTTACTGCAAAGAACCGCTCATGTATTGCGCTCTGATATGGTTTGCCTAACAAATGAACAGTGTATCCCCTGCATTCTTGCTGTATCACTATCATTTTTTTCTATGTAATTAGTTGCCATCTGAAACGAGTGCATATATGATTTCAGCTAATAATTAAAAAAGTGAAAGTTTCAACTATAAGACTTAGTGGTCACACGTACACCAATACTATATCAGTTATAAGTTCTTTGATTAGTTTTAATCTACAGCTAGACTTCTATACGAACAGATCTTTCCCCTCTCAAATGTGCAATTAGAATGAATATGAAGAGATTAAAGAAAATATATATATATGATTACGTGTACTAGACAAGCTTATAATGATCATAGCCCTTCTTAAGTTGATTTTCAGTCTCATCCCTACTTTCAAGTCAAGCTATTGCTAACACATGAAATTGATATTTTCTATTATCAACAGAAAGTAACAAGCATTTAGCACTACAATCACCACCAGGTAATAAAATCATTTATGTTCTATGTTTTTCTTTTCTAAGTTCCGATGATCATAACACATTAATAACCAAACAAACGGTCAAAAAGGCCATCAGGCCACGAACATAGTCTTTCAGCACTAGATGGTATATAGAGGTCCAGAAATCAACTCTCTGTTCCACAAACATTTATTTGCTATTGTCTGCCACAAACGGTTACTTCACTTGAAATACCACAAAATTTTCAACAAAATATTCCCAACCAAATTTCTCATCGTTTGTCTTTGAAAAATAATTGCTGCTAACCACATCTATTAAATGCCAAGGCAATTCTGTTTATCCATCTTCCAACCACACACTGGAATGAATTATTTTTATTAAAGTAGATACTATCTGGAGTGCTATAAAAGTTTTACTTTATATTTTTCATGTCCCCACATCACTTCACGAGGTGAACTAGCTTTAATGTCCTACATTTCTTCCCTCAATTTCCTTCTTTAGCTTCAAACAGAAACAAAATATGTCATACATCAATTCACTTTCGTAACTAACATAATTAAATGCATTGAAATAAGGCTGAGCAGGCCAATTTCTCACTTTTGTTTGATACTGAGTGAATGCAACACTCCAGACATAAAATACTGTGAAAATAATTGATATTTTTATTGATTTCAAATCATATACTTTACATGAAATTAGACTCTTTAAATAGAAGTTATACAAATCCATAATATCTAAATAAAATAAATAAAACAGATAAAAAAAGAATATTGACAAAATACTTACAGTTGTAACAAACATATTCATTGACAAAATATTTACTGTTATAACAGAATATTTTGAATATTTATGGAATCTCCATACTTCCCCTCAAGTTGGATCATAGATGTCAATCATGTATAACTTGTTTTTGAATTTATCAAAACTCTGTCTTTGAAGTCATTTGGTGAGAATGTCTGCAGTTTGTTCTTGGGTCGGTATGTAGGTCATGCATATAATGCCACTTTCAATTTTTTCTTTTATAAAGTATATGTCGACTTCCACATATTTTCTTCGATCATGTTAAGAGAGATGTTAATAGCTGCTTTGTTGTCGCAATATATTTTAAGTGAAGTTTCTGTTTTGACTTATAATTCTTCTAGAAGTTTTTTTAACTACAAACCTTCACACATTTCTTGTCCAACTGCTCGAAACTCCGCTTCTACACTGCTTCTGTCCACCACATTTTGTTTCTTGCTCCTCTATATTACTAAATTATCCCAAACAAATGTACAATAACCAGTGGTAAATCTTTTGTCTTCAATTGAGCCTATCTAGTCAGCATAAAAAAAAAACCTCCACTTTTCTTCCTCTTTTTTTTTAAAGAGAAGTCCCCTCCCCAGAGAGCCTTTAAGATATCTGACAATTCGATATACAGCTTCTAAATGGACTTTCTTCGAAGAATGCATTTGTTGGCTCACAATGCTAACAGCAAATGCGATACTTGATCTTGTATGTGATAGGTACATTAATTTTCCTACCAATTTCTGATATCTCTCAATTTCTACTGGTTTGTCATTACTCTTAAGTCGTTTACCGATCTCAATTGGTTTGCTTCCAAGCATACATGTTTCTTTTAGTACGTCAAGGATATATTTTCTTTGAGAGACACTTATACCTTTTTGAGATCGAGCAATTTTCATTCAAAAAAAATATCGCATTTGGCTCAGGTCCTTTACTTCAAACTCAGTGGATAAAACCTTCTTTAACCTTTCTATTTCAATTGTTTCATCTCTTGTGAGTATTATATCATCAACATACACAATCAAGATAGTTTTCAACCCATTCTTAGAATGCCTAAAGAACATTGTGTGATTTGACTGTCCTTATTGATACTCCTGATTTCGTAGTACTCTTACAAACCTGTCAAACCAAGCTCTTGGTGATTGTTTGAGCCCGTAGAAGGATTTTCTTAGTTTGCACGCCATATCTTGTTTGTCTTTCTCACAAAAACCAGGTGGCAAGGTCATAAAGATTTATTCGTCTAGTATCCCATTAAAGAAGACATTCTTGACGTCCAATTGCTGAAGAGTCCAATCCAAGTTCACTGCTAATGAGAGTAGAACTCGAATAGTATTCAATTTTGCGACTAGAGCAAAAATTTTTGTATAATCAATTCCATATGTCTGAGTGAATCTCTTTGCTACTAGGCGAGCTTTGTATCTGTCAACTGTACCGTCTGCTTTGTATTTTATAGTAAATACCCATTTGCACCCAACTGGTTTTTTTTGTTTCAACAAGTCTACTACATCCCACGTTCCATTATTTTCTAGGGCCCATAATTCTTCCACAATAACTTCCCTCCACTTTGGTATCTCCCAGGCTTCGTCAATATCTTTTGAAATTTCTATCCTGTCCAAATTAGTAGTAAAAGCATAGAATTTGGGTGATAGATGTTTATAGGACACAAATTTTGATATAAGATGGGAGGTGCATGTTCGCTTCTTAGAGCAATGGGTAAATCATCATTAGATTTAGAGTTACCTGGAGCATTTGAAACTTCAATACTTATTAGATCTATCACCGGGTCTGAGTCTTGTAGTGCATCGAACACAAATCTCCCTTCTTACTTTAATTTTGGTTTCCTTGAATAAACAAGTAATTCTTTACCAGGCTGTGTCTACATCATTTCTTATGCCTAAATCATCACCTATAAATGGCATAGTAGAACAAAGAGGTGAACTAGGTTCGAAAATGATAGACGTAGCAGGTTGAGAATTGGGATCAAGACAGATAATGGATTCAAGACTAGGTGCAGGAAATGAAATGTTAAAGGAACAAAACTGATCTTCACTTATGTTCTCCCTCTGAAGAGAAGTTTTAGATGAGTAGTAAGGAATTGACTCAAAGAATGTCACATCAAGACTAGTGTATATGGATCTAGTAGTGGGATCATAACACCGATACCCTTTTTGAGTTGGAAAATATCCAATAAATACGCATTTACGCGCACGAGGGTCTAATTTTTTTCAATAATGGGAATAAACATGAACAAAATCAGTGCATGCAAATACTTTGAGAGGAATATCAGAGATGAGATGGGATATGAGAAGACTGTTCTTGAGTGTTTGGACAGATGTTTTGAAGAATAAAACACGACTAGGCATTCTATTTATCAAGAAGGCAGATATAAGGACGACATTACCCCAGAACATTTTTGGCATATTTGTGGTAAACATGAGTGCCCAGGCAACTTCTAGAAGGTGCTAATTTTTTCGTTCAGCAATTCCATTATGTTGTGGAGTATATACACACAAAGTCTGGTGAAGAATACCATGACTCTATAGGTAATTCTTGAGAGTTTTGTTGATATATTCAGTACCGTTATCAGTACATAAGATTTGAATTTGGGTTTGAAATTGTGTTTTGATCATTGTGTTAAAATTGATGAACACATTGTAAACTTTAGTTTTATCTCTCAATAAGTATACCTAACAAACACGGGTATGATCATCAATGAATGTGATAAACCATTTTGTATGTACGATTAGGCGACCGAGATAGTCCCCATAAATCGTTATGAATTATGAAAATGGTTTTGAGAGCACGTATTTAGATTTTGAAAATGAAGTTAGATGATGTTAAGCAAGTTCACATATTTCACATTGCAACTCTAATAACTCTTTATTTTGAATAAGAAAAGGAAACAATTGTCTTAAATATGAAAAACTAAGGTGGCTCACTCTACTGGTGCCATAATAATAATTCATTATTCTTAGGAAATAATGTAGAGTTACAATTGGTAATTTGATATTGTTTATTCGCAGTAGTCGCCTCAAAATAGTAAAGGCCTTCATGTTCTCTAGCACTGTCAATCGTCTTTCTCGATGACAGGTCCTGAAATACACACGAAGAAGAGGTAAAATTAACATAGCAGTTTGTGTAGGCTGTTAATTTACTAATAGATAGTAAATTACATGATAATTTTGAAACATGCATGACAGACTAAAGAATAATAGTATCAGATATTTTTATCCGTCCTTTTCCTACAATTGGTGAAAGGGTACCATCGGCAATTTTAACTTTTAAATTTCCCACATATGGAGTATATGAAGAAAAAAGCTGGTGATTATCGATCATGTGATCTAATGCACCAGAGTCAATAATCTAGGGAGCACTTTCAGATATTGCATTTAAAGCAATTAAATAATTACCTTTGTGAGCTAATGCACCGAGTGAACATGAGAGGACTGACCAGATGTTTGAATTTTTGAAAACATTCTGTATACCTGCTCCATCTGCTCGGGATTGAAGGAATCATTCTGAGAGCTTGTGGCTTGATAACCTTGATTTTTAAAACTTTGTCGTGGTTTCCAATTTGCGGGTTTTCAATGCAATTCCCAACATGTATCTTTTGTGTGGCCCAATTTTCGAAAATGATCACACCACAAACATTTTTTCTGTCCAGAATTATTTTGGGCTCCTTGAGACAAAAGCCCATGTGACCTATTTTCATTGACTGGGCTGAAATAATTAAAAATTGGAGGTCCACGGCCCATTTGTAGTTCAGTTAAGTTGGGCCCATTCCTAGTTGGCCCAACCGGCCCAATATAAGCCCAGTGTGAATCTTCATTAAAGCCTCCATTAGGTTTTCCAGCTCCAGCCAACCTGAGACCAAAGGAAAGAGATGTTAGCGCCGTTCACGGGTCCAGCACTGTCCGTGATTCTCGCGTTGTTCGCAGCCCAACGCTGAAGAAATTTTCGCCGTTCACTCCACCACCAGCAGCACCGAGCATCACCTCACACCTCCTTTCCTCTCTCCTAATTTCAGAAAAAGCTTCCCTTACATTCAGCAATGGATTTCGGCTCAAGACCAGACTCCTTGCATCATCTAATTCGTGATTTAATTCGGCCAAGAACTTAAATACACGTTCACCTTCAATTTTTGCTCGGATTACACTATCCGAACTATTCTCCCACTCTTCTTCGGTATTTAGATCCAATTCTTATCATAATCCTAACATTTTTGTGTAGTAATCTGTGACACTCAAATTACTTTGTTTCATCTGCCAGAGTTGGGTTTTTATCTCATATAAATAAGATGCATTTTCGCTATCGGAGCAAGTCTTTTTGACAGCAAACCAAATTTCTTTAGCTGTGGGGAAGAATAAGTATGTTTTTCTAATTGAAGGTAACATAGAATGAACGAGCCATGAAATGATCATGGAATTTTCAGCTTCCCACTTCTGAATACCGAGGTTGTCCATAAATTGTTGTGCTACACCGGTGAGGTAACCCATCTTCCTTTTCTCCCGAATAATTAATTTAATTGACTGAGCCAATTCTCGGTAATTTTTTCCATTGAATTTTTCAATGGTGAGTTGGAGAGGAGAGGTCTTGATTCCATTTTGAACTGCTGTTGTCATTCCCTCTGTGCGATCGGAGGGATAAAATTGATCAAAATTTCCTTCCATTATTGATTAGCATAATGCTCTAATACCATGTAAAAAATAATTGATATTTTTATTGATTCCAAATCATATACTTTACTTGAAATAAGACTCTTTAAATAGAAGTTATACAAATCCATAATATCTAAATAAAATAAATAAAACAGATAAAAAAAGAATATTGACAAAATATTTACAGTTGTAACAAACATATTCATTGACAAAATATTTACTATTATAACAGAATATTCTGAATATTTATGGAATCTCCACAAATGTTCAATATGACATTCTTTCAAAAGATTTTACAAGAAAATGTCAACCTAAATCTGTTTTGTTCAAGACCATGTCATGGACAGTCCAGTTAATCCATCCCACCAAGCTCTTACTGTAAGAAAGAAACTTTAGTTTCTATTAAGCAATCCCTCTCAATGTTTACTTCAGCTTCAATTATAAATTTCTGAATGCCATTTAAATGCTAGACACTATATTATCCTAAAGTGTTACATATATTCATATGATAGGTGATTTTAGGTGACAAACATATGAAAAAGCAGTAGCATTTCTTGAAACCACCTGAAAGATCTCAGGGCGTCATTAAGAATAGGAAGACGGCAAGAAGATAATGTTTACATTGACAGTCCATGAATGACAGCCCTTATGTATTAAGCAGTTTTTCCCCTGATTTACAAGTGCTATTGGTATGTTTATGGCAGGCATGGCTACAAAGAGAAATCTCTATCACATAATGCACAAAAGGGGCCCTTACACAGTGGAACTAAATATATGTAGGGTGCCATTTTGTTGCTAGCTGAGTAATAAAATCAGAAAGACACAAGTCATGGAAGGATAACAAGAGTAGGTACTGATTGACCTTTGAAAAGAATTTCTGTGCATGACTTCGGATCTGCACAGCAGTCTTTGTTCCTATATGTTCTGCAACGCAACAAGTAAAAACAGGGGGAAAAGAAACAATAGAATTAAGTCTTTGATTAAGAAACTAAAGACAACCCAAGGCATAAAATTACAATTCACGTTATTTTTAAAGGAAAATATTCAGTGTGTTCACTATCTGACTAAAGAATAGCTACAATCACTAACATTAACATGTACAGCTGATAAGTATGAAACGTACAGGTCATAGTTGTAACTCAATAACCATATCAAAGAACTAAAACTAAATCAAAAGGCAACAAGTTAGTAAAAAGGTAATCCAATCAATAACCTTCTATCCGCTGCCACGCTCGCCCATAGAGTTTCAAGGCTTCAAGAAACCTATTATGCTCCTCCTCAGTCCATCGCTCCCGTTGCTTTGTGATAGTATATGGCTTTCTAGTCTAAACATTCCAGAGTTGAATTTTCCAACATTTTAGAATCGATTGGAAGAATCTTAACATGATTTCAACTTCAGTTGAGATATTTAAAAAATCACAAAGAAGAAACAAAAAAGGAAAAAAAAAAAAAAAAACATATATATATATATATATATATTTAGTATCACCTTAACAACCAAGTCTTCGGCAGATAAGCATGAATCCATTACCAGACCTGCGCAGCTAGAGCTGCTACAAATGCTGTCCAACTAGCAACGGATAAAACCAGTACCTTTCACCCTTGCTGGTGGCAAAAAAATCTGGAAAAAGTAAATTCTTAGTGATGCTAGTGAAGGGAATCTGATAAACTGATGCTACTGCAAAAGAAAACAAGCCACAGCAATTGGTAGATCCGTCTCTGTTATACATCAGCAGGATTAATCATTCCAATTTTTACATGCACTCAAGATACTTATAATTGCACTACAATCAAGAATTCAAATTAACCAAATAAACTGTTTCTAAGATTTTGTAGAATCCACTGCAACAGAGATGCAAACCGACTTTTCCCCAAAAGAAGTAAAAGAAAGATTCTTATTCAGAATTCTCACCAAAACGAACCCGAAGTCGTCATAACCTTTAAAAAAGCCACACAAAAAGAAAAAACCAAATAATAATAAGAGAGAAAACTTTAATCGGTAAGCAAAATATGAAAATAACATTCCGTATCCACCCAAAAATGCATCAATACTATGAGGAAACGCAGAAGATCAAAAGAAAAATAAACAAATGAAACAAGGAAGCAGCTGAATTCAAAGGAACTTAATTCTTTTTTGCTAAGCATAGGAGTTTTTTTTTTAACAAAGGAACTTAATTCTTCCGATGCTGAGATTTCTTCTAACTCAGAAAAACTGAAGTCTAAATTTTTCTAGAGAAGCAGAAAGTTAATCAATCCTCCTCGCCGTAAAATTCAAATTTTCATTTCGTTTTAGTCTCACTTGAGCAGCCAGACAAATCAGTAAGCTAAACCAAAAAACAAAACTTATGAAAAAGTAGTACCTTCCGAGAAAGACATTGTTTGAAAAATATTTCGTAGCAAAAATTTATCCCTCGATCATGCATGTGAGCGAACTCGGCGACGATCAATTATAGTTTCCTTCGTAGTGGTGGATGGGAATTCGAAAAACTCGATCGAGAAATTGAACAAAACCTCAAGAGAAAGAAAGAAGAGAAGAAATAATGAAATGTTATCGATATAGAAGAAGAAGAGGAAGAGACAGCTTCAATTAGACCTAAAATGCAACAACTAATAAGACAGATAGAACTTCTGTTAATACCTATAACGAAATCCACAGAGGAAACTACAAGTAATTTACAAGAAATCTCAGCCACTATTATTTATTGTGGATTTCTATTTTTTATAAATTGCTGCTTTTAATTGAGGCTGCAAAACACTCAAGTCCTCAACTGAAGCGAGGATACTCCCAGACTCTGACAAATGTCAAAAAGTTAACGGTGGATTATTTAAGCCTTGCGCTTTTTACCAATTTTTCTTTTTCTTTTTCTTTTTCTTTGTTTTGGATGTGCCCTTCTCAAATATCGTCCACAAACTCTCAAGGGGTTGGGGTTTAATCTGTAAAATCAACATGTGCCTTTGATGCAGCCATGGTCCAGTCATACAACTTGATTACACTTTTTCATCTCAATTGTTAATTGCTAAGTATATCTTGCTCGTGAGTTTCTTGTTTAAGAAATGGGCTTGGCCCAATAGGCATATCTGAGTAATTTCTTATTTTGCTTGGTAGTGTGAATTGGCACTCCTTTGGCATGTATTTGGTGTGGGGGAAAGGCAAGTTGGTCAGACTGATTTTTTATACCAATTTTCACTGTAAAGAAATTGTTTCTTTCGGTTTCAATGGACAGAGCCGACGAGCTCTTTTTTTTCCTTTGATTACTAATTGAGAAGGAAAGTTTAAATTTTTTTCTACATCATAAATTGGTATCAAAGTTGTGATTTACTATAGTTTTCGATAGCAAATGTTGCAGCTAACAGGAGTGATTATGACGAAGATCCCATGGTACTTGTAAAACAAGAACGGTGTCTTGATGTTAAATTTATCCAAATTTCAATAGATTTACATCATTCGTTGGATAAACTTTACAAGGAAATTGTTGCTGACGATGGTCGTAACTCATGACAAGTTGAGCGAGATGTAACTTGTCAAAAAGTTTCAGTAGTCGTATAGATTCAAATTCAATTACCTAGAAGTACCAAAGGATAAGAAGGTAAAAATGCGTGGCTTACAAAGTTTGTAATAGTGCTCAGGCTTAGTGGGATAGAATTGCAAGGACTAGGCAACAAATGGAACAACCTCAACTTCAAATCTACAATCTTGGTATAGACTTAAGCTTTTAATGAGGAGGCAATTTTTACTAGATAATTACAAATGGACACCATATACTCGCTGTCATCATCAAGGTAATCGTTCAGCTTTTAAATACGCTGATAAGTTCCAATGCTCAAGTGTTAGGAACAATTTAAATGAAGATAATTCATATGAAGTTCTAAGATTTGTATCCAGATTGAAAGAAATTATTAAAGACAAGCTTGACACTAGAGCACAACTCGCATTGGTCGAGGCCATTTCATTGGTAATGAAGTTTGAAGCCGAATTATCTGGCATCACAGTCAATTCATACCAAATAAGAGGTTATATAGATCCAAATTTTACATTCCTTATTCTCCCTCAAACAGTAACCCCCAATTTTTAGATTAAATAAATTGTAATGAAGTTGTATGACAGGACCAAGGCTACAACAGCTTTGTATTGTGGGCCCAAATGGCGCGGTGTATCGCTTTCTCATCTCAGCCAATAGGGTTCGAAGAATAGAGATTGGTCATTGGAGCGAGCTAGTGACCTTAGTTGGTTGTGGTGCTACCAAAGTATTCTTCAATTTGCATTCACTTTTTCATGACCTCAAATACACGAAATAAAAAATAAAAAAGAAGTTAATGCTTACTACTATTGAATTAATTTGGATATAAAATTATATATTTTTATTTTTTTACTATTACAAATGGCTTAAGTTTCAAGATTATAAGTGGATCGTTCAATTATATTATATTATTATTATTATATATATTATACACTCATTTTATATATTTGTATATTTTTTTATTTATGTCGTGTTTTCATAATATCATTATTTTCTCTGCAACAAAAAAAATATTAAAACTTTCATTTAACTAGGAGAGCAAAAAATTAAAAACGTTTATGTAACTAATCTGGAATCATACATATGGATGGTTTTAATATTATATCTAAATCAAATTAAATAAAAAATTTCAATGTATCAAGAGTCTACCAGTTTCTTTATTAGTTTTAATTTTTTATTTTTTTTTTTACATAATTACATTTCTCATATACGTATATTGTGACGCGAATGTTAGATATCTATATATTAAAGTAAAATGCGAATATTATTTATTATTGGATTTGAACTTAAATGGAACAATGTCTAAGTTATTGAAACAATGAAATGCTCTCTTTTGACATCATCAAAATTCGTTGCGGTGATTTTTTGATGATGATTGTCGGATTCACGTCAACTAAAAAAAGGAAGAAAAAAAAAACCAAATATTCCATTTATTTCAAATTATTTGTTTAGTGATCTTTAATCCATCCTTACTAAAGTGTCAACCCTTCTTCCAACCAAATGTTACCTTTTAATAGAATGGCCTCTCCAAAAGACCAGAAAAACGATCTAAAGTGTCATATAACGGAAGAAGAAGAAAGCTTTTCTTATGCAATGCAATTAGTTATGTCTTCTGTGTTATCAATGTAGTTGCAATCAGCAACTGAGCTTGGGATTTTCAATATCATAGCTAAAGGTGGTACAGAAGCTAAGCTCTCATCTTCAGAAATTGCAGCCCAATTGCCCAGTACCAATCTTAAAGCACCTTCAATGTTGGACCGAATTCTCAAGCTCTTGGCAAGCCACTCTATTCTTAATTGCTCTGTGGTCGAAGATAAAGATGGTCATGTTCAAAGGCTTTATGGTCTTGCTCCTGTATCTAAGCACTTTGTTACCAACGAAGATGGTGTTTCTTTGGGCCCTTTTTTAGTTTTGACTCAAGACAAAGTCTTCTTGGAAAGCTGGTTTGTTTTTGTTCTCTTCTTAGTCTTTATTTTTTAACATATTTTGTTGTAATCTTATGTCAGCTAACACAATAGCCTTGCTTCTGAGGGAGAACACTATAAGTAGCTAAGCATAGCAATATACTTTTTTTTTTTTTTTAAATTAAATAACATTTAGTGTAATTTGAATCTATAATAAGTAACTTATCTAGATAATTCCCGTTAATCCCATGAATTTAAGTCAACAATCAAATATCATTATAAAATTAAAATAAATAATAGGTGGACAATAAATCAAAAATGGTAATGGAGGTTCTAGGAGTTCATCTACAAATTTTTTAAATAGGTATTCAAATTATCATAACATAAATGTTTAAATTGTTTATTATATTTTATAATTATTTTTAGATAAAATTATCATAAATAAATTATTTTTACAAAAATAACAACTTTGATTATAATAGTATCACACTCAGTTAAATATATAAAAATGTAATAAAATGTGATAAAAACTCAAGGTAAAAATACAATATATATTATTTTAACAATAAATATAACACAATTTTAATTGAGAATAATATAAAATAGTATTATAGGTATTATTTTTGTTAATTTATGTTTTAAAAGCGTTAGTTTTGTGGGTTTTTCTTGTTAAATACACAATTTTTGGGACTTAATTGTTGATGCAGCAAACAAATATAAAATACCCTCAATTTAATAATCAAAGGATAGAAAGGAGCTCATCTACTCTGTTCTATTGAAAGAAGAAGCAGAAGCTCCTCTACGTGAAAATTGGAATCAAAATCACTTCTGCCATCATGCCTTTTCCCACTCCAAATACACATGCCTTTTTTTCTTTTCTTTTTTTTTTAGAAGAAACAAATACACATGCCTAACTGTGCCATTTCACAATACCATACAAAATATAAAACTTTTCATATATGTCTATTGGGCCAAGCCCATTTCTTAAAACAAAAAACTTAAAATGAAAGAAATACTAGCAATTAACAAAATAAACTGCTTCCATTAAAAAATAAAAAAAACAACAAAAAATAAAACTGCTATGAAGTTGTATGACCGAACTAAGGCTGCATTAATTGAATTCACACCTTGTCATATAATTTGAACTATATTATAAAAACTAAATTATATTTTTTGTCTACTAATTTTATTATTTTTGACATTTTGTTCACTTAACTAAATTTTCGAAACTTTTCATCCACCAATTTTTCATATTTAACAAGTTTAGTCTAAATTTAAAAATAATGGACTACATATATTAAAAAATAAGTTTTTTTTACAAGTTAATTATGATTGCTACAGTATAATTTAGTTAACTTTTAAATTTGTACTAAAATTGTTAAATATAAAAAGTTAGTAGATGAATAGTTACAAAAATTTAGTTAAGAAATCAAAATATTAAATGTGATAAAATTAATGTACAAAAAATAAAGTTCAGCCTATTATAAATTTGTAATATTTAGATTTTTTTTTTCCTTTTATTTAGTGGCAATAATAAATGAGTTTTGATTTTACTTTGCAAATGTGTGACACTCTTGATTACAGGCCTCAACTAAAAGAAGCAGTAATTGAAGGGGGAATTCCATTTAACAGAGTGCATGGAACGCACCTCTTTGAGTATCCAAGATTGGATCTTAGGTTCAATAAGGTTTTCAACACAGCAATGTATAATCACACCACTATTGCCGTCAAAAGGATGCTTGGTTCTTATAAGGGTTTTGAGAAAGTAAGACAACTTGTTGACGTTGGTGGTGGTCTTGGAGTTGCACTTAACCTCATTACCTCCAAATACCCCCATATTAAGGGGTCTTAATTTTGACTTACCTCATGTTTTAAGGGATGCCCCTTCTTATCCAGGTAGTAGGATCAAAGTGCTTATTATTTGCTATATATAGGACATATTTCTCAGTAAGCATATTTATGTAGTAAACTGCTCATTTACTTTGTAGGGGTGGAACATGTTGGAGGATATATGTTTGCTAGTGTTCCAAGTGGAGATGCCATTTTCATGAAGGTAAGGGTCCGTTTGAAATGTTCCTTTTTTGGATTGAAAGTGATTTCAAATTAGTTAAATAAGCTAAGTGCTTTCAAATTGGTTAAATCAGCTAAGTATTTAACATCTCTAAGTGCTTTCATATGTTTGCTTGTCTAAGTTCTTCAACCTTAGACTTCAAAGGATTTGTTGTGTTTTCGAAAGTGAGTTACCGATTAGGTTATATGGACGAAACTACGAATTTAAAGGGTAAAAAAGTCAAACAAATATCAGTTTGACTATAGCTTCAATTGCTATCATTTTAGTACTTTCAATATTGACGTTGATTTTAATAAATAGTAAAAAATAGAGTGTTAATCTGTCTTTCTTCATGATTTTTTCCCCCTCTCTTCGAACAGCCTTCAATTGTTAAGTTGATTACAAAACAAATATGAAAGCTAATCCAAAAATTAGATTTTGACTAGTGAATATTAATTTTGCAGTGGATTCTTCATGATTGGAGTGATGAGCACTGTATAAAGCTGTTGAAGAATTGTTTTAAAGCTATTCCAGAAAATGGGAAGGTAATTGTAATGGAGGCAGTACTTCCAGCTGTGTCAGAGTCTACAAGTGCTTTTAGCAGCAACGCTTATGAGTTTGATGTGCTCATGATGACTCAATGCCCAGGAGGCAAAGAACGAAACCAACAAGAGTTCATAGCCTTGGCTACAGCTGCTGGATTTAGTGACATCATATTTGAATGTTTTGTCTGTAACTTTTGGGTCATGGAGTTCCTCAAGTAAAGACCACATTATATATTAATTATATTTTGTTGAAATTATAATGATACACCACGTACTTATGTGCGTGTTACTTATATATAAGTTTTTTGTGTGATTAAAATAAAACAAGAGCTTCTTATAAGCATCTCCAATAAATAGAGGCAAATGAATAACCAATAAATTTTAGATAATTTCATCCAAATATTTAATTTAATTACAAATATATATATATTATTAATTTAATTAATTTTGTATATATTAAATATTAAATACATATATATATTAAATAAAAAGATAATCCTAAATTTTAATAGAGTTAGAATCCCATTTTTAAATCAAGTTATCTTTTTTTAAGTCCTACCCTTATCAAGTATATATTATTAATTTAATTTATTTATGTATATATTAAATACATATATATTAAATAAATAAACTATTTTAATTTTAATAGAGTTAGAATCTTATTTATAATAGAAATATCACAAAATTGCTCAAAATCAAGATTATAAATTTAGAATATAAAATATTATTTAATTTTTTTTATTTATAATATCAAATAAAACAAAATATACTGCTTAATTTCTTTTAAAAAAAATTCAACAATTTGTTCATGCATATAATGTAATATTAATTTTTTTTAAGTTTTTAATTATAAATTTAATAAATATTTAATAAGACATATGTTATTATATGTATATAAAATACACTTGTTTGCACGCATATATCATGTTTGATAACGATCATGATTTATGATTAATGGTTAAATAATTTATTTTATGATTTTTTAATTTTTTTTTTTTGAAATAATCATTAATATATATGTTTAATAATAGTTTTTACTTAGTAATTTTCAAGAAAAAAATAAAAATAAACTACAATTTGTTTGATAACGCTTTCTATTTAAAAAAAAAAAAAAACTAAAATAATCAGCAAAAATTTTGGTTACTATTTTTAATCAATTTATTCTAATATTTATAATCAAAAGTCAACTTGATTTACACCTTGAAAAAAGTTTGGTAAAAATGAAAAAAGAAAATTAAAAATGAGAAATGTTATAAAAAACATTATTTTTAAAAATTTATAAATCAACTCATATTTTAACAATATTTTTTTTAAAAATATAAAAACTAAAAATTGTTTTAATTTATATCTGATTAAAAAATTACTTGAATAAAATAAAATAACTTGGAATAACAATCGTTATTAAATACTCTTAATATTTCATGATTTTATTGAATTAGTATGAATAATTTATTCAATCAAATTGGTATGAACATTAAAAAAATTGGTGATTTGATCGAATTAGTTTGAATAGTTTATTTGATCAAATTGGTACTTTAGTTTCTGATTAATTTAAAAATCAATTTTTTAAATTACGTATAATTTGTCACACACAAAAATAAATTGTATTTGAAACTTTATATACATTGAATGATGGCATTAGATTCTCAAGAATAATATTGAATTTAATTATCTCAAATAGCTGTTATGATATAATTTGAATCTGATTCCTTATAAATCTACTAGCTAGAAAGCAGGCATCAGGGAATCACATTCACATATATAGTTGTTCGAAAAGCAGATGCCTTTGGGAGATGCGATGCCCACCGTTACATAAATTGTTGATTAAGAGAAACTTTTACATCATGCGTGCTCATCAATAATGTAGAAAATTACATTCTATATATATATATATATATATATATTTAAATTATTAAGATAAATCATATATTTTTCACTTACTTCATCACAAATATGTAAAATACACCTACATTCCATAAATGCTATAGAGTTCTAACTTAGCAAGCTGTCTACAACAGACTCAAACTCTATTATGATCGCTTACATATTGGATGAGGATGTCTTCAATATTTTGAAAATTGTTATGAGATCATACCACAAATATAGTTCAGTACACTTTATTCTTACCATTGAGTTCATTCTATTTGATTAGACCTGTCACCAGTACCAGTGTTAAAAAGTTTACTATCACTTTAAAGATTAAAAAAGGAACCTATCTTCTCACACAAGTCAGATCCTCAAACAATTTACTTTGATACCAGTTTGTAGTAAACTTAACATATTCATAAAAACTCTCAAGCTCTATAAAATTCTAAATCAAAAGACCAACCTTATTGAAAAATGCTATTGAAAAGAGTAACTGAATCACTTACATTTATATTTTGACATTTGTTGGAACCCCATTTCTTATAAATGTGTGTAATTTTGTTATATATATATGTTGAACTCTTGTTTGGTTGAAGGGATTTTTTTGTTTTTGTTTTGAAAGAGTTTGCTTAAAGAGACAACACCACCACTTCGCCAAAAAAATCCAACTTTGCATTATAACAAGGTTGGCTGGCTCGTGCAAGCACGAGCTTTGAGCTATATTTGGACATAATAATGCATTAGATGTAATTTTTAGCCAATAGTCTATCTTTGATGTTTAACTGGCTATCTGTAAAATATTCTAAATATACTGAGGATGCAATTATTATTCTGGGATGCTTTATGAGCATGATTTTCACTATGTGACTCACTACTTACATTTAGCCAGATTTAAAATTAATTTATATTTTTAAATAATTATTATTTAATCAAAATAAGACTATTCGTAAAAATATAAAATTTAAAATAATATTATAAATTTTCTTACACTACAATTGATATTTTTTTGTTTGAATTATATATATATATATAGCATGTCTGGTAAATGTATAATTGTACAAAAGAAATAAAAAATAAGACAATACCAATAAAGTTAAACTACTTTACAAACAACCAAAATTATAATATTTTGAAAATATACATATCTTGGATGAAAAATTAGGCACTAAATTATATGATATTATGTCATTTTTTTTTCTTATTTTTATATTTTAAATCTTATATTTTTAAAAATAATATGATGTGAAAATAAATATTAGTATTTTTATAATGTAATTAACTTATAAATAATAAAGTTTTTGAACTCTAACGTTTTAATATAGTTAATAAGATGAGATAAATTCATACTTATAATATATAAGAGCAAATTCAAACTTACATAGACAATTAAAAATTATTACAATAGCAATTATTAATCTTCCCTTGATTTAAATAACATATATTTAATTACTTAATAAATAAAAAAATTATTTAAGTGTAATATGATTAGTAAATAAGTTAGATTCACAACATAGTTGAGTATAACCCCTTATCTAATGGTATGTGTACAGAATCCCATATTAAAAGCAAAAGTTAAAGTATTGATATTGTACTTTTAAATTATGATACTTAATTTAGTTAATATGAATGAAGGTTATTTAAGTAATCAACAAATAAAAAATTATTTAGCTATAATTTAGTTTGTACTTAAATTAAATAAAAAATATAATATAATTCATAATCTAGTGATAAGTATACAGTAGGTTATCTAAAAAACAAAAATCAAAGTTTTGGTATTGTCCTTCTCATATGTAATACTTAATTACGATAAAATAAATAAAACTTGTATAAATAATCGGTAAATAAAAAAAAAATATTGAGTGTATTTTAATTCATACCTAAATTAAACAAAAAAAAAAAAGTTATAATTCAATATATGTGGGGTTAGTATAGAGTACTTCATATATGAAATAAAAATTCAAGTATTAATATTATCATAATACAAAATTTTCATATTATTATTGTACATATTTTTTTATTATAAAATAATGCTTTAGAAATTATTGTTCTTACATTATAATGTCTATTTGATTTTATAATTTAAAAAAGGTAAGGTAAAAAAAAAATCATGTCCTACAACAAAGACAAATCCTTCGCTTTTTATTTAGTTAATGAAAAAAAAGTAATAACGTGTATTTTGATTCGTAACTAAATTGAGAAAAAAATATATATAATTATAACTCAATATTTAAGTGATAAGTATAAAGTATTATGAAATGAATGTTTAAGTATTAATATTATCATAATATTAAAATTTTATATTATTATTATTGTGCATTTATAATGTTTTAAAAATTCACATTTTTATATTATAGTATACATTTGATTTTGTAATAATAAAAAAAGATGGAGGAGATATAAACGACTGCAGCGAAGAACAAAGCAACCTTCGCTTTTATAACTTTCTTAATTTTATTTTCTCTTAATATAATTTTCAAAAGAACGTGTTTTATTTATTTACTTATAATTCCTATAAACTAAATATCCGTTTAGCTGGCCACCTTAACTCGTACAGAGTATGAGATAAAGACGAAAAATTACACAAAATAATATTTTAAAAATTTATTCTCATCTAAAAAAATACATATTTATTGTCACACACAAATTAGCTTAGGTTTACATGCAATTTCTAAATTCAAAGTTGCAAACAAACAAAAGAAAATAAGTAATTATTATACTTTTTTATTAGATAGCATAATATTTTGATTATTTTAATTTTTTAAATTAAATACATTAATCATATTTCTTAAAATTGGCACATTTTAATTATTATTATTTTTTTTTTTTGCTAATTTTAGTTTTTTGGATAATTTTTGGGATAAAAAAAATTAAATATGATTAAATTGAATCTTACTAATACGTAGATATTTACAAAAAAAAAAAATATCTCAAAATTTTGGATAAAAGTGAAAAATATAGTAACTAAAATAATTAAAACTATCCAAATATAACTAAAGTGTCTATAAACATAAAAGTATGATAATGAAAATATATTAAATTAAACAAATATGATCAATGTGTTGAATTTATAAAAGTAAAGTAACCTCATGTGTACTTTTTTTTTTTTCTTCCCTATTACCACCGACCGAAAATCTCTTAATAAATTTTTTGTTAGATAAATTACATAGAATAATACACCTAAAATTTATATAAAAAATTATTAATTTAATAACATTGAATTGAACGTGGTATAATTAAATGGAGCTTAACATCAAATAAACATATTTAAATGACTACAATTCAAGTTGAATGGATGTTAAATATGAATTAATGAATTGAACTTTTTTAATAATAAAAATATATGAACTAAATATAAGTGATATTTTGTAATCATATATTTAAAAAATGTTATTTTTATAGGATAAGAAGTATTCATTTTTAATAATTATGATGTTCCTAAAATACTCATTTATCATAATTAAGGGATTAAATGTAATAAATTTTTATTATAACAAAATTAATAATACTAAATTCAAAAATTATAAAATTAAAGTGCTTATTATCCATAAATTAAAGAAGCATAATGAAAAATTAATGAACTTGCCCTTTGCGCTATTTCATGTATCGACTTTGCAAGTAGATGAACCAAGCAAAGGAACTTGACCAACAAAACCTTTCTTCAAAGCAACCAAAACATCACACTTTACATACAAACCATAATGAACCGTCTTTATAGCACCAACTTTCCATCTAATCCTACCCAACAAAACCACCCTCAAATCCACCACCCCACATGTCTCATCAATTATCAAACCATTCACAACCTCCACCGATACCGGCACCGGAGCTCCACCTCCAAGCACCGGCGATAATGCCACCGTGCTATGCTTATGACTATAAAGCGGTGGCAACATCACTTGTGAAGTAATGGCTTGGTTTCTGTAAGAGACAAAAACAGAGAGCTTGTCATAGTAAATTGAGACTTTCTTGTTTGGGTTTCTGGTAAGGATAGTGAATTGCATGGTGGTGGTCAAGCAGGGTGCATATGAAGACACATTGAGGTCGTATATTGCGGCACCGACTACGGTGAATTGGGGCTTGTAAGGACGGTAGATGAGCCAAAGAGTGAGAGCTGTGATGCCTGCTAAGAGGAGGAAGATTGCTATGACTGTGCAAAAGGCTCGGCGTGAATTGCTTGGAGGGGTGTGCATGTCGCAGTAGACTGGAGGACTTTTTGTTTCGCAGTTGGTTTGAGTTATGTGTCTTGTTGTTATAGGTGGTGGTTTTTGGCGGACACGAACTGAACCGTTCTCTTCTGCCATGAATATTGATTGATTTAATTTTAGGAGATCGATGTATGTATGTATGTGACAAGGATAGTAGTTTTGGACAGGAAGGTTGGGTGTTGATGAAGTAGTGTGAAGTAAATTTGAGAGAATGAGGAAGCAGAATAATAGGTGGGACAAATGGAACAAAAAAGGACGAGAAAGGAATAACTTCATATTAATTATAATTTCAAATAAATTGTGCCAAGGGTGAGATGAGAAAAGCTTTTATTATAGCCAATTTCATGAAAGAGGTGGATGATAATTTGGAATATAATATAAACACGATAATATAAGAATAAAATATTTAATTATAATTATTCAATAAATTTTTTATATTTTTAAAAATCTTATTATTTTTTATTATTTTATGTTGACAATATGAAAAAATTAAATTAAACTTTTTAATGTGTAAATTAACATGTTAATATGGCATGATTAAAATTAAAACACGATACAATAACATAATATGAATACGATTAATTGACACCATTTATCACTCTTAATTATTTTACATAAATATGTTTATTTAAATGCACAAGGTTCATTTTAGTGTAAATTTTCTTTGTCATTAATATGCAATAGAAACTTATGAATAAATGATATATTATTTTTCTTTTTATTCTCCTTTAAGTGAGATTTGAATCGCACGATAGTCTAAACAATTGGGTAATTATGTGTAAGCCGCAGGTTTAAGGTTTAAAATTTGCGTTATAATGTTAAATTGAACACGACCTTTAATACTTTTATAATTTAAAAACTTAAATAAATGCGGATGATTCGGAAGACGTGACCGTGACTCTAATTCCACCAAAATTTTATTCTACAATTTTTTTCTTTCAAATATGCTATTTTTAACTTGTACTAAAAATTTATGCTATTTAACTATTATTCTAATTGGTTACAAAATGATTTACTTTTATATAATAAAGGCTTATTTTTTTAGTTATTTTTATCTAAAGTTGCTCCTCGGTATCAAATTACTTTCTTTTTTGGACTAAAGCAAAACCAAATTATGCACCGAATTTTTTTTTCTCCTTCAGTAGTTTGAACTTTGATGTATAAAAGTGCTTTTCGGATGCTAAAGCACGATATGTTTTTAAAAACACTTTTAAATACCATGAAAGCCACTTCTTATAGCACTTATTCCAGAAAATTTTATGATGTAACTAGTAATAATAGTGGTTTATGTTCTCACTCTGATAATTTTTTTTTTAAATAATAAAATAAATATGTACACCATATATTAATATCCCATTCTATGATAGAATGTCACGTGCATTTAGTTTTATAAAAGTATTTAAAAATTAATAAAAATAACACTTTTATAATTTATAAGAAAAAAAATAATATTCATTATATTTAACTGAGGTCATTTACTTTACTTATTTAAAAAAAAAAATTTATCTCATTATTTTATATTAAATACAGATTAGTTAAAAATCCTTTAAATTAAATTATATTCATTTAAATTTTATTAATATTAAATTCAGTTTAATTAGAAGCAATATAATAAGTGGATAATTAAAAAAATAGAGTTTTTTTTTAATTATTTACAACCAGGTATATCTGTGGTGTTGTTATTTATTTATTTTTTAAAATATCGTTCATCCAAAATCTCAACGTTTATTTAAATAAATAAAATATTGTCCCCCAAACGACATGTAGTTCACCCCACTTGTTTTGGATTTGAATCTCTTGGTAGTTGCTTCCGCAACCAGCTTCAGGGCTTGATAACCATAACTGGAATTCCAAAAACCAATGCAGCTCCAACATTTTGCTCGAATTGGAACCTCTAAAGCTTGGATAACATTAACTCGTTCTATCCAACCAAAAACCCAACAATTACTTTTCCGTTTTTCATCACAGCCTCACGAAGAAGTTGATTCTGATCCTCAGAAACGTGAACACCCCACCACATCTCCACTTGCCTCTCCTTCCAAAATCCAAAAGCTCATCGCTTCTCAATCAGATCCTCTTCTAGCAAAAGAAATCTTCGATCTTGCTTCTCTTCAATCCAATTTTCGCCACACTTATTCCACCTATATCACTCTCATTCTCAAACTTGGTCGCTCCAATCACTTTTCTCTTGTTGATAAGCTTCTTATTCATCTCCAGGCTGAAAATTACCCCATCAACCCAATTCTCTTTTCCGACCTTATAAAAATCTATGGAGAAGCTAATATGCTCGACATGGCTTATAGAACATTCTATACCATGATTGAGTTCAATTGTAAGCCATTGACCAACCACTTGAATCGCATTCTTGAAATCCTTGTTTCTAACAGAACCCATGTCCGAGTTGCTTTTGATCTTTTGAATGATGCTCGGAATCATGGGGTTTTGCTCAATACTAAATCTTACAATATCATTTTGCGGGCATTATGTACTAATGGTGATCTTAGTATTGCGTACCAACTGTTCAACAAAATGTTTAAAAGAGACCTCGTTCCTGATGTGGAGTCTTACCGGATTTTGATGCAGGGTTTGTGCAGGAAAGGTCAAGTGAATACAGCTGTGGACTTTTTAGAGGACATGTTTAACAAAGGTTTTGTTCCAGACACTTTGATCTATACCACGTTGTTGAATAGTTTGTGTAGGAAGAAGAAGCTCAAGGAAGCATACAAGCTTCTATGTAGGATGAATGTTAAAGGGTGTAATCCTGATATAGTTCATTACAATACGGTTATATTGGGCTTTTGTAGAGAAGGACTTGCTATACATGCTTGTAAGGTCTTTGAGGATATGGAGTCAAATGGGTGCTTGCCAAATTTGGTATCTTATAGGACTTTGATTAGTGGGTTATGTGAACAAGGAATGCTTAAAGAAGCAAAAAAGTACATTGAGGAAATGAGGTCAAAAGGCTTGTCTCCTCATTTCTCAGTTATTCATGCTTTGACACAAGGGTTATGTAATGTTGGTAAGGTTGAAGAAGCTTGTGGTGTCTTAGAAGAGCTTATAAAACATGAGGAAGTTCCTCATGTAGATACTTGGGCTGTATTAGTCCCCAGAGTTTGGGAAGGGAAGGGAATGGAGATAATAAACAAAATTGAGAAAGAAGTTGCTAAAGATAGAAATAAAGCAAGGCAATGAAGTAGTGGAAGCAGCTATTTAGTTTGTTATACTGGGTCATTCTAGGAGAGGAGTTTTCTTGCCAATCCATGGTAAAACTGTAGGGTTGTCATCTCAGTTCTGGATAAATATTTAATATATGGCTGCTACTTAAGTTTTATAATTATTCATAATACGAGTTTGTAACATTTTTTTTCCTACCCTATTTTCAATCTTTCGAAGTTGAGTAAACCGAAGAAGATTTATTTGTTTTTTGGTTTTTCAAGTTGCATATTCAAATTACTCCAACCCGCTTTGATTAGAAAACAAAACAATGTCCTTATGTCCGCAAAAAATACAAATAAAGTGGGTAAAAAAATTTATCGAGAGTATTTGCCCTTCCAAACAAGTTAGATAGCCAATAACTTTTCTGATTAGTTTTCATTGAACAAATTAGAGGTGTACGTACTATGAGTAAATTAAACTACCAATGTCTGTTTTTAAAAAATAAGAACACATCTTATTCAATAAAATTAATCTGAGTCATTATTGAGTTAGATTTTTAAAAAATAAGAACACGTCTTATTTAAGAAAATTTATAAAATCAATCTAAACTGAGTCGTTTAGATTAAGTTAGATTATATTATGTTTAATTAATGTTGTGTTGTAGTGTGTTAGTGTTCTTTTTTTCGACCTTTAAATTTTTTATACTCATTTGTTTTAACAACTAAACAAATATTGCATTAAATTTTATACTTTAATAATTGATTAAAATTAAGGCCTAAATATTTTTTAATTATTTTCAAACAATAAATAAATGTTGGCAACATAGACTTGGGGTCTCCTTAGCATTGAGGCTGAGAAACTAGACAGGATTAAAGTAAGAATTAGTTAGAAATAAAGAGGGTAAAGTGGGAAACAAAGAAAAATTATTAGCTTTATTATTATTTTTAATTTTTTTATTTGATGAAATTATTATATTAAAAAAAATGATATCATATAAGTATAGGATGAGTCGATTTTTACAAAAAATTTAGTTTCAAGAACTACTCCAATTCATAATGGAATGTAACATGGACTGAGTTAGATTGTGTTGGATCGGATGTGATCTATTTTTTAACACCCCTAGAACGAATATAAATTAAGGATAAAACAACCAAAATTGAATTTAAGAGCCAACCCTAAACAACAAATACTTCTAACATTTCAGAGCCATTACAATCTTTTGAAGTGGCTAGTTGTAAATAAATACACAACAATGCATCCAAGAATTAGATCCCAACACATGGACAAAAGAGCAATTTTGTAATATTAGACCTGAGCAGTTCCTTCTGTGAATTTGGGATCCTCACATCTGTACCGCCCATCAGGTCCAATTCCAAAACCTTTTGGATCTGCAAAAACGTTCTCCAACAGCTGGCTGCGCGATGGAGCAGGGCTCTCATCTGCAAACTCAACAGCCTCCTCAACCACCTCATCTATCTTCTTCTCAATGGCCTTCAACTCTTGCTCGCTGGCCAACTTGTTTTCAACCAAGTATTTCTTTAGGGCTGTAATTGGGTCTCTTGCAGCGTAGCGTGCCTTTTCAGCTACAAACAAAACCGTGGATTTAACATAGATGATCATCTAGTAGGACCAGTCATTCTAGACCAAATCTAAACATTCATTCAGTGAAAATGGTACTTTTTTTGTTCATGCATCTAGAACAAGATGGAAGATGCAGACAAAGGTGAAAAGAAAGCAACATAAAGATTATGGTAAAGTGCATCACGTTTTTTATTTTTAATTATTTTTCAGTGATTTTTAATGATGTAAATTAGATATCTGATTCTGATTTTCACTTTTTAAAGAATCACTTATTATATAATCTTTAAAAAGAAGGATGGATTTATGATTTATACCTTTTTTTTTTTTTTTTTTTTCCTACCGAGTAAATCAAGTCTAAATATTGAAAAAATGATTCAAAAGAAAATTTTATAAATCACAACAAATTTTTTTTTTTTTTAAGGTTTATGAAAAAAATTAGAATTAAGAAAGGGTTACCAAACAACTTAACTTTGATTTTTAAATTTTTCCTAAAAATCACCAACTAAAAAAATGTTATCATTAGTAATTATTTTTTACAAAATAATCCAAATTACAAAATAAATTATTTAATCATAAATCAAAGTTGTTATTAAACATGGCATTAGTCTATCTATTGTGTGCTAAAAGATCAGAAACTGCATCTTCCCTAGAGCAGTAAGACTATGGAAAAAATATCTGTTATACCTACACAATTCTCAAACATGTACTCAAAAGTACACAATCTACTTAAAGGTGAAGAGCATGTAAAGAGCATGTAGTAAATGAAGCTAAGAGACAACACAACTTGTAGAAGATATAACCGTAATTGGAATTTTATGATAACTAGAAGTAAACACACACAAAGGGAATCTATAAATCAAATACTCACAAGGATCACGAAGCTCATCAGGATCTGCCAAAGAATGCCCTCTGAATCTGTAAGTCTCACATTCCACCAATGTTGGTCCTTCTCCTCTCCTGGCCCTTCCAATTGCCTCCTTTGCCACCTCCCTCACCTTCAAAACATCCATCCCATCGACATGAACCCCCGGCATGCCAAATGCAGGTCCTTTCTTCCAAATCTCAGGATCAGAAGTAGCCCTCAGATGTGACATTCCAATTGCCCACAAATTATTTTCCACAACAAACACAATTGGCAATTTCCACAATGCAGCCATGTTCAGACACTCAAAAAACTGTCCATTGTTACAAGTCCCGTCACCAAAAAATGCCACTGTAACATGATCAGAATCTGCTTCCTTCAATACCTCACGCCTATACTTTGCTGTGAATGCTGCACCAGTAGCAACAGGTATTCCTTCACCAATGAAAGCAAATCCGCCAAGCACATTGTGTTCTTTTGAGAACATGTGCATTGAACCACCTTGGCCTCTGCAGCAACCAGTGGTCTTCCCAAAGAGCTCGCTCATCACAGCACGAGCAGGAACACCCTTGCTCAGTGCATGTACATGATCTCTATATGTGCTCACCACACAGTCTTCCTTTTTCAGAAGCTTGATGAATCCAGTTGATACCGCTTCTTGACCATTGTAAAGGTGAACGAAACCAAACATTTTGCCCCTGTAATACATCTGAGCACACATGTCCTCAAAAGCTCTGCCCAATATCATGTCTTCATAAACCTCCAAGCCTTCTTCTTTCGTGATCAACTGAATACAACAAACATTTGAAACCCCAGACAAAGTTAAGAACTTCTTAATTCCATGATAAATCCTTCATTTTGGAATCTCTTGAATAAACTAAAATAAAATTGCCCCAAAGTTTAACTACCATGTAAATGATTAACTGCAAGTCAAATAATCTGATTCAACAATTTCTGAATTTCAAAACCACGCAGCAAGCAATTTCTGATTAAGTTCAACTAAAACATTGCAAATACATAAATCCAAAAAGAGAGAAATTGAAAACATAAACTTCCATTTGATTTCTCTGAGTATGATAACTTTTAGAACAAATTAGAGCACAGGATTGCAAAAAACTACCAGGTTGGGTGAAGATTGACGCTTCTTCTCCTTGACGACATCAGATACAGCAACAACAGCAGATCGACGGTGGGCAACAGAGTGATTGGACTTGGAAGCAATAGTGTTGGAACAAAGCTTATGGGTAGATCCAAGAAAAGATGAAGTCTTAAAGAAAGATGGGTTGTCGTTGGATCTGGGAGTGGTAGCATTGATACGAATGGGTTGGGCAAACTTGGTGGCGGAGAACGACATTGCGCTCATTGATTTTAGTTTTATGGGGACCTTTAAGGAGGAGTTTGGGAACCCAAAAACAGTATATGGGTGCCAAACTCAAGGGAAGGAAAAAAGGTGGGAAAATTGATAGAAAGTGAGGGAAAAAGAGAAGAGAAGGTAATAAACGAAGAGGAAGGGCAGTAGCGGAGTAAACGAGGATGAGCAGCTTGGGAATACTCGTCAAGACTGCGTTGTGATTATTGCCAGGAATTAGTTTGACTTATGTAATTGAAAACAAAAGAACAGCCACTAACCCTCAACTATTTTTTATTTTCTTGGGGAAAAAAAAACAGGGAGACCGGATAATATTTATTTATTTTTATTCACTTAAATTAATGATAATATTAAAAATATTAATAATGATTAATATTTAAAATTATTATTAAATAAATTTTTATTTAAATCTATAAATCTTTTACCACTCAAATCCATGATCTGTGCAACACTCAACTAATTGCTACTGCACTTTAAATTCTTTGGCTCGACCCGCTTGTTGTTTGGATTCGTGACCTGTAATTGTAAAGTCACACCCGTTTGGTACCACTCTTTTTTTTTTTTTTTTTTTATTAAAAATAATTTTAAATTAATTGAAATATTTTTAAAGTTATTTGATATTTTTTATAAAAAATAGTTTTAAAAATTTAGAAAGCATTATTTATATATAAAAAAAGTGATATTTATTATATTTTTTGTTATAAATTGTTGAAAAATTAACTCTATAAAACATTTAAGCAATTAGGAAAAAAGTTAACCTTGTTTTAATATATCTATCACTCTCCTATAAGTAATGCCTCTATGTAACTTGCAGGTCAAATATTTACAATTCATTTAAAATTATTAGATCTTGAACGCAAGATTTCCACCTCAATATCATGTTATAAATTGTTAGAAAATTAATACTCTCTAAAGCTTGTGCCATTAGAAGAAAAATCAACAATGTTTTTATACATATATCATTTTTTAGATAAATAGTTTAAGATATATGCATATCTTTTAAATTAATTACTAAAATATTATTTTAAACTACTTATACTAATTTTATATCAAACACTTTTGTACTTTTTTTAAAATTATTTTTAATTAAATCACTTATTTTAAAAGCAAAAAAATAAAAAAATAAAAAATAAAAACAAAAACCTCTTTTTTTAAGATCAAAAGCAATTAGATTAACACCAAATAAAATAAATTAAAAAAATCAGTTCAGAAAGATAGCAATTTATGATTTCATTTTCGTAGAACAATTGGTTGTATCATTTTTTTTTTTATAGATTTTATCTCCATCTTTTAATCAAGAGATATTATATTCATACAAGCCGTGCTACTAACATTACTTTTCTTGTAGCTAGTATTGATTCTACTAACATTAACGTATATAATTTTAGGTTATGGATGTGAGTAGTTTTTTTTTTTTTTTTTTAAATTATAATATAGTTTAAAAATTAAATTAAAAAAATGCAACATTAGTATTATGTATTCAAATGAAACTCATCATTTTCTTTGGTAGCTAATGTTGCTGTGCTACTAGCATTAACGTGCATAATATCTTAGGTTATGGATGTAAGAAGGGCATATAAAAAAAAAGTTTATAGAATAGTGTAAAGATTTTATTAATTATCATATTTAAAAAATACAAAAACATTATTATTTATTTAGATGAAACTCATAAATATAAATAACACAAATAAATAATGATGCTCAGTATCTCCAAATAATTATAAACTTCTCCATGTTGCTCATCTTCGAAAAAGACGTATTAATAATTCAATTTATAGTTTCTATTTTAGTATAATTGATTAAATATTAATATATCTAGGTTAAAAATATTAACTTTCTCTGTGTTTTGTTTGAAAAGACTTTCCTCTCCACTTTTAGTACAAGTTTTGTACACTTGGATTTAAAAGGACTTAATGCAATTATTACATTTTTGTGTTAATTAGTTAAAATAAACAATGTGGATTACTTTTTATTCTCACTTATTTATTAAAAATATATATATATGCCTATTATTAATAACATATCTAGTGCATACACAAATTCAAAAAAATTGGTCTAGCACATTTGGATGTGAAATGGGAAGATGGAATCTGTTACGAGTCTTTTGGTAGTTTTGGAATGTTTTAGAAATAAGTTTTTCACACCGGTAATTAAGGGGTCCATAGCTCAGTGGTAGAGCATTTGACTGCAGATCAAGAGGTCACCGGTTCGAACCCGGTTGGGCCCTTTTATTTTTTATTTTTTAATGTACTACTGCCGTACTATCCTTCCATTATCCAATACCTGTCTACCTCACACTTCTATAGAATTTAAGCCATTATATAATTTAAATAGTATTTCTTTTCAACAGATTTATACATCATTCATTAAATAATTTATTTTTCAATCTTTAATTTATCAACTATAAATGACATATAATCAGAATCAATTCGATCACATTTTTATTTATTTGAATTTAGTCTCTTCTACTTTACCTAACATTTTTTTTTCCTTTATTATGTTATACCTTTCCATCATTTCTTAAGTGTCATAGGGTTTGATTATGTAAAATTTGACTCATTTTTTCATTGAGCAAAAATTACAAAAGAAGTTATATTAAAATTTCAATTAAAAATAAGTGCTATTTAAAATCTTTATTTTTTTTTTCTTTCTCTATCTCATAGGTACAGTGTTTGAATCAATAAAGAATTTTTTTTATTATCTGTATAAACGTATTTGTATAAATTAATATTAATACATTCTAATTTTTTCTCAATATATTTTAAGAAAAATTTCGAATTAGATCCTAAATTAACAAGTTAGTGTAAGCTTATTTATGTAGTTATGTACTCTTCAAATAAGAATCCATACTTTCAAAGATCCAGGCTTTTAGGCTTTTGTGCTTTAGTGGGTCTTCGAGCTCATTCCTCCCAAGTTGGTCCTTCTCTTACAGCCGCTAATATAGGTATAGCAAGTAGGGAAAAAAATAAGCACTTTAATAAAATAAAATAAAAAGTCTTATGGTGCCCCAACCAAATCTTATTCTCCAATATGAATTTTTTTTTTTCAATAAAAAAAGAAAGAAAGATTATGCCACTTCACCTATAGCGAATGAAGAAGTTCTTCTTAATAAGAGTACTCTCCAACAACCTCTCTTTGCATTCAAAGATCTTAAGATAACGTGCTATTTAACCAAATATTTCTTATTTTTATATAAGTTCATTGACTTATTCGCATAGTAAGGTAAAGAAAGTACTAAAGAGTAGTAAAATGAGCATATCACAAAAAGATTCTAAATATGAAAATGCGAGAAGAAGGAAATGAAGAACATATACAAAATTTTCCCTCCTTACAAAAGATAATAAAGAAGAGAAAGATACAGAAGTAGTACATAAAAGTGAAAAGCTCAGCCAACATGGCTTAACAAACAGTCCCTTGGCTCAAGCCAACGAGGTCGTCGATGGGTGCAATTACTTCTTGATGATTTTCTCCTTGCCTGTTATAGTGTGTACTAATGTCAAAAATTTCTCATGTCTCAATATGATAATAGAAATTTGTTATGTCTTAATACTAACAATAATAAGAAAACTCACCAATTATATTCGATCTCAATGATGACCCTTTTAGTTTCATATCCTCGAGTTGCTTGTTTTTGGTCGGTATTTCATTTCTTGTCAAACTATTACTACTATGATTCACCTTTTTCATGAATTCCTGCAGATAATTAATTAATTTAACTGCATGAGAATTTCGTCAACAGTACGATGAGGGACTGAGTTGAGATCGTTATTGTCATCGTGGAGAGATGCGAGTTAAGTAACCAATTCAAGCAATTCAATTCAAAAAAATATTATGTTGAAAAAACTCAAAATTTTCAATTTTCACATATATACTCTGGGTTTTTGCTTGGTGGTTACTAAAGGCTGACATACAGGTCATCAACGACACTGCGTTTTTACTTTTAATTTTTCTACTTACGACACGTAGTTTGAAACATAGTATCGAGTTAAATCATAAAACTCAAGGTACATGAATTCTGGACTGTGGCCCAATCTCTTTGTAGGATGGGTTAAATCATAATACCTAATCTATTGGGCTCCTCTAACCCAACAAAATCCACTGGCCTCCACAATATCATCAGTAAGATCCACCTAATAATATTCTCAAAGGTGCATCTAAATTTATTTATCTACGGATAAAATTTAAAATCAATAAATATTATTTTCATAGAAAAATGTCTATTTTACAAATAGTTAAGTGTTATACTTTTTTTTGTTAGGTTAAGTTTTTAATTATTATAGTAATAATGTTTATTGTTCTAGAATAGTAAATTTTTTTACGAATCAAAAAAGCACAAGCACCTTAATGATCTTGTGATAGAGGTGGTACCCAATATTTTTTTTAGATGTTGATTCGAATTATTGTATTATCAAATAATTGGTAAGTGTATTATAAAATAGATTATACCATCTCAAAATAAAGATACAATAAGTTCCAAGCTATTTTTTTTTTTCTTTCCACACTAAATACTTCCGTTGATATGAACAAGTCCACAAACAAGTTTAAGGGGAATCATTATTGAATCTTTAGATTTGAAAATGAACTTTTTTTCCATATCACTATTTAACAATTGAGAATATTTTTAGTTCTGACATCTCGTGAAAGTGCTTCTAATAGGGAAAAAAAATGCTTCAATACCAAACCAAAATTTTTTTTAACCACTTTCAGGTTTCATAAAACACATATTTTAATTCTAGACAAAAGCACATATGAAAGCACTTTTTTCTTTCTAAAACTGCTTTTATTTGAAATCATTTTTAACAGTAGCACAAACAAATAAATCTTAAAAAACATTTTTCATAATGTAGTTTTATCAACTATAGACATTACAAGGAACTTTATTAGGATTTTTCATCTACTCACTTAATCTCATAATAGAAACTCAATTGGACATAAAGAAGATTACATTGTATTCATAAAGAATGAGAGATGCACGAGTTTTTTCTATTAATGGTGTGGATTGAATTATTATATCATTCTAAAAAAATCCTAATTACTATTCTTATTATTATTAACCAAAAATGAATGATAGGTTTTTTTTTTTTTTTTAATGATAAAACATACAAAACCATTGCCTAAAGTAGTACAATTTTCCAAATGGGGATTTAAAACATTTGGCTAGTAAAAGAGTCAAACACAATATGGTGCGTCCCCTATTCAAATTCAGGACCTTCATGTCCCCATCACATCATCACTTGTAATAATTACAAAATTGCCACCCTTTTCACATAGAAATTCCAAAGAATCCAAGGCAAATGATGCAAAATCCGCATGCCCAACTTTGAATATGAGAACTAAGAAAACAAAAAAGCAAAAAAAAAAAAAAACACCATTGACCCTCTTTTTTGAGAGATCAGATCCCCTTGGATTCCAAACACATTATTCAATGCTTCAAAACAGGGGACTATTAGAAAAAACAATAACCATAAATAACAAAAGTTAATGCCGACTGAAAGCGAAAGATAAAAAGTAAAAACATAACATCTATTTGCAAAAGAAGAAAACAAAGAGCCAGTCTTCTTTTTTCCAACTAATCCTATGTTTAAAAAAAAAAATTACAAAGTTCATGGCCAAGCTATCCTAGCCTGACTTTTTTTTGTTGTTGACCCACTAACTAGTTATTCTGGTTCAAAGATATAAAACCAAATCTTTTTGAACCAAAATACAAGACAATATAAACAATGGCTATGTCATAGGATGCTTTATGCATTCAAGACATAATCAACTGTTAATCAATATGAAAGGTAGAATCCAAAGCCTGTATTTAGTTTCCACCTTATGCCAATGATGTAAATGAATCTAAATTCTTCTCCTAAGGCTAATAACTACTACTTAGAAAAAGGAAATGTCCCTATTGTCCCTAAAACCATACATGTATGACAATGATGTTAATGTAGCCATCTTTCTTATTTTCCACTTTTCTTCCTTTTCTCTTTAGCTCTTCATGAACCTTTTATCCATGTTAGTCTTGTAAGAAGATATGTTTTTGTTTCTTTCTTTGGACCCAAAATTAAGTTGATGATGAATTCTGTTCAGAAACTGCGACAGAGGCTTGTGAATTAACTGTGCCTGTTGTTGTTCCTGTCAACCCAATCGTTGGTGTTCCACCTGTTCATTTTGTATTTGAGTTTTTGACCTTGCCAAGTTCAATGAGCTTTGAACTAATAAAATAAGTTTAATGGTATGCAATTTTCAAAGAATGTAAAAATTGTTCACCTGTAGTGGTGGTCATGGCTAGTGATGAAGGGAGTGAGAGTATCCCAGTGGAGGAGCCATAGTGTTGAGGCAAATATGGGTATTGTACAATTGGAGGATATTGAACACCAAAACCATGAGCTTGGTTACTTTGGGCATATTGAGCATACATTGGATAGAAATTTTGAAACATGCTAGCTGCTCCTGATGCCCCAACTGAAGCACTTAAATAAGGTGGAAACTGTTGTCCACCATAGACTCCATAATAGTTCTGCAACAACAATTAGCAATTCCATCAACTAATTCGGTCTTAAGTGAGGGTTTGATTGTGCATACCTCAGTTAAAAGTCATTTTCAGTCAAAAGTAAATTCGAAAGGAAAGCACTTTTAGGAAAAAGCACATTATGGGTCTATTTGATTGTGATTATGTTAAAAGTGATTTCAGACAAAAGCAAATTCACGAGAAAGTATTTTCAGGAAGAAGCGCATTATTTTTGTTTTTTTCTTCAACAAACAAGAAATGTGCTTTCTAGGGCCCTGAAAACACTTACGTCGCGTTTGCTTAAGAAGCATTTTTTTGTTTGGTTCAAAAGTGCTTCTACAAATTTCAAAAGCAGAAAGAAAATTACACCAAAATCCATAAAATTTGTAACAGACATATATACATGATATGTAAGAGGTAATTACCATGGGATACATAGAATCTTGTGAGTATCCAGTGTAGCTGTTGAAGGACAAAAACAAAAAGTGGTAGAGAACTCAGATGCTAAAATAAAACAAGCAGAGGAAGACAAGAGTTCAATAATATATTTATTCTTAAAATTCTTTTGCCTTACCCATAAGCTGAATAAGGAAATGTATATTGACCAGTGGGTTGATGGAAGAATGTTGAGGATGAGGCTTGATGTACAGGTGGAGCCACCAATCCTGGTGCTGCTCTAAACCTTATTGGACCTGCATGACATGTATTCTATCTAAATCATCATATCATTAAAGACCTCTCTGTACTCCTTTGATCCCCATTTCAGTCTAATGTTCTATGAAACTTGTGATTTCAATATTAAAGATCTGTTTTGTCCCAAAATAAAAGACACAATATCATGTTTCAAGTGTTCAGTATTTACTAAAGAAACATTCAAGTGTCGATTAAGTTTTGTATAGAAAGTGATGAACTTGAAATGACTATAACTATAAGAATCTCAAGAATAAGGTTCATATATATATATATATATATATATAGAGAGAGAGAGAGAGAGAGAGAGAGAGATAGAGACCATGTTGAGGAGTTGGTGGGCGATGTTTTTGAGCCCCAAGAGAAGCAAGGTTGCAATTTGCTCTTCTACCATCAATAACTGGAGATGGGTTTTGACAAGCTCTCATAGCTGCTTCTGGATCCTTAAATGTAACCTAAGAACCAAGGAAAAAAGGACTAAAGGACCCACCTTTTTAAATCAGAAATAAAATTCAGAGAAATAAACGAGTCTCTGCAGTTTAAGAGATGATCAAGGAAAAAGGAATTTTTTTCTTACAAAGCCATAGCCCTTTGATCTTCCAGTGTATTTATCAGTGATAACAACAGCTTCTAAGATCTCTCCAAACTGCTCAAAATACCTTCTCATAGTATCTCTCTGAGTCTCCCAAGCCAACCCTCCAACAAAAATTTTTGTGAAAGTTGTGTCATTGTATTGACTACCCAACATCTGAAATTGCCTTGGTTGAGACATTAACAATTACGCAGCGAGAAAATAACAAATGACCCAAATGCAAACGAAAAATAAATAAATATATATATATATATATATATATATATATAAAAAAAAGGAGAGAAACTCTAAAATAAAAAATCCGAAGAACCCAAATAAAGATGACTTCTTTTTGAGTGAATAAAATCAGAAAGGGTGTTTCTTAGATCAAATCAATGAAAATTAACACTCGTGCTGTTGTGATTCTGTTTATTGCTCTTCGCTTTCTCTTCCTCTCTATGACCTGTTGTTTTGTTGTTTCTAAGGCTGTAACTGCCACTTTTTTCAAAACAAGAGCAACTCCTCAGATTCCTCAACAACGATACCTCTAACGAGAAAATCATTACCATTAAGGATGGAAAAGGTTAAAGGAATGAATGACAAATAGAGAGAAGGAAAAAGAAAAAAGAAAAAAAAGGATAATTAGCCTCTAACAAAATATTTATATACAAATCAATCCAGAAGCTAGCGATTAAGAGAGAGATGGGAAGGAGTAAAAAGGGATGAGGACAAAAAATCTGCTAGAACAATAGTAAGCGTTACAATCTCCAATCAAGTATCGAAAACCAAAGGACCTAACTTTGTTTTTTTTTTTTTTCCTTTAAGCACATTATATATCATACAAATAAATAATATTATTATATGTGTATTATTATAATATCTAATTAAAATTTTCACATTATTTAAAATACATTACAAATTTATGTAGGTTAAAATTAACTTCTTCTTTTTTTAATGTTTTGTATCACCATTTTCTCTCTACTATATGCATACAGTATAATGATTATTGTGTAATATTTTGTGTTTTTATCATATGCTACTATATTTTTGTCCAAAATTTAATTAACACGATAAATATTAAGGAATTTTTTGTTATTTAAACTATTTATAATTATAAATATTAATAATATCTTTATTTTTTTAATAAAATAGTTATTTTAGTTCAATTATTTATTTATTTTATCACATTTGTATTAGTATTTGTTGACAGATGTATAAAATAATTATTTGTTCTTATTTTAACAACTTATATTTTTGGGAGAGTTTATATCTTAACAGCTTCTAATATGGTATCAAAGTTGGATGACTTGTATTCAAGATCTAATAATTTTAATTATTGAATTGCAAGTGTTTGGCATCTATGGTGTGCATAGAGTTAATATTTATAAGAGAGTGATAAATATATAAAATGATTGTTAGCTCTCCTTTTAAAATTTTAAAATAATTGATATCTTAACAATTTTTAACATTTATGATATGTTTGAATTGTGTTAAAACTAACGTGCTAATATACCTGTTAAAATGATTAAATAGTTTAAAAAACATAAATTTATTTTATATCTTAAATGGTATGTCATATGTGTATTAATATTAGATTCAAATAATTTTATTATGTATATAATTATAAGCTATCTAAAATAATATAAAATTTGTGTTAAATAGAAGAAGAAAAAAAAAAAGGTGGGATTATTGTTTCAGTTCTTTTTTGTTTTTCCACATTATATTTAATGCTTATTTTTAAAATTAACAAAAAAAAAAAAGTTACAAATTGTGTTGTGGGGTTGGCTCTGCTTGAACAATCTGCTTCGCTGTATTCAACCTTCTATTTTAGCCCCTCTCTCTTGCCTCTTAATATTGGTTACTCTGTTTATGGCATTTTGTGGGGACTCTAGGATGATACCTTGAGACATCTTTTTCCTTCCACTCTATCAGTTATCTCTTAAAAAATTCTCTCTTTTTTACATAAACATCTTTCTTTTGAACTCTCTCTCTCTATATTTTGTAATACCTTATCTATTAACCTGGAAAATAAAATTAAAAAATATACATAAAATCGGTTATGTTTGGTGGGCCAAAAACTCTCTGCCTCCCTGGCACAAGCATCTAAATTCTCTTTAAAATCTTTGGTGTAGTCAATAATTAAGAAAAAATATTTATTATTTTTAAAATAAATAATAATATAATATTAAAAATTAATAAAATTTAAAATCATTGTAAATATTTTTTTTTAAAATATAAATATTTAATAAATAATAAAAAAATAAAATAATATAATTGATAGATGTATATCCTAAAAATAATAAATAACACCTCCATAATTAATTAAGACACCAATCTGGGCATCCCTAGACGATAATTATTAATTAAGGAGAACAGCTCTCCATACTAACAAGAACCAAAAACAAAAATCCTTAAAAAAAAAAAAAACCAAAAAATGCCCTCGTTATACATAACTATTGTTTTTATTTTCATACATAATATTACACAAAACATTCATGGATCGAAACTCTAACAATTGGTTTGAGAGTCTCATGTAAAAAAAAAAAAAATGATGCCACTATGTTTTTGCAAAACAGACACTTATACATAATTATTAAAAATAATATACATAAAATTTATAATAAAAAAAATAGTACATCTATAGCATTGAACAATGTCTAATTAGACAACCTTTAATATTAAACATATTTAAATTATTTCAGTTTAATTTGAACTGTGTCTATTTAGACAGACGTTCAAAAATAAATGATATAACAATTTATTTTTTAATTATAAAAATATATTATTTAAATACAAATGTACTATTTTTGTTTTTTTTTTCCTCATATTATTATTATTATTATTTTAATTTAAATATATGGAATAAAGAATGAGAATCATTTTCTTTTTATCAAACAATAAAAATTAAAGTTTTGGGATAGGATGATAAATTCACAATGGGCATGCTAATTATGGAGCTAATGTAAGTAGCTGAGATCTCTAGCTGGCCATACTAGAAATAGAAAATAAATTTATATCACATTAATGACTTCTGCTATTCCTAATGTGTTATCATCTGTTAGGATTAATGTCATTTGCTTCCCATACATATTATGGAATTCGCAACAAGCAGCGTCTATAGTGGCTTAAAGTGTCACGATGATAGTGATATCATGTTGAACAAACTTTCTTTCTTAGACCTCCTTTCAGGGCCGGTTCAAGCATTTATGAGATTCTAGGCGATTGAGGCGAGTTATGATATTATTTTATAATTATATATTGATATTAATTTTTATTTTATTAAAAAATTATAAAAATGAATAATGTCTTATATTTTTTATCAACTACATAAAAAAAAATCTCTTACTAATTTAATTAATTTTAAAATTAATAAATTTAAGATGATAGATAAATATTTTATTAACACTGTAAAATAATTTTTTTCACAATTTCTATAGATAAAATTTAACTTTTTTGATTAAAAATTTGAATATTTATTAATTAAAAAACTCACAAAAAAATAAAATGATGATGATATAATTAATATAATGATATAATATAAATTAATATAAAAAAATGTCTTATATTTAAATGAAGTTGTATAAATATTTTAGTTAAAACTTAAAATACTCTTTCTTTGTCCTATTGTATTACATTAAAATTAAAAATTGTGTCATATATTCGTGCTATATTTAAGTGATGAGTTTATGTCGTATTTGTATTCTTAGATTAAATAAAAAATTTAAATTTTTTTTAAACAAAATATTTATATAGAATTTTTAAATTTATAAAATATTTAGTAATAAATTTTAATTTAATTATATTTTAGTTATTAAATAATCATGTTGTTGATACATTCATATTACAGTAAAATTATCACAAATATACTAAATAGTGACTAAAATATTATTTTTATTATTAAATTTAAAATATATGTAAAAGTACTTATTAAATGAGAGTCTTTATTAGGTCGGTATTTTAAAGGACTGCCTATCTTAACCTCAGGCCAACCGCCTACCTGGATCTCGGGCCAGCCCTGCCATCTTTTTATTCCTAGCTTACATGAATTCATGAACCCAATCTATTTGCTCCATTCGGCAATGAGAGAAAAAAATAATAATAATTGATAAATTCAAATGTATATATACTATACGGATATACAGTTGTATTTTGGATGACTACTCTAATTAATGTTGTGTTTCACAGTTTATTTATTTTTTTAATATCGAATTATATTAAGTATTATTGAAAATTGTAATTTCAAATAGGGAGGAGTGAATAACGTCGCGAACTAATTTAACAAAAAAAAAAATTAAAAATATTGGTTTTTGGAAATCCTCAAGAAAGATGAGTAAAAAATTAATTAATTGACTCCTTATAAAATAGATAGCCTTTTTTTATTATTATTGATATTATCATAATTTAAATTATTATAATAATAATTTATTGATGTTAAATTTGTTCACTAATAATGATACTAAAATATAATTAATAATAAAGGTAAAATAATTTTTTTTACATATTTTTATTATAAATATAATAAAAGTAATTATTATAATATTATTAATTTTTTTTATCGCTCTACTTTGCCTTTTTTCTCATTTATTCTAACGTATTTACCGTATAGACTATAGAGTGATATAAATGTTAGGAAATTTATGGGTTGAAGCTAACACACAATCAAAGTAAAGTTGAGAGAATGAAGATAAAACGAACACAAGTATTTACGTGGTTCACCCAAAATGATTACGGGCTACTCCACGGGCAAAGGCCAGAAGGAATTCACTATACTGAAAGATTTACAACCTCTCTCTAAATACAAGGAGAGAACAATATACCTCTCTCTCTTATACTAGGAGAATACAATTAACCTCTCTCTCACAATGAGGAAAGAACTTTTCTAAGTGGAGAAACTTGGAATGCTTAGGATGTTTGAGATTTTGGGATGATGGAAATGAGTAAATGAACTCTCTATTTATAGAGATAAAAATGTTACTATTTAGAGAGATGACACATGCGCTTAAGTCATCATTTTGATGATGCAAGCGCTTAGGTCATCATTTTGATGATGCAAGCGCTTAGCTCATCACTTTGATGATGTAAGCGCTTAGCTCATCACTTTGATGATGCAAGCGCTTAGGTCATCCTTTGAAATTGCAATAATATTCCATCAATTAAGCCATTCCTCTTAAAAATGACTTCATACTTGTCTTTCAATCTCCCACTTGAAGTCATCTTTCACGATTATCTCTTCCAACTAGCCTTTGCTTAAACCTGCTGCTTACGTCTCTGCTAAGCCGTACGAGGATCGACACCATACAAACTTGTCAGTGTTGATAAGTTTTGTCATTACATCTGCTAGGTTCTCTTTTGTGTGAATTTTTAACATATCTACACTTCCTTCTTCCACTACTTCTCGAACAAAATGATATTGTACTCCTATGTGCTTAGTTCTGGAATGAAATGCTGGATTCCTTGCAATGTGCAAGGCACTCTGACTGTCACAATACACAAGAATCTTCTCTTGTTTGTGCCCGAGCTCCTCCATTAATCTTTTTATCCAGATTGCTTCCTTGCAAGCTTGTGTAGCTGCCATGTATTCTGCTTCTGTTGTAGATAATGCTACAACTGTTTGCAGTTTTGAAACCCAGCTTACAGCTCCACCTGCAAGTGTGAACACATAGCCAGTAGTGGATTTTCTTTTGTCGAGATCTCCTGCAAAATCTGAATCAACATATCCTTTGACAGTAAAATTTGATCCTCCATAACATAATGCAGCACTTGAGATTCCTTTGATGTATCTAAGGATCCTCTTTACTGTATTCCAATGCTCTCTACCAGGATTCGCCATAAATCGACTAACTGCTCCCACTGCTTGTGCAATGTCTGGTCTTGTACATATCATAGCGAACATCAAACTTCCCACTGCTGATGCATACGGTACTCGAGACATCTCCCTCCTCTCTGCTTCATTGCTAGGAGACATACTTGAGGATAACTTGAAATTAACAGGAAGTGGGGTAGATATTGGCTTACAATCTTGCATGTTGAAGCGTCGCAAGATCTTGTTGAAGTAATTCTTCTGAGAAAGCCAAATCTTCCTGTTATTTCTGTCTCGGTGAATCTGCATCCCTAGAATCTTGTTTGCTGGTCCCAAGTCCTTCATATCAAACTCCCTAGCCAATTGAGCCTTTAATTCTTGGATTTGATCTTTGTTGGGTCCTGCTACCAACATGTCGTCCACATACAACAACAAGATAATAAAGTCATTATCTCCATCAAACCTTTTGTAGTATGTACAATGGTCTGAACTGAGTCTGTTGTATCCAAGGCTAATAATGAAGGAATCAAATCTCTTATACCAACACCTCGGCGCCTGTTTGAGACCGTACAGAGATTTGTTCAACTTGCAAACCAAGTCCTCCTTGCCAGTTTCAGCAAAACCTTCTGGTTGAAGCATATAAATTTCTTCTTCAAGTTCTCCATGAAGAAATGCAGTTTTTACATCTAACTGCTCTAGATGTAAGTCAAACGTTGCACACATTGCCAAGACTACTCTGACTGTTGTAAGTCGTACTACTGGAGAAAATATTTCATTGAAATCAATACCTTCTTTCTGAGCATATCCTTTTACCACCAATCTTGCACGATACCGTTCCACTTGATCATTGCTATCTCGCTTGATCTTGTAGACCCATTTGTTACCAATGGCTTTTCTTCCATGTGGTAATGGTACTAGTTTCCAAGTTGTGTTCTTATGTAAAGCTTCAATTTCTTCCTGCATTGCTGTCATCCACAGAGATGCATCTGAACTACTTGTAGCTTCATGGAAAGTTGATGGCTCTCCATCCTCCGTTAAAAGACAGTATGCAACATTACTTTCAGTAACATACTCTGAGTGCCAAGTTGGCAGTCTTCTGTCACGAGTTGACCGACGAACTTCTGGAGCCTCGGACTCAACTGGTTCATGTACATCGTGTTGTGGTGCTGCTTCAGTAGAATCTTGAATTTCTTGTATTGAATTATTTTCCACCTGAACTATTGTAGTCTCTGAATTCTCATTTGATGTGTTATCGACTCCATCTTTTCTTTGTAATTGATCTTCTGCAAAGATCACATCCCTGCTGATTATGAGCTTGCGGGTAGTGGGATCCCACAAGCGATACCCCTTGACACCATCAGCATATCCCAAGAAGATACACCTTCTGGATTTTGGATCCAACTTCGATCTTTCTTGGGCGTTGTACATTACGTACACAGGACATCCAAATGAATGTAAAGTAGAGTAATCTGCTGGCTTACCAGTCCACATCTCCATCGGTGTCTTTAACTCAATTGCCGTTGATGGCGACCGATTTACCACATAACATGCAGTTTTGGCTGCTTCTGCCCAAAATGAGTTAGATTGACTTGCAGACCTCAACATAGCTCTTATCTTTTCTGCAAGAGTTCTGTTCATCCGCTCTGCCACTCCATTTTGTTGAGGCGTGTATGCGACTGTGAACTGTCTTTTGATACCTTCTTGTTTACAAAATGCAAGAAACTCGCCATCTATATACTCTCCTCCATTATCTGTCCTCAAGCACTTGATCTTCTTCCCAGATTCAAGTTCCACCTACGCTTTGAAGTCTTTGAACACTTGAAACACATCTGACTTCTTCTTGATTGGATATACCCAACATCTCCTAGAGTAGTCATCAATGAAAGACACTAGGTACTTTGCACCTCCTAGTGACATTTCTGGTGATTCCCACACATCAGAGTGAATCAAGTCTAAGATGCCTTTACTACTTGCATCAGATCTGCTAAACTTCAATCTATGCTGCTTACTTGTAACACAATGCTCACAGAAAGGTAGATTTACCGATTTGAGCCCTGGAAGCAACTTTCTGTCGGAGAGAATCTTCAAACCTCGTTCCGACATGTGGCCCAATTTGAGATGCCACATCATCGTTGATTCTTCTCCCTTACTGGTTGACGCGACACACGCATCAGCTTCCTGTAGTGTTTCTCCCTTAAGCATGAATAGATTTGCTGCAATCTTTTCTGCCTTCAAAACCACAAGCGCACCTCTGACAATTTTCATGATCCCATTCTCGACATGGGTCCTGCATCCAAGACTGTCTATTTGCCCCAAAGATAGTAGATTCTTCCTCAAGCCCTTCACATGTCGTACCTCCTGAATAGTGCGAACTGTACCATCAAACATTTTTATTTTGATAGTACCAATACCAGCGATTTCCAAAGCATGATCATCCCCCATGTGTACATAACCTCCTGAGATTGGTTCATATTTGTGGAACCACTCTCTTCGAGATGTCATGTGCCATGTTGCTCCTGAGTCTAATAACCAGACGTCAGAGAACTGCTTTCTAACTTCAGCTACTGTTGTAGCTTCGCTGTATAGAACTTCACCATTATCAGGGGTACTTGCTACATTCCCTTGAGCATTTGGTGGCTCAGGGTCTCCATTCCTCCTTCTACTCCAACACTCCTTTTTGACATGCCCTTTCTTGCCACAATTGTAGCACTTGAGATTCTTCTTACTTCTTGATTTTGATCTACCATGATTTTGACTCCCACTAGAGCCACGTTCTGTTGATCTTCCTCTCATCACTGTCAAAGCTTCCGCTTGCTGCGAACTTACTTGTCTATCTTCTTTGTTTTTACGCCGAGTTTCTTCTTCCAAAACAGCAGCTGTAATTTCATCAAAGACTAGATAATCTGAAATGATGTTGTTCGTCAGGTTGATGATGAGTTGATCATACGAGTCAGGTAGACTTTGAAGTAGAAGCTCCGCACGTTCAGCAGTCTCTATTTTGTAACCCATTGATGTAAGTTGCGAAAATAGAGTATTCAAGGTGTTGATGTGGTCGGTCACCGATGTGGATTCTGCCATTCGAAGAGTGTAAAGTCTTCTTTTTAAGAAGATCTTGTTGTGAAGTGATTTGGCCTCGTATAGTCTTGTTAGAGTATCCCAAATCTCTTTTGCTGTCTTCTTTTCTGCCACACTGGATAAAACTCCATCGGCTAGTGCTAAGTGTAGATCAGCAATTGCATTTCCATCATTTTCATTCCATTTTTGATCATCAATGATCTCAGCTGGCCTTTCTCCAATTGCTTCCAAGCAATTATCCTTCCTCAAAATTGCTTTAATCTTCATTTTCCACAACGAAAAATTACTTCCGTTGAACTTCTCAACATCGAACTTTGTTGTTGTCGTCATTTTTGATATGCTTCTTACTTGAACCGGCTCCCACTATTACACGTGAACAGTAACCGTATACGTGAACAGTAACCGTATACGTGAACAGTAACCGTATACGTGAACCGTGAACAGTACCCACAACCAAAGCTCTGATACCACTGTTAGGAAATTTATGGGTTGAAGCTAACACACAATCAAAGTAAAGTTGAGAGAATGAAGATAAAACGAACACAAGTATTTACGTGGTTCACCCAAAATGATTACGGGCTACTCCACGGGCAAAGGCCAGAAGGAATTCACTATACTGAAAGATTTACAACCTCTCTCTAAATACAAGGAGAGAACAATATACCTCTCTCTCTTATACTAGGAGAATACAATTAACCTCTCTCTCATAATGAGGAAAGAACTTTTCTAAGTGGAGAAACTTGGAATGCTTAGGATGTTTGAGATTTTGGGATGATGGAAATGAGTAAATGAACTCTCTATTTATAGAGATAAAAATGTTACTATTTAGAGAGATGACACATGCGCTTAAGTCATCATTTTGATGATGCAAGCGCTTAGGTCATCATTTTGATGATGCAAGCGCTTAGCTCATCACTTTGATGATGTAAGCGCTTAGCTCATCACTTTGATGATGCAAGCGCTTAGGTCATCTTTTGAAATTGTAATAATATTCCATCAATTAAGCCATTCCTCTTAAAAATGACTTCATACTTGTCTTTCAATAAATTGAACATAAAAATTCAACTCATAGTCTTGGTTTTCTTAAAGGGAAAAAAATTGTGAAACTGAATAATGTCATAATGACTGTTACTTGAATAAAAGCTAATGTTATGTGCATAAAATATTATAATATATATTAAATAATGTATTAATTATTAATTAAATATAAAATTAAAATTTTGTGATGTTAAGGTAATTATAAGATGTTTATTAATAAAAATTAATTAAATTGTATTATATTTTAATTGAGTAACGAATAAATAAAATATTTTTTTAAATTAAATTGAGAGAAGAAAAATCATGATTGTCCCTAGTCGCAACTTATGAACTCACTACTCACTAGTCACTACTGAGATCTGGTCAAACCTGTCCTTTTTCTTTCTTTTCCAGTGTTGTATAAATTTACATTTTTAAAAAATAAATAAATAACTATATTTTCCACCAGGATTCGTCTCTCGACATGTTGCAGTTGTAAGTTGTAACTCGCAGCTCAGTCACTCGGGGGGTTTACTATTGGCTCAATTGGCGGCTAATGAGCTACAAGGATTGGCGGGTAGGCTTCTGCTAAGTCCACCACACTGTGCGCCACACGGTTCACACACGAAGAGCAGGACAGTATGAGACGTTTCGTTGGTCATGTATCGTAAAGCTTAAACATCTTCTGGCAAATCAAAAATTGCTGATAATGACAGCGATTTTTATTTAAAAAAAAAAAGAAAACCTTTATGGTTTTTAATTTATTACTATATAAACTTCTTTAACAGTTTTTTATTTACACTGCAACCGTACTTAGATCTAAATGTATTCACTTATAACATTGTGTATTGTCAATGTCATTTCATATCTAAGATATAATTTTTTTTTTTTATGAACATTAGCTTTATTCAACAAGTAAATGAACATTTTGAAAAAAAAAAATTAAGGTTTATCCAATTTTGTAATTTTTAAAAATATATATTTTAATTTTTTATCTTTTAAAGTATATCTTTAAGATTCTTTAATTTTTTAAAAGATACATTTAGTCATTTATTTTTAAGATATACCCTTAGAATCTTGTAATTCATCAAAACTTTAAATCAAGTTCAAATAATTTTTTTTAATATAAATTCAAAATTTGAAAAAAAAAAAATAGAAAAAGTCGAAATAAAATAAAATTTCAAAAATTTGAAATTAATCAAAACTAATATTTTAAAAATATTTATAAAAAAAAAAAGACATATTTAATTTATATTTGAAATAAAAAATGAAAAATATATATTGATTTTTTTGTATTTTTAAAATTTGTTAAGTTTTTACATTTTATGTTTTCTAAATTTTAATCCTTTAATCTTCTTCTTCTTCTTCTTTTTTAATCCATTTTAAATTTAATTTTTTATTTAGTTCTGTTATTTTAAAAATAAATTTTTTAATATTCATTTAAAAAAATTACTTTTTGTCACTAAAATGTACATTATTAAAAATTATAGAACCTATAAAAATCTTAAAATATTAGTTGAATATAATCCGAATAAAATATAATTCTTGTTAATTATTACCTCATAATAGAGGTATATATATATAATAAATTACAAGAGTCTTGAATAAACTAGAATCATGTACAACCTAAAGTTTTACTACAGATAGACACATATTAATTATAACATATTATACATTAATTATAACATATTATACACTAATTATACATTAATTATAACATATTATATACTAATTACATGACTCACTATAACATTCTCCCTCAAGTTGGCGCATACATATCGACCATGCCTAATTTGCTTAGTCAGCTATAAAATGCCTTCTTGAAAACTTCTTTGGTGAGCACATTTGCAAGTTGCTTCTTAGTGAGAACAAAATGAAAGCTAATGAGTTTGACATCTAGCTTCTATTTTATAAAATGACAATCAACTTCTACATGTTGTACTGAATTTTGTGATATATAAATGGCTACCCAACTGTCGCAATATAACTACATAGTATTTTTGAGTTTGAAACCCAAATCAAATAGCAAACTTCTTATCCACAACAATTCACAAACCCCATGAGCCATACCCCTATACTCAACCTCAACACTAGATCGCGCCACAACTTTTTGCTTCTTACTTTTTCATGTAACCAAATTACCTCCCACAAAGGTGAAGTAAACCAATATCAACCTTCTATCTGTAATATTTCCTGCCCAATCTACATTTGTGAAGCCACAAATTTTAAGAGGATTGTTGTGTTTAGAAAACATTACTCCTCTCCCTGGAGCTGACTTCAAGTACCTTAAAATTCTCACAACTGCATTTATGTGATTCTCACTCGAGTTATGTATGAACTGACTTACCACACTTACTTCATATGCAACATCTGATCTAGTATGTGCCAAATAGATTAGGTGGCCAACCAACCTTTGATAGTGAGCTCGATCAGTTGATACTTGATCTAGATACTCTGCTAGATAATGGTTTTGCTCAATAGGAGTGTCAATAGGTTTGTAACCCAACATACCTGTCTCAGTTAGTATGTCAAGAATGTACTTTCTCTGACATAGAAAAATTCATTTGCTCCCCCTAGCTACCTCAATTTCTAAGAAGTACTTCAGTTCATCCAAATTCTTCATCTCAAACTCAAAGGCTAACTGTCTCTGTAATTTATCCATCTCAATAGCATCACCCCAGTAATTACCATATCATCAATATAAATAATTAAAGCTGTTACTTTCTCTTGTTGATGTTCGAGAAACAGTGTGTGGTCTAAATTACTCTATCTGTAACTAACCTTCTGCATGAAGTGCTAAAACATTTTAAACTAGGATCGAGGGGATTGGTTGAGACCATACAAAGACTTCCTCAATTTGCATACAAAATTACCATGAGAAGTAGCTACATACCCAAGTGAAAGACTCATGTACACCTCATCGACTAACTCTCCATGAAGGAATGCATTCTTGACATCAAACTGCCGAAGACCAATTTAAGCTTACAGCAAGCAAAAGTAGAACCTAAATAATATTCATTTTGGTAACTAGAGCAAAAGTCTCATTGTAGTCTACACCATACATCTGAGTGAACCATTTTGTACAAGGCAGGCTTTATACCGATTCACAGATCCATCAACATTAAACACCCATCGATAACCATTGATCAAGGGTATGAGTGATGCCTGAGGAAACAACATTGTTTTCATTTTTATTTTCAAAGAGCGAAACTTGTACTGGATACTTGGAGCATCAGATTCTTTGACTACTGGATTCAACAGGTTAAGAATCTCAATTGGACCCATCGAAATACCAATAGGTGATTCTTTTAAATCCTCTCCCTCACCATGATATAGTTCTTCAAAATATTAATTCTCTCCTTAAAGAGCAGTATTAGGTGAGAAAAAATAACACATGTCCACAAAAAATGTAACATTTATAGTGACATAATACTTTCTGGTCGGTGGATGGAAGCATTTGTACCCTTTCTAATAGCCTCCATAACCAATAAATAGACACTTAATTACCTTGGCATTTAACTTAGACCTCTGATTTTTAGAAACATGTACAAAAGCAACCCAACGAAATATACTGGCAGAAATATTATGGAATGATGACAATGATACATGATATGCGAGAACCTCGAATGAGATTTGTCCGTGAAGAACACTAGACGGTAGATGATTGATGAGATGGGTGGAAACTTGTACAGTATCGTCTTAAAGATATTTTGACATATGAGTACTAAATAAGAGTGTATGAGTCATATCAAATAAATGATAATTTTTTCTTTCAAATATCTCATTTTGTTCTGGTATTTGTGGGCAAGTAGTTTGGTAAACAATTTCATGTGTTTTGAGTTTTTTTTTTAAATATGGTTAACATATTCTCCCCCATTGTCAGAACGTAAGATCCTAATGATGTTATTATATTGTGTTTGAACAAGGGTACGAAAAGTTTGAAAAGCTGAAAAAACTTCATCTTTAGTTCTAAGAAGAGCAACCCAGGACAATCTTGTACAGTCATCAATAAACGACACAAAATATCTCATACCCGATACAGTGGGCTCTCTAGAAGGTCCCCAAACATTAGAATGAATTAATTCAAAAGGAATAACACTTTTATTAGAAATACTAGGAGAATAAGTAACACGATGGCTCTTGGTCAAAACACATGTCTCACAATGTAAAATAGACTCACTAACACCAATAAACAAAGTATGCATGAATTTTTTCATAAGACTAAAAGACGGATGCCCTATGCGGCAATGTTACAATCAAATTTTACTTAGCTTGTGCATATGTATGCTCTTGGTTTCTCCCCTACGTAATTTTGATCCAGAAAGAACAATTTGTCCCTCAGATACCCTCGACTAATTATTTCTCTTGTAAGAAGATTCTAAAAAATCACATACATAGGATAAAATGTTACAGAACATTGAAACTCAGTATTCAACTGTGGAACAGATATTAAGTGATAAGATAAGTCAGGCACATATAAAACATTATGGAGCTGTAAAGTTGGAGTGATACGGACTGACCTCTTCCCTAAGACAGGAAAGGCCTTACCATTAACATTCGTAACATAAGACACTAGTGGGGAAGATAACTTATTAAAATAAGATTTATCATAAGTCATATGATCAGATGCACCTGAATCAATAATCCAAGTATTAGATCCAACAAAGTGAGAAACATTTAAGGCCATACTAATCTTACTACAACCAGCTATTGACGCTATAGGGTACCTCCACATGTCATATGATGATCCTGTCCAGTCACTCCATAGAAATTTGGTGCTTGGACTACTTGCATCGCAACTGCTTTCACTTTAGGATGATAATTTTGCCTTTTAGGTCTCAAGTGTGAGTTCAGTTTCTAATAAGTCTCTCGGACATGCCCAACTTCATTGCAATAAGAGCATTGAGGATGAGGAAAATTGGCAAAACTTGGTGGAGGTCCTTATTGGTGAAGTGAAATTGAACTTTACTGCTGGAGGAAATATGCTTTTAATTTGCCTTGAATGGCTAAACTAGATAATTCAACCTGTGCCTGATTAAGACTTTCTTGCTGAGATTCGTCTTTACGGATGTACGTAAAAGTTGTGGTCAAGCTCGAAGGGTCTAGCGTTTGGAGCAATTCGTCCTTAGCACTATTATGTTTTGTATCAAGTCCTCTTAAGAATGCATGAACTCTCTTAAGCTCCTTTTTTTCTGGTACCATATAAGGTCCTCCTAATTTTTGATTTTGCATGGACGTTTCTGATTAATTTCAGCCCATATATTCTTTAGCTTGGTGAAAAACATAGACATTGGTTGCCTATTCTGTTGCATGCTGGTAACTTTGCACATTAATTCATGAACCTGTATAGAGTCAGATTCATTGGTGTAGAGGTCTCCCAAAGTCTTCAATATGACCTATGCTGTGTCACACTCTTCTACACCATCTTAGTACATCATCGGTAATGGCTCTAAATAGAATAGATATTACGAGACCATCATCATCTTTCCACTTAGTATAGGCCTTTACATCATCTTTATGAGGAGCCTTGATTGTTCTAGTGACATCTCCCATCTTGTGCATCCCACGGAGATAAACAGACATAACCCTTTTTCATGCTCAAAAGTTGGTACCATTGAGTTTGGTACCACTCAAAAAAGTCACTTTCTAAACTCTTGACAAAGGCTTCAAATTTCTGAATTTCAGTTGTCCTAGAACTCTGATTTTCTCTTGAATCTCCCATTAAAACAAACAATAATAATATGCAGCGAAATAAAAATTACTTTTCTTTTTACTGTTGACTGTTGATGGTTGACTATTGACTGTTGACCATTGATCATTAATCGAGTTGATTGTTGACTGATGAGTGGGTTGGTGACTAGGCTTGACTGGTGAGTGGGCTACTTGGGTTGGTGAATGGCTGATTTGTGGATATTTGGACTGGTGATTGGGAGTGGGCTATTTAGGAGTTGGGCTAGGGTTTGTTTGTTGGGCCACAAGGTTAGGGAATGGGCTAGGGTTTGTTGGGGAAGAGAGGAAGTTGTTGACAAAAATTTGGCATTTCCTATTTGCAAATTTGCGAGGCAGAGAAGGTGGTAGATTTGGAGACAGTTGGGGGCGACGGAACTTGGAGGCAGATCAGTAGATGGCGGTGCGATGGAGTGCAACGGAGAGCAGAGCGCTGACGGCACAGGGGTGAGACAAGCTAACGCGAGGACAGCTTGCTGGAGTGATAAGTGTACAGAGAGCTGAAGAGACAGGTGGACGACATGCGGGTGAGACAGAGCTGACACGCTGTGGCACTGACAGGGGAAAGGCAGCAGCGCTAACAGGTGGTGACGGCGGCTCTGACAAGAGACGAAGAAAAAAGACAAAGTCTCTTTTTGAACCTTCGTTCTGATACCAAGTTGAATATAATCCAAATGAAATATAATTTTTGTTAATTATTACCTCACAATGGAGGTATACATAAAAAATAAATTATAAGAGTACTGAATAAACTAGAATCATGTACAACCTAGAGTTTCACTACAGATAGACACATATTAATTATAACATATTATACACTAATTACATGAATTACGCTAATAATATTAGGTAGTTTTTTTTTTTTTTTTGAATAATCAAAAACATCTCAATGAGGATGCAGAGTGTCGTACGATCCGAGTTCATCAGTTTTGTAAGATATAGCACTCAATTACTATAAGTCACTCAGTAGAGTTTTAATCATAATGGTAAAACTTAGTATTTGAATATTGCTAGTAAGGGTGTCCAAAATTCGGACCAAATCGATTAAAATTGATAAATCGGACCGGACTGGACCGGACCGATTTATTTTTTTTTTTTTATTTCAAATCGTTTCACGTTCAGTTCGATCCGATTATTTCAATTTCTAAACCAAACCGAACCAAACCAATTAATTAAAATTATATATATATATATATATATATATATATATGCCTGTTTCTTGACTCCACAAGTTGCAACCCTTATTATTTACTTAATATTGATTTTTGTTCTATTTATGTAGGCATCTAAGGAAATTAAAGAGAAAATAAAAGAGACATGTACAAAAATGAGTTTAGAATGTGGTAAAACACTAATAGAATTAACATCTATTATCAAAGCAATGACTCAAACATCCCTTCTTACTAACATATGATGATAGTAAACATAACATTAGTATACCGTCTTAATTATTTTAAAGTGGGGGTATTTATTTAGAGTTAGAATATAATGAAAAACTTGAAAGGATAATACTTATCCTCAACTCATAATCTGTATTAAAAAAAAAACCTTTTAAAACCATTAAGAAAAACGGATCAAATTGGATTTGATCATTCGGTTTTAAAATTTTATTAGCAATCAATTTGATTAAAATAATATGTTCAGTTCGATTTTTTTTTTTTTCCTTCTAAAAATCGAATCGAACCGAATCAAACTACATATACTCCTAATTGTTAGCGCCAAAATACACCCTTAGATAAATCAGCCAAGCTATGGGGAATCCCTAAATGGGTAGGTAGTATGGTTGAATTTGTACAATTGTACTATTAGCTGTAAAGGTAGACATATATTAGAAAAAAATTGACTACTTGTTAAGAAAAGATGTAAAATAAATCTCAAACATATACATATATATATATATATATAATCTGTTTTATCAAATGCATTAGAATTTTCAAAAATATTCATTTTATATTTAATTATTTACCAGAATTTTATGGATGTATAATTGTTCAAAAAGTAAATGTATGTATAACAAATAATAATATTATTAAAAAAAAGTAATTATTTATAGCAATTGTCACATGTCTCAAGATTCTCTACTTATTTTCATGCCTATTTTTAATTTTTAAAATCTCCATCGTATACCTTTACATTCAATATACGCTTTGAATTTTAGGTTATTAGTAATAAGTACTGCTTGAAACGTTTCTTAAGTACTTGCACTATTTTGTACCTTAGATGATAAATTGATTATATAGGTATAAATTAGAAAGGAAAAAAAAAAATAAGCAGAAGATTCTAATTATTTTTTTATATATATAAAGTTTATCTCTAACTTCTCTGGTTAATAAAACAGAAAATGCATGGCATTATTTTTATTTAGCTTAAAAAACATGAACTGAATTATATACTCAGTTTTTAATATAAATTAAAATTATTATCTCTAAATATGTTCATTTTATATTAAGTCGCACAATTTTATAATAATTGTACAATTATACACCGTTTCTTAAATATTGTATGGTATGACTATATGTCCCTTTAACATGTGACAATAAAAATGTCACTAATCCTTTCAATTAATTATTAAAGATTGTTTCACAATGAAATGGTTTGATAATATGTAAAACTAATCATCTAGGCATTTGAATTAGGTCAAATATATTTTAATCCAAAAAAACCTTTAAATTAAAGAAAAACCAAAATATTAAAAATAACCTATTGTTATGGTTTAGGGTAAATTATAAATTGTATATTTTTTCCAAGATGCCATACTCGAAAATTACTTTTAAGTACACCTCTTCCTAATAATGTTGTTGGCATAGTTTGGATAAAAGTAAATTTGATAGGTAAAAAGCTTTGATGCGTCTCTTGATCAAAACAGTGGGTTTTTTGAAACTGAAATTGGCAGTTGGCACTATCTATTTAGTTTTTACCAAGAGGCCGAATTGAAGTTGGAACAATGCAAAGCCACAAATATAAAATTAATGTCAATATTGGCCTTTAGATAAGTGGTCACTTTGTAAGGCATTTTGGCAGCTTTATTTATTTGTCTATCAATTTTTTGACTGGCAGCTTTATTTTCATGGGTGCATTTTCTATTAGCAATAACAAATATATATATTATTCATACAATATTTTATATAATATAATTTAATTAATTTTTATTTAACAAATATTTTTATAATTATTTTATTATTTTATATTTTTAATTTTATATATGTTATTTATGCATATGTCATATATTACATAATAGCACAGAGGTGGTCCAAAAAGACTAATTAATGTGTCCAAGTTCCTTTCCTACACATACACTTACATGATTGTGTCTTTAATTTAAAGATCGCACCCTTTTCTTCGTTTAAGGTTTTTAAATTTATTTTCTTCTCGAAAAGACTTTGTATGAAGTGCCAATGAATTCCTTATTGTCTAACATTTTGACTTATAAAAAATATTTTTAAGCTTTTTATTTTTTATTTTTTTATGGATATAGTATTGTTTAAATTTTTTTTATTTGTAAAAATGCATCGGATAAAATTAATTTTTTATTAGACATAACAAAATATATATAATGTTTATATTTTTAAATAGACATATAAGTAAAAAATTACTCAAAATTTTCAAAAATAAATAAATTATTATTTCAAACTTAAATAAATTGTCATTGTCTAACACATTAGACAGTAAAAAAAAAATTAAATATAATATATTTATCGAAAAAATACAAACAAACATGTGTCACATTTTTTACTATATTATATTTAACGAAAATTTGATAAAAATATTAATTTTATCCTTATTTAACGTCATTTTTACTAATATATGGACTTAAAAATATATTTTTTATACAATACAATGTTACTAAACATCCCTTAGATCTAAAGAAAGAGACTACCATGACAGACTTTATATTTGTTGGCTTTTTGAGAGAACTGAGTGGCATAATATACCTCTAACAATATTTGTATTTTAAAACCGGCCATAAAAATGATTGGCCGGGACATGCATGCCCCTGGGACCCGGCCCATTTCAATTAACAAAACAAATTTTAGGCATGCCTTGTTTACTCATTCAGTTAATGAGGATATAAAGTTCCAAACAAAACTCAATTACAGTATTTGTCCAAAAAACACAATTGTAGTATAACATGACATAAATGAAAAATCTATTAAAAAAATGTAAATAAGAACATCTAGAACAATTTGTATAAATTCGAAATGCGCATATATCGGACAACTTTGAGAAAAAAAACAATATCCCTTTTTAGATAGGATCGAGTTAAATTTCACACTCATAAGAAGAAATTTTTTTCTTTTTTTTCCCAAACGATAGTACTCACAACTTTACTCAAAAGTATGGAAAAGTGATATCAATGCTCAGGATAGAGGTGTTATTAATTAATTTTGGAGTATAATCAATTATATTATTTATTTAATATTTGTATTTTTTTTAAAATAAAAAATTATATTAATTTTAAATTTTATTGATATAAAATACCACATTGTTATTTACTCTATAATTAATAAATAATTTCTTCTCAAAGGATATGGGTTGGATAAGGTTATAGCTTCGGTCAAATTATTTATAAAAAATTAACTACATATATATATATATATATATATACAAAGGTAATAATATTATTATAATTATTTTATTATTTTTATAAATAAAATTATATAAATTATCTATTATATTCTTATAATTAATTACATTTACGTATCGTTATTTATTAAATAAAGTTATAATTAATGAAATGTTATTATAATAATAACAAAATAAGTTGTGACAATATTATCACTTGTATTTTATTTGTGATAATATATATTATAATACTTTTTAACTCTTGACTTATTATATATTGTAACAAAAAATAGTTAAAATATTTAATTTTTGTCCAATTCATTATTATAAAAATACAATGAACAAACTTAATAAAAATTAAAAATATAATATGAATTTTTTAAATAAACAATTATGTTCAATAAAACATGTACACATGCACATATTTAATTGATAGGGCTCAAATTCATATTTATAAATACTCACAATAATTATATCTCATTGTATTATAAAATAATTTATAAAAATAAAAATAAATAAACTTAGTGACAAATTTTATGAATAAAGATAGAAGTTTCTCCTAATATTTTTTTTCTTTTTCATTTTAGCTTTATATTAAATTATATTTTTATTTTAATAACCATTTTAATTTAACTATATGTTAATTTATATTTAAAAAAAATTAAAATTTTACGTTTATTTTATGATCAAAATTTAAATTTCTGTTTCCTTAAAAAAAAATTCTGACTCCGCTTTTTTAAAAGTTATGTAATTATCACGTAAATTTGTATATATATTAGTTATAATATAATTCGTGATAATATTATTTAAAAAATTAAATATTTTTTTATTTTTAAAAATAATTTTATCACATAAAAATATAATTAATATAAATATAAAAATAAATATAAGTTTACTAGATTTTAATATTTCTTGAATTAACACTCCTTTTAAGCACCTCGATTAAGGGGAAGGAGGCCAAGGAACAACTTATTACTACATTAATTAGTGCATGTAGTGTGTAAATTGTTCCAGTCTTTTAACTGTATCTAACTCCCACATGGGGTCGGTACAAAAAGGACAGAGGAAGAAATATAAAGAAAAAGTAGGCATGAAATTCGAGTCAAAGCTAGCTAGCCACTAGCCAGCTAGGGTAAGTAAAATAAATAGTTGTAGGATCAGGTGGGGTAGAGGACAAGCAAGCCAAGATATTCTGAATACAAGAAAAAAGAAGAAAGAAAGCTGAGAATATTATGTGGAGAATGGACATCAAAGTATGCACATGAAAGCTGCAAATACAGGCAGGCAATACAATAACTCACATGCGTTCGTCTGCCAAAAGATCCAACATAATTAGTCCCTCTATCTCACACAACACAAGGCTTTGCATGGTTATATATTATTTATTATAAATAAAATAAATTAAAATTATAAAATCTTATTATAAAAATATTATAACTGATGTTGTATATTAATCAACAATAAATATATTATGATGACATGTGTGTAACTTCCTACATAGTATAATAAATATGGCCTCCGTTTAAGAAATTATTTATTATTTTTATAGTTAGTAATAATATGGTGTTTTAATTTAATAAAATGTTATATTAGTACAATTATTTTTTTTAAAAAATAACGCACACTTAATTTTTAATAAAAAAAATAATTAATAAAATGGTTAGAAACTGTACCGCATAAACAATTAATAATATACCTTGACTTGCAAAGGGGATACTAGAAGGTGATGTCACTCATTGATAAAGTTGACACATGGACATAAGGAGCAATTCATCTATCTACATTTAGGCTATTGTAGACCGTTGGATGTATATATAGGTTCTCAATTAAGGGCATTTTGGAGAGTTTTTATATTTTATTTTTTATGAAAGGCATCTTAGAGAGTGAAAGCCATAAAGTTGAGAACAAATGTACACTTTTGGTGGGGAGTGTGAATATTATTGGGAGGTTTACTGGCTTGGTTGGTTTTTTCATGACATCTCCTATTTGTGCAATCGTTTCGGTACCGACTGAAATATGAAGGGCTTTATTTATTTATTTATTTATTTTTATTTTGTATAATTTATTATTTTATGAGAATAATATATAGACTTATGTTTGGTTGTTGGACTTGTTGAATTGTTGTTATATGGCAAAGCAAGTAGTTCTATTATAGATTAGTAGTACAGACCACCGATTAACATTATGTATAAAAATAATAGGTTAGACAAATAAGAAATTGAATATTATAAATTAGTAAAATGAATTAAAATTATAAAATAAATAAAAGAAATTGTAAATTACAATGAAGAAAATGAAAAGGAAGATCGAGGCCCGTAAACGATTTACTTAAGATAAATTTTTTCCCTCACAACGAGTGTTTGAGATTAAGGAAAAAATATCTCCCAAGATATAACGATCTAAAAAACAGTCTAAGAACACCAAACTAAAACTGTTTGTACGAACTGAATTTCTACCCGCGCTCTCTATCACACAAAACTTGGTTCTAGAATAATATTTCTAAAATATGGTAAATGTTTGCGGCAGGAAAAATGAGAAGAGAAAGGCTGATGTTTGTTGTTGTGTATTTTCCCTCAGCTGCCGAGTCAATATATAGGCATCCAAATGTAGTTGTTGGAAATAATTTTTGAAACTGCTGCAACAAATGCAGCTGTTACAAAACTGCTAATTTAATTTTGTAACTGTTGAGCTGCTGAAACTGCAGCAATAAATTTTCTAGTTACAATCTAATTCTGAGAGGAAAAATAAAATTACGTGTAGCAAAATCCGAACCGTGCAAGTCCCATCAACATTGGACGACATTCGTGTCCGTAGGTCGTGTAGGCTCGCGATTGAAATTCTGAATTTTCGGGCCGAAAATTCTAGGATTTGCACCCCCCTGAGCACCACGTGGAGAGAGCATTTATGCTACACAAGCTTACCTCCCATAAGAAAGCAAATGTTATATAAAGCATTTCATGTGTTAGTATTTTTCCCACGTGGGACAAACCAAAAACACAACATTTTTTCCATCTCAATGAGTGAACTTTGAATACAATTTCTCATTAATCTCAATCCCATTTTGAGTGTATAAATATATGATTTCGAAGCTCTCGCGGAGGAGAACTCAAATCAATCACGACCCTAAATTTATACCAAGTAGATCCTACTCAAAATGATGCATCAAAATGATATTTAATCATGAGTTTAAATACTCATTTTTTCCATTTTTTCCAACAATCCTCCACATGAATGAAAATTGACGGAGTTTTTTCAAAAGAAAACTGACTCAAATCAATTTGACACGCGGTGATAGAGTTCAACGGTTTGAGACCTGCATAGGATAGGTAGGTATAACCCTTTGAACCTTCCCTTGTGAGAATATGTTTACTTTACTGGCTGACAGTAGACGTGATGTCCTTGAACTGTTCTGCCGTTTATGTAAACGATGACATACTTCACACAAGAATCATTCCTGATACAATTCAGTTCTCACTGTTATGTTCGTTTTGACCATAAACATATGCCTGGTTCTGTGAGAGTTTCTCCAGAATTGAGCCCAATAATTCCCTTTTGAAAGGGCCCCACTTCTCTCTCACATAGGTGATCTCTTATCTATAAGAGTAATCCGCAAAGAATAACCCGTTGTACTCCGCTCGATATTCTCTTCGTAAGAATCATTAAAAGCATTAGCTTAACCTAAACTTACGGGTATCACTGTTTTCATCATAGGAATGGACTTGAGGATAAAACCCCCCACAGTAATCACACTAAGTCCTTACAATTAGGTTGTCTCTTTAAACCTAGATCTTGGGATCTCCAGTCAATTAGGTTGGGTTTCCTTTGCAAAGTCTTATTTATTCATGGGCTTTTAGTCTCATTCCCTTCGATGATGTTTCAACTAACTCTCTATTTAACCCTTTGGTTAATGGATCCGCTATGTTATCTTTTGACTTTACATAATCAACAGAGATCAAATGCTATATAAAACATTTTATGTGTTAGTGTTTTTCCCATGTGAGACAAACCAAAAACATAACATTTTTTCCATCTTAATGAGTGAACTTTGAGACATAATTTCTCATTCATCTCAATCTCATTTTGAGTGTATAAATATATGATTTCGAAGCTCTCGCGGAGAAGAACTCAAATCAATTACGACCCTAAATTTATATCAAGTGAATTCTACTCAAAATAATGCATCAAAATAATATTTAACTATAAATCTAAATACTCATTTTTTCCATTTTTTCTAACACATTATTCTTTATAGATAACTACACACAAGCAATAATGAGTTTCGAATTTATGATTTATTAATATTCGTTATGAACATATAATATCCTTATAATACAAAAGAATTGGTCACTATGTATATCATTAATGTTATCTATGATCATGTTATGCGTGTTTGCTGATAGCCTAATAGACTCACAAATCACAATGGTACGATTACTACATATTATTGTTGAGTGTTGACTTCTTTGGAGACTTGTATACCCGAATTCTTTTCCCATTTGTACACAAAGCACTGAAATAATAACTATACTATACTATTTTTTTTAATTTTTTTTTAATATTTATTTGTACTAACGCACATATGTTTGCATTTTGTTATAGCACTGAAATTTTGATTTGCGACAGCACATATCTGTTTTTGAAGGGTTTTTTGGTCTACCCACACCCTTATTGGTTCAATAAAAGTTTTATCAATTAACAAATCAATTTCTTTGAATTGTACGTAGCCTCTATTCCCAACTCCAAATACTTATAGCAATTTTTTTCACTATTAAGAATTCCATAAGAGACAACGAACTCGGATTTTTTTTTTGTTATGTTGTTTTTTTTTTAAAAGTAATAACACTTTTTAAAATATTTTCAAGCAACAACTTATATATTTTTTAATAAATATAAATAAATGATAAATGTATAAAAGTAATATTTGATCGTTCTCTTAATAACAAAATTTTTTGAAAGAATTAATTTTTCAATAAATTTTAACATAATTTTAGAGTTGAAGATCTTCTGTTCAAAGCCTAACAATATTAATTATTAAATAATAAATATTTAATTTATATAGTATTTTATAAATATATAAAAATAATACTAATTATTATTTTAATAGTTTAAATTTTTAGAAGGTTAATTCAATGAATTATAAGGGTCAAATTTGCATTTAATCTTTCTAACTTACATGTTGTTCTGGATACGAGTGCATGAAACAGAAAAACTGAAGAATTTGAATTACGAAAAGTAAAAACAGGATATTTAAAAAGCATGCAGCCCAATCTATCCAAATTCGTAGCGTGTATCTATGAATCCTTGTGATGCGAAGGTGTAACTTTTTGCTGTATTACTTTTTCTCCATGTAGCTGGTACGTAGAAGATATAATTAAAATAAAATAAGTAAGACCATCTTTCAATTCTTAGTGCCATTTTATATTAAATTTTGTACTTAATTTTTTCTCTTCTTTAACTAATATTAAATATTATATTAAATAATATATTTTTTTTATAAAATATAATATTTTTTATTTTATTTTTTTAATTAATTTTTTAATAATTATTATATTCAATCAATTAATTATACGCTATTATTAATTAATTAATAATAACAATATTAAAATATTTTATTACGAATAAAAAATTAAAAATTTACTAATTAAAATATTATATTTATTATATAAATTAATTATTACATTACATTTAATTAAATCATAATTAAAAGTATATGATGGATATTAATTCTCCAAATTATTATGTTAATTCTACAAATATTAAATTAATGCATTTTAAAGTTCTATATGAGCCTCTTTAGCCTTAATTTGTTTATAACGGGTAAAAAATTCTTAAAATTTAATATTTTTCTACCACTATCTCAACTTTTAGAGTTAACACTTTTACTCGTTATTCAATTGTTGCATTCACATGACGTTCATCCTCAGTTATCATGTTGTACATAAGGATAATGATCTCAACAACAAGGAGAAGCATCTTAAAATAGAAGATATATTTTGTTGAATATTTCAATAAACTTTGAGAATTTAGAAATAATGTATTCAATTATTAAATTGTTGTTTAAGTTTATATTATACCTTTGGCTCTACATTGTATTTTTTTACAAAAAAATTTGTACTATATAATTAATTTTAATTTATTATAATTTTATAGCATATACTAATTTTATAATTTTTATAATTTCTTTTAAAAGAATATACATAAACAATATTTTTGATGTTATGCCAAATTTGGTGAGATAAACAGTGTTGAATTTGGTGCGATCAGTATTGCACCAAATTTGATGTAATAGATGGTGTTAGATTGGAGCAACAAAATACTAAAATTTGCACCGAATTTAATATTTTGGTGTTGGGTTGGAGATGCTCTAAATCAACTCTAAGATTATAAACTCAATCCCATAGTCATTGTCTCTTTAATTAGATAAATAATTAATAAATATTTTTTAATTATTAGAAAAGAGATAATTATAAAAAAATAATTTGAATATTAAATTAAGTTTATTTATACTAATAAATGATGCCATCAAGTATAGAGCCGATAATTTTTAACACGACTTGCGAACTTGACACGACACACCCACGAAATAGTCAGGTCCAAATTGAGCTTATATATGTTAGGTTGTAAACAGGTTAACCCGTTTAAGCCATTTAAAAAATCAGATTTTAATGGATTAATTGGGTAACTTGTAACCCACATAAATAACACAAGTAAATAACTAAAATTATCATGGTATGTAGGTAATTATTTCTTATTTAATTATTTTGTAAGTTTATACTTTGAAATATCATTTAGATGATGTTTAAATTCATTTTATATTTTATTTCCTTATTTTTATCAATTTATAATAATATATTATTTAGTTTAATTTTGTATATTATTATTATTAATTATTTATTTTAGACTTAAAACAAATTTTTACTTACAATTATGTTATATATTTTTGTTAGACTTTTTTGTTACTGTTTGAGACTTTAACATATTAGATTTTATGTATCACCATATTTATGATTATTGATATTATTTTTATTTTATATTAATTAATATTTTTACATTTTTTGTTAAAATAATGCTTAAATTAATTTAATTTTTTTATTCTAATTAGAATTTATTATGTTAATAAGTTACATAAATATATGTTGATACTCGATATAATATCTCTGATTTTTTATATTATAAAATATAATATATATTATTTAATATATTTACACAGGTTAAATGAGTCAACTTAGGTTAGGTCATGATTGCACTTTTTAATCTGTTTAATAAATAGGTTGAGTCAGGTTAACTTTATATAGTTTGGGTCGTAAACGGGTCGACTCAAACACTATAGTACGACCCAAACACTATAAAACTTACCCGTTTGACAGCTCTGATCAAGTATTTATTCAAATAACTTAAATATTAAAGTTTCAAAAAATTTGTGATTCTAAAGAATATCATCTCTATTTGTAGGACTATCGTAAGAAGAAGTACACCTACGAAAAATGGTATCAATACTATATAATATAACTTTAAAAATACTATCTATATTACTACTTTGATTATTTAAATATTATTATTATTATTGAATTTACTCCGTGGTGTATATTCAGTTTTACGCTGTGGGCTAGCAGCTAAAGTTTGTTTACTCTTGAAGCCAAATTGGCATATCATGTGATTGGGCCCATAATAGAATAACACATGTGAACCCATTTCATTCCTATCATCTAAATAAAGCGAGTCTGCAGCTGCCGATCGACCCTAGTTGATATCTGACCATCTGTCGTAGGAAAAATCTATGAGACAGCAGTATAGTCTATAGTCGGGACTACAAATTCTATTCAATGAAAATTTATCATATAAGTTGATATGTATTGTAACATATTCATGTTATATCAGTACTTCGTATGTTATAGGCAATAATTTTTATTTATTGTCCTAGTTAATAATTCCCATTAATATTGTCCGGAGAAATCAATCTCGTTGTTTAAGGGACGAGACTCCTCATCTCACATTTTTTTTAAGTCATAAATATGACCTATACTAAATACCGTTGGATCGGAATAGATTTTTCTCAGCTACAAATTATCAATGAGAGTACGAGACAATGACCATGAGTGGAGCAATATTAAGGCCAAGATATTGTTCACAAAGTTTTGACAATATTCATAAAATACTTGAAGTTGTTTAAAGGTATAATTAAATATAGGTTTAATTATATGACATAACTTTACTTCATGTATAAAGTTTCATTTTTAACCTTCCTTCAAGAAAAAGAACATATGTTCATTTTTCTTATAACGTAAATGAACATATATTTTTTAATATTTAAAGAAAATAAATATATATATTTTTTATTGAGTGTGGTTAAAATTAAAATTAATTAAATAATTTAGTTATTTACGAAGATAATGGTTAAATGTATTCTGGCCTCTCCCAACATATTATAAACTAGAGTCTGTATTATGAAAAAATGTATCGCATTACTGAACTTCAAAAAAACGTTATAAAAAAGAAGAAGAAAATTAATGGATACAAAATGTAAAAGTCATTATAGTTGATTGTAACTCAGGTATAGTGTGTTTTAGTCTCTAGTTTTGTTTTAAATCACGCATCAAGTATGATTTGATTACACGGTTGCATCACGAAAGCTCTCTTTCTTCTTGACAAATGGTGCTAAAAGTGTGCTCTGCATGAACTTTAAATATTCGATTTAGCTAGATAGATAGTGATGACTATATATAGGCATAGGCATAGGCATAGCTAGCAGCAAATTAAAAAACGAGCATCGAACTTGCCTTGGACACATTGGTTGAAGATCAATTGACCAAGCTCTGAACTATCTTTGCTCAAATCAACTTGGCCCATCAACTGTTTGAGTTGTCCGGTAGTCATTCGCACCTTAACTCTCATAAAACTACCACTCATCAGTTTTGATGATCTAAGTAATCCTCGTCCTTCTTCTTCATGATCAATTGGATGAACTCCTTTGCCTCTCCAGCTCCCAAACCAATTGCCCATTGTGTGAGCTAGCTAGATGTGTGTTTCTATGTGGGTTAGCGCGTTAATTGAATATTGGACATATCCTCATTATATATTAGTGACGTCTGAATCCAAACTCCATCCCATTAATTAAATAAATGTCTTTTAACAAACTTTATATATCACAATTAATTAAATATATAACATTCTTAATACAATCTTAAATTTAATATTTACATATCATATTACTAAAGAAGGATTCGTGTTGGGGTCGCATCGACTTCTTTACTTCTAGACAAAGAAAATTTCAGATTAGAATAAAAAATAAAACTATATTTCTTTAAATTTTAAATTTTAAGTTTTATTACTTAAAAATGTATTAGAAAATTAAAAATAAACATTTTTCCTTGAATGAAATATGTGTAACAACTTTTTAATTAAGAATTAAGTAATAGTATTTTTATTATTATTTCTATATCATTACTCTTGAGTTAAAAAATGCACATGGTTTGGCGGAGTTCGCGTTCTTTCAGGGACATTAAGTTGACTATCTCAGTCCTCTGCAAATCAGCAGCTCACCAATTTAGACATTATTTTGGATCTCAATAAACATAAATTATTTATTATTATTAAAGTAAGTAATAATTTTTTTTTTTTACATATGAATTTTAAAATTTCATTTTTTTTTTATTAATAGAGAAAAAATACACTTACATATTCGAGTGAGATTCGAACTTGAATTTTTGGTGAAGAAATTGAGAGTCTTACTACTTGAACCACGAGAGATTCCTAAATAATAATTTTGTATTTCAAACAAATAAAATATAAAATTAATATAATTAATTGTTTAAAAAAAAAAAACAACTATCTAATAAAATTTGTACGAAATATATTCCAAAAATAATAAATAACTAACTTATAATTAAATAAAGGCACAACACATTTAGCACTAAATTTCTTTTAATGTTAATAAATATATTTTATTTACAAGTAAATATAGAACAAAAGCAACATAAATTAGAGGTGAAGTGGTTAAAAAAATTGTCATTTCATTAGCCTATTTGTGGCATATTAAAATTATACTAATATATATTATAAAAATATTAAAAAATTATTTAAAATAATAACTCTAAAATTTATAATAATAAAAATAATGTCATTATTTTTAATTAAAAATAGTATAAATTAGTATTATAAATACTATTTTTATTATTATATATTTTAAATGTATTAATTATTTAATTTTTACAAATAAACCCACCCGCCCTTTTTTTTTAATCACCCGTTCTTAAGTCAACATTATGCAATTTAAAATTATATATACTTTAAATATTTAATTTTTATTCAATTCATAAAAAAATATTACTCTTAAAAATTCTTAAAACAAATAATAAGAAAATTTGAGGCTAAAACTTATAAAGTTTTGACATTCATACTGTCACAATTTTTCATATTCTTTCACTTTAAATATAAACTTTATATAATATCATATATTATTTATAAATATATATTTTTAAATATATTATCAAATTTAAAATTTAAAATTATATTTTATTTTTTATATTTTAAATTAAATAATAACTAGTATGATTCAATCCTTCAAACTTATGATTTAAAATAGAGGAGAGTAATTCATGCAACCAGAATTACTAAATAAACTACTACTTCTTTATATTTTAATAAATTTTTTAAATTATATTTTTAATAAAATTTTGATGTATTTAATTAAATTTACTATTTGTTTGATTTAACTTTTAGTTAATCAAATTAACTTAGAAAATGGACGATAAAGAGATCAGCAGTTATCTCTCTTCATTTTTCCTCAACTCCTTCTCTCTAGGGTTTCAAACTGTGCACTGCTTGTTTGGCCGCCGGCAGGCGGTTTCGGCTGCTGGCTGGCGGCCAGTCTTCTCTTCTCTTTTCCTTTGGTTTCCTTCCTTTAGATCTATGGTTTGTGGGCGTTTGTCTCGCTCGTTTTCGTCTCCGGCGGATCTCGTTATTGCTGTGGCCGTTCGTGTCTCTCCTTGGTGGCTGCTCGGAGTATCTGTTACCGGTACCTTCCCCTCTTCCTCGCGTGGCTCTGGGTTTTACTCTGTTCGGCTCTGCTGCTTCCAGTGGCGGCTCCGACAGTTTCTGGACAATAGTGGGGTGGAGGACATTTTGGTATTCTGTGTTTATTTTAGTATGGTTTTAATAATGTTTTGGTATTTTTGGTGTACCTTAAATTATCCAGATATAGTTTGTCTTAATTTTGTTGATGAGATTTTTTATTACTTTCTTGTTACATTTTCTAATTTTGGGATGTATTCATCGTTTTATTTCAATCAGTCAGGCAGTATAATGAGTCGAAATTATAACGAGCTAATGTTGAGAGCTCGCAAGTATTCACTGTGTTTTCTTGCTTCTAGCTAGTCCTGACTATGTTATTAGAATGGTGATATATTTCTTCGAATCGATGTATCTTAAGATTGTATTTTGAATCCTTATTTAATGAAATTTACCTTTTATCAAAAAAAAAAAAAAAAAATAACTTAGAAAATGGGTCGCCGTAGTCTTCTTAGTAATTATTTGGGTTATATATTTTTTTTGCTACAATTACGTTTTTTTTTTGCTACAAATTATGTGGGTTTTATTAGTCCTCAAACTTAAATAGGCAGTCCTTTTGTTTAGAAAAATAATTTTTAAACCTTTGAAGGAAAGTGTTTTTAAAGTCTTTTGTAACTTTTTTTTTTTTTGGGAAAATAGTCTTCTTTAACTTTTTAAAAAGTGCTTTATAGTTTTCTTACTTTTGAAAAATATGCTTTTATAGTTAACTTATGGAAGAAAAATAATCATAAAATTTTTATAATTTTTATTAAATGAATATATTAATTTTGTAATTATTGAGTAGTCATTAGAGGTCTCATAACTTTTCAAAATAAGTATTTTAGTCCTGTAATTTATGAGTTAAAAATTAAAAGTCATATTATTATAAAAAGTAAGCAATCTAAATCATATAATTTTTAAAATAAAAATTTATAGTCCAACAAAAATATTAAAACTGTGGACTGTAGGGCCTAATTTTCATAAATAAAGAGCTATAAGTGCCCAACTTAAAAATTATTAAACTAAAGTATTAATTTGTACTAATAATGACATTTTTTTCAAAAATTATGAAATTTTTGATGCCCAATATAATAATTATGAGACTAAATTACTTAAATTAAATAATAATAGGACTTCTAGTGTCTAACTTCCATTTAATTTCTTAATTTTGAAAAAAAAATGTTTATAATACTTTTATTTTTTATGAATGTATTATTGATATTTAAAAAAAAAAAAAAACCATTTATTTATGAGGATTTAAAAAAACCTTTTATTGAAAACAAGGGTATTACAAAATAAAAATAAAAAATAGGCTAAAGAGTTTTTGAAATTTTGATCAATTTTATACAAAAATGCCTGAATTTTTTTCTCAGCACAATAATACTCAAACTTTTATCCCGTTTATACATAAATACATTTTCGTTATTAAATTTTGCCATATCATATAATTACTATTAAATAATTAACGTGACATGTGTTGAATTTTGCCACATATTAATTAGCTGATTTAAAAAACTTAATTAATGTTAATTAACTAGCGTTGTAAAAATTAATCACAAAAAAATATTCATGTGTAAATTGGATTTTTAACTGTTTAGCCTAGAAAAAAAAAAGTTGATTATAAAACTTCTTTTTTTTAAAAACAATATGCTAAATGCTCCTCCTCTTCTCTTCTTCTTCTTCTTCTTCTTCTTCTTCTTAACTAAAGGACTAATATAAACTTTAGCCGGCAGCTCTTCGTCTGTTAATTATTATTATTTTTCTCCAAAAATTAAATAATTTTATTTATATAAGTTATGGTTATTATAAATACTTTGAAGAGATTGATTATCCATAACCTCCGATCAAAATTATAAAAAAATTACTATTAAAAGAAATGATTAGAATAAAAAATAAAGAACAAAAGAGTTTCAAATGACTATTCAGACTTACACCAATAAAAATTTAGCAATTTAAGTTAAAAAATAGCAACCTATTTAGCTAAAAAAAAAAATTAAACAATTTCTTATCTTTGAATACTATAATATTTTTTATCTTCTAGAGTTGCTACCAAGCAAAAATTAATAATATTAAATTTCTTATGTGATTAATTTAGTGTTGAAATAATTACATAAAATATAAAATTTGCTTAAAAGAAATTACTTGCACACTTTTTTAATTATGAATATATAATTTTAATCCTTATTAATTTATTGTATTTTTATTTACATTAAGATGCTTCTAATAATCTAGTTATAGGTTATGATGCACCAAGTCTATATTTATATTATAATTTTGCATGAAAATTCAGACTTAAATTTAGAAGAATTCATCATAATTCTTACTTCTACATCATGATATGTATCTCATGCTTTTTAATATATATATATATATATATATATATATATATATATATATATATATATATATATATATATTTTAATTATCTACTATAATTAAATTAGGCTGTAACCCCTTTGAAATATATTTATTGCTTTGCTTTTATTCATTAACGTCCTAAATTAAAAAAAAAAAATAGATAATGAGATATAATTTATTGACATGAAGCTTATTTTGATATATATATATATATATATATATATAGAAGATTTGAGTACATATGAATATTTGAATTATTAAAAATAATTAAATTTTTAAATATTGGTCTCAATTATTTTGAGGAAATTTTTACTATGAATGTAAATTCGAGCAAATTGAGCTAGTACAAGTTTGAAAAATTTAGATTCAGATTGAATTCAAGTCAGAATATATCAAGTCATGCATTTTTTTTTTAGGCTGGATTGAGTTTTTTTAATTAAATGCAAAAACTCCATTATAAAACAATAGGGTAATAACGAGCCTGACTTTTTTAATTTTGAATAGACTTAACTTAAGGTTTGTTTGATAACGATTTTGATTCTTGATTTTTAATTTTTAAATTTTTTTCAAGTAATTTTTCAATCAGGTATGTTTGGTAACTATTTTTGATTTTAATTTTTATATTTTTAAGGAATCACTACTAAAATAAGTGGTGATTCATAAATTTTTAAAAAGAAGATTTTTCAATCCGATTTATGATTTATGATTTTTTTTTTATTTTAACTAAATATTTTTTCTAGAGAGTAAATCAAGTATTCTAATTTTTGTATAATTAAATATTGAAAGAAAATAATTAAAAACTTATAATTTATAAAAAATAACCAAAAAAATTTTTTATAAAGTTTTTTGATAAAAATCAAAAAACAAAAATCATTACCAAACAACTTGCACGTAATTTTTAATTTTTTTTTGAAAATCACTAAATAAAAGTTGTAATTAAACATATTTGTAATTATTTTTATAAAAGAATGAAATCACAAAATTAATTATTTAATTATAAATCATAAATATAAATCGTTATCAAACATGCCCACAAATATTTGACTTAAAATGGTGCATAATATTATAAATAATGTCATTAAATATTAAAAGATACATACAATTTTTAAAATTCAAACTTTTTTTTATATTTTTTGTCATACTTTTAATATAAATATTTAGTATACTGAATTTAAAATTTAATTTATTTGAACTTAATTAAACTTAGAATCTGACTAAATAGGCTAGATTATTTAAATTTTGATTAAAATTCAACTAAAGTTAAATGTTACATGCCTAATCTTAACGGATGTTTGACATTTTAATTGTTGTGTACCATGCAATTACAACTCTCTAGGCTTCTCGATCGCAAGAATGAATTTAATCTTTAATTATTTAAATCATAAATTATGGTAATTACTCGTTCCTCCAAACAATAACGCAGTCACGTGCATATCGTGGATATGTGCCCAGCCTATTAACGTTTGTAAATGTGTTTTTTCTTTCCACTATACTAGATAAAATTACGTGTAATATATATAAATTATTTTATTTATTTTAAATTAAATTTTGTTAATTTTTAAAACATATTTAAAATAGATAGATAATTAATTTTTCTTATATTTATAAATTAATTGTGCAGTAAAATAATATTTAAAATTTTTATTATATTGTATGTAATAATTTATATATGATTATAGTCATTATAGAATGAGTTCTTTATTTTATTATCATGTTTATAGTTCTTACTAAATATGATAATCATAATATGATTAGAATTCTTATTAGATGTAATTTTTATTCTATTGTCACGTTTAAAATTCTTATTTAAAGTGTAATATATCAAAAAATGACAGTCAATATCATTAGCTTAAAACATATGAATAATTTTGTCAAAAAAATATTATTTGTGATCCTCTGACTTTCAATGTGTGTGTGTATATATATCTATAATTTGATTATTTTTCACTCCAAAAATTATTAATTTATTATTATTGATGTGATATGTTAAAATTTTGATAAGTTTTTATGAACCAATAATTTACAACATTTGTTTTTTCATTTTTATTATTTAAAAATAAATAATATTTAGATGTTTAAATTTAATTATCAAATTATTCGAAGTTTGAATTTTGAAACAACACCCACCGCTCCCTAATAAACTGATAAATGCTATGTATCTTTTTAAAATACAGTTTGATTCGAATTCATCTCCTAAATTATTGGTTTAATAAATAATTTTGAAAAATTATCAAAAATAACGACCTCAAATTTATAAATATAAAATTAACATTCTAATAATATTAAACTGCTTTAAATTGTCGTCGTTTAATTCCAATTGAATTAGCGTTTAAAGAAAAATAACACATTAGTTATTTTTTTAATTGTGAAAATATAAGTTTGAACACAATGTGTGTTAATTTTGTTATTATAAATTTTGAGGAGTGTTATTTTTATTATTTTTCTAATAATTTTTTATAGTAACACTTTTGAAAAATAAAGTTATGACAATTACTATTTGATGTTAAAACAAAATAATTTATACGAAATTGAAGCTAAATTTAATTGGTAGCATAAAATATATTAATTAATTACAAGATTAGCAAATTTAAGTTTTAATAACGTCATATGTTATGCATGTTGGTATGGTGTCATGTTCGAACTATTGCTGGCTGCTGGAACAGTCTACCAGAAGTTAACAACTTTTATTTTTCTTCCTAACAAGTCTTGTTGTTATTATTATTTTTGAGATACCTCCAAATAAAATCAACCTAACACAGTTTAGTAGTCAATCGAATTGACGTTATTTCAGCGAAGCTAATAAACATTAAAATGAAAGTAGGCGCATGTTGTTCCCACGAGGACGTTCAATGGAATCTTGAATTATATTACATGCTACATTAAATTAAATTCCTTTCGATTATTTCTTAATTATTTATATAATTTTATTTTTAATTTTTTTCGAGAATAAAATATATGTTTTTTTTTTAAGTTAAAAGTAAATTTTTATATATAAAAGAAGTTATATTATTAAATTAAGTTATATATTTTTGTTGCTTTTAAGTGGAGCATTTTAGTCCTATAATTTAAAAAAAAAAAAAGATCCATTTTAGTTCTAACAGTCCAAGGTTACGGGACTTGTGTACACATTTTTTAGGACTAAAATGAATCATCTTGAAATTAACTTAATTTTTTTTTTAAAGTTATATAATTAACACGCTTCACTTAAAAGTTATAAAATTAAACTCCTTATTTGTCTAAAGTTAATCATTGGTACCCTTCTCAAAAAAAAAAAAAAAAATCTTAATTTTTGTTATATTATTGTAGGCTTCTTTAATTTATTGCATGTTTTACACGTTTAAATCGTAAATCTCAACTTAATAAAAAAAAAATTGTAAATCTCAACTTATCTCAAGCCGTGCTTAAAGCTCTAGTTGCAGCCGTCTCGGAAGACTTCGGAGAAATACTTGGTTTGCTTGTTGGAAGAAACACACTCATTAGTCATAAGACATAATATTCTTATTTATTTACATAAAAAAAATTTCTGATTTATTTAAAATGTGTTTACAATGATATGACAAACTATAATTATTAATTATACAAGTGAGTTGAACATTTTTATATTCAATCAAATTTTATCCTATTATTTATTTACGAATATATTACAAGATAAAGAATTTTTATTTAAAATACGATTAATACCGTGTTTCATTCCTACCATTTTTCGAGTTGTAATTTATGATATTAGTATTTTAGTTGATCAATGGGTTGTCTTTACTTGTGTGCTTGTGTCCAAAAAAATAAAATAAAAGAGCTTACACAATGACTCAATGAAACAACCGCTCCAAATAGATGGATTACTCTAATTTTTACTTTAGTATTTTAAATAATTTTAATTTTTGACTAAAATCTTTCAGATATTTAAGTTTTAATCTGGCAAAATTTTTAATTAGTTAAAATTTTTAAAATATTAATATTAATTTATTATTTTTGTCTTTCTATATTTAATTTTTTTTTATTATAAACTATCTTCTTTTAATTACTATAATTAAACTTGTTTATAACATATCTTAAGATATTTTTGTTAAGTTTTTTTTTTTTTGGCTGTGTTTCTTATATTTAAAAAAATTATTGACTTTTTTTCTTATAAACTATTTTCTTTTAATTGTTTAAATTATTTCAGAACATGTCTTAAGTTATTTATATAAACAAAAATGAGAAAACAAAAAAACTAGCATCCCTTAAAATTCATCTGGATCTAAGAATGTTCGTTCAAACTTAATCAAGTTCAATCTTTTAATACAAAAATTAAAAGAGAAAAAATATTCAAAAAGAGAGCTGCCAGAATACAACATAACCAAGAAGAAGTTGCAAGTCCCACCAAAACCTAAAGATTTGCATGACCTATTATACGATTGTTTATGCTTGAAAAATAATTAAACCATTAAAATTATATTCTACTTAAGAATTTTTTTTTATTTTAATATTTCAAGCTATCTACTTTAGAACTTATATTTTATGAAATTTATAAGCTTATATTTTGTGAAGATTTATATACATTTTATTTTGAATTATAAATTATAAAAATTGGTATTTTTTTGTGATTTAAAATTGTTACTCTAATTGATATATTGTACATTTTATGTAAGAAAATATTTGTTTGTTTCTCAAGTATTTTAGTTTGACACAAAAAAATCTTCATATAAATAACTTAAGACATGTTGTGAAATAATTTAAACAATTAAAAAAAAATAGTTGATAAAAAAAGTTAATAATTTTTTTTAATATAAGAAACACAACAAAAAACTTAACATAAATATCTTAATATATGTCATAAATAATTTTAATTGTATTAATTAAAATAAGATAGTTTGTAAAAAAAAATATATATATATATATCGAAAGACAAAAACACCCTTTTAAAATAGTAAATTAATATTTTAAAAATTTTAATTAATTAAAAATTTTTCTAAAAAAGATGCCAGTAATTTAAATTTAAATATTTAACAAATTTTAGTAAAAAATTGAAATTATTTGACATACTAAATTAAAAATTAGAGTATTATAAAAGTACCGAACCCAAACAGGGGGAGCCTTGCCAAACAACGAAATGTTGTAAAAGTACAAGAGAGTATAAATTCACTGTGTAAATGACATCTTTACAATGGGCCTCAACACACATAGTAATTCTTAATTTATGACTACAAATTATAATCCATAAATATTTGTACTAGAGGTATATATGCTTTCATAGTGTTTAAGGATAAGCATTAATATTGAATTATTGACAATCTTGAACTAGTAATTAAAATTAGCATTTGATGGTGAACAAGTAGCTTGGAGTCACAAGTTTTGTTATGGATATTAATAAGGTTATAAACAACTGACATGTAAAGAAGCTTTAGTTATATTGTACATAAAAAGTAGAGAATTTTGAACATATATAAATATAAATCATATTTTTACAATAAAAACATGAAAATAAAAAGAAAAATATTTTTTTATTATAATTTGATGCATGTATTAGTTATTACGTTATAATATAACTAGTTTATGTTAGCAAGTATTCATAAATTACTTCAACATATTACATTCTTAATTTAACATTTAATCGATTATTAACACATTATTTGATACATAATTACTCGAATAAAAAAAATGAAAATTAAAAAAATAGTATGGAGAGGGGGAATCCAACTAATGCAATAATGTATTATTCATTATTTTTGAAATATATTTTTTATTAATTCAATTAATTACTCTTTTTATTAAATATTAAGATAATTATATTTAATAATAATAATTATACTAACTTTATATTCAAAGTATTAAATCATCAATATTTTAAAAGTTCTGAATAATTTTTCCTAATCAAGTAAGATAGTAAAGTATATCTCAAGTGGTTGGTTTGTCAATTATCGGGCAAAGTGATGATTGCAGTCTAGTAATTCTATCAAAGCAGAAAATCGATTAGTAACGAGACTAACGTAACCGTGGATATTTAAGGTCGTAGAATTTAACTCAGGCAAATAAGTCCAAATTTAGTGTATTATTATATTTGCTATTAATAGATAAAATTAATAAATCACATTATTATATATATCAAATTTATTTTAAAAAATAAAATAAAAAAATTAATTTTTTTTTAGATAATTTTGATACATATTATAATATGATTAATATAAACATAAAATTAAATATAAATTTATATAATCATAATATTTATCAAATATGTGCAGAAAATAAGCTAAAAAAGTTGGTCCTTATTATATAAAAGATGAATCTTTTATACACTAATGTAACACACTAAAAATATATAAGTAATCTATACTCTTATTAAATAAGCGTGTATGAAATTTGATTTTGATTATTGAAAAAAAAAAAAAAAAAACCGAGACCTACGCACAAGAATCAGGCTGGCAGTTGTTTTGTCTTTTGGGAGGTATTTACGAAACAAAATTAAATTGGGTCCTTTTATATTTAAAACTAAGGGCTGTGATTGGTGGATCCCGCATATATTTTTTGGTCGGTTGCGACAGTAGAACCAATTTAAAAATAGAAACTACTCATTTAATTTAACAGATATGAAATAAAAACACGATTGTTAATTCTGGCCCATTCTTAAAAACATATATTTATTAAATTTAATTTAATTTTAATTATATATATATATATATTTATAATATCTAAGAATAGACCCAACAACTCTAATTTAAATTTAAACACATAAACTACCAAGCTATTGCTTGATTTGTGCTATTTTTATCTTAGTTTTTATCAAAATATTTTTAAAACACAACTTTTATTAAAATAAAATAAAAATATAAACAAAAGAGCAAAACTTAAAACTTAAAAGTCAAAATCATTTTTTTTCTATGTAAGGATTAAAGACAATTCAATTTTTTTTTTTTTTTTTTAAATTTCTTACATAATAAAAAAAAATTAAAACTAAAAAATAAAGGACTCAAGAAAACAAACTACCAATACTTTCTTCCATTTTCCTCTTTTTCTAAAATTTGGGTTTAGCCATCTGATTAAGCATTAAAGACTTCAAAATTGATAATTGATCCTAGGGTATATTTCTCTCCGCAATGATTTAAAATAGAAATGAGCAAAGAGGAGGGGGTCCTCAGTGGAAAAATTCAAGTTACACCGGTGGAAAAAACACATTAGTAACGAAACATTTTCAAAATAACTAAAACTAACTAATTGCCATTTATTGGAAAGAAGAAAAAGATAGAGGAAAAACAAGAATTAGCATGCAGAAGATTTTATTTCCTGAATTTTATATGTAAAAGTTAATCCTAATATTACTTATTTAACCACCTTCAATACTCTAACTTTTACTTAATAAAAGTTATAGCATACTATTTATCCACTTATATATGACTTTCGTTGTGAAGTCTCAACAAGAATGAGTGTGTATTTAAATTTTTTAAATTAAAAAAAAAGAAAAAGAAAGAAACAATGGTGTGTGTTCAATAATTGATTAATATTTTTTTTAACATGATTAATCTATTAATATTGCAATTTAAAATTTTGGCTTAAACAATGATTATAATATTAAAAGAAATAACATGTCTTGACAAAAAAAAATGTCATATCTCTATAATTAGACTTGTATTCGACATATAGGCGCCGGAAACAGTAATAAAAGAAAGACCATTGCTATTTGCAAACACATGCATGCGAGTAGTCAATTGTCCAACAACTTTTCCAATAAGAATTTTTTTTACCATTTAAGATCTCTGATATGTTATAAATTTAATGACTTATATTTTACTCAAATTTAATCAGTAATTAAAAGTTCATCTATACCATATCTAATTACTCTTGATAGTACCTTTAATAAGATAAAAAGAATTAATAGACCCAAAGCAATTTATAACTTTATGATAGAATCCATTTTATAACTAAAAAGAAAAAAAAAATCCAATTTATACAATCGAATTATGATAACAATATATAAATATTTTCTTCTTCAAGAGAACCCATTTTATATACTACATAAAATTTATACCAATGTGTCGATTTATTTAATAAATTAGTTCGACTCATTTCATTCATAATCAACCAAACATCAAAAACGTTAGTCAGATGGAACAATTAATCCTTTATCCCACATTATGGCTGTTTAATTAAGATTTCCATTTTTCAAGGAGTTGTTTAATTTAAGGTCCAAGGTCTTTGTTTATGGATGTGAGCTTGCTGTCTTAAACTAGTTAGTACCGTAGCTACTTTTTATTCTTCTAACTCCTATTCATTGCCCATTTGACCACATAGTACTCTCCTTTCTCATGACCAATCACCCAAACTAATTAAACCCCACCTCTTTTGAATATATTGTTAATAGTAATCATTGTATAATATAATATTCCCCCACATCTAATTCTACGTACTCCTCATATTTCATGTATTCTTTTTTTTGGCCCTTTGTGGCCTTCTAAACATATATAATATATATATATAGAGTACTCCTTTAGCCTTCATCAGCATATATCAATTAGTTTACCTTATTTTACATTCTTAGTTTCGTTTTGTTTTCTTGCGACTTTTTGATAGGCGACATATATCTATGTAACCTTAAATTTTTTTTGTTTTTTGTTTTTGGAAACAAAAAATTAAGCAATGTCCGTAAACATGAGCATATCTGTAAACGGACAATCTCAAGTCCCTCCAGGATTTCGATTTCATCCGACTGAAGAAGAACTCTTGCAATACTACTTGAAGAAGAAGATCTCTAATCAAAACATTGATCTTGATGTTATTCGTGATGTTGATCTCAACAAACTTGAACCTTGGGACATTCAAGGTACGTAGAATAAGTTCAGTTACTTTTAATTAATTTTATAATTTGCAATCTTTTTATTTACGTGTTTGTTTAAATACATATTAAAATATTCTTATTGTTGGTGTTGGTGTTGGTGTTGCAGAGATATGTAAATTTGGAAACACACCACAAAATGATTGGTATTTTTTTAGCCATAAAGATAAGAAATATCCAAGTGGAAATCGCACAAATCGAGCAACAAGAGTTGGATTTTGGAAGGCTACTGGACGTGACAAGATCATTTTAATCAAGGGCAAGCGTATTGGTATGAGGAAGACTCTTGTTTTCTACAAAGGTCGAGCTCCTCATGGTCTAAAGTCGGATTGGATTATGCATGAGTATAGAGTTCTTGATGATAATACAAATGATACCACCAATAATGTAAGTCATCTTATTACTACATATGTGCATACGTGTAAAAGTTAATTATGTAATAATTTTCATGATTTAAATGAGTTAGAATATATATATATATATGTTTTTCAATTGGTGGTTAACTAATTTTTTTTAATTCTACTAATTTTCTACGTAACTCTTTTAATGTGACATTTATATATTTTTAGTACTATAAATTGGTTAAGTTAGAAATGTATTAAATTAGTTAAATGTTTAATTGCAAGATATAATTAATTTTATTTTATATTTATTTTTTTAAATGTAAAATAACATGTATTTTTTTACTGAAAATATATACATATATTATTTTTTATTGTTCCTTAAAAAAAATTAAAAATAAAAGTATATGAATAAATAGTTAAAATATGCACAGATTTAAATAAGAAAGTTTAGGATCGGTCAAGTGATTATTTAGCAACTGACTCGACAATATTAGAAAAAGTTGGATACAAATTGATGATTCACTAATATTTGACTTGAATTGTTTGTTTTCTATAGATAACCAGTCAAACATTATTGAATAATAATGTTAATTTATGTGTGATATATTAATTTGTTGTATATATGTAGATAAGTATTATTCTAATGGGATCAAGTGATGATGTATCACTAGAAGAAGGATGGGTGGTTTGTCGAATCTTCAAGAAGAAAAACCAGTTCAAAATCCTAGACAATAATGAGAGAGGTTTGGACAAAATAAGCACAAAGTTTCTGAAGCCCTTAAACAGAGACACCAAAAGCCAAGAAAGTTTCTTGAAGCTTCCAAACCTGCAGGAGAGCCCAAACTCCACAAGTAGCCAAAATTGTTACCAACCTAGTAATATTGAAACAAAGGAAGAGGTGGTCATTTCTGATGATTATTATTATAATACAGAAACAGAGAACTCAGGTGTGAATGTGATGATGACCAACTGGGCAACTGATCTGGATCGGTTGGTGGCTTCACAACTGATCAATTGCCAATCAGAGGCTTTCAATATTGACCCTACCAATTCCATCAACATAAATGATGATGATCTGGAGATGCAAATTCACGATCAAAATCTAAGATCATTGTCATCGTCTTCATTCTCAAATATCTCCAACAAATCGTACACTGCCACTCATCAGGACTACTACTACAACGAAATAGACCCGTGGAGTTTTGCCCGATCATCATCATCAAATTTGTCCTCTTCCTACTCCAACTCTTATATATAATAGAATAGCTCGGTGATGTCAAATAGCTATAGTTCTTTATATATCAAGTCAGAGCAAATATAAGTTTAATTACATTAATCATTTATGTACGATCATATATAAAATACATGTAATATAATAAAGATGTTTGCATTTATAAATATTGATAGATAGATAAATAAATAAATGAAAAAGGTGATTACTTAACAAGTTTCAGTACATGAAATGGCATTGTCAACCAGCATTATCTTAGCTTAATCTCGCTGTCTAGTGAGTCAACCATTAATTTCAACTAATTTCTGAGAACAACTTACAAGTTCGCAACAAATTAATACGAGTCTTTAGATATTTCTATAACGTCTATAATTAAAGAAAATTATTTTTTCTTTTCCTTTTTCAATTTTTCTAGAACATAATTAACTTGATTGGCTGGTTATAAAGGTTAACTACAACTTAGAATAAAAAACACCACACTCAAACGGTTAGGATTAACTATTATTAATTTATTGTGCTTGTAAATATATTTATAAAAAAAAATTCCATTGATATATAATTTTGTTAATAATAAATTGAATTTTTAGAATATTAAAATATTTGAATTTAAAAAAAAAATTACGAATACGAATATCAACATGCACAATTTGAACAAACACCACACAAATATATAACACAAAACTATTGACCCCTTAGCTGACAAATTCACTTGGGTGTCATTTCATTTATCTCCTTAAATAATTAACATATCATCAAGTAATGGAAAACGTTCCTTTTGATATTAAATTCAAAATATTTTCAATTTCTCATTTTATAATTTTATAACATACATTTTAGATTTGCTATAATTTTGATATGTATTTAGCAGGTGACAAATTCAATGAGTATTTTTGATATTTTAAATATTAGATTTAAAAATAGAAGCTTATTGTCCTTACCCCTCCCTTTTCTTCCTTTTCCTTCTTCCTCTCTGGTACTTCTCCATTGCAACCGAAACAACGTACAAACAACCAACAACCACGACCACATCCCATAGCCCCACCCCAACTCCAACCTTGGACAACGCCCACAGAAGCAACAGCAATAGCACAACAACAACCGAAAAAAATATTGAAAAATAGCTCAGAAAATACCCTCAAAAAAAACAATAAAAATGGAAAGAATAGTTACAACATTTTTTGCTATTTTTGGGTTGTTTTCGCGCGATTGTTGTTGCGGCTGTGGGCGTTGGCCACGTCTAGTGTCATGGTAGGGCTGTTCTCGGAAGTTGGGAAAGGAATGTGTTCGAATTGTTGTGAATTTAAATAAAAAAGAATGAGAAAAAAGTGCAAAAGTTTATGATACTAAATGTCCAAATGTTAGTTTCATATATATATATATATTTTTTTTTTTTCCCGTATGTGAGGAGGTATTTATATAAAAAAGTATTTATAAATGAAATTGGGCTTTAAGAAGCACCTATTTTTATTAAAGAAGAGAAGATCCAGACAATTGTGGGTCTACATGAACTCTCACGCTGCCGCCGTCGCCATTCGAGCACAAGTGGCACCCAAACCAAGTTTTACGGAACGTTGTTGTGAACGTTGAACTACATTTTCTTTTTCTCTCAATTTCTCTCATCTACGCTCTTACTTATGAGCTTTTTAGAAACTCAAAAAAAAATACAAAAATATAAAAACTCATAAATATTTTTCAAAATATATTATTATTATTTTGGTTTTTGAGCAACATTAATTACAGGTGTAGCATTTCGGACTTTATCAGTGCAGTGTGAGATTTCGAGACAGAAAAATATTCTGAACTGTTTTATCCTTTGAAAAATGAGGCTATATTTACTTACACAATTTTAAGCAGAGCTACAAAACGTCTTAAAAAAAATGGTCTAATCTGCGATTCATTCCAAACAGAATATATCAATTTATTCGTAACTTTGTTTCTATTTATTATTTATATATCTGCAGCAACAGAATGTGATTGTTGGCTCTTTGTATGCTGTTTAGGTTGGACGGAGAAGTACCAAAGCTGAAAAGGGGCTGGTGAAGACACAGCTGGGCTCTTTTTTGTTTTAGTATTCAAATATTTAAAATTACAAAAATATCCATTGTAATGGCACATGTCATTTTTCATCCGTATTTAACTTTCTTTTTTTAACAAAAAATGTTAAAATGCTAGTAAATTTAAAAGGAATTGAGAACTTTCGGTAGTTTGATAATCGTATAGTATTTACATAAAAATTAAGAAATAAGTTTTAAAATCCCATAATTTTTACAAAACTTGTGATACTCGGCTTTTAAATAAAAAGTAATAAAATTTGCTTCCAGTCACGAGGTTTGTTTGGTTAATATAAGATTAAATAAGACATTCCTACTTTTAAAATGTGTAAGAGCGAGGTCCAGACTCAAGATAGTTGCAAGTATTCATTCCGCACTTTGGGAAAACATAAAAATAATAATAATAATAATACCTTTTAAATTTATAATAATAAAAATAATATTTATTGTATTTAAATTATATATTTTTATAATTAAAAAATTATTATTATATCATTTTTTTTTAAACATTCGTTTGATTAAGCATCATTTAAGCTAAATTATGATAATTTAGTTTCATTTAATTAAACATCGTTTAATTTTATTAAAATTTTTATTTTTATTATTATAAATTTTAAAGATATTATTTTTTATAATTTTCAAAAAAAATTCGTATTAGCAAATTTTTTTTGATTAGTGACAAATGAATACAGTAGGTTCTTTTGCAAAGTACAAAATGACATTTACATACGTTCAACATATAAAATAAAAGAAAGTGTAATAAATTTCTTTAAATTAAGTTATTTATGTTATTTAATTTCTTAAATTATAAGTGATATTTTTTAACTCTTTAATTTTAAAAAAAAGGAAAAAAACATAATTTTAATATTTTTTTAATTTAAATATTATTTTTAAAAAAATAATTAAGAACAAAATGTGAATGTACATGTTACATACAAAATGTGAATGTACATGTTACATACAAATTTGAATGTATAGGTTACATACAAAATAAATTTGTATGTAACATGTACATTCACATGACCTGTACATACAAATGTGAATGTATAGGTTACATGCAAAATCAATGTGTATGTAACCTGTACATACAAATGTGAATGTACAAGTTCCATAAGCTTCGAAGGAAATACGAAAATGACGAGGTTTTTACGAATACTCAGATAAAGGGATATTTTGGCAAAAATTATATATATTATATAAATAAAACTCACCGTTTTAATTTAAAAAATACTATTTAGGTCCAAAAAAATTTTTTATATAAATTTTTGCTATTTAAGCAATTTACTCTGGAAAGTCAGAATCAGAACTCACCTGAGTCCTAAATACCGAAGTTTCTTCGAGTTTTTTTTTTCCTGGCTCCCTCGTTCTTGAACGCTTCGTTTGTTGGCCGGTATATTACGAGGAGCTGACAGTACAAAATTATTAAATTATGGGGTGATAAATTGATATAGGAGCTTTTTATAAAAAGGATAGAAATAATATATTTAATAAAATAAAATAAATATTTTAAAAATTAAATTATTATTTTACTTAAAATATTTTTCTATTAATTTTAAAATTAAGATTATAATCAATTATTCAACTATCAGATAATTATAATCGTTTTCATTTTCAATGATAACTATTGACAACTTCATCCTTTTTTTTTTTTTTCCTTTTCTGTAATGATACAAAATAAAAATTTATTTCTATGAAATAATATTTTTATTTTATATATGTTAAAAAAAATTAAAAACTATAATAAAAAATTGAGAAATAGGCTCATATAACCCCTTTTTATTATTTTTATTCTACATTAGACCCCTCACTTACAATTTTAATAATATTTCTATTATACCCTTAATTAAATAAGTTCATCTTCTCCATTAATTATATATATGTATGTTTCAGAATCCCTTCCTCACACCATTAGCTTCCTCGTTCTATCGGCTACTTCCGTTCGACAAGCTCCTTCCCTCCACAAGCTTCCTCCGATGACGAAGACTCCGAACTGCCACAACATGTCAGTTATTTGAAAGAATAATTGCGATAAAATCACAATTTACATTTCTCTCTCATCCTTTTTCCGATCAATCAAACAACATGGATTCAAGTTACAGGGGAACTAGGAGCTCCTGGCTTAATCCTAGTCCAACAACCAGGTTTTGCCGACTCCAATTTCAATTTGTTTTAGAAGTGGCATGCATTTCTAATCAAGAAGAACAACAAATTTCTTCACTGTGTTTCCTCCACACCACACACTTTCTCAGCAAACAAACACAGAGTTTTCAATGGAAAAGTAATAGAATACGTACTTGAACATGATGATACCACCGATGAAAGTTACCCAGAGAGCCGCACTCCAAGCCGTAGAGAAGCTGAGAAGATGAGCCAGTTTAAGGTAGGTGTATGGACGAGGACGTAGCCCCAGACGCTGATGCTACTGCGTTGCCTGGAGCCCCAATCCCCAAGCTCAAGTCTGCCATCACCGGCACTGGTTTTAATTCGTCGGGCCAGAAGACCAAGGGACGGCGAGAGGCACTGCTGGTGACTGGGCTGCTCGCGGCGTGGCAGAGACAGGCTTGCGGCGGAGCTGCGGACTGGTGTGAGGCGACGGACTGGCGCTGCTGGACCTCGCGGCTGATGCTGTTGCTGAGGCCAGAAGACCAAGGGACGCTGATGCTGTTGAAGTTGGGTAAAATTTTTTTATTTTTATTTTTTTTTTTCTGAAAGTTGATCTGAAATAGATCAAATAGAAACGAGATAATTTAGAAAAATGTTTGTTAGTGTTCAAGCTCTGTTGAAATAAGCTCTCTAATTTTAAGTTGGACGTAGTCCAACTGAGCTCCGGCGAGTGGAATCGCCGGCCAATCAAAATTCGATCAGTTGGACGACTGTCCAACTGAGCTCCGGTGAGTGGACATATGTGTCCTCTAAAATATACTCCTCTAGTTTTCAGTTGGACACATGTCCAACTCTGTTAAGATGAGTTGGACATACGTCCAACTGAGGGGTTATTCTGGGCAGTCTAGTTGGACATGTGTCCAACTCGGCTCCGGCGAGTGGGGTCACCGGCCGGTCAAAATTTCATCAGTTGGACAGTCGTCCAACTGAGCTCCAGCGAGTGGACATATGTGTCCTCTAAAATATACTCCTCTGGTTTCAATTGGACACATGTCCAACTCTGTTGAGGTGAGTTGGACAGTCGTCCAACTGAGGGGTTATTAAGGGTATTTTTGTCATAATATGTAAAAAAATCAAGTGGAGGGGGTCATATCAGATTTTTAATAAATAGGGGGTCATGACAGCATATAACCCTAAAAAATTCTAAATGTAAATACAAGATTTTGTACATGATACATAATAATATTTTTATTATATATACGTTGCATAAAAAATTTAAAAATTGTAATAAAAAAATTCTAAATATCTTTCCACAAGCATTTGAACATGGGACATAAATAACATTTTTTTATTTTATACATGTTACAGAAAAATATAAAAATTATAACAAAAATATTGTAAATATATACTCAAGATTCTGTACGTGTTACATAATAACATTTTTATTATATACATGTTATAACTTTTGTACAACTTACAAAATCATTTATAATTTTTATACAACATACAAAATGACCAATGTGCATAATTATTTACAATTTAAAAATTTTTATACAGCTCACATAATGAAATATTTATAGAATTATTACAATATATGTACAACTTATAAAATAATCAGAATTATTTACAATTTTTATACAACTTATATGAAAATCTGCTTATAAAATTATTTACAATTTTTATGTAACTTACGGAATAACCCCTCATACAGAATATTTACAATTTCTAAATAACTTACAAAATGAACCGTATACAAAATTATTTATAATTTCTATACAACTTACAAAATAATCCTTTCATAAAATTATTTACAATTTTTATATAACTTACAAAATAACTCACATACAAATATTTACAATTTTTATATAACTTATAAAATAATCATACTTACGTGATACAATCTCTTCAGCAGGGGCGTTGTGCTTAAGAGATGATACATTCTCTCTCAAAGAATTGATGACAGGAACATAAGCAGACGATTGGGCCTCCAGTCCCCCAATTTGACTTTTCAAGTAGCTAACTCTGGCTTTAATCTGTTCCATCCGCATGATTTTTGCATCATCTTGAAGAATCTCACAAACTCCTACAAGCTCGTGTACTTTATTTTCGAGACAAACTTCTCGGACAGCAGAAGTTTGAAGATCAAAATTGAATGTTGTAGCTTCAGCTTCAAAAAGTTCAAACTCACCTTTTCGGAAATGGTACCCAGGTACAGTTCCATCTAGACAAACTACGAAACCCAAAATTCATAAGAAAAAAATATTATTGAAAATTAAAGAGATGAAGAGATCAAACCAAATGAAGAAGTGTACATTTGCAGATGATGGGTTCACATACAAGCGCCTCTATCCTTGGCGGAGTGCGAAAATGTCAAGTCAAAGAAATCGGGGCCGGTGGTCGGATGGAATGGACTGGTAATATCGGAGAGCTGGAGAAGAGAGGGAGGAGGAAGACGGTGAAGTGAATCCAACAGTTGCTATAGCCCAATCCTTCTTGGTCCACCTTCTCCACCAATTGAATGCTCGAATCCTTGGATTCGCCATTTACAAGCTCAAGTACTAAAGCATGTATGATCGAAGAAGGAAGTGAACCGTCAAAGGGTTAAAAGTTGATAAAGGATAAAATAGTAAAAATATAATCCCAAATGACATCGTAAATGTAAAATATGTTCTTCCTTCTTATCTAACTTCTATTTTATGTCATTTATTCTAAAATCATAATTATTCAATAATTAAAAATTAAAAATTTTATGTTTAAAAGTTGAAATTGTAAAAAAAAAATAAAATAATAATAATATAAAATTTAATTTTTAATAATAATATAAAATACATTTTTAAAATAAATGTTAATATATTATATTTAAAAATAATAATTTTTTTTATATAAATATATAACAATTTGGTCCGGTTTGAATAGTTAAAAAATTCATAAAATCAAACCATACCGTTTGAGAAACGGTTTGAAAAAATATAAACTGAATCGGATCATTTGATTTATATAATTGTATGGTCCGATTTGATCCAATTTAATTTTTTGATTTGGTCCGATTTTTAGATAGCTTTATCCTACACTAAGTTATAGTGTTGAAACCTTTTGAAGTGACATCTAAATTCTCCATTCAAAAATGTAAGTTTTTTTTTTTTTTTTTTAAAATAACAAAAATAACCTCTCAAAATTTGTAATAACAAAAATAAAACTTCAACCTTATAATTTTACAATTAAAAAAATTATTGATATATCATTTTTTTTTTAATATTTATTCAATTAAAATTAAACAACGATAATTTAGATTCGTTCAATATTGAACGTTTAATATTACACGTTCAAATTGAACGTTCAATATTTTTAAAATGCTAATTTTATTATTATAAATTTTAAAGATGTAATTTTTGATAATTTTCTTCTTCTTCTTTTTTTCTTACTCGGCTTCAAGATATGTGATAATTTTCCTTCTTTTTTTTTTTCCTTATGACACGTTTGGTTGATAGTAATGATAATCGTAATAGAAATCATTCAAGATATTACTGTGTTTGGTTTGACTGTATTCTGTAACTAAATGTAAAGGTATTACAACAATAGCAGTAATTCTTATTATGCATGCAAATCTTAGGAATACGCTGTATTGCTTTTTTTTTTTTTTTTTCCACAATTTATATAATTATTTATGATTTTTTTTGTCTATTTTATCTCTTTTAGTAATAAAAAATATTTATTTTTTAATTTTACTTCATTTATAATTTTATAATTTTTATTTTAATTATATGATTTAAATAAATATTATAATAATATTATTATATTTTTATATTTAATTATAATTATTATTTTTATGTTTAGCCAACTAAATGCGGCATAGTGTTGAAAATTTTTCATTCATTTTTTCTCTGTCATACTTGAAAGTTGAAATGGAAGAAATCACACGTTTACACGCAAATAAAGGAGCTACTTTCGTATCTTTATTGTTATTTTTATATTATTATAGTTTAAATTTTTTTTTAGTAGTATTTTAATACTTATATTATTTAAAAAGTATTTTTTAATTAAAATTAAAGAATAATTTAATTTTTTTTTAATATTTTTATTGCCCTTTTTCATATTTTTTTTAAACTATAAATCTTAAAACATAAACAATAAAATATAAATCTTAAACTCTAAATATTAAATACTAAGTCGTATCTAATAGGTTCAATATAATTGTATTAAATTGAACTACCTTAAATTATATTATAATTAATTTATACAATATTCGGTAACAATTGTATAATATAGTTGAATAAAATTGATTAAATATTTTAATAAAAAATTGTATTTAAAATATTTTTTTTGTTATAAATTTTATTTAAGTTAATATACAATTCATTTTTATATTTTTATTAATTTTTAAAAATAAAATAAATATTATTTTTAATTTGGGATGAAAAAATTAAAACATATAATTTTATAATTGAAAATTCAAACAAACTAAGTTAGGTGTCCAGTACAATTTAAACCTGCATCCTTTGGTCGTACACAATTTTTACATAATTGTATTATTTTTATACTATACGATACAATCTGATTTTACAGTTAAACGCACAATTATATAAAAATTATGCAATCAATATCTTTAATATTATGTAATAACTAATAAACAAGTCATAAACCCTAAACTCTAAATCATAAATACTAAACATTAAAATATAAATCCTAAATACTAAATTTTTGAAGAGAATGCGAGTGAGAGAAAGAGAAAAAATAAGAAAGAGAAGAAAAATACATAATAATAATAATAATAATATTTAAATAACTAAAATATCTTTCAATTTTTATACATTTATTTATCTTTTAATTAAATTTATATTTTTAAAATAATTAAAATATTTTTTAAATACCATTAAATTTTTTTAACAATAATAAATATCAAAATAATAAAAAAAATATTAATAAAGTACTTATCCCGCAAGCAAACTCCCACAGTTCCTTTCCCTCTCGGCTAGCCATGACAGATGGAGAGTCGTTAATAAAAATCAAAATTAAAATGTCTTGTAATGCAACAAAACAAAAATCAAAAGTAAAATATCTTGTAAAGCAATAAAAAGTAGTTTCTAGCTCAAGAAATTGAACATAATAATAATAATAATAATAATGATAATAATAATAACTTAACCACTTTTCACGGCAATCGATCTCATACCTTACTATCAATGGCAAAAATACACCATTTAAACCATATTTAACATCTAATGTTTTCTCGATATAAGTTTTAATTAATCTTAATATTTTTTAAACTCAAAGTCTACTTGTATATTAAATTATTTTAAATAAAAATACAATAAAGGTATAACAAAACCTTACATTTTTAAGCTATTTTGCTAATACAAAACTATTTATATTTTATTACTTACTATATCTTTAGTTTGAACATTACATTATTAAATCCTAACTAATGCAGCAGTGCCCCTTTTAACTTTGAGTCATGGCTTCGCTGCTGCTTACTAAGACATGTGTTGTCAATTTTCTTAGGCAATTCCCTGCACTTTAAGGTCCCTAGATGGGACATATCATAAGGCTATTTCATTTATCACATTTGATATTTTTATTAAAATTTAAATATATTTAATTTAGTAATTTAATATACAAATGTTAATATATCAGATAAATAAACATTCATACGTACTAATTTTTATTCAATTTATTTTTAATATTATAAAAATAAATACTTCATATTTTTTTATTAATTATGATTAAAAATCTCTTACTAACTCGATAAGTAGTAAAATAATAAATTTAAGATGATAAATTAGACCCTAAAAGAAGTTTTTTCGCAATTTGCATAGCTAAAATAACTTGAGAACATTTACATCATGATTTTTTTTTTTAAATGGGCTTAATGATTTGAATTCATCCTCTTTGAAAAATTGTTGATTATTATAATCTCGAATAATTACATATATTTTTCTAAATAATTACAGAAAACGAAGTATGGATGTTCCTTTTACCTTGTAGAAATATAATTTGTTCTAGGTAAATTAATAAATTCACCATATTCTAGATTTACGAAATCTCATTTCATAAGCTACACTATAAATAAGACTTGTACATACCATTTCTTAGAAACAAAAAACATATACGTCAACCATGCCTTTCTTAATCTCTAAAAAGAGTATGTTAAGGATTACTAACTCCACTTATTAGTCACTTATTTGAATATAACCTTATATATATTAATTAAGAGAGCAACCGTGGGGTTTGCATATATATATATATATATATATATATATATATATATATATATATATATATATATATATATATATATATATATATATATATATATATATATCATCAGGCGGCACAAGTTAAAAGAGAAAAAAGTGAATAAGAGGAAACTGAAGTCTTCGGCTTTAGAAAGGAAAATAGCAGCGGCAAGAAGGCAGAGGCGACAATAATCAGAGAATAGAGGCAGCGACATCTTTTCTTTTCGATCCATTTAAAGAATCCAATCAAGAATATTATTTCTCTCTCCATCTATTTGGTAACAGATTTATAGTTACTGTTTTAATTTATCTGTTGTTACTAAACTGGCAAGACATATTTATTTATTTATTATTTTTGTGAGAGAGATTAATCTTGGGTGTAATTGGGTATTTGGGTATTTGAGTGATTTGGCCAATTAACTGTTGGCAAATCTTATCGTATTCCTCTTTGACAAGTATAGTGAAATTTTTCGGTGCCGGCCTCAGCAGTGGATTAGGTAGTCACATTGACTACCGAACCACTTAAATCTTTGTGTCTTTTCTGTTGATTATTTTTCATATATTTTGTGGGTGCTCGTTATTATTATTTTATCGTTTCCGCATTATTACCAGATCTTGGGTTCAACAAGTGGTATCAGAGCTTGGTTAAAGATGATGAGCACAGAGTCATCCACAAAGGTTGAAAGATTTAATGGAGATAATGATTTCTCGCTATCGCAAATGCGTATGAAAGATGTTTTGATTCAACAGGGAGTTGCAAAGCCATTACAAGGCAAAGATAAAAAGCCCGCTGATATGAAAGATGAAGTATGGGATGAGCTTGATCAAAAGGCAGCAAGTGCAATTCGTCAGAGACTCTCAGATTAGGTAGTTCATAATTTTTTTATCAGAAAACTGCTTATAATTTATGGAAAACTTTAGAGCAGCTTTATATGGCCAAAAATATGACAAATAAATTATTTTTGAAGAAAGAGTTGTACACTCTTCGTATGTCTGAGAATACAAACTTGTTGACACACATGAATACCTTCAATAGGTTAATTTCTGAACTTGCTCAGTTAGGGGTAACATTTGATGATGAAGATAAAAGTATGTTGTTATTGTGTTCTCTGCCATTATCTTATGATCATTTGATTACCACCTTATTATATGGAAAGAGACCATTGTTTTCAAGAGTGTGAATGAAGCTTTGTTGTCTTACCACAAGAAGAAGAAAGTTGATGGTGAGTAATCACAAGCAGATGGTCTCGTCGTTACTAAGAAAGATAGTAACAATCACAGCTACAGGCATGGAAGAAGCAAGTCTAAAGACAGAAATTATGATAAAGGTAGAGGAAGATCAAGCTCAAGACCTAGACAGTTTAATAGAGACATGAAGTGCCATTATTGTCACAAAAAAGGTCACATTCGAAAATATTGCAGAATTTTAGCCAAGGAACTGGAGGATAGAAAGAACCAGACACAACCCACTAATTCAGCTAGTGTTGCAGAGGATAAAAGTGAAGACAAAGATGATGATTTGTTATCTGTCTCATCAGGTATTGATTCCTTTGCCAATTCTTGGATTCTTGATTCCGGTTGTTCCTATCATATGTGCCCACATAGAAATTGGTTTGATACTTATACTCCTAAGAGTGGTAATTGTGTGTATATGGGCAACAATGCAAAATGTGAAGTTGTTGGAATAGGAACTATAAAGGTTAGGATGTTTGATGGTGTTGTGAGAACCTTAACAGGTGTAAGACATATCCCTAACCTGAAAAAGAATCTGGTTTCTCTTGGTGGGTTAGATGAGATGGGCTATTCGTATTCTGCAAAAGATGGAGTGCTCAAGGTGTCTAAAGGAGCTTTAATAGTAATTAAGGGTAAGAAATTTGGCAATCTCTACAAGATGATTGGAAATACTGTTGTAGGTGGAGCTGCTTTAATTTCTGAAGATCCTACTTTTGATGATACTATGCTTTGGCATATGAGGCTTGGACACTTGGGTGAGAAGAATATGTTGGAACTCCATAAGAGGAACTTGCTGAAAGGTGTGAAGACCTGCAAGCTTGATTTCTGTGAACATTGTATTTATAGTAAGCAGAAAAGAGTTAGTTTTAAGGCAGCAACTCACTCTTGTTCTGGTATTTTGGACTATGTCCATTCTGATGTTTGGGGACCCGTGACTATTGCTTCTCAAAGTGGAGCTTACTATTATGTTACTTTCATCGATGACTACTCCAGAAAAGTTTGGGTCTATTTTATGAGAAGTAAAACTCAGGTATTTGATATCTTTAAGGAATTGAAGGCAGAGGTAGAGAACCAGTCCGGCAGAAAGATAAAGATTTTGAGAACTGATAACGGTACAGAGTACAAGCACAAGGCATTCAGAGAGTTCTGCAAGCAAGCTGGTATTATTCGACATTATACAGTGAGGAAGACTCCTCAGCAAAATGGAGTTGCTGAGAGGATGAACATAACCATTGCAGAGAGAGCAAGGTGTATGAGATTGCAAGCAGGTTTGCCAAAGAATTTTTGGGCAGAGACTGTGAGCACTGCTGTTTTCCTTATTAATCGAAGTCCTCATTCTTCCATCGATTTCAAAATTCCTGAAGAGGTATGGTACTCTAAACCTGTTGATTATTCTATACTTAAGGTTTTTGGTTGTCCTGCTTTTGTTCATATACAGAGTGACGAGAGATCAAAGTTAGATGCCAGATCCAAGAAGTGCATTTTTCTTGGCTACTAGAAAGGTGTCAAAGGTTACAGGTTGTTTGATCCAGAAGCTAAGAAGTTGGTTATTATCAGAGATGTGATTTTTGACGAGAAGTCTATGCTGAAAAGTGTGACGGTAGAGCCTATGTCAGAAAGTTCTGGTGAGAAGGATAAAGCTCCAAAGGAGGTGGAGTTTGCATTTAAAAATTCACAGGACAAGGTTTATCAACCGGTCATTAGAGATGTTCAACAGCAACCACAGGTCCAGGATCAAGAGCAACCACAGGCTCAGGATGAAGAGCAGCAATCAGACCAGTATAGTATTGCTACTCATAGAGAGCCACGCATTCGTAGGGCACCACAGAGACTTGGGTTTGAAGACGACACAGTTTCATTTGCTTTGTTCACTAGTAGTGATGACCCTAATTCTTTCCAAGATGCTATGAGCAGAAAAGACAGTGAGAATTGGAAGGCTTCAATGAATGAAGAAATGAAGTCATTACACAAGAACAAGACTTGGGAGTTGGTTCCACTGCCTAAGGGAAAGAAAGCTATTGGTTGCAAATGGGTTTATCGAATAAAAGAACTGAAGCAGTATAAGAGTCGATTGGTAGCAAAAGGATACTCACAAAAAGAAGGAGTTGATTATAATGAGATATTTTCACCTGTTGTGAAGCACACTTCCATTAGAGTTGTTCTTGCCATGGTCAATTTGTATGACCTGGAATTAGAGCAGTTAGATGTCAAAACTGCCTTTCTTCATGGAGATTTAGATGAGGAGATTTACATGCAACAGCCAGAGGGGTTCATTGAATCCGGCAAAGAAGACTATGTCTGCAGTCTGAAGAAGTCATTGTATGGGCTGAAGCAATCACCTCGCCAATGGTATAAACGGTTTGACTCCTTCATTGTTTCTCATGATTATTGTCGTTGTGAGTATGATTGTTGTGTTTACTTTAAGATCTGTGATGATAGAACATTGGTATTGCTTACTCTATATGTTGATGATATGTTAATTGCCGCTCAAAGTAAGGAAAATATCAATGATTTAAAGAATTTGCTTAAAAGCGAATTTGAGATGAAGGATCTTGGTGTTGCCAGAAAGATCCTTGGAATTGAGATCAGTCGTGACAAGAAAGCTGGAAAACTTTGGTTGTCCCAAAAAGGTTACATGGAGAAGATCCTGCATAAGTTTAGCATGATGAATGCTAAGCCTGTGAGCACACCCCTTGCAGCACATTTTAGATTGTCCACGAGTTTATGTCCTAGTACAGAGGATGACTTAGAGTACATGGCTCAGGTGCCTTATGCCAGTGCAGTTGGATGTCTAATGTATTTGATGATTTGCACTAGACCTAATATTTCTTAAGCAGTAAGTGTTGTGAGTAGATACATGGCAAATCCAGGTAAAGAGCATTGGAATGCTGTTAAATGGATTTTCAGATATTTGGCAGGCACACGTGATTGTGGCATCATATTTGATAAAAATGGTGCTTCTAATGTTGCCATGGGTTATGTGGATTCTGACTATGCTGGTGATCTTGATACCAGAAGGTCGATGATAGGTTATGTCTTTACTTTTGGTGGTGGCTGTATAAGTTGGAAGTCAAATTTGCAGGATACAGTTGCATTGTCTACAACAGAGGCCGAATATATGGCTATGACTGAGGCAGCAAAAGAAGGCATATGGCTTATGGGTCTGTTGGAACAGCTTGGTTTCAAACAAGAGAGTGTACCTCTTCTATGTGACAGTCAAAGTGCTATTCATTTAGCTAAGAATCAAGTTTTTCATGCGAAAATTAAACACATTAGTGTGAGGTATCACAAAATTAGAGAATGGATGAATCAAGGGTTGATCAAGCTGTCAAAAGTTCATACAAAAGAGAATGCAGCTGATATGTTGACAAAGTCAGTGCCAAGGGATAAGTTTGAGCATTGCTTGGACTTAATCCATATTAGTTCTTGTTGAGAACCTTGAAGAGGGTGGAGCATTCCTACCCATAAATAGAATGTTGTTTTTGGTGCCTATTGAGAGGTACCTTGAGGTGATGATATTGGAGACTCGACGTTTGAAGAATTGGTACGAGTTTTTTGGTCCAAGGTGGAGATTGTTGCGTGATGTCCCAAAACTCCGTGGGGTTTGCATATATATATATATATATATATATATCATCAGGCGGCACAAGTTAAAAGAGAAAAAAGTGAATAAGAGGAAACTGAAGTCTTCGGCTTCAGAAAGGAAAATAGCAGCGGCAAGAAGGCAGAGGCGGCAATAATCAGAGAATAGAGGCAGCGACATCTTTTCTTTTCGATCCATTTAAAGAATCCAATCAAGAATATTATTTCTCTCTCCATCTATTTGGTAACAGATTTATAGTTACTGTTTTAATTTATCTGTTGTTGCTAAACTGGCAAGACATATTTATTTATTTATTGTTTTTGTGAGAGAGATTAATCTTGGGTGTAATTGGGTATTTGGGTATTTGAGTGATTTGGCTAATTAACTGTTGACAAATCTTATTGTATTCCTCTTTGACAAGTATAGTGAAATTTTTCGGTGCCGGCCTCAGCAGTGGATTAGGTAGTCACATTGACTACCGAACCATTTAAATCTTTGTGTCTTTTCTGTTGATTATTTTTCATATATTTTGTGGGTGCTCGTTATTATTATTTTATCGCTTCCGCATTATTACCAGATCTTGGGTTCAACACTTTTCAATCAAATTGCCTATTTCTATTGTTCTTTTTGGTGTGTTCTATTCCTCCAGAAGACCCTATCAAGTGTTTTTCTTCAAACAACATAAATTGTTCCATCACAAACTCATATGGTGTGTTTCCTGATCGTTAGCACATGTCAAGCAAACAGTGTTGCTTACCCTTCAACAGAAGAGGAACTTATTTCAATAGTGGCATTTGCAACCAAAAAACAAGTTGAAAATGAAAGTAGCAACACGCTACTCTCATAGTATACCCAAATTGGTTTGTCATGATGGACAAGATGGGCTGATTATAAGCACAAAGAATCTGAACCGTGTGTTGAAGATCGATGTCAAAGCTATGACAATGACTGTTGAAAGCGGTTTGACACTAAAAGAGCTCATTAGTGAGGCTGCAAAGGTAGGCCTGGCCTTGCCTTATGCACCATATTGGTGGGGTTTGACAATAGGAGGTATGTTAGGCACTGGTGCTCATGGTAGTACATTGTGGGGTAAAGGAAGTTCAGTGCATGATTATGTTATTGGACTCAATGTTGTGAGTCCAGCAGGAGCTAATGATAGTTATGCCAAAGTTAAAAGGCTTAATGAAGGTGATGAAGATCTTAATGCAGTTAAGGTTTCACTTGGAGTTCTTGGGATTATTTCACAGGTATGCCTTTTGTTTTGGCTTTTAACTTACTACTTATGTTTTGATCATAATTTGGGTTAACTATTTTATTTATTAGGTAGAGATCTTGAGTCCTTTGACTCATTTAGTTGCTTTCTTGTTCACTATACGTATCCATCTTTTCTTTCTATATTGGTGGAACTTTATTATCATTATTATTTTTTGTACCAAGAAGAACTTCTAACCATAAAATTAATTGTAAAGATGTGGTGTTTTGACTTTATGGGATTCTTAACATACACTCTTTTTTTTTTTTTTTTTCCATGAAGTACCCATGTCCAAACACATAATATATATATATATATATATATATATATATATATGTGTATGGGTACTTTGATATTCTAATTTAGTAAATATTTGTATAAATTTAAAAAAAATAGGAGTTTGTAATATCTGATTATATATTTGAATATTTATAACTCTCATTATTTTAAGAGAACCTGTGTAAGTAACATAGTGATATTCTATTATTAAGTCATATTAAACAAAGGATCTTATTAAGTCACTTAATGCTGTCCTAAACAAAAGGTTTTTATTAAGTCTATTATTTTCCTTCATGCTTAGTCAGCACATAAAGCATGATAAACATGTAGATTCAACTAACTTCTATGTGTCGCTATTAAACAATATATGTTCCCTGGTGTGTGGTTTGATATGATGTAATGGACAAACAAAATCTAGGTTTTCCTTTCTTTTAAGTAATAATTTTGTTGGCTCCAAATCAAAGAAACTAGATACTACTGTTGCTTAAAACTAAAGAATATCAAAGAAGACTACTGATGAAAATGTAACTAGATTTTAAAAAAAGAAACACCAACCGTTTAAACACTACATTTAAGCATCTCCAATTCAATAAGAAACCATAATGCTAAAAACAGAACTGGCATGAAATTAGTTTGAGCCAAATTATTGTGAAATTGGTATTAAATTAGTCACACAATAGAAATGGAATAACAAGTATTTTGGTTGTGTATGCTGATTTAACGGAACTACCATTCAATATGCAGATCACTCTAAAATTGCAGCCTTTATTCAAAAGATCCATAACATACTCGACCAAAAACGATTCTGACTTAGCAGATCAAGCAGCCAGCTTTGGCAAACAACATGAGTTTGCAGACATTACTTGGTACCCTAGACAACACAAGGCTGTATATCCAATTGATGACCGTGTCCTCTCAAACACATCAGGCAATGGTTTGTTTGATTTCATTCCATTCCGCCCCACACCATCGCTAGAACTTGCATTCATCAGAACCACAGGTCAGCCAATGAGATCATAATGTTGTCTAAGCCAACCACTAATGTTAACATGTGACATGTCAATTGTTATACATGACAATCATGTTTGTCGTTTTATCTCATTGTTTCCTTTGACAGAGGAGACACAAGAATCTTTGAAAGACGCCGATGGAAAATGTGCAGGAGCAAAACTTGTAACATCTACATTGATAAACACTGCTTATGGTTTAACAAACAATAGTAACAATTTATTGATTTCACTTATAAATAAATATATATATTCTCAATTGCCTATTGTGATATCAATGTCTGATTGAAAAACCTGCATTTTGTGAATTTGGAATTCTAGGTCTTATTTTTACAGGCTATCCTGTAATTGGATATCAAAACCGCCTTCAATCTTCTGGAACATGCCTAGAAAGTAAAGAAGAAGAAAAGATCACAGCATGTGCATGGGACTCAAGAGTGAAAGGTGAGTTTTTTCACCAAACCACATTCAGCATTGGCTTATCAACTGCTAGGAGCTTTATAAAAGATGTGCAAAAACTAGTCGACTTAGAACCTAAGTCCATGTGTGGACTAGAACTCTACAATGGAATTCTCATGAGATATGTTAAAACATCAAGTGCCTACCTTGGCAAACAAGAAGATGCTATTGATTTCGACATAACATATTATCGAAGCAAAGATCCGATGACTCCTAGGCTTTATGAAGACATTCTTGAAGAAGTAGAACAACTTGCAATGTTCAAGTATGGAGCATTGCCTCATTAGGGAAAGAATAGGAACATTGCTTTTGAAGGAGCTATTAAAAAGTACAAAAGAGCTAAGGACTTCTTAAGGGTAAAAGAGGCATATGATCCATTGGGGTTGTTCTCTAGTGAGTGGACTGACCAAATTTTAGGTCTGGAGAGTGGATTAAGCATTGTTAAAGATGGTTGTGCTCTTGAAGGTTTATGTATTTGTTCAGAAGACTTCCATTGTGCCCCAAACAAGGACCTTTTTTGCAGACCTGGTAAAGTTTACAAGGAAGCAAAAGTTTGTACCCGATTGAACACTAAGAATTAATATGAAGATTAAAAGCCTTGATTTACTGTCATGTGTGAGTATACGTGAGCTGAGTAGTGGGCACGCAAAGTTTCAAGTTTGTTATATGAGTTATCAAGGGTACTGTTAGTTTCTCTAACAAACTCTACAAATCTAGCAGGGTACTAGCTAATGTATATATGTATGTTGCTACTATGTACTGTGACTTTTCTATGAATAAAATAACAGCTCACTCACATGATGTTTATTCATTCCTTTCTTTTCTATCTTCTCGGAATATCATGGTATTAGAGCACTTCTTTTCAATTAGAGTTTGAATACGGACCAAGCCAAGTGAGATTATTATTTTTTTTGTAGAAATAAAACATCCATTATTTTATATTAGAACATAAAAAGTTAAAAAAAATAATACAATTACAAAATTTGGCAAACGAGGGAGACATAAAAGGAATGACAAACATCACTGTGAAGTTCAATCCTTCTATCGATACCATTAAGGACAAGGGTGGCAATTCTTGTTTCAACTCAACCAGAGTGTTCGGCTTAGGATTTATATCCAAAAAGTTTACTTATTAAGAGGAGTACTCTATCCTAATTATATAACTAATTTGCTATTATTATTTTTTTTTAATATAAGATTTGTTTGCACAATTAATAATTTCTCTCGAATTAGAACACATTTCTCCCTTAAATTCCAAATATATACCGATACCAAAAACCAGCCATTAAGCCACATCCACCAAACGGGCATCTATATTACATCGACTTCAAATGCATGGTAAAAAATGGCTATAAAATTCATGCCAATTTAATTAAATCTCGAGTAGATCAAATGAGTGTAGACCAAAAACGCAAAATTTCTAACATAATTAAACAAATGTTTACTTTTAAATTGAGGATCCTTCTGGGTGGCAATTCTTGTATCAACTCAAAACACAAACACATCACAATTTATTTTTAAATTATAATTAATTATTAGTTCTTTTATGTTTGTAAAATACTAAATTTTATTACTATTATAAAAAAATAAATTGACTAATAATTATTTAATTTTTATATAACGTCATAAAATATGTGAATTTGATACGAAAACAATAACATGAACAAGCTAAACAAAAACATGCACAATACACACATAAATTGGCAATTTAATTGAGTGTTGAATCTAGATTTCAATCTAAAAAGTTAATCTATTAAGAAGGATAATTCATTTCAATTATATACTTAATTTGTTATTTATATTTTTTTCAATGTGTAACTTGTTTGCACACCGAATTATTAAGGATATTATATATTGAAATATAATTAGATTGATTCCTAACCTGCTCTGGAATTTATCTATCAAAAACTCCTCTTGTTTCTCCCTCCAATATGTATTTTCAGCATCTCTTATTCTTTAGCTGAGAGTTCATGTTGGACACTTGTATGCAAACTAAATGTGTACCAATCCATGTCTTTAACTTCTCAATTTTTCTGGCACTTTCTGAGCCTTTCCTTGCAATAATTTGCTGTAAATATATTTGGGTTTGCTTTACCGTAATTCCTAATGGAGAAGAAGGGAGGCATATCCTGGTTGGCTGCTGCAAAAAGAGCTTTCAGATATCCAACTAAAGAGGACGAAGAAAAGGTTAATTTTTCATTTGATCCTTGTTTGCTTGTTGAAAACCATAACTTTCTTTGATTATATATCTGTTGAATGGCAAATAATGCAAAATATGGTTTGTGCATTGGTGGGTTCTCCTGTCATTTTATTTTGTGCAGATAAGAGAGAAACGAAAATGGATTTTTAAGAAACCTACAAATCTACAAGAAACTGTGACCCAACAGCAAAAATCGACTCTGTAGAAGCTGTGACAAGTGAGTTAGTCAAGCTAGAGAATTCCAAGCCGCTATTGTTATTCAGACTGCTTTTAGAGGATATTTGGTAATAGATGAGTAATTGACAGCTAAGTTATATATAGTTGGATCTAGCTAAGGATGTGTTTGTACTATTCTTTTGATGGAATGTTTTTACTTTTGTGTGATTGAGTAAAAGGCAAAAAGGGCACTTCGGGCATTGAAAGGACTTGTTAAGTTACAAGCTTTGGTTAGAGGTCACAATGTCAGAATGCAAGCAAATATAACTCTTAGATGCACGCAAGCTCTAGTCAGAATTCAGTCTAGAGTGCTTGATCAGCGCATGAGGCTTTCCCATGAAGGCGCTAGAAAATTAACATTTAGTAACACTACTAGTGTTATTCAATCACGCTATCTTCAGGACATTTCAGACCGAAGATCCATGGTTAGTGTTTTCCTTTTATTGAAGTTCTAAGAAAAATAACTTCCCCTTGTACTCTTTAGTCGTTATTGCATTTGACTTTAACTGGTTTGAGAGAGAAGATCCATGGTTAGTGTTGTTTTTTTTAATTGTGTTAGAACCCGGAATCTCATATATGTTATTTCCTTCTTGTTTATCGAATGAACTAAAAAAATGACAAAGTGAGCATCTTTTTTTTTTTACCTTCACAAAACTAGAAACAACTTTCAAAACGATGGTCAAAGTGAGAGAACGTCATATTGGTCAATGTATTTTCCATTGGGGTTCATTTGTGTTGTACTACAGTCCAAAGAAGAGGGTAGCATAGCAGATAATTGGGATAAACATCCCCACACAATTGAGGAAGTAAAAGCCATGTTAGAACAGAGAAAAGAAGCTTCATTGAGGCGTGAGAACTTGTCCCAAGCCTTTTCTCAACAGCTTACGTTCTCCTCCTCTGTTTTCTAAATGCCCCATTTTTTCTACTCTGTTTTATCAATGCCCTGTTTTCTAAATGTCCATGTTTTTGGCTTTTTGCATAAAACTCCAAACATTTTTGCTTTTTGTTTATCAAAGATATGGAAGAATCGTAGAACCCAATCTTTTGGCCACAAAGTGGAGATTGAAGACAGACCCAAATGTCTAGATAGATTGATGGCTGCAAATCATGGGAATACAGGGGAACAGCTTCCACTGACCACATAGAGTCCATAAAAAATGTTGAAATGGACACCTCTAATCTATATTCTTATACAATACCTAACTACAGAAGACCAAATGCTAATCATTACCACTATCAACAACAAAGACCTAGTTCACCACACCATAGAGCCCACCAAAATCAACATGTTCATCAGAATGACAATTCCCCTATGCCACCCCTCCATCAACAACCCTATCGATTCAAGGCCGGTCCGCAAGCCCTCGCTACCAAAGAGATTAAAGAAGTTGCAGGACATCTCAAAGACCAAGCTTAAGGTCTAATTACTACTACAGTGGTGGTGTATATCAACACGCTAAGGTTGGGACAAGCAGTGGTCGAAGTGTTGGCTCAACATTGCCAAATTACATGGCAGCAACTGAGTCAGCCAAGGTTCGGGCGCGGTCCCAAAGCACACCGCTGCAAAGGCCATCTACACCGGAGAGAGATGGAGGAGTTGGGTCCGACAAGAAGAGGTTATCCTTCCCAGCTTCAGATTCTTATGGTGTAGGAAATAGTAATGGGCATAATTTGAGGAGTCCCAGCTTTAGGAGTTTAGTAAGTGCATCTCATTTTGGGTTTGAACAACAGTCAAATTATTCTTCTTGTTGCACTGAGATCCTTGGTGGCGAGCCGTCCCCTTCCTCCAGAGTTGAAAATGTGGTTTAAGTGATTAATTAGCTTAACAACTTGATGACAATAAATGACATATAATTACCACTCTTTAAGGATTGCAGGTTGATTTTTTATTATTATTTTACAACATATTCAAATTTGAGAGTTTTAATATATATATTTTGTGTGTGTGTGGGCTAATATTGAGAGTTTAATTAAAATTGGGAAAATTATGTTTTACGTTCAAATTCTATTGATCGTAAATTTGCCACAATTTTAATTTGTTAAAAAAATATTTCTACGTAATAGTCTCGTTACATTTAAAACATTTCCTCATTTTGCCAACACAACTGACGAAAAATGACATAGTGTTTAATTTCCATTGTTAATCAAATGAACAAAAATTGAACGGAATCTTTAAATAACAAATATATTTCTAAAATGAACATTTTTGAAAAATTATATTTTTAAAATTTATAATAACAAATATAACACTAAATAATATTAAATTAGATTCAATTAATTAAAATTTAACATTAAATAAATCTAATTAATTGAAATTTAATTTAAACGAATTCATGTGAATTTTTTTGGATAAGATGTTTTTAATAAAAAAATATATTAAATGAATTTAAGAGATGTTATTTTTATGATTAGATGTAATGTGAAATTTTTGAATTGTGATGTTTTAAATAAAAATTTTTGAATTAGAAACATTATTTTTATAATTATAAGTTTTAAGGATTGTTATAAATATTATTAATTTTTAATATTTTTTTAACAAATTGCAAATGGTCGAATAAGTTGAGGGAGAAAAAAACAATACCCTAGAGCTATTGGTCTTTTATTTCTTATTTTTAAATAATAATATTACTCACATACGTAGAATTAAATTTAAATATTATATCATACGCCGGTCCAAATAAATTATGTGTTGAGCCAAACTGGATGGTGTATAACGCATCCATTGAGGTTTGACTAGTTAGTTGAATGATAACCATTTTTTTCTCTCCCATTTGGGAAAAAAGCGATTGAAATTCATAGATAGAAACATTTCTTTTAGTAGAAAGTAAAAACGACGTAAAATGCGATGCCTGAAAGGCGCAAGGAACTAACTGCATGATAATCAATATAATTACACAGCTTTTTACTTGCTCTGTTTTCCTTTTATTGGTAGAAATGAAATGAATTGAATGGTATGAGTGTGAGTGTCAATTATTAGACTTCTGAAGAAAGCTTGTTTTCCTGAATTTTCCAAACCCCATCAGCATTTAACAGTGTAGTAGTGTAGGGTTAACATGATTACCAAGAACTGACAAGTGCTTATGATTCAAAGTATTTTGTTTCCTTCCCAGAGCAAAAATTAAAAATGATAAGTACATTGATATGACCACCTGGGCCTACTCTACAGAAGCCCAAATAATACTTAATTAAATGGTATTGAAACTGAAGCTAATATCTGCCTGCATATTTACTCTGTTTTATAATGATTCCAGCTATTAAAAAAATTACAGGGTTAATCTCTTGAAACAGACGTTTTCCAGGTGTGAAAACACTTTTTATACTCAATTTATTTGTCACTATTTATTGGTTCTACATTGTAATTATGGGCGTCAAACGTATCGTGTCGTATTTATTCGTATTATTTATGTCGTATTTTTGTATTGGTTAGTACATTAAAAAATTTACTTAAATTTTTTTTGTGTTACTTATTTATAATAATAAAAAATAACAAAATCTTTAAGAACATAAAAAAATTATTGATTAATTTTTATTATAAAAAAATTTGTGTTTGTCGTGTTCAGATCGTGCTATCGTATTGTGTCAAAAATTATCATCCGTAACCTCATTTTTATAATTAATTTAATAACACAATCTTTTTTAAGAGATTTAATTGTACCAATTTTAACGTTAAGAATAACAATTTTATGTTTTTTTTTTTTTTTTTTTTTAAGGTATTTCGGTTATTTAAAAAGATAATATAAAATAATATAATTAAGGGTATATTTATTAATAAAAAAGGAAGAGCTATTTAATTTTATTAATTATTTTTTAAAAAATATAGTAAAAAAGGGCCGAGAGTTATTTTCATTAATTATTTTACTACTCTTCTTTATTATATTTTCTAGAGTGAAAAAATTGTCTCAATCAAAGCTCTCTTCAAATATGGCAATGTAGACTTACAGAAGCAAAAAACAAAACAATTAATGGTTCTGTTATTCTTTTTTGCTAAAACTTTTTCAGTATCTCTGTATCTATATTAGGTCGTGGTTAAACATCGTTTTATATTTCTTTACTCGACTTGGCAATAGAAGGAGTTTAGTGCTCGTTTAACTTCTCTCACATAAGTTGACCCTTTGGATTTAAATCACATAACATTTATAAGAGGCTCATGCAACGGCATCTATCATAAACTTAGTAGTCTGGTAGTTGTGGTATTCAAGTAAAAAAATATTGGTGGCAGATATAATAGCACATTAAAAATATTACAGAAAATTTGAATTCAACTAATTCCAAGTTCAAACAAAAACGTCTGTTTCGGATGAACATCCATGCATTGTGTTACATTGGATAAACCAACTAAAAATTACACGAGTTCCACTAAATGACCATAGTGTTGGATAAACTTAAAGTATTGCTAGGACAAGATCAACAAACGAAAGCATGCCTCTGAACTTGCCAATCAATAGTTATCTCTTTGCCACACTCACAACTATAAACAAATTAATTAAACTCGCCAGGCCACCAAAATGTGTTGAAACCTTTTCAAGTGGCATCTAAATTATCCATTTAAAAATGTTTCTTCTTAGTCGGCTTCAAGATATGACGCAGCGGGTGGCTAGATTCGTTCTAGCTTACGTCTCAAATTAGAGAAATAGGTAAAACTCTCAGAGAGAATTCTTAAGTAATATTGAAATTGTTTTGTAATTGGGTGGATGCTGAGAACTTCAGCTTACATCCTATTTATAATAAAAACGAAGCAAGAACAAACAAATTAGAAAACATAAAATCTTCAGCAAATCTCCCAAAGTCATTGGGTAGGTTTGTCGATGAAGACTTTGTACCAATTTACTATGCTAATTTATTAGTTGCAGCAATTACAGGCACAAATTGTGGCACTGATTGCTGCATCAGTTCTCCCCTACTTTAAAAGAAACTCGTCCTCGAGTTGACTATGGCAATGGTTCAGGTCCATGATACTCATGTAGATCCTGGATGTTGAATGTCTTGGAAATTGCGAAAGCTTCAGGGAGATCGACCACATAAGCATTATCATTGATCTTTTGAAGAATGTGAAATGGTCCGATCTTCTTTTGTTTGAGTTTGCTATACTCTCCAACTGGAACTCGTTCCTTACGAAGATAAACCATCACGAGATCTCCTTCATTGAATGACTTAAATCGCCTGTGTTTATCAGCAGCAAGTTTGTACTTTGTAGCAGACTCTTGTAATTTTCTCTTGACATCTCCATGAATATCGGTGACCTTATCTATCATGTGATCAGCAACAATGTTCATTCCTGGAAGTTTGGGTAAAGGAACTAGATCTAAAGTATGCAATGGAGGACGTATATAGACAATCTCAAAAGGAGATTTGCCGCTGGACCGATTTGGTACATTATTGTAAGCAAACTCTGCTTGAGGTAAGACATTCTCCCATTGTCTTGGATTTTCTTGAACTAAACATCGAAGGATGTTACCCAAAGATCGATTTGTGACCTCTGTTTGACCATCTGTTTGTGGATGACATGTGCTACTATAATGTAATGATGTATCAAGTCTCTTCCATAAAGTTCGCCAGAAGTGACTAAGAAATTTACTGTCACGATCAGAGACAATTGTCTTGGGCAAACCATGTAAGCGAACAACTTCTCGAAAGAACAATTGAGCAATATGTGTAGCATCAGATGTCTTCTTGCAAGGAATAAAATGAGCCATTTTGGAAAAGCGATCAACCACAACAAAAATAGAATCTGAACCTCTTTGTGTTCTTGGCAATCCCAAAACAAAATCCATGGATAAATCTTCCCAAGGAGCATCAGGAATTGGTAAAGGTGTGTAAAGGCCTGTGTTCTGGACTTGTCCCTTTGCAGTTTGGCAAGTATAACAGCGCTTTACAAACTTCTCAACGTCTCGTCTGAGATGAGGCCAAAAATATCGAGTCTCTACCAAGGAGATGGTTTTATCTCGACCCATATGTCCTCCCAATCCTCCATCATGTAGCTCCCGGATGATTTGTTCCCTAAGTGAACCTCGAGGAATACACAAACGACTCTCATAGAATAGAAAACCATCATGAATTTGATGTTTGCTTGTAACTCCATTGCTACAGTTGTGCCATTCTTCTTTGAAATCTTCATCATTTGCATATAACTCTTTCAAGTAATCAAAACCAATTATTTCACTCCTAACAGAAGTTAGTATCATAACTCGACGACTCAAAGCATCAGCAACTTTGTTCAATTGGCCTGACTTGTGTCGAAGTGAAAAGGTAAACTTTTGAATATAGGCAATCCATCGAGCATGCATACGATTCAATTTTGAAGAGTTGTTGAGGTACTTGAGAGCTTGATGATCTGTATTAAGAATGAACTCCTTTTGTACTAAGTATGGCTCCCACTGTTGTAATGTTCGAACAACTGCATACAACTCTTGTTCATAGGTAGACCACTTCTGTCTTGGTTCACTGAGCTTTTCACTAAAGAAAGCTATTGGTTTCATTTCTTGAGACAAAACAGCTCCAATTCCTACTCCCGAGGCATCACAATCAACTTCAAAAATCTTCCCAAAGTCTGGAAGTGCCAAGACTGGTGTATTTGTCAATTTCTCTTTCAGGGTTGTGAAACTCTTCTCGGCTTGGTCTGTCCAAACAAGTTGCCTTTGCTTCAAACAGTCGGTAAGAGGTGCAGCAATAGTACTAAAGTTTTTCACAAATCGTCTGTAAAATGTTGCTAGGCCATGAAAACTTCGCACTTCTGTAATTGTCTTTGGTGTAGGCCATTCTTTAATGGCTTTCACTTTTTCCTGATCGACTTTTATTCCATCGGAGCTTATGACAAAGCCCAAGAAAATAAGAGAGTCGGCCATAAAGCTGCATTTCTTTAGATTTGCATACAACTTGTTCACCCTTAATGCGTTGAAAACTTCATGAATATGTTGTAAGTGTTCTTCCTCACTTCGACTATAAATTAGAATGTCATCGAAATAAACAACAACAAACTTTCCAATGAATGGTTGGAATACCTGGTTCATCAGTCTCATGAAAGTACTTGGTGCATTTGATAGTCCAAAAGGCATGACTAACCATTCATATAGCCCTTCATGAGTCTTGAAAGCTGTCTTCCATTCATCACCAGGTCGGATACGAATTTGATGGTATCCACTTCGAAGATCAATCTTGGAGAACACTTTTGATCCTGCCAACCTATCAAGCATATCGTCTAACCGAGGAATCGGAAAACGATAGCGTACTGTAATTTTATTGATGGCTCGACTATCCACACACATTCTCCAACTTCCATCTTTCTTCGGTGTCAAAAGAGCCGGTACAGCACAAGGACTCATGCTTTCTCGAAGCATTCCTTTCTGAAGAAGTTCTTCAACTTGAGACTGCAAAATCTCATATTCTTTAGGGCTCATGCGATAGTGAGACAAATTTGGTAGACTAGCACCTGGAACAAGATCAATATGATGTTGAATGTCTCGAAGGGGAGGTAAACCTGTAGGTAACTCTTCTGGGACAACATCTCTAAATTCTGATAAGAGGTGTTGAACTTGATCCGGCAGTTGTTGCGGTACAACTCTTTCTTTTGGAACCAAAAGGAGAGTTTTTGTTTCCAAGCTTGTTGGGTGGTGTTGTTGTTTCATTGGTGCCAAGGTGAATTTCACTTCATCTTTATAAAAGGTGTAATAGTTCTTCCTACCATCATGCATTGTTCTTCGATCAAACTGCCATGGTCTTCCGAGTAGCATGTGACAGGCATCCATGTTAACAACATCACACAGAACCTCATCCTTATATTTGCCAATTGAAAAAGGAATAAGGCATTGTTCTGTTACCCTTGTTTCACCAACATCTTTAATCCATCCAATACGGTATGGAGATGGATGTTTGTGTGTCTTCAATTGTAGCTTGTCAACCATGGTTTTCGAAACAATGTTCTCACTGCTGCCGCTATCAATGATGAGATCACACACTCGTTGATTAACTGTACACCTTGTTTTAAAGATGTTGTGTCGTTGTGGGTCTTCTTCTTTCTTTGGAGTATACATTAACCTTCTTATTACTAAAGACACTCCTTCATCCTCATGAATAATGTCTTCTGGATCTTCTTCTTCTTGTTTTGCAAAATCTTCTTCTTCATGGTAATCTTCTTCTCCTTCAAAGTTATCATCATGAATGGTTAAGTTGACTGGCCTATTTTGACGGCATTGGTGAGAGTTGTGCCCTGTTTGTCCACATCGATAACACTTATTTCCCCTAGGTACCGCATAAGGGTTGCTAGAAGAAGCTTGGTTAGCGGTTGATTCTCGTTGCGGACGTGTAACTAGTTGACCAGTGGGTGGTTTCGGCCTTGGTGTATCATCACGTGCTCCTTCCACTATCTTTCCTTTATTGGGTACGGATCTTGGTACAAAGGCTGAAGACTGTGAAGATGTAGGGCCACGTGCTACTCTTCTATTGAATTGTGCCTCTATTTTTAAGGCAAGTTGAATGGCACTGGCAAGTGTATTATGAGATTGCTTGTAGACCTCATCTTGTATGTTGGCACGCAAACCATCAATGAATCTTGAAATTCTTTGATTTTCAGATTCACGGATATCAACTCGAGCTGCAAGCTTGTGAAATTCAGTAACATAATCTTGCACTGTGCGGAATCCTTGTCGACAATGTTGATAACGACTGAAAAGTGTTTGCTCATAATCTGGAGGTAGAAAATGTTCAATCATAAACTTTTTCATTCGTCGCCAACTTCGAACTTTGTCTTTGTTTTGCCGAATGCGTGTCATTTGTAATTTATCCCACCAAGCTAATGCACCTCCCTTAAGTCGATAGGCCACCAATTTTACCTTCATGTGTTCTTCAGTTCCCCAATAGTCAAAGAACTTTTCTACTTCGGCTAACCAATCAAGGAATTCTTCAATTACAAACAAACCATCGAACTGTGGTATCTCTATCTTCATGCGATAGTCATTTTGTCGAGGTCCATGATTATCTTCTAGTGGAACTGGTAATTCATCATCATCACTGGAGTTTTCATCTAGAATAATGTTTTGTCTGAGGTTTCTACAATTACCTCGAAAATTATCATGTCTCTGCATATTGACTTCAGCTGGTCTACGAACTGGAAGTTCATTATTGGTGTTTGGTCCACCAAAACGTTGAGTCAAAATTGCTTCCAAAGCTTGAAAACGTCTTTCGAATGATCCTTCCAAATTTTGCATTTGTCTTGCAAGAACATCGATTGACTCTTTTGCTGCATATTTCTCTACTATTGGAGCTTGACGTGTAGACTCACTATCAGACATTTTTTTTTTTTTTTATATAGTAAAAAAAAATATCAACTTTTTTTTTTTTTTTTTTTTTTTTTTTTTACTTTTTTTTTTTATAACTTTTCTTTTTTTCTTTTTTCTTTTTTTTTTTTCTTTCTTTCTTTTCCTTTTCTCTTGCCGACACTCCTCTTTTTTTTTTTTTTTTTTCTCTTTTCTCTTTTTACTTTTCTTCCTTTTCTCTTTTTCCTTTTTTCTTCTCTTTCTTTCTTCTTCTCTTCCCACGCTTCACTTCTCTTCTTCACTCTATTTTTTTTTCTCTCACTTCTTCAAACTTCTCTTCTTCTTCTTCTTCTTCTTTTTTTTTTTTTTTCACTCTTCTTCACTTCTTCTTTCTTTAATTTCTTCACTTCTTCTCTGCTCTGCTTTCTCTTCTTCTCTGCTCTGTTTTTTTTTTTTTTTTTTTTTTTTTTTTTTTTTTTTTTTTTATATAAAGAAGATAGGATATGAAGATACTAAAATATTTGTGATGGAAATTTTTTTTTTTTTTTTTTTTTTTTTTGTGATGGAAGCAACAGGTCGAGCAACTATGGTAAGATTTTTTTTTTAGAATAAATGGAGATAGGATGATTTGGATGTGCAGGAATGGTGTTGAAGAATGGTGATAATCAGGAAAGGTGTTGAAGAATGGTGATAATCAGGAAAGCTCCGCCTGATACAGAGGAAGGCTCTGATACCACTTGACGCAGCGGGTGGCTAGATTCGTTCTAGCTTACGTCTCAAATTAGAGAAATAGGTAAAACTCTCAGAGAGAATTCTTAAGTAATATTGAAATTGTTTTGTAATTGGGTGGATGCTGAGAACTTCAGCTTACATCCTATTTATAATAAAAACGAAGCAAGAACAAACAAATTAGAAAACATAAAATCTTCAGCAAATCTCCCAAAGTCATTGGGTAGGTTTGTCGATGAAGACTTTGTACCAATTTACTATGCTAATTTATTAGTTGCAGCAATTACAGGCACAAATTGTGGCACTGATTGCTGCATCAAGATATGTGATGGTACTCTCTCAAAGTGTTGAAACCTTTTCATCCACTCTTTCTCTGTCAAAAAACTTGAAATACAAGATATCACACGTTTACAACCCAAACAAACTCCCGCAGATCATTACCCTTCCCTCTCGACTGTGGCAGGTGGATAATCGTTGCTATAAAAAGGAAAATGTCTTGTAAAGCAACAAAAACGTCAATAATTTCTAATTCAAGTAACAGTCACTTAACAACTATCTCATACCTTACTTAGAAAGTGTTGTCAGCTTTCTTGGGTTAAAATAAAATCCCAACATTCAATTTGATGACATTGACTTAGGAGGGGGTAATTCTTTTAATGTTTAAAGCAAGCTTTAAAATCCTGGGGGTAATGATTAGGATTTTTTTTATAAAAAAAAAGTTTAGCCGGATTTGATTAGAATTTTATATATGACTTAAAAGTCTTTAAAATTTAACTCTTTAAAAGTAAATCAAAATATTAGTTGAGTACATTGATTTCAAGCTAGCAAATATCATTTCATAAACTACACTATAAATAAGACTTGTACATACCATTTCTTAGAAACAAAAAACATATACATCAAACATGCCTTTCTTAATCTCTAAAATGAGTATGTTAAGGATTACTTTTCAATCAAATTGCCTATTTCTATTGTTCTTTTTGGTGTGTTCTATTCCTCCAGAGGACCCTATCAAGTGTTTTTCTTCCAACAACATAAATTGTTCCATCACAAACTCATATGGTGTGTTTCCTGATCGTAGCACATGTCAAGCAAACAGTGTTGCTTACCCTTCAACAGAAGAGGAACTTATTTCAATAGTGGCTTTTGCAACCAAAAACAAGTTGAAAATAAAAGTAGCAACACGCTACTCTCATAGTATACCCAAATTGGTTTGTCCTGATGGACAAGATGGGCTGATTATAAGCACAAAGAATCTGAACCGTGTGTTGAAGATCGATGTCAAAGCTATGACAATGACTGTTGAAAGCGGTATGACACTAAAAGAGCTCATTAGTGAGGCTGCAAAGGTAGGCCTGGCCTTGCCTTATGCACCATATTGGTGGGGTTTGACAATAGGAGGTATGTTAGGCACTGGTGCTCATGGTAGTACATTGTGGGGTAAAGGAAGTTCAGTACATGATTATGTTATTGGACTCAATGTTGTGAGTCCAGCAGGAGCTAATGATAGTTATGCCAAAGTTAAAAGGCTTAATGAAGGTGATGAAGATCTTAATGCAGTTAAGGTTTCACTTGGAGTTCTTGGGGTTATTTCACAGGTATGCCTTTTGTTTTGGCTTTTAACTCACTACTTATGATTTGATCATAATTTGGGTTAACTATTTTATTTATTAGGTAGAGATCTTGAGTCCTTTGACTTATTTAGTTGTAAATAGACACTCCAATTTAGTGAAAATTTGTATAAATTTGAGAAAAATAAGAATTTGTGATGCCTGACTATATCTCTGAATATTTATAACTCTCGTTATCTTAAAAAAATCTGTGTATCTAACATAGTGATATTCTATTATTAAGTCATATTAAACAAAAGGATCTTATTAATGCTGTCATAAACTAAAGGTTTCTTTTATTAAATCTATTATTTTCCTTCATGCTTAATCAGCACATAAAGCATGATAAACATGTAGATCCAACTAACTTCTATGTGTTGCTATTAAACGATATATGTTCCCTGGTGTGTGGTTTGATATGATGTAATGGACATACAAAATCTAGGTTTTCCTTTCTTTTAAGTAATAATTTTGTTGGCTCCAAATCAAAGAAACTAGATACTACTGTTGCTTAAAACTAAAGAATATCAAAGAAGACTACTGATGAAAATGTAACTAGATTTTAAAAAAAGAAACACCAACCGTTTAAACACTACATGTACGCATCTCCAATTCAATAAGAAACCATAATGCTAAAAACAGAACTGGCATGAAATTAGTTTGAGCCAAATTATTGTGAAATTGGTATTAAATTAGTCACACAATAGAAATGGAATAACAAGTATTTTGGTTGTGTATGCTGATTTAACGGAACTACCATTCAATATGCAGATCACTCTAAAGTTGCAGCCTTTATTCAAAAGATCCATAACATACTCGACCAAAAACGATTCTGACTTAGCAGATCAAGTAGCCAGCTTTGGCAAACAACATGAGTTTGCAGACATTACTTGGTACCCTAGTCAACACAAGGCTGTATATCGAATTGATGACCGTGTCCTCTCAAACACATCAGGCGATGGTTTGTTTGATTTCATTCCATTCCGCCCCACACCCTCGATAGAACTTGCGGTCATCAGAACCACAGGTCAGCCAATGAGATCATAATGTTATCTAAGCCAACCACTAATGTTAACATGTGACATGTCAATTGTTATACATGACAATCATGTTTGTCGTTTTATCTCATTGTTTCCTTCGACAGAGGAGACACAGGAATCTTTCAAAGACGCCAATGGAAAATGTGCAGGAGCAAAACTTGTAACATCTACATTGATAAACACTGCTTATGGTTTAACAAACAATGGTAACAATTTATTGATTTCACTTATAAATATATATATATATATATATATATGTTCTCTATTGCCTATTGTGATATCAACGTCTGATTGAAAAACTTGCATTTTGTGAATTTGGAATTCTAGGTCTTATTTTTACAGGCTATCCTGTAATTGGATATCAAAACCGCCTTCAATCTTCCGGAACATGCCTAGAAAGTAAAGAAGAAGCAAAGATCACAGCATGTGCATGGGACTCAAGAGTGAAAGGTGAGTTTTTTCACCAAACCACATTCAGCATTGGCTTATCAACTGCTAGGAGCTTTATAAAAGATGTGCAAAAACTAGTCGATTTAGAACCTAAGTCCATGTGTGGACTAGAACTCTACAATGGAATTCTCATGAGATATGTTAAAACATCAAGTGCCTACCTTGGCAAACAAGAAGATGCTATTGATTTTGACATAACATATTATCGAAGCAAAGATCCAATGACTCCTAGGCTTTATGAAGACATTCTTGAAGAAGTAGAACAACTTGCAATGTTCAAGTATGGAGCATTGCCTCATTGGGGAAAGAATAGGAACATAGCTTTTGAAGGAGCTATTAAAAAGTACAAAAGAGCTAAGGACTTCTTAAGGGTAAAAGAGGCATATGATCGATTGGGGTTGTTCTCTAGTGAGTGGACTAACCAAATTTTAGGTCTGGAGAGTGGATTAAGCATTGTTAAAGATGGTTGTGCTCTTGAAGGTTTATGTATTTGTTCAGAAGACTTCCATTGTGCCCCAAACAAGGGCTATTTTTGCAGACCTGGTAAAGTTTACAAGGAAGCAAAAGTTTGTACCCGATTGAACACTAAGAATTAATCAGACATAATTTATGAAGATTAAAGCCTTGATTTCCTTCAGGGTTATCAAAGATATATTCTTTTCATTGGAATTATAATTAACTTACAAAAAAAAAAAAAAAGATACTTCCTTAGGGTTTATATAAAGAACAGAGGGGCAAACAGTGATGTTGTATGTGGAAAATTTATGTATTGATTAGCAGTGTCTGGAGGAGAATTGATGATGTATACTCTGCCTTATGCTTGCTTATAGAACTTTTGACAGTAAAATAAAATTGAGATCTGTGTTCTGTTACTTAACTTTAACAAATTAAATACATGAATTATTTTTCTTTAAATTAGGACACATTAATTTTCTAACTATTATAAATATAAATATTTTAGTTATTTTAATCCAATTTTTTTCATTTTAACTACTTTTTTTTTTTTTTTCAATTTTTGAAATATTTTCCACCTTAAACATCCATTAGTCCTCTATTTTGATCCAACTTAAATTTTTTGATCAAAAAATTAAAATTGAAAAGAAATGACTAAAGTATCTACATTTAAAATAATTAAGTGACCAATGTGTACCAATTTAAAAAAAGTGACCAATATATTTAATTTATAAAAACAAAACAACTAAAGTATTTTACTACCCATATACTCCTCACATTAAATATTTGTAGGGCAAACCAAAGATTCTAGACAGAAGTTTCCGATAATTTGTGGTGGGGGTTGAATACTTTTCATTAATAAATAATATATATTTAATTATACATGTTATTTTACAAATTAACAAAATTTATATTTAAAAATAAAACAAATTTTAAATTATGTTTAGTTGATAATAGATGTAATGTATATAAATTGCATATATAATAAATTTTTTATTTTGATGGTTGTTAAAAATCAAAATAAAGTATATTTTTAATTATAATATTTATTTTCTTAAATAAATATATAATAAATTATATAAAACAGTAAGAAAATTGGGCTCGAGAATATGATCCCTTCACCTGCTCCATAATGACAATTTCTTCATTAGGTTTTTTTCCATTCTTTGATAAAAATCAGTTTTTTTTCACAGTTATCCAACATTCCAACCTGTGAAAAAAATTTACAACACTAGGCAATCATAAGATTTTTTTTTTCTAAACCGTTTCTCTTAAAGAATTATAAATTCAAAATTATGAAGTGAAAAAAATTTAAAATTTCAACGCATTTAACACACACGTATTTGAAAAAAAAAAAAATTATAGCATAAAATTACAGACTTTAAATTCAATAACACAAAAGCCTTAAATAGAAATTTAAGACACCAAATGGCCGTTTAATTTATTCCAATATAGTATGACCTGACATTTATGAAGTGAAAACTGCATTCATGATGGGTTATTAAATAGCAAAAAATGATTACCCATTATCATTTATAACTCTATTTAAAGTTTATATGTTATCAATGTTAAAACTATTGGTACATTTTGTGATCACAAAATTAATTTTCCTAAATTTATACAAATAAAAATAACATCTTTTAATAGTAATAATTTTAAAAAAAATTATGCTACTTTTGTTGTTAAAAATTTAAGGGTGATATTATTTCCTAAAAAATTCATGTGCTTATATATTAAATGTGTTAAAATTTAAGTCCTTTAAAAGGTGTATGGTAAAAAAATCAAATACTGAGCACAAAACTGTAATAACCTTTAATATATGCATGCCTACTCGTTTTTTTCATGGGAATAGTTTTCGTATTGAGGATTGCTGAGGTTAGTCCTTCATTCACTCTTTTATATGCTTTCTTACTAATTTGAATTATGTGGTATTGTAATTTACAAAATGTACTTTTTGCTACGAAGAAAGTTTAATTTAAAAAATAATTTATTCAAATAAGTAAGGAGTTGCATAAAAATAGTTTATAAAGCAATTTTTTTTTTTTTTTAAATCTCATCTCAATATAAGTTGTTAGATAAATAAAATATTTTCTTTGAACTATTTACTAAATAAAAATATTTTTTATTATATATATATATATATATTAATTCACGTGATATAATTTAATTAATTTTTTATTAATAAATAATTTTATATTATTTTATATCATTAATTTTATATCTAATTAATAGATAATATATAAATTAAATAGTAAATTAAAGTTCCTCATTTTTTATGATATGATTTCTGTATAATTTTCAAAATGATGTAAAATAGGAATAGGGCAGATCTTTATTAATAGATCGGAGGCCCCCACAATTTTTATTATTAATTAAATATAAAAATAAAAATAAAAAATAAAAAGATAATACATATTGCATATCATAAAAAGCATTCTAAATTAAAATTTTTTAATTATGAATTAAATAAGTCTAGAGGGAAGATAAATAGGTTATTTTTAATTTTATTAAATTTTAATTATGTAACCTAAACACAACGATTAGACATATAATTACGTATAAAAATAAGATATGGAATTAAATAATAACATACAAAATTTTTAGGTGGAAACAACCTAGGTCACAATAATGACCTAAGAGGAAAACTACCGGTCTACCGGACCACCTAACTATCCACTATAAAAATTAAAGTTCAATTACAACCTCAGGTCTTAGACTATCCTTCACAGATAAATCCCCTTTATGTAATTTACTTACGAGCCGTCGCTCTTCACAACCTCCACAAGCTACGTGTCTGGATTCGGACCAACGTTTAGATCTACTTAAGTCCCACAAGATCAATCGAACCCGTCAATTTCAATAATCTCGAGTCACATGAAATACCAAATACATCACCTTTCGTACTTGAAATGTTAGCACCAATAACACAAGTGCAAAGTGTGTGTGTTCTAGATGGATTTAATAATGAAAAATCTTAAACTAACATATTCAAAACATATGATGAATTAAACTCAAATTTACTAGTAAATCTAGAACAAAAATATTAAGCACAAGTTCTTTAAAAATAGCTTTTTAAATTTCAATACCTAAATCAATTAATCATAATTACACATAAAATTATTTGATGCATGTAAAAGAAAAATATAATAAATAAGAAGTTATATGGCTAAAAGATTTAAGAGTGTAGTAAATCAAATAATTCAATACTGCAAAATTATATGAAGCAAAGTGGAATAACTTAAATTGAAATCTGACCACAAACCATTGCCGAATGGATGAATTAAACTTTCTGCAATATCCGTTGTCTGCCAATAATCACTCAATATTGTGCGAGACTCACTTGAATATCACTATTATAAGAAAGCTTTCAGGAAAGATTGGAGGGTCATATCGGAGTCACTTAAATTCCAATCTCCTTAGACAGAACTTTCCTAAATTGTAAGCACTCAATTGAGTAACAAACAACTGCGGTAACCAAACGTAGAGAAATTAAATAACAAAGTGGACATACAAATTTTACGTGGTTCAGCGTAAGGCCTAATCCAAGGGCAAAGACGAGGGGAATAATTCGGGTTGGTTGCACAATTTCTTAATTAGTTGCACCAACTCTCCACCAACTCTTGCCACCAACTCTTCACCAACTCTTGCCACCAACTCTTCACCAACTCTTGACTTTCATAATATGCTATTAATTGTTCAACAATATTGACTCAATTAGAGCCACATTTTCAACACTCAATCCAAACGCCCAATTTCCAGATCCACTATTTCCCTTTTGCTTTTATCAATTTATGAGCTGAGTACACATGCTGGTGGTTTATTCATATAAATTCCTTATTCACTTTGTTCAGCCAATTCTTTTGTTCACTGTTGCATTGTTGACCAACTAATCAAGAATTTCTATTTAGCCTTGTATATCTAAAGATAAGTATCTCACAGCTATATCTATTTTTCTTGTACGGCGGCACTATTTTTCTTGTCTTTTCTATTCGGTTCTCTTCCTTTTAAAAACACACTTAAATATAAAAAATATTATTTGAGTATGGTAATTTTTTTGTCTCTAGTTGTTTATATAGAGTTCAATTTGACCTAAGAAAAAATTAATAATAAAATACAACTCTACTCATATCAGTTTTTAACTTTCATAATAATTCTACTCATACTGATTTTGCTTTCACAATAATTCTACTCAAACAAAGATTCTACTTTTACAACAATTCTATTCATACTAGAATTTTGCTTTCACAACAATTCTACTCAAACAAGGATTCTATTTTCACAACAATTCTACTCATATAAGGATTTTGCATTCAACATTAAATGAGTCAAATTAGTGAAAGTAACATATAGACCGAATTAAAAACAGAGTTGTAGTAGAACTGAAAAACAGGCTTGATCGATCTAGTCAATGCTCGATCGATCGATCCAAACCTCGATTGATCTAACCATCCATTGTCAAACACGAGAGCATTTATATTGAAGTCAGTCTATGCTCGATCGATCGACTACTTGATCGATCGAACTATCTTCTCGATCGACCAACCAACATGTGCATAGTTTCTTTTCGTTACGATTCATGCAAAGTGTAGTGCTCAATTGTGTGAAGATATTTTACTTGTCATATGGGCATTGCAAGCTTGGTGACTCTATTATCATGTATTATCTGATTAAACGATAAACGCTTATACTATATTACAATCAAACATTTTGTCCACGAAAATTACCAACACTCATAAACCTTACATAAATTCTAATCAAAACATTAACCGGAGACGATCTATAAAGTCAAATTTTTAGTGATATCACATCAAAGTAGAAAAATAATGACATATATCCCACGAATAGTTTGAAAATAATATATATATAATTTTTTTTTTTTTTTTACGTATAGCTAAAAAGTTTTTCCAATTGTTTTCTTTTAATTCACTCTAGACATTAATCACTGATTTAAAATACTTAAAACATGCAAAGTTAAATTATTGTTCATATAGTAAAATAAATAAATGTTCATGTTCAAGTTTGAAACGAGATTAAATTAATTCCTTTGAAGAGATGACACATCATAGGGAAAAATCTAAAATTTATAGTTGATGTTGACTTCTATCATGAATGAAGCCTTCGAAATCTTAATTGTGATTCAACAAATATTAATATATTATGTACTATATGACTTATGAGTATGTAATTATGCCTCCAAACTATCCTCGATCCATTGGTGATCGGTAAGATCTAAAAAGATGCCAGAATAATCGTCAGAAAAATTACCAACCGTAAAAAGTAATCCGAAAAGAGAGCCAAAGCCAAGCAAAAAACAAGAAAGCAAGGTACCAGTTACAGAAATTATTATAATTCATCTAAGAGTAATGATTTTTGCTAAAAGCCATAATCTTTCTACGTAAATATAATATTTTATTTAAGCTAAATAATATTTATAATCTTTTAATTTTTATTTAATCTATATTTTAATTTTTTAACTATTTTTTAATATTTAGTCCTCTAATTTTTACTCAATTTATACTTTAGTTCTCTAAATATTTTTTCTTAACATTTAATCCCTCAATTTTTACTCAATCTATACTTTGGTCTCATAACTATTTTTTCTTAACATTTAGTCCTCGAACTTTTTAAATTTGATAATATTAATCCAAATACTAACTTTTTATAGAATTTAATAATTAATTTTCCCCTTTTTTTAACGAAAAAAGAGGTTTATAGTAATTCAATAGTTTTAGAGGTTTTTTTTTTTTCAAATATTTATTCTTTAAAAAGGAAAAAAAAAAAAAGACATTAAATTCCAAAAAGATAATAATAATTGGATTAATATTGTTAAATTTAAAAAGTTAGAGTAGTACATGTTAAGAAAAAGTAGTTAGGAGACCAAAGTATAGATTGAGTAAAAGTTAAGGAACTAAATATTAAAAAAAATAATTAGGGGACCAAAATATAGATTAAGTAAAAATTAGATGATTAAATATTAAAAAAAAAAATTTAAAGGACCAAAGTGTAGATCGAATAAAAATTAAAAAATCATTAATATTATTTAACCTTTTATTTATAAAAATTACAATTATCCGATATATCTTTCATTAAAAAACACTTACCTAAAATATTGCGATTCTTTTGAAAAAGAACCCACATTATTTGATCTAGAATCAAACAGCAATTATAGAAAGAAAAAAACAAAAGAAGAAGAAGCAATCAGCATGGATATTAATTGTCTAATCTCATATTCAATTATTCATCTAATTATAATAAAAGCCTCCAATATTGACCGCAGTTGATCCACAAAATTCAAATTCAACATTTGATGATAATAGCTCTTGTTTTTATAATTTTATTATATATTAGTTGAGCCTATTAACATAAGCTATACACTATAAATAAGACTTAATGCAACATGTAGACACAAAAAGCAAACACAATTATATCAACATATATGCTTTTATTAATATTACAAAAATGAGTTTGATAAGAATTATTTTCCAGTCAAATTGTTTTTTCCTATTGTTCTTCTTAGTGAGATCTATTCCTCCAGCGAACCCCATAAAGTGTTATTCATCAAATAACAAAAATTGTACCATCACAAACACATATGGTGTGTTTCCTGATCGTAGCATATGTCAAGCAGGCAGTGTTGCTTACCCTTCCACAGAAAACGAGCTTATTTCAATAGTGGCTAGTGCAACCAAAAACAAGTTGAAAATGAAAGTAGCAACTCGTTCCTCTCATAGTATTCCCAAATTGGTTTGTCCTGATGGCCAAGATGGGTTACTCATAAGTACAAAGAATCTCAACCGTGTGTTGAAAATCGATGTGGAAGCTATGACGATGACTGTTGAAAGTGGTTTGACATTAAGAGACTTCATAAACGAGGCTGCAAAGGCAGGACTGGCCTTGCCTTACACACCATATTGGTGGGGTGTGACAATTGGAGGCGTTTTAGGGACTGGTGCTCATGGTAGTACCTTGTGGGGTAAAGGGAGCTCAGTTCATGATTATGTTGTCGGAATTAAAGTTGTGAGTCCAGCTTCCCTTGAAGATGGATATGTCAAAGTTAGAAGCCTCAATGACGGTGATGAAGAACTTAATGCACTCAAGATTTCACTTGGAGTTCTTGGAGTTATTTCACAGGTATATGCACATGACTTTTTATTTCGTTTTAATTTGGATTTTCTGCAGGGCGGAGCTAGGAAAAGTTTTTAGGAGACTAAAATTTAATTTTTTTTTATATAAAGTAAAAAATTAGTAAGAATTATAGTAGATTATATTTAATCCAACACTGAATTTTTTATTTCATATTATATAATAAAGACATAAAATTAGCAGTAAAAAAATATATAGTTAACACATTATAATTAACTTATAATGAAAATTAAACAAAAATATAATAAGTTAATAAGTATTATGATCATTCATGAATAAAATATATTTATTAACTAAAAAATTTAAGTAAATAAAAAACTCAATCAAATGCATCAAAATTTATAGTTGTTAAAAAACTAAAACTAAAATAAACATATGAAAATGTAAAAATTAAAATATGATTTAGAATTTTAATTTTGAGACTATATTTAAAAATATATATTTATAAACAATATAAGATTGACTAATAATAATAAAAATAAGAATAATTATATAAAAAAATTTTAATATTATTTAAAATATTATTTAAATAAAATTTCAAATGATATAATATTAAATAAAGTTAAAATTTGGGTTGAAATAAAATATGATAAACATAAACTTAATAATTTTAATATGAAACTTATTATATACTTATTATTTAAATTTTATTTTTATAATGTTAAGTCTAAAGTTAAATATTTAAAACTTTTTTTAGATTATCACATTTAAGAAGAATTTTTACATAATATATGACTACAATTTTATTTATGTTATTAATAGTTATCAAATACATAAAAAAATATATATATATATTTAACCACTTTATTTACAATTTATATCATTTTTATCAACATATTTGTTAAATATTGTTCATATATATTAAAATATGTATATAAAAATTAGACATAATATATTACTATAAATAAAATATTTATTTAATATTAAAAATATACATATAATTAATTTTTGTTAAAAAGTTAGCTGAAACTATAACCCATCTAACCACTTAAAAGATGCGCCTTTGATTGTGTGTTACCATTTGGTCTAGAAAATTGTTACAAAATTTAAATGGTTCATTTAGTAGTGTGTCGGTGAAACTCACCTCTCCCCTTTTCAAGGCCAAATATTTTTTGTTACGGGATGACAATTATCTCTCTTAAGTTTTCTTGTATAACAAAATTGTGTTTGATTAATGCAGATCACTCTAAAGTTGGAGCCTATATTCAAACGATCCATCACTTTCTTGACCAAAAATGATTCTGACTTAGGAGATCAAATAGCAAGCTTTGGAAAGCAACATGAGTTTGGAGACATAACATGGTACCCAGACCAGCATAAGGCAGTCTATCGAGTCGATGATCGTGTCTTCTCAAACACAACAGGCAATGGTTTGTTTGATTCCACACCATTCCGCTTGACATCCTCACAACAACTTCAAGTCATTAGAACCAAAGGTCAGCCAATAAATTATAAACACTGTTCATACAAAATTAAAAAGTTGTATCCACAGTTACCACATTGATTAAAGAAAGAATTTATAAAAAATATGAATTCTTTACTTTCACTAGTATCAAAGCTTCAACCAATAAATAGACTAAAAAAAAATTAATAAATTTTGCACAAAAAAAAAAAGCACCACTATGAAATTTTTTATAAAAAAACATGATTATTGTTCTATCACTTTCTTGCTTTTGACAGAGGAGAGACAAGAATTATTAGAAGACGCCGATGGAAAATGTACCGAAGCAAAGAAAGTAAATGCAATGCTGATAAACGCTGCTTTTGGCTTCACAAACAATGGTAAAAGTAACTGATTTTACTTCTAGGTTAAATTTAGTTGACAATAATATAAATGAAAAAAAAAAAAACAGAGGATTATTGTGTTTAACTTACTGTTAATATAAAATGGAATAAATTTTAGGTTTGTACTCTATTAGTACCTAACATATATCTTTAAATAGCATTTGATCCTTGCATAATTTAGTACTTAAGTTTTTAAATTTTAGCGGTTTTTATGAAAAGTTTGGGATCAAATTCTCTTTCCATTAGAAGGTTAGACACTTTTTTCTTTGAAAAAACATGGGAATAAAAATATTGTTTCTATTTTATTCTATTCCTATGAATGTTAATATTTTCATTGTGGAAATGAAACTGGACTCTATATACCCTATTGGTTGACTATACATTGAATCAAAATAAGATTGAAAATTTTGCATTAATTTGTGAATTTGGAATAGGTCATATCTTTAAAGGCTATCCTATAATTGGATATCAAAGCCGTCTTCAATCCTCTGGGGGTTGCCTAGACAATAATGAAGCAACGTCAAAGAATATCAAAACTTGTGGATGGGACCCAAGAGTGAAGGGTCATCAATTCTATTACCAAACCGCATTTAGTATTACCTTATCAAAAGCTAAGAGCTTCATTGAAGATGTGAAAAAGCTAGTTGAGTTAGAACCCAAGTCCATGTGTGGGATAGAATTGTACAATGGAATTTTAATGCGCTATGTTAAAGCCTCAAGTGCTTATCTTGGCAAAGAAGAAGATGCTATTGAGTTGGACCTATTATACTATCGAAGCAGAGATCCTATGATCCCTAGGCTTTATGAAGACATTTTTGAAGAAGTGGAACAACTTGCAATTTTCAAATATGGAGCATTGCCTCATTGGGGGAAGAATAGGAACATAGCATTTGATGGAGTTTTCAGAAAGTACAAAAGAGCTAAGGAGTTTTTAAAGGTAAAATATGCTTATGATCCATTTGGGTTATTCTCTAGCGAGTGGACTGACCAAATTTTAGGTCTTAAGGATGGATTAAACATTTTTAAAGAGAGTTGTGCTCTAGAGGGTTTATGTATTTGCACAAAGGATTTTCATTGTGCCCCAAACAAGGGTTATTTTTGCAGACATGGTAAAGTTTACAAGGAAGCAAGAGTTTGTACCCGATTGGACACTTAAAAACTAAGCAAAAATAATATATGAAAATTAAATCCTTGAAAACTTCAAGGTTTTCAAAGTTTATTTTCATTGGAATGATAAGTTAAAAAAATATATTTAAATAATGTTAATATTGAATTGATAGCAGAGGGACTGTATATATATATATATATATTGTACATACGTATTACATATGACTTTAATTTTGCCTTACAAGACTCTTGATTGTAATATAAAATTGTGATAAAATTATTGTCTTGACTTCAATATTGCTCTTTTAGACTCTTGTAGTGATTCAGCAAATATGGTTTAGTTATGTTAATATATTTTATAATCTAGTAAATTAGGTTTAGTTATCATTTTTTTTTTTTTGTTGGGACACTACAAGTCAATTCTAATATTTTTTGAAGTTTTGAACTTCTTGTCTATTTTTCAGAACTTGCACTATTTTATTTAAAAAATGATAAATTTTCAACCCTATATTCTTAGTTTATTCTACAGTATATTTTGATCTCTAACCAAGACTTGTTAGTTTGGATGCTTTAGGCAGTTTCTTGTTGTCCAGTTTTTTTCCTTCTTACCGATAATCTGTTGTTGTCCAGTTTGGATCTATAGAATTAGATTAATTTTCTCCAATTTGTATTATTTAGAAAATACATGTCATAAATCTACTTGATTTTATCGGGACATAAATTGAAACTAACAAAATGTTCTAAATTGTGATACTTTAGCAACCAAATTTGCAATCCAATTATTGAATTGAATTTTGAATTGAGCAATAAAGTTCAAATAATATTACACATCACCAATGCTCAAATTCACCTAAGAAGAATTGCCGCTAGCAATATTTATTTTATTAATTGTAATAAGATAATTACTTGTCAATATTACATTATTAATATCAAGTTTCATGGCTATTTTATTGCCTTCTTTAAGAGGAAATAGCTCAATAGTTAACGGAGCATCAATATGAACAATACAAAGTGTAAAAGCAAAGCAAAAGCAAAAGGAGTCATTGTAATCTCTAACATTTAACCCAGACTTAAACTTTAGAATTCTCATCCCAAAAAAATGTTAGTATTGATCTTTAACCATCCATTCTATATAGAATTTCAACTGTAAGTTCTGAAAAATATGAATGTCTTGCTAGAGAGGCACTTACCATTCTTGCAATTTTCTTTGCTGTCGATTCAAAATTGTTATGACCAAATTATTCCAAGCTTTTCAAATTGACTACAGAATTTTACTCCAATTTAGAAAGCTTAGAAATATAAACTCCACTGAAAATGGCAAATCACAATCAATATCAGATGATTGCAGATTTGAAGTATAAAATCTAGTCAATTTGCAAAGTCAAACTCCATATTATTCCCCCGATCTCTTCTCTCTCTCTTTTCCCTTTGGATTTTTGAGGTAGAGCCGTAGTGGTGTTAATAAATAAATAAATTAATAATAGTAATAATAAAAGCAATCAACTCACTCAAACCAATTTATCTCAGCCTGTTTTATCGATTTTGTATTAGTGTTTTATTGGTTTGAATTTCAATTCCCAGAAACCAATTCATTTTAGGTTAGATTAGTTTTTAATGAGCAAAATCAACTAAAATCATCCAAATCAATCAATTTATATTTTATATTTTATATATTTTAATTAAATCAACCAAACATATATTGTCCCTTTTTTATTTTTTATTAAATTAAATTTTTTTCTTTCCAAAATGCATTTGGCTTAGAAACCGTTTGGTGGGTACCTTCTATATAAAGGGCCACCAAAAAAAAGAAATTGTTGTTGTTGAGGCAACAAAATAAGAAAAGTAGAAGACAACAATAAAATAAGGGAAAGTGGGATGGGCTCCTTTCGCTTAGACTAGACGTCTTGCTAGCCATAAAATCTAGTAATCATTACATTGTGTTAGATTTCGAGTACCCATTTCATTGCATAAAGCATAATTTGAAAAACATGATATTTTCATATTTAAGTTTTTTTCCAACAAAATTTAAATATTTACTTTATTATATATAATATTAAAAAAATAACAAAACTAACTCTCCTTAAACTTATAATAACAAAACTAGCGTCCTTTGTGTTCAAACTTATATTTTCACAATTAAAAAAAATGATTAATATATCTTTCTTTTTTTTAACACTCATTCAATTAGAATTGAATGACGATAATTTAGACTCGTTCAATATTGAACGTTTAATATTTCACATTTAAATTAAACATTTAATATTATTGATGGTGCTAGTTTTATTACTATAAATTTTAGTAGTGTTATTTTTAGTAAATTTTCTATAATATTTTAGACTTCAGATTATATTACAAAACTAAATGCTTAATTAAACATACAACCAATTCTATATAAAAAAACTTAAAAATTGCAATAATTAATTAATTATTAAAAATAAAATTTTAAAAATTATATTACAAAAGTACATGTTTAATTAAACATACAACCAAGTCTTTATATTAAAAAATATAATAATTAATTAATTATTGAAAATAAAAGTATAAAAAACATAACTAAAATTAATTAATAATATATAAAAATATTAAACCAACTCGATCCAAATCAAAAACTTAAATTATTCGAATAAAATTGGTTTGTAGTCTTTAATGAATTGGTTCAATTTCATTTACCAAGAACCAACAAAATTAAATGGATTTTCGTTTCTGATCAAACTCAATCCGATTAAAATTTGCGAGTATTTGCGAGTATGTATTATCCTTTCTTCTCCTCACCCATTAAATTAATTTTTTTTAAAATAAATTATATTATTTATACATTTATAATTAAAACTTAGACCTCATCCATCAAAATAAATTACATATCATTCGATCATAAATTCATTTGCCTCCTTCACTAAACTAATTAGTGCACCGTATTGGATATGTTAAGTGTAATCTTATTGGATTGAACTGTATTGAATTGTATTATAATTTGTCTGTACAATATTTGGTAAAAAATTGTATAATATAGTCGGATTAAATTAATTATATATATTTTTATTAAAATAATTTATGTTTAAAATAATTTTATATTATAAAATTTATTTAAATTAATATTTAATTTATTTTTATATTTTTATTATATTTTTAAAATAAAAAATATCATTTTTAAAATAAAATAAAATATTATTTTTAATTTAAGATAAAAAAAAGTTAAGACATATTATTTCATAATTGAAAATTCAGATAGATTAAGTTAATTGTGCAGTATAGTTTAGACTCACTCTCTTTGACTGTACAAAATTTATACATAATCGTACTATTTTTATACTGTACGATACGGTCTGATTTTACAATCAAACATATAATTATATATAAATTATACAATTATGATATATAATACGGTATAACAAACATGACCTTGGGTACTTAAATGTCATGGGGAAAATTGGGTCAAGTAAATAGGTAGATCAAGATCACATACCAAATGAGATTTTTGTAGACTTCTTTTATTTGGAATTCAAAAGAAACAGTTTTTAATTGAAAAAATAATAAATATAATATTTTTTTAAAATTTATAATAATAAAAATAATATTTATATTATTAATTTATATTAATTTTAATTTAAAAATAAATTGTTATTTTTATTATTATGGGTTTTATAGTTTTAAGTAATACAATTTTAAGTAAATTTTTTAAAATTTGTTGACAGTGCATGTAGTTTTTATTTCCAAAGTAACTCTCGCTAGAAATGTTAGAATCAAGATTATGTTAGTTTCGATAAATTCCAGGTAACGAATTACTTACAAGTACAACAACAATCAACTTGCATTTAAATTTTAAAACTTTCATTTTTGTAGAACTGCACTGTAATTTCTTTTTAATTACGAGATTTCCCCTTTTTAGGCTATAGGGTTTCAGGCGGATAAATCATTAAACATTTGTAACAAAGTTGTGATTCGTGACTCATTCAAAATCATATAAAATACAGAAAGCTTTTTTTTTTTTTTTTAACGAAAAAAATAACATTATTAAAAAATTTATAATATTAAAATATTTTTTATTATTAAATTATATATTTTTACAATAAAAAAATGACTATTACATTATTTTTTTAAACATCTGTCTAATTAAATTTTATTTAAATTAAATTATGACAATTTAAACTCATTTAATATTAAAATTTTAATATTATTAAGTTATTATTTTTGTTATATAAATTTTAGAAACTCATCTTTGATAATTTTTTTATGGAATATTTCCTACTCTTTTATGTCCTTATTTATCCGCAATCGAGCGCAATTTAACATTATGACTGTTATTTCTTTCAGCGGGTTGTCTTCATGATCATTCACAATCCTTCCGTCAATTGCGATTCAAAACACTTTTTCTTCTCCTTAAGAAAGAGAAGGAGAAAAAAAAAAGCTTAAACTAAAAAAAGTTAATTTATCAAATTTTAAAAAATTAATCTAAAAAAAATATATAAGTATTTACTATAAATATTATATTAATATTATTCTTTTGGCAACAAAAAAAAGTCTATAAATTATTTATTTATACTTTAAGGCCACTAATATTAAATAAATTTTTTATTAATAAAAAATTATTAAAATAATAAAAATTTAAATTATAACAACATAAATACCTAAATGCTAGGAGTCTAGAACGAGATGAAGAAAATAAAGTAAGAAAAATAACAAAAATATTATCTATAAAATTTATAATAATAAAAAATAATATATTTTATGTTTAAATAGTATATTTTTAAAATTAAAAAATGATTACTATATTATTACTTTTTAAATCCTTTCAATTAAATGTCATTTAAATTTGTTCAATATTGAACATTATCTGATTAAATATTATTCAATATTATTAAGTGTTATTTTTATAATTATAAATTTTAAAAGTACTTTTAATAATTTTTCAATAAAACTGTGAATCTTTCTACAAAACAACAATTCCTGCCATCTATAAACAGATTAATATATAATTTAATTGTATAATATAATTTTATTTTTAATCTTCTTAAAAAAATTATATATTTATATTTTATAAAATAAATAAATATATATTTTTTAATATTAAAAAAATAAATATATTTTTTATTAAAAAAATTAAAAATAAAATTACTTTTCCTCCAAACTTTGAAATCTTTCTCATTTTTTATACTAGTAAAATTTATGTAAAAGTATTTGAATTGTTTGTGTTATACTTATAATTAGTTATAATTTAATTTTTTAATTATTATTGAATAAATTTTTTATTAATAAATAATATTTGTGATAATAATAATTTATATTGTGTTAATGTTGTCACTCATGCTTAACACCGTATGTTTTATGATATCATCATTCTAAATATATATAACTTATTTTATTTTGGCAAAATTCGGACATTTTAGATAATACTTTTCGTTAATGATTTTTTTTTTTTTTTTTTAAATTTTCATGGTTCTAATTTATCCTTAGTTAATGTTTTACTTATTTTTTTAATACACGTTTTCTCAAGAAAACAAAATATTATGGACGCTTAAAGCAAAAAAAAATATTTAAATAATAAATAACAATCTCGCAAAAGGCAATAGTTATTATATGGGTCATTTTGTAAATAAAAAAATTAAAATGTGATTTAAATTTTTACAAAGTACTAATTAATGAAATGTGTCTGCGAATTATTATAATTTTTTTTATAACACATTTGAAATTTATGTAATACAATGACCAATAAAATACATAAAAATATTAACCAAATTTTTTTGAGTAAATTAGATATTTATTGTTATAAAAAGTACTTAATCAAATGATACGTACCTAACAAAAAATATAGAATAAATATTGTTAATTAAACTTGAAAACAATTTTAACACATGCATATTTCTTTTTCTAATAATTACCAAAAAAGAAAGACATATGACTGAGATGCGAATTCGTTAATATTATTTTTACTTTTATTTAAGTTGCTTAGCTTAAAAAAATTCTAAAGCTTAAAATAGAACATGAGGGTAAGATATGTCACTATTTTAAAGTATAAGAATATTTTATCCAAAATTATTTTACATGATATAGATTGATATAAATTTATAATAATAAAAAATATATAATTACAAACATAAAATAATTTGTATCAAAGTGTTGTGTTGTGTTTAATTTATTGGATCTGTTTTTTAATATAATTATCTTATTTAACTAATTTTATTTTTAACTCATTTTAAATAAGTAACATATTTTCATGCATTTTTAAAATATATACAGCACAATATTTTCAATTTAATTTTTTTATAAATATATATTATAAAGATAAAAATAAAAATAAAATATTAATATTATAAAATAAATGTTAAGAATATGTAATATATATATTTTTAACATATTTATGAAGATATATTGAATGTATACTTATTATGTTACAAACACACATATTTAGTATTTAGAAAGATGTTAAAAATAAAATTTTATTTATAAATAAATTATATTTTACTTTTGAAATATATATGATGATGCGATTCTTCATTATTTTTTTAAATTTAATAAAAAATCAATGGACCAGTTGGCAAAGCTACCTAATTAATAACTCAAAACTAAGAAATGTGGTGAGGATTCTCTCGTGTTAAAATAGAAACCCCAATATACAATTTGATGACGTAGACTTAATTTGAAGCAACACTTGTGTATGTTTGGTTGGAAGGAATGAAAAAGAAAATATAATTGTTTTTACATGTTATTGTGTTTGGTTGGATTGCTGAATTGTAATGGAATGTAATGAATTACTGATGGAGATAAAATTGTTATTACACAACAAAAGAGGCGTAAAATTGATTACATTACGCCTCTGGCTCTCTCCCTCTCTCGCACTCAGTGGCTCTCTCGCGCCTCTCTCACGTCTCCTTCGTGCGCCGTCGTTCAACTTGAGCCTTCATGCGCCGTCGCCCTCGCTTTCGTGTGCCGTCGTTCTCCCTCGAACGCTCGAACAAAAACTCGCACTCGAACGGTCGAACCAAAACTCATGTCCAGTTGCTCGAAGTCTCCATCACTCCAACGCACCAGAACTCGCCGTCGCCCTCGAACGCTCCATCTCCCCCTCTGTGCGTCATCCAGCCATCTAGCCCTCTATGCGTTGTCGTTCTCCCTCGAACGCATCAGAACAAATTTTTTTTTTAAGCGCATTTTTTTTGGCTGAATTTGTATTAATTTTTTTTTGGCTAAAATTGTATTTTCTTTTTTACTGAAATTGTAATTTTTTTTTTTACATAAATTGTTGTTATGAATTAGCTGAAATTGTGATTTTTTTTTTGCTGAAATTATTGTAATTAAATTTTATTAATTGTTGTTATGAATTGGCTGAAATTGTGATTTTTTTTGCTGAAATTATTGTGATTAAATTTTATTAAATGTTGTTATGAATTGGCTGAAATTGTGATTTTTTTTTTGCTGAAATTATTGTGATTAAATTTTATTAATTGTTGTTATGAATTGGTTGAAATTGTAATTTTTTTGCTGAAATTATTGTGATTAAATTTATGTGTTTAATTAAAATTTATTAATTGTTGTTATGAATTGTTGAAATTATATATGTTAATTTTTTTTTTGATATAATTAATTTTTTTTTGCTAAATTGTTGAATTTAAAATAATTATATAATTTTTTTTTTCATTCTATTATATTACAGTGGTCAAACCAAATACTGTAATACTGATTCCTTTTTTGATTACGGTGACTAAACCAAACACTGTAATAGTAATACTGATTTCTTTACATTACATTTAGCGAACCAAACGCCACCTAAATAAGATTTACATGTCATCTCATATACCGACAAAGAAAAAGAAAAAATAGATATTATAACATATTTCAAAATGTGTATGATAAGGTTTATTTTTCTATGAAAAATGCATATTCCTATTGTTCTTCTTGGTGCTTTCTCATAAGTGAGGCTGCGGAGGTAGGGCTGGCCTTGCCTGATGCACTATATTGGTGGGGTTTGACAATTGGGGGCATGTTAAGCACTGGTGCTCATGGTTGTACATTGTGGGGTAAAGGGAGTTCAGTACATGATTATGTTGTTGGACTCAGTCTTGTGAGTCGATCCATCAGGCTATGTCAAAGTTAGAAGACTTAATGAAGGTGATGAACAACTTAATGCTGTCAAGGTTTCACTTGGAGTTATTTCACAGGTAAATTTGGGTAATATGATTTTACAATTTTCTTTTAAATATAAAACCCAGTATTTTTGCTTCTGTTTTTAGAGTAAATACTTTAGAAATTTCATGCATTCACGTTTCAATTTTTACTTTGTTAACCTCTTCCATATTAAAAATTAAAACATTAAAATTGAAGGCTAAATTTTATGTATGAGGAATAAAATTCATATAGGAGAGTAATTATGTATAATTTCATCTATGTTATATATAACATCACTGGACATGGATTCCATGTGGATGTGGGTAGAAAATTGTGATAAATAATACGTATCTAAAATTTTATGACGCGCTCCGTATCTTTAAAAAGTCTTTATAATATAGAGTTTCGTAAGGGAGCAAAATTAACCTTGTGTATACGTATTTTAGTAATAGTCTCAATTTATTTATTTAATTAATTTTTGTTGTTGTTGAACATAATGGAATTAATTTATTAAAATATAGAGGAAATATTAAAGTTGGATTTATTACGCATAATTGAAGTTGAGTAGGATAGTAACGTGATGATTTGTATTTTTTGTTTTCCTCCTTTTAACGTCTCTTAAGAAAAGAAAGCATGGAATTAATATGATAAGAGATGTAAACAAAGGAGCACTACAAATAATTATGATGTGACATGCCCATTACTAAAATTATTGAGGGCAATTAATTAGTATTTTCAATTTTTATTTTTCTACTAGAAATGTATTTTTGTTTTTATTTTATAAATATATGTTTGCTTTTATATAAAAGAAATTATCTTTTGTTAATGCAGATTGCAGATCACTCTGAAGCTGGAGCCTATCTGCAAAAGATCCATAACATACTTGATTAAAAGTGATTAGATCAAATATTAAGCTTTGGAGAACATGTGTTTGAGGACATTACTTCTACCCCCAGCCAACACAAGACTGTCTATCGAGTTGATAATCGTGTCCCTTCAAACAAGTGGCTCTATGATCTCCAACTTTAAAAATTCTTTACTTAAGAAGCAAGTGGCTCTTTCAATAAATAAATAGAAAATAAAAAGAAGAAGAAGAAGAAGCACGTGGCTTTATGATCTTCAACTTTGATACTGTATATCCAAGGTGTCTATACAAAGTAATTAACTTTTATTTTAAAAGAGTTAATTTATTGGATAAAATTAACTCATACCTTTATAATTCATACTTTCATTATTATTTTATTAACTTAAAATTTATTTGTTCTCACTTTTGAACAGAAGCAATTGAAGCAGTTTTTAGTTCTCCGATTGAAAAATATTCATTTTGTGAGCTTGGAATAGGTTACATGTTTACAGGGTACCCTGTAATTGGATATCAAAACCATCTTCAATCCTCTGGAAGCTGCATAGATAGTAACGAAGATCACAGTATGTCATGGGATCCAAGAATAAAAGGTGAGTTTTAGAATTGGCTTATCAGCAGCTAAGAGCCTCATTGAAGATGTGCAAAGGCTAGTTGATTTAGAACCCAATTTACAATGGAATTCTTATACGCTATGTTACAGCCTCAAGTGGGAAACAAGAAGCTGCTATTGATTTGGACATCACATATTATCGAAGCAAAGATCATTTATGAGGACATTCTTTGAACAAGTTGCAATGGAGCATTGCCTCATTGGGGGGGAAAATAGGAACATAGCATTTGATGGAGCTATCAAAAAGTACAAAAGAGCTAACAATTTTTTAAGGGTAAAAGAGGAATATGATCCATTTGGGTTGTTTTCCAATGAGTGGACTGACCAAATTCTTTCTAGATTTGAAAGGTGGATTGAACATTGTTAAAGAGGGTTGTGGTCTAGAAGGTTTATGCATTTGCCCCAAACAAGGGCTATTTCTGGTAAAGTTTACAAAGAAACAAGAGTTTGTACCCATTTAATTAAGCACTAACAATCAAACAATTTTTGAAATACCCAAGGTTTGATCTTCAGCATGTTTAGAGGAGTGAAGGGACGATGTTGTATTATATACTGTGGCATTTATACAACTCTTGATATTAATATATGTCAAAACTTGAATAATGTGCTTCAATTTCAATTTCAATTTCAAAATGTTAATTTAATTTCAATAGTTTATTAATTCAATCATTTGTAAATAGTCAGTCCTGATTAGAACTATTGATTACGGTTGAATTGCTTCAGTGGTTTGTTTATATTTTTTAATCAAGAACAAATCAGCAATGACATTTAATGTCATTAGTGTGCATATTTTCTTTCTTAGTAGTGCTTTCTTTTCAAAATTATTAATCAATATGGTCAAAAAATGAATGAAAATTACTTGATTTTTTTAATATTTATTTTCCAAAAATTATTTTGATTAGAGGATGCACGTGATGAAATTTAAAATAAGATATATGAAGTAATTATTAACATTAAATGTTAAACGTTGCTATCAAAACGGTGTAATAAAAGTGTGATAATGCCAAAAACTTTTAAAAGTTAAATCTTGAACGTTAAAATTGTTTAAATCTAAAAGTGATAAAGTTGAGTCAAATTTTAAAGCCATGGATAGAAGGGTGTCCGGTTCGATCTTGATCAATTTTTAATTAAAATACTAATCGAATTGATATATATCAATTTATTAAACTAATAACCAAAATTAACTTATAAATATCGGTTAAAAAATATTAAAATAACACATTTATAACAATTTGATAAATTTGATTTGTGATTTTGACTTATTTATTTTTAAAATGAATTTAAATTACATTGATTATATGTTAATGTTATATTAATAAATTAAATTTAATATTTAATTTTTAAAAGTTATATATTAGCATTTAAACTATAATTGTGTACCAATTTTTTAAATAAAAAATAACTCTTTAAAATGAGTAAATTATATAAAATTTGAAAATAAAAAATAATTTAAATTTTTTATTTTTTATATTAAATATTTATAAAAATAAACATTAGAAAAAAAAAATATAAATTAATTCACCTTTAAAATTAATATAAAAGATTAATTAAAACTAGATGATCATAAATATATATGATATAAGTATTATAAATGTATAAAATTAAAAATAAATATGTGTATTTGCAATATATAAGTTAATTTGGTTAAATATAAGTTTATAAATTTTAAAATTTTAATCGAATTTTCAAAACTAAAAACTAACTTATTTGAACTTATAAAATATAAAAATCAATTTGATTCAAATTAGTTTTAATCAAATAGTTTGGTTTATTGATTATTATGTTAATCCCTAACCATGAAATTAGCACCTACAACTATATAATTAATAATTTCAATAAAATTTGTAAAACTTCTATTTAAAAAGAATAATTTTGATACAATTAACGTATGTACTATTTAAGAGAAAAATAATATAGTGGTTGATTAATGTAAGAAAAAAATGTAGAAAATAAAAAATATATATAAATAAGCTACAAGAGTTTATTTATTTATTTATTTTTATGAGATATACCTACCAACTGTATATAAAAAAGAAATTCACAATTGAGCCCATTAATTTGATGGTGTGGATCAAAATTTAATTTAACTTAATTAGGAGCCAGACTTTGACTTTAACAGTCGACCTTTACTAGACTCTGAAAATATTATTTATTATTTTTAAAATATATTTTTAATTAATTTTTTTATTAAATATTAAGAATTTATATATTTTTTTCAAAATAATTATAATGTTTTAATATTTTATTGACCTAAAATATTATATTATTATTTATTTAAAAAAAAATATGAATAATTTATCCTAAATTTTGTGGGCGGTAACATATGTAGGTTTAATAACAAATCAGAAGAGAAAGCTGTTTTTAGTATTTTACTTTATGTACTAGAAACGCAATTTCTAAATTGATTATAATTAATTTATAAAATAAACAAATTAAATTAATGTCCAATTTATATGATATATTAGGCATATGTACACACCGGAGGATACAAACACATATTATAAAGTCATATATGATATAAATACATACATTAAGAATATCTATTAGTCGGACAACACTGATTATACAGTTTTTTTTAATCATTTTTATTTTAATCTGGTGCTCCAAAAGTCATTCCAAAACGTAATTGTCTTACGGTGACTCCTATTATCTATTCAATACAACTCCGTCTCTATGAAAGGGAATAGAATTAAAACCTTTTAACGTAAATTTATTGAACTTGTTTTAATTTGTGGTTAAAGTTATTTTAAAAAAAAAAAAAAAGACAAAAATTATATGTTGAACTAAACCGTCTCCGTTTCATAATAAACACAGATAAATTAAAATTATATAATTCACATAACCTGGATGCCTAAAAATTATCAAGGAACAAGGATAATGATAAGGACATAGTCATGGAGTCATGGTAATAATAATATTGCATTTTATATTACATATTAGACATCAGAAACAAAAGACAAAACTATCCGTACTAATATTTTAAGAATTGAGGCCGAAATGACGCGTCAAAAACTCATTGGATTTAAAAACCGATCCCATCAGAGTAATTAGTAAGATAAGCACAATTGGTCCAAAGTCCAAACAGAGGACTCTTGATGATAGAAGAGAAAACCCAACTCGGATCGTCGGATAAACAGCGAAAAGCCCACTCTTGACGAACACACCGAACGCCCTTCGGCTCTCCTTTGCAGCAGGGTGACAAGCAAACCGAAAAAGGATTACACTCGAACGCGGAAAACCAAATCTCTACCCGTGAAATCGAACCACTGGTATGCAAGGACCCTCTCTCTCTCTCTCTCTAAGACCTGACCTTTTTCATCTTTATTTTGTGCCCAAATTGCGTTTTTTGATTCATCTTTATTTTGGAACCCTTAAGAGTCCTCGTTTACTATTATTTCTGGTTTTTGCGAAGCTCCACTGGGTTTCATTTCAGTCATTCTACTTCTATACTTTATTTCTATGCTAATTGATAGCTTCTATCACGTAGATGTATTTCCCATTCCCTAACTGGGTTTTTTGGATTCATTTCTATGAACCTTATTCTCTTTCCCTAAATTTGTTCACTTTTGTTATTCAGTCGGTGATGATTGGCCATATATTTCGCCACTGAGTGTGTATGTGTTAATATTGGGCAATATGCTTCAGTTTTACCTTCCACGGAATCGCTGTATTGATTTATCAGAAATAAAATAAAATGTCCTTTAATTTCATTGACTGAATTACTTATCTATGCATTGATATACATAGACATGCTTCATAAATTATGCTATTTTACTTTCAATATTTATACGAATATTTTTTTTAGAGATGTTGGCATCTTTAATTGCAAAAGAATTTTCCATTTGTTTGTGTCTAGTTGTTACGGATACATACATGTTGAAAGAATAGTCTAGAACCAAGTTTAGTTGGTGTTTGATTAATCAGTTTATAAGTAGCTTCTCAACATTCATTGGATTGTTTCCAGTCCTTTGGAAGGAATCGACAATTCAATGTATTGAGTGTTTAATGTATTGAGTGTTTAAAGTGGCAGTTGTGACAATGCTTTATTTCCGATTAACAAAACGGAGCAATAGGAAACTATGGTGAACTTTTTTTCACTTTGCTTCTTGCTTGTAAAGAGGGCTTCGTACCTTTCTAGTATTCAAGTTTTATCAAAAGTATCTAAAATTGACCATGTTTTTAAGTAGTTTCAGTTTAACACCCATGTTTTCCAAATGGTTCCAATTTAGTCCTTTTTAAGATTTAGGGTAGATTTTTTACTATTCATTAAATTGGGCAGAGGTATATTCGTCATTTCATTCCTATATACTGTTTTACTGGTCTTTTGCAGCTTTGCCTGTTAGCTATCAATTTAAAATATGACTCAACAAAAAAAAAAAATTATTGAAATGGAATTACTTTCAAGTTATATCTGTAAAAACTCAAAATTTGTATGGAGTTTCTACAATATTTCTGTAAAAATACTACTTAAAACGCAAAAGGTATGGGATTTTTACAGTATTTTTGTAGAAATACTGTTTAAAAAAAATCATTCCATGAGTTTTTACAGTATTTTTGTAGAAATAGAAATACTGTTTAATTCTAAATTTGAAATATTATTTTATCCAGTAAAAATGGCAAAAATAAACCCTTAGATCGTTAATTGAGGCAAGAGGAGACAAAATGACAAATATAACCTTACCCTATTCTTAAAATTTGACATTTACTATTCAAAATACAAAAATGGAACAATTTTAAAAACATGAGTATTAAATTGGAACCATTTAGAAAACATGGATACTAAACTGAAACTACTTGAAAACATGGTCAATTTGGGATAATTTTGATAAAACTTGGGTACTAGAAAGGTACCAAGCTCTTGTAAAGAAACATCAAGTATTTTCCTAATGAACCTGGCTGAAGCTCTCATTTCTTTTATTCTTGGATACATGTATTTCTCTGTTTATGAAAATGCTCCCATGGCCATTGAATTTTTTGTCATAACCTATAGTACCTTCAGGTAACTTAGCTACACGTTGGTTCGGTGGATGAAAAAAACCTAGAACGTGAAACAATCATGGCAGAAGGAGCAGAAGTTGAGGATAGAGTAGATCTTGATGAGGAAAATTACATGGAGGAGATTGATGATGATGTTGAAGAACAAGTAGATGAAGATGAAGATGAAGGTTCTGATGAAAACTTAGAAGAAAATGTTGAAGAAGTGGATGAAGATTCTATGAATGGGCTTAGTGGGCAAGAGCAATCTCACTCTCCAGATGCAGAAAGAAGTGATACTGCCCCTGAATATGTGGATGATGAAGAGAAGCCTGTTTCTTCAATTGATGAAGATGAAAAAGAGAGGCGTGCTGAACTTCTTGCCCTTCCTCCACATGGATCTGAAGTTTTCATTGGTGGACTTCCCAGAGATGTCTCAGAAGCAGATTTAAGGGACTTATGTGATACCATAGGCGACATTCTTGAGGTTTGAACTGTGGATTTTATGCTTGCGCTTTTGTCTTTTGCTTTGCATGGTGATGCAGTTTTTGAGTATCAATGAAGATTTGATTCTATAACCATTGTGCAGATACGATTAATGAAAGACAGGGACACAGGCGAATGCAAGGGGTATGCATTTGTAGCATTTGAAACAAAGGAGGTTGCACAAAAGACCATTGAAGAATTACATAATAAAGAATTCAAGGTATGCGTTGTACAATCCATGAAACTATACCCTCTATGTCTTTGAAAACTCTTGGATTTTATACTTTGTAGCAATACAGCTTAAGATTGCCAACTACGCTTGTTCAGTGGGGCTGCACCGGTTTGTTGTCACTTTTAACAATTTCCTGTCTTTCACAGAGTAAAACCTTAAGATGTTCACTTTCTGAAACCAAACACAGACTATTTATTGGTAATGTTCCAAAGAGCTGGACAGAGGATGAATTTCGTAAAGTGATTGAGGAGGTTGGTCCTGGAGTTGAGAATATTGAGCTCAAAAAGGTGTGATTATATTTTATTTTCCCCCTCCTCCTTTTAGCTTCTGCAGAGTTTAATAGTTTAAATACTAATCTATTGATAACCACAATAAACAGGATCCTCAAAATCCAGGAAAAAATCGTGGTTTTGCTTTTGTCTTGTATTACAATAATGCTTGTGCTGATTATTCAAGACAGAAGATGTCAAATTCAAATTTTAAGCTGGATGGAAACTCTCCAACTGTAACCTGGGCGGATCCAAAGAGTACTCCTGACCATTCAGCTGCAGCTCAGGTAAATCCCTTCAAAAACTAGTATAACTTTTGCCTTCAATTGTATTTATTGTTTCAGTTTCATCATAATTAAAGTTCTTTCCTGACAGATTTATTTGTATTACCAATTTATGAAAGTGGTCCACTGGGGGATACATTGCTCTCTTGAATTTGATCCAGGGTATTTGACCGTGGTATCATTTACAAATTATAGTATAATGTAGAAAGACTTGAAAATGTTAGGGTTTGCTAGGGAATGAACTTGGGATCAAGGGATTAAAAGGTTGTGTTTAAGGCAGGAACTCATGATATTTGTAAATTATTTCTGCGGATCTTTTGAGGCAGCAGGTGTAATTGGGCTTCAAATTTGGTTGAATTATAGTTTAATATTTGTGATGTGAATAGGGAAGATATGTGTGTTTAGGGATTGAAGCTAAAAATGAGAAATTCATGAGGCCTCTTTGATGCTTCAAATGTACCCAGGGAACTCTACCAATCAAGATAATCCACTCAATTTTGATGGTAAAGGTTCTTCATGGTAAATCTATGTTAAGAGAAATTAGAAATATATGGCTGATTGAATGAAGATGTAGACATATGTGGACAAAATAATCCCTATGCAAAAAAGTGGGCATACAAGTCAAAAACTTGAATTTGATAAGAAACATGATGTCTGGTTCCTTCACAAAGAAACTATTTATCAGCATTCTTTAACATTTCTCTATTATTTGGCTGTATGTCTTACAAGAATATGTTATTTGATTTTGTTCTCAGGTGAAGGCTCTTTACGTGAAAAACATACCTGAGAACACTACCACTGATCAGCTGAAGGAATTATTCGTGCGCCATGGGGAAGTGACCAAAGTGGTCATGCCACCTGGCAAAGGCGGGCAAGGCAAACGGGACTTTGGATTTGTCCACTATGCTGAAAGGTCAAGTGCTCTGAAGGCTGTCAAAGATACAGAGAAATATGAAATTGATGGTACACATTTCATACATCCCTGTGGAATGTTTGGAATTTAAAGACAGGCCATGGAGATCTATCTGTTAAACACTCTGAATCCTTTTAGCATGCATGATTGTTGGTTCATCCCAATGTTTTCTTTAGGTGGTTTAGAGTAACCTTTATCTTTTATATATAGTGCATCAAGGAATTTATGTTGCAGGCCAAATGCTGGAGGTTGTCCTTGCCAAGCCTCAGATAGAGAGAAAATATGATGGACCTCATTCTTATAATGCGGTGCATGCTCCTAACCATCTTCAAAATCCTGGATATGGTGCTTACGGCAATGTTGGGGCTGGATATGGTGTTGCTTCAGGATTTCAGCAGGTAGGACTCTAATTCTATTTGTTTGCTGTCGTCTTTTTGAGGACTTGAACAAAGTTGTTCTAACTTTTGTTCTGGGATTCTCATCTAAAACAAACAGCCAATGATATATGGAAGAGGTCCAATGCCAACAGGAATGCAAATGGTACCAATGGTTCTGCCAGATGGTCGAATTGGCTATGTTCTGTAAGTAGTCATTATTGCCTCAGTTGTTATGTTCATTTCGTAGAGGACTTACTCATAATGGTTATGATGGTACAGTCAGCAGCCAGGTGTACAAATGCCACCTCCTCGGTCGCGGAGGAATGATCGGGGCAATGGTGCTAGTGGACATGCAGGAGGACGAGCCGGGGGTAGTGGTGGTGATGAAGGCAATCGTAACAGGAGATACCGACCTTATTAGTAATAGCCACTTGGAGAAGAATAGTTTTTAGCTCCTCTTTTGGTAAACAGACCTATGTTGTGGTTGAATGATGAGTTCGCGGCAAACATAATAACTGAAAACACAACCACCTCCCCTCCACCAATTACCAAAAAAAAAAAAGAGAAGTATAAGAGAAGGAAGAGGGTCATTGGAATTAGGAATGCTATTTACTATAACTGATGTTGCCATATCAGAATGCTCTTAGAGATGACTGACTGGTAGGTATTATCTTTTATGTAATAACTTGTCTGCTTGTAATGCAAATATCTTGGCCTATTTTTTTCATTCACACCCGGCTGTATGAGACTGTTCTTGCTTATGATGTACGTTAAACCTAAAATTAAACTTTTCCCCTAATTTTATTTTACGTACAATTAAATGGTTGAATTTACACTCTACACGATTTTCAAATCAACTTTGTTTTTTCTTTTCTTTTTTCAATTTTTTTTAAAGGTGTGTAGCTAGTCTTATGACTAGATAACTATATGTGAAACTAGTTTCTTTTTTTAAAAAAAATATCTATAAATCCAATGGTAATTGGTGTGGTCGGTTTTATTTCTGATCAAATCTTAGTTGATGTGGTGAGTAAATATTAGATAACCACAGATGCAATTTTTTTTATTTTTTATTTTAAACATTTAGATGAGAAATTAGCTCTCTTTTTTTCTTATTGTTCACAGGATGAGACATTAGTTGATGAGGTGAGTTTTATACTACATATGCAACTAGTTTTGGAGACTGACTAGTTTTTTATTTTATTTTATTAATATATGAATTGCACAACAATAATGAGGCACAATAATTTCTTCTACCAGCAACATAAAAAAGAAGCTGAACGTCCGATAAATATACTGACTCAATTTGTTACTAAAGATGTGAAAGGCAAAGGCAACATTTCCAATTTCAATTTGCACGCTTAATTTGTCTCCACTTCCGCCTGTTGATATGGTCAATGTTTCTTTGGGCCCATGATATTTGATCTGTGTACGGTGTACCTCTCCATATTTATTACTCATTAGTACATTACGTACAAATACACACACAAGTTTCTCTTTATATATTCAATAAAAAAAAAAAATCTGTCTTTATATATATTTTTAAATTACTTCAAATAATAATTTTAAAATTAATAATAATAACAAAAATAATATTTTAATAATTTTAAAAATAATTAATTGTAAATTAACTTAAACAACAGGTGTAAAATGTTTAGATTGTACTGATATTTTTGTATAAAAATATATAAATTAGATATAAAAGTATTATTTTTATTATTATAAATTTTAAAAAATATTATAAATACATAAATAAATAAATAAAAACCTTAAAACAATATCTAATATATATTTCTTTAAAAATTATACAAATTGTTACATATAGAAAAATAAAAGGAGAATACTTGTTCATGGGTTCTAAGTGCTTTGGCAAGGAAATTAATGGACCTATTTTTATCCTCCAATCTTTTTATTGTTATATAAATTGTGAAATTATTTTAAATTAAGATATATAGAAATAATCTGAATAAAAATATATATTGTACATTTGTAAAAAAAAAAAAAAAAAATCCAATAAAAGTGCATCATGAATGCCACGTAGACATTGTCTACAACTTAAACTTGGCCAGTGAAGATGAAAAGTCTTCTCATTTTTTAGGAATATAATTCAATATAGCATGAAATAAGGGACAGAAAATGGTAACATTTTTTCATTATTTTACACATTTAAATATATATATATATATATATCTAAATTATCATCTTTCTGGAATTAACATATATTTTTCATTGTCTCAACACGCAATGAATTTTCGACACATTTCAATCAGATGAATTTGTTCAACGAACCTTTTTTCATCCAATAAATGTGACCATACAAGTTGTTCAATACAACCATTTTTCTAATTTTAAGTAATAGGGAGTTTGACCGGGTACCTATTTATGGAGTCTATCCATGGATTCCCAGGACGTAGCTCATCAACAGGAATGCCTCTGAGAGCTCTCCAAACAGCACTGTTACACTTAAAGCCTGACCCGAATGCTATCTGCCAAACCCGGTCACCCCTCCTGACCCGACCCTTTGCTTCCGTGTAAGCCAACTCGTACCACAGCGAGCTACTTGAAGTATTTCCAAAGCGGTGAAGAGTCATCCGAGACGGCTCCATATGCCACTCACTGAGTTGCAAATTTTTATGCAACTCGTCCAACACAGCTCTCCCACCAGCATGTATACAAAAATGCTCGAAAGCTAACTTGAAATCGGGTATGTACGGCTTCACTTTCGGGTTAAACATCTTCTTTCTAATTAGAGTCAAGAAAAACAACAGTTGCTCTGAAAATGGCAACACGAGTGGACCCAGAGTCGTGATATTTGTCTTCAATGCGTCACCAGCCACTGTCATGAGTTCACGAGCGAGCGAAACACCGACAGTTCCGTTGTCATCTTCTCTCTGGTACACGCATTTGTAGCTTCTATCATCAGCTCCTTTATGGGTTCGAACCGTGTGAACTAATTCGTACTTGGACCGTGAACGATCACGAGTCTTGTTTGACAACAACACAGCAGCACCACCCATTCGGAAAATACAATTACAGAGCAACATTGACTTGTCGTTTCCGAAGTACCAATTCAAAGTGATATTCTCTGTGCTTATTACAACTGCATATGTATTTGGGTTCACTTGAAGAAGGCTTTTAGCGAGGTCTATAGAGATTAGGCCTGCGCTACAACCCATTCCACTGAGATTGAAGCTTTTGATATCTTCTCTGAGCTTGTAATGGTTGATTATCATAGCAGAGAGTGATGGGGTTGGATTGAATAAGCTACAATTGACTATGAGTATATCAATATCTTTAGGTTTCAACCCGGTTCGGGCAAAGAGCGAGTCTAATGAACCGAACATTACTGTCTCAGCCTCGTGACGAGCTTCTTCTATGCACAAATTGGGCGGTTTTGAGGTAATCCCTCTTGGGAAGTAAGTCTCGTCACCTAAACAAGACCGGTTCGATATCCGTCTTTGAAATTGGACTGTTTCTTCATTGAAAGCTCCGTTTTCTTCGGTCATTTTTAGAAAGGAATCGACCGACATTTTGCTTTCATCTTCAGGTTTAAAACAAGCAAAGTCGACGAGATAAACTGGTCTGGACCGCTTGGCCCAGTAGAGGGCTAAGAGGAAGAGAAGAAGAGATGAAGCGGCGATTCTAGTGAAAGCATTGATACTTTGGAGCCGAACCGCTTGGTTAGTCCATAAATCAAAAACCCAATTGAATTGTAAGCCATAGACTTGAATGGCTATGGATATTAAGAGTGGAAAGATAACGAGGAACATGAGAATGGTGGCAGTGTTACAGGAATAGCCATAGCCAAGTTTGACGTATTTGAGCTTCACAGATTGTAAGAAATCCGGCAATTTCTGCCGAATTTTGATGACGGCAGAGGAAGAGTCTTTGAAGGCCATCTCTGCCGTTAATCTCTCTTGGTCCATCTCTATGCTGTCCATATTTGATCTCTTTGTATTTGCTCTGTTTCGTTTTCTTTTTATCGGTGCTCTGTTTCTATTTTTCTTTGTATATAGTAACTAGTGTGTGACTTTGTGGAATTATAAAATGACTTTATTGAAGTTGGTTTTGGGCATTGCTTATATTTATAAAGAAATTAAGCTTTATGAGAGAGTATAAAATTAAAGCCCAACCCAACAACATCAACTAATAGTGTGAAATGAAATGAAAGCAAGCCCTACACGCCTAATTGAGAACAGTTGGTTGGTGTGAGAGAGAGAGAGAGAGAGAGATGAATCAAGTTGCAGAAGATTGGATAAGACATGCATGGTGGGAGTTACAGCTTAGGTACAAGAAAGTTGGGAAAATAATGGCGTTCGTCATCCCATGATTTTGGTCAAAGTAATATTTTATTCTCATAATTTAGAGGTGTATTCCTTTAAGCTCATATATTTGGAAAAAAAAAAAATACAGTTTTGTTTGATACTTTACATTTTAATAAGAACATAAAATTATAGTGTTTCACTCAAAACTCGGGACTCCTTTAGTCAATATTATAGGATGCCAGATGCCCTAAACAAAAAATTATAATATTGGAAATTAATATCTAAGTAGTTTTTTTTTATTATTATTTGATGAGAAATAATATATATATATATATATATATATATATATATATATATCAATGGCTCTAATTCATTATGTAGGTTTTTACATTCTAATATTTAAATAGTTGAAATTTAGAGAAAATATAACAGAAAAAATTATTTTCTTAAATCTCAATAATTAAAAAAAAAAAAAAAAAAGCTTAAAAAATTAGAATATTTGATCTTGATATATGTGTGTGTGTGTGTGAGTAGTTCCCAGAAGGGATGGATAGCTCAACCACCATCAATATTGTTTGTCAAAAAAACGGTGTAATTGTTTATCTAGTTTTTTTTCTTTGTCAATTTTATTTATAAAACTTTTGTTGGAATTGACAATTATTCTACCAAATCATCGCTCATGATAATGTTTAAATTTGTACATTCATATCAAATATCAATCGGTCCAATTACGATACTTATTAGACTGACACAATTAATTATTAATATAAAATTTAAGAAAAAAGTTTTCTTTTGTAAATTGTTGTTAGTCCAAAAATGTACAAGTTTTGGGTCTTGGGAAAGAAGTGTTTGTTTGTTATGACGTGGTTAGTGAGGATTCTTTTTGAATTAAACCTTGAAGATTCTTTTTGAATTTTTGCAGTGTGTCCAGTTTTAGTACTTTGACACTTTGGTTTTACTTTCATTGTTTCACAAATTCCTCAAAGTTCAAACAAAAACATGCATACAAGGAATCAATGAAACAATAAAAAAGGAAAACAAATATGTGATGTAATTTGTTAATTTTAAAAATATATAATTAATATTTATATTAAAATAAATCTTTTATATTCTTATTCATATAAAAAAAAAATGAATGAAAAAATTCTCTCTTATTTAACTGATTTTATTTTTAACCTTTTTTAATAAAAAAAGTATATATATATTCATATTTTTTCTAATATTAAAAAAATTAAAAATAAAATTTTATACATAAAAAAAAAAAATTATATTATATAATTAAATCAAAATTCTCTTCCATTTTTATGAATATGGCTGTGGTTGATATAAAAATTTATCGTAAAAAGGTACGAATTAGAGAAAGGAGAGACCTAAGACGCTATTTAGGGGAGGTTACATAAGGCCGGTGGGAGTAGGTGACTAGCATTCTAGCAATCAAGCAAACAATAAATGACCCAAATTGGTCAAAGAAAGGTAGCAAATATGTATAGGCCGAAACAATAACAATAGGAAAAATATTTATTTAAATCTCGTAATTTATTTTTATATATAAAATTTTATTTTAAAATTTATTAAAAAAAATATGTTATCTTTTTATAATATAAAATAATATATATATTTTTTTATTTTTAAAATTAAAAATAAAATCATATAAATAAATATATTATATATATACATCATAAATAAATAAAAATATGGTGAATTGGAATTTGGATATGACTTTTGGCCGTTCGATTACTAAGGAGCTCCAACGAAGTAATTCTAGCAACATTTTATTGCAAATTTAACATGAATTCTAGTCCTCTAACTAGTTTGATACTTTTTTTCTAATCTCTAATTTGTTTTACATACTAGGTTACTATTCTAATTTCTTAATTTAAGGATTGAATTTAAAAAAAATTGAAAAAATGAAATTAGTTTAGGGAACAATTTTTATTTTCAATTTTGATAAATAGAAATTAAAAATTGAAAATTAATTGTTTAACAATTAATTTCTAATTATCTACTTTTTAAGCTACACAATTCAATTCCAAGCTTATTTTTATTAAATTTTAGCAATTTAACAATTTTGATTAAAGATATAAATTGCTTTATATTGCATAATATATATTCATTGTGAGTACTGAGAGAGCATAAATTCAAACTTTATTATTGTATGTGTGTATAGATGTGTGAATGTGTAATAAAAATGAATTTTATTCAATTATTAGAATATAAATTTTTAGTGTCAAGAAATAAAATAAAAAATATAAATTCAATTTTAAACTTTGGTCATAGAGAAATTCCAAGTTAAAAATGGAAATAAAAATCAATTATAAAACATACTTAATTTAAAAAAAATTAAATTAAAAATTTAAAAATTAGAATTTAAAATGATTGACAAAAATTCATATTTAGCCAGCTGGTCAGTATTTGATAATACATATTGAGTTATTCATATTTAATACGCACCTTAACATTCTTCAACATGTAAATTAGGAAATGCAAAGGTCAAACTTGACGGTATCTACAGAAGTAGAGATACAATAATTGCTCTAGTTATGGCATTTTAATTAAGCAAAATTTTACTATAATTAAACCCCAAAAAAAAATTAAATTTTTTTTTTGTTGAGAAAACTACTCCTACAATTTCAGCAAAATAGAGAAAGAAAAATAAACTAAACTCCTTCTAAGGTCATGTGAACTATAAACCTTTGGAATTCAAAAAGTCATTTTTATTGAATATTTTCTTGATTTTTTTTTGTATTGATTTCTTTTTTTAAATTCACAATATACAATTACAAAATTATCCCTTATGTTATTATTTTATATTATTATTTTTAAAATAATATTTAAATAAATTAATATTTTGATTACAATTTTTTAGTTTTTTAATAAACACAAATAAAATAAATGAGTATTACTAGGTTGGCCCAGCAATTGGAAGTGACTTATTAAAAGACCTTTTATGCTTTACATTTAATCATTTTTAATTAAATTTTAAATTTTAATTATATATATTTAATAATTTAAATTAAATATTAGAATATTGAATAAAAATACAATTATAAGAATAAATAAAATTTCATACATGTTAATTATTACAAAAAATATTTTATTAACTTAATTAGTCGTAAAATTTAGATAATTGATAAAATTTATACCATGATTTGTGGACATGGTAAAAGATTTTCTTTTTCACAATTTACGTAGCTAAAGAAATTAAAACTTAAATTTTTTAAAAGGAGTTTACGAATTTAAACTCATTCACTTTCAATAAAGGATTATTCCTTAGCACTTTGACTGATTATATATATTTTGAATGATAATTATTATTTTTTAATATTTAATAAATTTAAGTTACAAAATATACGAGAGATAGTAAAATAATTATTAATAATGTATTTATTTTTATGTAATAAATAATTTTTTCCTGTAAATTAGTAAATTTGTCAAATTTTTATGTTTTAGCAAGTAATAATTATTAAATATATATTGATAAAATAATAAATTTTACACATAAAAATATACATACCATTTATTGTAGGTATATTTGTTTATGATATAATTAGTGGGAAAAAAATTAAAATTTCAAAAATTTAAAAACTAGTGAAATAAAAATTATATAATAGATATAAAAATTAATTAAAATAAAAGGAGTATCTTACATCTAAGTGGGAGTTCGAGCTAAAGAGAGACAAAAAAAATTAATTATTAAATTACATGTTATATAAAATAATATAGACATTATTTAAATTAAATTATGCTTGATATTGTATCATGTCTTGCTTGTATTATGTTTGTTTGTATTAGTATGTTTATATGTTAGGTTTGTGTAATGTCATATTTGTGTTTCTGTATTATTTTACATAAGAAATATTGTAGACAATTTTTTAAATAAATTATTTATAATAGTGAAAAAATTAGGACTTATAAATTTATAAAATAATTAGTCTCAATTCTAATTCAATTGTATTTTAGTCCTATAATAATCATGTTTGTATTGTGTACATGCCAAGATTATCACACCTTTATATTAATAAAAATAGAATAAAAGAAAGAAAAAAAAAAACCTCATTAGATCAAACACTTGATCTAATTGGGGTCCTAGATTGCCGCCTCTATAATTGAGCTCTTGCGCCTGCCCTGAGTTTTTACATTTAATTTTCCCTTGGATCCGGTTCGTATTTCTTCTCATTCTCATTATGGAATAGTAAGTACATTCTAAGCTCGTTATTTTAGTTTTCACAAATAAAGGTCGTGAGTTGCCAAATGTACACTTGACCAAAATCTTAATAACTTGTTATCTAATCTGAACGAAGATGAGAATTTTGAGTTTAGAAAGGCTGGAATTACCAATAGTATACTCATTGTTTTGATATGGGTGGAAATGTGGAATAGTTTTTTTTTTATTTGGAAAATTAATATAGGGTGAAATTGAGCCTGCATTTCAAACTACACCAATTAAAACCTATACAGGCTGCCAGTGCCACCGAGCATTAGTTACTGATAGTGAATGACACCTATGAGTTTTTATAAACACTTCACCAATATAGTTGTATCGATTCATTAAATACAAATGGGACCCAAAGTAACTGTATACAAATTAGACTTCAACCAAGTATAAACAATTATATAATTCTGTAATAGAGTTATAAATCGTATATAATTTTATATTTTATTTAAAATTTTTATATTTTATTTTTTATATATATTTTTATTATAAAATAATAATATAACAAAAACTATCTTTCACATACATAATATTTAATTTGGTTATGACCACTTCTACTTTTGTCTAATTTCTTCATATTTCCACATTATATCTTTTAAATGAGATATAAAATTCGAAATTATGGATTAGAGAAACGGGATGCCAAAATAAAAATCATAAAAACTAATGTTATATGAATGATGTGTAAGTATTCAGTTAAACATAATTTAATACATGGGATGATAAAATAATTTTAAATGACACCTACAAGTGGATCTCCATGAGCAGGTTAGAGTTGCCAAAGAGCGGGTCAGCTCGAGGAGGGCATATAAATTAGTGTAAATAATATGGGTTATCCCTTCATAAGAAATTAACTTTTAAAGGTAATAATATTCCTAATTTCTTATAAACTTAATATTAATATCATACTTAAATAATGTGGGACAATATCTATAATATCTTTTCTCAAAGCGTGGGTTTTTATTTCATGCAAAGTTCATCATTTTATATTTTTAACCTATTTTATTTTATTTGGATCACTTATTTTTTTTATTATTATTTTCTTTTGCAATATCTATTCATTTTTTTTTGGCTAGGTAAAGCCTAAGGTCTTTAAGCTATTGATCGATCGAAACTCTGATATTATGTAAATTTTTTATATAATATATAAACAACGTCATTCACTTTTAAAAAATTAACTTTTAAAAATAATAATGTTTATAATTACTTATAAATTTTACATTAATTTCATACTTAAGCAATAAGAGATAATACAACAAGACAAAGTTGATAGTTATGTCAAAGAGGGATTGCTATTTAAGGAAGATGTATTTAAGGCTTAGGAAGACATACGTTCCACCTCAACTTTTTTCATCTAAAATTTTAGTTATAATATTATAGATAAATTCTATATATAAAATAGGAATATATCTTACATGAATTGTAAATTTTAAGTTTTTAATATTTAATAATTTACTACAAATTCAATAATTTATATATATTGTAATTGAAATGAGTTATAAAGAGTATATTTTTTAATTAAAAATAAATAATAATTAAAAAATACTTAGCATTATTTATTAGTATATATATGGTGCCTTTTTTGAATCCAATTCTTAAATCTATCCCTATTGCTATTCGCCATAGAACAAAACCTAAATATGTAGAATAGTAATACCATCTACAGATTTTAAAATTGCAGTTTCAGGGCGTGTAGTGCTGGTTGGTGCGCGAGGGGTAAGCGGTGTGGTTACATGGCTAGTCTAAAATTTTCATTATTTTTATTTTTGAAAACCTAAAATTTAATTTTTTTTTTATTAATTTTAATTAAAAACTCGACTCTATCGTTATTATTATTTTTATAGAACTCCACTGTATCACTATTTATGCAAAATTAAACTTAATTGACAATTTTAATCCCTATAAACAACTTGTGTTCACTATTTTCATATACTTTGGACATATGTTCAACACATATTTTTAATTTAAATTTGTGATAAAATATATTTTCATAAATATAAAGATTAAAAAAATATTATTATAAAATAAACATTAAGAAAATGTAAACAAATATATTACAAAAAGATTTAACGCATTTATAAATGTGCTTTGAACATATAACCATTACGTCATAAAAAATAGACATTTGTTAGATTGGAAGCTTCAAATTTTAGAGCATCTCTTGCATCAATTATGGCTCTTCAAATTTTTACTGAGTCGTACTAGAGATGTTTAATACAGTCATATAAATAATTACATGAAATTGTATTATAATATATTAGAATAAATTGAATGATAAATATTTAAATAAAATAATTTATTATAAATTTTATATAATGAATAAGTAATATGAAATATTCACTCTCTTTTAATTTTTAAGGTAGCTAAGTTTTATAATTACTTATAAACTTTACATTAGTATCATGTTTAAGCATTGTCAGAAAATACCTCTAATATCATTCCTCAAAGTGTGAGTATTTGTCTTTTTGTAAAGTTCATTGCTTTGTATTTTTAACATATTATATTATATTTAGGTCACTTGTATTTTTTCTTTCACAAGGCCCATTCATTTTTCTTTTTCAATGAGAGACCCAAAGTATTTGGCCCATTGATCGACTGAAACTCTGATACCATATAAATTTTATATAATGTATAAGCAACATGAGACATTCACCTCTTAAATGTTTAATATCCAAGATAGCTAAGTCTCATGATTACTTATAAACCTTACATTAGTATAATGCTTAAGTAATATGAGACAATACCTCTAACATTTTATTTTTATAATAATATGTAATTTATTTCCTTCCTGTTCACATTTTTTTTTTAAAAAATGTTAAAAATAAAACTATATATATTATGTCATACAATTAAATTAATTTATTTTATGTAGTTTTTTTTACATACTAAAATAATTTAATTGTGAAAATGAATTTTTATACTTTTCTTACATTTTAAAAATAGGTAAAAATATTATTTTAATTTAAAATAAAATAAAAAATTAATTCATATAATTTTATAATTAAAAATAATTCAAACAAATAAAATTATGTGTACAATGCTGTCTATACACACTCCTAATAAATAATTGTACATAATTGTACACATAGCTGTACCATACTTATTTTATATACTACGTAATTTAGTATATGATCGTCTTGCGCTTGGCGTATTACATTTCCCTTGAAAAAAAAAAAAGAAGAAGAACAAAACAAAACAAAAGAGAGAACTTACCCAAGAAAAAGTATGAATCATGCATGCTATTATGCAAATGAAATACTCTATTATATTCGCACAATAGCAAAATAAGCTGGTAGGGAATGGCTTAGTTTTGTGTCTTATCCCATATGATTACAAACTATTTAATTACTTTACATCATTTTATTCATATATATAAAATTTTATTTTCAAAGCATTTTAAAAAAAAAAAACATATATTATTTTTCCTATAATTTTGTTCATATTAATTACTAATATATTAACTAAACAACATATATTATTTTTTTTATTAGAAGTTATTTTTATTTTATTATTATGTTTAGAATTATTATTTAATGTAATAGTATATGCTAAAAAAGCGACTAATATTAATAATTTAAAATATAAGAATAATTTTATCTAAAAGTATATTATGCTTAATACATACACACAACATACATTAATTAAAATAGCAACTAATAGATTAAATAAAAAATATATGTTATTTTTTTATTAAATGTTATTTTTATTTCATTATTATGTTTAAAGTTATTATTTATTGTGATAATATATGCTAAAAGAGCTACTAATATTAATAATTTCAAATACAAAAATAATTTTATCCAAAAATATATTATGCTTAGTTCAGGGATGGCTCATCTCTTAAGCAAATGAAGAAACTGCCTTAAGCCTTCGACTGGATAGAGCCATAAATTTTTTGTCAGATCTATTATATTTTTTTAAAATAAATAATTTTATCTTAAATTATCTCTCCAAACTCTAAAAAATAATTATTAAAATAAAATTTAAAAATATATTAATTTAAAAAAATTGTATTTAAATCAACATTATTATGATGAATATATTGATACACAATTTTTTATTGCTATAAAATAATACCTTAGTTATTCATTTTATACTTATAAATAATTACTATTTAGTAATATTATTATTAAATAAATTTATTATTAATGAATAATATATATATTATTAACTAATAATAGGAAAGATGAATGATTTTATCACTCTTAATTTATTATATAAAGAAAAAAATCTTTCATTTCTTAAATCACTACATGTATTTAAATTTCTTAATAATCTTTAATTTTTTTCTCAATTAATTGAAATTATATAAAAAAAAGAACAAATAAGCTTTGTAAAAATTTTGTCTTCTTTTGCATAATCAGTTGACAAGAATGCAATATATGCTTGAACACTTACTAAAAGATTTAAAATTTAAATTTTATTTTTTAAATTAAAATGATAATTAAATGTAATTGTGATATTATAATATTTAAATATGATACATTATAAAATAAAATATATATTTATATATGAGATAAAATAAGACATAATTTATTACTTAATTTTTTAAACCACTAATTTTTAAGCATTAAGATTTAGGGTAATAAATTTCTTTCATCTTCTTTCTCCTATTTTCTTTAAATCTCAACTATTGAAAAGTAATAGTGTAAAAAATTGGATATAATTTAGTAGCCACCAATCCTATCATCTTATGTATAATTTTAATAGTAACTCGTTCAGTTCAAATCAAATTACAACATATTAAATCTATCAATTTAAATTTAAATGAATTGTATATATTTCAATCCAATCCACTAAAATTTTGATTCTCGATGAAGACGAATGAATTGGATCATTCGATTACCCCTACTATTTACACATATAAAAACTATAAAATTTTTGGTTCAATACAACAGTTTGACATTAAAATTACTCATTTTTTTATTTTTGAATCACATCGAATACTATTTAATTTTTTATAAGAAAAAGTGTCCCACAAATGTTTTGGTTAGGCATAAATTGTCAATTAGTTCTTTAAAATAAAAAAAATAAAAAAGGATTTTTTGTCCAATTGTAATTGCAAAAGATACCATAGAATCATAAAAATTCGAAATTTCACGATTTTCACAATAAAATAATACTATTTAACACATAATTAAAATGTGATTATTTGAGTGAAAGTAAAACGATAACTATAATTAAAAATTGAATAAGACAGAAAAAATGACATTATTTATACAGTGTTGTTGTTGAATGTCGAGAAGAGTCATTAAAATAACAATTAGAGTATCCTGTCAATGAAATTATGTGTAAGCCACATAATAAATTTAATTAAAAAAGTTTATAAATTAATTTTGTTCATCTTCAACCATTTTCCTAAAACCAACCGGACAAAAAGATGTTATTTCAAAGCTACATAACCCTAAACTCAAATTTCTAACCTAATGGACCGTAACGAGTTTTCGCCCGATCGTGGGCGAAAAGAGAAGGAAAGTGAAGATAAATGTATCGGAGAATCATATTGAAGGTTGAAACTTGAAAATCTAAATTTATAATTTGCTTCTTTTTTTTTTTTTTGGAAAAAAATTTGAGGGGGTTTGAGTAAAAAATTAAGAAATTTTTATTTTTATTTTTTTTAAAATAATAATTATGTAGTCACACACACACATATATATATATAAACACTTATTTTATACGTAAATTATTTTACTTATTTTAATTTTTTTTATTAATTTCTTCAACATATTTTCAATAAATATGAAATTAATTTTTTATGCTTTTAAATTAATTAAAAGGTAAAATAATATTTAGATAAACCATATTGTACGTGATAATTGCATAGTCCTTATTATATGAGAATACTTATTTAATGTAAATATGTGTTAATAGAGTCTTAAAAAGGTAACTAATGTCAATAATTTAAAATATAAGAATAATTTTGTTCAAAAAAATATTATACGTGATTCAGACATATATGTATGTATGTATGTATGTATATATATATTATGAAGTGAGAGCAAATAAATCCTACATTAGTAAAATAATAATGAGAGTATGAATTTACAAGTATATAAGTTAATTTTAATATAAATTTATAAGTATATAAGTCAATTTTATTCGATAGATTGTCCTTTTAAAATGATAGCTCATTTACTTGAAAAATTCATATGAGACATTGGGCCATTTTGGCTAAAAAATGTATTCGTTTCATTTTGGCTAGGAGTTTGAGTTATCGTCTGTGTTTAAGTTTTAAATTCTGTTCTTGACAAACTTACAATATGGTAGTCCTGCCACAAATAAAAACCACAATGATTTTTAGTATTCATGAGAGCTAGTCTCCTAAACAAAGTTAGGCCATAAATAAAACTAAATTAACGTCAAGATCCCTAAAGCAAAACTAAATTGTTTCTTCTCTTGACTTGGGGCAAAAAACATATCACTCAGTACAACTTTCTCTCCCAACTACGTTAAGCTCAAATTTTAAACTATTTTTAGAATTATTTCTTTAAAATATCAATTTAATGACGCCATACAAGTACCCAACAGCCTTATATATACGTACAAGGAATCCACTTGTTTTGCAAAGCATATATATATATATATATATATATATATATATATATATATATATATATATATATATATATATATATATATATATCCTGCGATATAAATTAAATCAAGGATGATATTATTCAATTGATCTACATTAATAAAAAAAAAATTAAATAATATACTTACTACACTTTTATTAAATAATTCATATTAATAATTATAATATTTATATTATTATTAAATAATATAAATATTATTTATTAAAATTTCATCCATTTAAACCTTTTAAATAGAATTTCACAATTAGTACAAGCTCATCTTCACAACAACAAAATTTCCTTGATAAGAAACAAAGATTGGACCAAAATCGGATCCAAGATTAACTAACAACCTATATGTATATATAATAATACTTTACAATAAATAAACATTCCACTGATTATTTTTTTTATTGTTTTTTAAAATGCTTTAACTATTCTTTCTTATTAAAACTTGTTCTGTCAAGTATAATTGGAAAAATATAAATATAAAGATAAAGATAGCTAATCACATTTGTAAAACATGTGCCGTAAATAGTTTAATTGCAATAGCTAATCTACCTGTGCATACCCCCAAAAAAATATTTATATATATTAGAAAAATCGGATGTCAATCTACCCCAAGTCCCCTACGCCCCCGATAACTTTCAACAATACACGGGCTAGTGTTGAATCCTAAGACGTAAGCAAATTTCTTGTTTATATTTATTTTCTTTAACAAGTAACAACTTTGATAGAAAGGCACGTCTGATGTATAGCTCAATCAGAAATTACTTGTACAAGTACGTATTCATATTCCATAGCAGCCCTCCATGTATCATTTGGACTTTTGATTCACTTGCCCCTCTTAACACATATAAGCCTCCTCTGTTTTACTCTTCAACACACCAAATAAATCTTCTCTTCAATTTTAACATTAGGTATGCTTAATGCTTTGAATCTCATTTTGATGTATATAATATAACTCAGCTTAGTTTGGTTTGATTTTTCTTCTCTTTACAGAAAATATATTGATGGGTACAAGTGAAGAAAAGAGATCTCTTTATAATGAAAAATACAGAGAACCTCAGGAGATTGTGCAGATATGTTTGGCTTGGTTGGGTTCATTTTTAGTAAGTATGGCAGGTGGTTTGGTTTTAGCTTGGTGGATATCTAAATATCATCCTACAAACAAACAGCTTTGGATGGTGCCCTTTGGTCTTGTTATGTTTACTACCCCTGTTCTTGTTTGGTTTGTTCTGGTTTTTTCTGATATCTGCAATTTGAATTGCGTTGATGATGAGGTTTTTAGGCGAAATCAACAACTTCCACCTCCACTGGATGACTCTATTCCTGACCTAGAAGGTTAATCACAAGCACATAACACGAGCCATTTGCTGATTTTTCCATATACATTATTTTCTATGCTTTTTCTTCATATCACAGAGTCAATGCCAGTTTGTAGTTATGAGCTTTTATGCATTAACCTGTATTTGTTTTGAGAAATGGTTCCTCACTTACATGAATGGTTAAATGGAAAAAATATCTCCTTCTTCTTTCAATCCATACTCACTCAATTGAGTGTAGGGTAAGAGGATTAGAATTTGATCATGCTCTAAATAAAATAAGTAGACTCAACCAACTGAACTATCGATTATTTCGTTAAATGGGTTGATCAAATGGGTTGATATAGTTATATAATTTTCTAGATTATAATGGCACAGAAGTGTGTGTAAACTAACATTACTCATCATACCATTCCTGTAAATTAAATTTGAAACTGCCCAACTGAAATTATTACTCTAAATTTTTGGAGATAGAAAAAGATAGGAGATGATGATTGATGGGGATAGAGTTATCAATTACTTTTGTGGGATTCTAACATACTATTTTTTTATTTATTTATTTGAAATCTGTATTGACTATTTTAAGTAAAAGTAAAAGATAAGGATAAATAAAGTAATGCGTCGATTTCATCTTACCAAATATCATGCAAGGGAAGGGAGGTAAAGCAAGCATTCCGATGCAGCCTTCACCAGTAAGTGTGTTCTCAAATTGATTATTGATGTAACTGAAATTCTTACTATCATAGCATGGGTCACTCCCAACGATAAAATAATAATCTTGCAATCAAGTGTGTGTTAACCCATTTCCTTCCTTACATACACAATCCAAACTTTTTATAATATAAGAAGAGTAGTACAGACATCTGTAATTTATATCAGGGTGTGATGAGTAGTGCATTTATTTAAAAAATAATATAAGAAGAATATCTCATTCTTAATTTCTATATGGATAATAATACTGATAATAATGAAAGGAACAAAATTAGGGTTTCTTAAAGGTCAGAATCCATAATAAGGCTGAAAGCTGAAAAGTAACTACTAGAGATGTTACAATGTTGTGTCAGTATAGTTTGGAGATATTTAAAGATGTTAAAACATGTATCATTACAATTGACAGCCTAATATATGTTTTCTTTACATAAGTTTAGGCTTAGAGTGTCACAAAATGAGGAAGACTAAAATAAAATAAACCTTGATTAGTCTAACTATCCACGAGATGCTAAATGTTTGTGAGAGCGGGTAAATATTTTGTAAATTTTAAGAATTTGTGAGTTTAAAGATTACTACTAATAAGTTTAATTATACATTTGTATGCTTCAATGTAAAAAATAAAAAAAATTGTAATTAATATAAGAATGGTTGAATTATGCGATTAGTTCTTCAAAAAAAAAAATTTTGTTTTTATTTTTCGTACTTTGATCCTTGTTTTAAGAGTGTAAAAAAGTAAGAGCACAGAGTGTAAAATTTAAATAAATAAAAATAAATTAGAATGTGAATTTTTTTAACTATATTAATTATTTTTTAAAAAATATGAACTTTAAAATGAATCTAATCGACACGAGTATGTGCGACTACCGAAATCATAAAGTATAAGGGAAGGGGTCCGTTTCTATCGGAAAGGATGTATCTACCAAAATTACTAATAAACCAAAGACCTTACATAAGGCGTGGAATGACTGTGGAAAGTGGAAAAAACAAACCAACATATTTGTTTTATAATATTAAAAATTTGATTGTATAATAATAATAATAATATCCTGATGTTTGATAAAAAAAATTGTATAATTTTGATAATTCATGTATTTAATTATGAAATAATGTTATATTGTACCAAATAAAAATTGTATACTTATTTCATCAAAAAAAAAAAAAAATTGTATATTTATGTAAAAATTTTAATCCAACATGAGATATTAATCTAAATTATACTAATACTTAATTTTATCGATCTGAATTTTTTATTTAAAAATTGGGTGTATAGACTTTTTATTTTATTTTCAATTAAAATTAAAATTTTTTATTTTTAAAATTTAAGAAAAATATAAAAAAATATATTAAGTACTGATTTAAATAAATTTTTATAATGATATAATATTGATGTGTAAGAAATCTACGTAAACAAATTACATACTATTTTATATATAATAATAGCAAAAAAAATTATTTTAAATATAAAATATTAACATAATTTTTATTTAATTGTAATGGCTGTCATTAAATGATATACATACTAATTATAATTATTTCTAATACAATAATATTTAATTGACTTATTTGGTACGATCTCGACATTTAAGGATTTTTTCAATGTATTAGATATCTTAATTTGTTTTACTAATATGACTACGATATATAATCTAATATTAAAAAATAAGATACAGAACTAGGTAGAAAAATGCAAAAAGTGATATCAGTGATATGGAATTCTTAAGCTTAAATTATTTTTTATATGAACTGTCACATGAAAGAGCATCTTTTGGTTCTGTTCACGAGTTTTAATACCTTTTTTTTATGCTTATCTATATACTATATTTTTTTTCAACCAAATATTCAATTTTTTACTATTAGTGTGCATGGTGGCATTGTTCAGTTTTTTTCTTCTTCTTGGATATGCAAAATTCAGCATACGAATTTGGTAGAAAATAAAATATTTTTAAATATTTTATTCAACCAGTACTATTTAATTTTTTTTTTTTTTTGTTGACAAAATACTATTTAATGTTGCAAAGGATTATTTTACTAGCATTTTTTTAAGTTACATGATATCATTCTAAAATTATTTAAATTAATCTTCTTACTTCTATAAACTTTATTCTAAAAGAAAACTATCATTTTTAATAACAACTAAACGGACATCCACAAGATTGGAGTAATGGATATGGATACAAGTTATATAAAACTAAGATACAATTCTTCAATGCTTATACTTTGGGTGTATCGTGTTAATAATTGAAATAAGATTTTCGAATAAAAAGTTTAGCTTTTATATATATATATATATATATATATATATATATATATATTTTTTTTTTTTTTTTTTTTTTTGACTACTTGCTCACATTTTTACACATGTTTGTTGATTATTTGATGGCACTTGCACAAATACACTTAATTGAAGAAACTTTTAGAATTTTTATAGAATATTTTTAAGAAATAATATTTATAATGCTTTTAAAATTTGTATCTATAAAAATAACATTTTTTTATATTTATTTTATATATTTGTACTACAACGAGAAAACAAAATAAAATTTATTGTGCATTGAACAACAGTTAATTAAATATTGTTTAAATTAAACTCCATTAGCTAGACTATTCAGTTTTAAACTCCAACCAATTATATCTTATTTAATTTTATTGAGGGTGTTAATTTTGTTATATATTTTAACAACATGTTTATTGTATTGTATGAAAGAATATAATTTATATATAGTCGCGAGTTTAACTATGAACTTAAATCGTATTATATTAAATAACAATTATACCTTTATGTATAAATTTTAACCATTAAGAATGTATGTCTAAATTGTAATGCACTTTAACTTTTTTTTTTTGAAAACTATATGTCTTGATTTTTTTTATTTCATATCTAATTTAAAATAATATTTTTATTTTATCTTAAAATTTTAAAAAAATAGAAAATATATAAATATTAAATTAAATAAATTTTTATAAATAGTAAAAAAACTTATAAATAAATAAAAATATAATTATTTTACTAAAAAATTAATGTTGTAGTTTATTCAATTATAACATACATATTATCATTAAATATTATATATAACAATTATAATATAAATTATTGAAATCTGACCAATACTTCTCATTTAAAGTAAGTTTTCAAAATTTTATAATTATTGATCTAAAAAATACATAATTGTCATAATAATTTACTTAAAGTTAAATACTTCTCATTCACCGTCGGCCTTTCCCCATAATTTATTTTTAAAAAAAAATTGTTGTTTCTGTCTTTTCATTAAAAAAATAGGAAAATTTATAGAAAACGTGTGTACATTTTATAAAACCTATTGATATATGTATTTATTTTTTTGACATATTCAAATATGTTTATATGTATGGCATATCTATATAGTTTGGCTTTTTTTTTTTTTTTTTTTTCTTCTCACTTTTAAATATATTTAATTATATATATTTTTTTCTCTTCTAAATAATATGAACTACTATGTTAATGATGTTATTATTATGAAAAATATGACCGTTCGGAGTTAGGACTTTTTTTTTTTTCCCTTTTTGTGTCTAAAAATTGCAGAAACAATGAAGACGTCCAAAATACTCAATCATTTATTCTGAAATTTTGTTATTTATTAAAATTTGAGATATATTTAATTTAGGTCATATTAAAAATTGTCACCTTAAATTTTTGTTATTATTAAATAAAATTAAAAGATTTTATTTAAACATAAACTAAAAATAAAATAGAAGACAAAGTCTAATCCTTCATATACAAGAAAGTTAAAATTAAAAAGGCAAGACTAGCCATTATGCTATGTATATATACGTGGGAGTATTCTCAGAGCCCCATTGTTTACTATGCATTCTTCATTTTAGTATTTGTCTGTGATAATTGATACCGTAATTCTCCAAAAAAAAATATATATATATATACACTTGTAATTAAAAACACCAAAAAATCTTTCATATTTGACTAATTATTTATGGCGAGTACCATTTTATTTTATTTTATTATGTACATCTTTTATCACCTTAATCGTAATTAACAGCAGAGAGACTAAGATCTTGATATCTTGGCCAAACAATAGGCATCATCAGCATCTTTATTATGAGGTTCATCTTCTGAATCATCTATCAATTCTTTTTTCATAAGCTTGAAATCAAATGGTCAATAATGGAAGGGGGAAAAAAAAAAAAGTCAAATTGAAATATAAAAAACTACAGTGTAGATGGTAGAAGATAAAATTTAGTAGCAATTGCTACCAAAATTTTTGTGATCCGACCAAAAAAAGTCTTCTAAGTTGCCAGAGTTTAACGACCAATAATAAATTTAAAACGGACGACAAAAAATAGAAATTTGAGAACTTTCTCTAACTTACTTTTAATTGTCACATTAGTTAGAGTTAAGATAAATTTGCAAGGTGAAAGGAACCAGTAATGAACTTTTAAATACTAAATTTTTGTGTATTTTTATTACACTTTTTTTAATTTATAATATGTAAAAGCGTACTTTTACTTGCGAAGGAAAGGCTGTAATGATAAATTAATTATAATTAAAGTATATAAAATTTTATTATATTTTGGTTGACTAATATAAGTTTATTAATTATTGAAGTTGTATATTAAAAATGTCAAAAATTTTGTCTACCCAACATAAGTAAAAACATGCGGTCATAATTTTGATGTTTTTACTTTTAAGATTTCAGTTTTTTTTTTTATTAGTGAAGTTGCAATAATCCACTCAAATAATAAACTTTTATGCCTGAAATTTTGCTATACATTTTTCATTTCAAAGCTGGTCGACCCCCTTTCACTCTAAACAAGCTAACAGCTGCACCGCCCTTGTATCTCATTTCCGTCTATCGTTTATCGTCGTTCCCTCACAATAGTTGCTTTTGAGCTAGTGCGTCCAATTCATCTGGTTCACTTTTTCTTGTACTCTTTTTGGTCTGGGCGGAAAATTAGGGCTAGGGTTTCTCATTAGAGACGCAAGGAACGAAAAAAAAAAAAATGCAGCAGCAGCCAACTCAAATGATCCCGATGATGGCTTCATTTCCACAAAATAACATAACTACAGAGCAGATTCAGAAGGTACTTTTTCCATCACTATTTTTTCTCTCTCTATCTCTTTTTCTGGGTCTCCCTGAGTTTGCATATAGTACTTTGATGCTTTGGAGCATTTATCGATTTACTGAATCAAGGATTTCTTTTATCGCTATGGGTTTTTGAATGTTTTTATTTTGGGAAGCTGGGTTTTGTTTCTGAAGTTACCTAATTTTGCTGGGAAAGTGCCAGAGCATTATTTGTAAATATTTGCTTTTTTAAGTGAATTGGAAGCTTCAATTGGATGCGGAATATTTGAGAAATTGAGGATTTCATGCAAGGATTTCCTTTTACGGGCATGTTAGGAGAGAGAGGAATGAATGTTAAAAGAAAGATCAGCCCTTTTGATCAGGAGAAATTGGAGTCCTGGTCTTCATTCTTTTAGGTTATGACCATTGATTGAGATATTGTTAGTAAAGTTAAATTGAGAGACATCTACGTCTTGTTCTGAAATTTATGATTTAAAGATGATTGCACAACTGGCTGTTTAATGCCAACATTTTTCAATGGGGAACCAAGTTCTCTTTAAAGGAAAACACTTCATAGTACCACTACGCCACTTCATTTCGCTATGTGTCACAAAATCTAATGGGCCGTTGTATTTTAATGACATTTATGCAGCAACACCACTTATGTAGATACACATTTGACCATTAATTAGTTTCATTAAATAGTTTAGGAAAAAAAATTGGACTTGCATTTTCTATAAATTTCACTTTGTACCTATGTTTCAAATTATCTGCAACTTTGTTACTAATTTAGAAGTATAACTGAGTGGCAACTATAGAAGCCTAATCTAAATACCCATTCTGTAATATGATGTAGTATCTTGATGAGAACAAGAAGCTTATACTAGCTATACTGGACAATCAAAACCTTGGAAAACTTGCAGAGTGTGCTCAGTAAGCAACTTATCTTCTCTTTCTCCTTTCTTTCTGAGTGATTGAATTCCTTTGTGTTTCGGCATTAGCTGCTATGCTTAAATGTTCAGTCTTTTATGAAGACTCTTTTCTAGTCTGACTGTGGGGTCAGCATCTTTGAGTTGTTTCTCTTTTCTACAAAGGATCAAATGCTCTGTTAATCGAAAATTCCTCTGTTATTTTACTTATTTTTTTATGGATCAAGTTGATTTGTTGGTAGTTCATTTTTAATCTTGGAAAAGTTCATTAAAGATTTATAATTTTTTGTTCCTTTTCTCTGTTTGACTTAATCTCAGTATTTCCGTGGCAAATGTTGCTGGGAGCCTGGGAGCTCTCATTAAGAAAACGAATTCATATTTGTTTTGTAAGGTTCATATATTTATTTTCCTAAGTATTAATGTAGATTATTATACTTCTGTGATATCTGTTTTTATATGGCATGGTGTGGTTTTCTATCTGGTCTCCAACCTCAAGTGTTTGAGTGTCGCTATATGATTGTCAATTTGTCATATTGTAGTATGGATGCTAAAGCTTTCTCTTTTAAGCTTTGAACTTTTTTCCAAAAGGCCAAAGATCTTTAGACACGAAGTAATGTTTTTTATTGCAAAGTACTTGATATGTTTCAATTTATTTTAAATTTATGGAATCTATTGATTTCATAGCTGTCTTACTTTAATGATCTGAAATGGTTATTCAACACGCAGTGCCTTTTAGTTAATGATCTAAATGGATCATTTCTTTCTAACTTTTGAGATTGAAATATTCAAAGTCAGGGAAACATTCATAAATCTAGCAGCAAGTATAAGATTGCGTTTGTAACGTATAAATGATGACCATGTGACTGTTGCCACCTGCTTCATGTATTTACTCATGATAGTATCAGTCTGTTTGAGGATTTTCTCCCCACCCACATTTCCTTCCCATTATACCCTGTTTTGTTGTCTATGTGGTAGTTCCCGCATGCACATAATGAACTATTTTTACTTTATGTATCACAATAATGAAACTCTTCTAACTTAGGTACCAAGCTCAGCTTCAAAAGAATCTGATGTATCTAGCTGCAATTGCCGATGCGCAACCACCAGCACAAACAATTCCTCCCCAGGTATTTTGAATGGCTGCTATTAAATTTGTCAATTTAACTTTCAGCCAGATGTCTCATTATGAAGATATTCATTCCTGCAGATGTCTCCACATCCTGCAATGCAACAGGCAGGATATTACATGCAACATCCCCAAGCATCCACAATGGCTCAGCAACCAGGTATCTTCCCTCCAAGGATGCCAATGCAGTTTAATAGCCCACATTCGATCCAAGATCCCCAACAACTGCACCAGCAAGCTATGCAGGGGCAAATGGGTGCGAGACCCATGGGTCCTAATAATGGCATGCATTCTATGCATCATGGTGAGACCATGGTTGGTGCTGGTGGCAGTGGGGGCCCTCCATCTGCAGGCCCGAGTGAATCACGTGGAGGAAGCAAGCAAGATGCATCTGAAGCTGGTACAGCTAGTGCTGTCGGCCAAGGGGGCTCAGGTGCTGGACATGGAAGTGGTGATAGAGACAAGATAGTATGAGTCACCCTTCAGAGTTCTTCCATGCGGTTGTGCATGTGGGTGTTGATAATTGGTGGTCTTTCCACCCGTTACTTTAACTCATGTAGGAACCGAACATTTTTCTTGTTTCTAGTTTTGATAGGTTAGGAATGTAAAAGGTGATGGACGAAAACGGTTTTACTTCCGGGGACAAAAGTGATGGTATGGAAACTTTTAATCCATACTTCCATGTCTATCAGTTTGTAACTTAAAACGCATCAGGGCATTCTGAAAGTGATCCCCTTTATTAAATTTTTTTGGCTTTTCACTTTTAATCTCAGATCATGTTTCTCGAACTGTATGCGAAACACATAACGTGTGAACGAGATCAGAACTTCATAACATGTTGAGCAGAGTACAGGTTTTTTTTTAATAATCTTCTTTTTTGGTTGAACTACACTAACATCCCTAAAATTTCTTCGTTCATATTTTGGTTTCTAATTTTTTTATGCTTTGGTTTCCTCGTTCACTCTTTGGTTCCTGATTTTTTTTTCCTGCTTTGGTGTTGAGAATATAGAATGCACTGGGTTGTATGTGCTGTGCACTACTCCAGTTAGAAGCTTATAGCCCGTAGCGTTCTGTTACAACTATACACTACATATAGGCTTGTACACTCAATAGAATATTCATGATGAATAACAAACTTTCTTGAAACTTCTCTTTTTCTCTCTTCTTCTTCCTCTCTCCTTACTCTTCTTGATCTAAATTGTTCTTTAGTTCTCATAGTATCAAAGCCAATCGATGGCTAATACTCAGTATTCCGCTTATTTACCTACTTCAAAAACTCGTGTAGTGATTCAATCTGCATTAACATCAACTACAACGATTCAACTTATCAATACACTCAATAACGGAGATTTCAACCTTACCTATTTATCCAATCATTCCTATTTTTTCGTGAAACTAGATGAATCGAATTATCTCATTTGGCGCGGACAATTGAAAGAAGTCAATTGCAGTCTTTGGACTTCAGTCACTCATTGATTCATTGAGCACTGCACCTTCAAAACTCATCAAGAAACCAGTCACTGTGTTGAACAAGAAAGGTAATTCACAAATCTGTGAGATATTTGATACAAATCCAAATTATATCCTATGGGATAGGCAAGACAACGCTGTCAAAAATTGGATTTATGTCTCATTAACACCTAGTTTCCTCATGCATCTTATCGGCAAAGTGACTTCCTCCGAATATTGGTCCTCTCTTGCTAAAATGTTTAAAGATAACTCTCAGGAAAGACTTATGGATTTACGTTGGAGGTTGCAAACTCTATGCAAAGGCACTCTAACAATGGAGCAATACATTAGTGTTGCTAAGGATTTGGTGGATCATATTCTGACTGTTGAAGAAAATATAAGTGACCGAGAGCAAATCTTGTATGTTCTAGGAGGTTTGGATCACATTTATACCTCTCTGATTAATACAATAATAAATAAGAAAAGAACTTTACCTCTTGATTAGTCTTAAGGACTACTGAAACTGATACACCTATGACACCTTTATTTTGTAATATCTGTTATGGCACTTCTACCTCTACATCTCATTCTCCATTAACCTTTGGGTCTCTTCTCACACCTACCTATTTACCTTCACCAGTATTACCAACTTCTCAGACAATCTAAACATCTTCATCACTTGACACCTGCACTACTTGCAATGATATTACTTTGTCCATTGACTTACCCTTATCTTTTGGTGATGTGCAAAGCATTTATAAACCTCCTACACTTTCTAATACACATAAAATGCTCACACGAGCAAAGCATGGCATATATAAGCCCAAGGCCTTATTAGCATGTCTTATTCTTCTAGAGCCAAACTCAATAAAAGAAGCCTTACAAATACTAGAATGGAAGACAGCTATGAAGAGTGAGTATGACTCACTTATTTCCAATGGCATATGGGATCTATTTTTACTACCCAAGGACAACAAAGTCATTAAAAACAAATAGGTTTTTAGACCTTAACTAAAGGCTAACGAGTCCTTAGGCAAGTACAAAGCCATGGTTGTAGCCAAAGGATTTTAACAAATTGAGGGTTTTGATAACATAGAGACATTTAGTCATGTGGTTAAGCCTACCACAATTTAAATTGCAATCAGCCTAGCCTTGTCTCATCAATGGTCTCTTAGATAGCTTGATGTCAACACAACATTCCTTAATGAGAATATTGAAGAGGAGGTGTTTACGAAACAACCTGAAGGGTTTGAAGATTTAGCATGTCCTCATCATGTGTGCAAGCCTAGAAAGGCCTTCTATGTACTTAAACAGGCTCCAGGAGCCTAGTATTTGAAGTTGAGTGGGTGCTTGCTTGATTGGGGTTTTTATTGCTCAAATTCATATGCATCTATGATGATATATGATAAGGATTGTGGTTTTATTGTCTTATTATCTATATGGATGATATGTTGATTGCAGGAAAAAATTCTATGCTAATTTGAACTTTCATTGATAAGGTAAACTCAATATCTTGATGATCTTGGTTACTTCCTAGGTGTTGAAATCACCAAAATTATTGATGATTTACATCAAAGTCAAAGCAAATACATCAAAGACCTTTTAGACAAGGTTCAATTACGTGACTCAAAAAGTGTTTCCACACCAATGATGACAAGTCATACTTTGAGTAAACATGATGGGACTCTATTAGAAAATGCCATTTTGTATAGGACTGTGGTTGGAGCTTTGTAGTATTGCACGCTTATACGACTTGAGATCAATTTTTCTGTTAATAAATTATGTCAGTTCTTGCATGCTCCTACAGTCCTACTGATATACATTAAGTTGCAGCTAAAAGACTATTAAGATATTTACATGGCGCTTCACACCATGGACTTATGCTTTATGTATCTAAACATTTGTCCCTCACTGGGTATACAAATGCAGACTTGGCTTTATGTCGTGATGACGGAAGATTCACATGGAGATATTATATATACTTTGGATATTCTTTAATCAGTTGGAGTTTTGGGAAGCAGAAAGTAGTATTCAAGTCTTCTACAAAAGTTAAATTTAGAGCCTTAGCACTAACCGTGTGTGAAGTGATTTAGATTCAAAAAGTTCTCGTTGAGTTAAGAGTTAATGTCTCAAAAGCACATATTATTTATTGTGATAATATCAATGCAAATTATTTAAAAAGGCACCCGATGTACCATAGAATAAAGCATATTGAGATAGACTTCCATTTTTTTGAGAGAAAAAGTTTTGTTTGGTCAACTACAAGTAGAGTACACACCAACTCAAGAACAAATAGCCAATATAATAACCAAAGCTCTCGGCAATGCAAGATTTAGAACTTAGGACTAAGCTCTCAATTATACAAGAACCTTGACCTTAGGAGTAGCAATTTCTGAGACGACTTGATAATACGAACCGAATACGATACGACACAAATTTTTTTTAGTAAGAATTGATCAATAATTTTTTTATATTCTTAAAGTTTTCTTATTTCTTATTATTATAAATAAGTAACACGTAAAAAAGTGGAGTAAATTTTTTCATGTGTTAACTAATACGAATAACACAAAACAAATACGATACAGATTTGACTAACACGACACGATTGCTACCTTTTGAATTTATAAGAAGGTGTTGAGAATGTAGTATACTTGTACACTACACCAGTTAATTAGAGGCTCATAGCCTGTAGCATTCTGTTACAACTATACAATATAAATAGGCTTATAGACTAATATTCATGATGAATTACAAACTTTCTTGAAGCTTCTCTCTCTCTTCTACTTCCTCCCTCTTTACTCTTCTTGATATAAATTGTTCTTCAATTCTCATTTGATTCCTGATTATTTTATGGTTTATACTTTGTTTCTTACTTTTGTTTCTTATAATTTTATCGTTTTACATTTGAAATTATATGAGATAATCTTCTTTATAAATAAATTTTCATTTTTATTTTTTTTTTTCTGTGTGCATACATATATTTTTTAATAGCATAAGAAGCATTTTTTTTAATATTAATGTAAATTAAATTGAATAATTTAATCATATAAAAATTAAGGATTGCTTTTTAATATATATATATATATATATATATATATATATATATATATATATATATTTACGCATTTAATTCAAAATTTGATAACAACTTAAAATTGAAATAGTTTGTGTTAATAAAAATGGGGGCAAATCTGGGTCATGTTAGGTGCATTATTACGTGCATTTATCATATTGTAATTGTTTTAAGAATTTTCTCACACTAAAAATCACTAGAATAACTTGTTCTGGTTTAGATCCCCCCAATAATAAATCTAAATACATATATATAGACAAAAAGGGGGGTTTACAGTTGTCCCCCTTTAATAGGTATGCAGACTGGCGCTAAACATGTCAGATTCTGTCAGAGGTCGCGTCAATGATGGTGATTAGCTGAGAATGTGGGAGTACTTAAGTTGATGGTGTTCCACTTCGTACATACGACGTCGTAAAGTTAACTGCATGATGATGGACGACCTCATGAGTATGAGGCAGTTCGGAATACCAAGTGCGACGTCTTGTTTGTTCCTTTAGGCGGCGAGGACGATGCTGGATCACTTCGTAAGGATGGAACCTGTCATTAGGTAGGAGGCCAGATAATTACTTCGTCCATACGAGGTCCTTACACTACTTCGTCCATACGAGGCCTTTACACTTTGAATGACAATGCTAGAGTTTCTTTGCTCCATTTGAATGTTTTCTTCAAAAATACTAGGGACGACTTTGTATTCTAACAGTAATTTTAATGATGAACCACATCTGGCCCAAAGGGTGGAGTTGAAACTATCGTTACTTGAAACGATTCAAGCGAACAAGAACATTAAACATACATATAATAAATCAGATAATAACACAATTACAAAATTACAATTAAACAATTAAAAGAATAAAACAACATACCAAAACTCCAAGTTTGGGTAACCATTATAATTCTAATTTTTCCATCCATCAGTATCGGATTTATAACTCTAGAGTAGCACTGATCAACAATAAAATTTGTAAGAAAAACCTCAAATAAAAAATAAATTAAACATTGTAGCTAAAAAGTTGGCAACAATTTTTTTTTTTTACCAAAGTATTAAAATGTGGTTTTGTTTTTTTAGTTTTATTTGATTTTAATTAAAAAATAATCGAATTTAAACATAAAATATTTAAAATATGTGCTTAAAAATAATATCAATGGAAGGTATTATATGTTAAATATGATAAAAATTTAGAAAATTATCAAAAATAACACCCTTAAAATTTATAATAATAAAATTAGCATTTTAATAATATTAAACGTTCAATTTAAACGTGAAATATTGAACGTTCAATATTAAACTGGTCTAAACTATCGTCGTTCAATTTTAATTGAATGAGTGTTCAAAGAAAAATGACATATTAGTTATTTTTTTAATTGTAAAAATATAAATTTAAACATAAATTTATTATTATAAATTTTGAGGGTATTATCATTATTTTCTTTAAAATTTAATTTTATACATAAAATTATATTTTAATTAAATAAAAAGAAAACACATGTCCCTCGTTACCATACAAATCCGCCTCTGCCACCCATAATGAATCACGTGATTCCTTTCCAGATCGAAAGCTAAAATAGAGCAATGCCATTGAATTTGATATCGTTTTCAGCTTTTTACCTTGCCCTTCTTGAGGTTGTACATTAATTCTACGAAAAAGGCTAATAACACAAAAATAAATAAATAAATAAATAAATAAATTTATATTAATTATATTATAATAAGTAGTAAAATTATTTTAAAAAATAAAAAAATGATTAAATTTTTTAAGGTCTTATTTAATAATGATTTTAATTTTTGATTTTTTTTCAATTGATTTTTCAATCAAGTATGTTTGGTAACAATTTTTTATTTTAATTTTTACATTTTTAAAGAACCATTACCAAAATATGTGGTGATTCATAAATCTTTTAAAATAAATTTTTTCAATAAAATTTTCAATTTTTTATTTTTTTCATTTTGACCAAATATTTTTTCTAAAGAGTAAATAAAGTTTTGTAATTTTTTTATGAATTAATATTAGAATAAAATGATTAGACATTTCAAATTTATAAAAAATCATCAAAAATTTTCTTTATTTTAAATTTTTTTTGAAAAAAATGAAAATAATTACCAAAAAATTTGGAGGTAATTTTTGATTTTTTTTTCTTGAAAATTATTAAATAAAAATTAGTATCAAATACACTTGTGATTAATTTTATAAAAGAATCAAAAATCACAAAATTAATTATTTTAATCATAAATCGTAAATAAAAATCGTTATCTAACATGCTCTAAGTAATTTTGACACGTATTATTATGTAATTAATGTGGGTAAAAAAAATGAATGCAAAAGTGTTTAATTATATAGCATAATCATTATTTATATAAATTTTATTTTTAACCCAATGCAAATATTTTTTTATGTTACATTAAAAAAAAAAAATTGCATGTTCAAAATTGTAGTGTATTTGTTTTTTTATATCATAAAAAAAATATATTTTTTAAAGTATTAAAGTAAAATAATGTAAATAATTGAACCATAATTTTCTGCTCTTTCTTGGAGCCATGTCTTTGAAAGAAAATTTTTCTTGAAACTCTGGAAACTAGATGTTTACTTCAAATATTAAAAAAATATGGTGATGCTAAATAGAAAATTTGAAGAATTATTTAGCATAATGAAACATAGTGTTTGGTGTGACGAGCATAGAAACATATATAAATGATAATCAATTTGGTCAATTTATGAATGTTATATTAGCTAACTCAGAAGAAAAGTTGTAATATTCAATAAAATTATTGACAAATTTAAAGAAACTTTTATTAAATATATATGCTGTTAAATCTCAAAAAGAGAACTAAATCCTATGAAACCAATATATCAAAATGCCCATAATCACATTCAAATAGCTTTGGGAGTAAATAGTATTGTAAATAAAATAGAGAAAATAATTACCTACAAACGAATTTTTGAAATGCTTCAAAATAATTAAAAATGTTATGTAAAATAGTTTGCACGAAAGATCATGTATATTAGGTTGGGTTAAAGATGTGAAAGAATTAATTATAAAATAGTGGACAAACAAACAAAAAAACAAAAGGAGAGCAAACTAAGAGACATGATTGCAATGATAAGCAAATAATTTTTTATTTTTTTTTTATAATTATAATTATAAATATAATAATTTATTTTAAAAATATGTATTTACTTAATGTTTAATATTTAATTACACTATATATTAATCACATAAAAAAAAATTATCATTCAAATGTCATATAAAAGTGATTTTATAATATATATATCTATTTTGTTATATAATATGTGATGTAATTAAACATTAAGTAAATACATTATATATATATATAATTGTGTAAGAATTATCATTTATCAGAATAATCTTTACTTAGTATAATTATGAATAACAAAATAGACACATAAATAATTATAAAGTATAATTTTTTTAATAATAATATTAAAATATAATTAATTATAAAGAATAATTCTTACACAATTATTCTGATAAATGAAAAAATTAATTATGGGAATTAAAATATCATTATTGTAAAAAAAAAAAAAAAAAACTAATATCCTTAAAATTTATGATAATAAAATAATACCTCTAATACTAATTCATATCACTTTTAATTCAATGTAAAGATACTATTTTATTGTTATATTATATGTTTTAGATGTGTTATAATTTTAATTAATTTATCAATTATTTATTAAAAAAAGAAGAAGAAGATAAAACAGTAAATATAGAGCTATAAAACGCAGTTGTACTGCAATTTAGGTGAATGGCAGGACTGCATTAGAATGGGGTGTCCATAAATAAATATAATAGATAATAGAAAGATGATGATCTGGGTAGCTTGAACTCATAATTATACTAAGTCGAAGTAGATGAGACTTTTTTTTTTCCCTCCCAAAATTGAAGTTGATGAAATTTGAAAGTCATCAAACCTTTTAAATTCATTGTTCAAACTACACATGATAATGACTTAGTTTGATTTTTGAAAGAAAAATTAGTAACTTTTTATCAGGGTCTGCTTTAGCAATGGCGGGGTTCTAGGCTAGCTTCATTCCAAGTTCTTATATATAACATTTAAATTCATGTTCACATTTTAAATTTTAAATACATTATATTTATTAATTTAAAATAAAAATATTAGAACATTGAATATAAAAACACAATCATAGTACTAATCTTATTGATTATTTTAAAAATTACTTTATTTATAAAATATTATTATAATAAATAATATATATTTTTTATTTTTTATCATGATAAAAAATCAATTAGTCATAAATATTAATAAATTAAAGATTATTTATAAATTTCATTTTATGAACAAAATAAAATAGCTTTTTTTTTTTTTTACTATTTACATAGTTGAACAAAATTAAAATTTAAGTTAAACTATAAAAAATTTTAAAATAGAATTCAAAATTTAAACTTATTTGCTTTAAAAAAAGAGTAATTTTTTACCATCTTAACTAATTATATACTTATTGAATATTAAGTACATATTTAAAATTTAATAATTTAAGTTAAGAAAATAAAGTATTTATGTGTCTATTTTGTTATTATACATATTTACAAATTAAAAAAAAATTAATATTTTTTAACATGTAATATTTTTATAATTTTTGCTTCTTATGAATAGGTATAGACATGGTACATAAAAAGGATCATAATTTTACATAAATAGGTATAGACATGTTACAATAATATTAGATTAATCTTGATAATTGTATTGTGTCGTGCTTATGAATGAGGTTTGTATCTTATTGTCTTCGTATTTTTATGTTGATCGACATAATTATAAACTTAAACAATATTGTTTTAGTAAATTATTTATAATAATAAAAATAATATAATTTTAAATTTATAAAATATCTTATAATAATTTTGCCTAAAAAATTAAATGACCATAATAGAAAGTATTTATTATGAGATAAAAAGAAGCACTCTAATAGAAAACTAAACTCATGTTGTATTCACACTAATTACTAATTCCTCTGACCCGCATGATCCCAACTCATTCGGACCAAGGTCGTGCAAGTGTGAACTGTGAAGTGTGCATTGTTCGTCAGCTACAAATCTCTGAAATCAACTACAACACAATCCATTATTTATTACTCCTCCAGCCAACCTATACTGTGCTCACAACTCATCATAGTTGTTCACTGTCTATAGGTTACAAATTAATAGATCAATACAAAAGTGACTACATGTTAAAAATTAAAAGTAAATACTAAATGACATACATTTAAACATATTAATTATGGTATGTTATTTGCTATAATATTATTTTTTTTAAATGAACAATTTATTTAGTTTTTAAATGATTAAAACTACAAGTGTATAACACATTATAAATGATATAAACAATAAAAAGAAAAATGTTAAATTCATATAAAAGAATGAAAACTATAAAAAAAAAAAAAAAGGACAAAATTAGCATTAGGCGCACTTCTTGCTAATCTCCTAGATATTTTTTATAAATTGTAGTACCATATTAACATGATTCAAAATCAATCAATAATTTTTTCTATTAGATCACGTAATATAATGTGTGATCTATGTTAAAAAAAAATTATATTAAATTATATTATAATTAATATTTGTAATATTTTTTGACGATCATTTAATATAATCTATCTTGTACAATGATTGGTGATGTAATAAAATATTATTTTTAATATAAAATGTAATAAAAATTCAAAGTATATAATTTTAAAATTAAAACTTAAAATAAAATAAGTTGGGTTTACAGCATGATTTAAAAGTCAATTAAGTTTCTATAGTAAGTTCATATGTTTTAACTTCACTACAAACTTAAAATTTTATAAAATCATACTGTTATGATGTTTAAAACAAACTAACAAAGTAAGTTTGGTGTAAACAAAAATGTTAAATGCTTATTTCAACTCATAATAATTATTATACATCATAAACCATAATTTAATATTAATAATCTTTTGATTTTAAAAATGACAAACCATAATGAGCCGTAATTATATTATTACTTTAATATTCATTTTCAATCTTATTATTAAGAATAAAGGGGTTAAAAATTACGTAATATATACAAATAAAATGCATAATTTTTTTAATAGATTATATAAGTCATATTTTTTCATAAAATGAATAATAAAATTTTATTTTAATTATTAATTAAAAAATTAGGCAAAATTTTGTAATTTATCGATCATATTATCAAATTTATAAAAATATTTTTAATCATTTATTATCACTTTAATAACTTTAATAAAAAAGTTATTATAAAAATTTCCCAAATTTGGTAAGCTACAGACCCAATTTAATACCCAAATGCGGATTACTATTTTTTAAATTTTGAAATAAGTACATTAATAAGTTAAAATTACGTATTTTTAGTACTAACAAAAAAAATATACCATTATGATAATTGATAATTATTTTAATTATTAATAACATATTTACTTAAAAAAAAAATGGGTGAATTTTTTTTAATTATTAATAACAAAAATAGATTAACAAAGGCCACTACAAGTGAAAGAATAACTATAAAATATTGTTATGTATTTATTTTGAGGATTATTGTTATTCTCCATTAAAATGTTTATTTTTATTTTAAAAAAATAATTTTCTTATTGCATAAAATTGTACATTTTTATTTTAAAAAATTATATTTTTTTCATTTTATTTCTATAGTTAACAATTAAAAAATTAATTTAATTTATTTTAAAAAAATAATTTTAATTGCTAAAATTATATATCTTTATTTAATTAAAATTTTAAATTATTTTTTAGCATTTAAAAAAAACTACTAATAAATAAATTTAGATACTAATTTAATACTTTTTAACAATATTAATGAAAATGAATACAAAATAATAATATTGACATCACTATACACCTCACCTTCAACTAATATAAGTACAAAAATCAAATATGTAAAGTATAAATCTCTGTTTTCTTATCTTACTTTTTCTATTTATTCCAAAGAAGTCCATATTAGACACTAACGGCTGTGATTTCGTGATTCACTATCTTGAAGCCCCACGAAACGATCATAGCCTTTCGTTTCCGATTCCCCAAATTCAACGCTTCTATATCTACCCGGAGATTCTATTATTTTGTTGAGATTGAGCACATGTTATGGAACCCCAAACTCTCGGTTTTCTCTCTCTGTGTCTCAGTCTCTCACACACAAGCTGACCCCGAAATTCTCTTTCATTCTCTTTGTTTATCGTTTTCTCGGCGTAGATCTCTGTTTCTTCTTCGCTGCCGTGTCGTTTTGCATTCACGCTACTTTCTCTCTCCGCGGTGACAGTTCAGATCGTTTATGAGCCGTCCGATGCTTGAACTTTGACTGAAAGACCCGTGATCCAGTATAGTGCCGGAGCAGGCTTCTACTATGGGCCAATGCTATGGCAAAACCAATCCAAAGGCTGAGAATGAGCTTAACGTTACCTCCACAACGACGATTACCACCACCGCTGGTCGTTCCGGAAGTCAATCTCAGTCTCCGGCGACCTCGACGGTCGTAGGAGGAAATGGTGTATCTAGTGTTAAGAATACGCCGGGTCGGTCATCAAACCCGAGCCCCTGGCCAAGTCCTTACCCGCATGGAGTGTCAGCCAGCCCCTTGCCGGCTGGAGTATCTCCGTCTCCGGCTAGAGCGTCGACGCCTGGTAGATTCTTCAAGCGGAGGTTTGCCCCTCCGTCTCCGGCAAAGCACATAAAAGCCTCGCTGGCTAAGCGATTCGGCCAGAAGCCCAAGGAGGGCCCGATTCCGGAGGAGCGAGGGGCAGAGCAGGAGCAGGCATTGGACAAGAGCTTTGGATACAGTAAAAACTTTGGGGCAAAGTATGAGCTTGGTAAGGAGGTGGGTAGAGGGCATTTTGGTCATACGTGCGCGGCTAGAGGCAAGAAGGGTGAACTCAAAGATCAAGCAGTTGCAGTAAAGATTATTTCTAAAGCCAAGGTACATTCAAGGTGCAACGGTACTTTTATAAATATATAGTTTTTACCTCAAATTTGAAATTTCATATAGTATAATTGGTGTTTTTCTAGTGATTAATTGATTTTTTTTTTTTTTGGCAAACTGATTCTCTGTTGCTTTGTAATCTGTCTTGGTGCGTTGTGTTAATCGGATTTTGGTATTGAATTTGCTTGGACTAGCTCCAGGTACTGATATGTTTCTGGATACTGCTTATGCCACTTAGAACCTTCTGTCCCCAAGGCTGGTAATTACACATTTACACCAAGAAGGTTTCTTATTTTACTAACCGTATCTACCGTTCTTTCACATTAGCTCTCTTTCACTAAAAATGTCTGCGACATTGTCAACAACAATGTCATGTTTTTAGAGGTATCGAGTCTATGGACATCATCCACAACAATGTCATAAAATGCCAATGTTGAAAAAATATCGATAGAACAACAATCATTAGTCAGATATTGTCATGACATTGTTGATAAAATGTAGATAATATCGATTATATGTGGTTAAATTATTATTATTTATCTTTATTTAATTATATATTTTTAGATCATTTATTTAAAATAAAAAAAAATGTATTTAGTTTTAGATTTTTTTTATTTTGTCAATAAAATTTATTATACTACTATAATTTACACAATTCACAATTGTGTATTTTTTAAATACCAGTTTAAATAATTATTTTAACAATTGAACGGCTTATTCCATAACTTGTTAATTGTATGTATTTATATTCATATGTACTAAATAAGAAAATTAGTTTACCATATAAGTAATGGATTGTTATGATATTTTTGAAGATTGATTAAAATTTTCATAATTTTATTAGTCTAATATTTGTGATTTTATTCCAAAGTTTTCTTCGACCAAGACAAAATTTTGATATTTTCGTAAAATTTTAGTTTTAATATTTTGACGGACATTGATATTTGGGAATGCAAAATATGCACTTATGTTGTTGACATGTATGAAGGGATTAATCTTTCTTCTAAGACATTGTTTCTTCAATTGTTCACAGGACATGCATGCATTATTCGATTTAATCATTCTTGTTCTGTTAATTATTTCTTTTCATATGGTATTGCATTATGAGTTCTATTTTGCTATGTCTTACACGGTTGCACGTATAATGATCTAACATCTATTTGCAATGACAAGTGTTATATTTCTTTTGATGTTGAACCATTTACCTGGCCTCAAAGAAACATTCTCACAACTCGTTTTTAATTTTGCATTAATAACAGCAAGTAGATTAGCGTTTAAATTAAGTTTATAGCTATCGGTGGATTGTCTTTGGTCTTTATGCTTTCACGTTCCATTATGCATTCTCAGAACTCAGAAGTAAGTTCTGTTCATACTTTCAAACCGTAAGGAGTTTTAGAGAGCTCTGTATGGTCAACCCTTTTAGCATTCTCTTATTTAAAACTTGAATATTCAAATTTACTGTCAAGACTTGTTCCTTTCCTCCTATTCTTCAATAATGTTTTATCCTGACATGCTATTGTGAGCAAAAGATATCATGTTTAATCAAGCGTTCCTTACCATACTAAAATTTATCCCGCAGATGACAACAGCAATAGCTATTGAAGATGTTCGTAGAGAAGTGAAGATTCTGAAAGCTTTATCCGGGCATAAGCATCTTGTAAAATATTACGATGCATATGAAGATACCAACAATGTGTACATAGTCATGGAGTATGTATTCCATTTTTTATTCATATTGAATATTTTAGCGTGCTATGGCTATGGCTACAATGTAGTCATATATTTTGCAATTTTTTTAATATATTAATCTTACAGTCGTGTGGGACATGTTCTATGAATTTATTGAAATAGATTGTCACTGGTTACATTACTCTGTTTCTCTCTCTCTGTGTGTGGGATTGTTCAAGTCATGATATTGAACTTCTTATTATGATGTCATTTGCAATATATTTCCTGTGATGTGACATCAATGGATTGTCATGTTTCTTACCAGGTTGTGCGAAGGTGGAGAACTTCTTGAAAGAATTTTGTCCAGGTAATTCTGTTCATAAAAACTCTACATATGTGTGTATATATTTATCTAATGGTTGCATTTTAGATTGAACCATTCACTATTAATGCAGAGGAGGAAGGTATGCAGAAGAAGATGCCAAATCCATAGTTATTCAAATTTTAAGTGTAGTTGCATTTTGTCATCTTCAAGGCGTTGTGCACCGTGACTTGAAGCCAGAGGTTTATGTTTTTCAAACCTTAATTGTTTTAGAAGCTTTACATTTCGTGTAACGCACCAAGTGCATAATGCTGGCTCTATTTTTCTTTAGGTTTCTCCTCTTTAGATCTTGCATCTTAACTCTTGAGATACTTAATTAATAATTATCTCCATTTCTTGACAGAATTTCCTTTTTACTTCTAGAAGTGAAGATGCTGATATGAAGCTTATTGATTTTGGTCTTTCTGACTTTATCAGACCGGGTATGCCTTTTTCATATATTCTAATTTAAAACCAGTCTACATTTTCAGGGTAATACTTTATGCCACACCTGAAAATTCAAGAGTGGATACAAGTGAAACTCAATGTCAAGATTGGCTTTTCTTTACTATATTTGATGCTCAAAAAGCTTCACCAGTTTTAGCCCATTCTCTTATATTTATGCCTTTTCTATTCTATGCTCGAAAATATTCCTATTCTATGTAGTGCAATCATTATCAAGATTGTCATATGCATAACTGTTTAACTTCATTTTCTGTCAGAATATTCCGCGGCACTTTAAACCTTTGAATAACAAAGGAGACTGAATAAGATACCATAAAATAATGAAGAGTTGAAAAAACTGCACGCTGTTGGGATTTTATTATCAAACTGATGTACTTGTTGAATGCTCCTATTCGTGGGGGCAATTCATACCTCTCACTCTTTTTTAAAATAAAAAATTACATATTCATTTTAGACAATGGTAGAAAAACTATCTGTTTAACGGTTTCTTCCATTCATTTTGGGGCATATGGCAACAGAGGAAAGACTTAATGATATTGTTGGAAGTGCATACTACGTTGCTCCTGAAGTTCTACATAGATCATATAGTCTTGAAGGAGATATATGGAGCATTGGGGTTATCACCTATATTCTTCTGTGTGGAAGCCGGCCTTTCTGGGCTCGTACAGAATCAGGAATTTTCCGTGCTGTGCTTAGAGCCGATCCTAACTTTGATGATTTACCATGGACTTCCGTGTCTCCAGAAGCCAAGGACTTTGTTAAAAGACTTTTGAACAAAGATTACAGGAAAAGGATGACTGCTGTCCAAGCTCTAAGTAAGTTCAATATTTGGAATGATTTGTGCACCATCAAATAGTTTTCTTGGTCAGTGGATATTTGGACATGCAATTATATTGGGAGACTCTGGTATCTTACCATTTCTTAGAGCAATAGGCTTGTTTGTTCCTTTAAACTTGTTTCAACACAAGATAAAACAAAGAAAAAGAAATCAACGTGAAGGAGAACCTATTGTTCTTTGTTAGCTTGCCAAATTAGCTTATGTAGTGGTACTCATTGCCAAAGGAGAATTTCATTTTACCATGCACTATAATTTTCACTACCAAATTTATGGGTCATTTAGTCCTAACTCCTGAGCTAATGTGCACTTTTACTTGCAGCTCATCCATGGTTGCGGAATGATAGTCGTCCTATCCCTTTAGATATATTGATATTTAAACTGGTCAAGTCGTATCTTCATGCTACACCCTTCAAGCGAGCAGCCCTTAAGGTATGTTATTATTTGTGTTAATATTAGCTGCGAGCAGCACTTAAGCAATGAATCACCAATGCCACTTCTTATGAATGGAATGCGTTTGAGGAAATAATTTGCAGTGCTTAAGCACCTTGGGTTATATACAACTGTAATACCAAATATTTGATGGAGCATATTTGAAAGTTTTTTAAACTTCTACTTGGTGTAAATTGTTTTCTTTATTTTCTCAATTTCTCAATATAGGCACTTTTAAAAGCATTGACAGAGGATGAACTGGTATATCTCAGAGCCCAATTCAGACTTTTGGAACCGGATGGAGAAGGACGGATCTCTCTTCACAATTTCAAAATGGTTCCCTACCTTTCTCTGAATTCAGTTTCTTCTTTGGGAGTTGGTAATTGATTTTAGCATATATTATTTTTCTAATTTTATGTTTAATTGAGCTAAATTTTGCAGGCTTTTCTACGAAATTCAACTGATGCCATGAGGGAATCAAGGGTTTTTGATATGCTAAATGCTGTAAGGCTTTCACTTTCTAAATGCATTGACATTTGACGATGTAAAAAATTCTCAAATTACAATATAAAAAAAAAAAATTCTCAAATTGACAATGCTGAATCTGATTTCAGATGGAGCCACTCAGATATAGAAGGATGGACTTTGAAGAGTTTTGTGCTGCTGCAATTAGCACACATCAATTAGAGGCCCTTGAAGGGTGGGAACAAATAGCATCAACAGCATTTGAGCATTTTGAACAGGAGGGTAATCGAGTCATATCAGTTGAAGAATTAGCTAGGGTATGTGTTTCACTTTTTCAAATATTATTGTGTGTGTATATCTTTATTCAATCATTTATTTCTTTTTTCCTTTTTCACGCCTCAGGAATTGAATCTTGGCACTTCAGCTCACTCAATCCTTAGAGATTGGATTCGAAGTTCAGATGGGAAGCTTAGTTTACTTGGATATACAAAATTTTTGCATGGTGTGACACTTCGTAGCTCTAATACAAGACATCATTAGTTTATATTTCTTTTTCATTTTTTAGCCATTTCACATATAGTTTCCTAGAATTCATGAGTTTCAGAGGTTGAGGTATGGTGGGGAAATGTGTATAAATTGAAATATCATTTTGGTTGAGCCATATTTTGAGATCTTTGAGGCATCTCTTTTGCTCCTATCCCAATTTTTGCAAATGGTATGACATTTAATTCCATATATTCTTGAGGAAGAAAAAGGTAGCATATTTAAGCATTATGCATTCTAACCTTTTTCGTGAATTGATTACCCTTCCAAATAATTATGGTTTTGAAATTGAGAAAATTTCAAATATCTTGATATCGATTTTTGTAAATTTATAAGATTCTCTTGGAACCTACAGATATTGAAGAGAAAATCCTATGCTTACTTTAGTATGTAATATCATAAAGAAATAGAGGAGGTTTAGAATTCGCACTATGATAAAAGAAAAGAGTGATTTTTACGAAGAATTTAGTTATGTTGTGTTTAATGTACGATATGAATATATGTAGGAATTAGATATTACTTGATCTGTATCCATTATCTATTTAGATAGATTTTCTGTAGCATCGCTGTTATATCTTCTTAATTATCTTTTACGAACGGTTAATGATAATTACTGATTATTTATGTATTATACAAAGTTTATACGATGACTCTGAGCATATTGAGTTGTGACTTGTTATATTTACAGGGTGGGATCACTCATCTTTTGTGCATTAATTTACACCCAACAAATGTTTTATTTAGGATGATGCATATATGTTTTTGCTGTAATTTGCATTTCAAACTGATCTCGTATGAAATGCAAATTAATGTTGGTCTATTAACAAAACGTTTTTCCTCTTGTCAGTCATATTTTTCGTTTTAAATATTGATAATATTCTTTTGAAGTCGAAGATTCTCGTAAAAAAAAATAATGCCTTACATTCCTGTTCTTATACTCAAATACTACCCTCACATCAAAATCTCCTTTTCACGCCTAAGATTCCAATACATGAAAGTGATTTGCATTTCCTATTAGAATAAGTGGCAGTGTTTTTTTTTTTTAAATATATATATATATATATTGCAGTGGATTATTTTCTGTATCAATATTTTTCAATTCTTTTATTTATTTATTTGTTTTTTTTTTTTTTATAATAATAAGACTAAATTGTATAAAAAATAAGAATAAAGTTCAAATGTTACTTTTAACAAGCACATGGCTATGGCAAATTGTGTTAATTAGTTGTATTATCGTGTTGTCTTCATGAAATAATAAAAAATAATAAGATCTTTATTATTAATCAATTATAATTAAATTTTTTATCTGTATCGTATTTCAAATTACCTCTCCTTTATTCCATTGCGGTATTTATCTCTTATATATATATATATATTCGTTTTCTTTTTCATTGCTAATGTATTTGCTCTTATCTGCTGCTGACTGATGATGAAAGACATTTAAATCATGATGTACCAATCTTATGACTATTTGATACATGTTTACATAAATGTTAATTTAGATTGCAAAAATTTAAGAAAATAAATTGATGGGATTTTGAGTTAATAATTGCACAGATATGTCCAATTTGGGACCAGGAAATTTAATATTGTATGTATAAATAGATGTAGTGCAATATAATAATCGTACATATTTAATACTGTATGTACGTTACTTGAGTGGTGGATATTGATGCACACCTAACCTAACCGTATCGTGAACTTTATATATAAAATTATAAATAGAATAGTAATAGAAAAAATTAACTGCTTGTTATCAAAAATAATAAATAAGTAATTACTAGTTTGCAGTTTTTGTTGTAGCACACCACTCGTGCGTAAATCTTGCAATTTATATTAGTAAGAGAAAATGGTCGGAAATATCCTTTATCCTTTATATTATAGAAAGATGTGTATTTAGTCTTTTATATTTAAAAATTTATTTTTTTAGTCTTTTAAATTTATTAAAATGAGCTAAATAAAAAAAAAATTTATTATTTTAATAAATAAATTAATAAAATAATAATATTTTTTTAAAATAAAATTATTAATTTAATGTATTGAAATGTGATAAAGAATAAAAATGGTATTTTAAGCCTTACTAAAAAAAAAATAACTTTCTAAAATAAAAATAAAAAAATTAAAACAATAAGCTCCTCCACAATATAATAATTTTGTGATAAGTAAGAAAAGAAAAATTCCATAAGATTCTTAAACTTCTTTTTTTCCCCTTTACGTTCTCTTGAGTCATTTCTTTCAAAACTTGAAATTGTATAAATTGTTTGATTTGTATGTTATATATTTTTTTAATAGATTTAAAAAAGTAAAATTTTATTATATATGTGAAAAATTTTAAAATATGTATTATCTCTTCAATTAGCACTTTGTATATATATGAAGGGATCAAAAACATATTTTATAATTTGAAGAATCAAAGGATACAAAATTTTAAATTTGAGGGACTTGCATAGTCTTAAATTATTTATTAAAATATGTATTGTGTCTTTAATTAATATATATGTGTGTGTGTGTGAGGGACTAAAAAAATATATTTTATAATTTAAAAATTAAATAACAGAAACTTTTAAATACGACTGATTTCTACCACCCCTTATTCTATTAGTAATTAATATTATTTCTATCTGACTATGCCAGTCTTGGACCAGTATGTTTCTTGCTTATTTCATTAATAACATATTTTTTTAAAAGTCTTTGAATTATATATACATAAAAAAATATCACTATAAAGTAATATATGAAATTTCCCCAAAGTTATTATAACTGTTAATATAAAAAAAAAAACAATACTCAGGTGCTTGTGTAAGTGTCATTGATCAGTTGAGTAATAAGGGGTAACTACAAACATGGGGTTTTCAACCTAAAATTTTCTAATTATCTAAAACTTTCAAATCAATTATAATGCTTAAATTTTTTAAACACTTTGCTATGTATGTACTGTTTAAAAAAATTACTTGAGAAATGACTCTAAGGGATAATATTGAAGAACAAGACATGATCAAACACCAATATAGCACAGACACAACACAATTGCCACTTGTAGAAAGAACATATTTTTCATATTAGACAATCATTAAAAAAAAAATTCATATTGTTTTTTTTTTTTTTATATGTGTGTTTCAATTACTTCAAAGCACTAATTTAATTAAAATGGTATCAGAATGTAATATAATATTTAAAAAATGGTATCAAATTTTTGGCAGTACTTAAATTCTTAAAAACTAAATTGTAATATATGTAAAATTAACTAGAAAAAGGAAAATAAAAAAAATAAAAGAAATCCAAATACTAGGTAATAAATGAATAAAAAAAAGGACAAATTAAGCTATCGTTAGTTTGGAGGTCTCTGTTTGAAGGCAGGCTGAAGAGGAAAGCTTGTTTGGTTTGAAATGAGAAACTCACCAAACGTGGGAGGTCATGCATTTATCCACAAACTCATCTCCATTGACTTTCTCGTCCTCTCTTTCTCACAATCAGACACTACTATATATGTCTTTTGTGTATCTATGTAACAGTAGTATCGATCACCACCCCCAATTCAATTAATGTGGTCCAAATTAGCTAGTGCCCTGTTGAAATTGTTTACTTGGCAATATTATCATTTTGTTTTTAATTAAAAGAAAAATATTATAAAAACTATAATATATGAATAGTCATTAGTCACATAGTGTCACCCATTCCAATGATACAATCAGTGACTTCAGTTAAAGTTTCATGGTCCATCCTTTACTTAATTTTCAACTATATCCGCTGATCACTCCTCCGTCATCAACCTTTTTGTATTTTATTTCAATATTTTTCTTTATTTATTTTTTCTATCTATTGTATTTTTATAAAATAATATTAGAGTTAAGAGTGTATTTATATGTGCGTTTGGTATGTGTTTTCATTTGTACCCTTTTTACATTGAGTTGGGCAAGCCACCTCGAGAATTACTAGTTACATTTAGCTATATTACTTATTAAGCAATTTAGTTTATACACTTAAAAAATATAATATTACAAAAAAAAAAAAAAATAGTTATATTTTTATTTCATTTTTCAGTTGAAATTATTTATATTAATTGTGTTATTAAATAAAGAAGGTGAGTGATGGTGAAACTTTCAAAATTTCTGCCCTTTGTAAAAACTTTTAGTGAATTTTTCTAGTATTTTTTGAGCAAAATTGACATTGGTTATCTATTTAGAATTCAATTATCACTCTATTATTAGATCCAAGAAATCTAAACACAATGATCAAATAACAATCATATATATATATATATATGTACAATAAAAATAAAAATAAAAATAAAAATAAAAGTATAGTTTTTAACTAGGAAAGAAATATGTGAAAACTGAAAAATGATATGAGATGGTTCATGGAACAATTCTTAACAGTCAAGACATAATAATGTGTGAACACATATGTTGTAAGTATTGAGCCACTCATGGAACTGGCAAATTAATTTAATTAATTAATGCCTTAAAGCAACGGCTTTGATTGTCCCTTACCTTAATATTCTTCTTTCTTTCTTATCTTTGTTCTCTCTTTTCAACTAATGATGCCTCCCCTTCCCCTTATCATAAAAATTTCAATCACATACACGATATATCCCTTGAATAGAAAAGAACAGTTAAAGAAACGTTAAAATAAATAAATAATTTTTCCAAACAAGAGACATAAAATTATGAAATTTGTTCCGTAATCATCGCCTAAAAAAAGTTTGAAAATTTACACAAAGAGATTGATTCAAAGGGGGGCCAGTACTGAATATCAATCAAACCCTAAAACAACCAACATGGTGATGGTGGTGGTGGTGGTGGTGGTGATGGTGTAGAGACTTCTCTCTATCAATAATGCCTTGAACGTACCTAAACTCCTCAACATGACATGGAATTGTGATTGTTCCTTTCTGATCAAAACCATATTCTTCTTCAGCCTCCTTCAAAAGTTGTATGAAAAGCGGATGATTGAAGTAAATCACAGGCACCACAAATCTTTGTTTTTCTTCTTCTTCATGACCAACCTTTATTGCCAAACACCCTTTTGGTACATCTTTCACCACTTGTTTTTTTCCACCACCACCATTATTCAAGTGTAAATGGAGACTACTCCTCTGATGTGCTTTTACTCCACTACCCATCTCTTAAATTAACTAACCCAATTCAAAAGAAAAATAGCCCAATTAAGATTTTCTTTTGATTTTAATTTTTCACGAAAAAAAATTAAGAAAAAGGCCAAGGATCTGAAGCAACGATAGCTTGCTCGTTAGTGAAGAAGAACAACTTAATAAAGATCTTCTTCTTGCTATGTTTGACATGGTTGTTGCATGATATATAAGCTCTCTCTATACACAAAAGACATATAAATTCGAAACAGGAATAAGATCGGTCTGGTCTTTAATATATAGGAAGGGAAGAGAGATCAAGAAAACGGCCGTTTCGGTTACTCTAGGGTTACTTAATTTCTATACAAATTAAAGTGAGTGATTTCTTAACCGTCTGATCTGAGTGCACGATGATAATAGATCGAGTTCTTAAGGAAATAAGAAAGTGGGTTCTTGTTGCGTGCATGTCACGAGATTGGAGGTTGTATGTGTATCAAGACACTTTGTTTTCTTAACGTACCGTTAAATAAAAATTATTATATTTATTTTTTTAACGTCAAATAAAATGAAATATTTATATGAAAAAAATTAAAGTTAAAAAAAAAATAATAATAATTTTTATTTTTATTTTTTTCATATAATTTTTTTCTCGTTCTGACTAACAGATGTTCAAGATTAATAAAATTGTGCAACAGTGGATATTCGCGTTAGATACATTCCTATTTAATTGAGGAAAACTTAACTTAAAATCCGAAAAAACTCTTTCCATTTCATTTTAATTCAACGTAATCAAATATGACCATAGAGTTTTACATTGGAGTTAGTTTATATATCAATGTACTACCAATGAATAAATAAAATTATGATATCGATAGAAATTTAAGAATTTTAATTTTGATAATATATTAAAAATATTATTAATAATAATTGATATTTAAATATAATTCTAAAAATTCTAAAATTTATAACTATTTAATTAAACTGTTTAAAAACACTAATAAATAATAATAGTACATTATTATTATTTTTTTTTTTCATTTCAACATTATACATGTGACTCAAATATAACATAATATATATATATATATATTGCTAACTTATTATAATTAATATTATGTGTTGGATTAAATTTATGTCCGGTCTTATTTTTCTTCACATTGACCTATACGTTACTAGCAAACCATTAAGAGAAACGACACCGTAGAGCATTGTATCATCTCAAATACTTAAGTTAAATATGAATAATAACTTTAAGTTAAGAAAAGAGTTTGAGAGTTTGTATATGAGCTTCCATTTTTTAGTTGTTGGGTCTTATTTATAAGGAATGGAACAAATAATATTTTGTAAATAAGTTGTATTAATTAATATTTAAATAAGTTGTACTAATCAAATGGTGTTATGCGTGCTTTGTTTAATTTCTTTCAAATAATATGTTCACATTAATAAAAAAAAATTATTTAAATTTTGTGATATCTATATAAATTATATAAAAATTAATAAATACTTGAATAATGAAAGTTCAAAATTATTTTAAAAATAAAAATCGTGTAGATTAGAAATAAAAATAGTACCATAAAAAGAGGGAAATATAATTAAAAAATCGTGTAATTAATTAATTATATACAAATGAATAACTATTTAATGAGTTATATTATAATTAAATATTTTTTATTTAAGTACAAATAAAAATTTATAGAAAATTAAAATTGATTACATTTATATAAATATTATATTTTAGTATATAAATTACTTAGTTATTTAATTGGTTTTATTTTGTTCTTCTCAGTAAAAAAAACGTATATTCATTTTTTAACACTAAAAAATATATGTTTATTTACATTGTAAAAAAAATGAACAAATATATGTATATATATATATATATATATATATATATATATAAAAGATGGTTAAAATTAAAACTTTGTATATAAAAAAGATTGTATCATTCAATAAAATTTAAATATTAATTTAATTCATAATACAAATAATAAATTGTATACATATATTTTTAATATGCACCATTTAAAAATTACAAACCAACATTATGAGATATATCTGTAACAATATTTTGGATATATCCAACTTTTTCTTCGAAATTTTAAAAAATTGAGAAACTAGTTGAAAATTTGGAGAAATTTTTCAACATTGTAAAATATATTTTGAAAATATTATATTTATACCGGTTCAAATATTTAGAGTTTTTTTGAGATGAATGTTATGGTTATATAAATTTTTATTATTTTTTTATCCACATTAATTATATTATAGCATATGAAAAAATTATCTAAAAAAATAATTATTTATCTATTTTTTAAAATAATTTTTTTTATATATTAGAATATAATTGTTATAAATATAAAAAATAAGTAAAAAATTTATATATTCTTGGTATTTTTAGATCATATTTTCGTTCCATGTACTCGATCAACGCAAAATCTAAGGCAACTTAGATATCGTTCAGAATGTTTGATTATTATATAACATCGTCAAGTCAACGTTTAAAAACTTTATTTATAGGTGAGGTTCCAGTGTGCCATGTCCCATTAATAGACCTTGTACACCCTCTGTTTTTGGATAATTTTTTCTATACTATAAATGTATAAAAATTATGAGTATAGTAGGAAAAAAAATAGATGCAAATTAAGAATTAAATGTGAAAGAAATAAAAATATTGAACCCAAAAAATAAGAGTAAGAGAATTTGAGTCTATCTTTCTCTTGAAATATACTCATTTTTTATTACATCTGTGGTATAGAAACTTTTCCTGTTTTAGGCCATCAAAATTCCAAGGTACATGCATGTATTTGATTATATTAATAGTAAATGAATCAATTGGCACGTTAACTATTAAATTGAATATAAAATTTAAACTATATGGTATTAAACAATGGATTATAAGGAAGATTGCTTTGATTTTGTTTAAGGAAATTTTTCAAAAATGTTAGTTAATTATTTAAATGTTTTTATTTTATTTTTATAATAGTCGTTTTAGTATCATTGACAAGTGAAAAATTGCATTATGTAGAAAATAATAGAGATAAACCAAATTAATCAATTATTTTTTCTCTATCAAATATGGTGTCATCACTTTTGGGTTTAGCGTTATTTATAAATGAAATCATAATTTTCTGAATGAACAAATTAAAATTAAAATTGGCCAAGATTTCATAGTTTCATTTCAATATTTGTATTGATTGTTCGTCATCACCACCAATAAAATCATTGCGATAATTTTATATGTATAGACATTGAATTAAACAGAATTTAATGATCATTACATATAATTCAATTAAGAAATTGGAAGAAGTATTTGGCTAAAGTAACAAACAAATCTCAATCTTGATCTCTCACCCAAAATGCTTTAGAATTAAAAATAAATAATTAATTAATTAACATAATTCAATTTGAGTAATGAATTTCTTAACAATGAATGAGTCTTATTTATAGCAACTTTTAAAATATTGATCAAGTGTGAAGGTTCTCTAGAAGTCTAGATAATAGCTTTAAATCCCAGGCAAGTAAACAAGAAGCATCGGAAATACTCCAAAGAATTAAGAATTTTATTTGTATATTTTATCAACAACAACAAAAAAAAAAAATCATAAGGGGGCTGCTAAGTTCTAAGAAAGAGACATACAGTGGGGAGAAAGATGTAAGGGAATTGGAGATGGAAAAGCCAACGAAAGTGGTGGGGCGAGTTGTCGTGTACTCGTGATTATCCACTAATTTGCTTTTGGGATTAAGAAAGCAAATAAATATGATGATTGACTTGTTATTCTCTCACATTAATTAATGTATTTATGTTTATTAAATACAAATATATTTAATAATTTTTATTCCTTTGCCTTTGTATCTGCTTTATTCGTTTGATATATGTAATTAGAATTGACAAAAAAAATAAAAAAATAAAATAAATAAATTTTCTCATTTCTAAATATTGTTTGGTCAAAGAAGAAGAGATAAGAATCTGCTTTATTTGAATATAGAACAAAAAGATATGTATTGATATGATTAGTGAGAATCAAGAAAGGTTACGTGGTCAAGATTATGTATCAAGTAGAAGTACCACTAGTTCCTAACCATGATGGTACGATGCACGCATTTGTCCATCTACCGACCTAAACAATATGGAACTCCAAAAGTCCAACCTCCAAGCCAATCCTCTAGTGTGCTTTTTAAGATTTTTTATTATTTTTTTTTTCCTTTCCAATTTTTGCCCACCACATGTGATACGGAATATTGGATGCAATGAAGTTTCATTGAAAAATATTTAGTATCCAAATTATTTATCCCATGTACATACCTAAGGGTGATAGTTTTTACCAACATAATGGTAAATCGAATCGTGTCTTCTAAACTGATTTCAACAAGTATTATTTCAAGGTCGGTTTTTGTAAAATAAGTACTGTGTAATCAGGTCATTAGCCACCGAACTTATGTACGTTGAAAGTACAAAACAAAAACAAAAAAAATGAAATAAATAAAAAATATATATATGAATAAGAGGTAGGCAAACTTGGTAAAATTATGTGCTTATTTAGTAGTTCTAAACAGCGGCGGATTTAGAATTTATATCTAGAAGGGATACTATTTATGCAATAAAAATAATATTTGATACTTCTCAATAATTAATTATTTTTAATTGAAAATATATATTATATGTATCTTATTTTAGTAAAAATATGTGCAAATTATTAAGTTTGTATTGAGTTATTGAATATTAAATACAAAATTTGAAATTCAGGTGAAGTACGGTAAAATTTTATTTGTCGAAAATTGAGGTGGGGTACATGCCCCTCCACAACTGTATACAGATCCGTCCCAAGCTATAAAGCAAAAAAAAAACTAATGGGCCAGAATATAACATGGTTGAACTTGGATTAAAGTACTTTTTCTTGATTATTTTCTAGCCTAGCTATTTACAAACAAGGCAAATGCTCAATATATCCGGCAAAACCTCCAAATATATCCCCAATATCCGATATGTACTTAGGGTCATGTACTTAAATAAGTTATGAAGTTCACATTAGCCTAGCTACCTAGAATCCTCTATAAGGTTTTCCTACAATTAATTCGGTAAAACAAATGCCCAACTTGTTTTGGGCCTTCATCATTATGAAGATATAGATCAATTACAAATAATTCCTGCTAACAATCGCACAAGTTTGAAAATAAAAAATTATATTCCTCTTCATCAATGTTTAAGACTCTTACAAAAGAGATTAGCAAAACCACTCAAGAAATTCATCAAAAATATTGTAATATAACAATAACTAATATGATGTGATTGACTATTTTTAATGAGTGACTGTATTAGTCTCATACTTATTTCAAAATTAACATTTAAGTCTTATACGTATTTTTTTGAGACAGTTTAATATTTATTAAAAAATGACCGCACAATAATAATGATTATTTTTTATGTTTCTATTTATTTTCTTGATAATTTCATCAAAATTTTCTTCAATATTTTCGTATGCACTTATTCAAGTTAAAATAAGAGAAAAATATTTCTATAGTCCCCAAACTTATAACATTAGTATACATAAGTTCATAATTTTTGGAAAGGTACATATAAGTTCCTAAAGTTTAATAACTTTGTACACATGAGTCAAATTGCTTATTAAATATTATTAAAATAATAAAAACTCATCACAAGTGATTCACGTGAGTATGTTGTTATGAGCAAAATTGGTAATTCATCCCAATAAAAATTTAAGGAAAAAAACTATTAAGCCCTAATCTCTAACTAAACGTCATTTCCATTCTCATTTTTAACCCACCTCAAACACCACTCACTTCTCACTTTTACCTTGACTCAACCATTGTTACAAGTCAAAGGAAATAACTCATGGTGAAGAGGATATGTGCTGATCAAAACATTTGAGACATGTCGAAAGATGTTTTGTATTGAGATGATAATGTCATTTTGAATATCATTTTTTAATTTTTAGGAACACAAACTGTTTTCGAATTTTCTATTAATGCACAAACTGTTTTGCTTTGGTTTGTAAACTTCACAAACTATCAATTATTTGAGGAATATAAATTGTCATATCTTTTGTTTTAGAATGCACACTTTGTAAATTGTATTATAATGTCAATTATTTATTATAAATTTTTTTAGATTGCAACAACATAGGAAACAGTAAATGAACAGGGTTAAAAAACAATAGGAATAAGAGAGGACCCTACTTTTTTAGCAAAAATAAATTGATTGAAAAACAATGGAAAATGTTTTCATTCCTGTACAAAAATAGGCGTGTTACAATAGCACTAGATTTTGATGAAAACCAAAAAAAAAAAAAAATGGTGAAAAATCAGCTATAAATGAAGAAAATTGTGGGAAACTAGTAAAATGACTACCAATACCCGTAACTAAAATACTATGTACATATCACATAATTTTTAATATTAAAATAATTAAATAAAATGTAAAATTGGATCAATGTGTCATTTCTTTTAAGAATTTAGGGACTTACTTATGTGTCCTAAAGTTATAAGTTTAGAGATTATGATGTCACCCCACCCTCAAAATAGCATCTATCTAATGCAGTTGAAAAATGAAAAAAAAAAATTTAATTTTGTCATCATACAATCACTTTTTAATAATTATCACAAAATAAATACAAGAGACACGAGTACAATTATTGCAATAAATAGTAACCATAACGGTATTTTTCTCTCTTTTAATTGATGAATGTTTTTAAAAATATTTCAAGTAATTTTTGCTAAACAATAATAAACACTTAAACAAGTATGTACATACATACAATGATTATTTTAGCTTTTTACAAATTGATAATTATTTAATTGAATACAAGTTTGAAACTTGGAAGTGAAAGCTAAGAATGTCAACAAAAAGGATACTTTAATCGGAAACTGTCCCTAGGACAGCAGCTCCGAGTAATTACAGTGATAGAGGAGAAAAAGAGAGCAGCTTTGCTTGTAACTTGTAAGTTGCTTTGGATTCTGAACTACAAGTCAATGTCCATAAACAGTGTTATTACCTTACTCATTGTGTAATTCATTTCAAAGCTCTGTACTCCCCTACCTCTGGAGCATGTAGCCCATTACTAAGGTTGTCAACTTCCCATTAATATAAGGCTCAAAACTGTCTAAAGTCATCAAAAAGGTCTTTTGAGTAGTCTACCAAATTGTAGGTGTTAATTATTTTCACCAATTATTAGGGGAAAAATTATGAGACACATGGGCAAAGCTTTCTATTACCCCTATACGCTATGTATGGATGTAATCATTCCTTCTTGTTTGTACATGTGTTATATACTGCAAGTTGCAATGCTCAAATATTTAAAACAACAGAGTTTTCAAAAAAAAAAAAACAAAAAAACAAAGATATGGTTTTAGAAAATTTGTAAAAGTTACAAGGTCTATGTTTTGGGTTCTAATGGATGCGTTAGTGGTGTAAATTATTTTAAAAATAAATAAATTATGTAATGGCATTCAATTCATACAATCCCTTGTTACAAAAATTTGAAAGCTTAGGGATAGATATAGTTAACAAAGAGATGTAACGAAAGCATTTTACAAAGACTAAATTTATATGTTTTTGCTTGTTTTAAAAGTAGTTTAAGTCAAAAGCTACATATGCGCATCGAGTTTTCAATATTATGAGGAACCGTAAACGTAATCCTCATTTGTTCAAAATAAACCAATGAATACAAAAAAATCAGACATCAATGGAGGCCAAAGCTTTAAGAAATACTCATTTGTTCCCCCAAGCACTTGGAACTTGGCAATATAACTTGATAGGTTACCTAGCTACTGTGTCTCAACCCCCAAGGAAAATAAACAAAAAGGACCTAGGGAAGGAGATAGGTGCAGGAGTAGACCATTGACCAGTTAAATTTCACATGAAAATGTTAGTAAGTAACACTCTCCATCCATCACCTAATTTGAAAGACATCATAAATTTCTAATATTTACACATTATACTTATAAAAAAAAAAATCATAGGTCAAAAGAAAAAAGCAAGGCAAGAAAGATAGAATAATTCTGAATCAGATAACTACTTAAAGTAGGTAGGTAATGAATAGGGTTAGGGTTTGAAATGAGAACATGGTGATGCTAAAGCAAATCATGTGTTTCCACACACCAACACACGGATGCATAAAGACTCCAACTTTCCCAAAGTTGTTTTTGTCTTGTTCTTAAATCTAAATGTCATTTCAAAATTAGAAAAGTTAAGGCTTTGGATAGAAAGAAATATCATAAACTTGATTGAACTTAGTTGAAGACAGCTAATTAACCAAGGAATAAATGTATTTATATATTTATATATATAATAACAGAATACACATGATAACCATGTAATTCTTATTATCCATATTAAAACAAAAACAAAAAATGGGCCTGTGAAACGGTGGTAGAGTAGGTGTTACTTGTTTGTCCAGTTTATTTTGAAATTGGTTTAAGGATATAATTATTTTGAAATTAGTGCCAAAATCTAGGCTTGAAACCCTAAGTGAGAGACTAATAATATAAGAAACTAGCTTGAAATTAAATAAAGAGAATGTTTAGCAAAAATCAAAGCCAGATCTGAAAAATGACAGAAACAGACAGATCAGATGTTGGGAAAACCATCATGAAAGAAATCTGTATAATGATGAAGCTGAAAAGGAGGGGCTTAGAAGACTGACATTATGAGACCATCATAACTTGTTCAGAAATATCAAAAAGTTTCATAACTACTACAGATTCATAAAAAGCTAGCAATTATGAAAGTTGTTCACAGACTTTAAACTTAATAAAGTCAAATACAAACTATCATTGCCCCAATCTGCTCCCTGATTAACAATACTCTAAATAGCTTTTAAAAAAAAAAAAAAACAGTGATTAATTTGTATACAGACAAAGAAACCCAGATTGACAAAAACAAAATAAAAGCAAAAGATAAGATAAAAAATCAAACCTTTACTTCATTTACGCGTAGTCGAATCCACGATGAAACCATGGCTTAAAGAATAGGGTAGCTTTGTGTGGGAGTTGTGTAATTGGGGGGAATGAAGCCTGGTCCGACGACCCTAGTGAATCAAAGACAAAAACTTTACCTTGATATTATTAATTATCATCGATCTGTTTATAGATAAAATAAAATAAAAGAGTCCTCGAGCCAGACAACATTCCCCTCAACACTTTAGCTCCACATTTGATCTTCATCGCCAATCTTGTTCAACTCTCAAATAGGTAGTTAGGTGTTTAAGTTTTCGGATCTCTCTATCTTAACATCGATTCCCCCCCAAAAGACTCGCCTATCTTCAAGGGGGTCGAAAGAGAGAGGGAAAGGTAATGAATGAATGAGAGCGATGTGGAATGGAGAGGGAGTTATAACAAAAGAAATTAAGGGAGTGGATTGAAGGCCAACGCCCAACGTCATAAAAGACAAAAGATTGGTGCAGGCACGACCCTACCCTACCAGCTGTCTTCTCTCTCACATCCAGAAAAGACCACGAACCCATGCATCTCTCTCTCTCTCTCTCTCTCTCTCTCATTCATTCAGTACTCACTGACGCTAATACATAAAAACAGTACAGTTAATGTATTGTTGACATTGGTCGTATGTATTGTATATCCACCGTTGGATTCGGCAGCTCACACTGATGTTAACATCTCGTACGAGTATTGACTATTGACGACAACAGTTACTACGCCTAAAAGAATGAGTTTTTTTTTTCCAAACTGTTAATGAGAAATTTTATTTAATAACTAACTTTTTAGCCTTGTTCAGTTCTTCTAGTGGAAAATGAGGAATGGATTAAAAGATTTTTTTCTTTTTTTTTTAATAGTTACAGCAATTTCATTCAATAATTAACATTTACATAGTTTCGCAAACAGATGAGCAATGTGACTTAAAAATCTGGTTAATGTAAAAAATAGGCAAATTTTTCTAAACAAAGAAACTTAACCCAACCATATTAAAAAAAAATTAGACAAAGCATTAGAACTACAAGGGGCAAAAACAAACATCCCTCTCAAAAGAAAAATTCAAATAATACTGAATATCAATAGGCACCACACCTAACCGAAAGCGATCAAAATTCGTAGACATGACTTTATTAATGGAAAATAATGAATCACTCTCCATGCATACTGAGAGATTATAAAAGTATAGTAGATGTTCTTCTTCTAAAAGTTTTCATGAAAGTTTTTTTTTTCAACAATTTATAATGTGATATTAAAATTATAAATTATGTATTTAAGATTTAATAATCTTAATTCTTAAATTATAAATATTTAACATGCATAATCATTATAGAATCTAATACTAATCAAAAAAATCATATGTATATATATATACTAACAATTAAAATTTTATTTTTAATATAAAATACAATTAAATTAATATCATTTTATCAAATAAAATATTTTTAATAAAATAAAGTTATATTAAGTACAATCAAATCAACATCATTTTATATTTGATAAATTTTCACTTCAGTTATTATTAAAATAGATTTGTGATGTATAATTTTAGCCTTTAATCTTAGGCATGATTGTGTTGATTGTGTCATCAAACACAGTCTATAAAAACCCAATTATTTAGTAGGTCAAGTACAATGACTCGTTTTAACCGTAGGATAACATCGAGGTTAAATAAATACGATTTGATTGAAATATTATAAATATAATTTATATGGTGAATAGAAAAGGAATCAAAAAGTAAATGAACTGAAAGTGAGTCAGAAGAGTAGTTGAGTCATTGAGTTGCCCGATAATGAAAAACTACCCATTTAAAAAAAAAGTTGGAACTTTTTTCCTCTGTTTCGTCAATTTTAAAGAGCTAATTAAAAAGGATATAGGGAATGTTTATTTATTTTTAGGTGTCGATATTCCAAGAATTGTATTTAATAAGTATATAAAAAAATATTAACTATTCTCGTAATAATTTAAATTTTTAAATAAATTATTTTTAACATAATTTTAAAACTAGAAGTCATTATTTAAAATTCAATAATTGTGATTATTAAATTTTAAGTATTCATAAAATCAATACTTGCAAAATAGTTGGATTTAAATCATCTCCTTGCTTGTTTTTTTTTTTTTCTATTTATTTTTACTTGATTTTAAATATTAAGTATCAAATATTCATTTTTATATTAATGCAATTGGTTAATTTGAGAACATTAATATAATATTTTAATTTTTAAATTAATTATATATAAACAAATAAAAAAAATTCTTACTCCAAAATTAATTAACTTTTCAACAAATTCTAAAAATATGTTAGGAAAACAATAAAACTAACACCCCTCAAAACTTCTAATTAGAATTGAACGTTCAAATTTATATTTTTACAATTAAAAAAATGTCTAATATGTTATTTTTTTTTAACACCCATTTAATTAGAATTAAACGACGATAATTTAGACCCGTTCAATATTGAACGTTCAATATTTTACGTTCAAATTGAATGTTCAATATTATTGGAGTGTTAATTTTGTTACTAAAAATTTTAAGGGTGTTATTTTTGGTAATTTTTCAAATATGTTTACAATTATAATTTTTAATGACAATTATATCTAATACTATGATATAATTAATAAAAAATAAATATTGTCATAACATTATTATTTTTTTAAATATATGATAAAATTATTTAAAAAATAAATTATTTATTTATTAAAATATTTTTTTTTTTATGTATCACGACTTAAATTTATGTTATCATATTTCTTTTTAAAAAAATAGTTATATTCTAGATCACTCCTATTAAAACATTTATTAAATTTAAAGCATATGACATTATGTTATAAAAACATTTATTTATATTGAATTTGGTTTTTAAAGTTTATCGGCTGGTGTGTCACTTTAAGTGCAGAGGCGAGGAGTTCGAGGCCGACAGATGTGGCTCAGGGGTCCATTCTCATTTTCACTCTGCCTTTTTACCCCACCCCTTTCCCTCACAAGATTAAGACTCATCAATAATACCCCAATTCCTGGGTTAGTTCTTCATATTTTATTTTTGTTTCTACTACATAATCAAGTTTTGTTTTAGTTTCCGTCAATTATGGTGGGCTTTACACTGTGTTCATGGAATCATATATATATATATTTTTTACTAATGCTGTTATTATCATAATAATAGTTATAAAGACCAATAACGTTACGTTTAACAAATTTGCGCCCATGAATTTAAATTTATATTACGTTATGCGTTAATATTATTTAAAAAATTAATTATTTTTTAATTTTTAAAAAATCTTAACATATATTACGAAATAATAGCTATGAGTAATAAAAAAAAGGGCAATGTTAGCGTTTATTAAAAAAACATAAAACTGAAAATGAACATTAAAACGAGGAAAAATTGTTTATTACTTTTGGAGCAAATGATGATTTGATATTTAAATTTAATAAAATATAAAATTAATGTAGTTATTTTTTTAAAAAAATATAACTACTTAATATTTAATAAAATTATCAAATAAAATTATTAAAAAATATATTCTAAAAATAATGAATAATATCTTCAAAAAAAAAAGTTGTAAGAAGGAGCATTTATAAGGATTTAGTGAGAATGTTGGGGAATCAAACGCATATTAATTGCTTGGAGGTAGATACCATTTAAGAGGGGAGCGCATATAATTTACAAGAAATTGGTCTTTTTTGTTTTTTTGAGTGAATAATGATGTAATATTTTAAATTAATAAAATTTAAGATTAATATAAATAATTTTTTTGAAATACAATGAATAACACCTCAGCAATTTACATTCTTTCTGTTACTAACATTTGTTGGTATTAAGTTTTAGAGGATCCTAAGTCCACAGTTTTAAAGACGTGGCTATTTCTTATAATAATTTGTGTCTAATCTATTAAAAAAATTCAATTTTTTATTTTATAGTTTAATATAACTAAGAAAAGCCAAATCAATAGGCACATCATTTTTTATTGACTATAAAAATTTACATAATTACATGTTATAAATATAATAAATAATCTATTAACAGAAAATCAACTACATAGAGTCCAACATAATCTTTGCCAAACGAGTTTTGCTCAAGAGTATGAAGCGCACGTGAACATTTAAAAAGTATATTGTTTAAATACTAATTACAAGTATTTAAGTATTTTAATTTTTTTTTAAAAATCATTAAATACATTTTATTTCAACTTTATAATTTTATATGATCAAAAGTCACGGATCGATATATAATTCGCCTCAATCTTAATAAAGAGTCCTGCACATATTTACATATTTTTCACATTATAAAGTGTGATTCAATTATAATTTTAACAAAAAGAAATTTGTGAGCTACACAAATCAGAAGTAAAGTGTTTGCTTTTCTTGAATTATGTAATTTTACTTGCAATAATTGTAAATTTTTAATGAAAATAATTATAATTTAACAACTAGGATCATTTAGGATAATAAAAATTAGAAATAATATACCTTTGAAATATTTAGTACATTATATTGAATAAGTTAAATATAATCATATTAAATTAAATTATATTAAATTGTATTATAATTAGTTAATACAATGTTTGGCGACAAGTCGTATAATATTGTCGAAAAAAATTGATTATTAATATTTAATTTATTTTTATATTTTTAAAATTTTAATAAAATATTTTAATTTAAAATAAAAAAATTTAAGATACATAATTTTATAATTGAAAATTTAGACATATTAAGTTTAATATTTAGTACGGTTTAAACCATATTTTTTGATTGTATAATTTTTTTTACATAACCGTACTATTTTTATACTTTATGATAAAATTTAATTTTTCAATTGAATTGTATAAAAATTATATAATTAAGATTTTTAATATTATATAACAAATTCTATTCTAAACTAATAGCTAGGCGAACATAAATTTACATAAAATTGATCCATAGAATTATGAGTCGAGTATACGTATAGAAAATAAATTATGCAATTCATAAAGAATATTATTTTATATTTTTCAAAAATTAGTTTTTATTTAAAATTTAAAACATTAAAATATTCACGCATACATGGTATTGGCCAACTCAAAAATAAGTTTTCACTTTAAGTTTTATTTTTATTTTTATTTTTTTAACAAAGCAATCGCTTATATTATCAAAAAGATGAATTTCTTTTTTCTAAAAGGGTGCCCGGAAGATCTGTTGCCCCGCCTAAAATTGACCCACATTCACCTCCAAATTAAGCTCTCAGTCTCTCTTTCTCTCTAATTGTTGTACAATACTTCAACAGAGTGACAAACGGAGAGGACGACACTGGCTCCAGTTTTCAACGCTTTTGACATCTTTGAAAATTGTGCACTTTATAAAAAACACAAAAAAAATTAGAAAGAAACAACACGTAAAATGTCAAATCCCTGTGTATCCAACCAAGGTTGTCTGCTTTTCAATTATTATATTTTATATTAAAAATAATATTTTAATAATATTAAAATTTTAACATTAAATATTAAATAATTATAAATTATTTTAATTTAATTTAAATAATATTTAATTAAATAAACTAAAAATAATAATATATTATTTAAATAATTATACTATTTTTCTTATTATAAATTATAAATTTTGCTTTTTTTATTTTACAAAAACTTCTAAACAACGCACACATTGATTATTGATACCAAAGAAAGATACACATTTAAATTAGAAAATTTATATTTTCATAGTATAAAATACTAATATTACATTAATCAATGTTTTATAGAACAATTTTATGTTTTAAGATATCTAAAAAAGTAATTATTTTTTACAATATAAATTATTTATTTTGCACTTATAATTAGTTATATTTTAATAATATTAACGATGGATAAAATTATTATTAATAAAAATTATTGTAATAATAATAATTTAAGTTTTAATAATATCAATATTGAAATACTATTTGGCAATAGTAAAATCTTCTCTAGCAATAACATGGATACCTTAAATTATCATAAATATTTTTGTTCATAAAAAAAAAAAAAAAATCTCAGAGCCCACTCACTTATATCTTAATAATATGCTCATAATGTGCATTTCTCTATCAATGTCTATCTCTGTCTGCATGTTGAAAATAGAACTCGGGAATAGTTGTAGACTTGTAGTAGTTGAAAAGGAAAGCATGTTAAAAAATAGAGAAAAAGGGAAAAGGTTTATTGGACTTTTTGTGCATTAGCTTTTAACTATTGTTATATAGATTAAATTATTTTATATATAAATTAATATATTATTTATTAATTAAATATAGTGTTAAAAATATATGATGATAAAATAATTATGAAAATATTTATTATTAAAAAAATTATGATAATAAATTTTTTTTTTTTTGTTGTTGAAAGAATTACTAATAATAAGTTAATTAAAGTATATTATATAAAATAATATATTTTTAAAAGCCTATCGGCACACAAGTCAATTTGGTCATATCTAGTTAGACTCTAGAGAGAGAATAAAAAACACAGGGAGTACATACACATCCTCACAGAACATCACAACAAAATCATACATTTACTCACAGCCAAACATAAGAAGACATGGATTTTATCATTTATAGTAATCTAAAACCCATGAATTTGGCTTGGTCTCATTTAGTCAAAGCTTAATTTCTAGTACCCCACGTCTTCACATGAACGATTCAATTTTTTAAGTCCACATGCATTCTTTTTGGTTTTATAATGATTAAAGAAGATGCTTTAAATGATATTGAAATTAAACATATTATCAAATATATTTTTATAAATAACTTTATTAATTTCTCATTCATTAATGTGTATCTCACATACTTTTTAAATTTTTTTACTATATTACTAAAATATCCTTTTATAAATAATAAAGTAAAATAATATTTATTATTTTACTATGTTTTTATGGTTAAAAAATAAATTTTCAATTTAAATAAAAAATACATAGAAAAAAAAACTTATTTAAATTAAAAAATAATTTTAAAAATTTAATCTAACATTATGATTTTTTTTCCTTCACTCCTATCCCTTCATCTCTCTCCGTTACCTTATTTCTTTATTTTTCTACATACTCCAAAATTTTCAATTATTGTTCACATTTATTGACTAAAAAATTAATTAACTAATTATTTAGTTGAAAAAAATTAATTAATTTGGCAACGTTATGAATCATTCTTATTCCAATTCATCTTCACTATGATTACTTTTAATTTTCATTTTGAATTAGTAAACTCATTAGATCACGGTTTGGTTTGGGGCAATTAAATTGGGAATGAAATCATTTTCACATATTTTCATATTTGATTATATCATTAATAATGAATGAAATGAAAATGATTACCAATAAACAATGAAATATCATTCAACCTCCTCTCCTTAGGAAAAGTTATTCATTTCTCATCTTATTCTATATAAAAAAAAAAATATTATCAAATATTACCCTCAAATACAATTCAAAAAACAAAAAAAAATTTACTTTTTAGTTCCAACTCTCAAAATTTTTATTGCACCTGTTTTTTTGTTCCTTTTTCTTCTTCTCTCTAAACAGCTATTGCAACTTCTTTTTTTTCTTTTTTCTGAGGGTATATTGTTATTCTCACTTTACTTTTATATTGCAATTGTTTTTAATGTAATTTCTAAAGAACATTGAGTTAAAATAAGTAATATAAAATTGATTTATCATAAAATAATAGATTATACATATATCATAAAATAATGAAATTAATTTTATGTTAATATATTATTTAATTATTTTGCAAATAATATGAAAGAATGCTTTTTTTTTTTTTTTTTTTTTAAGATTAAGTAATATTTTTAAGTTACAATTATTTAGAAAAATAATAATTTTTAGTAATATATTTTGTTTGAAGGAGAAAGAATCAATTTAATGACATTATTTAAGTTTCAGTAAACATAAGGTATTAAGGCAATATATATATTATTTTCGACTTCATTCTAATTGTAAACCAAATTCTACAATACTAATTTTTCTTTGACTTTAGTGGTTAAATCAAACATTCAAATAGTAATATTATTTCATTTACATTCAATTCTATTGCTATTATCATTTTCATTACTTTTTTCATTTTGCGAACTAAATATGCCCTTATTATTATTGTTTTAGATCAAATTAAGTCCATACTTAACTTGCTTCTTTTTAAAATAGATAGATGGGACTCCCTTTAAATATTAAATGCTTAAATAAGATTTTAATCTTAAGTATCCTATTAATTTCAATTACAAAATTCATTAATAATATCCGGTTCTAAAATATGTTGACAAAAGCCTATGCAAGGATTGTCAAAGGAAACAACGTACTCACAAGTCACAACAATATAGAATGAGTACATGTTATTGTAAACTTGCGATAAATAGCTGCAAGACCTGCATGGAAACACTATATATGTTGACGTAAGGTTAATTCTTGGTTGAGTCATTGTTTTCAAATTACTGAGACTAGATCGATGATCGACCTGATTATATTGATGACATTGTACTAGCCAATTTGATCTGCAAGACTGCAAAGTTAGCCCTAAGACAATGCCTACAATGTTTAAGGGTCAACTTGTGCATATTCTTGCATGGGAGGCCGAAATAGACAACAAGAGACTGGCTGACTAGCTGGCAAAAACATGTTTTGGATGCTAATTGATGTTAGTTGAAAATCACAATAATAGCATTGAGTGGGCTTTTTTTGCTAAAATATTCATTGAGTGGGCTTCTTGGCCCAGAATCAGTAAAGAACGATGTGTACTACTACTACCAAGTACCAACTACCAAGCATTCTATATTGGGCTTTACGATCTAATATACAAGAAAATGAAAATTCATATAATTTAGGCTGTTTGCGAATTTGTTTGAAATAACTAAAATAAATTAGAAATATATGATTGACTTATATGTTCACTTTTTATTCAAAAATATCATTTTTCATACGAGTTCAATTTATAACGCTTTAATATATTTACTTTTTTACAATTGGGATATGTTATTTACTATACATGTATACAATGGGTAGGAATCTAAGGAAAAAAAAAATAGTATTTGAATTAGAATGTGGGTATATAGGATAATTTTAAAAAAAAAAAAAACTAAGTTAAAGGCCAAAAAAATTGATATCCTCAAAGTGTGGGTATTCATTTGTCAAATTTGTTATTTGTAAAGTAAGACATTATAAATATTGCATTAATATTATTTTAAGTAATATAAGACACTATATTTTTTATACACTTATTTCTCAAAATATTTTTGTCAAATACTCTATAATTTTTTCACCGGCACAACTACAATATATTTTATTATTCTTCGAGCATAACAATTCCAAACTAGCCATTTGCATCGGTTATAGGGTAAATATCTGAAGAATCTTCTACTACGATGTATACAATAAGTATTCATATTTACTGTTTACTGTAGTTCTCTTAATAATCATACCAATAATTGTATTAAAAAAAAAAAGGTCATACGAAAAAGACTTTTCTTCGTCAAGTCATAAATAAACCAATTAATTATTTTTGAATATTTTTTAAGTGCGAACAAAAGGGAAAAGAAATACGAATAACAAAAGAAAAAAATTACATAAAAAATATAAAATAGAAGAAAAAGTGTTCTTATAAATCCTAAACTTAACTTACATTTTTAAATATTTTAATCCTTAAATATTCAATTATTAAAACTTTAGGACTTCAATATAAAAATAAATACTTAAATTATTATATTTTAAATACTTTAATCTTTAAATTTTATTATAATCAGATATTTTAATTCTTAAATTTAAACTAAAATATAAAAATAAATAAATAAAATTTAAATATATTAATTGAAAGTTCAATTGCTAAACGTTTTTTGAGTTTATATAGAAATCTTGGTGTCACATAAAAAAAAAAAAAACTTGCATACTGCAAAACGACATCGTGATGAAACGATACCGCTTTGACAATGGCTTCAAAGGCAGTGGCCGCTGCTTCCTTTTGTCTTCTTTAACAAGTCCGGTGACTTAGGGCTCAGCCTGTCCAGGTTTATAGCATCGCCAAGATTTACGAATGTCTGTCTTTCTTACTTGTTCAGTAAAAATGGTGGTTTAGCTATAACTTCATAAAACAAACAGATAGAGAGAGAGAGTGAGCAAGATTGAGAGGAAACGAGAGAAGTGATGAACGACCTCTCCAATGCAGCTCTAATAGACCACCATTGCAGTAACTGTAAGCCTGTACCTTCTTTGGCCCTTTACATTCTGTTGCCTCTCTTCTTATTTGGCTTTAGCGTCTCCATTTTCATCCTCATCGTCGTTCACAACGCCTTCTTTCTTGTCTTCTTCCTCTTCCTTGCTGCTCTCGTCCTCACTTTCATTTTCTGGAATACTCGTTGCTGGAGAACCAAAGCTGCTCTCCATTTCTTCTTACGCTCTCTTCCCGACTCTGACCTTCGTCTTGCTCAGGAGGGTCAGCTCGTTAAGATCACTGGGGTAATATTTTCTATTTTCCCTTGCATTGGTTACTCCTATTATTTCGTGTGGTGCGTTCTATTTTTCTTGTGCTGCATTATATGAATTTTTAATTTGGTTATTTAATTTGTGGGAATTAAAATAATTGGTTACTGCTCCTAATTGCTTGGTTGCAAAATGGAGGTTAAGACTTATAAATTAGCTTGATTTTTCTTATTTCTTATGAACAGAATAATTAATTAACTAAATATTTTGGAAATTTTGGGTTAACTGCACCCACCTAGAGTTGTTTTCTTCTTGGACCCTGAAGATGAAGATTCTTTGACCTATAATCTTTCAATTTGTTTTGTTTTCATTTTATTAAACTTTAACTATTAGGCCAATAGAATGAAGCTGTATTCACAAAATAAAAATTGATTTGCTGATATCTTAGTGGCTTCGACGCTTACCTTTGCCTTTGTTTTGTTTCACCCTGGTTTTAGCACAATCAGTAAATGAATCTCTTCGGCATCACCTTCTTTTTATTGTATAAAAAAAAAATTAATATGCAGTACACACTCTCCATTTTTGTAACCTTTTTACTTCGATGCTTCAAGCTTGCAGTGAAAACTAAGGCTTGGGACTAAAAAAATGTGTAAATGACTGCCACTAAGAACTGTTCATGCGACTTCTTTCAATATTTATTATTTTTTTCTCATGTTTTTTAATCCTTATTGTGGATTTACTGGTCATTTGATTTGCAATTTATCCTTTAAAAGTTTAAATTTGTAATTCTTTCCCTATTTTGATGGAGTTCCTATCACGTTAATTTTTTTGTGATCTCAGTTTGCATCATGTGGGAGTGTCTCTCTTGACTCTTCATATGAAAGGGCTCCTCAATGTGTCTACATTTCAACTCTTTTGTATGAATACGGCGGATTAGCTGTAAGGCCACTGAATGTCTATAACTCATGCTTCCAGTGGTATTTAGCATATTGTGAGGTATGTTGGTTTTTTCAGAAGTCATGTAGATTTGCTAATTTGGTGTTGCTTTCGTTTCATATTTTAATGTATGTCTTTTAGGTTTACAATATCTATAAATGTTGTCTCTTTGATCTTTTCAAACAATGAATGTTAATTGCACAACAAAAGAGAGAAGGGGGGGGGGGGTTATTTTTCATGATCTCTGCGGAAAAATGAATAACCTCATGTTTCCTGCTACCTTTAGTGGTGATGTTTTCCATCAGAGCCGCATTTTATTTCAGATAAATCGAACCATGTTACGTCTTATAATTGGTAATTTCTCCCTGCATTGCATTTGATCTAGTTTCTACTTATCGCTTATTTTTCTCTTAATTGTTACCTCATTTTTCTTTATGCGTTCAATGTTTATTGTCTCCATAACTGTTTAAATTGACAAGCTAATGAAGATTATCTAGTTTGGTTCATGTCAACAAAGTTTCTGTTTCTCTCATAATTTGAATACTAATACCCTTCTATTAGATCATGGGTTCAAAAGCTAGTTAGTTGGACCAACACATCTGGCAATTTCAGATTAAGAATCTGAGGACCAGTCATAACATTGTATAGATACTATCATACTAGGCAAGGTCAACAAGATGGTTGTGTGTGATGATAAGATGGTGACATATAGATCGGCGATATGTTCATAATTCCACCTCTTAGTTTCGTGTTAAACTTGGGGATCAACTAATGAAAATTAGCACGGTGCATTTGAACCTAAACTTTTCTTGAACCATGTGCTTGTTTTCTGAAACGTGATTCACTCTATGCCATCTTTTTGTAACTGTCATTTGTCTGCTTGGGATTTCCACCTGACAGAGGTTGTCCACAGACTTTTACATAACTGATAAGAAGTCTGGCATCAGAGCCATTGTGAAAGCTGGTTCTGGTAGTAAAGTTATTCCATTGGTTGTTGAGAGTGAACTCGTCAACACTACAAGACAGTGCAGAAGTCTGTCACCTTATTTGAGGAAATGGTTGAGGGAGAGAAACCTCTCAATTGAATCCCGGCTGCTGCATCTAGAGGAGGGGTAATCTACTTATGCAATTAACATAATGTCAACATTTAATTCTTACCACTGCTTCTTAGAGCTTATTTGCTCTACATATTTTGCATGGATCTTAGCAGGTATGTACAGGAAGGCAGCTCCGTGACGGTCGTTGGAATTTTTCACCGAAACGAAGACATGATCATGATTGTTCAACCGCCAGAAGTTATCTCCACTGGATGTTTATGGCGAAAAATGCTTCTCCCAGTTGACATTGATGGACTAATCTTTAGTGTTTCACATATCCCTGGCCTTATTTTCAACCAAGATCCCATGCAAAACCAGGAGCAGGAGTGCTAATGCCTAATCCACAGATAACTAACGTTAGGACATAACTGAGATTTTTTGTGCAAAGCTTAAAATTACAACTATTTTACAGTATGTCATACACTTGGGGGTGTATCAAAGGTAAAAATGACATAGGGTAACTCTAAGTATATATTGTGAAATAGTTGCAATTCCAGACCTATATTAGAAGGTTTCTGTTTTTTCCCCCTTTCTCTTGAGTGATATAGTATAATTTATAAACTATTATCTTTCAACTTTCTGATCTCTTCTCACTGTTGTATAGTCACTGTGACAACTTGATTCTGTTTAACTGTGAATTTACTTCAACACCGTTTAAACAATGTCGTTTTTTTGCATGTGTATACAACAAAATTAACTTTTTAGCCAAAGAACTCCTTTAGAATGCTTGTATTGCCAACAGCTGTCTACTAGAGCGGCAAAAGTGTGAAATTTCTTCGGTGAGTTGTTTTTTTTGTTCAATTCCTTGCCAAAAGAGCTTGTACTAAGATAGCAATGTTGATAAAAGTTATTTCTTACTGCTCTGTGAAAAAACTCATTTCCTCTAAAGGCTCTAAGCTTTATGGTGCTCTCCTCCCAACCCCTGTGTTGGCTTCTATTCTCATCTTGGTTTCTATTTCTTGTGCTCTCTATTCTTTCTGATTTTTTTTTTTGCCCTAAGTTTCTTCTTCGCTTGCTTAATAGTCGGCCATGGATGATTTGAGATCTTGCATTGATCAATTGGATCTTATGATTGACATTGGTGATTTAAATGAGCGTGAGAAAGGAGTTCCAAAGTCTGCAATATAGCTGCACAATTTCTGTCTCAAAGGCCGGTGAACTTGGACTCACAATTCTGAGTGCATCGCAAAAGTTGGACTCGAATTGGAGGTCTTGTTATGAAGGTAGTGGACCGAAGTACTTTTATCTGCTATTTTGAGGATGAGAAGGAGCTATTACGAGTATGGTGCCATCTAATCTTGTTTTTGAATTTACTCTAATTTGGATTTAGATCCATGATTTGCTTATGGATCGGAGGAAAGAGATCATTGTGAGGGTATTATAAAGTTTGTTGGCTCTATGATTGAACTTGATAAGTTTTCTTTTGGTTGTGGATCCAGATCAATTGTCTACAACCTGCAAAGATCAATTCAAGTGGATGATTTACAACAATTATTAGTGAGGAAAGTAAGAAAGAGTTAAAAATTTTGTAACGTAATTGATTGAAAACTTAATTAAAGAATTTTTTTAGTGATTTGCTCTTTCTTCTATTATTCTCTATTTATTTTCAATTTCTATGAGTCAATGGATATGATTTTAAATATTTATGAATTTATATTTAATTTCATAAATATGATTGGTTAATTATCTTTCAATTAAAATTGTAGGTGTGTAAGTGAATGTAGTTTTTATTTTTTAATTTTAAAAGTCTGTGATTTGCCTTGGCAAGAGGGTGCTAATTATTCGGTGCTTATTTTATTGATTAGTTTTTATTGATTGCTTGATCATCTATTGATAGGATAATAAACTGAGATTAATGTTGAAAAGATTAGTTGATGTTTGATTAAATTTGAATAATGTGTGTTTAATTTGAATATAAGGATAAGAATTAAAATTGTAATTACAATTAATATATAAATATATAATTGTCTCACATAATCCAAAAAAATTGGTGCATTAAATATTGTTCTTAGACTCAGTTGTGCATTGAGCTATAGGAATTATAAACATTGTAGATTCAGAAGAATTCATTGTAATTTTTGAATTCTGGCTACTGATACATTTTTTCATAACATCGCTGCAACATTCGTGCTCTGACTGCATCACTTATTATATTTGTAATCCTAACTGATTTATCCACTTGAGATTCTAGTTATTCTTCTTATTGAGTTTTGTTTTAATATTCTTACTCTTATTATCACTTATTAATTTATTTTATTTTATTTTACTACACAAAAATCCCATATTGATTTTATTAGTTAATTTTTACAATACTTTCTAATATTTCAATCTTTATAGTAACGATCTTTCTTATCATTATATTGCTTATTTACGACACGTATACTTGCGTAGATCTTTAACGTAGATCTTAAAACTTAAAAAACTAACCTAATTAGATTGGTTATAGGTTTTTATTTTATAAAATTGATAAAATTCAAACTGATTTACATTTATTATAAATAAAATTAATTTTTTAATAATATTTATACATATTAATTAGTTTATCATTTTATATAAATTTTAATTTCTAAAAAAAACTTAATTTTGTACTTTTAAACTTAAGCTAGTAAGAATTCAATCTTAATTTGAATAAAGCATATTCAAGAAATATAACATAATTATTATCAATTTGATAAATAATATAATATTTTTATGTTGAAGGGATATTAACCAAAGGAAATTAATTAGGGTTGTTGACGCGGTAAAAAATTCCTTTCGTTCTCAGATTTTAATACTATATCATAAATCTCTAACGGATAATGGGGACTTCAAACCAAAAAAAAAAAGATGATCCAAGCCGGATGGATCCAAGAATTTTTTTTTAGGTGGGCTAATATATATTAAAAAAAATTATTTTACAAAAAAAATTTATTTATAATATCAAGATTTATAACTAACATTAAAAAAATATATAAACTTAAAATATATATATAAACTTAAAAAAGAAAACAACAATTTATTTAAGTTGTTCCAACGATATTTCATAAAATTCATCAATTATCAAATAAGATTCAACAAACTAACGAAATAATAGTCAACTATTATGAAAAAATACAGAAAATAATAAAGAATTTAATAAAGATTTTATAGAAATGTTTTTAGCATGTATGAAAATAAAAATGAACAAAATAATTTTGTCACAAGAGCAAACATAAATCATAAGAGAAAAATTAAAACTCTTAGAAAATGTAAAAACAAAAGAAATTTTTATAAAGGAATATAAAGTTTTTATGAACTTTATTCTAGAAAAATTAATAGAAAATCTTTAAAAATACAAAAAAGAAATAAGTAATACAGAGGATAAAAGAAAATAAAATTACTAAATTTTTGGGGAAAAAAATAATGAATTTTGACTTAAAAATATTTAAAATAAAACGATTGGATAAAGAAATAAACCTTTATAAAATTAAGGGCAAAAGTGAAAAAGGAAAAAACACCCTAAGGGTATGTAAATGGAATCTCATGAGGGATGTAAGTAGAACACTCGCACAAAACCAAACCATTGCGATTGGGCTAGTTATCTAGCCCATTTCAAATAGTAGTCGAGATCCTCCTTATTCAAATGTTTGGGATTCAAGCTAATAGATTGAAGAGAATAAGAGATACTAAGTTTTATATAACTATGAGAAAGCCTCTAGGAGACTAAGACGCATGATAGCGCATTGGGGTTGTACCCTCTGAATGACTGTAGAACATCGAGAAATTTTGTTGAAGAAATTTCTTTTGAAGCTCATGCTAATAGCACTATCAGACGGGTTTTTCTGTCTCTTAAGATTGACTAACTCATGTATAATAATGCAAGTGCTGTTCATGTTGAAGAAATTCCTTGAATGTAGTCCACTGATTCTTTGGTTTTTCCTTGTGTATCCAAACATGCCAAAGACACAAGTGCAATTTTAATCAGCTTTCAACAATTAAAGTGTGTTTCAACCAAGCTAATAATTACCAAAATAAGACAATAAATAGCTTAACGAAGAATCCAAATCCTTCATAATACATGTTTATTCGTAGTTTTCATTTGGCTGAAACTATTGTCAATACAGAGATTAATATGACAAATATCAATACATTATCAGCTACATAGAATGGAAAATTTGATCTAGCACAAATCAATTATTGTTATTATATATTTCTCTTGATCTTCGTCCTTCCCAAACTTTGATATTATTTATAAATTTTTTGCTTGTGTTATATCATTGATAAAAGAGTCAAGATTGGTATCAGATGATCCACTTCTTTCAATTGCTCTACGACACAAATCTCTAACATCTTTCGCTCTTTTCCTTATTTCTTTCCCCTCGTCACTTTCCAAGTCCATACATTTCTTGACCAATTTAGCAATTTCTTCACTTGTCACCAAATCATCATTTCTATATTGTGCTCTAATACTCCATCCAACCTTCCAATCTTCCACAATTGCCTTACATTACTTAGTTGATCAGCCTGTATTGGTAAAGTAAGGAAAGGAACACCTGCAAAAATACCTTCTTGAACAGAATTCCACCCACAATGACTCCAAAATCCTCCAACTGAAGAATGGCATAAAACTCTCAATTGGTCACACCATGGTACTAATAGTCCCTTATCACCACAAACTTCCTTCAATCTTTGAGTTTCACCTCCTCGTACCACCCAAATAAACCGAACACCACTTTTGCCCAAACCAGCAGCAATTTCATCAATTTGAGCAGTAGAAACAGAAAATGCACTCCCAAAAGAAATGTACAAAACAGTACTAAATGATTGTCGATCGAGCCATTGAAAATAGTCGACTTCACGACTATTGATTGTACTACTCTGATATAGTTGTGGGTGTCCTAATTTGAAGTGAGGTATTGCAGGGCCAATAACGTGGATTGAAATGGAGAATTCTTTTCTTAAAGAATCATATTTTTGAGATTCAAGTTCATATATGGAAGAGATTAAGAGGTACTGTACTTTGGCCACCAAAGTGTGAGCTTTTCGTGCATACCCAATCAATTTTGAGTACTTCATATTTTCATCAGATTTTCCTGTCGCAACAAAACAATTATTAAAAAGTATTAAAATTTGTCATTTCTGAATGAATTCATCTTAGTTAATACATCTTTTTGTTCTTATTTCGACTCGTGTATATATATATATATATATAAAATAAACATTTTGAATTTAAAATCTACCTACGCACTTAAATCTTAACTAAAAGAACAAGAAAAGTTGTCTAAAAAGTTTACTGATCAATTAGTTTTTGTTCAAATTTTTAAATTAAAATATACATGTAATTTAGTTGTCTGTTGATTTTATAACCTGGCGATGAATCAACCGAGGCATTCTCGTCTCCCATAGATCCAAGTCTAACGTCTATGAAGACAGAGATAGACATTGGCCAATATGAAGCGACCGGGATATTCCTCCGACAACCGACAGCAATCACCCAAAACAATAATGTATCAGCAATTATAACACTAGGAGAAGGCATATCAAGCCGATCCAACAATTTCTCAAAAGGAGCTTCCATTTTCGTCATAACAGCTTCATAGAAAGCGTCTAGGTCGTTGGCTGCAACTTTTTCAGAAGGAATAACGTTAGGAATCGAAGTAAGCCGAATGTTATCTAGCCTCGTAATTTCAGACTGTAGCAAGCCCATCCACTCCTCAGTGACAACAAAAGTGACAAGAATTTCTCTGTTTTTAGAGACTAGAAAATTGCAGAGGTTCAACAACGAGTTTATGTGGCTTAGGGCTGGATGGGGGATGGCCACTATGTGGTGAAGAGTTCTCGTCTGAATTGGAATGGAATCCATGTGTGTTGAACCCGGATGTTACAGAGCTCTCTCTCTTTTCGGGCTGGTAGGCTTGAGATAATAATTCGACGGCTTAAATTCAAGATTGGATTTTACTATTATCTGCAGATTTTCTTTTTTATATGCACATGTCAGTAACATAGCATCTTTTTAGCTCACCTATTTTTAAATTTTTTCATACTTTATTTTCTATTACATTAATTCATCTTGTACCATTCACTAATATATACGTTACTTATATTCTCAGTCTTGCAAGTGAAGTATTGCATTTCTTTAAAAAGAATTTTTACCCATGCACAGATGATATTAACTAGTGAACACTTCAAACTTCTTTATAAAGTAACTAATATTACCTCCTTAACTGGATTATATATATTCACGAAACTACTAAATTTGTCAAAATCAACTTATCTATTAAATTATAAATTTTAATAATTATCTAACATTTATGATATATAATATGATAATCATTTAATAATTACGATATAAAAAAATTAAAATATGATTTGAATTATGTAAAATTTATAAAGTAGTGACGAATAATCACTTCAACACTATGAAATTGATTTTGTAGAAACTCAAACTATATTATAAAATTATTAACAATAAGATAGTTCAATTGGTATTCCAACAAAATCATATGTGAGAAAATTTGGGAGGTGAAACTTTTTTTATAAATAATAATAAAAAAAAAACTATATTATAGAATTATTAGAGAGATTACATTTTGAATTTGTACTAAATAAATAATAATAATGTGATGCTATATATGTAAAATTGGTATAAAAGAATATATTTCTGGAATACAAAAATTGATCGTTGATGTATGTTTATATATAATACATACCATAGTTTTCTCCTACAAGTAAGCTAACTAATTAGGAAAGAATATATACAGGGAGTCAAATAATATAACATTCCTATTTTGTTATACAATCCCTAAACTAAAGGATAATTTTTGATTCTCAACACTCCCCCTCAAGTTAGAGAGTGGATGTCAAGAACTCCCAACTTGCGTGACATACTAAACGAAATCATCTTTACCCAATGCTTTTGTGAAGATAACTGCTATTTGTTGGGAAGAAGCAACATGCTTTGTAGTTACAGAACCATCTTGGATTTTGTTTCTGATAAAATGACAATCCATTTCAATGTGTCGTGTTCGCTCATAAAAAACAAGATTTGCTGCTATATGTAACGCAGCTTGGTTGTCACAATAAAGTATCGCTGCTTGCCGATGTGGCAATTGAAGATCTCGTAACAAACTACGCAACCAAGTCAGTTCACAACAACCACCAGTCATAGCTCTGTATGCTGCTTCTGCTGAAGAAAGTGAAACAATTTTCTGTCTCTTTGATCTCCAAGAAATCAAGGAGTTTCCAAGAAAAACACAATATCCAGTGGTAGATCTTCTGGTGGTTGGACAACCTCTCCAGTGAGAATCACAATAAGCTCGCAACTTCAAATCGTTTTGAGCTGGAAAAAATAAACCTTGTCCTGGAGTGTTTTTTAGGTATTTTAAGATGCGCAAAGCTACGTCCATATGAGGTTTACGTGGCTCATGGATAAATCTACTGAGCACATGCATTGCATATGTAATGTCTGGTCTCGTGATAGTCAACTAAATCAAACGACCCACTAACCTTCTGTACTTGGCTGGATCTTTAAGAAATTCACCTGTGTCAGATAATTTCAAATTCTGTTCCATGGGAAATAAGACAGGTCGTACCCCAAGAAAACCACTATCTTTAAGGATGTCAATGGTATATTTCCTCTGAGAGATGCTAATACCTTTCTTTGAACGCGAAACTTCTATACCCAAAAAGTATTTAAGGTCACCGAGATCCTTAATGCAGAAGCGGGTATGAAGAAAACGTTTAAGAGAATTAATGGCACCCAAGTTATTCCCTGTGATCAATATATCGTCAACATAAATCCAGAGAGCAATGAATGACTTTCCTCTTTGGCACGTGAATAAGGAATAGTTTCCTTTGGATCGAGTAAAACCAGCAACTTGAATAGCTTCAGAAAATTCAAGATTGGATATTACTATTATCTGCAGATTTTTTTTATATGCACATGTCAGTAACATAACATCTTTTTAGCTCACCTATTTTTAAATTTTTTCATACATTATTTTCTACTACATTAATTCATCTTGTACCATTCACTAATATATAGGTTACTTATATTCTCAGTCTTGCAAGTGAAGTATTGCATTTCTTTAAAAAGAATTTTTACACATGCACAGATGATATTAACTAGTGAACACTTCAAACTTCTTTATAAAGTAACTAATATTACCTCCTTATCTGGATTATATATATTCACGAACTATTAAATTGTCAAAATCAACTTATCTATTAAATTATTATTAAAATTATAAATTTTAATAATTATCTAACATTTATGATAAATAATATGATAATCACTTAATAATTACGATATAAAAAAATTATAATATGATTTAAACTATGTAAAATTTATCAAGTAGTGACGAATAATCACTTCAATTCTATGAAATTTTTACAAACTCAAACTATATTATAAAATTATTGGTAATAAGATAGTTCAATTGATATCACGATAAGATTATATGTAAAAAAATTTGAGTTTGAGAGGTGAGATTTTTTTATAAATAATAATAATAGTAAAAAAATTATATTATAGAATTATTGGAGAGATTACGTTTTGAATTTGTACTAAATAAATAATAATAATGTGATGCTATGTTACAGAAAAATCTATAGTTGAATTTTCTTTTTATCACGTTTTCTAATGGTTTAGCTGGGTATATGATAGTGTATGTATGTATGTATAAACCGAATCAATGTATTAGTTGTGAACGTTAAATAATAAAATAATTATATGATTATTTATTACAAAAATTAAATTAAATTTTATCGTATAAATTAATTTAATTTAATATATAAGTTATATTAAAAACCATCTTTTTCCGTTCGGATTTCATTGTCTAGTCAAGCTAGAATAAAGTCCATTAATTTTTTGTGGTCCAAAAGTACGGGAACATCAATTTTATGTTAACAATAATATATAAAAAAATTATGAAAAAGTAATAAAAATAATACTTTTAAATTTTTTAATAATAAAAATAATATTTTTATTTAAATTATATATTTTTATAATAAAAAAATGAATGTTATATTATTTTATTTTGAATGTCCGTTTAATTGAACGTCTTTTAAATTAAATTACGATAATTTAGACTCGTTTAATGTTAAATATTATCTAATTAAATATCGTTCAATAATAATTAAATTATGATAATTTTGGTAATTTTTTAAAAACTAATTAATGAGATGATGACAATTTGATCACTTTATTTTTATAAATTAAATATATTAGTTATTTTTTTAAAATTGATGGACATTGTAACTTAATTATGATAAATATGAACATTTTTGTTATTTCTTGCTAATATTATTTTTTTGGATTTTTTTTTGAAAAAAATTAATTTTAATGATTTAAATCTTACTTGATAGATATTTTAAGAAAAAAAATCTCAAAATTAAAAAATTAAAAATTAAAATGATAAAATCTAACTTAAAATAATTAAAACATTTATATTTATAATAATTAAATAATTAATAATTTAATAGATATTAATTTTTTAAAAATAATTAATACATTTAAATTATAAAAATCAAGTGATCGATGCACTTCTTCTAAAGTGTAATCGAGCCGGCGTACGTATACCAATTGAAAAATGCAAGCATAACAAAATTTGTATGCATTTGTGTATCATGTTTGTTACATAATATTAAATATTTTAATTATTTAATTTTTATTTAATTATAAATAATACAATTATGTAAAAAAGTTATACAATTAAAGAATACGGGTCTAAATTTTATAGAATACTTAACTTAATCTATTTTAATTTTTAATTATAAAATTATATATTTTAACTTTTATTTCATCTCAAATTTAAAATAATATTTTTTATTTTTAAAAATATATTAAAAAATTAAAAGTGAATTAAATTTTATAACAAAAAAATAATTTATATATTAAAATATTTATAATCAGTTTTATCCGACTATATTATACAATGTCATCAAAATATTATATACACTAATTATAATATAATTTAATACAGCTCAGTTCAATACAACTATACTTAACATATTCGACACAATGCACTAAATATGTCGTCGGTGATAAATATTAAAATTATTAAAAAAATAATTCATTTTTATTTTGCAAAATAATTATTTCACATATGATCATATAAATAATTAAGTGTAAAAATAAGGAATGATAAACAAAGAAAATAGTATATCAAGAAATATTAACATAAATTAACTTAAATGAGCATTTTAACTTGATCAAAAAATTTAAAATTAATCTCATTAATGTCACATATTTATTAAATATTGTTTAAAGAATTTTTTTCTTAAGTTGTATTATTATTTAGTTTTAAAGAATATTTTTAAATTTTTATTTAATTTATTAAATTTTCTTAAGTTGTATTAATTTTCAATAATTCGTTATAAATGATTAATTATCACTATTAGGTAGAAGTTTTTCTTTTATAAATGATTTTTATTTTATTATTTTTAATTTCTTGCTTCTATAAATAGGTAAGCCCTCTAACATGTAAAGACATATTATAATTGAATGAAAAAAAATATTGAATTTTTAAACTCTTGCTACAATCCTTCCATGTTTTCTTGGGAATAACGAACTTTGGATACCATAATCGATGAATAATAATAAGTGATTCAACGATTGTTAGGAACGTGCTCCTATTCTGGCGTAATGTAGTGATCTTCATACATGCTTCCTATGTTAGTTAATATCAATCTCCTTCAACATATAACGAATTCTTATCACTCTTGATGGCTTTCAAAATGAGGTATATGAACTTGAACACATTACTCGAATTAGAAGTTCTAATTTAGAATGATGATTGATGCGGATAATACAATAAAAATCGTGTTAACTCTTTACCAAATACAACAAGACTTTGTTGTTGAAGGAAGGGATATTATTCATGTCAAGAGTAACAATCTAAGGCTCGTATTAGGAAAAAAAAAAATGAGAGATTTGGACAAATAAAATGTAATTGATGAAGGGAATGTATTTCATTATAAAGAAAGCCTATTCATTGATTATTCTTAAAATTGAGAGTTTATATTTGATAATAATTTTTTTTCTAGCTTTGGTGATGATAAGTGTTATTGTACTATAATGATTATCAACTACTTATCACATAATGTGTGATCAAGGGAGGGCTCTTGCAATGGAGTAACATTGAAAAATGTTCTCTTGAGAAGTTATGCAAGACAGAAAATTTAAAAATAAATATAAAATTAAATTTTATTATGAGGAAAAGTTTGTGTGGTCTAAATAGAAAAGAAAAACAAAAAAATTTTGAAAATTATTATGGGAAGGACTTTGTGTGGTTTTATGGTTGAAAAATAAGTGTAAATTTATATAACCATTCTATGCAACATCAGCATTAAAAGCACGACTGTTCATGACACTCTTATAACAAATATTTATGATTTTAATTCCAGTAAAAAAGAGAAGGCAGAAAAATTTAAATAGATAACTTATATATGGACATTTCATGTCGTCGACTCATGTGAATGAAAAACTTGGGTTATATATATTGTTTTTTTTAGAAAAATAATAAAAATAATATCTCTTAAAATTTATAATAATAAAAATATAACTTTTTGTATTCAAATTTATAATTTCATAATTAAAAAAATGATTGATATATCGTCTTTCTTTGAAAACTAATTAAATTGTAATTGAACGACGAAAATTTAAACTCGTTCAATGTTGAAAGTTTAATATTACACATTCAAATTGAACATTCAAAGTTATTGAGATGCTAGTTTTATTATTACAAATGTTATGAGTGTTATTTTGGTAATTTTTCTTCTTTTTTTATGACCAATTTGAAAGAAAATATACTTTTCCAAATTTATATGGTAAAATAATAAAGAAAAATTACCAAAAATAACACTCTTAAAATTTGTAATAATAAAATTAGCACTCCAATAACATTGATCATTCAATATTAAATAAGTCTAAATTGCTATCATTTAATTTTAATTGAACTGATGTTTATAGAAAAATGATATATTGATTATTTAATTAATTTTAAAAATATAAATTTGAATATAAATGATACTATTTTTATTATTATAAATTTTAAATGGTATTATTTTTTGTTATTTTTCTTAACCATAAATCTTGCTATTTACCTCGACACACGTGACTAACGGTTAATCCCGGTATAAAAAGATTTAATTTTTCCGTATTTAATATTAAATTAAAATAAATATAGATTGTATAAAAGAAATGCAGTCATTGGTTGATAGAGTTTAGGATTAACTTCCAATCGGTATAAATGGCATTTCTCCATTAGAAGTTTTGCGAACTTTAACCTTTTTATTATTTTTATTTTAAGATCCATTTTTTTTAATTCAAACATAAAAACTAAATAGTAAATGCTTGATCAAAATATCAAATAATATAAATAATAAGAGTATATATATATATATATATATATATATATATATTTTGTATGAAAGTAGCAATGAAAAATATTCATGAGAAATTGTAAAAAATAATACATTTAAAGTTTATAATATTAAAATAATTATCTGATAATATTTAATGACTTTTAATTGAATTATGATCAACATTTAATAAACTTAAATAATTATATATTTAATTAAACTATGTTTAATTTAATTTTTTTAAATATGAAAATATATGAATTTAATATAATGATATTATTGAATTTTGGAGATACTATTTTTTTTAACTATAAAAATGCGTTTATGAATCTGAAATGAGAATGAGAGAAAAAAGAATCATTTTCAAACTTATAGAAATAACCAATTAACCACAACGCTTTTGGGGGCCTATACGAGGCTATAGTTTTGATTAATTTTTTTATAAAAAATTAATTATATATATATTTTAGTATTAAATAAATATTTTATTTATAATAATATATTGTGTTTAATTTTTGTATACATATTTTAGTATATATTAATAATATTTAATAAATATGTGAATAAAAATGACATAAAGGGTGAATAAAGTAGTTAAATGTGTACTCATTTTTTATATATTTGGTAACTATTAATAACACAAATAATATTATATTTGTATATTACATAAATTTTTTTCTTAAATAGTATAATCCAAAAAATAGTTAAATATTTAACTTCAAACTCAATATTATAAAAACAAAATTTGAAAAAAAAAAAAACCTACACTAAGCTTTATACCAAAGTTTTTAAGTTTTTATAATTTATATCATCAAAGTTTCTCATTTTTTGTTTCATCTCAAATTTTAACTTTATCTAATATTATATTATTTGTCTTTATTTTAATAATTTTTTTAGAATTTTTTGAAATTTTTTTTATTAGAAAATTTTAATATTTTTTGTTCTTAGTTTTTCATTTAATTTTATTTTATTAATCAGTTTTATATTTTTTATCAACCTATATTTTTAAATATAGTCTCATGTTTAAAATTTTAAATCATATTTTACTTTTTACATTTTGATATGTTTATTTTGATGTGTTTGATTGAGTTTCCTATTTGCTTAGATTTTTTAGTTAATAATTTATTTTATGTACGAATAATATTAATAGTTATTATATTTTGTTTAATTTTTGTTATACATTAGTTATAATGTGTTTGCTCTATATTTGTTGAGTGTTAATTCTATATATTTATTATAATATGATAAGAAAAGTTAAATATTGAACTTAGTATAATATCGTAGTTCTTACTAATTATATATTATGATGTATCTTTTTTTTTTTTTTTTAATATTCTAATAAAATTTTCTATTTTGTGTGAAAAACTTAAATTTTAATTCCCTAAAACATATTTATGACTCTGTCCCTGTCTACAATTATTACAATTTTGATCGAACTAAAGGTGTAAAATAATTGGATTAATGGCTTCTTTTGCTTAAAAAAAAAAAATTAACATGTGTTTAAAAATATGACTAGGCGTTAAATGAGAGAATGAAATCAATTTAACATAGTAGTAGGAAGACCTTAGCAATGAGGAGTAATTTTAAGGTAGTGAAGTTGTTGATAAAAGTACTTAACCTAGGAGGACTTTGTTGCGCAAACTAGATGTTATTTCATCCATTTGGGCACTTGAAACTGGTGGAAAGCTCCTTAAGGAAATGCACAAAACCAAACCATTGCCATTAGGTTGGTTATCTAGCCCATTTCAAATAGTAGTTGAGATCCTCATCATTCAAATGTTTGGGATTCAAGCTCATAGATCAAAGAGGATAAGAGATACTAAGTTTTATATAACCATGAGAAAGCCTCCAGGAGACTAGAACGTGTGATAGCGCATTGGGGTTGTTCCCTTTGAATAAGTATAGAACATCGAGAAATTTTGTTGAAGAAATTTCCTTTGAAGTTGATGCTATTAGCACTATCAGACGTGTTAGGATGTGTCACTATGTTGTATTCAATTGATGCATAATTTTGGCATATAATGTATGAAAAATATGTGGTAAACTTGCATTGAATATATTGGTGTTAATGTATGTGATATATGATTTATTATTAATTGTATATTGGGCTCTTGGGCTGCTAATTGTGTTTGGGCTTGTTTTATACTCTCTTTTTTCAGGCCCAAGCAAGTCAGTTTGCACGTTGGGCCGAGGGGCATACTCGTCATTTCACCAGTAATATATTTATACCCAATGCTAGGGTTTTTTTTCGTTCACTCGTTCATTTTTCATTTTCTTCTTCGTCTCTTCATCTCCTATCTTTTCTATATAAATACTGGTTATATTTGTGACAATTTGGAAGCATAGTTGTTAGGGTTTTTCTCTGTACATGCTTTCATTGTTTATTCTTTGTAAAAACATTGATTAGTGGATATGTTTATCCTTTCTAGTGGATTAGGCCGTATAATTTTTAGGGGCCGAACCACTTAAATCTGGTGTTTTTGTTCTTATATTTTTTTGTTGGTACTTAGATCTGGTTGTTTTTGTAAATATTTTGTTTGTGCAAAAAATTCTTTGAAGACAGTTTTTACAAAGTGGTATTAGAGCGAGGTTTAAGTTTCGTTTGGCCTTCAAACTGTTATTGAAGTGTACCTAACACTCTGAACCCTCAAAAATTTTATTTTTTCCTAATTTTTTGAGTGATTGGAAACCTAGGGTTTCTTGATCCTTTTGAATCGCTGTTCTACAGTGTGATTCTTGGGTGATTGGGAGGCCTAAGGCTTATAGGGTTTCTTGATTCTCGTGCATCTTGATCCTATTTAGTGATTCTTGGGTGATTGGGAGACCTAGGGTCTTGATCCTCTAGAATTTTGTTCTGTGTTAAGTTTTTTTGGTGATTTAGAGACTATCAAAATCTTTATAAGTCTTCTGGATTCCATTGAAGAACTTGACTGTTCGTCTTCTGTAAAATAGGGAGTCTTCCTTTTCTCAACTTTCTCCTCTGTTTATTTTATTCATTTATAATGAATACACAATACAAAATAACCCTATTTAATGGCACAGGTGATTATGTTCTTTGGAAAAGAAAGATGAAAGCACTCTTGGTTCAACAAGATGTGCACGTTGCTATTGATGCCGATGATCTGCCTGAAAAGACATCTGAGGCTGAAAAGAAAAGGATTGAAAGAAAAGCTTACTCAGCTATACTGTCAAATCTGACTGATAAGGTACTCAAAGAAGTTTCTAAGGAAACACTTGCTCAGAAGGTCTTTTCTAAACTGGACTCTCTATACTTAACTAAGTCTTTACCTGGAAAAGTTCATCTTAAACATCGTTTTTATTCTTTTAAAATGGATTCTTTCAAGGATCTTGAACAAAACTTGGATGATTTTAAAAGACTTATTACTAATTTAGATGATATTGAACATAAAGTGGAAGATGAAACTCAAGCTTTAATTTTATTAAATTTTCTACTTGATAAATATAAAGAATTGAAATCTGGAATAATGTATGGTAGGAATACACTGTCACTGGATTTGGTTATTTCACATCTTATATCCAAAGACTTTGAAATTAAAGATAAAAATACTGCTAGTGAGAGTCTTCTAGTTAGGGGTAGGATTGAAAAGAGAGAAAAAGGGTCTAGGGGTAAGTCTAAGCATAGATCCAAATCTAGGTCAAAGAAGCATATTAAATGTTACTTCTGTAAGAAAGATGGTCACTATAGAAATGAATTCTACTTAGGAAAGGAAAGAAACATGATAAACCAGAATTCAATACTAATAGTGAATCAAATCTAGTTTTTGAGGGTTATGAGAGCTTTGAAGTGCTAGCAGTGAGTTCCTCTAGGTCAGAAATTGATTGGGTCTTAGATTCAGGCTGTACTTTTCATATGACTCCCTTTAGGCACTGGTTTTATGATTTTAAAGAAGTAAATGGTGGTAAGGTACTTCTTGGAGATAATCATGAGTGTCATGTCAAGGGTATAGGTTCAGTTAACTTATCATTAGAAGATGGTACTGTTAGAGTCTTAGAATGTGTGAGATTTGTCCCTGAACTTAAGAGAAATTTGATTTCACTAGGTACCTTAGATTCTTCTGGGTTTACAGTAAAGATTGGAGATGGTTTGATGAAGGTTCTTAAGGGCTCTTTAGTAATCTTTAAGGCTGTTAAGATTAATGATCTTTATTTGTTGCAAGGTACAACCATAGAATCTAAAGGAAAGGTTAGTGTAGTTGTTTCCTTAGATAGTGCTACCCTTTGACATAGGAGGTTGGAACATGTTAGTGAGAAAGGGTTGACTGAACTAGTAAAACAAGGGGTGTTTGGAAGTGAATCTTTAGGAACTTTAAAGTTCTGTGAACACTGTGTGTTTGGAAAACAAACTAGAGTTAAGTTCACTAAAGGTCAACATTCTTCTACTCATGCACTTGATTATATACACTCTGACTTGTGGGGTCCTGCCTCAATTCAATCCTTAGGTGGTAATAAGTACTTTCTATCCTTAATAGATGATTTCACTAGAAGAGTTTGGACCTTTACTTTAAGGTCTAAAGATGGAACCTTTAATACCTTTAAACATTGGATAGCTCTAGTTGAAAATCAAAAAGGATGTAAGGTGAAAGTACTTAGGACAGATAATGGATTAGAGTTTTGTAATGAATTTTTTGACTCTTTCTGTAAAAACCAAGGAATTAGGAGGCATATAACTGTAGCTGGAACACCCCAACAAAATGGTTTAGCTGAAAGAATGAATAGAACTATTTTAGAGAGAGTTAGGTGTATGTTGTCCCTTTCTGGCTTGAACAAACTGTTCTGGGCTGAGGCTGTTAATACAGCCACGTATCTTATTAACAGATGCGCTTCCTCTGCCTTAGATTTTAAAACACCTGAAGAACTTTGGACTGGAAAAACAGTTGACTATAGTAATCTTAAGATTTTTGGATGCATTGCATACAGTCATGTCAATCAGGGTAAACTTCAAGCCAGATCACTGAAGTGTGTCTTTATTGGTTATCCTTTAGGTGTTAAAGGGTATAGGTTGTGGTGTCCCTCACTTAAGAAATGTTTAACTAGCAGAAATGTTATTTTTAATGAATCTGAATATTATTCTGATATGTTAAATGAGTCCGTCTCTCATTCTTTAAGGGAACCTTTGATTCAGGTAGAGGCAGGTGCCACACTTCTCAATGATATAAGTACTGAGATTGAGGTGGAGGTATCTGCAGCACCTCAATCCCAAGATATGATCACTGAAAGAACAGATACCAGTGATGATGAGGGAACTATCGAGGAACACAACATTCCTCCTGGCAGTTCTACTGAGTTGAATGATTATCTTCTAGTCAGGGATAGGTCTAGAAGAACAATTGTTCCCCCTCCCAAATATTCTGATTCTTTAGTTGTATCTAATTTTGAACATTTTGACATAATTGCTTATGCCTTTTCTGTTGCATCAAACATTGATGATTCTGAACCTCATTCTTATGCTGATGCTTTGAATTCTTCTAATGCATCTAATTGGTTAAATGCTATGCATGATTGATGAGTGCTCAAAAAGCACTAATATTTCGTGATTAATTGTGCTTAATTGTTTAAAATATAGATTTGTTATGATTATTTATTTGATTATTTTTATAAATCTATCCATTCGAAATCACGGGTATGTTTTAGTGCATTTCAGGTGTTTTTAGCGTCAAATGAGTCAAATAATGCAAGCACGCAAAGACGGAACACTTACGGCACTCGGATCGCGAGTTACAGGCAAAACGAGTCAAATATGTAAGCCGTACATGTCGAGCCTGCACATATGTAAGGGGGTACATGTGAAGAAACTGAAGACAACGCGCGCCGCGGCTAGGAAAATGCATGCCGTGGCGGGGAGCTCTCGGGTTTTTACATTATTTTCAGAATTTGTGTTGCGCCACGGCGGGGAAAATGCACGCCGCGGCGCGCCTATTCCTATGGCAATCAAGATTTGTGTAAACCCTTACATCTATAAATACCCCCTTAGAGCCCCCCTTACAACAGAACTCGAACTTGTACATAACTTTACACATTACAATTTTGCGACAAAACACTACATTCAATCAACTTTGGGAGTTTTGCTACACAAAAACAAAGCAAGAGAAACCATTCTAAGGATCCAAAGAAGCCGTCGACAATCGAAGATAAAGCTTTTGGAGAAGAACGCTATCCCATCCATAAGCGGTATTTAGATCTAGGTTTTATTTGGTGTTGTAGAATTCTATTTTTCTTCTTCTTTCGTTTGAGTGTATGTTCATATTTTATTTGTCTATGAATATTAATATGAACATGTCTGGCTAGTTTTATTATGGATGTTTAGTTTGTGTTGCCATGTTTGCTAGAATTGTGTATGGTGTATTTTATTGATTTAATATAAACGAATTACTTTTTTATTAAGAGCATGTTTAGATATTTAGTTATGAATTATCATGGGCCCATTTGATGTTCGTAGTTAGGTTGAAAGATTATAGAATTTAGTTATAGGAACGTCACCTTAACTTTATTCCGAAACACTTAATCAAAGCTTCAATTTAGTGACTTAGTCATAGTATTAATTTGATTGGCATGTTTTTCCTTGCGCATAATTTGATTACTATTTGATTTACCCCGACCGAAGGCAGTTAATTAGTTAATCAACAAAGAGATTTACCCCGACCGCAGGCAGTCTCGTAATTAAAAGGAAAGCCGGTAATTTTGTTTATATAGAACATTCATGTTATTTCACCATACCTTTTCGATGCAAGCATGGTCAACCAAGCTAAACGTCCATACATCCTCCATTGATCTTCAAATATATCTGAATTGATTGTTTAATTGTAATTTTGTTTTCGTTTAATTGCTCGTACTTTGTTCCCGTTACAAATCCAACACCTTTTTACAGTTTTACTAGCTTTAGGATTCTAGTTACTTTGAGTTTTAGTTTTACTAGAACTCTATTTAATTAGTGTTTTATTTTCATTAGAACTCTATTTAGATTAAAAAGTTAGTTATTTAGAACCACTGCAATTCCTTGAGAGACCGACCTTGGAAGTTGCTTATCACTTTTCTACGAGTGATTCGTACACTTGCGAGTACACAATTTAACACATCAATGATGAGATTAATTCTTTAAATAAGAATGAAACTTGGATTCTAGTTAATAAGCCTAAAGATGTTAAAGTGTTAGAATGTAGATGGTTATTTAAGAAAAAAGAAGGAATAAAAGGTGTTGAATCTAATAGATATAAGGCTAGACTTGTGGCACAAGGTTTTGCACAAAGAAAAGGAATAGATTATAATGAAATATTTTCTCCTGTTGTCAAATTTACTTCCATAAGAATTTTGCTGTCCTTAGTAGTACAATATAACTTGTCACTTGAACAAATGGATGTTAAAACAACTTTTCTACATGGTGATTTGGATGAAAAAATATATATGATGCAACCTGAGGTTTTGTTAAATCTGGTAGTAAAAATCTTGTATGCATGCTTAAAAAATCCTTGTATGGCTTAAAACAAGCTTCTAGGCAATAGTATAAACATTTTGACTCATTTATGTTAAAAACATGTTTTATTAGATGTGATTTTGATAATTGTGTTTACTTTAAGTATAAAAATATTTCAGACCCTGTTTATTTGCTTTTATATGTGGATGATATGCTGATTGCATGTAAAAATATGTCTGAAATCAATAATTTAAAATTACTTCTATACAATGAATTTGAAATGAAAGACTTAGGACAAGCAAAAAGGATTTTAGGCATGGAAATATCTTGGACAGATTGTGGATTACTTCTATCTCAACAATCTTATCTTAACAAAGTTTTAAAAAGATTTTCTATGTTTGATTCCAAGTTAGTAAGTGTTCCTCTAGGTTATCATTTTAAATTTCTATTCATGATTGCCCTATGTCTGATGATGGTAAGAGATATATGAACAAAGTTCCATATTCTAATGTTGTAAGTTCACTTATGTATGCAATGGTCTGCACTAAACTTGACATTGCATATGCCATGAGTGTGGTTAGTAGATTTATGGCTAACCCTGGTAAGGCTCATTGGCAGGCTGTAAAGTGAATTTTACGTTACATTAAAGGGACAATTAATACTGGTTTATTGTTTAAAAGGAATCCTTGTAATGCACCTATAGTTTGTGGATATAATGATTCTGACTTTGCAGGTGATAAGGATAAGAGAATGTCACTGTCAGGTTATATCTTTACTATTTTTGGAAATATAGTTTCTTGGAAAGCTAATTTACAATCTGTAGTAGTATTATCAACTATTGAGGCTAAATTTATTGCTTGCACTGCAGTAAAGGAATCCTTATAGTTTAGAGGCCTTACTAGGCAACTTAACATAGTCAAATGTGATGTTATTGATACTGTTTACTGTGATAATCAATCTGTTATACATTTATCTAAACATCCCATGTTTCATTCTAGGTCTAAACATGTTGACATTAAAATGCATTTCATTAGAGACATAGTAAGCCAAGGTCTTGTTAAAATTGACAAAATCTCCACTGAGGATAATCCATCTGATATCCTTACTAAACCAGTTCCCTTAACCAAATTTAAACATTGTTTGGATTTGATTAGGGTGTCTCATATTTAGGCATTAGGTTGAAAAGGTTTAATTGCTTGTATCCATTATTTGTTGCATAGTGTCAAGGTGGAGATTGTTAGGATGTGTCACTATGTTGTATTCAGTTGATGCATAATTTTGACATATAATGTATGAAAAATATGTGGTAAACTTGCATTGAATATATTGGTGTTAATATATGTGATATATGATTTATTATTAATTGTATATTGGGCTCTTGGGCTGCTAATTGTGTTTGGGCTTGTTTTATACTCTCTTTTTTCAGGCCCGAGCAAGTCAGTTTGCACGTTGGGCCGAGGGGCAAACTCGTCATGTCACTAGCAATATATTTATACCCAATGCTAGGGATTTTTGCCGTTCACTCGTTCATTTTTCATTTTCTTCTTCGTTTCTTCATTTCCTCTATTCTCTGTGTAATCACTGGTTATGTTTGTGAGGATTTGGAAGCATAGTTGTTAGAATTTTTCTCTGTACATGCTTTCATTGTTTATTCTCTGTAAAAACATTGATTTTATTTGTGGATATGTTTACCCATTTCAGTAGATTAAGCCGTGTAGTTTTTAGGGGCCGAACCACTTAAATCTGGTATTTTTGTTCTCATATTTTCTTGCTAGTACTTAGATCTGGTTATTTTTGTAAATATTTTGTTTGTGCGAAAAATTCTTTGAAGACAGTTTTCACAATACGAGTTTTCTTGTCTCTTAGGATTGACTAACCCATGTGCAATAATGCAAATGCTATTCATGTTGAAGAAATTCCTTGAATGTAGTCCACTGATTCTTTGATTTTTCCTTGTGTATCCAAACATGCCAAAGATACAAGTGCAATTTTAATCAGCTTTCAACAATTATTGTGTGTTTCAACTATAATACCAAAAAATGATATATTAGTCTAAGTTTATTTATATAATTTTGATGATAAATAATATATTGTGTTTTATAAAAATATTAGTAATATTTATTAAAAATAAAAATCCAAAAAAAGCTATATCGAGCATGAATCCGTCACTAAATATAACTTTTTACTTAATTACTAACAATATTTTTTTATATAAATAATTCTTTTGATTATATATATATATAAAAAAAAAAAAAAAACCCTTCAAAAAGCTATCCGGGCTCAAGCCCAGTATAGCCCAATATATGAGTCCGTCAATGGATCCAAGTGATATTTTTGAATATATTTGGTAAAAAAATAACAAATATAATATTTTTAAAATTTATAATAATAAAAATAACATTCTTAACATTAATTCAATATTAACTCATATTTTTTTAAATTTAAAAAAATAATGTTATTTTTGTTATTATAAATTTTAAATAATATTATTTTAAGTCAAGGATAAATAAAATATTTTGTGAAAAAAAAAAAAAACAAAACAAAACTTCTATATCTATAGTTGTATTAACCTAATATCAAGCCCAACATCTACAAAGAGAGAATTATTCTTCAGCGATACGTCGTATCCTTTAAATTCTGTTTTAATCGTTTGAATTCTCGTCTGTTATAGTTATGGATGTATGTATCATGTATGTTTAACATAGAAGGGTTAGAGATGTGACCAATATTAATTGCGTAATAGATCAAAATTGTATAGTTTTAATAAATTCGTAATTTGATTAGAAATGTGATGGTCATGAATTTAATCATATGATTCAATTGACCTATATTTATGCTCATTTTAATTATGTGTCATGTGAGATTTTTTTTTAAAAAAAAAATGAATAATTTCATAATTTTCAAAATTAATTTGTCACCTAACACACAAATGCAAATTTAAGTATAAATTTATGTTTTATTAGCATTATTCACAAATGAAAATAAGGTTTAAACTCTATCTCAGTCCACTGAATTTTAAAATGTATAAAAATAAAATAAATAAAAATGGCAATCCCTAAAAACTTGTTGAGCATCACATACGAAAAATAAAAATGCTATTCTATCTTTGTAAACGGAAGGGCTATGTCAGTAGGTTGAAAATTTAATCGACATTGAAACCGGATCAAATGAGGTCGAGTAAGCTCAGGCACTTAACAGTCTAGAACAAAAGTTCAAACAAGAATGAAAAGTAGTACATCATATTGAAAACGATGATATAGTATAAACTAAAATTTCCATTATTACCTCTTTAATGATAATACTATGAAAAAGATGATTGATTAAACACTAATTCTTGTTTTTACCAATATACTGCAAGGCAAAAGCTAGACCCAAAATCAACAATGGCAGCAGATATTGCACGATCTTGAAAACACTAGTTCCTGAAAATTGATTCGACTGAGGAACTGACTTTGCAGGAAGCTTATAGTTTGGCTTCTCTGGAAGAGTTGCAACATCAATCTCACCCACATAGTAATTCTCCAACATCTCCCTTGCAGCATCGCTGTGCCCAACATCTTCAAAATCGTCGGTGGCATCTTTCTCTACAAGGATTGTTTGATCATTTATTATAAATTGGTATGGAAACATTGATCGAAACAACGGTAACAATACTGCACAATCGATCATACATACCAACTGCTAACAGCAAGACTTCATCTCCACCAGGGTGTTCTTCCAAAAACGAGGTCACATCATAAACCTGCAATATGGATTCTAACAAGTCTTATGCTGAACCAATTCTCAATTTTGGCTTAAAACTGCTTGCTTTCAAAGCACTTCTCACTCTACTAATCTAAAACTAAAATTATAAGATTTCCACCGCTCTTATTAATTTGCTCATTTACTCCAGATTGCAATTCAAGGAAATGTGCCAAACTTGAAACTACATCAGTACAGTGAAACCTAACATACTTAACAATCCAACATAATTACCATCTATTCTTCATTCATTTTGGTACCACTAGACTTGGTGTGAATGTGATCTATCAAACTGGAGCAATTTCCAAATTAATATATAATAAAACTTCAAAGTCTTTTAATAAATAAAATAACCATATAGTTCAAAGGAATTTATTATTTACTGTTACTTTCATCCTTCATCAACGTAGCATAACATGGACATGATTTTAAGTATTCAAACAAACTATTTTGGAATAAATTTACATAAATTTTTTTAAAAAAATGGGCGTGTTTAGAAATACATGTCCAAAAATTTAGGTCTCTCTCACCTATATTATTTATATATTCTTTTTAGAACAAATTGATTATGCAGATTAAGAGCCCCTTTTCTAATTAGACAGTGGCCTACATAGTCAATTCAATCCATACTAGTTTGCAGAAAAGTAACTTTAATTCCATATCCAAAAGAAAACTATAGGCAATAGAAAGCTTTTGCGTTTAATCTACAAACAACATATCAATTTTTTAAAGGAAAAAAAAAACCAATCAAAAACAGGAATTGGATCGATTTAGATAGATGCAAAAACTTGGGTATGAACAAACATTAGAGATTCAATAAACAAGATCTGACCTTTCCGGAAATGATAATCCAACAATCTTTCTTGTGGTTGTGATTGGCCACCTCATCAAAGGTTAGCACTTTAGAATCTGAACCCATATCTTCCACTACCTCTGTTCACAAACAAGTCAAACACACCCCAAAAAAAAAATGTTCAGAAAAAATCGGGAATTTTTTTTTATTAAAAAAACTACGGTTTTTTGAATCTTGAAATATTCTCGGATATGGATATAGAGGTCTTCTTACATCGATTAAACTCTGGTGTAGTCGTTATGAGATTACAGATGGAGCTCTCTGTTGGGTTTCTTTTGTTCTATTTATCTGAGCAGACTCTTCAGTATGTACTATAGAATATATAGTGATAATTGTACTCTTTCTCTATGAATTCAGAACCCAGATCTGAAAATATATATAGTGATAATTAATGTTTAGAATATTGTTATTAATTACTCTATTATTTTCTCAGTTTGTCAAAAATATACAACTCGTTCATAACAAGTCCAACTTGGGCAGCTGTTTATAGGATTTTAGAATCCGCTTTTATTAACCGAGGGAAGTTAACATGGTTGACTTTGATTCCTACTTTGTGGGAAGATAACAGATCTAATTTTGGAAAAAAATTTCAGTTGTATCAAAATTGAATACATTTCAACAAAATTTTCTGATCTCAAATTTTTAAAGAATTAATATTTTTCTCTTTCTTATATTCAATCATTTTATATTTATCTCTTTCTTATTATATTCATAATTTTTATATACAATAGTTGTATAGAAAAAATTCTTCTAAATTTGATTCAAGTTTCTGTTGGTAAATAGGTGAAAGTGAAAACTTTAAGAAACAAAATGCGTCTCGTTTTTTTTTTTTACAAGTAAAAAATCTTAGTGAAAGAAGCAGCTATCCGTATTATCCAAAATATTAATTAATATAGTATAATTAGCCCCAATTTACTGCAAATGCAAGCATAATTATATATGAGTATTGAATTAAGTGCTCTAACCAAGCTAAACACTAAATCAAATCGTATTTATAATAATGCTCGAATTTTCACCTTCACACCTAACTCCACTAACGCAACTTGTGTTGCATGTCGTTTTTCTTGTCGATTGAATTATGTATCACTTTTTTGTAATTTTAACAGTGTATGCTACACATGTCTAATTTATGTCGAATACAGTTTTACGACTTAACTGTATAACCATAACTAAGCATATAAATACATAACTTCAAAATTCATACATAATTAAATTAACCTTAAAATAACACATATTAATTATGCATAATATATATATATATATTAAATTTATTTATACTCAATAAATTATGCACAATATGTACATATAATATATGTACACATTATATATAACTTATATGCTTTTTTTAATCAAATTTAATTAAGTAAATATTTTATATAATTCTGGAACTCATATATATATATATATATATATATTAAAAGCAATTAAATTGTATTACAAGGTAAACAAGGTCGAACGAAATGTATTCGAATGGCGCCAAAGGAATTTATAAGCATATTAAACAAAGCTATGAATAGGGAAAATTATTATTTTTAAGGTGAAAATTTTAGTTCCTTAGCATTTTGGTTTTCCAGCAAAGCACTGCTGCGGACTCTTGGAGTACATGAGAGGTTCAATTCGGTGGTTTGATATGTGATTGATTGATTGATTGATGATGGCTAATAAAGGAAGAGAAGTGATTTAACCTTATAATAGTAAGCTAAATCACACCTCTCCCTTCATGTTAGACTATGCATGAGACCGAGTTGACTAACAATCTCTATTTTGTAGTGTTTGATTTGAAACCAATCAAAAGTTCCAAGTTCCTGTGCATCATTTATGAGTTAGTAGATAGGAGGATCTCATATGGAATTAGTACAAGGAATGAAAATATAGACTAAACAATTATGTGGGTTTTTCTAGTTAGCTTTTGAACCACAACATAAAGCAAATAAAAATGGAAAATAATCTCCCCATGACATCAACTACCGAATTGAAATAACCAAGAACATAATTTACAAACGGAATCACACCACTTCAGAACAGTTCATTTAGAAAGTAGCTGATGACCATACATGAGGCCAACAGGTCTCAAGGAAGAGAAATGGTAAAAACGTGGTGCCCTAAGTCAAATACTTAGAATCGAAAACATACAATGCTGCTTATCAATAATTAAAATAAAAATACATAACATATAGTTTGTAGGAAACCAGCCATCACTCAAAGCTCGGTTGTGCCACCTGCAATAGAGAGCAAACACATATTAATGAGTGAAGTTTGTTTTAAATTGTCCCAAAAAGTAAGAAACTTCAGAAACACTAATGGATAGTAATTAATATAAGGACAGATGGTTATGAATTATGATAATATCCATAGGGGGACTAGAATTGATATTTGATTAGATCACAACCGCCAAAATATCATCCTATATATATTCCCCTATGTTATAGACACGATGAAATTTGATTTATTTGACATCTTCCTTGTGGATATATCTCTTAAAGTTATTTTATTAGCGGGCCCTTTCATCAGTAAATTATTAATAATATGTCAAATAGAAAATGACAGTAGAGAGAGCAATAGCTTCTCTGCATTTACCCACCTTGAGTAGACTATGCATCTATTGCTACTGAAATGCATACAATTAGAAAAAGTCAAAAGCTTTAAATTTGAGGACGACCATAGAAGAAGACGACAACATATATGTTAGTGAAGAAGAATCCTAAGAAATGGGATATTAAAATCTGTCAATAGAATTGGAATTAATTTATTTCTTTTGTAGAGAGGTGGCCTGCTTATTTGACTAAGAATAATACCTGAAATTGGAAGCAAAGAAACTGAAAATGGAATATGAAAATCTGTCAATAGAATTGGAATTAATTTATTTATTATGTAGAGAGGTGGCCTGCTTAATTAACTAAGAATAATACCTGAAATTGGAAGCAAAGAAACTGATTCAGAACCAACTTCAATGTCTCCATTGATGATAAGCATTTCAGTTGCCGACATCTTATTACAATCTGATTTGTGAGTCTTTGTATCAAGATCTGGATGAATCTTCCTCTTTAGTATCTTCCTCATCAGCTAAGGCATTACAAATTAGTTAAAAGGAGTCCTTGGAATATGCATATGTATTATAACGACAATGTCAAGAACTTAATAATAAGCCTATGTGAGTGTTATTGCTTTAGCTAGCTAGTCAATTTAGTATGTTGCATTTACTTTCAAATGCAATAACTCCACTTGTGAATGTGAAGTGGAGGCAAAAAAGAATGTTTCGTTTGATTTGCTGAGAGAGTTGATAACTTGATATACAAGTATTAAGAAAATAAGTAAAGAAAAAATCTATACAGTAGCACTTACTATTTGCATATTTTTGATTGGGCGTGATTCCTCTTTGACTCGAGGAATGAGTTTCTTTGCAAATGAGAGGCCGTTTTTCCTTTCAACTTTCAGTTTTTTACTGGAACCAGGCAAAGTTTTGCCAGAATCTAGCTTCATTTGATCATCTGAATCAGCCAAGAATAATTCAGCAAGTGTAGTCCTTTCACTTTTCTTCTTCTTTCCATCGCTCCTGGAGATATCATCCTCAATACCACTTTCAGCAGCACACTCCACTAACATTGGAGTTAAAGAAACAGCATCAACGGACAGCAACAAATTAGATTTTTCAAGATTGCCATCATAGTTTGAGCTGAATTCTACAAAACTGTGTTGAGTAGCAGATATTAATGGGTTCGATTCTTCGTCCTCAACATTATTGTTATCTTCACTGTAATCTTCATGTTTATTATGAAGCGAGTTCTCTCGGCTGATTATCTCTTTATCATCTTCCTCCTTTTCTAGAATCAAGTACTCTTGCTGCTGGTTAAATGGTTTCAAAGGTTCGAAACCAAAAGTGCCAATTGAAAAAATGCCATCTTTCCAACCATCAAGCATGTCAACAAGGGAAACCTGTTTGAGTAGTGATTGTGTGTGCTTGTCGACACTTCTAATATTTGTTTCAGTTTTGTCCTCATTTTGAGCCAGCTCATCTGAAGAAAAACTAACAGCTTAGAAACAAGGGAAAAATCATTTTTGGAAAATGTTTGTATTTCTATTCAAAAGGAAGTAAAATATGCACAAGCTAACTAAGAGCACACTTAATATACTGGAAAGAGAACGTATTTAAGAATGATAGCAGCAACAACCAACGTGCTAAAAACATTGGCAATAATATAATTTCTTGAACACTGAGAGAATTTTATTTCAAATATATTCATGAGGGAAAAGAGTTAAAGAAACCAAACCTTTAAGAATGCTATGATGAAACCTCTTGTGAACCCAACTGAAGATCTACAAAGATGAAGAAGAAAAAAAAATTGTAAGCCACGTAGAGATTAAAGAGAATCGAGAAGCAACTATCTAAAGTTGTTTTCCAATACTTAAATATTGATAATGTCGTACATTGTTGCCTTCCCAACTTACCTTCATATTTTCTCAAAAGTAATTAATGTTCGTCAAAGCAAGTAGCACTGCAAGTGAGAGCTAAGGGGGGAGAGCATGAAGTAGAACACAACTAAAAGAAAAGGGGCCAGCTGGATGGAATAATCATAACTCATAAAAGGACACGTTCCCTCAATAAAAGGGGGGCCTAGTATCTAGTAAGCCTTTTTTATTGGGTGCATGGCACGTTTGGGGAACCATGGTGTTGGGTCTCTCTGGCTTGATTGATGTGCCAAAATTCTTGAAATGATGTGCTTGTCTTCCTCTGCTTTATTTCTCGATTTAATTAGCATCAATATTTCTTTATTTTTGCTATTTACATTTCATAAACCTTGCTTTAGATATGTAATGATTATGAAAAACTGAATGATATAATGCATAGAATGGAAGAGACCAATGTCAGGTTTTTGGATGAAGAAATAAATAGAATAAGGTTTTTCTTCAAGTCCTAAGAGAATATTATGATAGCGAACATAAACCAACCAAACTACCACCAATTTGACAAGTACACATATCATCATGTTTTATGATGTCGGGACTCATAGCATGACCAAAAAAATTCCTGTTTTATGTTTCTATTTTGTTTATCTTAGTTATAATCCTCACTGTTATTGTCCATATGTCCACTCTTCCTTATCATGAATCCAATTATGCAATCTAAGTCATCCCATTAGCAATGGACAGTTTAGCGTTCAGATATTTCAGTTCTGATCCTGGAATATGAAAACAATGGCATACCGGTAAAGTGCATGTGCTCTGTCTTTTGGCTGAAAATGTTATTACTTAGTCATTTGGTTGCCTCATCTTCACCACCAAACAGAAAACTTAGGCAGTTCTTTCCTCCCTCTCTACTTCAACGAAGTTGGGAATGCTTTTGACCTATAAAAATTAACAATGATTATTACAGAGTCTGATTTGATAAAATTGGAAATTGCTTCAAGCATATTAGGTATATTTTGACAATAAACATTGTAAACCACGTGCATGGCTCATATAAAAGGACCATTGTTATCTTGTTTTTGTTTACTAATTAGACTTACAAACTGAGTAGCTGTTTGATAGCATATCAGACATGCAAAAGAATGGTCTATGAAAAAGGATAGCTTAGCTGGACGCGAGTTTAAAAAAGGACCCAACTCTAGCCTTAAGGAAGAAAAAGAAGTGGGAAAAAAACTTCCATATACAAAAGATTTAGAGTTGCATTGATGTTTTTACTTATTTGACACTATGCAACTTGTATGGTTGTAGGGCTTGCAGCAATGGCTAAAACCTTAAGACATGTGAAATTGTGAGTGGATTGTAATTTGCACGCTTTGAGGGTCCTCTGGTGCTGCCTTAAAGCTAATAAAATGCTTCGGATTCTCCTTGAAGCAAAGTGATTGAAAATTTCAGATGTGAGGTGGGACAGCTTTGGTCTTGGCTGATTAGAATTCTACGTTTTCTAGCACAACAAAAGCAAAATTGGGACAAGAAGGCAATTTGACACTCCAAAAGTTCGTATCCTTTAGATAGGATTAAAAGGCACATGATCAAAAGTAGAGTCTCGTATAAAGTATACTCTTTATCTGTAATCCAATCGGATCAATCCCAATCAATGAGAACTCATAACTAAATATTATATATTAATGCAGTTCAAAAGAATCCAAGAGATGGACGCTATATATTTTCCTGTGTAACTCAGTACTAAAATTTGCAAAGTACTTGCCAAAAATGGTGATGAGTTCATTAACAACCATTTTAGCAAACACTTGGTGAGCAAAAAATACACGGAAAAGAGTCTCTACACCAACTCGATTATGAGATACCATAACCTCCTCTTTTGATCATATAGACTAAGACTATATCTGATATCTCCAGCCAAATAATAGCTATTTGGAAAAAGACTCCACAGGGACATCCATTATTCTATTTATAAACAAGTCATTTTCTTTACCAAAAAAAATTAAATTTTTTTCCGTCGCTTTGTCGACATTGATTAGAGAAAATGAGGGGGAAAGAGAGATAATGAGGAAAGAAAGTACTTACAGATAGATACTGAATAGAGACACATGACATCAATATCTTCAGGTTGCTCTTAAAAGAATCCATGTAAAGAATATAAATTAAAGTTGAAGGTTCTTCAAGTAATATCGACCGCCAAAACCCCTTTGACCATGGCCCTCTTCTTTTTCGCTTTATTTCATGTGGAAATTTTGTGGCTTGACTCTAAAATTCTATAAAATAATAATCTTAAAATTTACATAATAAAAATATATTTTTCTTATGTAAATAATAAAAATAAACTTAATTTATTATAATTAAAAATTAATAAATTTAATATGTTAGAGTTAAATATAAACAATATCCAACATTTTAAGTTTTTAACGTGAAATTTTGGCATAAACATTTTCTTTTACAAAAATATTATTGTTTTTTCTAATAAATTTTATTTTATTCTCTCTCTTTTAGGAAAAGGCCTCCTATACGTCCACTAATTTAACAAAAAATCCGGTTTGTATGAAAAAAAACACAAAAACTCCGGGTTTTTTTTCCTTCTTAAAAGCCTAAGTTTACATACTGTCATACACTTAATTATACAAGTATTTACAAGTTGACATAAAAATACAGTATTTTTAAAATATCTTAATTTTTATTTTATTACTTCAAATTATTTTAATTTTAAATTAGAATCTTTTATATACCTAAATTTTAATCATTAATACATTTTTAGCTAAATTATACAATTTTTTCAATTAATTATAAATTTAAAAATATAAATATCAATTTATCATTTTTAAAAATATATATTTTTTTCTTTCTATGTTTAAATATTTTTTTAACTTTTTTTTAATTATATTAAGAAGTTATTTAGGTTAAGATTGTATTTTTTTTAATTATAATTCAAGTTAGGGGTGTTCATTTCATATGTTAATTTATATTAGTTAAAATTAAAATGGAATGAATAATGTCAGTATTTAAAAAGTAAGAATTGATATGATCTAATAACAATTATAAAAGTAATCCAATCCAAACTCTTTAAATTAGGTTGAATTATATTGAGTTGATTGAATTTTGTATTTTAGTATTTTATTTCAAATTTTGTATTTTAGTGTTTTATCTTTGTTTCTATTATTAGTAAACTTTTTAAAAATATTTATTTTCAATAGTTAAACAACTATTGCATTAAATTGACACTTTAATATTTTATTAAAATTAATGCCTAAAAAAATTTTGATTTTATTCAAACAATAAATAAATAAAAATTATATATTTAATTTTAAATTTCAAATAACGAAATTAAAATAAATATTTATTATTAAATTTTGTATTAAATATAAATTACATGCCACTAAAAAATTGAAAAGTCAACAGCGACGATAGGCTTGGGTCTTCTATTCTCCCTTGTATTAGAGCTTAAGGGAATAGGTAACGGTGAGAAATTATATAGAGTTAAGATAAGGATTTTAAGAAAATAAGAATTAGATTTAATTTTTTTTTATTATTAAAGCTATTATATTAAAATAAAAAATATTTTTTTAATATAAATAACTTAAAATGCGTTCTAATTTAAATAATTAAAATAAAAATATTTTTTAAAAAAATACAAAAAAATTCTTTTTAAACTGATAAATTGATACATAATATTATAAAATAGATAATTAATTAAAAAAAATTGTATAATTTAGTTTTAAAAAAAAAAGCCTGTGACAAAAATTTAAATATCTAAAAAAATATTAATTAAAAATTATGATAATTTGAAATACTAAACTAAAAATTTGAATACTTCAAAAGTAACAAATCAGTACAAATAGATATACAATTACGTATTTGATGCAATATATAGAGAGTGAAACATAGGAGACAAGAATACTAGTTGTAAATTACTATTTCTCTATCCTAACAATGAAAAGGAAAATCTCAATAATTATATAAAGAGGAATAATAGTTGTTAATTATTCAGAGCAATACCCTCATTTGCTTTCGTTTAGCATATGTCGCACAACAGACGAAATCTAATTATTAAAAATAGGTATGTTTATTTTGATGGAATTATTATTATTATTATTTAGAAGTAATTGCTTAGTTTTGTACATATTAACAAATCATAAAGGCTCAGTCTAGTTGGCGCCTCAGCTAGAATGACAGAAGTAAAGCTTTTTTAAGCATTCCACAATGAAAATATAAGTAGAAAATTATGTATTATTTATTTTATATTTTGTAACAATCTTATTAATTGTCCTTTTTATCAAACATTGAGTAGTTTTATTTAAAAAAAAAAAAAAAATTGTATTAATCTTATATTTTATTTATTTAGAGTATTATATCACCTTGCATGTTTTTGCCGAAGGAAAGTAGTAAAATTCCATCCATACGAAATACAAATAATTCAGAATAACTTATAAATGCTACTACACCGATGAAACGCAAACAAGCATAGCCATGGACCAGATGAAAGCAGGCCCAAACGACACTGAAACTATTGATACATTGCATGGATATTTAAATGGTGAGAAACAACAAAATAATTAAAATTTTACAATATGTTTAAGAAATAAATTCTTATACAATAAGTGACAGTACACAACAACAGTAAGGAATATTTCAGCTATGACAATTGGCCTTGCATAAATAAGTTTCCTTACTAGTGATAATTGTTACAATGCTCAACACCATAATTATAGATTTATAATATAATTAGCCCAACGCCATTGTTATTGCATGTGAAACGACAATCTTGAACCACACTCCACATAAGTGGAAGCTAAGCCTTGAAGGAAGAATCAGAACTCTACTCCTCTTTTGACAGAGCTCACATCAGTGATCACTCTCTCTCTCTCTCTTTTTATTCTCAATACATAATAATATAATAAGCTAATTATTGTGGAACAACAAAAGTAAAAGCGTACGTACGTGCAACTTTAAACATTTGTTCTCTCTTTCAATGTGTTAATTGTGAAGGCCAGTGGGGTCGTCCTTCACATAGAATCCTCCACCAGCTGGTTTCCTAGCAAGAGCAAAGTGAACTCCAGGATCATGATGATTGCAGGAACTGTTAAAAATAATGGAGTTATTAACCCCTTGAATATTGCTGTTCATGAAAGCACTCATTGGTTGTGCATTTTTTGCCTTCCCAGCTTTGTCCTTTTTTGCTTTCGGGTTTCCTTCATCACTGCTACTGCTGCTAGAGTTTCCAGATATAGTACCAGTTTTGAAAGGACCCTTATTGAAAAGAGAATATGCTCTTCCACTAACTTCTTGTTGTTTTGGAGATCGAATGAGTTCCATAACTGCACCTTTGTTTTCCCCTGCAATGTTTATAAGCTTAGCGCCCATATCTTCAGAGTCTGATAACTTTTTGCTCGTGCTCTTTTCCTTTGAACTAATTAATTCCCTAGACATTGTGTTATTTCCATTATGGAAAAAGCCATGAGTCTCACGAATCTCATGATTCTGTGAGACTCCGTTGTGCCTTTGGTTAGGCTTTTCAAAATTCTTCTGGACTAGCACAGTTTTCTGCTCTGCCTCTGCTGGGATTCTGGGTTCAGTCGCTCTGGGGATTATGGATTCAGTAGTATCTACATTGGGCTTGACCTGAGCAGGTGGTAGGGTGAGAGGAGAGGGTGGTGGAGCAGTAGGCTTGAGCTTAGGTGACTGCGGTGTGGTTTGAGCTGCAGGACTTATGGTTCTTGGGAAATAACCAGGGCTAGGCACGCGAGTGGAAGCAGTAGATGTAGCTCTGGTTGTTGGAGATGTTGGTGGTGGCACTGATTTGGTTGCTGGGGATGGTGGCAATGAAGTGGATGTTATGAACACTGAAGAGGCCTTGGGAGATGATGGCACTGATGTAGTGGTTGTTTGAAGAGCCTGAGTCGTTTGAGAGACAAATGGTTGCGGGGAGGGTAATTTTGTAGCTGGAGAAGCAGGCACTGATGTTGATGGAGCAGACACTCTGGTTGGTGGAGATGATGGAGTAAACATTCTGGCTTCTGGAGATGATGGAGCAGACACTCTGGTTGGTGGAGATGATGGAGCAGAAACTCTGGTTGGTGGAGATGATGGAGCAGAAACTCTGGTTGGTGGAGATGATGGAGAAGAGGTAGTTACAGGTTCTGCCGGTGGTGGAGTAGGGCCTTCTGGCTGTGGAGCTGGAGCTAATGGCCTTATAAGTTGTGGCCGAATCATCGGTGCAGGGGCTGGGGCTGGGGCAGGAGCGGGAGCGGGAGCGGGACTGATACCGATACCTGGGGCAGGTGTGGCGGGTCGGCTGATGGAGCCTAAACGAAACCAGGGGCGTGGTTGAGTTGCCATAACAACAAACTAGTTTTGAAAGAATGGTAGCACAAAGAAAAAACTTAACACCCAAGGCAAAACAAAAACAAGCAGGATTTTAGACACACCCTAAATGGCTGGCTTGTATTGTTATTTATAGTCTTACTCTTACAAGCTAGAGCTACAAGCAACTTGTCATGGTAATTGTTGTTAATAAGCAGTGGACCATGAGGAACACGCTGAAATGGGACATGAAAGAAAAGCATCAGATTCATAAAAGCACTATTTGCTGCATATATCATGGAGGAGGATTGGTATCTGATAGAGTCAATTTGAAGGGTTTGCTTTTGTAATCCATAATGGGTTGTGCTTGTGCTGTCATTGGAGATTCTTAAACCAATTCGAACATAAAACAAATGTGCAGCAAAAAAAACCGTCGCTTTGTACGTAAAAGATCATTAAATTAACATGATAATCAATGTCACCTGCAGTTGTCGATGATCAAATTACAAGATAGCTGTTACTCTTTCTAGTAAAGTGCTCGGTGAAATGGCCCATTTTGATATGCTTTCTTTTACAAGTAATTTAATGGAAGTAGTTGGATATGATGTGATTTTGTTAAATTTAATTTCACCTCAATACAGATATTTTACGTAAAGTTATTAAAAGTAGTTTGCGTGATAAATTAATAATTATTTTATGCTATAAAGCTTATAATTTAAACTATTTTTTTAAAAATAAATATTTATTTACTTATCTTAAAAACATAATTTATATTTTTAAAAAATTAAATATAACTTTAATTTAAAATTTGAAATTATTTTAGTTCATTTAAAAACACCTTCAACTAACGAATAAATTGTTCCAAACGGACCCGGACTTTGTGCTGCTTATAGTGGTTAACAGTTAAGAAGAATACATTCTCTAAATAGTAGTGAAAGTGCTGATTACACATCAAAATCAAGAACTGTAACTAGATTATCGACATCAATCTAGGAGTTTAGAACCGCTACTGTCAGTGTCTTCTTTCTGACTTTGCTTGCAGAGGTACGTGAGTTTGAGATGCTGAAACTTTTCCTTGTTTTCCTTTCTTTTCTTCTAACTCCACGATGCTTGAAGTTGAAGCTTGGAAGGGCCCTCCTCCAATTTAGAGGCGGTGATTACGTAATTCAGGTAAAAGCGTCCGAATGATAAGATTATTTTTTTCGGCCAAAATGATAAAGATGATTATTAATTCCTAAAGGAGGTAAAATACTGAAATTTGGGGTCCACATAATATCTTTCTCTTATTTTTAACAAGCTCATGAGTCATAACTGTCGGTGACACTTCAAACAAAATTAAAAATTACATAAAATAATACTAATAAAATTTAATAAAAATATTCAATTATTCAAAGTTCAATATTAATCTAATTTAATTTAATTAGCTAGAATTTAACTTAAATAACTCAAATTTAACAGCGTTTAATATAAAATTTTAAAATTAGGTTTTTTTTTGTAGTAAATGTATGGGAGCTGAATAAGAAGTGTTATTTTTGTGGTTACAAGTTTTATGAGGTATTAAAAATGTTGTTTTCCTGTTGTGGCTAAGGCAACTCGTGCATAAAAAAGCATGGGAGTTTGAAATTTCATACTCGGCTAAACATTATCAGTTCAAAAAAAAATAATTGCTTTTATGAGGTTAAGTATAAATATATTATAAAAATAAATACATTGTAGCAAGTTACTGATTCAACATTATTTGTACGTGTACGTCTTTTCTTTTCATAAATGAACTCCTTTGTGAAGCGATTATAGAAATAGGCATATGAAAATTGAGCAGAGATGTACATTTATTCTTGTTAGTACACTGGTTGTTACTTGGCTTTTAAAGAAAATGAAATTCAGATAATTGTATAAGCATTGAACTTCGATTTTCAATTGCAGATTCTTATGCAACTTCAGGAGGAAAATGTTATTTTCCTACGGATAAGGTGATCAAGCTTTGCCTTTAGTTGTATTATTTTCACAAGGAAGGTTATCATAAATTAATATTATCCTAGTTGTCTTGTTATCAAATACATTTGTAATTATCTTTATAAAAGAATTAAAAATTATAAAATTAATTATTTAATTATAAATTATAAATCAAAATTATTATCAAACATGATTTAAATTTATAAAAATGGTTTTATTTCGTAAGAAGTCTCGTAATTATGAAATATTGGAAAATGACATATTATCCTTGCCTCTATTGTGGAGGAAGGTATAGACTATGGACTACACAAAAGATATATGCATTGAGTGTGTGCCCCATCTAAAGCAACAATATTGTAAAAATATAAAATACAATAAGAAAATGAAAGTTGCATAAGATGGAAAAGGCCAAAGCTATATATATAATTATATATATTAAATAACTACAATACTCAGGATTCGAACCTTGATCTAAGTAATTTCTTTTGGGGTCCATTTGAAACTAATTCTCTTTGAATTTGGAAGAACTTTATAATGAACCAAAGCACTTGTAATAATGTTCGTCAATTTTCAAGTCTAAGGTTGCGTTTGGTTCGCTGAATGTAATCGTAATCGTAATTGTAATGGAATGTAATGTAAAGGAATCAGTATTACGATTACAGTGTTTGGTTTAGTTACTGTAATAAAAAAAGGAATCAATATTACATTGTTTGACTTGATAACTGTAATGTAATGGAAAATACTGTAATATTACAATAATACCCTTAATTAATTAATTAATAATTATTAATTAAAATATTAATTAATTAATAATTATTACTGTAATAATCAATTTTTTAATTAATTAATAATTAATTAAGAAATTTTTAATCAATTTTTTAATAATTAATTAATTAATAAATTATTAATCAATTTTTTAATGATTAATTAACTAATTAATTAATTAAGAAATTAAAACTAATTATGTAGTAATGGACGAGAGCGACGAGGCGACGGGGACGACGAGCGCGACGCGAGCTGGTGCGACGGGGCCGAGCGCGACGCTAGCTGGTGCGACGGGGCCGAGCGCGACGCGAGCTGGTGCGACGGGGCCGAGCGCGACGCGAGCTGGTGCGACGGGGCCGAGCGGGACGCGAGCTGGAGCGACGGGGCCGAGCGCGACGCGAGCTGGAACTCTGGTTCGAGCGCGGGGGAGAATTGGTGCGGCGGAGCTGGAGAACAGACCTGAACGGCGGCGATAAGACCGCGAATGGCACCGGACGAGAGCGACGACTTCAACCCCCATGGTCGGCGCACGAAAGGGACGGCTGGACGACGAATGGCGGCGAGCGGGGAGAACGCTGTTACTGATTCCTTCGCAAGTGGTTACTGTTCATTACGAGAATGAGTTGTAATCCCCTTTCATTGTGCTGATATATGTAATCCCCTTTACTTCTCTATATGTAATCTGATTACATTACATTACATGTGTTTGTACCAACCAAACACTGTAATGAATTGAATTGATTACATTACATGTTTGATTACACCTAATCAAACATGCCCTAAGTGTTTTTCAAAATTTTGAAAAACATACTTAGTGCTTTGAGAAGCAATTAAAGGGGCACTTAAAATAATAAAGTACAAAGAATCCACTTTTCATAACCGGTTTTTAAGGAACATATTTTGTAGTTCAATTATGCTGCACAGTAGTTATAACTTGAAGGCAGTAAAAAACGTATATTATGATGTATTAGCATAAGAAAAGAATAATCATAGTGGAATAAATTATAAATGGAGGCTGTCTAGTCATTTTTCAGACGCTTTGAGAACATTGCCATTTCAGATTTCGGGCAGTTCAAAGGTTCCAATTCATACCTGTCTCGTCAAAAAGAAGAGAGTCTGTTACTTCTTCCTAGACAGTTATTCCAAAAGGTATGTAATTCAAAGCCATTAGGTGAATTCAATAGTTCATTCCCTTTTTGCATTGCAAGCAAAATAGTTGCTCCTGCCACCCATAGCACTGTGATCGCTGTTCATAATAATTAAATATCCAATCAGAAGCCTTTAATTCCAAAACAATCAACTTAACTCAGCTAATTTCGTGTTTGTTAGTTAAAAGTGATTTTAAGATAAATATTTAGTTGTTCGGCATTAAATTTTGAGTCTTATTTTAAGAATAGGCAATGTATGTATCTTTAACTACATCTCCAAGAAAGAGCAATATGCTCTACCTGCTGTTGAGATTCATTTTGAAATAGGAAAGTAAATAAAATCATAATATGGTAAAGATCATTCATAATATGGTAGAAATCTTTGTATTTAATTACTATCCTTTTATGTCGTTTTATTTCTATTATAAATTCATGTAATCTGTACAAAGCAATACAAGTCAGTGAAATATTCAGAACGAAATATCACTTTCTTCTTTTCTACATGGTATCAGAGCCAAGTTAGAATTCTGAATAAAAAAAAATCCCACAAACACTACAGACAATCACCACCACCCAAACCAAACTTATCAAACTCGTCAAACCACCAATAGAAATCAAACAAAAACCCAACAAAAAACAAACCGAAATCAACCTCAAAAAATCAAACCCAACAGAAATCAAAACCCAACTCGTAAAGCAAATCCATAGCCGCTATCAACCCAGAAACTCGATCACAACATTTTCAGTGATCTGAAACAGATAAACCACCGACATATCAACCATAAAAACAGATCCAATCATATCAACCATAAAAACAGATAAAAAAAAAAAAAAAAAAATCAGCGATATGAAAACCGAACCACCCCACCAAATCAGCGTCGTGCCGCGCACCAGATCCACCAGACCGCATCCCAGATCCACCAAATCAGCGTCGCGCCACGCACCAGATCCACCAGACCGCATCCCAGATCCACCAAATCAGCGTCGCGCCACGCACCAGATCCACCAGACCGCATCCCAGATCCACCCAATCAGCGTTGCGCCGCGCCGCGTGCCAAATCCACCAGACCGCATCCCAGATCCACCAGTCAGCTTCGCGCCCATCGCGCACCTCCCGCCGCGCCGTGCACAGCCCCTTCGTGGCCACTAACGCCCTGTCCCAGCTCAGCCTCATCGTATTTTAATTCCTTTTTTTGTTTTCTGTTTCTTTCTATTCCATATATATATATATCTATTTAAAAAAACAAAAAAACAAAAAACAAAAAAAGAAAAAAAAAAAAAGGAAAAAAAAAAAAAAAAGGAAAAAAAAAAAAAAGGAGTGATTCCATTGAATCATCTGAAACCAAATCAGTTTCTTTTTTTGTTCAGTCTGAAAGTCCCTTTAATGCTGGCATTTTACTTACTGAAAAAAATTATAATGTGTGATCTCAATTAAAGGAGATGCATATTGTTGAACGAGAAAAGATTTCTTACATCAAAGGCACATTCTGTCGCGCCACCACAGACCCCCAAAACAGATCCGCCAAAACAAATCCCACAGACCAAAAAAAACAGATCCGCCAAAACAAATCCCACAGACAAAAAAAAAAACAGATCCGCCAAAACAGATCCCACAGACCATCGCAGACCACAGACCAAAATAGATCCGCCAAAACAGATCCCACAGACTACCGCAGACCACAGACCAAAACAGAAATCAGACCAAAATCACACCCACAAATCGCGCCACCCCTGAAAACCCAAAACCCACTTTTACAATAGCAAGCAAATTCACAAAGTCTATGAAAGAATTTGGCTATCAACAAAGCAATTCTCACCAAAGCATTTTCAAATCGAGTGTTCTTAAAGTTTTTAGACAAGTTGGGCATGTGTGACATGTATGCACCAACTTGAGGGGGAGTGTTGAGATTCATTTTGAAATAGGAAAGTAAATAAAATCATAATATGGTAAAGATCATTCATAATATGGTAGAAATCTTTGTATTTAATTACTATCCTTTTATGTCGTTTTATTTCTATTATAAATTCATGTAATCTGTACAAAGCAATACAAGTCAGTGAAATATTCAGAACGAAATATCACTTTCTTCTTTTCTACACCTGCCTCTGTAAACAAATGAGGTCCAGGAAAATAACTTTTTGCTCCGTCTACAGACTCAAAGCTCCAACAAAGCATCTGAATTGAAGTGTCGACCCCTGTAAGACCCTTTCAACAACTCCTTCCTCTCTTGAATTGGATATAACATTCCATCATATATAATTACACAAAGGTTTCGAATGAGCTGGCTGACCCAACTTGCTTAGATTTTAGTGCAGCTGAGCTTGAATCATTTACATTTTTGCCAATCATTTCAAATTGAGCACCAAAATTAATTAGATACAATAATCACACTACCATGTAATTTGAGATACATTAAACAACTACGTTTACAATATCAACATTCAACAACTCTCTTGACATCAAACTCTAAACAACTTCAAAGGTAAACAGAAATAAATTACTATTTTTACCCCAAGTATGAGAGGGAAATTTATGATATGGACTAAAATTTATTACTTCCAAAACATTCAGCATACAACTAAAGAGACTTTCTCATATTGGTAGACATTGTACAAAGCGAACCTAGCTCAGTGATTTGCTATATTTTAAGTTGAAATGGGGATGGTGGATCTTAAACTGGGGTAGGGTTTGACTTGCTTTGCTTCTAAAGTCATTAATATCATTCTGAATTGCCAAAACTCGATGCCATTGTCAAAAACTAAATACCCGAACCACAATGTGTAAAAAAACAAGCCCCCCATTACAATAATAAGATGTATCATGGTAAAAGTGCTCCCAAGCTCTCCACCAACAAAATACTGTTTCCTGCCGATCACAATTACCCCAATAAACAATTCAAGGGGACGAATTGAGGTTGTGATTTAAGAGGGAATGTGCTTGGTTTTGGGGGAAGAATAGGCAGTTTCCATCATTAAGAAGCCTGATGTGCTCCTGTAACCGTGGAAGAGAGTCCGACGATAACAGTTTGTGTGAATTGGTTAACAGGGAGTAGGAGAATGGAATTTTTTTTTCTTTTTCAATAAACGGTAACTACTGTCAAACTAACCGACACAGCATGTTAAATATTTGGCTCATTGATTCATTGGGCTGGCACGACCTACTAAATATTTAACATTGTCCGTTGGCTGAAAAGAGCAGCACGGCTCGGCCCGTAACGGGCTAGGTTGGGTTGGTTTTGTACGTGATGCTTTATTGTTTTAAAAGTTATTTTAAAAAAATATTAATAAATAAATAATTTTTTTTACATTTAATAAAAATTGGACATAATCTAATAGATTTCTAACAATAAATGTTGAGAATTATGACTCTCACTTTTAACTTTTTAAAGCATTATTAATAATTTTTAACTAAATAATTTAATAAATATGTGATAAAAATAAAATAAATGGGCCATGCACATTAAGCATAGCCTCATGGACTAGACACGACACTACACGACCCATCAAAGTCTACAGGCCAAAAATAAAGATATTGTACGACCTATATAGCCAAGAGCCAGTACGTCATGCTAATTTAATGGGCTGGCCTGACCTAATCTTTGATACTTCTAAGTATAACGTGTGAGGTCACATCTTACAAAAAAGGATAAAAACAACATTTTAATTTTTTCTTAAATTTAATTAAATCTATTTTTTTTAACATGCGCAGATAAAAATAATACTCAAATTTATTAATTTTAACAAAAATATATTAAGACTTGTAATTATTTAAAAAATATATAAATTTATTATTTTAAAAAAATTACAAAAATTTATTTTATAAAAATAATTAACTGTACTTTTTGATTATCCTTTTTTCTATAAAAAAGAAATCTGAACGTTCTTTTTAATTAAAGTATATTTTAGTGCTATTCAAATCAACTAATCACGTCTCGAAGCGCTTTTTATTTATTTATTTAAAAATAATGTTTGAATGGTGCAAATTACTAATATATAAGAGAATTATTATTATTATTATTTAAATATTTTTATGGTAAGAAGAATTCAAACCATATAATTCTCTCGTTATCATTTCCAACTATGATAAAAGCAAGAGATCATTTTCTTTACTCAACATTTATTTCGGATCATATGTCTAATATGTTATTATGAGAAACGAATATATAAATTTATATTTGTTTTTATCATATATTTATTAATTATATTAAAAAATGTAACAAAATTATTTTTAAAGAAACAAAATTGATTAAATATTTTAAATAATTTTATTACGTATTATAATATAATTAATGTAGATTAAAAATTAAATATAAATTTATGTTATTATAGCATTTTTTATGTTATTAATAAAAATTCTGAAAATTGATTTAGTTGATTTTATCTTTAGGTAGGAAAAAAAAAAATCAATTACATCATCTCTCTCTCTATGACATATCTTATCATTTATATTTTATTTTTAAAATTTGAAAAATATTAAGTTAAACATCTTAATTAAAAAAAATTAATGATAATAAGCAGCCAATTTCTTAATAGATATATCATATTTTTAAATTATTATATTTTTTTCCTCCAAAATTAAGTAGTTTAAATAGCCAAATTTATTATATCCATTTTATGTTATAATTAACTTAAAAAATTTATATTTAATTTTTTAGTATTTATTTATTTATATAAAAAAAATTAAAAAACCTTGCAAGGAATTTACTAATAGTGTGTGTGTATATATATATATATGAGTTGGATATAAAAAAATATTATTATTGTAGTTATAAATTTTAATATTATTTAAAAAAAAAAAAAAAATTGCAAGTTGGGGCCCATCGTCCAAAACAAGCAAATGATGCATTTTCATTTACATTTCAATTTTTAAATGATTCACTTTTTATTATTGTTGTTGCCTGATTTTTAACTGGTTTCAAAAATAATTTCTATCTCAAGCACATATATTTATTTTAATATATATATATATATATATATATATATATATATATATATTGAACAAATAATACATTTTTTTTTTTTTTTACGTATGATATTTTTTGATATTTGACATATATGTTCGTTTTTTTGAAGTGACACATATAATATCACAGATTTTTTTTTATTGTGTAATATATAATTTTTCTTTGATATAACACATGTGACTTTTTTCTTAGACAATTTTTACTTTTTATTAAATAAAAATAATTAAATTAAAAAAATATATATATACATGCTTAATTAAACATAAAAAATATATATATATCGACGTATTTTTGAAGTAAAGAAAAAAAAAAGGAAAAAAAAAATCGAAAGTAAAATACTACGAAATTGGTTTAAAAACTGAAACCAAAAAAGAAAAAGAACGAAAAGGAAGAGGAGCTTAACAAAAGAGAGAAAAAAAAAAAAAAGGAAAACGCAATGTACGTGTCGGGAGGTAATTTTAAAACCTGATTACTATGACAGGATTTTTATAGGTTCCATTGTACTATGGTGAGAGATTAACTATAGTATCATTTTTTTTCTTAAAAAAAAAAATAGCATAACTTTTCATAACTTCTTCATTTTTATTCTAACTAATAATAATTTATCTCAAAATTTATAATTTTATATAATATATTTAATAAATAGATCAAACAATTTTTATTTTATAATTTTAATAAAATAATATCTACTTTAATAGCTACCACCAACAATCTCATTTTAAAACTCCGGTCACCCTAACAATAATTTTATTAAAACTTTAACCATCACAACGAAAGTGATGTAACATACAAAAATATAATAAAATATAACATTTTACATATAAATATTATAAAATATTGATATTATATACAAATATTCAAATCATACCCTAATCCTATCAGAACTCAAATAATGGCTAAACTGAAGTGATATAACTGGTCAAAAGAGAACATAAAATATACAAAGTGAAATATAATGAAAACCAATTATATTATAAAGATAATTATGAAACTCATAAATAATTAAATAATCAAGGACTAGAGGGAAAAAATACCTTATAATTTTCATTCATGTTTTTGGAGGCAATAGAACTTTGGAAGTTCTCGGTTAGAAACATGAAAATCTAAAGCATGAAACGATAAGGGTTGGGATTTTGTATTTTGCGAATGATTTGGGTAATGATTAAGAAAGAGTGAAGACGAGCTCAAAAATCTCCCCCATTTCTAAAAAAATATTAACCAAAGCTAAAAAATTTATGTCCGTCTCATTCTATATCTACAGTATCCGTCTTTTCCTTTCTCCTTTCTCCTTTTTTCATTTCACAAACAAAAATCAAATCTAATAAAGGAAAATATCTTGTAGCTATTATAGCTGGCGCCGAAGTCGAGCCATCATAACATAGAAGGTTGTCACTGGGAGGAGAGAGAATATATGTTTGTGAGTGTATGGTTTATGAGTATTGGTAATTTTCGTGAACAAAATGTTTGATTGTAATCTAGCATAAGTATCCACCGTTTAATCAGATGATACATGATGATGGAGTTACCAAGCTTGCAATGCCCATATAACAGGTAAAATATTCTCTCATGCATACATCCTCACACAATTGAGCACTATACTTAGTATGAATCGCAACGAAAAAAACTGTGCACATGTTAGTCGATAGATCGATAGGACAGTTCAATCGATCGAGTAGTCGATCGATCGAGTATAGACCGACTTCAATCTAGCTACTCTCGGGTTTGAAATTGCATAGTTAGATCGATCGAGGTTTGGATCGATCGATCGAGCATTGGCTAGATAGATCGAGCTTTGGCTAGATCGATCGAGCCTGTTTTTCAGTTCTACTACAACTTTGTTTTTAATTCGGCCTATATATTACTTTTATCAATTTGACTCATTTAATGTTGCATGCAGAATCCTTATATGAGTAGAATTATTGTAAATATAATTGTTGTAAAAGTAGAGTCCTTGTTTGAGTAGAATTATTGTGAAAGCAAAATCCTAATATGAGTAGAATTGTTGTGAAAGTAAAATCCTTGTTTGAGAAGAATTATTGTGAAAGTAGAATCCTTGTTTAATTAGAATTGTTGTGAAAACTAAATCCTGATATGAGTAGAGTTGTACTCTTTTATTAATCCTCTTTCAAGTCAAATTGGACTCTATATAAGCAATGTTTATTTGTACAAAATACTAACCACACCGAAATATTATTTTCTACATCCGATTGAGTTTTATTTTAAAGAAAAATCTTCTTCTCTTCATCTATCAATCTTAGGCACTTTTTATTTTAATTGTTCAAACATATTGTGTGGTTATGTTTGAATAATTCATATGCCTAATTATTTTTCATGATATTGAGCTTTACATGATTGTTCTAAAGTTTGCTAGCTGATTTGGTTTTTACGTTATATGCTATTGAATCTGCTAGTTAAGGTTTTTCATTGTTGAATCTGCTCTAGGACACACTTTGCACTTATGTTATTTGTGCTAACGTTTCAGGTACTGAGGTGACATGTTCGGTATTTCGTGTGACTCGAAATTACCGAAGTTGACGGGTTCGATTGATCTTGTGGGACTCAAGTAGATCGGAATGTTGGTCCGGATCCAGACACCTAGCTTGTGGAGGCTATAAAAGGTGCGGCAGCTCGTAAGTAAATTACATGAGGGGGATCTATCTATGAAGGGTAGTCTAGGATCTGTGGTTATAATTGAACATTGATTTTCATAGTGGATAATTAGGTGGTCCGGTAGACCGGTGGTTTTCCTCTTAGGTCATTGGTGTGGCCTAGGTTGTTTCCACCTAAAAATCTCGTGTGTTATTCTTTAATTTCGTATTTTATTTTTATACGCGATTGCATGTCTGGCCGTTGTGTTTAGGTTATATAATTAATATCTGTTAAAATTGAAAATAACCTATTCACCTCTTTCTAGGTATATTTGATTCGTAACTTAAAACTTTCAGTGACTGACAAAGATTTACTCTATTAAATAAAATACAGGGGTAGAAAAGTTGGTTCTTGGAGGAGATCGTCGGACAATGGGAGCAGCCATTTATTGCCTGCTAAGAAGAGAGATGGATGGGAGGGAGGGAGGGAGAGGAAGAGACGTTATGTAAAAATATGGAGAGAAAAAAAATCACTAAAAGGTGTAATCGTAAAGTTATTGACAAAAGTGCTACCCTATTACGATTTCTGTCAAACTTACGTTTAGCTTTAAAAATGTTCCACTCTTGTTCCTATTATGAGCCTGTAATCATACAAATTCTCATAGGTCACAAGATCCCAAAATATACGAAAGACCCACATAATTAATGGGCTTGGTTTGCCAAACCTATTCTACATATTTGACTGTGAATTACTTAAATAGAATAAATTTTAGAAATATTATTATTTTTATTCAACGAACAAATTTATTTTACAAAATGCATAACTTTAACATTTCTTTAATTACGCACTTATTTTCATGTTAGTATTAATAAAATTAGTTTTAAAACAAAATATATAAAATTAACCGGATCAATTGTCTCTATAAATTGACTTGTACATATATAAGTTTTGATTTTAAAATACTATAATTTAATTTATAATATTTAATTATTTACATAGAATATAAATTTTATATACAAATTATTAGTAAATGTAAATATTATATACAACATCATATTACTCAGATTCACATTTTATACCATAATGAATGTACATATTATATATAAAATAAATGTATATGTATACATTACATTAATATATCTCTACATGGTTTTGAATCTAAAGTATTACATAACTAGAAAATGCATTTCAATAATTAAATATTAAAATGATTAAATATTAAAAGACAAAATAAATCAATTACATTCTAATTTATAACATCCACTTATTTATATAAAATGTAAATTTTACATACAAATTATAAATAAATATAAAAATTACATACAAAATCAAATTATGCATAATCACATTCTATAACAGAATCTAAATGTACATATTACATACAAAATAAATATATATGTACATATTACATTAATATATCAGTATATATATAAGTTTCAATTCTAAAGTATTACATAAAAAGAAAATACATTTCAATAATTGAATATTAAAATAAATGAAATATTAAAAGACAAAATTTAATTTAAATGAAATATTAAAAGACAAAATGAATCAACTACAATTTAATTTATAACATATAATTATTTACATAGAAATTATTAATAAATGTAAACATTATATACAACATCATATTGTTCCCTATATTGTTATTATGAAACAAAGCATAATATTGTAAATAATTATTGTCTAAAACATAATCGTAATATGCTTAAAGTAAAAATAATTAAAAATCTAATAAAGCTGCTAATATGAATAATTAATACGCGTGTAAGGAGGATAAAAAGAAACGTATATATGCAATTCTTGTTTCAACAAGAGGCATAGAAGAATCTAATAATTAATGATAAAAAGGTAAATATGGCACTCAGAACAAAGTGATAAAACTATATTCATTAAAATAAACGAAAACTACGATATGTGTTTATCAGAGGTAATTAATTCCATGTTTGAAGTATCATTAGAGAGAAAAAGAAATGCATATGTATGCTTGTTTCCTTTTTCTCATATTTGTGAATAAGGTTTAGCAAATAAATAATTTTATAAATTTACTTAAATTAAGAATTTGAATCAAATTAGATTGACAAATTTTATAGTTAAATCATATTCAGATAATAAAGTCTATAATTCAGATTGGATTCGGATAAAAAGATTTAATAATTCGCTGCAATCTAATTCAGACCGAATTATTATTAAAATTATAAATAAATGTATATTTTATTTTTAATACATTATATTTAAATATTATACATTCTACAATTACATTAAATTATATTTTAAGTTAAAAATAAAAATAAATATTAAATTATGTATAATAATTTAATAATATTCAAGAGCATATTTTTTATTATTTTGATTCTTTTATTTGTAACTATAAATAAATAAATTTATCATTTTAAATTTTAATATATATTATATTTTATATATAATAATGATTTAAAAATAAGTTATAATCTAAATATGACATTATCTAATTCAAAAAATTTAATATATATAATAATAATTTAAAAATAAGTTATAATCTAAATATGACATTATCTAATTCAAAAAATTTAATATATATAATAATAATTTAAAAATAAGTTATAATTTATGACATTATCTAATTCAAAAAATTTAATATGCTTATATTCAAATTGATTTAAATTAAATACATTATTAAATTAAATTTAAATTAAACACCTTCAAATTTCTTTCAAATTAGTCAAAATCGGGCCATATCAATTTACGGCTTAATCCTGTCTGTGAGCAAGGAAAATAAAGGTCTACTGAGCTACGTACCTCAACTAATAACTAGTTGTAATATTATTGTTCGTCTAGTGTTCGGCAGGAAGATTTATTTTATTTTAAGTCATACATTTTAATAATATCAAGTATTATTTAACTAAAATATTATTTTTTTTAAAAATACCAACAACAATACCAACAACAAAAAAGAAGCTATAATATCACCAACAAAAAATTGATGTCTATTTTTTTTTCTTTCCAATTTCGTCTTCTAACTTCTTTTATTTTTTTGACATTTGTCTTCAACCTTATAAGTAAAAACAGCAAGTTCAGCAACTACATCCACGTCGTATATAAAGAAGATGCCAAATTGAAACGTACTGGTATTCTCTTAAAAGTGGTTGGACCAAATTGTCTTTATTAATTGCTTCAACTAGAAATGATGAGTCCCAATATATTTGAATTTCTTTGGGGGGGGGGGGGGGGGTGGGGATTTAAAAATGCCGTCGATTCAGCAGGTTTGGTGAGTTTTTGACCAATTTTATAAGTCTATTTTTACCGTAACATTTTTTTAAAAACCAAAACATTACTACAATTTTAATCTTATGTTTAAATATTATTATTATTTATTTTTTAAAATAATTTTATATTAAATTTTATTTTTATCTTTCTTAAAAATTTATATTTTAATTACATTTTAATAACTTGATATAAAATAATAATATTTTTATAAAAAAATAATTAAAATAATATAATTTATTTTTAATCAACTATTTTTACAAAATTAATGAACTATATAATTGTTTATAATATAAGAAATTAAACTATATAAATAATATAATCTAAAAACTCGTAGTGGCACCTCGCCTTACATATGTATACATAACATTCATATGTACATAGTTTCATAGATTAAATTATTTATAAAGTTTATTTTCTTAGATTATATATATGGGTGTGTGTGAGGTGCCATAACAGTCTTTTAGATTAGATTATTTATATAGTTTAGTTTATTATATTAGAAACGATAATATTTAGTTTCTTAACTTTGTTAAAATGATCATTTAAGAATAAATTATATTATTTTAATTATTTTTTATAAAAATATTACTATTTTATATCAAATTATTAAAACGCAATTAAAATATAAAATTTTAAAAATAATAAAAATAAAATTTAACATAAAATTATTTAAAAAAATCAGCTCATAATAATATACAACAATAAAGTTATTTATGTATATTTTTTATTTTTAAATAAAATATAAAAATAAAATAGTGGAAAAATAATAATAATATATATATATATATATATATAACGAACACGTAACCACCCAAGTCAAACTAGATGGACCAATAAAGTATAAAAGAAGAAAGTTAACCTCAAATATTGGTAACATTGACATTTTTGCAATCAGACAAACAACGTATTCGTGATCATAAGCATAAAAAAGCTTGGAATTTGAGTGACTTTTTCGTTTTGTTTTGGACTTTGGGGTTATATTCTCCATTTAAATGTTATATATTTTATATTAATTCCTTTATAAATTGTTGACTTCTTTGATAAAACTTTACCTTTATTATCTCGTTTCTTATAAGCATAGTTTAAAGTATGATAGACCAATTAAAGTATAAAAGAAGAAAGTTAACCTCAAATATGGGTAACATTGACATTTTTGCAATTAGACAAACAACATATTCGTGATCAAGTGCCTAAGTATAAAAAGCTTGGAATTTGAGTGACTTTTTTTTTTCTCTTGGCCTTTGGGGCTATATTCTCCATATATATATATATATATATATATATATATATATATAATTTTATAAAAACTTTACGAATATTTATAATTATTAATGATACTGTGTCATATTATTTAAATATGATACTAATGTAAGGTTTATAAGTATCAGTAATTTCTTATAAATTTTGACATAATATTAGAATTTCAGTCAATTCATGTGCTAAAAATTTTAGGCTTCACTTTGCAAAATAATAATAATGGACCTTACGAAAAGAAAGAAAAAAAAAATAAGTGACCTAAATAATGTATAATATAATAAAATAAATTAATTGGCATAAATAGCTTGTATTTTGGTTAGAAATTATATTTTTCAAAACTAACAATAATAGGACTAAAATTGTAATTTTTGACTACATTAAAATTAAATAAATTATAAAAATATCCTTAATTGTATAATATTAATGGTATGTAAACTGTGTTACATACTCATGTAACATATATGTAAACTTTGTTACATACCAATATAGCAATATGTAAATAAATTTACATACAAATATAACAGGTATGTAATTAAGTTTACATATCAATATGACAATTTACATAATATATAACACAGTTTACATAATATGTAACACAGTTTACATAATATGTAACACAGTTTACATAATAGTAACACAATTTACATAGTATGTAACACAATTTACATAACAATGTGGCAGTATGTAATATAGTTTACATAGAATGTAACACAGTTTACATAGAATGTAACACAGTTTACATAATATGTAAATTGAGTTCATATACCAATGTGACAGTATGCAAATGAGTTTACATATCAATGTGACAATATGTAAATGAGTTCATATACATGATATGTGATATATAAAACTTGTTACATACCTAAACTTTTCTATATTATGTATTCATAGTTTAAAAAAAAAAAAAAAACAAAGATTAACTTGTTTCTCATGGATTTCTCGTAACTTTTGCTCCAGACTAGTTATAGGTGAATTGGGAATAAATTTTAGTTTGGTTCATGAGAAAAAGAGATCGATGAATTGAAAATTTTGAAACTTCAAACTGGTTCGAGGAGATTAGGTGAATTGGGAATTAATTAATTAGGCGAATTGGGAATTAATTAATTAATGTATGTAATACTACCATTGTTGAAGGCTAAGATTAATGTACTACTGACATTGATGAGGTCTCTGTAAGAGCGTTGGTTAGAAGGAGAGTTTAGGGACGAAGGATAAAACAATAAATTTATGCACCTAAAATGATGACGTTAGGGGAGTTTAGAAAAAGCTTTAAAATTTTAGTTTTCTTTCTACTTCTGATCATTAATTCTAATAAAATATGTTAAAAATAAAAATGATAGACAAAAATCTACACTTTAAGAGGATGTTGGAGGTATTATTTCATATTATTTAAATTTGGTACTAATATGAAGTTTATAAATAAGCATGAGTAGGGGTGTTCAAAAAATCCGTTCATCCGATCAATCTTATCAATCCGATCTGATCCGTTAATTTTTGAAATTTTTTCAATCCGATCGGTTCGGATCGGATGGCGGATTGAAATTTTTTCAATCTGATTCCATCCGATCCGACCGAAAAAAGTAAATATATTTTAAATTTATACACATGTCATGTTTTTATTGATCACTTTTATTTATATTATATACCACATTATATACAATAATAAAATTTAAAATATTTTTTATTACAAAATTTAAAATACACCACATTTTAAGGTTTATTTTAGCTTAAATATGTTTATGTTACATAAAAAATTTAGTTTTTTATTCAAAAATATTAAAATAGAGTTAATTAAATTTATTGATCGGATTCAATCCGAATAGTTGCGGATCGGATAGGATCGGATTTGAAACATGATCGGATCGGATGCGAATTAGGATATTTCAATCCGATCGGATGGTCGGATCGGATCGGATGAGCATAAAATCAGCGGTTTCGATCCGATGAACACCCCTAAGCATGAGTATCTTTAATGTTAACTTTTTGAAATTAGAAGACTCATGATTGTTATAAATTTTCATATGATATTAAAATTTTAGTCGATCAATGAGTTAAAGATCTTATGCTTTACTTTGCAAATAAATGAGTATTGTGAAAGGAAAAAAAAAAATCACGTGACTCAATTAAATTATTATAATAAAATATAAGATGGATTAAGAATATAAAGCAGTAGTTTTTATAATAGATAAATATCTATAATTTGAGGAAAGATGTGAGAAATATTATTTCATATTATTTATATATGATATTAATGCGTGATTTATAAATAAATAGGAGTGATTTTTCTAATATTTATTGCTTTAAAAATAAAACTTTATTTTAATACTTACTAGCCATAGCTTAATTTTTATTTTATTTTATCGAATATCAAGTTCGACTCTTGGGAGATTATTCGCCATTGGGCATTGTCAGGGCCAAACGTTTAGTGGGAATGGTTCTTTTAGCCACTAACATTGCTTAAGAAAAAATGAATCGTACAAAAACTAACCAGTAATCTTTCATAATTTGTCACAATTTTTTATGAAAAGATAGTTAAAAGGGTGTTAATGATGATGTTGGCAAAGCGAGGAATTAGACAATTTAAAAGTATTCCCAATGTAAAGCCACTTTTTTATTCTAATTTGAAGGCTAATATAAGTCTTTATGAACTAATTAATTATATAGCTACTATTTTGTTGTTTCTCTCTAATTTTCTTATTTTTATTTTAAATATTATCTTATTATTTGATGCCAGTTGGAATACACGTAAAGGTTCAAAGAATAATTGGAATCTTTCGATCAAGTGTTTGGCAGTAGATTTTTTTTTTTTTTTTATCATTCTAATATTGTAATTTCTATCAAGCTTAAAAAAATTAGTGCTAAATGATAAAGTAGTTAATTACTTAATTATTTCTTTCTTTGGTTGTTGGTTAATCACCTATACGAGAACTATTAAGCAATATGACAATAAAGATCCGAATATTTCTATAAAAAAAAAATTAGTAATTGTTTAAGATGCTGGTGTTCGTCATTAGTTTAAAAATGTTGATGTTCCTTTGCTCAAGCTATAAGTCTATAACCCAGTGAATAATTATCTATAATATACGGACATTATTTTGCAATAAATTGATAACACAGTAGGACATTTAAATGGATGTTTTAGTTAAAATTTGATAGCATGAGTCACTTAGAAAGATTTATTCTTTTCTTTTAATGGGTAAAAAAAAATTATTAGAAAGTATCGTAGCTGTTGTGCAGATATACCGACATATCTGTTAGATTATCAAAAATTATTGATCATATTTAGACAATAGTACTTTTTTCAAACTAACAAGCGCAATAATTTTATATTTTGTATTATAAAATGTGCAGCTCATTAGAGAGTGCAGAAACTCAAGACTCGAAATTGTTCGAACGATCATCCAAGTAACTCACATTTAGTGCATTTAATTTCCTAAAATGGATACTTAAATGATTTATTGAAGGTTATGAATTATGATGGAAGAGTTTTTATTTTTATTTTTATAACCAATTATGATGAAAGAGTTGGTATCACATAATAATGATTTATTTCAGTTAAATTTAAAGACAAATATAAAATTGAGGTACTATAGTAAAATAATATTGAATAAATAAAGTATAAAATTAAAATAATAAATTAAAAGCAAATTACTTTGAAATAAATGATTGCTGTAACGTGATATATATTTTGAAATATAGGTTAACCCAACGCATTCACATAAATAATTAGTTTATTTTGTGATAAATATTAAAAATATATAAATTTATATTTATTTTTATATTCACATTAATTATATTATAATATAAAAAATTATTTTAAAAAAAAATGACTTTAAGATATAATTATAAAAATAGATAATGTCCATAATATTTTTATATTTTTATAATAAATTAATATTATTACAATTATAATTTATTAATAATAAATCCGTATTCAATGGCAAAAACTTTTATTCATATGAAAAAATATACATTGGGTTGGTGTTCTCGTAGTACTTAATAGGGGTGTCAATCAGGCTGTACTGTTGATCCACCGAGCTGGCACAGTACGATCTACTAAATATTTAGCATGACACGGCATGATACGTTAGTCAAAATAAATAGCATGGCAGGACACATGTCCCACGGCCTTTAACGGGCTGGGCCGGGCCGGCACGGCACGCAAAGTCTTATTATTTTTAAAAAAATATCAATAAATAAATAATTTTTTTATATTTAAATAAAATTGGATATAATCTAATGCATTTATAATAATTTATCAAATGAAAGGTCGAGAGTTTGACTCTCACTTATAATTTTTAAAATATTATTAATAATTTTTAATTAAATAATTAAATAAATATATAATAAAAATGAAATAAAAAGATCATGACCGTGCTGACCAATTAAGCATAGTCCAACGAACACGACACACTTACTAACGTACCACAAGCTAACACAGCATACTAATTTAATGTGTCGAGCCAGACCAGATCAGACCGGGGAGTCTTTTTCAACACCTCTAGTTTTCAATGGCATAAAGTATAATTAATTAAGAAAATATAATATATAATTTATTTATTAATATCACGACTCTTTAAATTGTATAAAATTTAATACAATTTTGGATTACAAAGAAGTTTTCAAACACGGTAGAAGCAGGCGTTGTAAGCACGGAAAGAGAGAATAATAAAAAAGGAGGACTCTGAAAAGCCTATGAAGAATCCTGGCTGGAAAGCAGTTGCATACTGAGAGATAAAATCAAAGAACTTCTTCAGAACATATCATCGAAGAATTTCCAATTAACGCGGCTCCTCTCACTCTCACTCACTTTCTTAATTTTTCTTTCCCGTTTTCCAGATATTACTTGTCTTTTCTTGTAATTCCTTATTCATTCCTCTTTTGCGTACTTCAAACTCTTTAGGTGATTTGAAGTGGGGGAGTAGTTAATCTTATCTTCAAATTTAATTAGTAGTTTGTTTGTAAAACTCTAAAAAAAAATTCTTTTAAATTACATATCCAAAAATACCATTTAAAATAAAACCTTCCGTCACCCTCTATAAGTCTTTTGACCTATCAAACATTCAAACTCTTTTCCATTAGACAAAATTTCCATCCTTCAGGCTTCTATGCATCAATTTTATTAATTATCCTTTAAATTTTCCCATATTCTCATGAACTCTCTCATAATGGTTTTTCCTTTTCCTTCAAAAAGGAAAAGAGGGCCTCCCCATAATGTTGTTTGATCTTCAATCTCTGATTTTGCTATCTAAAGTTTACCAACATCTAATTGATTTTTCTTTTCGAAATAAAAAAACAAAACAAAATAAAATGATTCTTTTCTACCCATTTGCTCTTTTGCTTGTAACCGCTTGCATATTTTTTATTCGTTTATTGTTGTACAAAACTGGGTTAGTTTACATAGTGAAGAAATGGTGGAGATTGTTAGAAGACTGCTTTCATGTTTATCAGACATTCAAAGTCCCTGAATTTAATGTAAGCGAGCAAGATAATCAACTTTATCGCAGGGTAACTGATTATCTAAACTCATTGGCCTCCATTGAAGACTCTGACTTTACCAACCTCATCACCGGGAAAAAGCCCAACGAGATTGTCCTCAAACTCGATGCCAACCAAAGAGTTGAAGACGAATTTTTCGGAGCCAAACTTGTTTGGCTAAACGAAAAGAAAGACCAAGAACCTATATGCAGATGTTGGGTATTGAAGATTCGCAAAGCTGATAGACGCAGAGTTCTGAAGCCATATATCCAACACATCCATACCATAGCAGACGAATTCGAACAAACCAAAAGTTTGAAACTTTACATGAATTTCAACGAAACCCATCATCAATCGGGTCTGAATCAACGGTGGAGATCAGTCCCCTTTTCACACCCTTCAACTTTCGAGACAATCACCATGGAAGCCGATCTCAAAGCTAAGTTAAAATCCGACCTTGAGTCCTTCCTCAAATCCCAACAGTACTATCACAGATTAGGCCGTGTTTGGAAACGAAGCTATCTATTGTACGGTCCCTCCGGTACCGGGAAAACAAGTTTCGTGGCAGCTATGGCTAATTTCCTCTGTTTTGACGTTTATGACCTTGATCTATCAAAAGTCGCCAACGATTCTGATTTAGAAATGCTTTCGCTACAAACGACAAGGAAGTCTGTCGTTGTTATTGAAGATCTTGATCGGTTCCTAATGGAAAAATCAACGGCTGTGAGTTTGTCTGGCGTATTGAACTTCATGGACGGTCTGCTAAACTCGTGCTGTACAGAGGAAAGAGTCATGGTGTTCACAGTGAATGGAAAGGAAAATATTGACCCTTCAATATTGAGACCGGGTCGGATCGATGTTCATATCCATTTCCCACTTTGTGATTTTGTCGCTTTTAAGATTTTGGCTAGTAATTACTTGGGAGTTAAAGATCATAAGCTTTTTCCACAAGTGGAGGAGAAGTTTCAAAGTGGGTCCAGTTTGAGTCCGGCAGAAATCGGAGAGCTCATGATTGCTAATCGAAACTCGCCGAGTCGGGCTATCAAATCGGTAATTACTGCGTTGCAAACGGACGGTGATGGAAGGGGTACAGGGAAAATCGGACGGCTTTTGGACGGTCATGGGTCAAGAAAGTCCGTTGAAGATCCAGGCGAATCCTGTAGGGTTTTACGTAGTGAAGGTTTACATACAGTTGACATTAAGAAATTCTATCGGTTCTTGGGGATGAAAAGTAACAGAGAACCTCAATCGTTTGATGCGATTCAGGGTTAGATGAATACTTGATCATAAGGTTCAGATTGGTCCGTGTTTTCATGGGTTATTTATGTATGTGGTGGTGCTTTAGGAGCTTAATTTTAGGACAAGCAAGGCAAAATGTTCATATGCTAAACGACGTAGTTTAGAATATGTAAGGTATTTTTTTTGATAACGAAAATGTAAGGTAATTGAATATTGAATTGTGGTAAGCTGGGTTTCTCATATTTCTGTTCATTATGATTTACATGTTTCTTGCTGTAAATGTAACCTTAATTAGCTTGATGATTAAGCGTTTATAAATTTTACTATTATTATTATTATTATTATGTAATATGTGTTTTAGGTGTGCTGATAAATTATATATTAAAAATTTATAAATAATAAATTAGATATATACAGTTAGAATGTATTATTATTTATAATAGATTAATATTTATAACCTAAGTTTAATAAATGATATTAAAATTAAAGTTAAATTTGAGTTGTGTGGACGCACATAAAATAAAATTTTATTTTAAAGAAATATTTATGTTGATAAAGCAAGTGGCATTCTTATTATGTTTTTAAACATCATAAAATATAGATATATGTTTGATGGATGCGAGTTAATAATTCATCTTTAATGTTAATACATATTTAGACCTTAAGGGAGTAAATATATTTTCATTTGAGAAAATATTATTCAATATATAAATAAATTATATATTAAAAATTAAATAAATAATATATTAAATATATAATTAAAATAAATTATTTCTTCATATTTTTTTAATGCCGGAATTGAGGTCTCGTAAATAGGGCATTTGTCTAAATGGGGCCTTACATATGGTAAAACTGCACATAAGGTCCTTCATATGAATTTTTCTTAAAAAAGGTTATTTTTATTATATTTTTCCCATTAATTTTTCTAAAATAAAATTTATAAAATCTTTATATTCTTTTATAAAATTTTCCTTTATTTTTATTTCTTCTAAAAATTTTAATTTTTCTTTTAAAATTTATGTTTGTTCTTGTGATAAGATTATTTTATTCATTTTTATTTCCATACATGCTAAAAATAGTCCTATAAAATCTTTATTAAATTCTTTATTATTTTCTATATTTCGAATTAGTTTGATTAATTCTTTTAAGTTATTTATTTGTATTTCTGTAAGCATTTTTATTAATTTTCTTAAGATTATGGCTCTGATACCAATTTAGGGCTGAATTTTGAAATTTTAAGTTTCAGTTACTTTAAAGGGGGATCTATTATCTATTTAATTTTCTGAGTTATTTATTTATATATTTTGTGGAAGTTTTTCTAAACATTTTATTATTTTAAGTATCAAGTTGATTTTATAGGTATATTCTAAACAGTTACAGTCTTGGTTATGATTTTCATCATGTATTTTATTCTGTTCAATTCCTGAAGCTAAAAGCTGTTCTTTAAGGTAATGAATTTCCTGTAAACTTGTCAAGTCTATGAGTTCCAATTTTTCTACAAATTTGTCAATATTTTTTCTAGGCATTTTATCTTCCTATATGTTCTTTAAACAAATAAAATCCAAAAATCAGATTATCAAATTCTGAATCAGTTACTCGAACAAAATATTCATTGAAGTAATTTTTTAAAATCTGTCCTACAGGATGATCAATCAAATATAAAATACTTGAAATATAATCAGTATAAAAATCTAAAATATTATCAAATCTCTGGAAATTTTCTAAACAAGTTTCATAATATTCACCATCAAAATATTCTTCTAAGTTCTCCATAAGTTTTCTTTCAAATAGTTCTATGCTAGCCATGTTTTTATAAAGATGTTTATTTTAAAGAGATAATCAAATATTTAATCATTCAAGATTCTTAATTGGCTACTGTCTATAATTATCATACCTGAACTTAATGGGTCCACCACAGTCTTCCCGTCCTTTGTTCGTTTTCTTTTGCTTCCTGTTATATGCCTCAGCTTGCTCCAATCTCAACCCACCTGGTCATTTGAGAAGCACTTGCATCCGTACATATTTATGGAAACAGAATTTAACTTACAAAGAAAAAAGGAAAGAGTGTAGTCACTCCATCTTATTCATAGTATATAATTATTACAGTCTAAAGCCAACTAAGGACCTTGAAAAGGAGCTTAGCTGCTCATTATTATAACATACATATCTTCTAAATACATCTTTAGAAGAGGTCCTGTTTTTTCTCAATTAAGAGTTTCTTTAAAGAGTGAGGGTTGTGAGAATTGAAAGTTGTGGAGGTTGTGTGTAAGTTGTGTCCCTAGTAGTCGAGATAAGAGTTCCTTTTATAGAAGAAGGAATCTCTTTTACAATAATTCTTTCGACAACTTCTACTGTTTTGTGAGTTGTGCTGTCACTGTTCATGGGTCCTCCATCTTGGCTTTTTCTACCAACTGGTTTCCTTTGTTATCTTCTACCGACACTTATTGGTTGCTTTTACTGTTCTTCGTCATCTTCTGCCGACACTTTGGATGACGTCTGTGATGACATTTCATCTTCTCTGTCTCTTATGCAGTAAATACATTTATGGTCATTACTGACCTTCCTAGCATAGAAACAAAATACCTTCTTCGTTTCTTGGCTAGCTTCAAGATTGTTAGAATTGAAATTAGCTTCAAACTTGCTAACTTTTTCACCATCTTCTTCAGTAATGGACATACTGTTGTGTGAAGTGATGAGTACTTTGTTGGTAGAATAGGTTACTTTGATCTCAGAAGAGTTATCAATCTTTCTGATCTCATAGTAGATCTGTCCTAGCATCTGTCCTCTTGTAATACAAAGTTCTTCTGTATTGAACTCTTTCTCTGGCAAAACCCTTGGTTTGGGTACCTCCCTGTTTGTATTGGCAATACCTAACTTAACAAAATGATAAGGACTAATACATTCCTCATTATTCCAATCCATTAATGAACTAAAAAATCTTAGATAAACAGGTTTATCGCCTGCTCTAATTTTCTTTCTAAAATTCTTAATGGCTTTCTTGAAATTTTCAGGAAATAAATTTAATTCATTTAAATTGATTCATGGATAAAGGTTTTCGATTAGTCCTGCATGATATGCCTTGTACACAAATATAGGGTCAGCTCCTTCAAGAATATTGAATTTGCTTCCAGCTGGGTATTCTTTTTCTACTGTATAGAACTTCATATCCTCTATGTGTTCCTGAGTAGATTTTCGAGCTAGATTATACAAATTCAACCATTGGCCTTTGCTGAGGTTCCTGTGTTGTCCTCTTTCTTCAGTTTCTGGATTTCTTTCTGGTGATGTATTCCTGAATATTACAGGTGGTCTGACCACTTTTCCTAAATTTCTCATTCTGTTGAGAGGAGATGTTTGTTGGAGTACTGCAGAATAATTTCTTACAATTCCCTCTGGATTGATAAGCTTAGGTGCCCTGTAATTAGCATAGCTTCCTTCTGCTTCAACTCGATTGGTGAAGGACTTGTGGGTTACTCCACTGATTCCCATAATGGCTTTGTTGGCATCTGCCCAATTGTTGTAGATTCCTGGGTTTGGTCCATTATAGACAACATAAACCTTTCTTTGTTCGTATTTTTCTGCTTCATCTGCCCAGTTGAGCTTTCCTTTTCCTTTGTCAGAAGTTTTTGAACTATCAAGTTCTTCCTTTTTTGAACTAGATTCTTGCTCTTTTGAACTGTTAGGTTCGTCCTTTTGTGAACTAGGTTCTTGCTTTTTTGAACTGTTAGGTTCGTCCTTTTCTGAACCATTAGGTTCGTCCTTTGATCCCATAAGGGTTTTCTCAAGCTCTAAAAGCTCAAGTTGTTCTTCAAGGATTTTTATCTCCTTTTTCTTTATTTTGATTTTCAAATCAATTTTGTCCATTCCTGTAATCATAAAAATAGTTAGTGGTGCTAATTCTCTAGTTAAAGCATCAGCTAAACTATTTTTTACTCCTGGTAAATGTTCTACATCAAATTTGTAATAATTAAACCATTGCTGCCATCTGATAAGCCTTCCTTGCTTATAGTCACCTGCAATGTTAGTTCTTAAAAAATGTCCAAAATTTTTGTTATCTGTTCTGACAATAAATCGTGAACTTATAACATAAATTGCAAATTTTTTAATAGCCTTTTTTACAGCTAAATATTCTTTTTCATTACTATGATAGTTTAACTCTGGTCCTTGAAAAGAGCCTGAAGTATACCTGCAAAGATATTCGTTATTGTCATCCACTTTTGCTTTTAACACTGCTCCCCAATATTCATGTGAAGCATCTGTTTCTATTATCATTTTATCATCTGGTCCTGGATGGTATAAAGTTGGTAAATTTTTTATTTGTGCTTTTACCTTATCCATGTATCTAGTATTTTCATCAGTCCATTGCCAGACATGATCTTTTTTAAGTTTTATTTGTAAAGGTTTTCTCATTTCTGCTAGTTTGTTTATGTATGCTTTTGCATATGTTAAACATCCTAGAAATCTTTGTAATTGATTCTTGTCCTTAATTATGCTAGGAAAGTTTTGTATATTGTTTAAAATATGGGGTTGTAGATGATGTTTTCCATCTTCTATTTCTAACCCTAAATATTTTATTTTCTGTTGAGCTAAAACTGCTTTCTTTTCTGATAATACAATTCCAGCTTTCCTGCATTCTTGTAAGACATTAATAATATCCAGATAATGTTTTGGTAAATCATTACTAAATATTAGTATGTCATCTATATAAACACAACAAAAATTATAATATTTCTTGAAGATATTGTCCATATGTCTCTGGAAAATACCTGGTGCTTGTTTAAGTCCAAATGGAACAACTGTCCATTGGAATTGTCCTTGGGGGCAACTGAATGCTGTTAATTTTTGTGATTCTTCATCAAGTCTTATTTGCCAAAATTCACTTTTGCAATCAAAACTTGAAAAATATTTCTTTCCTTTTATAAGAGATAATAACTCTTCTTTCTTTGGTATAAAATATCCATCATCAATTGTTTCTTTATTTAAAGATTTAAAATTTATTACCATTCTTTTCTTTCCTCTTCTTTTTTCAGCTTCTTTTTCTACTAAAAATGCTGGACTAGAATGAGGTGAATTACTTGGTATAATTACTTTTAATTCTAAAAGTTCTTGTATTTGTTTTCCAAATTCCTCTCTGTCTTCTGGAGTATAAATCATTGGTTTTACTCTTATGACTTTTGAGGGATCCTTTAATTCAATTTTTGCTATTTCTTTGGACCTATTTATATTTGGGTCTAAAGGGTTTTCAGAGCATACAGTCCTTAACAATTTTCTTATTCCTGTCAAAGCTTTATCTTCTTGAATTTCATTTAGAAAGGGGTTTTGGTTAACCTCTATATCTAAAGAAATGTTCTCTAAATATGGTTTTTGGTTTTGATGTGTTTTATCCTCACCACGTTTTCGCTTTTTGTGTTGTTGCATAAATGTTGGTGATGAGACTGCTAAAGCTTTTCTGATTTTTGAAACATAAATTGTTTCTCCATCTAAAGTTGTTAAACTTATTTTATCTAGGTATTGAGTAAATGGTTGATACAAATTAAGAAAGTTGTTTCCTAGTAAAATATCAACTCCTGTTTCCTGTTGGTAAATTGTAGGTATATGAAAGATTTCTCCTCCTATACTTATATCTGTGTCTGTTAAGACTTTATTCAAATTTATTGTGGTATTATTTGCAATTCTTACTATTAATTCTTTTGGGGATTGTTTCCAAAGTTCTTCTGGAAATACATTTTTACTAGCTACACACATACTAGCTCCTGTGTCTATATATGCATGTAAATGGTAGTTTTTATATCCTTTGAATTTCAATCCTATTTTTATATAGGTACTGTTTGGGTTTGTTATACTTAATATTCCATCCATTGTTCAGAATCATAATCAGAGTCAGATGTTTCTGAATCTGTTATTTCTTCTTCAGTTTCCTCTAATAGATAAATACTGCATGTATCATCTATATCAGATTCCTCTATTGGTTCTAATTCCATTTTAAAGGCTTCTTCTAAAATCTTTGCTTTCTGGGGAAATTCCTTTTTAAATTCCTTTTTATCTTGGAGCCTACTTGGGCATTCATTTGCATAGTGTCCTTCTTCATTACAAATCCAACATCTACATTTCTTTTTGCCTGATGGGCAATAATTTTTCTTTTGTATTGAATTATATCTATTTCTTCTAAAATATCTTTTCCTATAAGGTTCTCTATTGTATCTTCTTTTATATCTTTGAAAGTCTTGTTTTCTAAACTTAAATCTTCTAACTTTTCTGAATTTCTTATATCTTTTATATTTTTTATATTTATTGTATTTATTATATGGTTTTATATTACATCCATATTTTCCTAGTAGTTTAAAATCTTTTGAATCACAACAAATTTTATCATTTCCTCTTATTTGTTTAAATTCTTTTCTTTCTTGACATTTTATTATTATCCAGGTTTTAAGTCCTCTTATCCTTCCTCCTAGGGTATCAGGTATAGTTTGTGTATTTCTATTGTTCCATTCTTCTGTAATAGTTTTGTGTAGTGTTCCTGGTAATTTTTGGTAAAACATTTCTTTATAGGTTTCTTGCATAGATGGTGGAAGTTTATGATAGTACATTTCATATTCGCATATAAAAGAGTCTATATAACACATATTACATATTTTCATGTTTGTTAAATGCCATTTGGCTTCATTTATTTCATTTTCACTAGATTCTGTTATATTCCTTCCTTTATCTTCTCCTATAAATTCTTTATATATTTCATTTACCACTTTGTCTAAATAATCTCTTCCTGTTGTAGAATTTCCTGTCATTCCTAAATGTTGTTGGTCAGTTAGGTTTGAAAACCATACCTTTACATTTCCTGTCATTTTGTGTGCTACTAAAACCTTACAGACTGAAGGGTTTGTACTTGTAGTTGATGATGTTTGTATTATTACGCTCATTCCACTAGCCCATTCATCTAAGGCTTTCTTTCTATCTCTTATACAATCTAGGTCTAAAATATCTGTTTTATAGTTTTCATGTGGTCTATATTCTAATGGAATACTTCCTCTAGTACCCCAATGTAATCCTTCTTCCATTTTGAGTGGTTGTCTTCTCCTATATGTTGGATCAGGTTCTTCTGGCCTATATCTATTCTCTCTATTTGGGTCAGATGTTTCTCCTCTTTCTGGAGTTGATCTTTCTGGGTTTGTTCTGGGTATTAGTACTGGTTCCATATTAATTCTTTGAGTTGTGTCTTCTTCAGATTCACTTTCACTTATTATTGTCATATCATCTTCTTCTTTATTTATGTAAGACTTTTGTTCATAATGTTTTCCTAATTCTTCATTTGTTAATGTTAATAGACTGATTAATTTTTCTATATCCTTATTTTCAGGATTCATAAATCGTTCTTCTAAACTTTTCCTATATTCTGTTAGATCCATTAGATTGTTATTATTTGTTTAGATTCTTCTGTTTTTCTTTTTTCATTTATAAGAATTAATGCATCAGATCTTCTTGGGGGTTCTTCTTTTGATCCCTTTAATGGATCAATTTTTAATCTATTTTCTGAGCTATTAATATTCTTTTTTATTTCTATAATTTCTTTCTCTGTACTATCTATCTGTTCTGCTATATGAATTAAGGCTTCCATTATAGATATTTGATTTTTATTTATGCTTGTTAAACTATTATTAGCTTCTAATTGTATCCTTAATAATTTTTCTTTTAACATTATTTCATTGTATAAACCAATTCTTTCATTTCTTCTATTTCTTCTTTAAAATGTGCTTTTATTAAAATTTGTATTCCTCCTAAATGGATGTATCCAATTTTTTCTCTATCTTTTTCTGGAATCTTTGATAATTTTTCTATAATTGTCTCCTTATTAATTAATGGTATATTAAACCTTCCTTTTGCATCTTTTATAGTTATGCTCATTTCTTTATTACTTATTCCATAGTATACTATATCTTTTCTTGGAAATAATTTTCTAATTGTGGAAAAAGACTCTTCTCTAAATCCATCCTTTTCTTTAAGATTTAACTTAGATTTTTGGATTTCTTCAAATTTTCTTTTACTGAATATCATTTCTTGTGAAAAACATCCTGATATGTCCTGTGTTTGTACTTCTAATATTTCCTGGTTTTCTATTATTTCTGTTATTTCTGACATTATAATTTTTTGAACTTTTTGTATTATGTTGTAAGGCCTTACAAGCCTTTTGTTTCTTTTGTAATGGTTGATGGTCCCTAAGTGAACTTTTCACTTAGAAACAGGCCTTTTAAGGTTTTTGCCCCTCGTAAATATGTAAAGCATTTAGGCTGGAAAATATTTACATTAATTTTATAATTTATTAATTTAAAATATTATATTATTATTTATTTTAAAAATAATGGATAATTTTTCGCAAATTTAAAGAGGAAAAGAAAACCGTGATTTATGTGTGAGCTAAGAAAACAGAATACGTGAGCGATGAAGTCTGCAAGTGTAGGGCTGTACCTCAAAATTTTCCATATCTCATTATTGGATTTGGTGACGATGTTTCTGGAACATGTTATTAAAGTTGGTTTGTCTTTAAGTGGCATGTATTGAGATTGAGAGAACCCAAAACTATAAAACAAAATCAACGTTAGGACTTGTGTAATCAAGTGAGTTTAATCTTTCTAAGGCCTAGAGTAATTTTTTATTGATTCTTAAATAAATAATAATATAATATATTAATTAATATAAATATTTTAAAATATATATATATATATATATATATATATATATATATATATATATATATTTTAATTACTCAAGAAATAATGATTAATAATTTTGTTTTCTTCATCATTACAGATAAAGGACCCTTTTAAGAATCCATTTCCACGTTAAAAAGTCCTCTTTTATCTTTTCAAAAGGCTTTTTTTTTTATGAAATTATTTCTAACATTTTTATTATTAATTGAATTTTTTTTTCTTTTTTAATATTACAATTCTAATATTTTGAGAATGAATAGCTATTAACTATTATAAATAAACCACTTAAATACATATTATTTATTTTAAATATATATTTATTCCAAAAAAATTACAATTCATCACCTCAAAAAGTTCAAACATTTTAAAAAAATAAAAATATATTTTTATTTTTTTATCATCAAACAAACATATTTTGAAAAGATATAGATTTTTTTGGGACGAACTTATAACAAAAGAAAGAAAAGTTTTCTTATAAAGTTAGGGGGTTAATAGATTTTTTTTTTATCATTGATGGTAGCTATAAAAATATTACTAAATTTTAATTTTTTTACAAAATTATCATCATGCAATAGTGGTAGATGTTTTTAAAGTTTAGGAGTGGCACATATTTTACCTAAATTTTTGATAAATAAAATTTTAGGTATAATACTTATAATTATATCAAAATTACATTAAAAAAATATGATTGTACTCTACCTGAATTTTAAATTTTACTCTTTTCACACTAAAAAATTATTACAAATTTAATAATTTGTACATATTTTTATTAAAATAAGATACAAATTGTATATTTTTCGATTAAAAATAAGTAATAATTGAAAAATACATAACATTATTTTTTATTGTATATATAGTTAATGTTCAGTAATAATTTTATATTAATTTAAAGTTTAATGATACTTTTATAACAATTATTATAAATTTATTAACTGATATACTTATAAATTCATTAATTTGGTAGTAAAATAAATTCATTAAAAAAAAAAAAACAAAGTTAATGAGGTAAAAAACTTAATTTGGATTTATTCTTAAAACTTATGGGGAAAAAAAAAAGATTTATTCATAAAAGGAAAAAAAATCCATAAGCAAAAGCAAATGAAAGGGGAAAAAATATTGTATTAACTGATATACTTAACAAAAATCAAATTTTTTTAAAATGACTATGTTTTGTTAGATTGACTATCTGTAATAATCAATTATAATTTTTTTTTATATTAATAATTGCATAAACACAAATTCATTCAAGTAGACATAAATAATATCATGTTTAGAGTTTAAACCCACGCACTCACAAAGCTCGTATATCATATTATCATAGTAGTAAAGTATAATTGATATTTTTTTATTTAAATAATTTTAAAACCGGATGTGATTGTGGGATATAAAGTAAAATTTAGAGGGGTTTATGATAAAAAGCTTTAGCTTTATTACTAATTTATATATTATTAAATTGATCTTTGTTAGCCAGAATAACCATGCCCTTGCCCTTGCCAGCCTGCAAGTCTGCAATACTGCAAATACTAACAGACATTAATTGGACATAAGTGGGCAATTATGGATGGAGGGGTATGCTCTGCCTCTGAGACATACTGCCTCTTATACATAAGCAATTGGTTCTCCCTTAAATGGACGTATTGGATTCAATAGCTAAGCTATCTAGTAGCCAGCAAGGAAATAATAAATAAATAAATAAATAAATAAAACTATCATTTATACCGTCCCATCTTTATGCCGCCAAACACTTGTGAATTAATACCTTATTTGAAGAATCCAAATCCAGAATATATTATCTTGAGATTGCTCACTGTTTAGGATATTATTGCAAATTTTTCATAATATTTTTCCTAATTTTGAAAATCTCATTAAATATCTCGAGATTTTACGAAATTTATCTCTTATATTTTTAATTCAATTATAAATTTATGTAAATTTTATATTGTATTGCAAATTTGTGACCATATTTTGAGTTTGTATTCTGTCTAATGAGAGTAAAATTCATATATGAATCTTGCCTATTTGAATTCTGATTTTATATGTATGTATGGGAAACCCATTGTGTTGCATTGGCAGCAATCAGTGTGCCAAATTGCCAACATACTCATGACTTATTTAGAGACGAACATCATGGAAGCATACTTTCATTTTTTTCTATGCGCATGCTTGAGTTTTATAGAGTACCGAATTCTATTATCAATTTTATCTTTAACAAAATGAGCTTATAAAGTACCAAATTTTCTATTGTGATTCAGGTGGATAGGTCCTTAATTTTTTCGTCAGAAATTCAAGTTCAAATCTCATTCTTATATATAAATATATTTTTTCGTATTAATAAAAAAAAAAAAAATTTAATGCCCCTTTTAAATAAAAAAATAATAGATTGGCTTCAAATAAATATGAATGAAAAATTACTTAGAGATTGGGTTTTATTTTTAACGGTGGCAAATCTACGATCCCTTGGGCCACACTACAAGAACAGTAATATTTATTTTACAGCCACTATTTATTTCTTGTTAAATAATAATGCTATATATGTATCATTTTAGTATAAATATATTTTAATTATTAAATTTGTAGTGAGTTTTTGAGTAATAAAAATTTAAAATTTAATAAATTGGGAGCATAATTTCATTTTATGCATGAGTATAATTTGTTTATACATTTATAAATATTACATCTAAATTTTGTTGTTAAGAAATGAAATGAGGCACGTGCCTGCAACGGGTCGGTTCGGGTCAGATCCAATCCGAACCGTTTTGACCCGCGATTCGAATTGAACTAAACCGTTTCAGACAAAACAGATTCGGTTCGATTCGGGTAATATCAGCGGGTCAAAAAACCAAACTGTTGACCCATCTTTTAAAAAAATTGAAAAAAAAAATTATAAATTTTTATATAATTAAAATTTTTAGTAAATAAACGAGTACACGAATGGTGCCCCGAACCAAACAAATTTTTGCCTCGAACTGAACTGAACCGAACTGTTTTAAATCAAATGGATAATGCTCCGATCCGTTTCTGAACCGTTTTGCCCCGAACCGAACGAATCGGATACCCTCAAATACCAGAACCATCGGGTTAAATTGCCATCCCTACACGTGCCCCACTTGAACTTTGGACACTTCTGTCCCTATTTTTAACCCTTTTAGGCACTGAACGTTTTTTTTTTTTAATACAATGATAAATATATGTATAACACATCTTCAAAAATAGGGTAAACATATATATATATATATATATATATATATTTTTTTTTTTTTAATAATGTGATAAACATATAAAAAGCGAAAGGTTAATAAAATGAGATAATCTTTCATTAATTTTTTTAAAGTATAATTTTGGTCAATTTATTTTCATAAATTAGATATATTAATTACATTGCTTTAAATTAGTGCATCTATAATTACTTTACTTCCATAAATTAAATACATCATTAATTTTTCCATTTTTGATCATTTTAGTTTTTTTTTCTTCATGTTTTTCCTTTTTGTCATTAAACATCTACCAAGTAAGATTCTAATCCATTCTACCTTCTTCTTTTTTCCTTAAAAAAAAAATCACAAATTAACAAAATATAACTAATATGTGCATGTGCATCACTTTAAATAATAAAAAAAATTTGACAAAAATAACAATTTTAAAATTTATAATAAAAAAAATAGCACCATTTATATTCAAATTTAAAATTTTATAATCAAAAAAATGATTGATATATTATTTTTCTTTAAACACTTATTCAATTGAAATTGAAAGACAACACTTTAGAGCCGTTCAATATTAAACGTTCAATATTACATGTTCAAATTGAACATTCAATATTATTGGAATGCTAGTCTTATTATTATAAGTTTTAGGTGTATTATTTTTGATAATTTCTCAAAAAAAAAAAAAATTGATATGCTCAATTACATAAGTAAAGTGACCATTATCACAACAAAAATGAAAGATAAAAATTGGAATCAATAAAGAAAATTCAACATAATTCACCGAAGCTGTATGAGATAAGACTCCAAATAAAAAAAAATAAAAAAAACATTTGATATTTAATCCAAATACCATCTAATGATCTAAACACCTCTGCCAAAACTGGATTAAAGTCACTTTTCTAATTTTAAGTTACAAAGTTGATACTAATGCATTTATAAACTTATCCAAGAAGGAGAATTAATTGATTTCGAAGCCCTCGCCATGGTCCATGGTTCCAACAAAAGATAGATCAATTCGCTTAGTTGTGGAGAATAATATGAAACTCATAATTGTATCAGGCTTGGTTGCGAAGAAGGATAGATAGGCTGTGAGAAATTATTCATTGTTATGGAGTGTGGTGACGTGGTATTCTAATTTAATGAAATTAGTTCAATTATTTTCTTGAAAAACACAACTATTAATACTTGATAAAATAATAATCAATAAAATTACTAGGAGTATACTTTAAGAACAATAAATAATACCTTAATTCGCCGGTCCAATTAGCCTTAAACTTGTACCACCGAGAATGAAACAGAGGAAGCAGAAAAAAATTATTGGGGGATTATAACTCAGTGTGTAATAGTTTTGGAGAGCGATGCATAGAGATTTGGTCTACTTACCTACATTACCTTAAAGTTGACAATGTATTATCTTACAGTTGACAATGTAAATATGTTCTACACTTTTTGCCAAGTATAGCATTTAACAATACATTTTTTATTTAGCATAATAAATGAAATAAAATTATTTTAGATTTATGATTGTATTTATAAAAATATAATAAAGGAGTGCATGTTTATTGGTTTCGAAACTTTAAATATGGTTGCGAATTGCAAGCTTAAAAGAATCGAAACAAAATGATATGAAAAAAGTAGTGGCATGAAAGCTTGAGTCTCTCTACCAAGTATTTAACGGTTTATTGCTTATACTTCTATTAAAAATAGATAGAAAGCATTTTTAGAAAAATGAGGTTTGTAGGAAATCACATTTATTATATTTATTTCCGCAAGTATAAAATATATTTTTTGAGTTCTGAAAGTATTTTTGATAATTTTTTTCATATTTGGTCTTGAAGCATTTTTCTACATTCAGAAGCACTTTCGTAGGGTCTCAAAAACAATAACAAATGCATTGGAGCTATATTAATAATATGCTTGACTGCTATTAAAAAAATAGTTTTTTTTTTCTTTCCATTCTAAACCATTTGTTAACAGATTTTGGGATACGAGTGGTATTTTTTTTTTTCCTTTTTGGGTCCAAAAGGGAATGAAATTCATTAGAAAAGCTGGAGCACGAGGATACGGCTGGTATTGGTCCTTTAAAAATGTTAGAATATAAAGCCCATCAACTAACCACTTTTAGCGACCCAAATTAAGAAGGAAAAAAAGAGTCGGTGACTGAAATAGGGGATATATGAATAAAAGTTACAGTTGGACAAAAATAGCATGATTTTAGTCTAATACGAACCGTTTTACAGTATAACTAAAGTTTGCATTTACAAACTTACCCTTAGTTAATGTTTATATTTTTGGAAGCTGTACGAAAATTAATTTACATTTTTGGAAGTTGTACGGAACATTACGTAAGTTTCTGGAAAGGTTACATAATTGAGAAAACGATGATGAACAGTTCCGTCAACTGCTGCAAGCTGTTGTCAATCATCTCTTGCCACTAATCTGCATATGTATTCCAGCATCCTCGTCACATTCCGACGTCCACCACTTGATAGTTAATGTTTATATTTTTGAAAGCAGTACGGAAATTAATTTACATTTTTAGAAGTCGTACGGAACATTATGTAAATTTTTGAAAAAGTTACAGAATTGAAAAAGAAAATCAATTTGAAGAACACGAAGAAGGTTTGTCCCTTTCTTCTTCTTTTTCCTTTTTTTTTTTTTTTTGCAATATACAGAAACTTTGAGAGATGGAGAAGCGTTTGAAAAATGGCAATGAAAATTCTAATGGATCTAGTAAAGTAAGTACAAATCTCTCTTAGAAAATAGTTCAAAACTATTGTCGTATAACTCACCTCAATTCCACTTTTTTTAGATTTTGTATCTTAATCGAAATCGTTTTGATTCTATTATCACAATTGCCAGATTTCTGTATCTATTAGCTCTACTATTTTAACAGGAAAACTCTGACTAACCTTTTTTTTAGGATCTTGTTGCCATATGTATAATAAAGAAGGAGAAAGCAGTTAGGTATTCTAATTACTTTCTAGTAATCGTAAAAAAGAGAAAGCAATTAGTCTTGTGTGGATTCAAATTCAGTGAATCTAAATTTCGTAAAAGGATGAGTTGATTATAAAAAGTTGAAGTTGAATAATAGTAAAAGTATATCAATGAATGAAGCTTCAAGTAGCAGACGAAATCAGAGATTTCCTTTTGCGTAGAACAACATCCTTCCCTTGTCAGAAAAAGGCATCAACGAAAAGGGGCAAAAATGTAAAAAATTTCACTGAAAACGGTGACGTAAAACGACTTACGTCAAAACCGCTTAAACAAATAATTTGCCTCTATAAGAGGTCATTAAATCGGAAAAAAACCATGAGCCACTACAAATCCTTTTTGTTTTGTTAGACCACAATTAGGATGAAAGTTTCAACTAGTCCATTTATTTTTACAACAAATTGTTAGCTAGTTACTTCAAATTACATAAAGTATCATTTCATTAAAACCAAAAACAAAAAAACAAAAACTGTAAAGATGAATAAAAAGCGCACTACACTATTATAGTAAAAATACCAACAATTTTCGTTTTTAACCCCTTGGATACTACTTTTTTACTTTTGACCCCCTAACCTATTTATACTTTAAACGAAACACATGTTAAAAAATAAAATTAATTTAAACATATGTTTATTTATTGAATATATAACATAATTTGTTAATACTCTGTCTCTCGTTGTAGTTATTAGAGCTCTAATATGTTTATATTTTTTTAAACACACATAAAAAAAAAAATTATGAATATATATTCAAAAGTAACGTACGAGTCAAAAACTAAAAGAGGTTATGCAATATTCTCTAAAACCAAATGCACTAGGACACCTTTTTTTTTTTTTTTTCCTTCATATAAAAATTGAGTTACGTAAACAACAGAAACATCAGGTTTCCACACAAACAAGTCATCTAAACATAATACAAGTTGGTGGAGGCATTAAATCCAGGGGGATTTCTTTTAAGAGCTTTCGGCTAGAGGTTGTATACTTGTATTGTATACAGGACAGTACACCAATTGTGACGTTTTCTAGCACATAAAAAGATTCTCTGATATTGTGCAACTAAACTTGAAAAACATCATTACATCAACTGTTCAATCTTTACATAATAACTCCCACTCACTTTCTTAATCCAAGGCCTAAAAAAGGAAGGACTAAAAAAACCCAATTAAGGATTCTTTGTTTCGTTTCTTAAAACCCAATGTCAGAGATAAGTAGATCAACAAGAACAAGTAGAGAGTTTCTTCATTTCACTAATTTCCATGTCAGACCCAGAAATAACATCAATCTTTGATCCTTTAAGAGCAGTAGAATCACCATTAAGAATTTTCCCATTACCACATTCTAATGACTTTTTAGAAATCAAACCATAAATCTCATCTAAAACAGTAAAAAATGCAGTTTCTACATTGTCACCACTAAGAGCTGATGTCTCAGAGAAAAAGAGACCTTGATCTTCAGCAAACTCTACTGCATCTTCAGTGGGCACAGCTCTCTGTTCAACAAGATCAGCTTTGTTTCCAATTAACATAATCACAATGGAATTGTCTGCATGAGCTCTAAGTTCTTCTACCCATCTTGCTACATGATCAAAGCTCTGTCTTTTGGTTATGTCATACACCAACATAGCCCCCAATGCCCCTCTATAATATGCACTTGTAATTGCTCTGTATCTATTTACATGTATTACATGTATAAAACAGGGAGCAAAATTGAGTATTAAAAATAAGAATCAATGAAATCCATCAGATCCCCAAGTTCTATTTCCCAATCAAAAATCTCAACTTTTTTTTATCAAGGGGGTGGGTGATTCATACCAACCTACAGCAAATTTTTAGTTCGAGATTTAAATAGACGAGTTTTTGAAAATTTGATTAGAATGCAAAGCTATAGTGGTTCAAGTAGTGATATAACGATAAAATTTACAGCATCTAATTTAAAGTCACATGTACCATTTGATAAAAAAGAATGAAATTTTACATAACTCATGGAGTCTCAATATTATCAAAAGGCTTTGGAAATAATTTTCACTTCAATTCTTACTTTGTGATGTTGGCCTATACACAGCTGCCTACAAACCAGGAAAAAAAAAAAACTTGCGATATATGTTCTAATGTTATGAGATGCATATTTTTGTAGCTCAAAAACTTCCAAACAATTGACATGTGATTAATTATAAAGGCTACCCATTTTCTCATTTTTAATTTGAGTCAAACTTTGGTTCGATATGTCCCCGTATTTAAAATTCTTAGCCTCGATTACTGTTTCAAAGAAAATTTAAACTTTTTCAAAAACAAACATAACCGATGAGATAAATCTATTGGGAATCATTAAGCAGTAGTAGTAGAGAATAGAGACACACAGAGAGAGCGAGAGAGAGGAGACCTTTCTTGTCCAGCGGTATCCCAGATCTGAGCTTTGATGACTTTGGAATTAATAGTGACAGTTCTTGTCTGAAACTCAACTCCAATGGTGGATTTGGAGTCAAAACAGAACTCGTTCTTAGTAAACCTTGAGAGTATCTGAGTCTTCCCAACTGCTGAGTCTCCGATCACCACAACTTTGAAAACATAGTCTATTTTTTCCTGACCATTCTCTTGAAACTTCTCTGCTTCAATTCCATTCATTTCTTGATTCATTTCCACCAAGCAAATTATCAGCACCAACAGAGTCAAAAAATTTAATATCCCTTTATGTTTCTTATTGAAAATTAGGTATTAGAAACTTTGATCTTTCTAGACTTGGATTGAAGGTGGAGCAACTGAGCAAGTGAAAGGTACAAGAAAAAAGATTGAAAAATATTTAGACAGGACTGGCCGACTGGGACTTTTAAACTCTAGTAATAAAGCATATTAGATAAAGTATTGTGTAGGTATATTTTTGTGTTTAAATTAAATAATTATTTTATTTATTTATTTTTATTAATTTTTAATAAAAATATTTATTTATTTCTTTTTAACGCTAAAAATTTATATATTTATTTATTTATGTTATAAAAAATATAAAAATATACGAAAAAAAATTTATATTATACCATTAAATTTATTTTTAAAGCCTAACTAAAAATGTAAATCATATTTGAATTAATTATAAAATATATATTTTTAAACTTTAATACAATAATATATATTATCTTTTATTATTTATTTAATTTCTTTAAAAAAATCTATTTCAAGAAATTTAATTAACAGTACCTATTATATCTATTTCTTTAAGCTTTTAATTAGTTTTTAATTAAATAAAAAATTTATAGTTAATTTTTTACTCCATATGTGTCATTGGATGACATAATTTTAAATATATATATATATATATATATATATATATATATATTAAAAAATAAAAAATATATAATAATTCATGTAAAAAATAAACTAGTATTTTATATTATCTAAGATAACAAAATTTATGGTAAAAAAGGACTGTGAATTAACTATTATATTCATTTAATACAATGTTTTCCATAATTTTGAGGCTAAACAGCCTTACACTGTTTGTCAAAAGGCATGAAGGAGTTAGCTTTAGGGGAATTAAAGATGGGATTTTGTGTTTTATTAAGTAAACAAAATTAAAAGCAGCATACTTTATATAGCAGCTGTTGCGTAATCCACGGAAGTCTACTTTGCAAATTACTACAGAACCTTTTAACGTTATGAGTTCTTATGGGGTAAAGAATTTTAAGAGGAAGTTAAAGAAGGTTTATTGGGTTGCTAACTTGCTTTCATCATTTAGAGCTTTTGTTTTAAAACTTTATTATGATTCAATTATTACTCATAGTACTTTGAGAAATTTGAAGTTGAGGGTATAAAAATAAAAATTGAAAAATGAATGGGGGCTTTGGTCATTTACGTACTGCAGCTGGGCAGGTGAGGTTGTCACTTGTAAGTGCTTTCCCCTGATATTAGTGTTATTTACAAAAGTTTTGTTGCATTTTTGTAATAAAAATATATAAATTGCAAAAAAAATTTGTAATATAATATTATTATTAAATAAAGTAATAATTAATGGATTATTATAATAATAATACTACTTTAGATTATGACAATATTTTCATTTCATTTAAAAAAAATTTACTGTTATTATTTGTTGGATAAAAATATCATTAATAAAAATAATTGTGTAATAATAATTTGCCATGATAATAAGGAATATGAGGTGGGAATTTTTAAAGCCACCATTAAAATTAAAAAAAAAAAATGTTTTAAATAAGACTCTAGCTCATAATAAGTACATATTTATGATTATATGGGTTGATTTTTCTAAATTATCATTAATACATTTTCAATATATAAAATTGATATGTTGAGAAGTTTTTTCTTTTCCATGAGATGATTTTTTTTTTTTTGCTAGTAAATTTTAATATTTAAATTTTTAAATTTTAAATTTATAATTTTTTATTAAGGTGTCATATTTTTTACTAGGCAGGCCATGAGAAACATGAAGGATAAAAGAAAACATATATTGTAGAGTATAGAAAGAGAGGGAAAAAAGAAAAGCCCCAACACAATAATTTTCATCCTTGACAAATGAAAGAACTTTCCACCTTACCAATTAAACACAAACACAGTAAAATAGTGTCGTTTTCTGTCTTTATGTCTCACTTCAAGAGCCTGAGAGAGTACGATAACTGGTTGCTTTTTGGAGTTTGCATGCGCTTAAATTATATATACATATTTTAATTGTATTGACAGCAATAATTGCAACTGCGAAGACGTTCGGAGGCCGGAGCAACCTAAAGCTGGATGCGCTTAAATTATATATATATATATATATTTTAATTGTATTGACCGCAATAATTGCAACCTGCAAAGACATTCGGAGGCCGGAGCAACCTAAAGCTTTGCCTTCATCAAAATAGTTGTTTTATCTTCATTTGATTTGATCTAATATATGCATCTATCTAATTGCAAATTCAAAAACTCTTTAAATAAATGATTGAATTTAATGGATAAATTTATTTCGTTATTTTTTTTAAATAATTTTGAATAAAAAATTAAAATTTTACGTAATATAAATATATTTAAAAAATAAACTCTAAAAAAATTAAATAATAAAATTAAAGTATAACTCAAGCTTACATAAAAAAAAAAAATAACACAATATAAATTATAATATTTATTTAAATAAAATTAATAATTTATTCAAACAATAAATTAAGGTGGCGTTTGGTCGGTTAAATATAAAAGTAATGAGAATAGTAATTGAAATAAAATTGAATATAAAGAAAACAATATTACTATTACAATATTTTGTATAAGTATTGCAATCAAAATAAATGATAATATTAAAATAAATATTATAAAATTATAAATAAAATAAAATTAAAAAATAAAATTTTTTAATTACTAAAAGGGATAGAATAAGTAAAAAAAAATCATAAATAATTATACAAATTGTGAGAAAAATAAAGTATTACAGCGTATTCCTAAGGACTGCAGGCGTAATAAGAATCACTACTAGTGCTGTAATCTCTTTACATTCCATTACAGAATATAGTCAAATCAAATATAATAGTATCCTGAATGATTCTCATTACGATTACAATTACAGTTAACCAAACATGCCATAAATTTGTTATTTAGTCTTTTAAGTTCCATTGATATTGTTACATATGATGTGATGTGATGTATAATAAAAATAATAATGATTAATAAGAATATATCATAAGTATAAATATAAATATATTTAAAAAAAATTCGGCCAGATCGAATTTAATTGGATAATATATGGTAAAATTTGTTATCTGATTCGAATTTAATGAATTAAAAAAAATTCGTGAAGTGTTTGATTCGTGTTATCAAATCGTATCAGAAATTGTCATCACTTACCGGAATGACCAGCAAAAAAAAGGAGGAAAACAAGTTATAAATATAGAAACTAGTTTTAGATTTAGAACACAAAATATAGCCCAAATTATTTTAAATTAAAATATTAAAAAATTTATGTTCGTAAAAATATTGAGTTTTATTATCATTATAAATAATAATTTTGTTATAAATAATTTAATTATTTTATATGTATTAAAAATGTATATAAATTTGGTCACAAAAATAAAAATACAAACAAACACAAAATAAACACAATTGACCCGAACATTGCTACGTGTATGTTCTCAAAGCTATTGGCAGAAAAGAGCAATGTATATTTTCAAGTTTGCGTCTAATTATATAATGTATTTAATTAAATGATAATAGTTAACAGTAGTGATTAAGTCCCTTAAGTAAAAACAGAAAAAGAAGAAAAAGAGAGAGAGAATAGAGATCAAAACTAGTCGTGGTAGTTGGATGATTTTGAGCCAAAATGTAAACCAATGTGTAATGTATATTTATTAAACAAAATTGAAAGAAAATTGATTGTCACAACAAGGACTAATTTCTACTCACAATATTAATGCCTTGAATACTATTTTCCTTACCTACCAATCCAAGAGTATTTTTAAATAGAAAGGTTGTTTTCAAGCTAGCAGCTATCACATGCATTTCTATTTTAGAGGACTTTTACTGGCTGAAACTTGTCCTTATCTTTTGGCACGAATAGCCAAAAACAAAGAAAGCTCATCTACAATCTAAAAACTTGCTCTGGCTCAATGGATGCTTTATCATGCTCTGTTTCAACCCTCAAAGTTCCTGCCTTTCATTCAACTAATTATCGTGATCAGCTATTTCAACTAAAACCTACTTCTTCTTCCAACCCATCTTTACAGCCTTATCTCTACTGTACCAAATCCAATTTAATCTCCAACAAAACTACACACTCCACTACTACTACTACTACTACCGATACTAATCACAAGCCAATTTAAACTCCCTTCTTTCTATCCGCATCTCTCGATTCATCAAATTACCAAACTACCCACGAAAGACCAGCCAGTGGTTATGCAGCAGCACTTATAGAAATAGCTCAATCCAACACTACTACTTCTCTGGACCTGCTTGAAAAAGTTGTGCAAAGGTTCTTGAAGTTGCTAAAGAAAAAGCAAATTGAAGCAGTCTTGACTAGTTCATATGTGGGTGAGAGAGAAAAGGGACTAATTGTGAAGGAGCTTGTGGTCGAGAAGGGAAGGTTTAATAGGTATTTGGTGAGGCTAGTCAAAATGTTGGTTGATAAAAATAAGGTTGGTATTGTCAAACAAGTGTTAGAGGAATTTATTAGGATTTATTGAAAGTTTTTAATCACGGATCAAATAATCTTAGAGGGGTGAATAGGTTATTTTTAATTTTTAACAAATATTAAATGTGTAATCTAATCACAACGGCCAGATATGCAATCGCGTGTAAAGATAAATGCGGAATAAAAAAAACAACACACAATATTTTTAGGTGGAAACAATCTAGGCCACAACAATGACCTAAGAGGAAAACCACCGGTCCACCGGACCACCGGACTATCCACTATGAAAATCAATGTTCAATTACAACCATAGAGTCCAGAACTACCCGTCGCAGATAGATCCCCTTTCTGTAATTTACTTACGAGCCGTCGCTCCTTTCACAGCCTCCAAATGCTAGATGTCTGAATCCAGACCAACGTTCCGATCTACTTGAGTCACACAAGATCAATCGAACCCGTCACCTTCGGTAATTTAGAGTCACACGAAATACCGAACCCCTCACCTGAAACGTTAGCACAATAACACAAGTGCAAAGTGTGTCCTAGAGCGGATTCAAACAATAAATATCCTAACTAGCAGATTTAACAACATGCGATGTAAAAACAGGATCAGCTAGCAAACTCTAGAACAATCATATAAAGCTCAATATCATGCAAATCAATTAGGCATATGAATAAAACATGAGAACGCCTAAGAATGATAGATGAAGAGAAGAAGTTAAAAGCACAAGTCAGATTTATATAAACTTATTTCGATGTGGTGAATTTTATGCACAAACTAGCTTCCCTTAAATAGAGTCCAATTTTACTTCAAATAGGATTTGCAATAGACTATAACTCTACTCATATCAGGATTTAGTTCTCAAAAGAATTCTACTCATACAATGATTCTATTCATATCAAGATTTATTTCTCACAAGAATTCTACTCATACAAGGATTCCACAATTCTACTCAATTCAGGATTTTGCTTTCACAAGAATTCTACTCATACAAGGATTCCACTTTTAAAACAATTCTACGCAAATAAGGACTCTATTTTCACAACACTTTTATTCACACAAGGATTCTACTTTCTTAACACTTCTACTCATACTAGAATTCTGCTTTCTCATTAAATGAGTCAAATTGGTAAAAGTAACACATGGGTCCAATTAAAAAAGAGTTCTAGTAGAAGTGAAAAACTGGCTCGATCGATCTAATGACTGGCTCGATCGATCGATCAAATTCTTGATCGATCGACCAGATTGATCGATCGATCTAGCTCAACCCAAGAGCACCTAGATCGATGTCGTTCTACACTCGATCGATCGATCGATCACTCGATCGATCGAACAATATACTCGATCGATCGACCAATTAAAAGCACAAGTTATTTTTCATTACGATCCATACTAAGTGTCGTGCTCATTTGTGTGAAGATTTATGCATGATAGAATATTATACCTGTCATATGGGCGTTGCAAGCTTGGTGAATCCATCATCATGTATTGTCTGATTAATCGGTGAATTCCTATTTTAGATTACAATCAAACATTTTGTCCACAAAAATTGCCAATACAAAATAAACCTTACATTTATGATGATTTATCTGGTACTCAGGTGGTTTTGGTCCCATCACTAATGAATATGGAGAAAGATAAGATTTTTGGAATTGCTAAGGTGGTGCCATGAGAGTTAAGGTAAGGAATTTGGTTCGTGAAAACTTGCCACATCCAACCTTTGCCTTGTAAAAACCATTAACAATTGTTAAAACATAAAAGTATGTTGCTCGCAAATTCGTGATAAATTTCAAACGATATGATATTGTATAACTGGTAATTACAATCGAATATACGTAATCATATTGATATGTTGTCAAGTCTTTTGTAATTATTATTGGTCGTGGGAGGAATGTGTATTTTATGTGTCTTGTTTAATTCCAGCAATATATTTACTGAGAGTACTCTCTGTATGACTGTATCGTACTCGATTATCTCATTGCCATTAACTGAGACTATTATTATTGTGTGAATGCTCAAAGTTTTTTTTTTTGGGTGTTGGATACTGGTATAAGTAACTAGATCAGTGGTTAGAAGTATAAATGTGAGTCTGGTTTAATAGATGTGAAAAATGGTACGGATTGGAATTATTCAAATTATATATAGTTTTTTTTTCCCCCTTCTTTTTTTATTTCACCTATGTGGTAAATTTAGCAAAATGGTGAGGAGGTTGAAGACCTAAAATAATTATGTTGGTCCATCTTATTTTATCTATTTATTTTTAAGTTGACAAAAATTAACCTGAAACTGCAATATCATTTCTAGCTAAGATCACTAAAGTTCAGGAGCAGGACAGGAGAAACTATTATTAGTACCATTGCTCTTTAGGTAGGGGCCTAGGGGGTGGCAATTCTTATGTGATGTATGTTATTCGTGTTTTTTTTATACTTAAATTCACGTTTCAATGTTATAAATTTTTTAAATTATTTTTAACCAATTTACTTACATATAATGATAAGACAAATCACGAAAATTTTTTGTGGTTCAGGTAATAATACTCTCAATTCTTTCACTAAAAATCCAAATTTAAATACCACTCGAATATATGAGTGTGTTTTATCTTTATTAATAAAAAGAAGAATTTTAGAAATCTTTTTTAAAAATAAAAAAAATAATAAAATTATAAGACAAACTAATTTTTTTATAAGGTCAACGGAAATAATAATAGTTAGTTTTAAATAAAAATAATTCGTATCAAAATCAGGTTCTGTAACCTAAATTGTCACCCTTATGGTTAGGGTCATTTGGTTTATAACTTATACATGTTTTTATATCAAAATTTCGTTTTACAAGGTTCTATTTCAAAGAAAACAGAAGAAAAGTATGCATATATATATTTTGGGACTAAAACAACGGGCTTCATTGAACAGAAAATAAATTTAAAAAAATTCAGAAGAAACTATCGCACGAAATAGATAGGAGTTCAATCAGAGTGTACAACTAAAATATTTTGGATGAAGTTGTAAATAGCTTGTAGCTTAACGTTTGTATAGTTTATTTGAATATATAAAAAGTCTACAATTTAAATCTTTTATCATGAATATGTCAGTTTTGTAGTTATTTTTTAAATTTTTTTTTGGACAAAGTTAGTCAAATGTGCAAATATTTACTTTTTGGCTAAATAATATATACCTACAGCCTACTTGATTAAATTAAAAATATTTTTGGTCTTTGACTTTTGGTTTAGATAAGGGTAGCAATCTTTGCGTGTTGTGCGTGTTTATATTTACCGACCCAATTTCACATATACATTTTTTAATATTATGAAAAAAAATTAAATTATTTTTATCAAATTTATTTATTTATAATATTAAAAAATTTAATATATGTACAAGCACAAAAAAAAAAAAAAGTTAATTTAATTAAAAATTAATTTATATCATATCTTGTCATATTAGGTTCATGTTATGAATTATAGCTCAAATTCTACCCATAATTTAAATGTCTTAAAATAAAAATTAGGTACCATTTTGCTACTACAATACCAAAAAAAAAAAAAAAATCAAATACTTTATAGACTTTTTTAACTATATATCCGATTAAATCTCAACTACACATCCTACTTTAGTAGGGAGTTTAATTTTTTGAACTAATACAATGACAAAGACTCTTAACCAAACAACCAATTTTTAAATTTCAAACGTACGTCCTATTAAAAATGAGTATTTTTTTTATCTAAATTTTAAATAACATATTATCGTAAAAATTTATTTTAATGCAATTTAGGCATGTATTTATTTTTATAGCCGCACACTTTTTATTATAGATATAATTTTAGATATATTAATTTATTCGTTGAATGTCAAAATATATAAAATGAATAAATTTGGTTGATACGACTATACTTATATGAAAATAATGAGACAAAAAAATAATTAATAGAAATAAATATTGTTAGTGCTAATATCGGAGGTCTAGAATATCCAAAAAGATGTTTATTTTCTGGTATGTATATTTATTATATTTATTTATTTATGTATGTGAGTTATCTATATATCTTGAACTTTGATGAATTAAAGAAGTTTCTTGTTCCTTAAAAAAAAAATACAATGACAAAATGGGCTACTCATGAACTCAAATCGGGAAAAATGGGCCAAAATTCCAGGCCTAGCACTGTGGATGACAAGAGGTAAACATCGAATTCAAACCCGGTCAAGGTCCAACAATTTTCCCCTTTAGGTCGTCCTTATAATCGACGGCTATTATGGTCATATCTTTGCATTGTGAAAATCGGACGGTCAACTGACAGCTTGTAATTTCTAAATTTAATCACAGGCCCTCTGCTTCTAATTTTTATATTATATTGATCTGCACTTCCATTCCCTTGTTTTTCTTCTACCTCACGGGTCACAACGCCTACTTTGTATTTCTTAGGGTTTAGTCGCTATTGAATCAAATCCAGGAAAAGGTACGGCCTTTTCTGCTTCTTTTCTTCTCTAATCCTCAGTAATCACTCTTATTACTCTACTATCGTGTTTGTTTCTGGAGAAACACAAAGATTAAAGTTTTTGCTTTGCGCTTCATATTCTCTCTCTCTCTTTTTTTTAAGTCCATTTTTTTATCACAATCGGGTGTTTCTCTGTATCGTTTTTCTTTTCTGGTAATATTTTTGTTGGCAGTTTGCGAGAATGAGGCCGATATTTGTGGGGAATTTTGAGTATGAAACTCGCCAATCTGATCTGGAGCGTTTGTTCTCCAAGTACGGGAGGATCGAGCGTGTCGACATTAAATCTGGTATTAAATTTTTTCATCTTTCCGTTATTTTCGCCATATTTATCTTTCCATGTGTATTCAACGTACAATGTTTTGGTTGAATGGTCTTCTTTACCTAGCAGTGAAACGTATTCTGGCTCACGACGTTCTCATAATGTCCTGAACTAACTAGCTTCATCCTAGTTTATTTTGAAAGGAAGTGAGCATGTATTTTCTTACGTTAAACAATGCAATATTCTTCTAGTATCAACCAGTTCAACTAGCATTCTGATGTTTATAGGCTTCGAGCAACATGTATGGAGAAGTCTGTGACTTGTTCCTGTGCAAACTCTCATGGAACTCCAAAATGGATATATGTTGGGTGATCACATGTATGCTAATTGGGTCTTAGTAATAATAAATGTATTTGGTTGTTTGAGTAAAGACACCTAGTCATTTACTAGAACTCATCCTGCCGTCATATCCTAAAATATTTCCCAATAGTGGCCCTGAATTTCTTTGATGGCCCCCCACACTGCTGCTTTTTTGTTTTCTCTGTGTTTTTTTAGTTTTCCCATCTTACTGTTTTTTTTTTCCTGACTAAACTAATTAATTAATCTTATTTAAAATATCTATAGGCATGTTACTGTCTCACATTGGCTCAGGTCTAATTGCAGTTTCTCCTGCCTGGCACAGAGAAATCTTAATGTTTTTTTAAGTTAAAAGATTTGTTCAAACATCAGTTCATGGATGATAAATGTTGTTGTGTGTAATAATGACTCTGATCCCTTGGTGGAGATGGAATGGCAGCCGTGAAATTGCTGTATCTTTGGGGAAAGCCTCCATATTTAAGTGTTTCTTTTGACGCAGGAACTTCTAGTGGAAAATGATCTGAGCTTCTATGTGCTCGTCAACATATGTGCAAAAATATTAGTTTGGAAAGGAAACCACTGTTCTGGTTTTCTTGCTGACCTCCACTCACAGATAGCAACATTCTGATATTCCTTCGCTCATTCATCTGCCATTTACTCACCTTCCTTGACACATGGAATCCACCAATTGTTTGCCATGCCTACCACTACTTTTCATAGGCAGACTATTGAAATCTGCTGTGCTTTTGCATTCTGTCATGCCATGCCTTCTATTACTGAACTACTGCTGTCTGAATGGTGAAGCATGCTTTGCAATGACATCTCAGACTTGAAACCTTGGAATATAGTAATTAATATGCAACCATCATGATTTATTTCATCATGCAACGCCCCTACGGTGCATCAGCCCCTTTCATAAATGTAGGTGTTGTATTTTCATTAGTTTGTGACAGGGGATTAATTAATGAGGCTGATGTACTTCCTGTCGTGCAGATGAGATTCTACTCTCCCATATTTCTTCTATCTAATGCATGTTCACTTTCAGGTTTTGCTTTTGTGTATTTTGAAGATGAGCGCGATGCAGAAGATGCCATCCGTGGTCTTGACAATCGGCCATTTGGCTATGATAGGCGTAGGTTATCTGTTGAGTGGGCTAAGGTAGGTTTTGACACTCTCATATACATTTCCTCAAAGATTACTGAATTGTACTTATCAGGAATATTTTTAAAATTTATTATGTTACTTGTTTAATGGTATGAACATCCACTTGTCAGGGAGAACGTGGTCGGCACCGTGATGGACCTAGAGCTAATCAGAGGCCCACTAAAACATTATTTGTAATCAACTTTGATCCAATTCGTACCAGGACTCGTGATATTGAAAGACACTTTGAACCATATGGGAATATTCTATCTGTTAGAATTCGACGGAACTTTGCATTTGTTCAATTTGAGACACAAGAAGATGCCACCAAAGCTTTGGAGTGCACGCACATGAGGTAAGTAACTTCTCGTTTTTTTGTCTTTTTGAGTCTCTGTGGCTAATCAATCATTTATGTGCAAACTTATGAATGTTTTAATGTTCAGCAAGATACTTGATAGGGTGGTCTCTGTTGAGTATGCTTTGAAGGATGATAGTGAGAGGGATCCGCATGATGACAGTTCAAGAAGAGGCAGTTATGGGAGGCATGGGGACAGTCCTTATGGGAGGTCACCAAGCCCTCCACCATATCGTCGGCGTCCTAGTCCAGACTATGGTAGACCTCATAGTCCTGTCTATGATAGATATGATGGCCCTGCTTCTGACAGGCACAGGAGTCCTGGCTATGACCGGAACATCAGTCCTGAATATGGCAGATACCGAAGGTTGGTATATGTAGTAGTTCATGCTCTTTTGTTTATAGTCATGTTTAAGAGTTGTTTTTCCATCTGTCCCCGTTTGGTTGTTGTATGCATTTGTGTTAATTCCTATTATTTTTCAATCTATCACAGTCGCTCGCCTGTTAGAAGATCAAGAACATGAAGTACCTGGTTCAGCTGAGATATTGAGCCTTGCACATTTTAAGTTTTCTGGTGGTTCTGATTAGCTTAGGTACAGTTGGTAGATGATGAAGCAGTACTTGATATCTTTTTCTTAAATGAGATTCAAGGATTACGAAGTCCGTGTTTTCCGACTCTCTGAGTCACTGATGGTTGTAACTTCTGGATTATGTTGGCTTACGGTTACTGGAATATTATCTCACGTTTTCAAGTAAAGAACAAAAAAATTTCTCATCCAAAATTAAAATATAAATCTATATAATGAGACATCTACAGGGAAACTCTGCATCTGCATGTGTAATATTCGGTCTTTTTAGTTTTTACCCATATTCTAGGGGTTGTGGTCTCTACGACTATTGTAAATATATACATCTATATACATACTAAGGTCCTTTAATTAAACAAAGATGTCTAGATAAAAAAAAAAAAAAAAAAAGTAAACAAAAATGTTAGTTTACCGATTTATAGTATAATCTATTTAATTACTTGATATTTATAATTATTTTATTATTTTATATTATCAAATTTATATTTAATCAATAATTAAAAATACATATAGCATTATCCTTTATAAAAAGTTTCAATTAAGTAGTCTTTTCAGGAATAAATTTGAAATTCTTTGAAAACAAAACACAAAATAACAAAAATGATTTACATTTTTGGTGCTTCTGATTTCTTATTTATTTTTAGACTTCTGTAATAATGGATTACGCTTTTTCCATTTCAAATTTGAACTATTTTTCTCTACTTTCTGTAATTTTAAAAGTTCAATTTTTTCGAAATTCAATTATTATTATTATTTTTTTTACCTTTTGTATTTTTCTCTTCAAAATTTGAATATTGATAATTCCCATAACTGGCTCTTCAAAATAAGGCCTTGTAATGCAATATGAAATTTAATTGTGAAAGTTCTGAAATATAAAAAAAGAAATAGAGGCCATGAAACTGTAAGTCTGTAACTCATTTTCATTTAAAATTAAAACCGAAAGCAGAAAAAATCATTTAAAAACATAGAAATCGGAAAATGAACTCTAAGTGAATCGAATCTTCTAGAATTGAAGTTCTCCTTCCTTAATGCATGACAAGACGATTAAAGTGTTTGAAATGTAAATGGAACACAGGAATAAACAACAAATAGCTCCCACAACACAAAGTTTCTGTCAAGAGAGATGATGACGAGTCAACAAAAAAGAAGAAGAAGAGACGCATCCAACATAAAGATTTAACAGTTATAAAATTTACCAATATGGAGTATGCACAATACAATAGAACAAGGTCAAACAAAGACAAAAAGTGGCTTAAACTAATGAACCGCCAGCTTCTTTTTCTCTGCCCATTTCTTTCTCGTGGCCTCCAATGTTTCCTCCCTCATCCTAGAAAGCTCTTGAAACCAATGTTGGTATTGTGCCTCGATAGCATCAATTTCTAATTTTAACTCCGCATCCATTTCTTTATCTGCCAAAGATAATGAAGAACAACTGCTTGTCAAGCTCATAACGTTAGATGTTCCGCTCTGATCCGGAAACATAAACTCTGAATTCTTTGCACATTCAGTTGTTTGATTACAATCAACATTACTGCTAATATTCCTGTGCAATTTACTTCCATCAAAATATGAATCCACATGACATGTTTCGGATGTAGACCAACTTGAGCATTTATAGCTACCATCAATATTGCAGTCGACGTAATCAGGAGCTTTATCAATTTTAGTAGAAGCATTAGAAACAACTAACTCTCCAGAATGTTGATCTATGAAATTAGCCGATAATAGAGATATATTATAGTCACCATTAGAAGTAGCACTATCAGGATGATCAACCAAACCACCTTCCTCAGACAAGAGACCAACGTCACGAAGACCCGATCCAGAGAAAATATTTTGCTGAATTGTGAGTCGTGCTGGAAGATTAGATATTGCAGAATAATAATACGACGGCTTCCAACCAGGCAGAAGTCTCATTATCAAATAATCAATCAGCTCAGCTATGAAGGCCACATCATGATTTTGCAACTCTAGCTGTTCAACCATTTCAGCAGCAACTGAAATTGCAGTATCAGTATCTGGGTAGAATTGAAAGTGTATATTCCTGACCCGACCTGCAACCAACGAAATGAATAATACAATTGCATAAAAATACAATATAAAATTGCACGTCTGCTTCTGGTGCCAGAAAATTCATTTAGTTTCTTACTCACCAAATGTATCAGCAATACGCAAGGTCAATGATACTGACATATCATCATTTTTCTTCCCTTTTAACCTAAACTCGTTGTTCTTATTCGTTCTTTGGAACTCCAAGGCTGGACAAAACGAGCTACCATTGTAGCTTTCAGTACAAGTGCTTAAAGAAAGTTGTTTATAATCAGTATCTATGTCCATTGAAAGAGGTCCAGACTTCGGTAAATCCGCTGCTTTAAGACTTCGTACAGGCAGCTGTAAAGGATCACGGATTGGTTCCTTTGGATTCTCAACATGAAGAAATGGGTCTTTTAGAAGATCCTTTGCTGATAATCTCTGAGATGCTGGAACCAGACATTTCTCAATGAATTCTTTGATATGGGGATCACTAACCTTACCAAGAGCAGCAGGTTTGATGCCCTGCACAAAATATATTGGAAGATAAAATTTATGCTTGAAATCATGATTCTAATTATAAATAACCGGCTATACGGACATACAGATTAACCAGTGATTACTGAAACTTACAGAAGTAACCTTCTTATAGATTTGAGCTGGATTTTTGCATTCGTTGTATGGATACTCACATGTAACCATCTCTAACAGGCAAAGTCCAAAAGCGTACACATCAACAAGTTCATTATATTCTTCTTCATATAGTTCAGGAGCCATAAACTCAGGAGTGCCTGATTTAGAGGAGGAAAAATTATAAGAAGAAAGGGACAAATGACCATTTTTTATATAGCCTAATAAAGTAGCACAAAACAGAAATTTCTTACCAATAACACTTTGAGCAGTAGGTTGCTGCATAATAGTTGCCAATCCAAGGTCTCCAATTTTAACATCTCCATGATTTCCATTGACAAAAATATTGTCACATTTTAGGTCTCTGTGTACAATAGGCGGGGTGTGACCGTGGAGGTAAACCAAACCTCGGAGTATTTGCCTGGCCCAATTCTTTATGGCCTTCATATCAACATTTTTGTGCTTTCTACGATATCTGATAATACAAAAATTCATAAGTACTTCATTAGCTCAGAATGAACAGACAAGACTGCGAATAATCTAGATAACATACTGTCTTAGATTCCCAGATGTGAAGAGCTCGGTAATCATGTTGACAGTTTTCTGCTTATCATCCACCCAGGAATCATAGAACTTAATAATATTTTCATGTTTTAACGATTTCAGCAAATGAACTTCGGAGTATAATTTTTCCAAATCTTCTGGTGACTGCAAGACTTCATTAATCCTCACTTGGTTCCATGCAACTTCTATACCATCAACTTCATCAAATGCCTTATAACTGCAAGAATCAAAACAACCAAGCACAAACAATTTTCAAAATCAATAAAAAATTTCTCATGAAACAGCAGCATCTGATTAAGTAGATATGAAAAATAAAAGAATTAAACAAAAAAGGAGCAGCATAAGTCTTCGAACATACACGGTCTTGAAAGCACCCTTGCCTAAGATTTCATTGTACTGTTACGAAAAAAAAAAAAAAAAAGTAAGAAGAGAATAAACAATCCGAATAATAATTATACAACTAAACAGGAGGGAACATAATCGCATCTTATTGAGAAAAAGAGTCATCAAATCAAGCTAATAGGAATTCTTTTAGGTATACTAAGGAAAAATTTAAATGAAAAGATTCTATTGGCTAAATAACTGCAATTAGTTGCATACTTGGGAGATAATTATGTTTACTAGTAAATCAAAATTTTATAAACAACAAATTACTTGACACAAGCATCCCAGTCACTGTCAAGTGAAAAACTAAATACTAGGCAGTGCAATTGCATACTTCCAAACAAATACGTAATATTCCAATGAGGGGACACAAGAACATGTATATGAGAACGCAAATATGACCACACACAAAAAGTTTGAGTCAGAATTGATCTGTTACTATCATAAAATGACACAAATCCAACACAATTGCCAGCTGAATTTAACCAATAAAAGATTTCTACAAACATGAAAATATTGGTAAATTTGAGCTATTGATCAATTGACCATATATTCGAAGAATCAAGTGACACTACAAAAGAGAGCCAAGCAACTAAAACTTAACTTGACATTTATAGATACACAAACTATAGAGCATAACATGAAACTTATTAAGACTGTGAATAAAATAAATAAACGATCTCTGCAAATTCATGAACTTTATATAAATGCATATAATACCCGAACGTATCTATTAGTTGGATCTTTCTCTACGAACTCCGTCTCGGCATTGGAAGGCTCCATTTTTGCTATCATTTCAAAATTGCCGGCAATATCAAGCTAGACTCTCGATTCGTTACCTGGCTATTGGAAATGCAATGATTTCAAATAATTTTTTTTAGGTTTTTTTTTTTCCTTTTCTTATTAATTTAAGCGGGATATTATTTGTTATTAACCAATCAAATCAATCGCCTTTGATGGATCTAGGGAAAAATTAATCAACAACGACGCTTGAGGAATGCTTGAGACGCTCAGAGAATGCTTCGGAGGCAATGCAATATGAATCGAATGCCGTTAGCGATCGTAATCGGCATTCGATGGCAGAAGATTGAGGCAATGAAACACTAATTGTGTCCACAACCCCGCCTTCCATAACCCACAATTCACTCATCCTCAAACGAAATCCAATCCGACCCATTTCTCATATTCCATTTCTTTTAACCAACCCGCGTCTCAAATTGCTGAATAAATTTCAAAATACTAAAAGTTGGGATATGATCAAATGAAGGAGGTTCAATTTGGACGGTTAGAGAGGATAAAAGGCTTTGAACAAGAAAATTCTGGGGGAATGGAAAAGCTTCCGCCGGAAAGAGGGAGCAGGAAAGAGAGAGAGATAAACAATCGTGAAAATTATGGAAAGCTTATTTGGAGAGCTCCGAAACAGAAGCTTGGAACAGACACTTGTTTGGTTGACATCTCACCGGCGGCCAATTAAAAAACTAAAAAAATCCTTCAAACGATGTCGTTAACTTTGTTAGAAAACATCATTATCCATGCATCCCTTTACACCGAGGGTGTGGGTGACCAGTTGATTGTGTACAGGTCATAAAATTAAAATCAATAAAAATATATATAATAGTTATTAAATATTTTTATAATAGTGTTTAATACTAACTTATTTTAATATTTTAAATTATGTGTGTTAATTTAAATAAATAATAAAATATTTAAATTACACGATCTTTAAAATAAAAATAAAAAATTTTGTCCAAAAAAATGTATCCCTTCATTTATCTACGTTGAGTAAATATAAAGTATTAAAAAATAATAAAAATTAGGAAATTATAATTACATATTTAGTATCTATTTTTATTATTTAAAGAAGAAGTTATTGACATTATTGATTTATTTTATATTAAATATTATTTAATTTAATTTATGATTATTTAAATACATTTAATATTAAATTTTATTTAATTAAATTTGTTTAATATAATTTAGGATTATGTAAAAAGTGTATATAATTAAATTATTTCTAAAATAATATCTAGATATAACATATGTACATGCTATATATAATTTATAAATTGTACATAAATTAAATATATCTCTTTTATATATAATTAACATATTATTTTGAGATCAATTTATTTATATATAAATTAATATGCTATTATGAAATTTCAAAATATTTAATATTAATTAGTATTATTTTTATTGTTATAAATTTAAGAGATCTTTGTTATTAATTTTTATAGAATGAATTATTTTATTCATCTTATTATCCATGAATAATAACTAAATATAAAATATATTTATTATTTTTTAATAAATATAATAAATAAGATTAGGCAAAATAAATTAAAATATCTAAAAGATTGAACGCACTTTTTTTTCTTTGTTCTTTTTCCGTGAGGACTACCGTCCACATTGAAAGGGATATAGGTAGTTTATGAACTCCACAAGTTTCGAAAACATAAATTATTTTTGAATAATTTTATTAAAATAGCTACCAAATACTCTTACTTCAACAATAATATAAAGATAATTGGTATTTCCATATAAACAAATACATTTCAATGGTATTTTATTGGAAATGAGACTTACATGCACTGCTTTTTAATTAAAGTACTTAGTTTTGCTTATTTTAAATGTCAATGCATCTTTAACTGTTTGTTTCACTTTCCATTTAAGATAAAATATCAAACAAGTGCCAAAAGAAATCATTCTTTTACAAGAAATTTATAACAAACTATATTTACCCATCGTCTGTGAGCATGGGCTATGGATCAATGCATCGTTTATTAATTTTAAGTTAAATTATATCATTAATTTTTAAATTTTAACTTAATTTACATTTAAGTTATCACACTTTTAAATTATATAATTTAGTTTTTAAATTTTTAAAATTTTAAAATAAATTTCATAAATTTTTAAATTATACTATTTAGTCATAACAAAATCACACCCTTATGTTCAACTTATATATTTTTACTATTAAAAAAAATGTAACACATGATTTTATATTAAGTCAAATTGAATGTTATTTAGATTGAATTACAGCTATTTAGACAACTCTGTGCAATTTGAAATGATATTTTTATTATTATAAAATTTAGGAGTATTATTTTATGTAATTTTTCAAACTTTTTTCTCCTTCTAGTAAATAAGAGAATATTTTAAGGAACTAATCTTGTGAAGCAGAAGCAGAAGCTTATGCCAGTTTAGCTATAGTAGTTGTGTTTTTCGCAAATCGCAATGTAATTGTTTATATTACAAGCAGAAGCTAAGTTACTCAAATTTCGTTATTATGGCCGATGGTGTTACATCGATCCTGTATCATAACTGTTAGCATCACTTTAACGGTAATTGTCAGGGTGAGCAAATAATCTGATCAGTATGCTTAAATTAATAAATTCGATCCGATTTGTTGAATTCGGATCGAATTGAATTGACATATTTTATAGTCAGATCGGATTTGGATTGAAAAATATACAATCCGTTCGGATTCGGATCAGATTTGGATTGACAGATTTTATAATCCGCTGCAACCCGATCCGGATTGAATTACTATTAAAATTATAAATAAATGAATATTTATTTTTAATTTGTTATATTTAAATATTATACATACCATAATTACATTAAATTATTATTTTAGTTTTAAAAAAAATAAAAATGTTAAATTTTCTATAATAATTTAATAATATTCAACAGTATATTTTTTATTATTTTAATTATATAAGTTGTGACTATAAATAAATAAATTTTACTAAAAAATATATCAATTTAAAATTTAAATGTTAGTATATATTGTGTTTTATATATGATAATAATAAAAAATAAATTATAATCTCAATCCGACCTATTCGATCCGAAAAATCCGATCTGTTTGGATTCGGATTAGAAATATTCAAATCTACTTCGGATCGGATCAGATTCGAATCGGTGAAAAACAGGCAGTTTCGAACCGCTGCTCACCCCTAGTAATTGTAATGAAATTATTTAAGATATTAATATGTTTGGTTTGACTATATTTTATAATGGAATGTAAAAGGATTACAACCATAGTAGTAATTCTCATTATGATTGCAGTCCTTTGTAATTCTCATTAAGCTTTCGACCCTATCTATTTTTCTCATAATTTGTATAATCATTTATGATTTTTTTGCTCATTCTATCTCTTTTAGTAATAAAAAAAATTATTTTTTAATTTTACTTCATTTAAAATTTTATAATCTTTATTTTAATATTATTATTTATTTTAATTATACTACTTAAATAAATATTATAATAATAATATAAATTTTTTTCCATTCTATTACATTATAATTACTATTTTAAATACTTTTACATTCATATTGCTTATAGCCATAGTTCTGTTTTGGCATCTAAGGGTGGGAATATGGAAGAAAGCTACACAATCAGTTTGGTGGATGAATTTCTTACAGAAACAAAAGCTTAGAGGAGCTTGTAAAGAATAAGGTAGATCACCTCTACAAGAACAGTTAGATGGTAGGTCCTGGTGGAGGAGACGACTTTGCGCTGTTACTTGCCAAATATGCTGTCAAGGCTATGAAACAGAGGCATTTGCTTGAAAAAGATTGAAGCTTTAATGTGAAAGGGATAATCTTCTTGGCGTCGATAGTAGGCTATATGGATTGATTATTTATTCTTTCAAGTGTCATATTTTATAAGAATTTATGGCCTTCCAATTCTAAATAATTAATAAAAGAGATAATAATATTTATATTTACTTATAAAAATCATGCTGAGAGGCTCGCATAGTTATGTTATAAGAAATTTTCCAATGGTAATCAGTTGAATACAAAAACGTATTATGAAGACAGGATAACAGGCTTCTTATACAAGAGCAACAATCATCAATACTTCAATAGAAATAGAAATGCTTGGGTAAATGTTCATTTTAGTGAAATTTTTTAATTTTTAATTTTCTTTTTATTTCAATTAATTACTTACATTATTAAAATGTCTTATAATTAATTACTTGGCAAGCCCATTGTTGACGTATCTTAAATTTTTCGATCAAAGTGACCAATTTTTGGACATAATACTTGGTTAAAAGATATTTTAATAATAAAAATAGTTAATAAAAAAAATAAATTAAAAATTTTACTTAGCTAAATAAAGGTTACCCGAAATATGTATTATTTTCTGATGCTTTTTCCTTACCGTTGACCCCAAAGGAAGATTTTATTTTCACCTCTTTCTTTTCGAGGAAAGAATGAGAAAAGATAAGGCGAGAACCAAGTTCTTCCGCTGAAAAAAAAAAAAAATGGTTGTGCTGCTGATCTGCATAACGTGGAAGTCGGATAAGGAATCCAAAGTCTTCACTTGAGTATTCCTTTCCATTTTGGAAAAGTAAAGAACTGTTGATTTTGAATAAAAATTACTCAATTCACAAAGAAAAATCCTATAACATAAAGTTCGAGCACAATAACTAAATGTGAGGATACTTATTTCAATAAAAATATTTGAAAAATAATAGTATAATGGGAATGATTGATGAGCGAATTAAGGAAAAGGAAAAAGAACAGGAGACGAGACAAAAAAGAGTACACGATGAGTCACCGTTACCCATCTCATCATCGTCATCAACAAATATGATGTTGGAGACAAATCTCAAAGTCATCAATTACCTTATTTATTTATTTTTATTGAATACTTGTATTTAAAAAAGATAGTAGTATTTTATATCAATTATATTATTTATTTATTTAATTGAATACTTGTATTTAGGAAAATAGATACATTAATTTTATATTATTAATATAAAATAATAAATAATTTTTTATTATATGTATGTGACTCGTAAAATTGAGAATGAAATGATTAATTGTGTTACTATTTATTGATGTACTGCATATTGCATATTAAAAAAATTTATATTAAAATATTAGTTTGGTTGTTTAACGATTTATGTTGGGCCGTTGGGTTTGGTCTAAGTCTGACTAGAAGAGTAAAAAGAAGCATTAACAAGGGGTCCTTGTACGGCTACAATCGGTTGCTTGGAGGGGCAGTAATCAAGAGAGAGATAGATGGGTCTGCTCTCAAACAAAGTCGAAAGAAATGAGATCAAGCCTGGTGACCACATCTACACTTACAGAGCTATCTTTGCTTACTCTCACCATGGTTCTCACCCTCTCTTATCCATATAGGCCCTTTTTTGTAGTGTGACACTCAATTTCTTATTTTCATTTCTTTAAAATTTATCGAAATGTGGGTTGCTTTTGAGTTCCCATATCATTTAATTTCGTGTTTTGGCTTCTCTCAATTTCTTGTTTCCTATATTTTTTCATTTTTTTTTATTATTATTAACGATGATGTGACTTCAGATTGCGATTATCATTTCTGGGTTTTACCATTTTTGTTTTTTTATTGTTTCTTTTGTTGCTAATTTACGGTATTTGACTTTCATACGAAAACCCTCTGAGATTTACCTTCTACCATGAAGAAATCGTGCTTGACAAAAATGTTTCCTGGGACCCATCAAATTATAATGTCTTGTTGCTGCTGATTGGATGTTGTATTTTAAATTTTTGCCTACAAGTTTCTGATTGTCGATTCCTTTTTGTAGAGTCTGCAGCTGGTTCTGTTGCGTCATAAAATTCTTAGATTTAGAAAGTTGGTGGTACCTTTCGTGAAATGTTTAGGTTCTTTTTTAATTTATAAATTTTACTGAGCCCTGATTTTTTTTTCTTTTCCCAATCTTTACGTTGAGCTGATATGCAGTGCTACTGTGATGGTATCAGCCTAATATGTGCAATATGGTACTGGGTTCTCCAGGATGTCGGACAATAAGCAGAAAATGGCCGTCCCAATTTCGAATTGGGACTTTGACTCGGTGGTTTTTTTAGAATTTGTATGTTATGCTCAAAAAAACACAAAAAATATTACTTATTGTTTTTAATTGAATATATATATATATATATCATTTTAATAAAAATATGTATAAATTATTAAGTTTATAGTGAGCGATCGAGCATTGAAACACTCAAATTTAAAATTCAGATGGAAGATAGTTATATTTTATGCAAGTAATTTATTTATAATTTTTTTAATATTAAATTTAAAATTTTATTTGTGGTGAGCATGTGCCCTCATGTATAGATTGGCCCCTGATTTGACCCAAGAAAGCTAAAGCCTATAGTCAGTTGAGGCTTATTTGATCATGTTGCTCTGTTGACTTTAATATCTCAATTTGATCCACTCTCATGCTATGCCTACTTTACACAACTTATTTGTTCGTTAGAATGCAATTGAGATGAAATACTTATAGTTCATGCATGTGGAGACAGTGTCACTAGTTTTATTTTTCATGAGAAAAGTTTAGACTAGAAGCTCTGAGTTTAGCAAAGTGATATAGTGAGTAACTGGAGGCATTTAGTGGTTTTCAGATATAGACCTGCATTAGGGAACTAGAGACTAGTTGAGACACATAGAGAATGACTCCTAAGATATCAGTTGGCATATCACACTTCTTAGCAGAGTTAGCTAATTATTGTTATCGTTGCTACTATAGTGGCCTTCGTGTTGTTAAGATGGGAAGCTTAACTTACAATGCATCAGTGACTAATGGAGATATTTGCAAGATATGTACGGAAAAAGTGTCAACAAAGGAGAAAATGGCTTTGGACGCCCATTTCTTTCATCTGATACTCATTATATGTATTGGAAGCATCAAGCAAAGTTTCTTATGGAGTGTTTATATCTTCAACATATAAGAGTGAACTATTTTACATCATGCATGTGAGCTATTACTTAGAGTAAAGAATAATCCTACCATGTCTTGCTAGCTAATTCCCTTAAAGCGGGGTATATCTAAATGTTCACTCTTTAATGTTCAATTCGTAGAAAAAGAAAGCAACATGACTGAGTTACTACCTGAATGTGATGGTTATTCTCTCATCATTGCAAGTGCTGTGTTTTTCCTATCAAACAAACCACATGAAATTCCTTGATTTTCATAACTCCTACAGCACCAATCAAGTCTAATCATGGTTGTACTTATTATCCTCGTACAGGTATTTATGTTGGAGGGAGTAAGGTAGTTCATTTTAGGCCAGAGCGGAACTTGAATGCAAGCTCTGAACCATCATCATCTGACTTTTATGATCTGGCTTCAAGCCTCCCTTCATCCTGTCCGATCTTTCCTGATTGTGGATTCAGACAACCCAACAGCGGCGTTATCCTCTCTTGCCTGGACTGCTTCCTTAGAAATGGATCCCTTTACTGCTTTCAATACGGAGTAACCCCATCAGTTTTCCTTGCCAAAGTACGAGGAGGCACATGCACTACAGCAGCATCAGATCCACCCGAAACAGTTATTCATAGGGCAATGTATCTCCTTCAAAATGGATTTGGTAATTATGATGTGTTTAAAAACAACTGTGAAGACTTTACAATGTACTGCAAAACCGGTCTTCTGATCATGGACAAGGACAATGGTGTAGGAAGAAGTGGCCAAGCTTCCTCGGTTATTGGCGCCCCATTGGCTGCAGTTCTTTCTTCTCCTTTGAAGTTTTTAATGCCAAACCCAGTTGGTTTGGCAACTGTTACAGCTGGGATGTACTGTATGGGTCGATACGCCACTGATATTGGTGTTCGAACTGATGTGATCAAGGTTGCAGTGGAAGACTTGGCGGTGAATTTGGGTTGGTCAGACTATCATGAGGAAGACGCTGATGATAACATCGCATCTAATAGACAGCCTTTGAGATGATTTAATGTAGATCCTTTATGTAAGTGACTCCTTATGCATAATAAGCTATGGTAATTGATGTTTATAGAAAGTACTGTCCTGATATCAATGAATTTCTGGTATTGGTATGTTCCCCTCTTCCCTATCATCTTGTTATTTCCTTTCTTCCGTACATATCGCGCCTGTCCTCTTCAACCATGCTCTTCTTGTTGTTGTTCATGGAATGATGAAAGCTTACTTGCCTTTTCTAGAATTGAATGTAATTACCCGAGTTTGTTTATGTTATTAAATTCGACTTCTTGGGTATTCGACTTCTTAGAAGATTGTGAACGGAAAGATAGGCTTGAAGTTGAAACTAGTTTTGGAAAATGTGGATTGCATTCTCCATCCAGTACCTTTCAAACGTATGAATTAACATGTTTTAGTTTCATTTTCTATTTTCTAACCAGTTTTTTTTTTATAGATTAAATTAGAAGACCTTGGTAGTGTATTTTTTTCACGGGGTGTTAGATGTATGTATAGGACTATAGGCTACATAGTGATGCATGTGAATTTTTGTCTATTATTTGCTAGTATAAAAAGAGTTGGGTAAGCCTATTTCACGTTTAATTGACTTTCTTTTTTAAATACTTTAAAATAGTTTACCTGATGAAGCTTTTTTTAAAGCTTTAACATATTTAAATAGTTTTTAAGAAGTTGAACATCTTTGGGATACTCAAGCTTAAGCAATTCGCTTATAATAGGACCATATATTTCTTTTGGGAGAGTGACTTAAAAATTTACATTTTTTTTTTTCTTTTTACAGTTTAGTACTATTGTGTTATTCAAGTTGAAATAGCTTCTATATAATGTAGATTATAAAACTAAAGAATGAAAGGGAAAAAAAAAGTATTTTATACTTGCAATTATGTTTTAATAACATTAAGATTAAATCGTTACAAAAAAAAAATAAATACAAAAATAAGTACGATTTTTGCAATAAAAGACCGTGTTGATGATGGCATCTAGTCCCATAATCAATAAGTGTGTTTTGACTTATTAGGCATCAAGTTCTAATTTTTGATATAAGTTTTTACTGGATCAAGAATATTGATAATGCCAAGCACATTTCTAGAACTCATATAAAAAATGTTTTTATAAAATGATAATCATTATAATTGACGAAAAATATGATAATTATTATAATGTTATTATAGAAAAAAACACTTAAAATGTACTATTTATTTTTCTTATTTTATAAAAATATAATCAAAAAATAATATTTATACTTACATTTTAATTTTTAAACAAAATTATAAATATTGTTATTGGTTTTATATTTTAGAAATGTAAATGAGACAACTTAACAGCTCTTCAACTCCAACTCCAACTCCAACTCATTTAAGAATAGACTGAGCTTGCTTAAAATTTAAATGAGTTAAATTCAACTATAGCTTAACTCATTTGATAAAATCACACCACTCTCTGTGCTGGAGAATAATTGTAAGCAACACATTTCCAAACATGAGAAGAAATGCAAAACTACTATTAAGTACTAACTAGCATTTGACAGCCCATCTAAGGATGTCTGTATTTCGTGAAAATACTCGACGCAACGTATCAAAAACGCCAGCACTTTCAGTCTAAATACATGTGATATATCTTCTTAACAGCATCGCAAGTCAAGATGAGCAAAATTTCTCTACTGTACAGAATAACCGGAATAATTTTTCCTTCGCCATCTTGAAAATGGATAGGAAAGTATTAAATATTGCTATCCTTTCAGTTGCACTTCTATACATTGATATCTTTCCATTAGCAGAAGATGAAAACATCTTCAACAAGTCAAACCCACCATTTTTTTTACTGCAATTTACTCACATATCTGCATTGATTCCAAAGATCCGAACTTTGTGCATGTTTGGGAACTTAGCAACAACTAGCACAATCACCGCAACAGTGTTGAAAATGAGCATCGGGTGCTGGTAATCAGTTGTATGTGAAGCTATTAAGTACCTAACAGAAGAAATTCCGAACACAGAATTACACACAGGCCTGAGACAGATTAAGCATTACAGAACATGCTGGATATAATCCATAAATGCTATCAACTTCTGCTGGTCCATAAAGGAAATGAAATGAATGTCAAACCAAAGTTTACAACATGCTGTCTATAGAAATTATATTTACCAGGAATTCTGAGTTCACTATTTTTCAGATCTTAGAACCAGATAAATATGCAAGTAGTCTGTCTGTAATACAAATTTGCCAATACTGAACAATTAAGCTAAGAGTTTAACTAGATTTAAAAATGCACATGGCAATCCCTAAACAACCCCCATAATCAACAGAGAAAACGAGACAGAACCCAAATATTACGCCGAGAAAAAAATCTTACAGGAACCTGTCAACTTGGTCTTGTAACAATACTGATCAGCCCAATAATTTACCAATAGCATGGAAGATCATTCACACAAAAGCTAAAATGAAGGAAAGAAAGAGCAGGAACATGAAATCATACTGATCAACATCAGAACGCAAGTATTATAAATTAATTATAAAATACAGTTCAAAGATCCAAAACAGTATATAATATCATGAACATAAACTTACAGCACTACGGGAACTACTGTTAAGAACTTCCTGTTACGGGTGAGTTGCTTCCCATTGTCCATTTGTTCCCACCAGGTCAACCCATTGTAGATCCCCTGGTCGTCGGCAAAGGGAGTTCCTTTCCTCCAGTGGAAGAAGTGATATGTAACCTGGAAAAAGAGGAGTCAAATTCCAAACAACATTATGTGAGATGTGAACGAACTAAAACAAGCTTCTAAATATAAAAATGCTAAAGTCACAGATTGAACATATAACTAAGCAATTATATCAAATAAGGAAAACACTGTTAGTTGGCCCAAAGCTCAAATCAATTAATGAAGACACCATTTGGGGTTTGGGAAGGTCAAAGATTTGAAGTGTTCCTAGAACAAAAGGAGGGAAAACATATTTGCGAATTCATAATTAAAAGACAAATAACAGCATTTTTGAGGCAAAAAAATAGAATAAGAACATTAAAACAGTTGAAATGTTTAGTAAGTGCATAAAAGAAGCCTCAGAACTATTAATCTGCTTCGTTCATCCAAAGACATTGACTAATTGCTAGTCTGCTACGCATCCCCACAAACAATAATATATAGTCACCTAAGGACAATTAAAAAGAAATAGCAAATAGCTTGCAATTCGAAACAAATAGCAAACTTTCATTACAACCGCAAAAAATATGAGAATCTTAAGCCACCATTAAAATCCATTTGATTTACTTTCTTCAGAAAGTTGGGATCATCCATCACAAGTACATTGCATAGCTTTGAGTCAAATATTTCCATATCTCAAACCAATTTGGAAATTAGAACATAAGACTCACATTTTAAAAGTCAATTGAATTACCTTGAAAATAAAATAAAATTCTTTTGGAAAATGATTGGCCTCTGGAGTCTGGAGCCAAGCATTTCATCTTATAACCACTTTTCAAGAACCAAGAATGAAACTAAATTGATTTAAGCAAAGTGTTAACTTGCGTCTTCTCTCTCCATCACAAGAGACAATAAGCCAACCAGCTCAAAACACCAATTACGCAAAGTCATATTCTACAAGATTCGAAATATAGTTCACAACGCTATATCTAATCAACACTGTTGGAAAAATATTATTAATATGTGGGGTCACACATGTAGTTTTAAATGTGCTATGCTATCTTATAGTTTAGTCAATTAAAAGGTGATCTATAAAATTTAATTTTGGCTATCAGGTAATAAATTATCGTAGAATTAATGTTTAGAGACCGAACTTGTATTTTTAAATTGATGAGGGGCTAATTTAAAAATACTAATTATTGATAACCGCCTTTGGCAATTATCTATATAAATGGATCATGGTACCCATTTGAGCGTAGTACTTGTAGAACACAAGTTTTCTCTGTATCTTCATCAACAGAGAAAAACCATTAAGACAACTACGCATCAATTGGAAGATTTGAACCCGTTCGATAGAAAAACACTATAAATTCTGGTACGCTTCCACTATAATCTCTTCTTCTTCTCTTGATTCAACATGGGATGTAGAACTCATGTTTTTCACTTTTGGTAAACCAATTCTAACAAACACTTCTTATCTTCTTTTAACTAAAAAAGAATACAAATCAAGCAAAGGGGCACCCTTTGATCAACATCATAAAACAATTGTCAAAATCAATAGCTCCACCCTCATAAAAACACAATTGAACAGTAAATAGCAACCAAAGAAACCAAAAACAAGTCTTTATGCGTAGGAAGACTTTACATACCACAAAGTGAAGGAGATTGACAATAGTCCAAGCCATGCCTGGAGAGGACCCGAAGATGGAGAGGACAAGAAGCCAAGTGAAGAAGAGAATGAGAATATAGGTCGTCCATACCCCAGGGTACATGAACCAATCTGTATTCCTGTTCAGATCCGCAGGAGGCACCGCCTTCACATAAAGATTTGCCATCCAAAAATGGGATTTTGGGTTTTGATTCGGATATCCTCTTGCCTAGAAAATCTAAATATTGGTGAGAATATGCTTTCGATGAGCTGAAACTGAAATTGCCGTGCGTATTATACACAACTTAGTGATACTGGCAATTGCGGGTTGAATTCTAAAACCCAAGAAAATGGATCACCTTGTTTCCTCTTTTATATTTTGATAATCTGTTGGCGAGGCTAATACTGATGAACGAGCATGCTCTAAATTAATAAAATATAAAATTAATATAATTATTTTTAAAAAAAATATATAATTACTCAATATTCAATAAAAAGAATAATTGATGAAATTTGATAATCTGTTGGCGAGACTAATAAATAATAATGATGGGATGAGTAAGTGTTATTTAATTAATAAAATATAAAAATTAATATAATTATTCAGATAAAAAAATAACTAATAAAATTAATAAATAATATATTTTAAAAATAATAAATAATACATCGAATTAAAAAGCAATGACAATGAAACCTATATCCTAAAAGAACATTCTCGATATATGACGGTACGGTACGTTACTACGTCAATAGCCAGACATTTTGATGATATTTTATTAAATAAAACGGCAACATATAATTGTGCTGTATATTCTTTCCTTTTTGACGCTTCAAAAAGGTTATAAAAAAAACTGTAATTAAATAGTAAATACAACATCAGTAATTTTTTTTTTTTTAATAGCATAATAGTTCGTACTATTCTATTAAACACGATTCTAATTTCTAATTTGGTCATTGTATAAAATTTATCTAATTTCACCTCTAAAATAAAAAATTAATCAATTTTCGTCCATATGCAAATTTTTTTTAATCCTATTCAGTTATTACACAACCTCAAGACTCTCTCTTGGATCCAAATTAATAAGATAGAAGAGACGCAAAAATTATAAAATAAAATTATCTAAAAATTTTGAAAAAATTAAATTATTGATTAAAAATACCATCACTCATACGTCAATAGACAAAAAATAAAAAATAAAAATGTTACAAATAAAATAAAAAAACAAAATTAGTTACAGTTGAAAATGTTCCCAATATAGAGATGATAAGACTAAACTTGATTAAAATTCTGTGTTAGCCTCGTAATGAAATTTTCTACTGTAGTTTTAGCAACTTGGCAGATCGTGAGGAGGCTTAGGAAGGCTTTCAAACTCTCCCTTCCCATTTTTCACAACAATTGCTGTCCCTAATCCCCAAGACTGATGTATTTCAAGGTGACAATGCATGAACCATACTCCTGCAGCAACAATTCAACAAATTAATTGTCTTTTCTATAATGAAACAATTAGGATCCGTTTCCTTATTTTTCTGTCAAAGTGTTTATGACAATAAAAATGCTTATTTCTAAAATCACTTTTTCACGAAAACGACTTTTAGCAAAAGCACAATTAGAAGGACCCTAATTATTTGTTTAAACCTCTAATCAGCGATAAAAAAAGAAAAAAAAAAATCTTACCAGGATTATCAGCAACAAAACGTATAGCAGCCCATCCACCAACTGGAACTCCAACAGTGTTCATATAAGGTGGATCCACCAAGTTCAAATTTGCACTTGTTTTGTTATAATTTCCACATCCATATCCCACAACATAAAAACTATAACCATGAAGATGAATTGGGTGATTCTCAATTGTTACTGTTCCAGTGTCCTGCAAAATTATCTCAACTCTTGCTCCATATTCAAGTACCAAAGTCCTTGTACCATTCATTATTGACTCTGTGTTATTAGGAATATTATTAGGTGCTCCATTCACAAAGTCATAGTACTTAATTGGTTCCCTAGGAAAGTCTTCAGTGAAGTAACCATTTATCTTCTTATAGTAAGTTTCCAATAGTGAAACATTAGGCGCAACAAAACTAATGTTGTTCATTGAAGCTGCCATAACACCATTTTTAAGACCTTGGCAATTTTCTTTAGGAGTCTTGGAATGACACTTTTGAACATTCAACCCTATGGTGATAAAAAGGTTAGTGTCAATCACTTTTGGGACATCAACATTATTTAGACTCCTTAATCCATCCATGACCGTGTTAGCAGCTAAGTTGTCATTGAAGTTTGGTAGTTTTGCTGGTAAAGATAAGCTGCTTGGCATAGAACCTAAGTATTGAAAATAAGCAATTGATGAAATGTTCTGAAATTTGACACCATTAGCTGACACATAAGGTCCCAATGCCATGGCGTATCGTCCTATTGGCTGATCGGCGGTGACAAGAACATTCATTGTTTGGCCAGGTGAGAGCATCACTCTGTTTGTTGTGAATGGTTTTGTGTACTCTGCATCGGCTTCTACAATTGTTAATTTGTGATTAGCTATTGCAAAGAAGCCCTCTACATTTAGGCCTGCATGTATTAGCCTTAACAAGTAGGTCACTCCAGGTACTACATCAATCTTATAGACATCTGCAATAGTCATAACTCATAGCATCAGATACTAACGATGTACAACATTATGCAATATTTTATGGTCTCTGATCTTATCCTGAATTTCTTATAATATTACCATTGTTAGAACAGTTATAGTTGGGGCCAGGATTTCCATTAATAGTGTAAGCATCAGCTGGCGGAGGAGGTCCTCCACTTGCCATAGTAGAATTCTCAAGTTTAAGAACATCTTGTATCCAATACTCCCCTGAAATAATTGAACTTCATGTCAATAAAATTTATAAAATTATAGTTTTGATTTGATTAAATGTGAAAATTTTGTTACCTAATATAATAATATGCTCTTTCTGAGGCAGTGTAAACGGATAAGGTATCCCATTTTTGGGATAAACAATAAGGGCACCATAAACGGTTGCCCTAAGCCAGGACACATGAGCATGCCATAAAAAGGTTCCCTTCTGCTTCTCCATTGTAAAGTTGTATGTAAAACTTTGGCCAGCTTGAATTGGACATTGAGTAATGTAAGAAGGTCCATCATACCAGCACGAGAGACGTTGTCTAACCCCATGCCTTAAATTAAAAAAGTGCTTAAAGAATAAGTGATTTTGAAGTATATAAAAAAACAGATTCTAATACAAAGGAAGTAATTGGTTTATTACCAGTGAATTGTAGTGTTAAAGGGTGTCTCATTGGTAACTTTGACAATAATTCTATCATCTTCTTGAGTAAAAATGACTGGTCCAGGGAACAGTCTATTTATTGTCACTATTTCCTTGGTATTGCATAGCTTATTAACCCTTTTGGTTTGTACCTGAAATAATAAGATTTATAAAGTGAAGTTAAAATCTTAATTGAAATTGGCATGACTCATAATAGAAAGACAGAAAGAAACCTTGAAATCATAAAACTTGGTTGATCTTCCCACAGGCCAATGTGCTGTTATAAGATGAAAATTGCAAGCATTCATTAACAAACTCAGCCATAGAAAAAATGACAAGTTTAAGTTTGCCATTTTCACACACATTTAGGGAGAGAATAGGAGGAGTTGAAGTACTGAAGCTATATAGTTTGTATGGTATTACTTTTCCTCTGTTTTTTCTTCCTCTTATATGAATTTGATTGGAAGAAAAAGAGCAGGAAAAAAAAAAAAAAAATCTTCCAAAGTATGTTATGTTTGTCAGCTTTCATGATTCAGATAACATGGATTGATAATAAATGTGTTGGTGGTGTAATTATTCAGTGTGACCCAATGTAGGGAAGAGTTTTAACAGTCACGTACCTCTCTTCTATAGAAAAGAGATTTTTTTTTTAATTATTTTTTTTATGAAATCATATTATTTGATTGAGTCCGAGTGTATAGTATAAGTACACCAATTTAAAATCCCCCGCATATCAACCAACAGTTATTTTGTCTTTATATTATGTCCATACTTTATGGGACTCTGTAACTTTAAGATCAATTTTTATTTTTATTTTTTATTAATTAGTTATTTACCTTTGTACTCTGTATAACTTTATTATATTGCTCATATTTAATTGACTTCAAATAATTTGAATAACATCTCTCAATTAACTAGAAATTTTGGTACTGGGTTCAAGACTAACAAAATAACGTAATTAAAAAAAAAATTAAAAATGAGTTAATCATTATCCTCCATTTTTGATAATTTAAATTTTCTAAATAGTGCAAAAATTGCTAAAAAGTTATGAATTCGAAGTTGGGAATGAAGGCTGCCATTCAAAGAAATTGACTTGAGAAAGTTTATTTAAAAAAATTCATTGTTTAAATGTTAAGAGCCTGGTAGACACTAGACATTCTCAATTAACTAAATATAACTAGCTGAAGTGTTTGGTCTCTTGTTAGGAATGATCCGATTTTAGAGAAACAAAACAAGATAAAAAGCAATGAAATATCAATTGCGTTCGTTGGTTCATATTTTTATTACTTATATACAAGATGTTCCTATATACATGTCAGATCGTAGATATCTCAATTAATATTTTATGACATGTCCTACTTTATCTACATCTTTTCTATTGAATCTTGAATGTATAGTATGATTTGTATGTTGAGGTATTGCGTTGAAGACTCTAATCAAATTGCCTCGAATCAAACAGACAAAATAAAAACTTTAACAGCAACTAAGAATGCCTTGAAACTGACCAAGTTAGACCAACCCATAGCTTGTTTCTTTAGTGTATAAATTTTATCCTAATGTAATAACACTCAATTAATAGAGAAAAAGGGTGAGGGGAAAAGATAGGGATTGTTTGCCTTTCTTTAGTAGGCATGGAATTGTACTAGATCATCACCAAAGTTGGTGCACGCCTTTGCCTTCTTAACCCCACCGTCATTGGGAGACTCTAAGCATCAACCTTTTATAAATTTACATCAACCTTTTATAAATTTTTCTTTTCGTTTCGTTTCATCTTTTTAATGTCAGTTTTTTGCTTTTGTTTTCAAACATGATCTTCATTAAAATGCTTAACTAGTTGTTTTGCATTTAAGCATTTTCCCTTCCTTTTATCTTTATTTGTGACTATTTGATGAATTTGAGTATACATTTCTCTGTTTTTACAACTATGCTATAGCCTTAATTTAATAAGGTTTATTTATTTGATCCTTAACTTATTTAAGATTTTTCGTAATCCTTAACATTTCATCTCATATAATTTATTTCTTAACGTTTTTAAATTTGACAAATTCAGTTTAAAATTTTAATTTTTATCAAAACTTACTTTTTAATTCATTGGTTCACGGTCTATTTTAAAATACATAATTTGGTCCTTAATGTATAAAAATATAATTTAGTTCTCAACTTTTTTAATCATGTTATAATTAAGAATAACACTATTAAATAAAAATTTTGAATTAAATTTGTAAAATTTTAAAATATTATAAATTAAATTGCTTGAATTTAAAGGTTAGGGACTGAACAAGTTAGATAGATAAATCATTTATTAAATGGGACTTAAATATAGTTATTAGCTCGGGATAGTGATTAAGACAACTCACTAATCACTTGTCACTACACCATCGAGGCATCATTATCAAAACGCCCAAAATTAACATGACTATTTTACTATTTTTTTAACATTAAAAAAGTCAAAACTGACTTTTTAAAATACGGACAGGATAAATAAGTAAAAAGATTTGATATTTTTTTTTTAAAGAAAAAGTCTATTTCGAGTCCTAGGTCTAAAAAAAATGGAAATGATGATTAGCAACAAATTCTCTACTTTTTTTCTCTGAACTTTTGCTAATGGTAAATGTGATGCTCTATAATCTTGAGGTTGGGCATTATTTAACATATTATTATTTGTAATTTACATCACTAATAGTAGTGACTTTAAAAATCTCTTTTCATACCATTAGACTAAAACAAGAGTAACTTTGATGACAGAAAAAAAAAAAAAAACACTTATGTTGCATTTTTGCTTGAAAAGGAGTACTTTTAAGGACCTTTATAAAATTTCATCTTTTTAAGAAGAGGGATATAGCTTTAAATAATAATAATAATGATAAAAAAAGAAGAAGAAGAAAACGTGTATGGAGTGGACCAAAATTAAGGAAACATATGATTGTGTCTAATGCATGCCATGAAATGGTAACTTCAATTTCACGCTGCAGGGAATGCTAATTAAGCGAAGCTGATGGTTGCAGAACCAACTCTTTAATATCCCAACATCCATTTGGATTTGCCTCCCTTTTTTATAAAAAAGAAAAAAATAAAATAATAAAATGAATAATTTTATTTCCTATTTAATACATGCAAGAACGAAAAAGGTTGAGTACTTGAGTGGTGACTCGTGTAATATATCTACAACTTTTAAACGCTTTTGCAGTATCTATGCTTTTTTATTATTCTTGCAGCATCTATGCCAAACAAAGCTTCGAGATGTTCAAGCTTAGTAATAGATTTAGCTACACAAATGTTATTTATATTTTATCTTATTTTATACTTTTTTTCTTTCTCTTAATAATTAATCACTCTACTTTTTCATTTGATGCTTCAGTAACGTTACTTTTCTCTTATTTGATGTATTGTATGCATTCAACAATAAATTATTTTTAAAAATTAAGAAAAACAAGAATGTAAAGATACTAAATTATTAAAAAAAAAAAAAAAAAAAGGGACCAAAATGTAAAATAAATTTAATTAAAATTTTAAAAAAATATTAAAACTTCACTAACTATAATTAAAGTGCATAAAAGTCTACTAATTATAACTAAAGTGTATAGAAGTCAACTAACTTTTGGATGAAGTATTATAAATCTAATAACTATTAAAAATAATACTATAAATCCAAAAATTTTAAAATGTTCATAATTTTGTCAATGTAGCTGCACTTATTATATGTTACGTGAATAAATTTATGATAATTTTAAAAATTTTGGAATTCTAATGCTCTTTTTTAATAGTTATTAAATTTTTAATATTTTACCCAAAAATTAGTAGACTCTTATGCATTTTAAATATAATTAATAGACTTTTAATAACAATTATTTCTTTTATCCATAAATAGATACATTTATTTTCTTCATTTTCCTACTTCCAATTCCCCTTCTCCACCTCATTCATCATAGTTCCTATGTATCTTTCTTTCTTTACAATTCTTAACTAATCAAACAAAGCAATTTAATTCAAAAAGAGAAATCATATAAACAATAAAATATTGTATTACTTTTTTTTTTTATTAAAAAAATTATACATGTTTTTATAAATATATTTAAATTATTAAATTTATAGTATATATTTTAGTGATAAAATTTTAAAAATAAAAATTTAGAATAAAAATTTATTATATATATATAATATATATATAATTTTATAAATATCACTTAAAATTTTTATTGTTAATAGTGAGACAGAGAGACAGAGAGAGAGTCGGTACCGTGTAGATCCGTTAGGGAAAGGATTAGTATTTCTTTAATTAACTATGCATTTAGGAGTCCAACGACGTAATTAGGATAGTTTTCATTCTTAATCATTAAAAGTGTGAAGATTAGAATCTGTCTGGCATGCACCCAAAAAATAAAATAATAAAATTCAAATTTTTAGCTGAAATAAAAAACTTGTATGAATACCAAACTTTAAAAGCTAGCATCAAAACTCGATGCAATTTTTGGGTTGATTTTTCGCTTAAAATTATGAGCAGTATTATAAATAATTAAATATCAAGTTATAAGATGCATGGAATATATAAGTTATTAATTAAATTTAAAGTTAAAATGTGAAATCTTAAGGTTAATTAAATTATATTATTAAAATTATTAAATGCATTAAATTGTGATAAAAAAAATAATTTTGTAAAATTAAACGTCCCAAGCATCTTTGTGTATATGAGAAATAACTCTGGTCCGGCCGCAAAAATCAAACAACTTAAAACATCTACGTAGTGAATTAAAATAACAACTGGGCTACTATTATCATTTATTTGTTGATTAATTAGCTAGCAACTTAGTGTGTTAACTGATAACTATATTGGTTTAAAACTAAAAAAATTCGTTGTTAAATGAGTCGTGTTTCAACAATATTACACTTATTTGAATATGTAAAAAAAAAAAAAGACAAAACTTAAAGATCAGCCGATACATCTCAGTCAACACAGTGGAGAATATAAGTGACAAAACAAACTCATCAATATCTTAATTAGAACAAATACTCGAAAAAGAGTTATTAAAACGAATAATCATACAAGCTTCACAATATCACCTCAATTAGTAGAGACAACCAGCTTAAAAAAGAGAACAAGCCACAACATATCAATCACAACACACAATAACACAGCGAACAAGCAATATTTATACTCTTGTTATAGCCAACACAAACAAAACAAAACAAAGAAAACCAAACCAATCCACGGCTACTTCAGATATTGACCTATTACAGATCTCAAACAAAGAAATCAAGAAGACAGAGAGACTAACGATGGAGTCTGCCTCATGCGCAGACATCCTTGAAGAAGCAAATAGAAGCAAAGAAAAAGAAGAAGCCTCCAGCAGCAAACCTTGAACATATATTACTTCTCTATAAATAGAGAAGTTCAAGCGTCTTTCAATATCAGATTGCAGAGATCTCAGAATCTCACCAAAGAAGCGTCTCTCAAAAACATTGAGAGAAAGAAATAAGAATACCACAGTTTAATTAAACTGTGAGAGAAAAGTGAAGTATTCCTGCAGAGAGTGATAAATATCTGCAGAGATAAAATAGTGAGAGATTTACCACACATTTGTGAGTGTGAGAGATACACTTTGTGAGTGTAATATTGTAATACCTCAAGTTTGGGCATAAACTTGAGAGAATTGTTGTACCCATTTTTCATAGTGGAAGTTTTTCGGAGTTGCCCCGTGGTTGTTTCCCTCTCACATTGAGTGAGTTTTTCCACGTTAAATATTTTGTGTCATTTTAAAATTACTCCTGCACATTTATTATTCGCTATTCTCAATCTTGCCAACATTCTGCTGTGATACATATCCCAACAACTAATACAGGCTTTGCCAAATCCAAAACCTCCACAGACAATAAGCTCTATCTTCATCTTCCTCGTTGTCTTCTTCTTCCAAAGTCGTTTCCATGCCAAACAATAAACAATCACAACAAGAGAGAACAATTATGTCAATTTCTGGAAGGACGATGACTAAGGAGAACCAAAACCTCTTGGTTGGAAACAATAGCGCAACAACAAGCAGCACATAAAACTCAAAAGTACATCAAGTTGAGCCGGATGAAAAAAACAACTAGATCACGATATAAACCTTTAGAGCATATCAATGAGAAAACCAATCACAAACCAGGGCGAAGGTTAGCATAAAACCAAATCAGAGATCAAATACAAATCAGGCAGATAACAAAGGCCACACAATTGAGACAGCAAAAAGAAGGCTAGTTATAATGAAGGTGAATCATGAAGAAATGAAGATGAGGCCTTTATTCTTAATGTCGACAAACTTATCTTGAAAATTGCACCATAAACTAACAAGAATGTTAAAAATCTTTTGTAAAAATCAGCTAATATAGATGTAATCAGACCGAAAATCAGCAAAAAAAAAAATGGTAAAAATGAAGAAGAAATTGGTGAAGAATCGTAGAAAATGGAACCCTAACAGAGCTATTTTCAAAGCTGCGTTATTTGCGTACTGAGATGTGCTCATTCTTGACAAGCAACTTCAACGTGGTTAACGTAACTCGTTCTATAAAGATGAATATTAGAACAAACAGATAACATGGTCATTGACCATCTTATAGTTGGTAACCGTTTTCTATAATCGTTAGTTCGAAAAAAAAATAAATAAATAAGACGATCTATCTTATAAAAATTTGTTCAGGACAGTTACTAACCTTAAATTATTAAGATGACTATTTATTGTCTTATAAAATTTACATATGGTTAATGACTATTTTAAACAATTTTTTTTATTTATTCTTTTAAAATTTCTACATTATACCTACTTTATTAATACCTATATAAATAAAATTTCTTGCTAAAAATTTCAGAAATAATAATATATATATATATATATATATATATATATATATATATATATATTATCTCAATTCATCTCAAAATATTAATTTTTAATTGTAAACAATAAATTTATCATTCTCAATAATCAAACTATAATTTATGATTAAATAGTTACCGTACCAAATTCTTCAACATACTTCATTTAAATTTAATAGAGAGCATTTAAAAATTGAAGTCATAAATAAAATAAAAAATAAACATTACAAGTACAAGTGTGAAATTCAACCAAGCCCATAACTCAACAACAAAGTAAAATATGAAACAAATTATCAGTTGATGTAATTAACTACTTGCCTATTATACCACAAATTTTATCTCAATTTTTATAAACAACAAGCACAAGTGCAAAACAAGTACAAGCTACATAAATCCCTATATGTAATTTCCCTAACTAAAGCAAAAATGAAATAAATAAATAAATAAAATATATATATATATATATATATATATATATATATATATTATTTCAATTCATCTCAAAATATTAATTTTGAATTGTACACAATAAATTTATCATTCTCAATAATTAAACTATAATTTATGGTTAAATAGTTACCGTACCAAATTCTTCAACCCACTTCATTTAAATTTAATAAAGAGCATTTAAAAATTGAAGTCATAAATAAAATAAAAAATAAACATTACAAGTACAAGTGTAAAGACTTCAAATTCAACCAAGCCCATAACTCAACAACAAAGTAAAATATGAAACAAATTATCAGTTGATGTAATTAACTACCTGCCTATTATACCACAAATCTTTATCTCAATTTTTATAAACAACAAGCACAAGTGCAAAACAAGTACAAGCTACATAAATCCCTATATGTAATTTCCCTAACTAAAGCAAAAATGACATAAATAAATAAATAAAAAATATATATATATATATATATATATATATATCTCAATTCATCTCGAAATATTAATTTTCAATTGTACCCAACATATTTATCATTCTCAATAATTAAACTATAAATTATGATTAGATAGGTTACCATACCAAATCTTTCAACCCACTTCGTTTAAATTTATAGAGAACATATAAAAATTAAAATATATCATAAATAAAATAAAAAATAAAATACAAGTACAAGTGTAAAGACTTCAAATTCAACCAAGCCCATAACTCAAAAACAAAGTAAAATATAAAACAAATTATCAGTTGATGTAATTAACTACAAACTTACCTATCATACCACATATCTTTATCTCAATTTTCATAAACAATAAGCACAAGTGCAAAACAAGTACAAGCTACATAAATCCCTATATGTATTTTCCCTAACTAAAGCAAAAATGAAAAATCAAACAAATATAGGAAAAAAAAAATATAAACAAATTACAAATAGTATAAATTAAAATTTTTCATTACCTGAAAAGTCAAAGAGCATAATTACAGTGACTGGAGTAGCTTCTTAGAGAAATTGTGGCTATTGAAGCCCTAGTTATACCAGCTATCATTAATTAATTTTTAGTTATAAATAATTTATTAAAAAAAATAACAGTAAAATAGAAGAAAAAATGCAATCTAAAAAATTAAAAATTAAAACAATAAAAATAATATACAACATTTTCTTCAAGATTTATTTTTAAAAAATATATATATATATACACACACACACAATAAACAATCTAAAACAACCAGCAGCAAAAAAAAAAAAAAAAGAGCAAATACCTAGCTTGAAAAGGGAGGCTTATGGTTGAAGAACATAAAAGACCAGATGGTGAGCAAGGAAAAAATTGTCAATGTAGATAACAAAGTGAGCAAGATAATAAAACCTTTTTTAGGGAGGCTATTTTCATGGGCGACTGATTTTTGAGTTTGAGCAAAGAATTAAGACTTGAGTGCAAGATGATGTCGGCTGGTGTTTTTGAGAGATGAAGAAATGAACTGTTATTTTTGTGTGAGAAAGTAAGATAAATATTGATAATTTTAATTTATTATAGTAAATATTATCTTTTATTTTTTCAAACTTGTGTGAAAATAATTGCACTTTGTGTATATTTGGATACTATTTATGCAATTTGTAAAGATAAGTAAATTCTTTGTTACTAAATGTAAAATTATCTTGCATTCCAGAAAAAAAAAGACTTATGTTTTAAAGTTCATTCATGAAATTTTTATGTATCCCTTTGTAGAGAACAAAAGAGCAACAAAAAAGCATTAATCAACTTTACTACAGCAAAATGCATTAGAATAAATCAGAATTAAAGATGAATTTTTGTAGCTAATTTGGACTTCTTATTAAAAGGGCGATAATAGGCAGTTTATAACTTACATATTTAAGGGCAAACTTGAAAGTTAATACAAAAATATAATCTCTTATCAATTAAACCTAAGAGGAACATATAAAAGAGGTGGAATTCAACGTGAAAACTGATCAGGAAAACAGGGGCAGCAGAGAGTCAATGCAGATATGTAGAAAAGAAAACTAAGAACAGAGGCAATGCAGATCAGAGGATAGAGGCAAAGCAAAGACTGTTTTTATGAATAATCATTGAAGAAAGCAAGAGAGAGTTCAAGATTTGTAACCAAATTGATTGAGAATTTAATTAAAGGAGTTTTTATTGATTTATTAATTCTTCTATTATTCTTTGTTTGCTTTTCAATTTCTATAACTCAATGGATATGATTTTAGTTATTCATGAATTAATATTTGATTTCATAGATATGATTGATTAATTTTTCTTCAATTAGGGTTGCAGATGTGCAAGTGATTATAATCTTTGTTCTTCAATTTTAAAAATCTGTGCTTTGTTTGACAAAAAAATGTTAGTTATTCGATGCTTATTTTATTGATTAATTCGTATTGATTACTTGATCATCAATTGATAGGATAGTAAACTGAGATTAATTATAGAAAAGTTTGTTAAAGTTGGATGAAGCTTGAATAATGTGTGTTTAATTTTAATTAAAATTACAATTAATATATAATTATCTTACATAACCCAAAAAAATTAATGTATTAAATATTGTTCTTAGACTCAGTTGTGCATAGAGATGTGTTTCATTGAGTCTAAAAAATTATAAATATTGCAGATTCGAAAGAATTCATTATAATTTTTGAATTCTAGTTACTGGTGTACTTTACCACAGCATTACTGCAGTAATGCAGTCTGACTGTATTATTTGTCACATTTACAATCCTAACTTATTTATGTACTTGAAATTCTTGCTATCTTTCTGGTTTAACTTTGTTTTAGCATTATTCCTTTTGTCATCTCGTGCATATTAATTTTATTTTATTTTAATACACAAAAATATCAAATATTAATTTTATTAATTAATTTTTAAAATACTTTCTAATATTTTAATTTTCGTGGGAACGACATTTTTTATTATTATATTACTTGTTTGCGACACGTATACTTGCGAAATATCTTATATACTTTTTATAACAACAAATATTGAGAACATCTTATATTTAAACATATAGGATAGTCAAAATTGACCGTCCTATAAAGCTCCACAAAATTTTTCAAAATAACCTTCCTATAAATCTTATAAAATGACTATAAAATAGTGACCATCTTATATATTTCTTACTCTTCAATACAAACCGTCTTAGCCAAATTTTTGTACTGTAATCATTGTATATAGATTATTTACTCAATTTATACTTAATTTTACACACTAAAATATTTATACTTAATGCTCGGAAGAACCACCAAATTAGGTAGGACACCACTTTGATGAACCCACGTATTTATATGTCCTAAGTGAAATCTCGATATCATGGAATTGTCACCATTTACAGCCAAAATTAACCCAATATTTTTTAAAAATAATCACCATCTAAACCACTCAATGCAAAATAGAAAAAGAAAAAAGAAAAAAGAAAAAAAAAAAACACAAACACAAACACAAACGGAAAAACATATTAGAATGAATGGTGCCGCAATCCCTCAAATGATGATCATAATGGGGTCAGGATTATCATTTTCATGGTCCTCCATCACTCCATGATAAACTTGTCAAGGAACAAAACCAAATAGATTAAATTTTACAATCTATTTTCTAAGTCAATTTGGCTATTGGATCTGCAATATTAATGTTTAAACAATTATGCCACCAATTCACTTTATACTAAATTGAAAAAAGATTTAAGTGGGCTCCTAAAAGAATGCCATTAATCTCATCTCAAAGTTTTTTTCTTAAACTGTTGAATTTACAATGTCAACAAATGACTTAGGACCTAATTATTTTTCTTAACCGCCTATAAATTATAACTTAAGTGCCTTTAAAATAAGTGATTAAGTGTTTTTTTTTCTTTTTACTCATGAAGGCCTTCATTATTTTTTAAGGCTTGACATTCTTGCTTAAATCAAATATTCATAACGACTCATTAAATAAATATTACAATTAGTTTTTTTAATTCATTCAACACAAAACGACTAAAATCCTGTAGAAGGTTTTAAGTGTTAACTTATAAAATAGACAATTGATAGATAAAATGAAATATCACATCTCATCATTGTCAAACAAACAAGCTCAAATTATTGCAAACATTTGTCAATTAGCAAAATCCTTCAGATTCATATTCTCACATCAACCTGTAAAACAAAACAGTACAAATCATTCTAACAATTCTTCTTCACCTAATTCTTACGTTTATTGTTAAATTTATATAGCTTATTATCATTTATACTATTAAATATGAATCTTCATCATTTTTTCTTTTCTTTTTCAAGAAAGTTATTTTGGGATTGAGTTAGATAGAAAGCTAAAATGTCTATCCTTGCTCTAAAATATTCTTTATTCTAACACAATTCTTCAACAATTAATTCAAAGGTTAAGATTGTCAAGGTTACTAACTTCAATAAGCTAATTCTAACTTAAAACTTCTATCATATATTCCATACTTAATTTCAATAAATCATATGTTTTCATTCAAATTTACATTTTATTTCAAAGGATAATTCTTTTTATTCAATTTTAAAGAACAATTCTACCGTAATTATTCTTCAAAACATACGTTAAATGGCTAGACTTTACCCAAAAGGTCAGGAACGTACCTAGAAATATTTTTCTAGGAGGGCTGATATATATTAAAAAAAATTTAATTTTTTTTATTCATAATATCGAGATTTATAACTAACATTGAAAAAATAATATAAACTTAAAAAATAAACAAAAAAAAATTTATTTAAGTTGTACCCGACAATGCTTTATAGCATAAAATTCATCAATTATCAAATCAGATTCAATTTTTTTTGTAAACTCTCTTTTAATATAGACAATCATACAATCTTGAAGAAATTCCTCCTCCATTTTATTTTGAAGCGATGTTTTAATGAGTTTTATAGCTAAAAATGCACGTTCCGTAGTTGCTCTAGAGACTGGAAGGATCAACACCAAACGAATTAAACTATCAATTAAATAGTATATCTGTAACTTTCCTGTTCTAACTAACTCTTCACACAATTTAGATAGAGAATGTATGTTTCAAAAATTTAAGTGTTGTACAACAGTCATCTCATAGAATTTCAACTGACGTTTTAAATAACATATTTAATGTAATAATGGTAAATTGTTATGAAAAAAAATTAGTGCTAAGTACATATAAATTTATAATTAAATAAGCACTTAAATTAATAATTATATAATATTTATCGACCAAACGTTTAAAAGCTATAATTTTTAGGAATATATAATACATAATTATTGATATAAATATAAATTAAAATATAAATATTTTAAGTATTTAGTATTTTTAAAGAATAATACATAACGATAATAATTTTATTTTTTTATAAAAAAAAAAAAAAAGTAGAAGTTATCAACTACACACCAGAAAATAAAGAAATAATCAATCGATAGAAGAGCAATGAAAGTGGAGCAATTAAAAGTAATAATTTGATTAAGGTTTTAATTAATATAATATATTAAATTATATTTATATTATAAATATTTATTAAAAAAATTTAAAAAAAAAAAAAAAGCTGTCCGGGCTGAAGCCCGGTACAGCCATGCCGTAAGTCCGTCTCTGCAAAAGGTACTACCATAAATAGCTATTGCTAACTTACAACTTAAAACATCTATTTTCCTGCTCTAAGGTGACGTTTGGTTCACTAAATGTAAAAGTAATGAGAATGATAATCGTAATAGAATTGAATTGAATGTAAAGAAAATAATTACTATTACGATGTTTGTTTAAGCAGTGTAATCAAAATAAATAATAATATTAAATTAAAGATTATAAAATTATAAATGAAGTAAAATTAAAAAATAAATTTTTTTTATTAATAAAAGAGATAGAATGAACAAAAAAATTATAAATAATTATACAAATTGTGAGAAAAATATAGAGTGTTGAAGGCGTAATGAAGATTACAGAAGGCTACATGCGTAATGAGGATTATTGCTACTGCTGTAATCCCTTAACATTTTATTACAGATTACAGTCAAACCAAACACAGTAATATTCTGAATCAATTTTATTACGATTATAATTACTGTCAACCAAATATGCCTTAAGTACAATCAATTTTTTCATACAATATTACATTTTAGGATTTGAAATGTATATAAAATAATTGCATCTATTCATATATAAAAAAATCAAAAATAACTAGGAGAATACAATTAACCTCTCTCTCACAATGAGGAAAGAACTTTTCTAAGTGGAGAAGCTTGGAATGCTTAGGATGTTTGAGATTTTGGGATGATGGAAATGAGCAAATGAGCTCTCTATTTATAGAGAGAAAAATGTTATTATTTGGAGAAATGACACATGCGCTTAGCTCATCATTTTGATGATGCAAGCGCTTAGCTCATCCCTTTGATGATGCAAGCGCTTAGCTCATCCTTTGAAATTGTAATAATATTCCATCAATTAAGCCATCCCTCTTGACATTGTTTAAGAAGTTGAAAATGGCTTCACACTTGTCTTTCAGAATAGATCAATGCCCAAAGTGTAGAATAGATCAATCAAAAGTTTGGCCACAAATATATTTTTCAACATTGAAACATTGAGAAATTTTAATTTAAAAATTTGACAATATTAATTTTTTATAAATGTAAATTCAAGTTTTTTTTTTTTTAAAATGGAAAAAGAAGTTTCATTTATTCGAATAAAATTACACCAATAACACATTTAAATTAAAAAGTTGAAAATATATTAAATTATCATAAAAATTGTAATAACTTATCTGTAGCTCAATGAGTAAATTTTTCGAACATTCTTCTTTGGCTCTTTATGGCCTTTATCTAGATTTAGATTTTATAATTAACAACATGAAAAATCTTCTATTAAATTTGATCTTTGATGATTTGAGTTCTTGAATTTTTTAGCAGCAATGAAACTTCAAATAGGAACATTAAATCTATATTTAGATCCGAGAAAAAAAATTACTAAAACATAACCAAATATACCTATTGTCATTCTAAATTAGATTTAGGTGAATAAGTTATCACATTATATCTAAATTTACGTTGACTAATAATTAATAACAAAGTAACTACTGTAATATTTATCCAAATAAATATTTATCTATCGGAGAGAAAACTATTATGTGAAATGAACTTTCTCTCTGGCGTAAAAGAAGAGGAAAACTGGTAGGATTTTTCATAACAGACAAATGGCTGAACTACTAAGGTTTATGTGACTCTGAAAATTTTAGTACTTATAGTTCAACTAATGTATTACTACAAATAAATTTAAATAGTTAGACAATAATTAGATTAAATATTAAAATGTGTGAAAGAAAAAATTTAATTTATTTCGGTTAAATAATTGTTTTTATATTATTAAAATTTTCAATAACTAAAACAATCTTCTAAATTTACATTCTATATATATGCTTAAGTAGGTTTAATAAGTCCTATCAAACTTATTAGTGATTTCCCAAAAAAAATTATAAGATGAATTTGCTTTAGCAGATTGTTATCTCAATTATCTTTAAAAATTTTATATTATTTTATATCATTGAAATATATCTTTTTTATTTTTAACATTATAAAGTTTTTTAATTATCAAAATATTAGAGTTTGTTCTAATGAGCAGTGACGTAGTTGGAAGAAATGTTAAGTTTAAGATAAATAAGAAATACAGAGGTATATCGAGTTAAAGAAATTCGTGGAAGTGAATATATTTTAGAAAGGAACAATAGGATGTCTTAGATTATAATTTAATTAATTTAAAATATAATTAACAAGATGTCTCATATTAAATTTTAGATATTTTCGGAATTTTTATATTTTTTAAGGTGACAACCGCATCGTCCACTAGGCTTAAGGGCACACAGTCACAATACGAATGTACGGTCGTGGTCTGTCCCCATATCTGCACACGTGATACACGGAGACAAACTACCTGATGTGTTATAGCATTATTTTTTATTATAATTTAATATATATATTAATTTATTTAATATAATTTAAATTTTTTATTAATAAAAATTTTAAAATTCATTTTTTATCTTATATTTTTAATTTTATATTAAATTATAGGAAAATTTTTGAAAATTTTCGAATTTTACTTCGAGACATCCTGTTAAATAATTAAATATTTTAAATATAATAAAATGACAAATTTAATCCTTTAACTTAAAATTAAAAAATATATTTCACACTCCACATCCCAACATCTTAAAAATTCTCATATATCTCACCTCTTCTCCCTCACTTACTTCCACCACTACCTCCATATTTATCATCAATAACTATAAATCTTAACTCAAAATATTAAAAATGGAGGATAGAAATATAAATAATACAAAAGAGGTGATTTTTTTTTTTTTGAAGAAAATGGAGACAAAAAATAATTAAAATAAGTATATATATTTTTTTCTTCTATAAATCGCTCAGTGGTTTGGTAAGCATTACCGTACACCATTGTGAGATTCAGTGGCTCCCTACCGAACAAAACAGTGAAGTTCAGTTGACCATACCGAACAACACAAAGAGGTTCAGTACCCCCTACCAAACCTACTGTTCATCTTATTCTTCCCACACTTTAACTCCTAATAGCCAAATCAGCAGATATTTACTCTCTACACACGTTGGGTCGATGCTAGAAAGGTTGTAATGATCGGATGATGGTAGTGCTGGTGGTGGATGAGCAACCAATAAAAGTGAGTAAATTCAGGTGGTAGTGGATGGACAGAAAAATTAAGAATAATTTTAGTATTTTAAGTATTATTGATATTTTTGTAAAATTTTTGTATTTAGTGAGATGTTTAAAATTATATTTTGAAAATTTTTCAAAATTATATGTATTTTATATATACTACAATTTAATTGTTTTAGAAGCAAGAAAATTTTTTTTCCACTTAAAGTCCACGTCAGCACAACAGCGTCTTTCACGGCGCTATCGATGTATGGCTCTCCCCCGTCATGTCAAACCCAAGAATCATTTTTTACCGTTGATACGATCTTATACATAATCCTTTGTGTTGGTAACCTAAGTAATGATAGATTTTTGAAAATTAAAAATTATAGTACTAATAAAATTTATAATAATAATAATAATAATTATATTATATAAATATATATTTATATTTATATTTATTGTTATGTTATATTTTTCAAAAAATAAATATTTTTTTATTTTTAAAATTATTTAATTATGTATTATATTATTATTAATATGAGTATAAATTTATGTATTAATTATATATTATAAAGATATTATATTGTAATTAAATTAATATAAATTTATGTGTTTATATTTCTTGTAACAAAAATAATAATACTAACGTTAATTTTTAAAAATGTTATTTGGGTAATTTTATTAGATTTTTTTTTTGTTTTGTTTTCAGAAAAAAAAAAAAACCTGAGTTATAGACTTGAAGATTTAGACAGAAAAAAAAAATGGTGAATAAACTGACCAAGTGAGAGCGTATCAATAGAAGAGCTGAAGAGCCCTCCCTCCCTCCCTCCCTCGACCAAAGCATAGCCTAAATCTCGTCCTCTCTCTGCAAAAAGAACTATCTTTTCATATACATAATCAGGTAAAAACTCTCTTTTATCTTTTAGTTATTTATTGATTTTTACGAGGTTCATTTTCGCATCCTTATCCATTTTTCACAAAACCCTAATGGAAAATTAAACACTTGTTAGGATCCGATTATATTCTTGATGAAATTCTTCCTACTGCATAATATCTTTATCAAGATTTGCAATTATTCTATATGGTATTTTGGTATAAGTCTGTTGATTTGAATTGTTCTGTTTGAGTATTATAATATATGACTCTTGCCTGTTGCTTAAATTGGTTTTTTGTTAATCATTAATAAGTTCGCCAAGTGGATTTGGTTTTGGGTTTTTGTGAGTCTAGGGCTTTGAGGCAACATTAAAAGACTTAGGATGGAGAATGAAGTTGTGATTCTTTCTGAGACTAATGGGAAGGATGAGAAGAATACTGTAGAAGGGTTAGTCTCTGAGGAGAGGGTAGAGGCAAGGGCTGTGTTAGGATCTGATGGACGGAATGAATTAGAAGAAGAGGTTTTTGAGGAGGCTGTTGAGGAATTCTTGCAAGAGCAAGGAATGAAATATGATATTAGGGGCGATCCTATTGTTGGTCAGGAAAGGAAGTTGGAAGCCACAGATGATTTCTTGGCAGGAGTTGATGATATTCCCAGTGTAGGAGACAAGGTTGACAAATTTGAAGAGGCAATTGGAGTTTCCGGAAAAGATGGGGAAGCTGAGGAGGAGTTAGCATCAGCTGCTGAAGTCACAAATGGTGTGTGTGACGTTGATGTAAGCTCTTTTACAAGGATTGACGATTGGACATCTGAAAAAGATGACATTGATAATGTGAATGTGGAGCAGCTGTCTACTGATGAGGACGCACGTAATAAAGTAGATAAAGTTGATTTTCACAAAGAAACTTTATCAAATAAGGATGTTTCAATTATAGCTAGTAATTCTCCAGAAGCATACCCATATACTTTCTGTGCTGAGGATAAAGGTGGGGTTATTGAACTGCAAAAGGATACTGGGCATGAGGATCATAACAATAATAAACTGAACGATGTTACATCTGGAATTTATTCAATTGATCACTGTCATAATGGTACGGAGTTGAGGGACATTTACATTATTACTGAACAAAAGGATCACGATATTGAGGAAGTAAAAGATTTTTCTGTTGGTCCATTTATAATTGAGAAGCCAGAGATGGTACTGAGTAGTACTGCTGAATTGAAAGCAGTGGATGACACGAGTTATCAAGTACGAGTAGCTGAGGGTGCCCGGGAAGTTTGCATGAGTGCCGCTGCCATTGATGAGCAAGTAAAGAAAGAACAGGAAGAGAAGCAAATTGGTCAAGTGAAGGAAGAACAGGAAGAGAAGCAAAGTGCTCAAGTGAAGGGAGAACAGGAAGAGAAGCAAAGTGCTGAAGTGAAGGAAGAACAGGAAGAGAAGCAAAGTGCTCATGTGAAGGAAGAACAGGAAGAGGAGCAAAGTGCTCAAGTGAAGGAAGAACAGCAAGAGAAGCAATGTGCTCAAGTGATAAAAGAACAAGAAGAGAAGCAAAGCACTCAAGCCAGTTGGGAACAGGAGACTCTGCCAGCATGGGAGCCTGCTTCATCTAGAAAGTCTTCGAATCTTGCTCCACCTCCCACTTGTCCTGCTGGCTTGGGTCGTGGCACCTCTCTTCTGGAACCTGGTCCTCGTGTGGTGCAGCAGCCTCGGCTTAATGGTTCTGCTCCTCAGGTTCAAAACCAACAAATTGAGGAACCCGTAAATGGAGACTTAGAGGAGTCCGACGAAACACGTGAAAAACTTCAGATGATCAGAGTGAAGTTTTTGCGGCTGGCCAATCGTCTTGGGCAGACTCCTCATAATGTTGTTGTGGCACAAGTTTTATATAGATTGGGGTTAGCTGAGCAGCTGCGTGGAAGAAATGGAGGCCGTGTTGGTGCCTTTAGCTTTGATCGTGCAAGGGCCATGGCAGAACAGCTTGAGACTGCTGGTAATGAGCCCTTGGATTTCTCTTGTACAATTATGGTTCTTGGAAAGACAGGGGTTGGAAAAAGTGCAACCATTAATTCAATATTTGATGAAATGAAGTTTAATACTGATGCCTTTCAGACTGGTACTAAGAAGGTTCAGGATGTTGTAGGAACAGTTCAAGGTATTAAGATACGGGTCATTGATACACCAGGCCTTTTCTCTTCATGGGCTGATCAGCGTCAGAATGAGAAGCTTCTTCGCTCTATTAAGCGTTTTATGAAAAAGACACCTCCAGACATTGTCTTGTACCTTGATAGATTGGACATGCAAAACAGGGATTTTATTGATATGCCACTCTTGCGCAACATTACAGACATTTTTGGACCTTCTATATGGTTCAATGCCATTGTGGTATTGACCCATGCTGCATCTGCACCACCAGAGGGCCCAAATGGTACTTCTTCTAGTTATGATATGTTTGTTACTCAACGTTCTCATGTTGTGCAGCAAGCCATTCGTCAAGCAGCTGGGGACATGAGGCTAATGAATCCTGTTTCATTGGTGGAGAATCACTCTGCTTGCAGAACAAATAGAGCAGGTCAAAGAGTCTTGCCAAATGGTCAAGTTTGGAAGCCCCATTTATTACTTCTTTCTTTTGCATCAAAAATTCTGGCCGAGGCTAATGCCCTATTAAAGTTGCAAGATACTTCTCCTGGAAAGCCCTATACAACTCGATCTAGGGCTCCTCCTTTACCTTTTCTCCTTTCATCCCTGCTTCAGTCAAGACCACAATTGAAGCTGCCTGAGGAGCAGTTTGGTGACAATGACAATCTGGACGATGATCTGGATGAGTTGTCTGATTCTGATGATGAATCTGAATTTGATGAATTGCCTCCGTTCAGACATTTGACCAAGGCCCAGGTGGAAAAGCTTTCCAAGGCTCAGAAGAAGGCGTATTTTGAAGAGTTAGAGTATAGGGAAAAGCTTTTCATGAAGAAACAGCTAAATGAAGAGAAAAAACACCGGAAGCTGCTGAAAAATATGGCTGATTCAGTTAAGGATCTACCAAGTGATTACAAGGAAAGTACAGAGGAAGAAGGTGCTGGTGCAGCATCTGTCCCTGTACCCATGCCTGATTTGGCTTTACCTGCTTCCTTTGATTCTGACAATCCCACTCACCGCTTTCGCTATCTTGATTCTTCCAACCAGTGGCTTGTGAGGCCTGTTCTAGAAACTCATGGATGGGATCATGATATTGGTTATGAAGGAATAAATGCTGAAAGATTGTTTGTGGTTAAGAACAAAATGCCATTATCCTTTTCAGGTCAGATCACGAAAGACAAGAAGGATGCCAATGTCCAAATGGAAGTAGCAAGTTCAATAAAACATGGGCAAAACAAAGCTACTTCATTAGGTTTTGATATGCAGACGGTTGGGAGGGATTTTGCCTATACGCTACGAAGTGAGACCAGGTTTAGTAATTTTTGGAGGAATAGGGTAGCTGCTGGTGTCTCAGTTACTCAAATGGGTGATGCCTTATCAGCTGGAGTGAAAGTGGAAGACAAGTTAATTGCTAACAAACGGTTCCGGTTGGTTATGACTGGTGGTGCAATGACTGGTCGAGGTGATGTTGCTTATGGTGGCAGTCTGGAGGCTCAGTTAAGGGATAAAGATTATCCTCTTGGTCGTTCGCTATCAACTCTTGGGCTTTCTGTCATGGATTGGCATGGAGATCTTGCGATTGGATGCAATATACAGTCTCAGATACCAGTTGGGCGCAACACAAACTTGGTTGCTCGTGCCAATTTGAATAATAGAGGGGCTGGGCAATTCAGTATTCGCTTGAATAGCTCAGAACAGCTCCAGATAGCATTAATGGGCCTCATTCCTCTATTAAGAAAGTTGCATGGTTATAGTCTGCAATTGCAGTATGGGCAATGAGTAAAGGCTATACTCTCCGTATGGTTGCAGCAGCCTTGTGTCAATAGGTCAACATCGGTGGAGTTTCCAATGGAACAAGTCAATGGTCATCACAAGAAGTGAGATATTTTTCATTGCCTATTTCATCAATTTTCAATCTTTATGTGTTTCCCTTTGATTTTAGATTTGACCTTCTTTATTAGATAGTTTTATTTGGTAATCTTGTTCATGTTGATCTACTAGACTGAGTGGTGCTACATTGTTTAGGATCTGCATATGAAAATGAATCTACATTGCAATATTTGTTGCTTGGCTTCTTGATTCCCAATCTTTCTTAGGTGAACATCCGACCTAGAAAAGACGTGGGTTTTTTCCTTGTCTGCATCTCCCAGTTTTTAGTAAATAGTCATTGGGAATTCTGGACCATACTTCATTTGTTTCTTTAGCAGTGGATTAGGCTGTGGGCCATAATTGGTGTTAAGCCAAACTAGAAATACAAAGGCAAAATGCCAGCCTTACCTCAATGATTTGTTTGTGAGTTTTTTGTAATAAAGCAATTGTCAGGTTCTTCACTAATTTCTAGCTTTTTGTATGATTAGAAAAGGCCATTGGGTTAACTTTAGCTGCAATGTGCCAAAGATCAACGATAATGGAGTGTCGCATCTTCCTCTTTTAGCTTTATTGTCTTCCATCATCAGTGAATCAGTTAGTACTTGGTAGACACGTAAGTGTAGTGGTTGCACATAATAAGGGATAACGTGCACTTTCTGGAATTTATGATACAAATTGCTCATTGAATAAGTATTATGAATGAGATTGTTAAAGAGTAATTTTCCATTTGCCTAATCCATAGCCGACATATTTTTATCAAAACAAGGTAAATATTTGCAAAAGCTATAACGCTACATTACCACTACACAGTACACACCCCCCTAAATGACTCGTATAATTGAAAAATTAAGCTTATTGCTTCAATGGGCATATCTCTGATTATATGGGCATAAATTCGAATGTTGTAATATTGCCGATCTCACAACTTTTTGATACTTCGAGTTTGAATCATAAATTCTAAGTCGGGTAGGGGAGTTTTCATGAGAGGTAGGTTCAATACCATCCAATAAGTGTTGGATATTTGTCAGTATCTGTGGCTTGAGCTACTGTTACAGCACTTGGGTTTTTGCCACTTACTAAGTCATGGTATAGAAGTGGAGGTTGGTGACCGTCTCTTCTTGACTCTTTTTAACCTCATCAAGCCTGATAGCCCAGCTCTGATCTAATGATTCAAAACTTTGATGAGCCCTTGTGATCATCAGAACTGAGATGACCAACATTACTATGTTGCTCATTATTATTCGCTGCTTTGCCATCTCTCAATAGTCTCTCAACACCTTTTTGTCTTTCCTGCAGGAAAAGTATGAAGATGGAAACAAGGTGTCAAGGTAATATAGAAACAAACCAGTGAGGAGGTTTTTATAGGACATATATTCTCTGTTACTTAGAAGTCTCATGAAGGGTCTAAAGTCGTTAAACTATAAAGGGAATTATGCTAATAACTAAAGTCATTGTTGCTTTTCTTTTCTGTACTTTATTTTATTATTATTTTCTTTTACATAAATTGTTACAACACCCAATTACCTTCCAATATAATATAATAGTGTGGAATCAATACTCACACTTTGGAATTTAGCAGAGGCTCGAATCAGTTGCATAATGCATATACAAGAGATGAATTAGGCGGATTCCCCTGTAAAGGCTTCTACAAATCAGATTGTTTATGCTTAGTAACGGCATGTTTCTTACATGATATTAAAGATCTTAACTGCATAATTTTTATATAATTATGTATTTAATTATAAAATTAGACTATATTATATTAATTATAATACAATTAAATATACTTCAGTATAAATCTATTTCATTTGGTTCACTAAATATGTTCTAAAAGTGATCCTGATAACAAAAATCTGCGCATATTATTATGCGTTTATACCATCCTAAGATTGCTTCTGTTTGAATTTTCTTTTAGAAAGTTTCTATTTGAAATCACCCTCGTCAGAAACACAAGCAAATGCAATTTAAGCATTCAAAAGAAAAGTTAATAATAATATAAGTGATTTTCTAAAACGAAATTTTTGGATTTAAAAAAAAATGTCCATGAAGATCAGTGATTGCTCCAATAAAAAAATTAAGTTGAGAATATAATTCCTCTTAAATATACACACTTCACAATTTTTCCTAGAACAAGAATACATACAGCCATTTAGACTCAGAACCATGCTCTCTACATCAAGGACCACTTAACCGAGCAACTATAGTCCATTGAGTTCACCAAAGTTATAAAAAGCAATCAAGAAGCCATGTCATAATCACATTCATAATAACTAAATAGTTTTTCTCTCACTCAAAAACTAGCCTTGGTCTTTACTTATGTAATGATGATTAAGAAGTATTGCGAAAGATCAAGAGATACAAGACTCGAGCTTTCAATCTTCACATGCTATGGTGAGGACAACAATAATCAATCGTTTTTTCTATGCTCATAATTTATATTATAGCATACACATATAATGATTTATTTGTTGATTTATCCTCTAATGCTATGTCTTTTTTCTTTTAACATAATTTGTTAAACATTATTAAATGGCGAAACTTTTGAATTGTTTTTGTTTTTATTATAGAAATGAGTACATAAATTCAATTTGTATATTGCATTAAAAGAGAACCAATATTTTTTGTATTTAATTACTATATACGAAACAACTTATATTTTTCTTATATAGTGTTATTTTTACAAATAATTATTATAACCAGTAAAATATGCATTACTTTTTGTTCTTTAATTATTAATATTTTATTCATTTTATAGATTTCTAGTTTACGTGAAAATTATTACACTATTATAATTTCGCTAACATATAGCTTTTTTGAATTAAGCTAATGATTAATATTAAATCTAATTTCGTAATTTATCAGCATTTAAATTGATTTAAAAATTAGTTAGTTATAAATTCTAAAAATAATATATCAACGTGACCTAAAAAAATTAGTGTAATATTCTAACTGACATTTTATAAATTTGCTTTAGTTTTTGATTTAGAAAAGTGATATATGTCAATTGTCTAACCTAAACACCATCCCTATTCTTTATTTTTATGCATATCTATCAATAAGGTTGTAAATTGTGATATACTATTCTATGAATAGTACAATTTATTAATTTTAAGAATTTATTCTATTTTATCAAAAATAAAAAATTATACGTCGAGACGGTATTAAGATAATATAAATTTAAATATTCTATTTATTTTTAATAAATTTAAATAAGATAAGTAAAAATATATATACAAAAAGAGAGTAATATTATCTATAAAATAATATGAAAGTTTGATAGAATATGATTAGGTCTAGATATTATATATGATAGAATGAAATTAAATAAAATGTGACGATTTAATATTATTAAAGCAGCACTACTAAAACAATAATGTATTATAATTCTAATAACTCTTCGTAGTTAATGAAAATTATATTTTTGATTTATATTTAGATAAAATCTTTCATGTTTATTATATATAAAATAAAATAAAAAAGTTTTAAGAGTAAAATTATATATTATTTCATGGTACAAAGTTACAAATACAATACATCTCTATTTGTCAATATGTGAGAGAACCCGACCCGTTCAGGTCCTAAATTCATTTGGAAATTGGAACCAAATCCACGGCTTCAATTCCCTTCCTTCTCCAGTCACATAGAAGATTCAAGAGAAATCAGTGCGAGCGAGAAAAAGCAGAGATGACGGTGATGGAGAAGTTGAAGATGTTCGTAGTGCAAGAGCCCGTTGTTGCAGCTTCTTGCCTCATCGCTGGTTTTGGTACTCTTTTTTCTGTTCTCTTTTTTGTCTCGATTCCCTCTTCTTCTTTTTTATGGTTTCATTTTTGCTAGCATTACGTATTTACGTAATTAGGTATAATTTTTTTTTCCTTTCTGATTTGGGCTATGCTTTTCTTGTCCACTTTTTTGTGCATCGAGGACAATTTAAGGTTTCTTAGTCCAGATTGTATAATTCTTAAGACATGTAGTTTATTTGTTGTTAGCTACTGCTGGAGATAGTTCCTTTTCCCTAATTATCTGACTAATAAAAGTATGTTTAGCTTATGTTATAATCTGGGATATTATTTATAGGTCAAATAGAAACTAATAATTTTGCTAAAGCTTGAGAAAATGTGGAGAAGGCAAGTGTGAAAATGCAAGGAGAATTAGTAGCAAGTGAAAATATCAAATTTATTGTGATTTGTGAGACATTTCGAGGAGTCTCTTGTACTTCTTGATGGAGAACTCTATCGAGGTTGCAGTGGTTGACATAACGTACTAGCTAGAGATTAAGTATATGCAAGAGCACAAACAAAAGTTTTGGTTGGAAATTGATTGATACTGTACTAGACTCAAATTCAGATGATAATTAAACTATACTTGTTGAGAAATATGTTTTTTTGAAAGTTATTTATTTGGTTTATGTGGTAAAACAAAATAGAATTGTGCTTCTTGGTCTGTTAGTTAGATGATCCAGAGACCGGGCTAGGATAGAGCAAGCACCTGCTAGGAAGTGTTTGGGGTTGAAATTGAATGCCTTGATGGCTACTGGAACTAGTATGCCAAAGTTTTATATTTTATATACTGTTTAATCAACATGAATCATTCAATCCTAAAAAGTTAACCCATCTCCAAGGATAATGATGTTCATGATTACTTATAAATCTCACATTAATATCATGCTTGAATAATATGGGACAATACTTTTAACATAGTAATCTAAGCTTTCATTCTCTATATGGATAAGAGAACATTACTCCTGAAATGTATCCTTACTTTCCTACTTGAATTATAAATTTCTAAGAAAAGACGCCATTTATCTTATTAATATTCTGTTTGTGATCAGTATGCTATGGTTATATAAAACATTTTGAGGGTACTCTAACAGTATTATTTATTTGAGTATCACTATCAATGCTGTAACAGGCTGGTAACTATGTTGCAAATATTTCAGGTCTCTTCCTTCCAGCTGTAGTGAGGCCCATCCTGGATTCTTATGAAGCAACCAAGGAAGTTCCTCAGCCACCTGCTTTAAGTGATGTGAGTATCAAGCTTTTGCAATTTCTTATTTTCTCGTAAGCCATCATCTTCTTGTTTAAGTTACTATATTGCTTGTTTTTGATAAATTTCATATCTAATTAGTACCCTGTGAAAGGAAAAATTCTTAAATATAACATGTTGTATATCCCTATAAATTGTGGTCGTTGATATTGGTCACGTGTCTAATATTAATTCGTTTTTTATAAAAATGAATAGTTAAAATTGATCTGTTATATCACTTGACATATAACACTGTTGTATGTAATTATTCTGAAGTGAAACTTTGTTCGGTTTAAATATGATGTTTGAGATCACAGCTGCAGCTGAAATTCCAAATCAAAGTATCACTGCTGATACTCTTTATAAGTTACTGTAGATTGCTGATACTAATTTCATGTTATTTTTTTGCACCTCGATTACAAGTTCTATTGCAGGTATAGTCATAGTTGGTCTGATAGTTTGATAGACGAGTCTACCCTATTGCCTTCTGCCTCATATTCTTGTGCATCTTAACTTCTAGAACCTTAAGTTTCGTTTTCTTGAGGCCTACTTCATCTAGGTAGTTGCCTTCTTGGAAACTGTGCAAACCGGTAACATCTTTGACAATGGAAAAGAATCAGAGCATTGATCGGCTTAGCAATGTACAAGGAGTAGTTTTAGATCAAGTGCAGATTGATTCAAAATCAGCTTGATGTTGATATGTCACACTATTAGGCAATAGCTGTTATTGTTTTACTATTTATTGCATCATTTTTGGGTTAATTATGTTTTATATCCCAACTTAAATTTGTTATAAACATACTCATAATGTTTATAAAGTTGCAAACAGCCCATAACGTATTTAAAACACTAAAATTATGGAAATATTTGTTTTAAACATGCTTATAACGTTTATAAATTCTAACATATTTTATCAAAAATGTCTATAATTTTGAAATTTTAAATATGTTATAGACATATTTACAATTTTATAAATGTTATAGGCATATGTTTGTAAAAAAATTAATACCCAATCCGTGGGGGTCGTAATTGACCCTTTTCTTTTTGTACGCATTCTCAAGGTTTGCATTGTTTGTCAGGTTGTTGCAGGCATGACGGGTAAAAAACAAGGGTGATACTGCTGAGATGGATCAAGTTGCTGACTTGCAAGAACCACATCCAGTTTTTCAACGTATTGTTAGACAAATGAAATAAACCTTGCTTACACAATGATTCATTGACACTTTTTAGTGATGATGTTGACTAGTTCTATATTTTGCTATAATCTGCATCCAATTCTGAATCTATTGCCATATTCGATTCAAAGCAGCAAAATTTGGCTTGGGTTATAATATGTTCAATAATTGTTTACACACTTGAGACTAGTTTGCAGATAATGACACCCATTGGAAATAGTTTACAGGGTTGAAGTTGAGGATACGGCTAAATTAAGGACGAGGATGATACTTCTACGACGCAATAATTGTATGTCGTTTTCATATCACTAGAATAAAAGATTTAGGACAATTTCATATAGAAGATATATTAATTTGGACGTTACTTGCAAAGCTCTGACTAAACGTTCGCTCTATATCCCCTCAATTTTTTGCTCTTCGATGTAACCGACCGCTTCAAGCCCTGGTAGATCTTTGTCTGCACCATCAAGAAAAAATATGTATATATAATAATAAAAAATACTAATTTTCCATCTTCGTCCAAAAAATTACTAATTTCAACCCTCGTTCAAAAAAATTCTAATTTCAACCATTCACAAAGCCATAACAATTTAGCAATATTTTTATTTTACAGGAAAAAGATTTTCAAACTCCTTAAATAAAGTATTTTCATAGTTTGGGTCTACTTGCTTGATGGGTTCTTTTAAAGCCATTTGGAAAATAACAAATCAAACAATAACAAAAATAGCCCCTGACAATGTTCAGTTCATCTTCAAATCACTCAAAATTCATGTGATAAGAATGATGACATTTTTGTTACTTAGATTCAAGTCAAAAGATGTTCAAATTAAAAGTCTTTTTAGTAAACATTTGAACATTCATACGCACTAATTATGATTACTAGCTTGACGCACACCAATTATTACTAAAAAAACAGATAATATTGGACTACAATAAAATACCAAGGAAATGATCATAACTTGCTCTTAAAATGATCATAAAGCAACTACAGAAAAAAGAAACAAAGAAGAAGGAGGAGGTAAACAGTGAAACATACCCAGAAGTGAGACCTTGAATATGAGAGATTTGAAAAGCTACTAGCAATCTTCATCTTTGCACTACCATTCTCTTCCTTATAGCCAAAATCAGTAATACCGTCTCTATCAACACTAGAAGATGGAAAAACATAACTCCCTCCATTTACCTCTTTCTTACCTTTCAAAATCCTATTACCCCATGAAGCAAACCAACCTCTTTCCTTATTCCCCGCAACTCCTCTTTTGCTATGAACGATTTTACCAATTTGCCCTCTCTCTGGACTCAAAGATCCATAACATTCTCCACCAAACCTAAAAGAAGAAGACTGAAACTTTAGCCTGTCTACACAAGGACCCTCCAAAACTGTAGTGGGTAAGGGCTTTAAGTTATCAAACAAGAGTCTTGGAGGAAGTTCTAAGCACTTGGGTGTCAAGTCAGTGGGAATAACAGAAAGAGCAGTACAAGGTATTGGCTTGCCAGGTTGTTCTTCCCACCTAAATGGGACTGAAACTGAGCCATGAAGTGGTGGTGTTAACATTCCAGGATGTTCTGGGGATTGTATTATTGGGACTAGTGGAAGTACAAGAGGTAGCTTTGGTGTTGAGCTCTGTTCTGGCTCCGTCTTTGGCTCTGTTTCAGATCCCATGCTTAGTTTTTTCTTGACACTTTTTGGAGAAATTTAAATATGAAAAAGAGTTCAACTTTGAAGAAGCAATCTATTGAATGAAAGACTTGGAGGAGAGACAAAAACGGAAAGTATCTCTGTCTTCACTAAAGAGCAAGGTTACTGAAAAAATGGAGTATAATAATTGTATCGGATGCTCATGAGAACTGTTATTATTTACGTCCTAGCCCAAACTAAAGATACCCTGATATTTGAGTGGATGAAGAAATATATAGGTTTAAGTATTCTCTTTATTCCTAATCTTTTATCTTAAATTATTATTTAATTTATAACTGTCCAATTTTTCAATTTTTATTAAAAATTAAGAATTAAATTATGTTTTCGTAAAATAAGTTAACTATTAAATTTTATTAAATTATAAAAATGTTAAATTTTAAAAGATTAAAAATTAGATTACGAGTTTTAAAATATTAAAAATTAAATGTTATTTTTATGTAAAGGACAAGAAATAACAAAATGCTAAAGCCAATTTTTTTTTCTTTACTCATAATTTAGTTTAAGAACATAAATGAGTGATTTTTACAAAATACAAATAATGCCTCTATTTATTTCTTGGTTATGAACCAGTAATTATGAAGCTGTCATGTGAATTTGATTGAACCTTTTATAAATATAAGTATAGTATCTTAATCATGTTGGTAAGGTTATTTCTAATAAAAAAGACAAGATTTTATAAGGTTGTGGAAAATGGAAATGAAAAAAAAGACAGAGACGATTAGACAATTAATCACTGGCTACTAAAATCAGAAACGATGGAACATCTAGGACCAAACAATTTAATAAAGTGCAGAAGACGATAAAGCGAGATCAATTTCAACACCTGCTCTTACATGTTTAATTGGGAATACAGATGAATAGTGCTGGGCAGTACAGCGACAGCTTCTTATCTCCAGAAAATGATAAGAGAAATTTTTTTTTGGGCAGTACATTGGATACCAATGTGTGGAAAAAAAAAAAAAAAAAGTTATACGCGTCAAATGTATTAATATAATATTTTGTTAATTTTAAAGACATATAATTAATTTTTATGTTAAAATAAATTATTTATATTTAAATAAATACATTATTATAAAATAATAATAAATATAGAATTTCTCAACCTCATTCATGAATTTGACCTATGAAAAAATTTCTCCAACGTGTGATGTGAAGTAAATCACACTTATTCAAAACCGTGTAGTGTTGACATATTTCGACTTTACTTCACCATCAAATACCGTTCTTCCAGACAAGTCATTGCCGTAAAACCAACCCTCAAAATATAGAATATAAGAGAAGTATAAAAAAAAAAATTATATTCAAGAACTGTAAAGTTTTATATAATTATGTATTTATACATAAAATTAAATCGTATTATATAATATAAAAATAATATGATTATATAAAAAATTTGTATTATCAAAGAGTATAATTTTAGGTTATATTTGATACTTAATATAATATGTTTGAATTTTTATTTATAAACTTATGTATCTTAAATCTTTTTTTTCTTTTAAATTAATAATTATTTTTTTTAATTTTTAAAATGTAATAGAAATACAAAGGACATGCAACTTAAAAAAAAATCTTTATTAATGGGATAAAATATCTTAGTCACACTCACACTTATTTTATATCTATATTTGTTTTCGGTTTCACAACTATATATTTTCCAATAAAAAAACTCAAAATTAACTTTTATCTTCTGTATCATATATATAACTCTATTTTTCAACTGAAATTCATTTCTAACTCTTCCTTAATAAATTGATTACTTGTTTAAATTTTTGTATCATATTTTTTTTATAGAATTATTTTTCCCACAATTGAAAAAAAAAAAACGTCAAAAATGCAAGAAATGTTAACCACAACATAAAACAGGCAAATATATTCACAAATTTCAAGTCAAATCCAGATATGATACATACTCTACTTTTAATACACAAGTTGCTAATTCTTCTTCCATCCAAACCCTTTCATAATCAACTTGATAAGAATACTTACAGAAGTACTAACTCATTCTTACTTACAATGTTTCTCTTTAGTTGTTGTTGTGCATGTTACGAATTCAATTCTTCGTCACTCTGATGATCATTTTGATTATTGGATGTCACAGTATTACCTTCAACTAACATTTTTTTCTATATCAGCAATCTCTTACATAATAACCATTCATATCACGCACATGAAACATGTGCCACTACTTTTTTTAAACTACTGAAGGCTTTGTCCTCTTTTTTTAAATTCATATTGTTTAGATCTACTGTTCACTGTTTAGTCTTCAATTGTTTTGTTCTTTTCTTGACCATTAAAGAGTATTTCCTCGTTATCATTTATAGAATTATTTTTTATATAAATATATATTCAAAAATATAAATTTTATTAAATGTTCATATAATAAAATAAATAAGAGAACATACTATAAAAATTAAAAATATATATATTCAAACGCCTGGATTAATGCATATTAAAAATAAAACTCAAAACTATAAAAATAAGTCATTTTTGTGAGCTTATTTTGTTTTCTCTGTAAGTCTGTAACTACAAAGTACAAACCCACGTAGCGTTATCCTTTTGTAGAAACAGATTTTAATAATCACCTTGATTGGGTATGTACATAGCTATTAAACATATGATAAGATTAGCCTAGGACAAAAATAAAAAGAAAATCTTTGAAAACTACATAAAATAAAGATCTTAGAACTTCATCATCATAAAAAATAATATATAATAACCAGATTTTAAATGTAAAATTTTTGAAAATAAAAATATAAAAAGCATTATTTTTACAATTATAAATTTTCAAGATACTTAATAAGCTTTCTTTTCCAAAATGTTTTGATTTATAACAAAGAAGTTTTCATATTTCATAGAAGTTATCCTTTGCTTAAAAATCCCAGGTTAACTTAAAAAATGGTCCAATTTTTTTTTTTTAATGCAGACTTATGAAAGGGATAAAGACTTTGTTTGGTTGACGGAGATGATGAATGCAATAATAGCTTACTTAGTTGTTAGAAAACTTCTATCTATTACAAATTTTGGTTATTTTTTTTTTTGATCATAAGAATTTTCATTAATCAAATTTTAAAGTTACATCAGGTAGTAAATTCTCGTCTGAAACACCAATCCAAACATTACAAAAGTTCATCCCAATTAAAACTAAATCCCTAGGAGGAAAAGTGTGACTAGAATCACGAATTGGTGGTGAACTTGGAGCTTTTGATAGCTTTCTCAACCGACCAACCTCCATCATCAAACGTGGGGATTCGCTAAGCCAATGCAAAGGATAGTACTCAAAACAATTAAAAACTTCCCTAATGCTAAACCTTAAGATCTGAAAATCTAGAAAACTCCCAAGGGCCATAAATGCCCACCGAAACAACATAACCAACCGGATTATAATCACGGTTAACAACCAGAAAACACCTACAAGCTTTGAATACACAAAGCTATAGGACAGATCACACACCAAAAACAACAACCTTATTAAAATAGCATATACATAAAGCATGGCATTTAAGCCGAAAATGGCATTTAAGCCTAAACAGAACCCCGGAAAAAATTCCGGTAACACACCGAGCACCCAACAAGCAAACCAGACAAACCAGAATCTCGCGAGATCGCGAAGGGAATCAGAAAAATACCCAGGTACCAGACGCCACCAACCAAGACGGCAGCCACCAACAGGCGCCACCAACGGCAGCCAGACGCCACCAACGTAGCCAGCAGCCACCAACAGGCGCCACCAACGCAGCCAGACGCCATCAATGCAGATGGCAGCAACCAATAGGCGCCACCAACGGCATCCACCATCAAGCGCCACCAACGCAGCCAGTCTCCACCCATTCAGCCAAGCGCCACCAACAGGCGCCATCAACGCAGCCAGACGATGAACCAGGAACCAGCACCGACCAGCGTACACCACGCAATCCAACCCGAGAACCAGACGCTCCTGCGTGCACCACCGCTTACCCAGACGATCCCGACGACCCCCGCTTACCCAGACGACTTCCGCGAGCCTAGCCACCTCCCGCGTGCTCCACTGACGAGATACGGAAAGAAACACCAACGAAGTCCTGGCCGACGGCCACGAAGGCCCGCCGCCGGCCAAAACGCGTGCTCTGAAAGTGAAACCCTAGCGCGAATAGGAAAGTGAAACCCTACGCCAAAACGCGTTATAAATTCGTTATTTTTTAACTTTAGGGTTTAGACATATTATATTCAATGCATCCGACAAGATTTACTGAGTATTCCAAATTTTGGTTATTAGATACACGTAATAACATCAAACTACAAACATTCATTTTAGTTTTTATTTTATTTGTAATATATATACTAGTATTTTAGGTTTTTAGCTATTAGTATCAACTTAGGTACAAAAGTCTAGGGGGGATTAAGAACAGGTATATCCAGCCATATTCATCTTTAAAAAGATGTGGCAAAGAAGGTTTTTTTTTTTTTTCTTATATCCCAAAATACTTCATAAGAAAGAAAATCATTGTTATCGGCACATTGTTCAGAGCATCAAAAATATATTTTGCTTGAATCATAAAAAATTAGCAGAGGTTATTCATCTCAAATCAACAACAAAATTATGTAAAATTCTACATTAAAATACAATTTCAAGCTTCAAACATGTATCTTTTATTCAAAAAGACTATAACACCCATGTAAAAATTTTAAGCGGGAAAAAACACTACATTATTTATAATAAACACTTTACTCACACAATTATTACACTCACATACTTCACACATGTCACTTCACTTACACAATTATTACACTCTCATACTTCACAAATGTCACTTCACTCTATCACCTTACCTGCACCTACACACTTTACCTGCACCTACACACACCTCACCTCACTTCTCTCGTTCACTCACTTCTCTTAATTCTTCACACACACACACACACACACACACACACACTAACTATTAATATTACTTACTCTTATCCAAAATATATATATATATTACTTACACACACACACTAACTATTAATATTACATACTCTTATCCAAAATATATATATATATATTACTTACACACTTACTTCTCAAACTCACATTTCTACATGAGTATGTCTTACCAACCGACTTTGAGCCTTCTAGTTAATTTAATACATAATTATAGAATAATCAAACCTCTAATATTATCTGAAACCTTCAAGTTAATAAATTCTAAAAATAGCATAATAGAAAGACTTAAGAAGAGAGGGATGATGTCTAATTCTTTAACACTACTTATCACCGACTCTCTTATCTTGTACAATATTATTATTATTAGAATGTAAATTAATATTAGACATTTTTGACAAACGAATATGTTACATTGTTCGAAAAACATGAACTTACCATAGCATATCTGACGTCATCAATCTAAAGAAAACCAAATGACCTCCTACATACAAAGTGGATGTTAAGCATTCACTCAAAACAAGAGACCCCGGGCAGATGAAGTGATCCAACATCGTCCTCGTCGTCTAAGTTGAATTATCATACCTGTTGCTCCCAAATGACTTCGTATTTACGAAGTCATCAAGCTTCATACGACCTATATTATATGATGTCATATGTACGAAGTAGAACATCATTCTACCATAAAAACATCTTCTCACATGTATAACTAGTCACAATTATTAATACGACTTCTGACAGACAACCTTCAAATCAATTGACATATCATAGTATCAGAGTTCACACCTATTAAAGAATGATGACTGTAAACCTTTAAATGTCTATATATTGATTTTATCTTATTGATTTTAAAGTAGTTGTGTTTCTTTCTATTCAAATTCTAGTTAATTTAGTTTTAATTCTTCAGTAAAAATTAATATGTTCGTTTTTGTTGAGGATTTTGTGTTTCTTATCGATTTTTTGTTTGTCTCATTTGAATACTCAAGTCTGATAAAATTATTAATTTTCAACATTTTTTTATCATTAAATCTCTCGTGTCTTTTAGGTACTTTTTTAATTCATGATATATATATATATATATATATATATATATGAATATTAATACGAATTTTAGTGTTTTACTATAAATATGAATTGCAACGATTTACTAACAAAATTGGTGAGACCTATAATTTAGTTTAATTTTAGTAGAAATTAGGTGTACACAGTTTGATTTGGTCCAATTTTTAGTAAAAAGAATTTAACCAAATCAGACTGTTTATATTATTTTAACCAAATTGGACCGGACCATTTAACTTATAAAAATTTTGAAACCGAACGGTCCAATCCAATTTGATTAACGGTTTTTAAAACTTTTTTTTCCTAAACTTTAACTTTTTTTCTATAACAAAAAGTACAATCAAATTATAACGTGACACACATAATAATAAATTAATATATTAATCCATAAAATACATATTCATAATTAATTAATCCATAATAGGCCCAAACAGAGAAGTTTCTCTGTCTCTGTCTCCATAATCCATAATAGGCTTGATTAATACATTAATCAGATTAAGATAGGAAGTAGGAAACAAACAGAGAAGTCTCTCAGTCTTTGTATAATTTTATTTTTTATAAATCATCTAATAATAGGCCCAACAGATTTTTATTATATATTATATATAATTATAATAATAATATAATATATTTTGTAAAAAATAAATGTAATATTTTATTTATAACGGTTCAGTCCGGTTCGAATGGTTAAAAAATTTACAAAATCGGACCGGACCGTTACACCAACAATTTGAGTTATTTTTAACTGGATCGGACCATATGATTTATAAAACTGTCTAATTTGGTTCGATTCGATTCGATCCTATCCAATTTTTCGATTTTGTTCGATTTGTTCCGATTGTTGGACACCCCTAATAAGAACAGATGAATAGTGGGTATAAGTAGAATATTTAAATATATAAAAATTACATAAATTTATATTCATTTTTATAATTATATTAATAATATTATAATACATATTAAAATTATTTTAAAAAATAAAAAATTATTCAATTTTTAAGACACTTTTGTCACATATCATAACATAAATAATGTATGTGCAAAAATTGGTATAAATTTATATAGACATAGCATTTTGCTTCAAATATATTAGTAAACTATAAATGTTAAGAATACTTTAATTTATACTCATTTTTATGCTCACATGTAAAATATAATAAAATTATTTTAAAAAATAAAAAATAATAATTCAATTTTTTTAAATAATTATATCATATAACATGAAATAATTCATATAAATATAAAATTAAGTGCAAAATTTAGATTACCATATCATTTGTCGTTTAGCAAAAGGTAGTAGAGACATTATATGTTCCTACTTCAATTAAAGTGGAGAACGTAATGATTGAAGCAAAACAGAAAGTCTACGAACAAGGCACGTTTCATCGCATCAACCAAAAAGATCAAGAAAATTTGAAAACGTGTTTGCTGTGGAAAGAAAAAGTGAAAAACGAAAAAATAAAAATTGTGCTTCCTCCGTAAGTTCGTTTGGATTATAACATTAAAAACTTGTTAACCATATCCCATTTCTAATTAAATCCCCTGCCGACCCAAATAGCGTCTTTTATTCATTCGAGTGAAAATTTGATATATTACATATTTATAAAAAATAAAAATAATAAAAACTAAAATATATATATTTTAAAAAGTAAAATTATTACGTTACCTAAAATATCTTTTCATTAATTAGGGTTGTAATTGATTCATTTTACTAACGTTAATTAATAGAAAAATATTTTAAGTAAAGTAATAATTTTATTTTTAAAATATATATTTTATATTTTTAAAATATGTTATTTTTATCATTTTTATTATTAGATGTAAATAGTCTTTTATTCATCCTCCCTACAGCTGCTTACCACAAAATATGGCCCAGTAAATAAATGATAAATGGGCCACACATTAACTTGGACAAAGAAGGCCCAGCCCAATAAGAACTTGGGAACTTTTTTTTGTTAAAAAGTAATGCAAGGGATATAAATTAAATAATTAAATAAATGATCATGATAAAATAATGACATAAAATATTACTCTAAAAATTATGTTACATAACATTATTTTTTCTTTTCTCGGTTTCAACTCTTTTCAAGAAGAAATTATTTATTATTTATAAAATAAATAATGATATTATACTTCAAACCAATAAAATATAATATTAATGTTACTATTTTTTTAAAATACAAAATTAGCCATAAAAAAGCAACTAATAGAATTAATGGTGGGCATAATCCATGTGTAACGAATATCACCCTTTTTAAGCTTAAAAAGTCGTTCTTAGGTCAAACTCTTCGTTCACTTCCAACCGTTGGTTCAAAACTTGTATCAGAAAAGGTTAAAAAATTGTGAAACCTATACCCAAATCTGAGAGCCCATGTTTGTGTTTCTTATTACTCATTATTTTGATTCCCCCTCCTTAAAGAACAAAAAATAAAAAAAATAACATAGAAATTCAATGTCAAATTTCCACATGTTTTTAGCAAAAGTAACTTTAGCATAGTGAATGACCAAATTTAAAAACTTGACATAATAAAAACAGGTCTAAACTTTTCCCACAATTGAAAAAAAAAAAACACTTAAGTAATGTCAAAATGCAAGAAATGTTAACCACAACATAAAATAGGCAAATATATTCACAAATTTCAAGTCAAATCCAGATATGATACATACTCTACTTTTAATACACAAGTTGCTAATTCTTCTTCCATCCAAACCCAACATCCAAAACCTATTTCACCTCTAACAAGCTCCAAAAACATGAGCAAACCAACCCCCAAAACAGAAGGAAGAGAGAAACCATTTAACACTACTAGTGAAACTGAACATATCAGGTTTCAGCTCTGTGCTCTGAATCCAAGCTTACAACAGTCCCTTCACCCTCCAATGATGAAGCAGGAAGCTTGAGTTTGTTCATCTTCTTTACTTCCTCGGATGAGTAAATGAATATCTTTTTTACCATCTTGCAGAATTCTCTGCATATAAAGTTTCCATGCCCTCAAAACCTAGCTCCAAGGAAATGGAATATAAAAAAAAATGTAGCAAAAACATTTCTGTCAAGTAAGAGTCACTTACGTCCAGGGATCATCGCCCACAAGCATCATATCATCTTCATCATCAGTGAATATAACAGCCCAATTATTAGGTGGACGAAGCTCTCCCTTGATTTCAAACATATTCTCCAGCTCGTCAATGAGATTGTCATAGCCTTTCAACATGCTAAGATCGACAGCACGACCAACAGCAATCCCTTGCATTTGTACCTAATCAACAGACAATACGACACAATTATCAGAAAAACTGGCTCAAGTGGTGGTAGAATACACTAAAGAACCTGGTGTCATACTTTAATACGAGTTCTTGTCGAATACATCAAACCCTGCTTGCATTGCACCTCATTTGCCATTGCCTCAGATATAACTTGCTTCTGTTCCAAACAGATCTTTGAAACATTCAGACTTCCAATCCTATCAGCTTCATAAGCAGCAGATAGAGTACATTCCTTATCTCTAGAACACATATTTGTTGACAACGTTTGTTCTACTTTCTCCGAAGGAGGGGCAGTAGAACAGTTGCTTGTTAAATTAATCCCAAATAACCTACAGCCTCCAGAAGCCTCAGGTTTTGTGCCTTTCTCAACCAGGTCTTTTATAGCACCATTTGTTGGCCTAGATGGATGTGGTGATGTAAAATCATTTCGAATACAGTGCATAGAAACAGTTTTAATGCCCTCCCTTGAGTCCTTAAAACTATGTAAAGATACATGTACAGGAGGAGAGGAAGGCCATGTGCCTTCTGAATCAACCATTGCACCGTAGTACTTGCCAGGCCAGGTAACCTGCCTATCACAGCTCTGAAATTCAGCACCATTCCTGTACTGGGTTAAATCTGTAGGCTGAGTTGATCCATGATACCAAAAACATGAAGCAGCTGAATTGGAAGTGATTTCTGCAGTTCAATTGATGAAAACAGGTAAGACGTTTCACAACAGGCAACAAGTCCTTCGAAGAGAACTGGTGAAGTTATTCCACATACCAGATGTACTGACTTCCACAGCTCGGGGCCTTTTGGTCTTTACTGCAAGTTGGGCGTGGCTCAGAGAAGCAGACGAAGAAGCAACACAAGGCTCTATCTCCCAAGGAGAAATCCTATCTGGCCTATGAAATGGAGCATGTTCATCCCATTGAATCTAAAAGGTAAAATACACAAAAATTAGAACAACAAACAATATGACAACTGCAATATCACGATTTAGATGCACAGCTCAATCTCACTCTCAACCTTTAAAGAACGCCATCTAGAATCTGGCCATTGTGTGGACATGTCTCCAACCCCAACTATTGTGCCGGCCAACCTGAGAGCAAAATTATACAGCAACTGCCTGTCAAGAAGATGTGAATCATACTCAATGACCAAACATTATATTTACCTTCCATCAGGGGAGTCTTCGCCCTCAAACCTCATTCTAAAGCGCATCCCAACAGAAAATTTATTTTTAACAGACTCCAGATATTTGTTTAAGGTAACAATATACTGACTGGTCCTGACATATAAAAGAAACATAACCACATCAAATACTCAAGGACAACAGGAACCTTCATCCACTATAACACTTCCTTGCAGAGAGATATTCAAACCTAGGCTTGTAATAGACAACAAACATAGTTTGTGTCATGACAGCATGTGAAGCAGTTGCAAGCACACCAAGGTGCATGCTGTGGCTTGATATCACAGATGAAGGTATGGAACTTTGTTGACTAGCACTACGACGAACTCCTACTCGTAACTCTCCATTATCATCCCTACCAAAAAGAATAACAGTAAGCATTAATCACATCACACACACACATGCACACCAGGCACAGTAAGAAATAAATCAGTTCACACACACCTCAAAAATACAAAGGCATCTCCAGCAACTAATCTCTTGGAAGTGACAAATGTACTCCAACCTGTTGTGAGCAAATGTCTTCGAGGTTGACCTAATTACTCAGTGTAAAATGTAAGTTTGGCAAACAAATGCAAGTATTAATTCAACTTTAGTTCTCAACATATCCAACTATAGAGAAATCGAAAGCCATAATTTCAATTCTATGAATGGTTACCTCTAAATATATGTTTAAATTTCCACTCATAACCATGAAGATCTGTGGCAACCAGTTCCTGAGTCGGGGTTGCCTGAGTCATGTCCTAAGAAAAACATGTGAAGCAAAAAATTAAGCTCCAGTCAATAACAAGAAGAGTAAGTACAACAGGCTGAGAGCTGTCAATTGAGGTTACTAATTTACTACCAATGGAGGCAGGCATTCACTGGCATGCTTACGAAGAACAGAAAACCCTCCATGCGTGCTTGTATCAGATGCTGTTAAGATCTTGCAAAACGAATGAACAAATGGTTTTGCATCTTCGGGGACAGATGGATCAGAACTCGTAGGTCCACTTTGCTGAAAATAACCACAAAAGTTTATTGAGACATGGAAGCAAACTCTCTAATGTACTTAATTGATTGCTACTAAAGTTGTGGTAAAAATTACTAAAATGATATGATAGTTCCCAACTTTTTGTTTAAAAGTTGGTCAAACTCGAAATCCAATTGTTGGTTCTAAATCGAATGAACTAAAAGATGTGAAAAATGCTCTCCTTTATTTTGACGTGAATAATATCTTGACTACAACAGTACAACATAATCTTGACCCTTTTGATGAATTGAAAGAGAAACGTTTTCTTACATCTACATCTGGAAGCAACGTGATCTGAGCATAAACTTCATCTGTTTCTGATTCTGCCTATTGAAAATTTTAAAACAGAATTGGATTTCAATAAAAGCAAATAAGTTTTCAAATAGAAACCAAAATCAGAAATAGAATACCAGTAGCTTTGTGTTGACCACCCTACAGAGAATTTTTGGAGGAAGATTAAATTGAGGAATTTGCTGGTTAAGTTCCTGATTTATAGAAGCTTCCAACTGAAACCCATAAATTTTAATTGAACAGTTTCATTAACTGAAACAGTTTCATAATAATGAAAAAGAAAACAAAGAAGTTGAAGGTATTTTACTTGTTCCATGTGACCTTGAGGAAAATAAAAGACTTTCTCTCCGCTCCGAGGAACCTCCACCAAAGGTCCTGCGCATGCCTTCCATAGCTTCGTATACAGATAATCCCCTCTACAACCTAACCAACATAAATCTCATGAAGAAAACTTGCCACCGGAAAAATAAAATACATTAATGTGTCTAAACCTTTTAATTCTGTTTGGTATCCGAGAAAACCATTGAAAAAAAAAAAGTGAAAAATAATTGCTGATTTGCTGAAAAGCCAAAATCCGCCACTAGACTGAACTTTTAGGCTACTATTTTATCTATAAAAAAAAAACCCCAAAAAGATAAATTAAAAAAGAAAAATAATTTTCACGTTTTCTTGGAGTCCAGAAACCAGAAAATGCAACCAGCTTTCTCGGCGACCAAACAGTGCCCAACCTAGAATCCAAACCCACCTCTTTCAGAACGAGAAGTGGACGAACCACCATCAAGATGCGCCATTAAAACTCCAAAATCTCCACAAATAGCTTGTCAAACAATAAGCAAACAACCACTGTTTCAAAGCAGAGCTAAACCAGCCTTCTCACGCACTAAGGGAAATAATAGCCTACCCCATTACCAAACAATAAGACCCAAAAGAGTTACAAAAAAAAAAAAAAAAAAGTCTAAACATACAGGACTGTTATCCAATCCACCATTATTAGTATCAACCGTACTATTCCATTTTTTCTTTTTTTCTTTTTTTCTTTTTCTTGAGCTGTGTTACCTTTGTAGCGACTCTGATATTAATGACAGGTGATGTCTCTGGATGTCTCTGATACTCTAAGTTACAAAACAACCCCAAAACAAAAATTGCTTATTTATGAAGAAGCCCATCTATTTGGTGTTTTCTCCATCAATCTCTCGGTCTTCAAATTTCAGGGTCTTGTCGTTTCTTTGTTAATTGTTGTTATAGTCGTTTAAGCTCTCTTAAGGAACCTGAATCGAAGTTTACCAAATTCGCACCCAATGCTTTGCTCTGAAATTGAATCGTGTTATGATCTTAGAGTTGTTTTGTAGTAATAGACTCTAGTGATTGGGCATGAGTATGATATTTTTGGTGTTTTATGCGAGTTATATTTATCGAGTGGCATGTTAAATTAAATATAAAATTAATAATGTATGGTTATAAAATAATTATATAATTATTTATTTATAAAATTTAATTAAATTATAATAAAAATATTTTTTTTCTTCTTCTAAATAGACTATTGTATGATTCACAAAAGTAAATTCTCAAGTACTAGTTTAATTGCTTATGCATATGAGAAATAAAGCGTTTTTAATAGTTAAAAATATTTCACTATAAATAAAATAATGTCTTAAACGCTAACATATTTTATGCTCGCTTGCAAGTCAATGACATCATTTTCTAAAAGTCCTTTTTTCCCAAAATACCATAAAATTGGCAAAATTATCATTTTTTAGGGGTGTTAATCGTGTCGCGTCTGTTCGTGTTCGTATCGTATTTATTCGTGTTATTTGTGTCGTATTTTCGTGTTGGTTAGCACATTAAAAAATTTACTTGAATTTTTTTGTGTTACTTATTTATAATAGTAAGAAATAACAAAACCTTTAAAAAAATAAAAAAATTATTGATCAATTCTTACTAAAAAAAAATTCGTATCGTGTCATATTCGGATCGTACTACCATATCGTGTCAGAAATTATCACCCTATCATTTTCTAACAAATATTACAATTTTTATTTGAACTTCACTCGAATAAAAGTGATTTCATTGAACTCATCAGATATAATCGACTTCATGTATGAATTTTCTAACGAATGACATGAATTCATTTAGATTCAGATGAATTTAACTTCATCGTTATAATAGAAGAGAGTGGTTTAGCAAGAGTAATTACTTGTACTTTAGAAAATAATAATGACAACAATTTGAGGTGAGATCTAGCCAACTGTGTTGCATGCCCCAAGTCAATGCTCAAGAGAAAACAAGCAATAATATTCCTATTTTCCATGCTAAAAAAAAAAAACAATACTTAAATAGAATCTGATCATATATGGATCACTTGATGCTGATTTCTTTATGAAAAATTTAAAAGAAGAAGAATGAATACCCCATTATTTACACTAGACCACATTCAATAGCATTTATGACATTTTCTATTTACATCTTTCTTTCTATTTTTTTTTGGGTCAAAACTATTTACATCTTATTTGCCACATTTAATTTAGAATTATTAATTACATGAAAGCATTAAAGAGAACCCAAAGAAAGAAAAGGAAATTAACTAATGATAATGCAGAAAATAATATCTTATAGAATAGACAAAAGTGAAGTAATTTCACTAAAATGGAATTTAAAATCCAAAACAAGTAAAAGAAAATTATTTCTTAATGATCCTTCTATGCCTTAATCAATTTGGGAGGACCTTTTTATCTTATGGAATATATAGTTGTCCTTCCATACATGTTTTTATTCTTAAAATAATAGTATCATATACATATTAACAACTAGCTGCAACATTTGTTTTGGCACCTATTAGCATATATTCTAAAGTGAATTGTATCTATTAAAAAATATACATGTAAAAAAACATACAACACTATTTTAGGGAGAAATATGAGCTTCTTCTCTGACATACTGTTACAGTTAAGAAAAATAGCTCAAAAATTAAACCTACAAATTGTTTTTTAGGAAGATTTAACACCATAATAATAGCATGTGCGCATGCATAAGTTAGATAATAGCACGTTCAATGTTTCTTGATGTTTTATTAAACTTGAAATGACAAAAGAAAGAAAAATCCCAGATCATAGAATACATCAATTGGTAAACTTTTTTTATATAAGTAACAGTCATTAGCAAAACGCCAAAATTTTTGTCGTTGAAATAGGAACGAAAAAAAAAATGAAGCAGCACCCAAAGCATACATTGTGTTCTCGTCTAATTTGTATTAAATGATTAAATAAACAAGTTTTTTTTAATTGATTTTATAAATACATCGAGAATATTATTGATTTTATCGCTCATTTCGCGATTTGTTTTGATAAGGGTTGTATTGAGAGAAAAAAAAAATTTGTCTATATATATGATATAATCAACTATATTTCGGATGTACACAATTTTATTTTATTTTTTGTTAAAAGATAAGAACAAAATCATCTCTTTATTTTTATTTTTACTTGTTAAATCTAAAGTATATATTATTAATGTGAAAATTAAAATATTTTTTTATATTAATAGCCAAAAATTCATTACAGAATATAAATAAACGATTAAGATTTGCGAATTTAATCCATGAGCCTATAAGATGCACTCGTGTGAATATGTTTTGCCATGACCAAATATGGTAAAGGGGTTATAGAGAACCACTATCAAAATATCATTTCTATTTGAAACCAAAGATGAGAATATGCTTTCACTCCTTTTCCTTTCACTTTGCTTGTGTTGTGAAAAACTTAGTGGGGGGAAGTGCAATCCAAATCATATTCTTAAGTAAGATTATTCTATAAAAATATATCTCATCTATCATATATAACACTAAACTACCTTCTATTATATGTCAATTAATTATAAACAAATTAACATAATTTGATTACCTATCTTCAAAAAATCACTGTTTTTTTAAAACACTTCATAAATCGGTTGACTAAAATAATATCTTTTAGATGAAATGGAGGACTTTATTAATTTGCTATAGCGAAGGATACATCTTTCGCTAAGACCTGTTAGATTTGACTTTATTGTTTTATGATACATGTTATTGTTATTCTATTTTGAACTTAGCTGGAAAGACTCTATTATTCCATCAAAATTAATTATTTAGTTATATGTTATTGATGAACACTATTTTGATCTACTATTTGTTATGTTTTTGAGTGTTTATTTTGCAATTAATCTCGTTATAATCTTGTTTTGGAGGGTATTATATTGTTTTGCAGGTCAAAGTGGATTTGGAAAGAAATGTAGAAAAGAGAGCAAAAATTAAGTTAAAATGTCTAAATATGTAAGCCTTACATTAGGTGCCATTCATTCTGTAAGCCTTACATCGATAACCAACTGAGTATGTACAACGTATGTACATAAATGTACATACTATGTACAATGTTACATGCAAGGCGCGCCGCGGCGAAGGAATTGTGCGCCGCGGCGAGGGGCTCTCGGGTTGCAATTTGGAGATCATGAAAACATCGCGCGCCGCGGCATGGAAAATGTGCGCCGCGGCGAGGAAGTTTCTGTTTTGGCTCGTAAATTGTAAAAACATTGTGCGCCGCGGCATGGGAAATGTGCGCCGCGGCGCGCGCGCGCGTACTGGAATCCTTTTAGGGCACGAAACTTACATCAATTATGGAAACCCTTACATATACACGAGACCTAATGCAACCCTAGGATGAATTATCACACTTTCAGCCTCCAACCAACACAGATCTGAGCCTCCAAGCAAATACTAACACACCAAGGGGTATCCACCCAAAATCAAGAGGAGACCCTCCATTGTTGAAGCTTCTCCAAGGATTTGAGAAAGAGGATCAATCAAGTTCAAAGAATTGGAGCTAGAACATTCATTGGGGTATTTTTAATGTATTATCTTTTTCTCCTCTGATTTTGTGGTTTGCCTCCATGACTGAATTGATTGACACCAATTTAGTTATGGTTGGCTTAATTATGTATTTGGGATGTTAGTCTTGCTTCCAATGATTAAAAGAACAGTTTTGTAATTTGATTATATATATGAATTGGATTTATTTCTTGTTCATGTTTTTAATATTTTTTTATTATGAATTAATGGTAGGCCAAACCTTAGTTTGTAGTAAGAAAGAATATTTTAGAATTAGGCATTAGAAACGCCATCTTTGCTTAATTGTGCATTATGAATAAGAGCCTAAATTGATTGCATTGATTTGTGTTAGTTTAGGTGGTTATAATGTTTCCTTGAGCTAATTCCAATTGATTAGTTAATGATCCGGGCCAAAGACGTTAATTAGTTGATCGTAGTGAAAATCGCCATTGATTTGGAATTTTCTAGGTTTAGCGGAAAAATCATTAAATCCAACATTTAATTGAATGCTCAATTTGTTCTTGCCATGAATGGATAGCGAACTAATAGATTCCCATTTACATCCATCATCCTCCCCTTGGTTGTGACTACTTTTATTTGCATTCTATTTTAGCTTTCCATTTAATTTCCGAATTTACGATCTTTTCTACAAACGTGACAATTGTTAGAATGTTTAGGATTGTTTGTTCGACTAAATAGGAAAATAAATAACGTTTTAGAACCACCGCAATTCCTTGAGAGACGATCTTGGGAGTATACTTGTTGCTTACTATAAGTGACTCGTGCACTTGCGAGCTTTTTACAAATATATAAAATTTGACTATCAAGTATTTGTGCATCAAGTTTTTGGCGCCGTTGCCGGGGAATTGGCGTTTTAAAGTGTTTATTTATTTTCTATTTAGTTGTTTTTCGTATTTCTTTATTTTTTGTGATTTCTTTTTAGTTTTGTGATTTTTTTTAGTATTTGTGTTTTGCTTTGTTGTTTTTAGTTTCTTAAATGTTTTTATTTGTTTGAGTCATTTGTTTTAGTTGTTTGTTTTATTTATTTATTTCTTTTGTTTTTATTTGCTTTTTCTGTGGTATATATTGTGGTGCTTTGACCTCTTTGTTGTTTTTGTTAGTATATGAAAGGTACCGTTCGTACACTACATTAACATATTCAAAAGAGCACTTAATCAAGCTGGATATTGATATCCAAGAGCTAGCAAACATGGAGGTATGTGATATTTGTGGTTTATATGGACATAATGCTAATGTTTGCGCTTTTGCAGGTGATCACCATACATCTACCAACCAGGACTTCGATTTTAATGAGGGATATCACCCACCTTGGAATGATCACCCACCTTGGAATGACCCCTATACTTATACTCCCGAGTTGGAAAATCACCAAAATTTTTCTTGGGAAGCAAACACTAACCCATCTTATGCCCCATACCCCATACAAAACCCATATTTCATTCCTTATGACCTACCCATTCAACCTAAGAAACCAACCTTGGAGGAGACCTTGAATACTTTTATTCAAGTTAGTGTAGAAAACCAAGAGAAACGTAATCAAAGGATGGATTTCTTAGAGGATTCTATGATGAGGATTGAGGTGCAAATTGGGCGACTAGCGGAACAAATTCTAGCACAAGAAGAGTTGCCCACTCAAATTGAGGAAGAGAAGGATGACATAATCCTTCAAAGTGGTAACAATTATGAAAATATTTATTTTCCTGAAACTTTTGACGATTTACCACTTTGTGCAGAAAATGCAAATGGGGAGCAAGCAATTCTCAAAGAATGTCAAGCTGAGGACTATCAAATTTTGCAAACTTCTATAGAGAATAAGGAGGAATTATTTTCACCTCCCATGCCACAAAAAGCACTCAAGACTTGCTCATTCCCAAAGTTTTTTCCACACCACCTCAAGAAAGTGTGTTCTGTGCTTCATAGGAAACAACTACCGAGATGGAAGGATACGCTTAATGACATACTAGCTCGGAAGATTGATGTCACACACTTCAAGATTTTTGATGATGGTGGATAGGAGTGGATTAGCAACGTCTTGCTAAGACGTTAAACTAGGCGCTTGGTGGGAGGCAACCCACCGTTTTAGGTACTATCTATCTTTTCTTTTACCTTCGTTAAGTTTAATTTAATTTTCTGTTTGCCCTTTCTAAATTCTTTTCTGAACATGTGTGTAGTTGAAAACCTTGAGGACAATGTTTAGTTTAGGTTTGGGGGTGCATTTTGCACTTTTGATTGGTAACAATACTTTCATGCTTTGGTCAATGTTTGATGAATAACTAGTCTTTGTGCATTGTTTATCTGATTTTTAAAATATTTGAGGTTTGTTGTAAGGATCGGTTTTAATTTGCAATCTGTTTTTCATGCTTTTGATGTTGAAACTGAGATGCACCCAAATCTTGTGTATAGGAATTGAATAGTGGAGACTACCTTGTGAGAATATTGTTGAGCCCCTAACGTTTTATTCGGAGAGATAAATATTCTTCTACTCTTTTAAACACCTTTCATATCATTTCAAATTGCTAGATGATCTCTATAGGTTTTTGCATTGAATGTTAGGATTTTAAACATTTAATGAGGGATCATGTGCTTAATTGAATTGCTTAGATTAAATGACTTAAGTAAAGTTTGAAGTGTTTGCCTATTTCATTCGTGTTTGACTTTAAAAAAAAATAAAATATAAAAGGGAATTCCTATATCAAACACAAAAAGAGCTAAGAAGTAGCCATTCACAAATTACATATGTATGTGGGTCTAAAAAAAAAGAGAAGAAGAGATAATAAGTTTATTATGACCCTAAGTTCTTCAAGTATGAATGGTTAATACAATACAAAAAAAAAAAAAAGAGAGAGAAAAATAGGAAATAAGTTCCCCTAAAGTCAAAACATTTTCATTCTATGGCACACTTGAAGTTTTTGCTTGAGGATTTTAATTGAAGCATGAGATTAGTAATGTGATTCCTTCATAAATCCTATCATTTGATTCCTTTCATGAGATCAATGTTATGCACTTTTGAGCCTTTCTTGTTTAATCATATGCGAACCTATTAGCTCGTTTCTTTACATAACTTCTATTCGCATATACATTGTTGAGTGCTTGAACCCATAGGATCGGTGTGATTTAGAGAGTAATTATTGTGAGGATTAGAGTTGAAACGAATTCATATTCTTAACACTAGGTTTGGGGGAGTCAATGTTGATACGCTTTTAGTATTGGAATTTAGATTTGTGAAGCAAAATTGATCTAAATGGTGAACCTTGATGTGCTTGATTGTCGGATAAATTTGTGCATGAATTTCTGGTTATGATTTGGAAAGAAATTAAAGCATGACAAGTTTTGTTAACTTCAATTTTAGTTTTGTTATTTGGCTTTTTAATTTTAGTTTTGCTTGAGGACTAGCAAAATGTAGGTTTGGGGGTATTTGATGAACACTATTTTGATCTACTATTTGTTATGTTTTTTAGTGTTTATTTTGCAATTAATCTCGTTATAATCTTGTTTTGGAGGGTATTATATTGTTTTGCAGGTCAAAGTGGATTTGGAAAGAAATGTAGAAAAGAGAGCAAAAATTAAGTTAAAATGTCTAAATATGTAAGCCTTACATTAGGTGCCATTCATTCTGTAAGCCTTACATCGATAACCAACTGAGTATGTACAACGTATGTACATAAATGTACATACTATGTACAATGTTACATGCAAGGCGCGCCGCGGCGAAGGAATTGTGCGCCGCGGCGAGGGGCTCTCGGGTTGCAATTTGGAGATCATGAAAACATCGCGCGCCGCGGCATGGAAAATGTGCGCCGCGGCGAGGAAGTTTCTGTTTTGGCTCGTAAATTGTAAAAACATTGTGCGCCGCGGCATGGGAAATGTGCGCCGCGGCGCGCGCGCGCGTACTGGAATCCTTTTAGGGCACGAAACTTACATCAATTATGGAAACCCTTACATATACACGAGACCTAATGCAACCCTAGGATGAATTATCACACTTTCAGCCTCCAACCAACACAGATCTGAGCCTCCAAGCAAATACTAACACACCAAGGGGTATCCACCCAAAATCAAGAGGAGACCCTCCATTGTTGAAGCTTCTCCAAGGATTTGAGAAAGAGGATCAATCAAGTTCAAAGAATTGGAGCTAGAACATTCATTGGGGTATTTTTAATGTATTATCTTTTTCTCCTCTGATTTTGTGGTTTGCCTCCATGACTGAATTGATTGACACCAATTTAGTTATGGTTGGCTTAATTATGTATTTGGGATGTTAGTCTTGCTTCCAATGATTAAAAGAACAGTTTTGTAATTTGATTATATATATGAATTGGATTTATTTCTTGTTCATGTTTTTAATATTTTTTTATTATGAATTAATGGTAGGCCAAACCTTAGTTTGTAGTAAGAAAGAATATTTTAGAATTAGGCATTAGAAACGCCATCTTTGCTTAATTGTGCATTATGAATAAGAGCCTAAATTGATTGCATTGATTTGTGTTAGTTTAGGTGGTTATAATGTTTCCTTGAGCTAATTCCAATTGATTAGTTAATGATCCGGGCCAAAGACGTTAATTAGTTGATCGTAGTGAAAATCGCCATTGATTTGGAATTTTCTAGGTTTAGCGGAAAAATCATTAAATCCAACATTTAATTGAATGCTCAATTTGTTCTTGCCATGAATGGATAGCGAACTAATAGATTCCCATTTACATCCATCATCCTCCCCTTGGTTGTGACTACTTTTATTTGCATTCTATTTTAGCTTTCCATTTAATTTCCGAATTTACGATCTTTTCTACAAACGTGACAATTGTTAGAATGTTTAGGATTGTTTGTTCGACTAAATAGGAAAATAAATAACGTTTTAGAACCACCGCAATTCCTTGAGAGACGATCTTGGGAGTATACTTGTTGCTTACTATAAGTGACTCGTGCACTTGCGAGCTTTTTACAAATATATAAAATTTGACTATCAAGTATTTGTGCATCAGTTATATATATGATTGATTATTATATGTATAATTACGTTATCTAAGAGTGAGAATATTGAAATTATTTTACGGATTAGCATAATTATTTAATTAAATTAATTGATCATATATAAATAATGAATTAAAATTAGCATTTATAATTTTGTTAGACTATAATAAAATATACCAAAAATTATTATTGTATATAAAAAAATTGTTTTTATATTATATACAAAGCTCATAGGCTCACTTCTAAAAGACTTTTATTTACCCCTTGAATCACTTTGAACATTTTATATAACACAAATAGAAACAAGGATTTATGGTTTTTTATGCCTCATAACTTGTTTGTTTTGTATGAGAGTGCTATGGAGCATTGTGTTTTGTGTACAAAATTAAGGGGGCATTTGGTTGAATGTAATAGAATAGGTAATGTAATGGATTCAGTCCATTACAATGTTTGGTTATGTTAAAGAGTGGGAATGTAATGTAATTGATTACTTTAAATTAAGGAATTGGGATTACAGAGCTGAGGATAATGAATGGGTATTACATCTGTTATTGTAATGAACAGTGTTTTTTTTTTTTCAGACCATTCGCGTGCCTCGCGAACCAGAGCAGCCAGGTCGTCCGTCCGTCGCGTCCCGTCCCTGACGCCGCCAGCCGTCCAGCTCGTCTTCCATCCAAGATCGTCGTCGTCAGCTCGCGAACCAGCGGCCAGCCATCGCGAACCAGCGCCCACCCATCGCGAATCGCGTCGCCCCCTCCAGCCCTCGCGTCGCCCAGCCTTGGCGACGCCCAGCCCAGCCCTCGCGACGCCCAGCCTCCTCGCGATTTTGGTTTTTTTTTTTTTTTTTTAATTATATTTTTTATACCAAATTGTATTTCTTTTTTTAAAATTGTATTATTTTTTATTAATTATTGATAAAAAATTATATTTTTTTTGAATGTAATTTTTTTTAAATGTAAATTTTTTTAAATTGTATTTTTTATTAATTATTGTTATAAAATTGTATTTTTTCTGAATGTAATTTTTTTTAAATTGTATTTTTTATTAATTGTATTTTTTTTCTTCCTAAAATTGTATTTTTTGTATTAATTGTTGTTATGAAATTGTATTATTTCTGAAATTTTATTTTTTAAAATTGTATTTTTAAAATAATTATATAATTTTTTTTTATATTTCATTACATTACAGTTGTCAAACCAAACACTGTAATACTGATTCCTTTTTTTATTACAGTGACTAAACGAAACACTGTAATCGTAATACTAATTCCTTTACATTACATTCCATTACGATTACATTCCAGCGAACCAAACGCAGCCTAAATGTAGAGTTCATAAAATGCACAAATATGCATATACAAGGAATATCCATGACTTTATTATAAAATACAAGGTACGTATTTCTAATTTAATTTTACATATGTTAAATTTGAACATATGTGTAAATAATTCTACTATAACTTCTGAAGCCAGTCATGTGCTGATTTAATCCAAAAACTTAGCTAATTAATTATGTACAACGACATTTGTTGGCCTTGAGAAATAACTACACTGAAATGAAAAGAAAAGAAAATTTGATCATGGTTAATGTTCAAATAAATTTTTATTTATTAAGATAAAAGAAGAAGAAAAGAGGGAAAAAAATGAAGAAAATAAAATATAAATAACATTACATAATGCATTCACACCGAATCAAACCTCCAATCTTTGGTTTGGGAGAGAAAACTATAGTATTACTATACTACTACAACGGAAAAAAAAAAAATTTAAAAAGCAAGTTTAATTAAATTAGGGAGTTGGTATTGAGTGATATTTTAACTTTCTTAAAAGAAATACATGAATACTATAATTTTATGAAATATATCAAAAATTTAGTTACTTTTAAATAATTATAATTTAGTTCAAAATGACCATAAAATAATAAAGTTAACCAAATTTGATCAATTATGAAGGGGTGTTCGTGTCATTTTTAATTTTGGCTCATATCCTATTAATTTTTTCACAAAAAATAGTTATATATATGTTACTTCTTTCACCACTATCCTTCCCTCATATTTTTCTTTTATATTAAAACCAGTATTGATTATTGCTCATTTTTTTTTTAATAAAACTACTCTATTTTACTGCAAAATGAGGAACATAGATATTTTTATTTTTGTGAAAAACTTGTAGTTTAGTCCATATCTTAGACTAATTGTAACCTAGGGAGGCGATACTACGAATGTAAACAAATAATATTTTTATTATTTTTTATTATTTTATTTGTGTTTATTTTTTGCATTTTTTCATCATTTTAATTGAAGGCTCTATTTTATTTGAAATTTTTCTGTAAATGTTATATAAATTTATTGTTAATTAATAAATTCTCTGTTGATGTTTTAAAATTTCTCTTATAATGAAAAAAATAGTTTTAGCAACAAAAAAAAAAAAAAGTAAATAGAGTGAAAGAAAAAAAAAATATTAGGGGGAGGAGTAGTAATAAAATAATATATATATATATATATATAACTTTTTTTTTATTAAAAAAATTAATATAGTAAGTGGCAAAAGAAAAAAAATGACATAAATGTCTCCTTTTATAATGAGTTAAATTGGTCAAACTTAATCAACTAAAAAATAATAATAATAATGCTCATGTGTAAAAATAAGATATTAATTTTACATCTTTATATAATTATGATACTAAAATATTTATTTTTAATAAATTTTGGTTCTATTTAAAAAAATTACCTTTAAATGAAGCCACAATTAAGCCATGTAGATTATTATTTGATCATCTTGCTTAGCGTTGAGTCAAAACCAAGCGATGAAATTCTATTCATGCACAATGACAGGGGAATGGACAAAAGTGTTTTGAATTTTTTATTTTTTTCCTAATCCAAAAGTGTTTTTATTTTGATTATGTATAATATTTCTTTCACTAGAAGATTTGCTATGTCTAGCTATCTAATTATAACATGAAGAAATAACTTTCCATGGATAAACACATAACATGTCTATCCAAATATAATGGTACTTTGATCATTTCCAAAGCAATACTATTTTTTTCGGATAAAATAATTATGATTAGAACACGTATAATGTAAAATGAATGAAAGAAAGAATAGTCACATCATACAGATTGAAATACGTACACATAAATTGATGATTATACAAAAACAACTTTTATGCTTCTATTAATAAAATATCTTATAATTATTTTATTATTTTATATTTAATTAATAAATAATCAATTTAATGCTTATAATATTATTACTCCAAAAGATATTATGCAATCCACTATGACCCTATCATAACTATTTTTTTATCCAATAAATTCACAGAAATAACATAAATTTCCTTAAAATAAGATATTTTACAACTTTTTTTTTCGAAGCATAAGACAATTGCATTTGAGTTTTTTTTTTTTTTTTTTTAAACTCATGTCTTCACAATTTGTTGAATATTCTCAATACAGATGATATATTGTTTGTGTGTCTAGAAAACAAACTCTCAACTAGTTTAAACAAAAGCATTTTCCGTTCAGTTTTGCTTCTCCTAACTCACTGTCCTCATCTACCCACAAAGTGGGTGCACTCCTTAGGAATTGTCTCTCTTCAATAGATAATTTTTTTTTTTTTCCTTTAAATTCTCTCCTTTTGGGAGAGTTTTGTTTTATAAATAATCTTATGTTACTGTTTTTTGGTAATTTTTCTGTCAAATTTGACTCTATGAAAATCAGATCTAATGTATTTTCATATTTATTTTTCTTAAGTATGAAGTTTTTCTTTAATAATGTGGTTGGATGTTTCTACATATCTCAGATCTGCAAAGATTTATCAAGATATATAAACTCTATTCAATTTGAAGTTTTGTTGGTACAAATCTTCAAACAGTTTTTTTAAGTGGTGAAGATGCAAACAGATGTGCAAGATGAAAAAGTCCATATTTTCTCCCAATGTGTATTAGTACTTGAATATATATTTGTGAGTTTTACTTAAATAGATAATGTTTTTATTATATTTTTTAAATTTGAATATTAATAAAATACCACATTTTATCAAAAAAAAAAAAAAAGGAAGAAAATATGTTTGTCATATTTTTGTAGGGTATGTCGGTCACTTTTTACTATTTATTTATTTATATATATATATATATATATATATATTTTTTTTTTCCAATAGTCTATTCTCTCATAAATTTGTATATTATAAAATATCTTACACGTGTGTGAAAAAAAAAATATCTGCACGTGTATGTATGTTCTTTTATACATATCTTCTTTTTTTAACCTGCTAGCTAGCTACTAAGGCTCAAGCTTTAGATCCAAGTTTAAATCGCAAATTATCCGATGTCTTTCTTCGTAATGGATTTGTAAATAAAGCCAAATCTCACTCCCATGTACCATAATTTCCGTTTGTTTTCCTAAACCTCATTATCTATTTTGACCAAATGTGTTGAATTAATTTCGCTGCCAGCCATTTTAGAACGGTAAGTAAGTACTTCAAAAAAAAAAAAAAAAAAAACCCAAAATTTATGAAATTTTCTTGTTCAATTCTCCAGTATTAACTATGTAATTATCGTGTGTTTAATAAATAATAATCCTCATATAGATGCTATGATTTAATAACAATTTAATACTTAAATCAATTTTTTTTTCTTTTTTAAAAGAGTTCTAAATCTCTTTTTTTTAAGATCAAAAATTTTACCCTCAACCACAAGATATTTTCAACTTATTCTTCGGATCAATTGACTATAATATTAGTACAATAAATTTTTTTCAAAAATATAAACACATCATAAATAATTAATTTGATCGGTTAAGCATATAACACTTCCATTTTAACTACTCTTTGACTGCTCATAAGGGTTATGGTGTATAATTAATAATTCTTTTTAATTATAAATCCCACAAAAGTCACTGTAATATATAAAATTGAATTTAACTTATCGTATAATCTTATCATCCGTCTGATTTGTTGATTCCATTTGGATATGGAGATTATATCCCTGAAATTAGTGAAACAAGGACAATTGATCAAATGAATCATTAAGTGACAATTGCAAAGCAGATTACTTTTCCTCTCTTTTTCTTTTTTTTCTTGGGGTGGGGTCGTATTGACCTAAACCAAGTGTCTTCTTTGATTCTATTCCTCACAATTAATTTTTATTAAAAGATTTGGTATCTAAGCAGAATCTTCTATATTTTTTCCTATTATTCTGGGTGGACAAAGAAAATTGCCGAAGATTAAAAAAAAAAATAAAAAAATATTGAAGACTCTCAAAAAGAACAGAGAGAGAGAGAGAATGCGGTGAAACTTATATAAGTTAAATTAGAAAACCTAACCATTTATATTTTATATTAATATATTTATTTAAATTTAAAAACCTATTTTAAAATAAACACTGATTGTATTTTTTAAAAAAATTAATAAAATATACTACATGTTCATATACTTGGTTCCTATAAAAAAATTTCACGCTGGAGAACCTTACGTGTGTGACATTATATATTTGGGAAAATATATCATTGGTGGGTTCTACATACAAGTGACTAATCGAATTTTTATTGGTTTATAAAATAATTTGATTTGTAGTTTAATTATTTTATAATATTTATTTTATATGTTATATGAACTTGATACACCTCATTAGTGCCCACCCTAAACTTTCCAAATTAAAGGCATCTCAGGCTAATAGAAAGAAATAACCAATCTCTTGAGTATTGACTAAATTAGTTACAAAATATACTGAGTAAAAGAATTTTTTTTTTTTTTAATATAAAATTATCTTATAATATAATGATACGTCAAACACTTTAGCAAAATAAAATCAAATCTGCACAAAACAAATATGCGTACGATTTTAAAATACAAAAGCACCTCTTGTGGCTGGAATTCTTGTTAAATTAAACATGTAAAGACAAGAGTGGATCCTTAGTGGGAGTCTCTCCATATTTGATTCCATAAATAAAAGGAAATATGAATTATTATTATTATTATTTATTTATTTTTTTGTCAAAAAGTAAATATGAATTGTTTGTTAGCTAATTATAATGAATAAACCAAACTATGGTTTTCAAGAATAAACTACCATTTAATAATTATCCAAAGGAATCTATATTTTCATTTATTAGAATAATATCATTCATGGGGATGACTTAACAAAGGGTTTAGACTCTGGATGGAATCACAGAGAGTTCTTAAACAAATATAAAGCATTAGAGTTTTTTTATAGAACCTCTAATCTTACATTTACAAAAATTTTGATGCTAGTAAGTTACAATCGCCAAGACAATTGCATATTAGAGTTTTTAATTATCTTATTTAGCAATAAGGGGATTGAAATTTTGGACATCAGAGGACAGTTTAGTGTGAGAAAGATAGCTACAAAGGAGGGATGCCAATTTGATTAAGTCAGCTGATACTTGAAAACTACTAAGAGAGAGAGAAGATAGAAGAAGAAAAAAAAAAACCTGAAATCTAAGGGTTTTTTTTTATTATTATTATTTCTATATCTATATTTTTTAATTTTAAACGGCGGATTTAAATATCCTTCACTGGACTAAATTATATATTTCTATCTTTCTGTACGTTCAGTTTTATAGTGGTTAATGTCAAAAGTACCTGTTAAATTGGTTATAATACTATTAACACCGTTAAAATTATTTAAAAAAAAAAAAAAAGTCTTCTTCTTTGAAAGAGATATCATTTCCACAAATTTTGGAAGTTTTGACACATGTTCAAATTTGAATATTGGAAAAGTCAAAATTGAGATATTTTGTTTTGTAAATTAAGATTTTTTTAGAGCATATATGTCAGTTTTTTTCCCTTGAACTTGGATAAAATAAATAGCATTATCGTATTTAAATTAGAGGTGATAATTAAACTGTTAATTTTAATCAAAATTAAAAAATTCAAGGTAGCTCAAATTAATTTAAATAGATTCAAATTTTTATTTATATATATTAATTAATTTTTTTTACTTCATTTAATCATATATTAATTAAAAATATTATAATTTTTTTTATATTTTTAATTTAATTAGAATGGTAAAATATTTGAATCAAATTTAATGCATTATAATAATATTAAATATATAAATAAAAATTTTGTTATAAGTTTTTACAAAATTAAAAATAAAAAGTTTCAAAGTTATAATTATATTACAAAATAACTCAATAAATTACTACCTAAAATTAAAATAAATGAATATTTTAGACTTAAACTTCATATAATTGTGATTAGTGATAACATAATATATTTGCATACTATTAGTAAAAAAAATGTAGCAAATTTTCTATAACATGAATTAATATATTCAACCTGTAAAAATTAATAATAGTAATAATATGTAATTATAATTATAATTATTTTTTATTTTCGTGTTATCGAGTTTACCTTAACTCAACTTTAATTTTTTTCGTGTTATTCGAGCATGCCTAAATTGAACCCAAATTTAATTCGTTAGTGTTCGATTCGTATTTTTTTAGTTCATGTTTAGTTTGGATAATCGTGGTACAGCACAAATTTTTACCCTTAATTCAAATCATATATTTTTATAATTAAAAAAATAATTATTACGTTTTTTTTTAACGTCTTCTAGTTAAATATCATTTAATATTATTATATATTATTTTCATTATTATAAATTTTAAAGTATTATTTTTAATAATTTTTTTTTTTTTAATATTATGTTTTTTAGGTTAGTAATTTAGAATAATAGAAATGAAGAGAACATGCGAATATAATAAGGCAAAAACCATTCTTTCATAATCATATATAATAAATACAATATAAAAGTTATGTATTTATATGTTAAGTAAATTTTATGGGAATCTCTCGTAGTAGTTTAGGTAGTAAATTTTTTAATTTTTTTATCAGGAATCTAAATTTGAATCACACCCAAATGTGTGAGTGTATTTTCTCTTTATTAATAAAAAAAATAAAACTTTAGAATTTTTTTTTTTTTTTTTTTAAATGTTACGTAAACTTTATGACCAAATAAAAACCCTAACTTAATTGACTAATGAAATTAAAATGAATAACAAATATATAATAACATAACATATTAAGACTCGGCAGTAACATAATTATTTTTATTTTTATTTTACATATAGCCTTTTTGAAAATTTTCCATTTATTTTTATTAAAAACTCTATTTAGTTTTTCAAGGGTATGATATTTTGGTGTTTTTGTGATAAAAATTTGGAAAACATGTAACTATTAAAAAAACAATTTTTAAATTAAATCAACAATATTGCAGTTAGCAAGAGTTACAATGAATTGAATAACATAAAATATTAAACAATAGGTAATATAATTATTTGTACTTCTACTTTACGTAAGGCTTACTTTATTTCTATTAATTCCAATGTTTTTATTTTTATTAAAATTCTATTTACGTTTTTAAGATATGATATATTTGGTGCATTTATGATAAACTTTGTAACACGTGTAACTCTTTTTTTTAAGTCAGCAGTAATAAAGTTAGAGAAAATAGAACATTTTAAGGTTTAATTATACTAAAAGTCATTTTATTTATATTACTTGATCATATAGATCATGCATGGTTATATAAGTCATTCAATTTTAAACTTTAGGATATTATGTGACCAAAATTGAGTGATATATATAATATGTACAAGTTATATGATCAACATATCTTAATAATATGTTTTTATTATGTTTATAACATTATATTGAATCTCATGAATGTTGAAGATACAAATTTATCCAATTATATGAAAATAATTTCAGTAGATAAAGACATAAAGTGAATTGAGAGAAGTAGGAAAATTTTAATAAAAATAACATTTTTTAAAATTTATAATAATAAAAATAGTATTTTTTTATGTTCAAATATATAATTTTATAATTAAAAAAATGATTGATATATCATTTTTCTTTAAATACCTATTCAATTAAAATTAAACGACAATAATTTAGACCTTTTTAATATTAAACGTTCAATATTATAGTTTAAATTGATCGTTCAATGTATATTATTAAGGTATTAATTTTGTTAATATATTATATATTTCATAATTTCACGAAAACTTAGCATGGGTCATTGTCGTCTCTCTAGATTTACCCACCTCCTTAATACAAATATTATGGCAATAACAGTGGTTTGTTTAATATTAAGGCCGTAAAATTTAAATTAAAGTAATAGATTTAAATCTTACAAAGTACTATTTATTAACAAAAATATTACGTTAATATATAATAAATTTTTAATTTTAATGACCACATAGCAAACAAGTCGCTATCACTGACAACTGACAATGGCTTCTCATCATCTCCAATCGCCAAAGCAACTTTACAATGGATTTTAAAACCTTAACGAGTGAGATAGAGGCTGAGTTGAGTTGATTCTGAACTTAGCAGGATTCTTATTCCTCCTTGTCCGTACAAATGACGATGTGCTTTACGATTTTATTTTATTTTTAATAGATTTACTTATGAGTTAAAAAAATAATATATATGACTTAGTTTGACAATATAGTATGAGCCGTGTTTGATCTTAGATCCATTAAGGAGTAAATAAAATCTTTTAGATCCTTTTCATTCTCTCTCTCTCTCTTGTTTTTTTTTTGGGTCAAATTTTTCAAAGTTTGATTCCCTATTTTATTATGAAAAAAAAAGTCTCATAGAAATTATAAAGTTTGAAAACAGTAAGGTTAAATGATAGGCTAATTATGCGACGGATTAGAATATAATATAATATTATATTATTTCTCATATATCGGATGTTCTTGAATTTTTCTCTTTTTGTGCTTTTTTTTTTTTTTAAGAAATAAATGAGTAATTGATTTAATAAATAAATACTTATGTAATATTTATATTTTAAAAATGGCACAACATTGCTATTATTTTATTCAAGTATTTTCAAGTTATACAATTATTAAACCCTCAAAAGCTTTCCATTTTAAGATAAAAATAATCCCCTTTATATACTCTTTACATAAGTTTTCATTTGGAGTAATTATAATAAATAGATCAAAAGTTATATTAATTTTAAGAAAGTGTGATCAATCCTCCTATATATGGACCAATCTAAAAAAGATTCTAATTCGATCCCGTTGAACTATATACCTTTGAATAAAGTGGGTCTTAAAAGATGGATCGATCCCTTTATGCATAGGGGTAACAGTATTATGGGACGGATTGATCTCAAGCCTTGTTAGAGTAACTTTTTTAGTGTTTGATCGATTTACCTCAGAGACAGATAGATCCCGTCTACAAAAATTAGGCTTTTTCATGCATTTTTAATCCTAGTTAGCCCCTAACTGCCAATGACTTTTTGACACATAAACAAGTGACGTATTTCTGCCTAAATTTTTATAAAATGATACGACGTATTCTTGTTTACATATATATACATATCTAGGCTTTGACTCATAAAAACTTACTAATTTTTTATTATTTATATTAGACTAGGCGTCATTTTTTTCATATTGCATTTTTTAAACTAATTCAAATTTGAGGTAGACATTGATATTAAATCACTAATATTTGTATGATCATGCTAGTAAGTCTAAACCTATTTATTTCATATCGATATATTCAAATAGTTTTTTCTTGTTTAGATTCTTTATGACTGATCATTGATATTTAAAAAAGCTATTTTTATTGAATTTATGCTTAATTGCTTGTTCTAAGATTTGTTAGAGAATTTATTTATTTGATGTATGTTTTAAATCTTCTAATTAAGATTATTCATTGTTAATTTTTTTTCTAGGACATAACTTGCACTTGTGCTAATTTTTCTTATATTAAGATTGGCATGTTCGGTATTTCGTGTAACTCGAGTTTACCAGAACATCAGTACAGATCTGTTCACACCAACATTGTGAAGATAGAGAAGGGACTCGAAAGTAAAGTACATTATGAGCTTTATCTGTAAAGGGTAATGTAAGACTTGGCTCTAAAATTGAATATTAAATTTTTATAGTAGTTTAGATTATTTTCACCTAAAAATTTTGTGTATTATTCTTTATTCATGTAATTTATTTTTACATACGATTATATGTCTAGTTATTGTGTTTAGGTTATGTAATTAAAATTTGATAAAATTAGAAATAATTTGTTTATTCTCTCTAGTTTTATTTAATCTATAATTTAGAATTTACAATTAATATTAGGTACATAATAATACTAGTTAAGGGCATATGAAAATAAAAATAATAAAAAGTTTTAAAAGATTTCTATGTCATTCATTATTTCTATATTATATTGTGGTATGCATATAATATAAACAAGAAAAAAAAAATTAAATTTAAGTGTACTAATTTTTTAAATGAAGTGCCATTAATATCTCATGGGAACGCAGGAGTACCAAAATGTGAATACGGATACTAAAACTAACGAACACCTTTATCTTGGTTCTTTTAAGTTCCCACCTAAAACACAAAAAGTTCTTGAGCACTTTCAAACAAAACTTGATCATACATATCACTCAAAGTAGGGCATATGGATGGTTGGAGACTAGTCAAAAGGATTAAACAAAAATGTGGTAGCTTTTAATTGGTCATTTAGAAAATGAATTTAGTGCTATATTGAAACTGGAAGACCATGCCTAAATTATGTGGTGGGGTCTTAAGAATCATAGTGCTTTGTTGCATCGAGGAAGATCTATTGGTTTTTAAAACATTAATCTTAATTACAAGTTTATAACTAAAGTTGATCTTTTAAGAAATAATGCTAAATAATATCTTAGTGGAAGTTCGATAGGTGGTCACCAAGAATTCACTGTTATTGTCTGCTTTAGAGTTATATAATGCTTTTGGTACTTGTCTTTAACATAATGAATGAGCATTAGAACGCTAATTAATTGCGTTTGTGATTAGCTGATTATGACCCCTTAATTTTTTGTCACTACCAAAAAGTTCACCTTATAACTTATAGCAATCAGCAGCATAAAAAGGCTTAAGGTTCACTTGTAGTTGTATCCCACCACCATCGATTAACTGAATAATGGAACGTGTGGTATTTTTTTTGAAGCTTGTGCGACCCTTAATTATTTTCTAAATGGAAAGAGTGCTTTACTTTGGGAACGACTGTTTTTGGATTCATTCAAGAAGATTTTATCTATCTTTAAATGGGTGGTTAGGGTTATGGATTATGATGATTGTTACCGAATTAGCTCCGAATTGATTGGCTATAGAAAGAAAACCATTATATAATCACATTTTAATGAAGAATCATGCTACATAACCCCATTACTTTAATTCATGAAAGTCCCTATTGTTTATGCTTCTTCTTTTTTTTTTTTTTATAAAGTTTATGCAATTTTTTTTTTTAAAAGAAAGAAATATTAAATGATAAATACAAGATCAGTATTTTTGTAGCAAAAAAAAATACAAAATCAGTATTTTATCGGTGTCCTGACCATGCACAGTCGAGACAATAGGTATTTTTAAAGATATGAACCTTCCAAAGTATCAAGTGTTATTTGCTGCGGTCATAGATGAGAGTCCGATATTTTAGTCGAAATTTTGAAAATATCGATAAAAAAAATTATATTTCAATATCTAAAAATTTCTCAATATTTTTATATAAATGTCAAAAAAAATTCGTTATTTTAATAAATTGTCTTGTAATTTTGTTAAATTTTTTAAAAAAATCAATTAATATTGATATCTACATATTGCAAAAATATTATTTCTAAACTTTTAAATTTTTTCAAATTAAATATACATAACTTATATTTATATTATATATTAGTTTTCCCAAATTTTTCACATTTAATAATTAAATATAATTCATGATACATTTGTACATACTTAATTACATAAAATTTATCAATTATCTTTACATCATCTCCCATACTATTTTCTATTTTTTTATTTATGTAATTCTTATTTTAAGAAAATTTGTACTAGTATTGTTTACCTTTTTCTTTAATTGTAATATAATTTATATAGTTATTATGAAACAAAAAATTTATTCTTTCATCGTACAAAAATAATTTTAATCATAATACAGTAACAGTAAGAGTGAACAAATAATCAAATCAATCTACCTAAGTTAAAAAATTAAATCTGATCCATTGGATTCAAATCGGATTGAATTTACATATTTTATTTTTTGGATCGAATTTAAATTAAAAGGTATACAATTCATTCAAATTCGGATTAAAAGTTATACAATCTATTCGAATCTAGATTGACATATTTTATAATCCACTACAATCCGATCTAAATCAAATTAATATTAAAATTATAAATAAATGCATGCTATATATTTAATATATTATGTTTAAATATTACACATATCATAATTAAATTAAGTTACTATTTTAGTTAAATATTTTATTATAATAATATTCAAGAGTATATTTTTATTATTTTGATTATCTTAATCGTGATTATAAATAAATAAATTTTACTAAAAATTTATCAATTTAAATTCAATATTAAAATGTTAGTATATATTATATATGACAATAATAAAAAATTAATTATAATTTTAATCCGATCTTATTCTGAAAAAAATTTATCTACTTTAATTTAAATTAGATTAAACTGACCATATTATTAGATCAAATTCTAATTATAAATATTTAAATTTATTTGAATTGAATCAAATTTAAATTGATGACGTTACAAACAATTTTGATTCGCGAGCTTACCCCTATCTAATAGTATATGTATATTATATATTTGAGCAATTAATGTAATTTTTAAATAAAAAATCAATTTAATTTTAAAAAAAATAATATAGTTTTTTTAAAAAGATTATGTAAAAATTTAAACATTGCTATAATTTTTATAATTCTATAAATTTTCTTTAAATATTTATTAATATTTTTATAAAATTAAAATTTCGATATTTGAATTAAATATTTTTGTACATAGAAATATATTTGTTTAATTAATCATTCACTAGTATAAATACTCTTCTTTTTTTAAATAAAACATAAACACAACTCACACACAAAGAAAAAGAGTCGAATATATTTGACCAACATTACCGCCTTCGTATATATTCAATAGATTAAAACTCAAACTATAATAGGTAAAAAAAAAAAGATAAATAAAGTTATTAGACCACCAATGGTAGCATGGCCAATTGGCCATAAAAGTGGTCCCGAAGAGAGTTCTTCAAAATTGTACTGAAACAACGATATGACACTGCATGAATTACTATTTTTATTTAGAATTACAAACCAAAAAAAATTACATGTCAATATGTCTTCTTATTATTATAAATAACTTGGACTAAAAATTTAAATGTTTTATAATATCAAAGAATACGTGAAATTTGAAAGAAAACACAAACAGGCAAAACAAGATAAAAGTGAAACTCCTACCAACCATGGTAGCATATCAATATATGCCATGGGTATTTGAAGAGGCCAAAAAATATTTACATAGCACCGAAGGAAGAAAAATTAATAATTACATGATAACACATATCCAAGGTTCTGTAAAGCGAAAAAACAACAGGAAATACAACCATCCAACATGTAACAAAAAAAGATCTACACTTGTCGACAAATGCATATGTTGAGAAGAAAGAAATAGTGATAAAAAAGGACCCAAACCAATGAGGCATGCATACATACTACGTTAAGCACAAGAGTAAACCATATGAAACTTTCAGCCGCTAGCAAAGTCCGTGACCAAATAACACCATTGAAGTTAATGGAAGCCTAGTTGACTGCAGGCAAAACATATTCATTTGAGAACTAGCTGAAACTTTGAACCCAAAGGATGCCAATCGCCAAGGATTCCTGAAAGGTTTTCTTTTATTATTATTGTAAGATTCCCGGAAGAGATAACAATTCTAATTTTTTATTAAATAATTAATTTTTGAATCCTTTGTAAAAATAATCCGACTACTTGTTTCATAACAATTTTTACTTAATAAGTTTTAAATTTTAAAAATAAATAAAAAATTTAAGTATTATTTACATATTTTAAATTTTTAATCATTTTCTTTCAAGAGAAATGCTAAAGGTTACCCAAATTTGCTACGACACTTTGACAAAATTATTTCATAAAATAAAAAAGTGATTCACTTTTCTAGAAAATTTTGTCATATGTCATGATATAATTGATTTAGATGTAAAATTAAATTTATGTGTCCTTAGCATTACACTTTCTTTCAATACTTGTACATGTAAAAATCATATGACTTGATTTACTCTCTATAAAACATATTTGGTGAGATGCAAGAGACGGTGAATATCACATATCAGGAATGAATTTCCATCTCTTCTAACTCTCATAACAATTAAAATACCAAGAGAGAAGAGGAAAGAGTTCAACTTGCGTACCTAAAGACTCATACAATTGGGCAATTGTAAGTGTTACATAGTTGAAGTAAAGCTGCTTGATTGGCTGGATCAAGATATTGACTTATTATTTGAGGGTACTTCCCAGGGTGAAGTGCAGAAAGCCTTGCCAATGAAGCTACCAAAAATTCCTTAGGATCCCTAATATCTTTCAGAGGGTCTTCCTCTTTCTTTCCAGCATTGTAAAGGCGAACAAAGGTAGTGGTGTAACCAACATTTTCTGAAATATCAGGCATTTCTGGTTCTTCCTCAACCCTGTCCTCTTCAGGTCGGGAAAGAAGTGTAACTATGCTATTAAGCATTTTGCCCCACAGTTCAAGGGCTCCAGCATCCCAAAGGTTTTGAGATTCACACAAAAGTCTTGTTGATGCAACTGCAGTCAACTTTGTTTCAATAAGTCCAGTAATAAGCCTAAGATTAGGTATCCAAAACTGCCCCAAGATCACCAGAAATATTCCAGGTTGAACAGCATTCATTGAATCTAGAAGATTTTGAGGACCATGCTTGACCAGAAATAGTGACATAAAGATTATAAGAGACTTGATAAGCTTTGGTATTCGCCTACTCTGAAGCTGTGTGAAAAGGGCAGCCCAGACGTGACCTATGTGTGGCACAATTACACCATATTCAAGGTTCTCAATTACAGTATTTAGCACATAGAAACCCTGTTCGGATGAGGTTGACGAGGAGACAAGTTTGTCAAATATTCCAAGCACCTGACTCAATCTTCCCTCTTGATTAAGCTCATGTGGTGCCTTCTGAAGGAATGCCTGAAGAAGTCGTACAAGTGCTGGTACATTGGAAGCTCTCTTCCATGAATCAGGTGACAAAAGAATCAGAAAAACCTGCATGTAGTTTGGAGGAAGTGCAGACATATTCAGCTCTACAAGCTGAGCCAACAACTGAAATGCATAAGGGAAGAACTCGGTTATATCATTGGTCAGTATCATCTGAAGGCTGGGAAACAAGCTTTCTTCAAAAGCTGATATGAGAGAAGGGTCCTTGTTGCAGGACCTCTTTACTAGAATTGCCACAGACTCGAATAAATAGTGGTTAAAAATTGGATTTTTAGGGTTTCTGCAAACTTCACCAAGAATAGCAGTCAATCCAGCAATGCATGGTGCAGCCAAATCTGGAGCAATATCTGCAACAGTGAGAACCCGCATGATGCATTTCATGATATATTGATTCTCCTCCGATTCTGGCAACTTTAAGGAATTAAAGAGGTTGGTCATCAGACCTAACAAAAATGGGGAGATGTCCGATGACATATACCTGGGTCTACCCCCTTCATCCCTGACCAGCAAAAGTTTCTCAATACAAGTAGCAGCATAAGAATGAACAACATTTGACTCAGCAACAATGAACCGAATCAAATCTGGAAACAACTGCAATGCCATGTCCCTAAGTATGTAATTTCGGAACATTGTGAAGAACTTAAGTGCCCCAGCTTTAAGCATTGGGAAGCCATCCTGGTTTCGCAGTTCTGGAACAATAACAGATGCAAAGAAGCTCTGGACATCAACAAGGTCAGTCGAAACTGAACTACCACCTGCCTTCTTAGTTGCAAGAGAGACAACCAAGTAGACTGCACAGTCCTTGTCCTTCCAATTTGTATTTGGGTTCATGGCAAACGAACTTAACAACTTCTGTATCTCCACAGAAACAAGATCAGTAACCTGCTGCCTGTAGTTGGATGCTATCCCTTTAAGAAGCTCACATGCAATTCTCCGCCTGGTATCTACATCACTCCCTTCCATATCCCTCCTAATGAATTCAACATAATTAAAGTTAAAGAGTTCCTCATCCTCATCCCTCAACCTTACATTAGGGATAACAATGCTCTGACAAATCTGTGGTATCACTCCTTCACCTTGGAACAAAGCATGATGCACACTAGTGCTAATTGTAGTCAAAAACTTAATTGCTGTAACAGCAAGTCGATCACGGTTTGCAGCTTGAGATACACTCCCTAGTAAACGCCAAACTGCAAGCGCAAATTCATTCAAGTATCCTTGAAATTCCTCCTCGTTCTTTTCTATATAAAGATTGAGATTTTCACACACTGCAGCCCGGAGTTCATCAACTAGGGCAAACCCATCAACACCGTTTTCTAGTGAAGGATAACTAGTTATCAAATATCTCCTGAACTCAGTCATCCACTCTTTCATATGATCCTCAAAAAATTCAGGCAGTTCTTGAAAATTCAACGAATAGAATATCCTACAACATAACCTCTGAGACTCGAACAACGGACTAAGCATAGCAGCAGAACCACCAGTATCACTGACCCTTGATTCAATCAATGCGGCAGTTTTTAAGAAAATTTCTAATAAAGGCGCAGCGAAATTGTCCAAACAGTATTTCAAATCGAGCAAAAGATCATTGGTCTTATATTGATATCGAAATTTCTTAAAAATAGAGTTAGCTGTGCCGAGAATACCATTAATAGATGCGTAATCCGAGGTTTGAGACGCCTTGTGGAGGTTTGCAATGAGCTCTGGGAGCAAGGCAGGCCATGATTTCGGAAAATCATGCTTGCCGATAATGGCGAGGGCTTCACTGAGCTGGCTCTGAATTCTGGGAGTTGAAGAGAGCATGAGAGAAACAATTAGGGCTTTGATCTGCTCCTTCTCAGGGTCAGGGATCGCAGATGAGACTGAACCGGTATTCGGATCGTCAGTGGAGGCAGTGGTTGCCCATCGGCCTCGGAGATGATTCTTGAAGTTGACGGCAGCGGCCTGGCGGATTTGTTCATCGACACTGAGCTCAGCGACAAGCCGGAGAACGGCGAGTCCGTAGTTGGGGCGGTCGGATGCCTCCAACAGCGAAGACTCAGCACGGCGACGAGGCTCAGGAGCTGGGGAGAGAGTGTGGAGGAGGCACTGGGAGAAGAACTGTAGGGTATCTGGGTTCCATTCCATGACTCTCTTGTCTCTACTATGAGTTTGAGGAAATGACTGGATTGTACTTTCGCTAGGGCTTATGGATGAAGCTAAAGGAATATATCAAAAATTTGAACAACGAAGGAGAGGGACGCAAGGAAATTTGGGATTTTAAAATCAGGTGTTTGGTGTTTGAATTGGTAGCTACATAGGCTTTTTCTGATTGGGTGTAGAATATTATCGCCTGTCTTTACTTGTATTTAATGCGGAATTTCGTGAACCCAAACGTTTCTTTACGGGCTTACGGAAACGGGCCTAATTTGTAAGTTAAATACCTGAAGTCGAAATAAAGGATTAGCCCAAAAAAAATTGAAAAATTATCTAAAATATCATCTATAAAATTTATAATAATAAAAATATCACACATACATGCAATTAAATAAGGGTATCAATTAATGTTAAGCGGATTCTTAACAGTCAAGTAAAAGAATAACAACTTGTTTATATTCACAAACTATATGAGAAAAACTATAAGGATAGTTCACAATCAATTTGAATAATTCAAATTATTCTATTATGATTCAATGCATAGCAACACTGCAAAGAAAGAAGTAATATTTTGTATCTTAAAAATTTGTTTTAGTCTCCATTGCACAAGATACAATTATTTATATTATCTAACATACATACAATCTTAAAATGAAGACGTTGAAAACGTTTCAACCATAAGTATCAAATATCAAGTTATTTTCTTGTGCTCATACATCAAAAATTGTTTTGCTCAAAAACTTTCATCAATGCATCTAAAACATTATTTGCAAGTTCAACTATAGCTGTCCGTCTAGGACACCTCAAACTACAGCACTAATAAATAACCATCATCTTTTGAAAAATAATAACCATCATCATTGTAAGGTTTATTTTGTATTGACAATTTTCGTGGACAAAATGTTTGATTGTAATCTAGAATAGGAATTCACCGATTAATCAGACGATACATGGTGATGGAGTCATCAAGCTTGGAACGCTCATATGACAGGTATAATATTATATCATGCATACATCTTCACACAATTAAGCACGACACTTAGTATGGATCGTAACGAAAAATGTAATTGTGCACATGTTGGTCGATCGATCGAGAGTATTGATCGATCGATCGAGTGGTCGATCGATCGAGACTGAGACAACTTCGATCTAGGTGCTCTCTGTTTGGACTGGATCGATCGAGCAATTGGATAGATCGATCGAACCCTTTTCGATCGATCGAGTATAGAACAACTTCGATCCAGGTTCTCTCTGTTTGAGTTAGATCGATCGAGTTTTGTGTATCGATCGATCGAGACCTTCTCGATCGATCGAGACGGCCTGTCGATCGATCGAGCCAGTATTATATTCCTACTCAAACTCTTTTTGTGTATTCGATCCATGTGTTACTTTTATCAATTTGACTCATTTAATGAGAAAGCAAAATTCTAGTATGAGTAGAAGTGTTAAGAAAGTAGAATCCTTGTGTGTGGAAATAGAGTCCTTATTTGCGTAGGATTGTTTTAATTGTGGAATCCTTGTATGAGTAGAATCCTTGTGTGAATAAAAGTGTTTTGGAAATAGAGTCCTTATTTGCGTAGGATTATTTTAATTGTGGAATCCTTGTATGAGTAGAATTCTTGTGAGAAATAAATGCTGATGTGAATAGAATCATTGTATGAGAAGAATTCTTTTGAGAACTAAATCCTGATATGAGTAGAGTTATAGTGAATTGCAAATCCTATTTGAGCTAGGATTGGACTCTATATAAGTGAAGGGATGTTTGTGCATAATCAATCAACTTGAGCATTTAGAATTATACAGCACTAATACTTTCTAGCATCTGAATTGTGCTTATTCTCTTCATCTATTGTTCTTAGGCTTTTTCATGTTTTATTCATATGCCTAATTGATTTGCATGATATTGAGCTTAATATTGAATGTTCTAGAGTTTGCTAGCTGATCCTGTTTTTACATCGCATGTTATTGAATCTGTTAGTTAGGATTGTTTATTGTTTGAATCCGCTCTAGGACACACATTGCACTTGTGTTTTTGTGCTAACGTTACAGGTGACAGGTTCGGTATTTCGTGTGACTCGAAATTACCGAAGGTGACGGGTTCGGTTGATCTTGTGTGACTCAAGTAGATCGGAACGTTGGTCCGGATCCAGACATCTAACTATTGGAGGCTGTGAAAGGAGCAAGCGGCTCGTAAGTAAATTACAGAAAGGGGGATCTATCTGCGACGGGTAGTTTCTGGACTCTATGGTTGTAATTGAACATTATTTTCATAGTGGATAGTTAGGTGGTCCGGTGGACCGGTGGTTTTCCTCTTAGGTCATTGTTGTGGCCTAGGTTGTTTCCACCTAAAAATATCGTGTGTCGTTTTATTATTCCGCATTTATCTTTACACGCGATTGCATGTCTGGCCGTTGTGATTAGATTATATAATATTTGTTGAAAATTGAAAATAACCTATTCACCCCCCTCTAGGCTTATTAGATCCGTAATTAAAAAACTTTTTCAATTGGTATCAGAGCGGGTCACTAGATATACTTAGTGTTTGCCTAGGACCTTATTATGGATCATATGAGAGAGGGTTTTTCTACAACCCGTGCACCTTATTTTGATGGGTCTAACTACCCATATTGGAAAGCTCGTATGAGAGCCTTTTTACGTTCCTTAGATGAAAGTGTTTGGAACTCTGTGCTTTATGGTTGGGAACCACCTACGGTTACCAAGGATAATGTTGTCACACTTAAACCTAGGATTGATTGGACTCCCCAAGATAGAATTGGTAGTGGCTGGAACCAAAAGGGGATTAATGCTATTTTTAGTGCTGTGTCGCCGGATGAATTCCGACGTATCTCTAATGTTGAAACTGCTAAGGCTGCTTGGGATACTTTAGAGGTTGCCCATGAGGGCACGTCCCAAGTTAAACGAACAAAACTTCGCATGTTAGCTACTAAGTTTGAAAATCTTAGAATGAAGGAGGATGAAACGTTTTCTGAGTTTTATGCTGATTTATGTGATATTGCTAACTCTTCTTCAAATCTTGGAGATAAAATTGATGAACGCAGGTTGGTTCGAAAAGTCTTATGCTCATTACCAGAACGCTTTGAAGCAAAGGTTACAGCGATAGAGGAAAGCAAAGACATTGACACCATGAAGATTGAAGAACTAGTTGGGTCAATTCAAACATTTGAGATGAACTTTCCAGCACCCAAAAAGAACATTGGAATTGCTCTCAAAACCACCAATGCTGACGATGGTGATAGTGATGATGAAGAGCTACTCACACTTGCTAGAAAACTCAAGAGAATGTTCAACAGAAAAGATCGTAAGGGAAGAGAATTCACCCCAATGAGTTCAGAAAGTAAGAAATCTAAACCCACTGGACCTAAATGTTTTGAATGCAATGGTTTTGGACACTATGCAGCAGATTGTGCCAACAAGAAGAAGAAAACAGGAAAAGCTTTCAATGCTACCCTTAGTGACACAGAAAGTGATGAAGATCATGCTAGTGGGTCAGAAAAAGCTAACACCAACTACGTAGCTTTTACGTCAACTGTTGGTGGATACTCCAGTGAGTCAGACTTTGACTCAGATGAAGAGGGAAGTAAACGTATCCTTGATAAATTTAATGCAAACAGTTTTGAGGAGTTATTTATTGATTTAATTAAATGCAAGAAAGAAAAAGATAAACTACTCATAACTGTAACAAAGCTGAATGAACAGATCAATTTGCAAGACCTTAATTTATCAGTTTTAGAAAAAGAAAAAGTTGAACTGTCTGAGCATTTTGACAAGTTAAGTTTAAGTCTTGCAGGTATTGAACAGGAAAATTCAAAGCTTGTGCAGGAATTGGAGCAATCAAAGGAAACTGTCAAAAGATTAACAATTGGAGCTGAACGACTAGACAAGATGTTGAGCATTGGTAAGCCTTTTGGTGATACAAGTGGACTTGGATTTTCAGAAGAAAACTGTACACCTTCCACTTCAAAAACTACATTTGTAAGGTCTTCTAACTTTATCTCTACTGCTACAAATTCTGCACAAACACCCACTAAAACTGTAGGAGCTAAAACTGTTAAGTTTGTGCCTGTTTGTCATCATTGTGGTAGAAAAGGCCATATTCGACCTAACTGTAGATTTTTGATGAATGCTTTTCGATTTAATGATCATCTTCATGCTTATAGGTATAGAACTCATAATTATCATCATACCATGCCTATGTTGAATTTGAATAGGAAATATGAGCCTAAGAGTATGCCTTTAAAATCTAATGCAATTAAGTCTCAACCCAAAAACATAAAGAAATCAAAATTCATGAAAATTTGGGTTAGGAAAGATTGCATGTTTCCTATCAATTGATCACTATTGCTAGACCACCTAGGTACTTTTGTTTGAGTGCTTAAATGACCCTAGGTGAGTATTTTTTTTGGTTTATTTCGTTTTTTGTTGTTAATTTTTTTTGGATTTAAAAAAAAAAAAAAAAAAAAAAAAGGGGTCTACAAGGTTTTGGATTCAAATGATGCTTATACTTTTACAACCTTATCTTTTGTGGCTTATTTTGATTCTCATTGTATATTCTATGCTAAAATTCAAAATTCTGCACATATTTACTTTGTTACCATATGATGACACTATTGACTGAACTTATGCACACACCCACTGAACACTCATGTATGTCATCTATGAAGTTTATGATTAATTCTGAAAGACTCTAAGACTTGAGCTAATCTTGATTGCGAAATTATATTGAGCTCTATTTCTTATTTTTTAAATATTTCATCTTAGGGAGATAACTAGTATTGAGAGGGCTACCTACTATGATGTGTGAAGCTACCGTAGTGAGCGGAGAGGGCTACCTCATAACTAGTGTGAAAGTCATCGTATTAGATTTATGGCTCGTACATGTTTTTAAAAAAAAAAAATTAATTAAGAAATTCTATTTGGCATGTACAAAAAGAAAGAGCAAAAATGTTTAAAAAAAAAAATCTCTTTTTTCATAGACATATTTTATTATGTAAGATTGATGACTCAATTATGATTTAGCATGATAGATGAACTTATTTTCTTTTGAGTCTCTTAAAATTGGTCATAAATGAAATTATTGGAATACAAGTGGAGTTCACATTTGTATACTACCTTAAGTGAATGTCAATATGTCATTATATGTGTTAGTGTGCTTATGTGACCTATTTATTTTGCTAATACAATGAATAATCAAAATTTAAGCAAAAATAATTTTTTCAATTGGTTGTATGCTTATTCGTGTTAAATGAGTTCATTACTTTGTGTGGTAAATAAAAAAAAAAAAAAAATTTTTTGAATTTGTTTTTCGTCTAGAGAGTCATAGAACTTAGGGGGAGTCATTGCATACATATTTCATTATTCTTCTTTTGACTTATGCAATTCCTCCTACATGCTTTGGACATATACATGTGTGCTCTTATGCATTTTTAGCCCACCTTGTTGAGAGTGACCCTTATCATCTTTAGTGTTTCATGATTTGTCAATTTCGTATGCCAAAAAGGGGGAGAAAGGTTCATGTTGCTATGAGATTAGATTTAGAGGGAGATGTTGCATTTATTAGTTGTGGGGGAGAAAGTTTCATGTTGCACATACACTATATTTCATTCGCACCTTTATGTACACTGAACTAATAAGCAATGAGGCTTTCAAGCCAAAATTGTGTGCTATTTGTTTGTCTAATTTCAGTGGACCGAGCGTATCAAGTATCAAGCGAAGATGGTCCACCAGATCATAGACAGTCCACTATGTAATTGATGTAATGATATTTTAACCATGAGCGTTATGTAGTGAGAGAGTAGTTTTGTCACACGAAAATGCCAAAGGGGGAGATTGTAAGGTTTATTTTGTATTGACAATTTTCGTGGACAAAATGTTTGATTGTAATCTAGAATAGGAATTCACCGATTAATCAGACGATACATGGTGATGGAGTCATCAAGCTTGGAACGCTCATATGACAGGTATAATATTATATCATGCATACATCTTCACACAATTAAGCACGACACTTAGTATGGATCGTAACGAAAAATGTAATTGTGCACATGTTGGTCGATCGATCGAGAGTATTGATCGATCGATCGAGTGGTCGATCGATCGAGACTGAGACAACTTCGATCTAGGTGCTCTCTGTTTGGACTGGATCGATCGAGCAATTGGATAGATCGATCGAACCCTTTTCGATCGATCGAGTATAGAACAACTTCGATCCAGGTTCTCTCTGTTTGAGTTAGATCGATCGAGTTTTGTGTATCGATCGATCGAGACCTTCTCGATCGATCGAGACGGCCTGTCGATCGATCGAGCCAGTATTATATTCCTACTCAAACTCTTTTTGTGTATTCGATCCATGTGTTACTTTTATCAATTTGACTCATTTAATGAGAAAGCAAAATTCTAGTATGAGTAGAAGTGTTAAGAAAGTAGAATCCTTGTGTGTGGAAATAGAGTCCTTATTTGCGTAGGATTGTTTTAATTGTGGAATCCTTGTATGAGTAGAATCCTTGTGTGAATAAAAGTGTTTTGGAAATAGAGTCCTTATTTGCGTAGGATTATTTTAATTGTGGAATCCTTGTATGAGTAGAATTCTTGTGAGAAATAAATGCTGATGTGAATAGAATCATTGTATGAGAAGAATTCTTTTGAGAACTAAATCCTGATATGAGTAGAGTTATAGTGAATTGCAAATCCTATTTGAGCTAGGATTGGACTCTATATAAGTGAAGGGATGTTTGTGCATAATCAATCAACTTGAGCATTTAGAATTATACAGCACTAATACTTTCTAGCATCTGAATTGTGCTTATTCTCTTCATCTATTGTTCTTAGGCTTTTTCATGTTTTATTCATATGCCTAATTGATTTGCATGATATTGAGCTTAATATTGAATGTTCTAGAGTTTGCTAGCTGATCCTGTTTTTACATCGCATGTTATTGAATCTGCTAGTTAGGATTGTTTATTGTTTGAATCCGCTCTAGGACACACATTGCACTTGTGTTTTTGTGCTAACGTTACAGGTGACAGGTTCGGTATTTCGTGTGACTCGAAATTACCGAAGGTGACGGGTTCGGTTGATCTTGTGTGACTCAAGTAGATCGGAACGTTGGTCCGGATCCAGACATCTAACTATTGGAGGCTGTGAAAGGAGCAAGCGGCTCGTAAGTAAATTACAGAAAGGGGGATCTATCTGCGACGGGTAGTTTCTGGACTCTATGGTTGTAATTGAACATTATTTTCATAGTGGATAGTTAGGTGGTCCGGTGGACCGGTGGTTTTCCTCTTAGGTCATTGTTGTGGCCTAGGTTGTTTCCACCTAAAAATATCGTGTGTCGTTTTATTATTCCGCATTTATCTTTACACGCGATTGCATGTCTGGCCGTTGTGATTAGATTATATAATATTTGTTGAAAATTGAAAATAACCTATTCACCCCCCTCTAGGCTTATTAGATCCGTAATTAAAAAACTTTTTCAATCATTCATCACCTTCATCTCCCTCATCCGTGGCTAAGAGAACCAAAATTTTTAAAAAATCACAACTATTGAAAAAAGAAGAAGAAGAAGAAGAAAAACAAAACTAAAACTAAGATCTCCAAGATTTGAGAGAGAAAAGTTCTCTCTATACAAAAGCAGTTGGGATTCTTGAAATATGGAATGTGCAAAAAGTTGAAAACATAAATGTGAGGTTTGTCACTAAAATTATCTTCAACCTAGAACAATTACATGTGACAATGTTAATATGTGCTCCCTTTTTAAATTTTCAAAATTTAAGTCATTGATAGCTAAGATTAAAATATTAATATGTTAATAAGACATTGATAACTAAAATTAAAATATTAAATTTTTTGGTTGTAGCTAAAAATAATATATTTTGGTAAATAATTTTTATAATAGACTATATTTAGTTTGACAAGGAAGCTATTGGAGAATTATGAATATAGCACTCGTATGAATAAATTGATACGACACGATCACTTATTTTATTGGATTAAACAATCCATACAAATTATTATACATAAGTCCAACTAAGAAGAGAGACACGGTAGAAGAATCATGAATATAATTCAATTATAAATAAATTCACTTAAATAATCATTTTATTTAATAGATAAAAAAATTTACACAAATTATAGTGCATAAGTGAGATTAAGAGGGGAGATAAAACTCTACTATTTATCATGTTTGGTAAATTAAAAAATTTTAAAAATATATATAAAATAAAATGATATCCTTTAATTCCTTGAAATGACAATAGTTTCATTGAAGTGGGAAAAAGAGAGATTCAATTTACTATAAAGGGCAATGGTGTAATTTTATTGTGCAACTAAAATTTACTTATCTTATATTTTATATATAATATATATGCTTTATTGGCAGTAGATAACCCAATAAATAACGTCACTAAGCTACATATACTAGATTATGGGTTAAAAAAATAAATATAATTGTACATAAAGATATCTCTAACGACAGCCTAAGATATTGGTCACTATTAATACTTTTAAATAATGTGTTAATTTAAGTTAATAGAGCGTAGCAACATTATTTCACCTTCTCCCAAGAAACTTTTCTCTGTTAAAATTTTTTCTTTTGACTTACATATCAACAACACATATAAATATATAATTATACAATAAATCTATGACTATAATCATAAATTTAAATATACAAGAAACTTTTACATCAACTCATACAAAAAAAAAACTTAATCAAAATTCTACGTGATCCCCAAAAAAAAAAAATCATACCTTTTCAAGGTCAAAAGAGAAAAATGAAGATCACGTGGCTACAGTTTCCAAGGTTCACGTTAACATCGCGTACATATTACAGTCTCGTCATTTTTAAGGGTAATATTATATACATAAAATTATAATATATATTAAAAAATATATTAGTTAATAATAAAATATAAATTTTAAAATATTGGATAAAAAAATAATGATGAATTTTTTTGTTAATAATAATTAATTCAATTATATAATATAAATTAAAATATGTATAAAATTTTGATAAAATTAATTGTTCTTATTTTTAATCTCTTATTTAGTTGCTTTTAAATGGGGAAAATATAAGAATAGAACGCTATCTTATATGTGGAATTATTATTTTTAGTTCATGCTAAAAAGACGTGCTCCATAAATTATTTATTATTTTTAAAATAAATAATAATATATTATTATAAGTTAATAAAATATAAAATTAATATAATTATTTAATATTTAATAATAATAATAATAATTAATAAAATTAATAAAAAAAATATACTTCATAAAAATTAATATTACCGGAAAAAAGAATACTTAGCTTTTCACTTAGCGTTTGCTTTTGCTTTTATATAACTACGGTTTAAAATATTAATATTTATAAAAATAACGAAATTTTAATTTTATAAAAATATTAAAAATATTATTGCTATTGTTAAAAATTTTGTATTTTTTTATTTATTGAAATTGTAACATAATTATAGAATTTCTTTGTAAAATTTTATAAAACATTAAAATAATTAATTATTTATATTTTCAAACTAAATTTTTATTTGATACATATATTTATAAATACATGTGATGTTTACTTTAATCAATAAGCCAATTAATTAATTTAAAATAGCAACAACAAAAAAGTAATTAAAATGTAAAATGATTATTTAATATAATATTATAATATTATTATAAATGAATAAATCTTGACAATACATAATACAATTTAAATTATAAAAGATTAAAAAAAAATATAGGTAAAATAACAAAGTAAATAATGTGATAAAAATAAAAAAATAAAAAAAGTATCAATCGAATGCATAAATAATTGATTTTAATTTTAATTTTTTAGTAAAAAAATTTATATTTATTTTTTTTAAATTAAAAAATATATATTTATTTACGTTATAAAAAAATGAACAAATATTATTTTTTTAATGGTTGTTAAAAATGACATTTTATATATGAAGAGAGGTTATATTATACAATTAAACTAAAAAGTATAAATATATATATTCAAATAAAAATAAATTGGTTGAAAATAGAGGACTACAAATAGATAAATTTAAAGATAAATTCTTAAGAAATTAAAAATATAAAATAAAATGTTTAATACAATGATATTTTTCGATATTTTTTGACATTTTATTAATAATTTTATGACAATGTTCATAGTATCTGCAATACTCAGGGGCAGAGCCAGAAAATAATGGGTAGGGGAGCTGATATTTTTTTTTTTTTTTTATACAAAGTAAAAAAATAGTAAGAGTTATAATAGATTATACTTAATTCAATACTAAATTTTTTATATCATATTATAATAAAAATATAGAATTAGAGCTCAAAAAATATAAAGTTATTAGAGCTCAAAAATATAAAGTTAACACATTATAATTAACTTATAATAAAAACTAAACAAAAATATAATAAGTTAATAATTATTAGTATTATTCATGAATAAAATAAATATATTAACTAAAAAATATAAGAAAAAAGAAAGCTCAATTAAACACACCAAAATTTATAGTTGTTAAGAATAAAATAAAAATATAAAAAGTAAAATATGATTGAAAAATTACCAAAAATAACACCCATAAAACTTGTAATAACAAAACTAGCACCCATATAATATTGAACAGGTCTAAATTATCGTCGTTCAATTTTAATTGAACGGGTGTTCAAAGAAAAATGAAATATTAATCATTTTTTTAATAGTAGAAATATAAGTTTGAACACAAGGGGTGTTAGTTTTATTATTATAAGTTTCAAGGGGTGTTATTTTTGTTGTTTTTCCAATATGATTTAGAATTTTAATTTTGAGACAATATTTAAAAATATATGTTTATAAATAATATAACACTGACCAATAATAACAAAAATAATAAATTTTTTATATAAAAATATTTTAAATAAATTTCAAAATATTATTAAAATAAAATGTCAAATAATATAATACTAGATAAAGTTAAAATTTTATTTGAAATTAAATATAATAAATATAAACTTAAAAATTTTAATATGAAGTTTATCATATACTTATTTTTTTTAATTTTATTTTTATAATATTGAGTTTAAAGTTAAATATTAGAACTTTTTTTTGGATTATCACATTTAAAAAAAAAATTCACATAACTACAATTTTATTTTTATTACTAATAGTTACTAAATATATGCAAAAATATATATATATTTAACTATTTTATTTACAATTCATATCATTTTTATTTACGTATTTATTAAATATTGTTAATATATTCCAAAATATGTACATAAAAATTATACACAATATATTATTACAAATAAAATATTTATTTAATGCTAAAAATATACACATAATTAATTTTTTGTAAAAAAATTGGCTGATACTGCAACCCTACCTAGCCTCCACCATCCTCCGCCCTGGCAATACTTTAGCCTCTCTTTTTTTTTTTTTTTTTACATTGACTTGATAATTACATTTTATTGACAATGTCATAACATTTTTTTTTTATTTCTATTAAAAAATATAATATTACATATAGATATTGAGTTGGCCAAAATTTTGATAATGCTACGATAATGTTAATGTTGTGTAGGATATTTTCAACCAGTGGCTGGCTTTAAACGCGTTTCAGGAAAAAAGAAACAAGTACTAAAAAGAAACAAGTATTTTTTTATAAATTTTAATTAATATATCTAAATTTTTATGGAGTATTTAATTTAAAAAATTAAGTACACTTAAAATTTTAAATTTTATAAAAATTATTAAAAATCTTAATTCTATATACCTCTATTAATTTTTTTCTGACAATTACGATAATACCATAGTTACCCGAAACGCGTGAACAACAAGCTGACCGGACCCTACCCATAGACTGGAACGTGGGTACGATAGTTCACAATATATCACATTCTCGATAATTTTTCAATGAACGCGTGTTCTTAAATATCTCGCCTGATTTCTAATGGCCACGTGTCTTGTCATATTTCACTTGAATGTTTCTAATGGAAATTGATGCAATGACAAATACTTTTTAAATAAATAGTGAATTTAAAATAAGAATTTTAAATATTTAATTGAAAAAAAATGTTAAAGGATCGTATAAATTAGGGGTGATAATTTCTGACACGATATAATAGTACGATTCGAACATAACACGATACGAAATTTTTTTTAATAAGAATTGATCAATAATGTTTTTATGTTCTTAAAGGTTTAGTTATTTTTTACTATTATAAAACACACAAAAAATTCAAGTAAATTTTTTAATGTATCAACCAACACGAAAATACGACACAAATAATACGAACAAACACGACACAAATACTAATAAACACGATATGAACATAACTAACACAACACGATTGACACCCCTAATATAAACTGTCTCCCAAAACTTCAGAACAAAATAGCACCTCAAGTTGGGAAAAAGAACATTTAAATGTACATTATAAAATTATTTTAAAAAATTAAAAAATATTTTATTTTTGTATAATTCAACTATATATTATAATATAAATAACATTAATAGAAAAAAATGTATAAATTTATGTTACCTGAATTAGTATGGGATAAAGGATGATAAGGTGACATTTTTATATTTAGTTTTTTTGGGGTCCATAAATCATCATAGGAGAGAATGATCGTGACTATTTTGCCCGCACATATTTCTCTAAATTATTGAAAATTAATAATCATACTTGTATTAGGTATATATCTTAAGTTATTGAATGTGATGACTTAACAGTTGGGTATTAAAAATTAACGATTTAACAAAAGGAGCTATGTATCATTTAGAACTCAAATCGTTGATTTTTTAATTGAACGGTCACCCACACGTTTCAAATTTAACAAGTTTAATTTTCCAATTCAACTACCCAAATTATGTTACTTAGTAATTTTTTGATATGATTATTTTGTATTTAAAAAAAAGAAAAAAATTATGCGCCATCAATGTATAGTCTAGTTTGTACTCGAGCCTCAATATGAGTTAAGGTTTGCTAGAAATATAAATAAATAAAGTAATGATGTATTGGTATGTAGGAAGAAAAAAAAAAACAAAAAAAGAATTACGAATTTATCCTGTAATAATTAGAATTATGTTATACCATATAGCAAACTAACTTTACAGACGCTTAAATTTATAGTTTTTAATAAAAATTTAATATATAACATATTATAATTAGTACGAATAAAAATTTATATAGAATTAACATTTTTCATACAGACAAAGACATCCGGTACAACTGGTCAAATAAATTAGTCACTCTGTATCACGTTAACAAATTGACTCCTCTTTTAATTTTTTATAATAATTAATAAATAATAACTTGATTCCTCTTTATAATTTATAATAATTAATAAATGTGAATAAATTGTATTTATTGATGAAAAATAATCAGTCATCAACACAGGTAAAAGTAAGAAGCTAATTAGTTATATAATATTTTAAATTTATATGATAAGGGATAAAAAGTGTAAACTATTTCAAAAGAAAAAAAAAATTATATGAATTATTCTATTTTATTAATTAATAACAATAATAATAAGTCAATTTTAATAAGGGAGCAAAGGTCTATTTTAAAATTCTTTTTAGGGCAGTGAATTTTAATAGCTTTTTTATTATTATTATTTTATAAAAAGAAGTATTTCAATTTAATAGTTATATTTTACATTATTTTAGTTCTTTTATTTTATAAAAATAATATTATTAATCATTTTTTTACTACGTAAGATTTACAAATCTTTGTTAATTATTTTTAAGGCTTTATAAAAATAATTTATTGTAACAATTTATTAGTTTAATTATAATTTATTTTAAGCATTGGATTTGTTTTACATATTTTATATTAATTTTTTTGTTTTTCTCTTTAACGAGAATATTAATTTTATTAATTATTCTTTATAATATTTTAGATAATTTATTTCTCTTATTGTATTAGGTTCGATAAATCTAATTTTAAAATTTATGTAAATTCTTTACTTGCTTTGGTATTAAAATTTTATGCAGCATTTTAATTTTAATAGTTTTCAATATCTAAGTAAATAAATTTTTTTAATTTTTTTTCATTTTTAAACTTGTATTGACATAAAATTTATAATATGTACAAATAAAATTTTAGAAGTATTTTTTAGTAGAGATATTTTTGATGTTTTCTTAAAAAAAAAAAAGATTTGTACTATCATTTTTTTATAATAAGAGAATTTTCGCTGTCATTTTTTCATAAGAAAATGATATAAATATTGTAAAAAATAGGGAGATAACTAAACTCTAAACTGTTTATTTTAAAAAAAATATATGTGATATTTAAAATATTTTTTCCTTTATAATACTTCCATAAATATTAACAATGAATTTCATATAAAAGTTACATTTTAGTGATGTGAGTTGTATAAACTTTATATAGAATATAAATAATATGAGTTATCTATTTTTAAAATATTAACTTAAAAAAAATTAAGTTTTATTCTACTTATAAATATTATATTAGTATTATTATTTAGTAATATATGTCATTATTTTTATACTCAAATATTTTCCTTTAAACTATAAATCATTTGATCAAATATTTTGTAATTTTAACCTATTTTTTTATATTTTAAATCTATTAGGTCATTTATCTTCTTCTTTTTAAAGCCCATGTTTTTTTTTCTTTGCAATGAGACCCTTAGATTATTTTGGATACCAATTGAACTTTGATACAATATAAAATTTTATAATTATAAGTATTTTAATTTTAAAATGTTAATCTAATTAATAAATATACTTACTTTTAAATATATTTTTATTATATTATCTTTTATTAACGTAAAACATTCATTTTTTTTTTAACATTTACTTTCAAAATATAGGTCATTTTACTTTTTTGTACGGCAAACCATTAGTCTTTTTTTCTTTTAATAAGCGAGATTATTAGTTTTTTTTAATAATATCTAAATTTATATAATATATAAATAATATGAATTATTTATTTATAAAAGATTAATCTAAAAAAAAATTAAATATTATATTACTTATAAATTACATTAATATCATTATTTAATAATATTATATATTATTTTTATACTCTAACAAGTGAGGCCATAGTCCTTTCAATCCACTCCTTTAGTCAATATGTGTTAATATTTGATAGAATGTTAAATTCATAATGTAAAAATATTAAAGTATTTGTAAGATTATTTATTAATAATATTTTAATTATATTTGTGATATACATCGATGCATATATCATTATAAAAAATTTACTGAAAAATAACGTTTATAAACTCAATAAAACTTATAACCATAAAATAGTACTCAACTCATATAATTTTACTACAAAAATAAAGTTCAAAGCAAATATTTTATATAAAATGATGGTGAATTTGAGACAATTTAATTTAAACTCTATTTAGTTAGATTTATTTATTTATTATGTTTTTATTAGTAGATTTATTTATTGTTAAACTCTAACAAGTTAAATCTTAATAGGTATTATTAAAATGTTATTTTTGATATAAGTATTATTTGACGTAATTTTTTTAATTATTTAATTTCCTTTTGTTAAACACCCGATATTTCCTTTTTCCTTGTAAATCCTTACGGTCTTACCTAAGAACCACTTTATAGTTCGCAAGAGTGGTACGATGAAGACATAGGACACTGTTATTATCTTTTCTTTTTTACTTTAATTTGCCTTTGATTACACTCAAATTAGGTCCACAATGCTAATCTATTGTTATTTGCTTTAAATCTTCATCGAGCTTTTTCAATTACCTCAAAACTTTTATTTTTTTATCGATATATTTTTTTTTTGCTAGTGATTTTTTTATCGATAAATTACCTCAAACTTGACAAATAATTTTTTTTTTACTCCTTAATAACTTTTGGACCCCACAACAGCGTTTCAAAGAACCTTAAAGGAAAAAAGAAAACTCGCTTTAATTATTTTTTTTTACTTTTATCTTGATACTAGGTATGGAGCGCTCATAATGATATTAACGTAATTATGTTTGTTATTATTATAAATATATAAATTATGAATTATATTTATATAATTAATTATATTTTAGTGTTATTATTATTGAATAAATTTTTCATTAATAAATTTTTTTTGTTAAAATAATAATAAAAATTGTTGCAATATCTCTACCTATAATATTTTTAAAAAAATTCATAATATTTGTTAATTATGATAAAAAATAATCTAAATAAAATTTATTAAAAATAATTGAATTTTTCTTGTAGTCTTAGGTTAAATACATGTTTAAATATGTTAAAATACATTATTAAATAAAGGCATATTTGATAATTTTTATAAAAATTTGGAAGGAATAGAAAAAAAAAGTTAAAAATGATTATGATTGGAAATCAAAATAATTGAAATTATATTTCTTATAAGTTGTGATATTTATAAAATTGTGAAATCAGCATAAAAATTATTGTTTTAATAAAATTTGTGTTAGTGCAATAATAATTATTTGAAAAATATAAATAAATAAATTAAAATATATAAAAAATCAAAATTCATAAAACGTCAAAATAATTGAAATATTTAGCATTAAATGATATATACACTCAAAATTAAATAATATATGTTACATAAAAGGTTAATGATATTTACACTTTTTTTTCATAATAAATTGTAGATAACATTTATCTGTTTCATCCATAAAATTTTGTTATATAAAATACCAATATTTGAACATGTAAATTATTATAAATTTGATTTATTATTATTTTTATTTTTGTTATTATATGTATAATTTTAACTATTTATTTTAACACATTTCTTGTCACATGTTAACATAAATTATTATATATAAAATATGAAAATATTTATCAATTTTTGTGACTCAATGATATATACTATTAGTATATGTAAGATATTAATAAATTTAAAATAAAAAAAATATTGAAAACGAAGATAAGAAATAAAATAAAACAAAAAAGGAAAAAAAAAAAAAAAAAGTTGGGTAATTTAAGCTACTTTTAATATACCGGGATTTAATGATGCATTAATGTGAAGCACATATCCCATAATATGATTATGAAAAATTGAGAAAATGTATTATATTTAGCATTATTATTATTAAATAATGTTATCATTAATAAATTAATATTATATCAATATTATCACCCAAAATTATTATTTAGTTTTGGATAAGTTATATTGTTGATCCAAATTAAAATTGACGATAGTGCTTCAAGACAGAATTTTTTTTTTTTTTTTTTTTTTGTATTTTTACCTATTACTATATTTTCTTTTGACATGTACCAATATTTCAACTTGGCCAAGAATGATTAATATTTTTTTTATAATTATAGTGAAAAAGAATGTTAAAAACTCACAAATTTATATATATTTTTTCATATTTAAATAATTTTTAAAAAGTAAAAATTACTCATAATTAGTGTGATTAGAAACTTATTTGCGTCCAACATTTCTCTTTGTTGAAATATCAAATAGTAACACGAATCCTCAACAACTTTGTTGAGTTTGTTTTTTTTTTTTATTATTATTATTATTATTTCAAATGGAAAGAAATTTATCAAATCACATGAACAATAACAATTAAGTTTAGGGTTATATTGTCATGACCTCCTATTTATTAAAAATTTGATATGACCCCCTCCATTTAATTTTTTTACATATTATGACAAAAATGCCCTTAATAACCCCTCAGTTTGACGACTGTCCAACTCACCTCAACAGAGTTGGACATGTGTCCAACTGAAAACCAGAGGAGTATATTTTAGAGGACATATGTCCACTCGCCGGAGCTCAGTTGGACAACTGTCCAACTGATGAAATTTTGACCGGCTGGCGACCCCACTCGCCGAAGCCGAGTTGGACACATGTCCAACTAGACTGCCCAGAATAACCCCTCAGTTGGACGTATGTCCAACTCACCTCAACATGTCCAACTGAAAACCAGAGGAGTATATTTTAGAGGACACATATGTCCACTCGCCGGAGCTCCCGAAGCTCAGTTGGACATATGTCCAACTACGTCCAACTTAAAATTAGAGAGCTTATTTCAACAGAATTGGACGCACGTCCAACTAAAAATAGCTTATTTCAAGAGAGTTGGACGTACGTTCAGGAGCATTTGTCACAGCTTCAGAAACAATCCTATACTTTCCACTTCCATCAGCAGCCACTACCACATCAGGTGTCACACTTGAAGCTTGCAAAAGCTTTCTGTCTCCAGCAGACAACCACTTAGGCCAACCCCTTTCATCCAGATCTGGCAAATCATGATCTAAATCTTCTTTAAGCTTCTACTATTCAATACCTTACTCTCATAGTTAGCTATATCATTATCAGTCATATTCTTAATCATAGCTAAAGTATTACTACACATTTTTTCGACATGAATTTCACCTTTAACCAAAACTTTTCTAACTTTTTTATCAGCCTCGTCATGTGAGAACCCATCTAAACAAGTCTCTTGGTTGGTAATGGCTGAACTAATTAGTGTCTTCAGATCATCAGCATGTTGAGAAAGAGATTTCTTATTTGGGTAATCGTGAAGATCCTTTACGGCTTCGTGAAGTTCATCGAGAGTCTCATCGATGGTTTCTAAACAATCATGGAGAGCTGTTTTCTCACGCTTGGTGAGACCTGCTCTGTTTTTTATGAGTTTTTCAATTGAGAAGAAGTTGTGTTTAACAGCTGTGATTGTGATGTTCAATGAAAGTTCAATAATGTCCTTTTGGGTGGTGATTTTTTTGGAAGAAGATTCAGGAGCTGTGGCTATAGTGGAGTAGCATAAATCTGGGTACAGAGTGTTACTACATGAGTTTTTGACTATGGTGTGCGTAGCTGAGGGTAGAAAGAAAAGGCTAGATGTGGAATTTTAAAAAGATATAGCAACTAGGGGTTATCATAGAATATAGTTAATGAAAGGAGTCTATCATAGCCTATTTCCCTTAAGTTTATTGTTAACGAAAACATGTTAAAAATTTAAGATTCCAATTTTAGTCGTAATTGCATGAGTATAAATTATATTTAAAAATAATTTTCTTTTGCTATGAAAATACATGTATAATTATTGAGTATTTATTGGTTATAAAATTTAAATTCAGAAAGGGGAAAAAGCACAACTAAAATCCGTCATATACAAAGGGTAAATATATTTTCACAATTTTAAACGTTGACAAGCAACAACATATTAATTGTATACTTTTATCTTTAATTAATTAGATCTAGTGCCAAAATTGAGATTAAATATAACAATTATAAATTGATTTAGGGCAACAAAGCCACGGTACCAATATAAAAGTTAGGGACAAATGCACCTTAGTTATATCTATTAGAATAGTTTAGCAATTTAGTGTTTTTTTTTTATAGCAATTTAGTCTTCTTCTTCTTCATTTTTTTTTTTTTTTGAAAAAAATGACAACACAATGAAAATAATCAAAATTTAAAATTTTCAATTTATTTTATTTTTTATTAATCATTATTGTCTAATTTTATATATAATATATAAAATTAATAACTCAATTATATTTGAAAAGACATGAAAAAATAATAATTCAATTGCAAAAAAAAAAATATAACAAGGAAACTAAAATGCATTTTCTAACATAAGAAGATCATCTACCTTAAAAGTTATAATATGGACTTTCCCTACACTGCCAACTCAACAAAAAATAACAAAAAAGATAGTTATAAATTTTAAATGATACGATAAATATTGATTAAATAGTACTATTAAATTTATAAAATTATATTAAATGAAATTTTATTAAATTAATTGTATCTGTTATATTTTTATAATACATAATATTATTCGAGATAATAAGATAATTTTAAGATAATTTAGTAATAAAGGATCAGTTAAATGTTCTTTAAAGTCGTGATAAGAAATACATTATTCACAATTAAAGGATTCACAGGTTGTACATGTGATGTGCGCTATTTGACACGAGATTCACAAAAGCGTCGTGTCTGTTTTTGTCAGAGACATTTTTTTAATTATCAAAAATAAAAATAAAAATTATTCAAAAATTACTGCTTTTCGATTCTAATAATATAACTTAAAAATTATCTGTATTCAAAAATAAAATAAAAAATAGTTTAAAAAAATAATTTAGTATATTTGATCAAATTTTTAAGTTATAATTTTTAAAAATAAAATGAACTGCAAAACAAAAAATTGAGAACCCTTCTCACATATTTTATTGTTTTAAAAAACATATAGAAACACGAAAACCACTAATTTTTGAAAGGCGGAGAATAATACAGTTGGTATTAACTTTATTTGTCCTTCTTACTTTGCTAGTACTATTACTGTTTTGAAGACTTAAGAGTCATAGAGATTTAAAAATAAAATAAACAAATAATGTGTAGCAACTTTTTTCTTTTATGTATGAACAAAAAAAAAATAACGAGGGGCACAATTGTCTTTTATTAAAAAATTATACAAAAATTTCATAATTATTGCATCATAAATTAATAATTTTATTATTATAAAAATAAATATATTTAATCTCATAATTATTAAAAATAAGTAAATAAATTTTATAATTATTTAAATTAATGAACTTTAATGTTAGGAATAAAGTACATTTTTTATAATAAAATTTATAATTTTTATAAATAATAAAATTAAAATTATCTAATCATAAATTAAAAAATTAAATTACATATTTTTACATAATAACAAAATTATTAAGCTTTTTTCAACAAAAAAGCACTCGCACACACGGTATATTACTTTTCTAATTTAAATTTAAATTTGAATTTTTTATTATTATTTTTAAATTATATTAAAATTTTATAACAATAAAAATAATATTATTTTTTAAATTACAAAAATTTCATATTAATTATTTTTTTATCATTATTATAAAATTAAGTTTTAATTACACTGTAATAATTTGACAAAAAAAAAAAGATATTAACATAGACTAAAAATATATTTTTCTATAAAAAAATATATTTTAAAAACAATTTGACCAAAACAACGTGACATTCATTTTTTTCTATTTTTGGTTTTTTAAAACAGAATTTTAAAATGTTAGTCAAATACTTCATTATTTTTTAAAATAATTAAAAATTATTTTCTAATCGTCCAACTAAACATGCCATAAATTTCCTAGGAAATTATAACCGTAGTTTATTAAACCGCACGAAGTAATTGTGGAAAATAAAGTAATTAAGGACTAGTGTTTTGAGCTTCAGGTGCTGCACACAAACAAGCAAAAAACACGTACAAAATCTTTGCAACATCCTCTTTTCAACACCGTCCAGCCAGGTACTCTATCTGAGTAGTTAATCTTTCAATCCAGAACGAAGCTCACTCAGATAAAACAAGCTCCAATTTATGTTAGTTTAGGATTTTAGAGAGCCCAAGTGAGAACAGAGTGAACGAAAACCCATTTCAGATTTCATTCTTAGCCTTCTTCTTTCCTTCTTGGTTTCTTCATTTTTTTAGTGTGTTTTGTTCCCTCGTTTTACTGTGTTGTTCTTTGTTAAATAAACTGATTGTTTGTTTTCGTGGAAGAAAAAACCTTTTTTTTCCTGTCAGTTAAATTGTTAATTTCCCGGATATGTTTACAGTATCCATGACACTTCTTCCTTTGATGCCTTATTCAATCGTTTGCTGTTAATCCCATTTTGGTATCCAAAACTGTTGCGTATCTTTTCTCAGTCCTTGTGGGTTTTTTTTTCATGGGTTCTCTTTGTTACTACTTAGATATGGAAACTCAGAGATCTATATTTTTTGTCATGTCGGGGGTTTATAATTTCAATAAACTATAGGATTTTAGCTTTGAGGCGAAACAAAACTGGAATTTCATTTTCATAGGTGTGAAGGTGTTTTCGGTAGATACGTGATCTGGGTATTGAAGTCCTGATAATTTTTTGGTGGGTATTTGTAGATTCTTAAAATCAACAATGAAGATTGAGGTGGGTTTGGGAGGTGGGAGTTGGAACGACGAAGACAAAGCCATGATTGCTGCTGTGTTGGGGACTCGAGCTTTCGATTACTTGATATCGAGCTCGGTTACGAACGAGAACGTGTTAATGGCTATAGGGAGCGATGAGAATCTACAGAATAAGCTCTCAGATCTTGTGGAGCGTCCAAACGCATCGAATTTCAGCTGGAACTATGCGATTTTCTGGCAAATTTCGAGGTCTAAATCAGGAGATTGTGTTTTGGTTTGGGGAGATGGGTCTTGTAGAGAGCCTAAGGAGGAAGAAGAGTCGGAAGCCACAAGAGTTCTCAATCTTCCTCTTGAAGTTGAGACCCAACAAACTATGAAGAAGAGGGTACTTCAGAAATTGCACAAGTTGTTTGGGGGTTTGGATGAGGATAACTACGCTATTGGTTTGGATAGAGTTACTGATACTGAGATGTTCTTTTTGGCATCTATGTATTTTTCATTTCCTCAAGGGCAAGGTGGTCCAGGTAAGTGTTATGCTTCAGGAAAGCACTTGTGGATTTCTAATGCTTTAAAATCGTCAATTGATTATTGTGTTAGATCATTTCTTGCACAATCTGCTGGGATACAGACTATTGTTTTAGTTCCAACTGATGTTGGAGTTCTTGAGTTTGGTTCAGTTAGAGCTATTGGTGAAAGCTTAGAATTGGTACAGTCTATAAGGTCATTATTTTCAACAAAGGGATCAGTTATGAGCCTCGAACCGATGGCACCATTTTCGGTCATAGGCGAGAAGAGAGGAGACAACGGTCATCTGCTGAATTCTGAAACTGTTGAAAGAGGGGAGAGAGTTCCCAAGATTTTCGGGCAGGATCTGAACTCAGGGAACCCTGTTCGGCCTCCTTACAGGGAGAAACTTGCTATTAGAAAGATGGAAGAGAGGCCATCGTGGGATGCCTATTCGAATGGGAATAAAATATCTTTTTCAAGTCCTCGAAACGGTATTCATGGTTCTAACTGGGCACATATTCATGGTTTGAAACAGGGGAATTCAACTGAAATTTATGCCACTCAAAGCCCTGGGAATAAAATACCGGAGCTTGTTAATGGAATTAGAGAAGATTTTCTTCTTAATCATTACCAGCCACAGAAGCAGGTTCAAATGCAGATTGATTTCTCAGGAGCTACTTCAAGACCTTCTGTCGTTTCCATGCCAGTTAATCCTGATTCTGAACATTCAGATGCTGAAGCTTCATGCAAGGAAGAACGAACTAGCACTTGTGATGATAAGAGGCCAAGAAAACGGGGTAGGAAGCCTGCAAATGGAAGAGAAGAGCCCCTCAATCATGTGGAAGCAGAGAGGCAGCGGCGTGAAAAGCTTAACCAGCGGTTTTATGCTCTACGAGCTGTAGTGCCAAATATATCCAAGATGGACAAGGCCTCTCTGTTGGGAGATGCCATTGCATACATTAATGAACTTCAGGCTAAGCTTCAAGTCATGGAAGCTGAGAGGGACAAACTTGGAAGCATTTCCCTAGATGGAGCAACTCCTGACGTTAACACAATCTCAGAAAATCAGAACCACGCACTTGATGTCGATATCCAAGCCACCAATGATGAGGTTATTGTCAAGGCAATCTGTCCTATTGACTCACATCCAGCTTCAAGAGTTATTCGTGCATTCAAGGAATCACAAATGAGTATAGTTGAGTCAAAACTTGATGCTGCTGATGATACCGTGTTTCATACATTTGTAATCAAGCCTCAAGGATCTGAGCAGCTAACAAAGGAAAAGTTGATCGCATCAATCTCTAAGGAGTCCAACTCCTTACATGTATTATCTTCGGTTGAATATCATACAAATTGCAATCAACATAGTCCATAGATATTTTGAGAATAACTCTACAGTTTCTTCAGATGTTTTGATATACAAGCTGGAAAAATCCTTAAAGGAATAGCTAGTCCAGCTCAAAGTAGAAAAAAATAACTATCTAATGATCAAGCAGGGCAGCAAATTTACTGTGATTGTTTATAGCATACATATTAACTCAAAAGTATTCATGCAAGGTGGAATATATTTGCAAGTTTCACCAACTCTATCTTTGGTAGTTGTCAAGAAGCTGTAAGTTTCCTTCAATTTTTGTTCTTTTTCCTTTCTAGTTTTTTGCAAAGTTGACAATGTTATTAGTAAATTATTAATTCCAATAGTGGTAGCCATATATATATATTTACATATATATTAGTTATCAATTGTACTATCTGAAGAAAAATCTTATATTGGATTATGATCATATGAAGAATTAAACTAATGATTGTTATATCATATGCTTTTCCTACTTTTAGTTCATGAATGGGAAATTATGGTAAATTTGTTGAAATTGGACTGTTTATTTGGTGACAAGTTCACATTTTTCTTGCCAAGTAAACAAAAAGATTCACATCTTTGTTGTGTTAACCCCAACTACTACAACTAGTCACAAGTTGGTAGCAGCATGCTTATCATGTGGACAGCTAGAAGCTGCTGTTAATTTGGGTATTGATGGTGACAATCAAGTGTGGTTTTCTTCTCATGGAACGACCCATTAAATGCATTAGTTAAACTTATTTTTTACTTTTTGTTTGGTCTAATTCTCTTCAAGACGAAAAAAATATAAAATAAAAACTTTCTGTGTAGTTGCCGAAAAAGATTCGAAACTCTTATTAATTTCATTTTTTATAAAATTTAAAGTGAGGTTCCAATTTTTTTTGAAGTTATATTCTATGGGTAGTTTGTAACTCATAACATGCGATTACCTTACTGATCTTAGGATAAAATGTCAATGTAGAAAAAGAACACGTGCGATTTATGTGGGCATTTTAACACATTTTTTAGCTAAAATAGAATATAAATGAACCATTTTATGAAGTTTGAGAAGTGAAACATTTGAGTTCAACTTATAGCGTCTTTTATGTTAATTACAACAAAGCAAAATAGGAGTGGTAAAAAAGATAAAGAAGGGAGTTGTTAACATAACTGTACAGTTCGAGAGAGGAAAAAAAAATTGTTGCCAATGATAATAGTAAAAAGTGATCAATAGAAACAAAGTCAAAAAGGCCACAGTAAAGGAATCTTTAACATGCAAAATTGGGTCCATGGATGTCAACATTAGACCCCTGAAGATAAATTTATTTATTCAGATATTTTAACACTTTTTTATAAGACTATATTTAAAATGCTTTAAAATGGATTGCTTGTGCATTGGAACAAGTCATGTGGTGCATGTGTTTTCTTTGAATGAACACATAATTAGACTAGCTGGAGCAAGAAATGGGGATAGGTACGCTATTGGGACCCTCAATCCAACAATTGTCACCCTTTTGGCCTTGAAGAACACCTTGAAGGACATTATTGAAAATTTAAGAAAATGAACAAAGCAAAAGCTAAATTTTCAACACTTGCTTACAAGTAAAGGCTAAAAATTGAAGAAAATAAGTATAGGAATGCTAAATGGTGCCTTACTTTAAACATTGCTTATGAGTCAATATTTTACATATTCTTGTGTGGTTGTCAACTAAAATGAATTCCAGTGAAACTCTGTAATTGAACTATGAAGCAGCTGCACTCTACAACTAGATAGCTACTCTACAGCTCCATCGACCATGTTAACCACAGTTGCAGGCATAGATACATTGAGCTCGTCTCTCCTCTCAATTATTCCCCGATGAGCTTTCTTATTCCAACAATGCTGAGAAAGGTGTCCTTTTCTGCCACAATAGTCACAAAAAATGTTCTGTGCTTTCATCGAACCCTTCTTTGGTAAGAGTTTTCCGTTTGTTTGATGGCCTATGGTAGTAGGCATTCTTGGTTTCTCCTGGTTCCGTAACTGTTCTTCAACAGTTAAACGATGCATTAGCGTTGGAAACGGAAGATATTCCTCGCACATCAGTTTGATGCTGACAGCCTTCCAAGATGGAGGAAGCTTGGAGATGATAACACTAACATGAAATTTCTCCTCAATCGTCATTCCAGATGCGACAACAGAATCAGCAATATTATTAATGTCTTGAACTTGTTCCACAATTGATCTTTCCTCTACCATCTGATATTCCATGTATTTTTTAACTTGTGATCTCTTTGTTTTGAACTCTTCACAAAGATTAACTAATTTGAGCTCCTCCCATAGCTCTTTGGCTGTACTGGTCTTCTTTGAGTACAGATGATACAACTGATCAGATAGAGAGTTCAAGACGTTGTGACGACAAATGTAATCATCATTTTTCCACTTCTGTTCTGTAGCCTTCGCTAAACTGTTTACTTTTGTACTTGCTTCAGGATAGAGAGAAGTACTTGGACAAGGTTCGACAAGCACATATGCAATGTTTAATTGCTTTAACAAAATCTCCATCTGCTGCACCCAATCATGGTAATTCTTCCCATCAAAACGGTTGATCTCAATGGGTACAAGTTCTTGTGGTGGAACATCAGCCAGTGCATTAGGCGCATCTTCATTGTGTTTTTTTTCTTCACTTTGTTTACCTCCACATTGGGATCTGCATCATAATTGTTTGGTTTTTCTGTGTCAGTAAATCAACCAGCAATAAGTTTTCCAGAAAAAAAAAGTACCTTTTCAAGCTTGGTGTTTGGAATACTGAAGATAGATAGAAGAGTGGTGGTCATGAATGTAGTTCCATTTAAGTTATTATAAGCATTCAAAGCAACAAGTCCGATGAAAGCTGTTTAAGTTTTCTTCTAAGTTCTAACATACAATTTTGGCAATTTTTTTCCACACTTTGGAACAAAGTGATTCTGAACATCAACACTAGTATTCTTTACCTCAACTTTGATTCCATCTTCTTTATGGCTTCCTCTATTGCAGGGACATTCTTTTTGAAGGCAGACCACTGCTGAGTTGTCATGCTAATCCCTAAAAACAAAGCACCATACGCATCTTGGCATCAATAAACATTATCCAACTAAGACCATTGAAAATAGAGTAACAATCATCCAGTGCCAAAGTAATGAATAAGCTTTCTAAAAACTTTCTCATATTGCAAGTAAGCATCAAGTGAAAATCATTAACTTGGTCCAGTTCAAAACACAAAAGCAGATTATAACAGCTTTAAATAATGAAAGACAGAGAGTGCCACTAACATTATTACCTTTGGTAGAAGGGAATTGCTGCCCATCTTTTCCATAAAATTCCCTAATTGTCACCAAAGGTATTCCTCTGAAATCTTGAACAAGTACACTCCTTTTCCGTGAAAGCTAAGCCAGACAAGAAAATCTGAGTAAGAGCAATATCTAGGGACGGTTTTGAAAACAAAAGACATAATCTGTGCAAAACACAGTAAAATTTATTACCAATTTCGAAATTGACTAATAAATTGAACTAACCCAAATCAATAAAGCTAGGGTAGTTCAATGCAAAACACAAAGCCTAATATTCATATACACAAACCTAAAATTTCCTCTCCTTTTTTCTTTGTTATCGAAGAAGCTCTTACCTTGCATATAAGGCGGTCCTCATCCTTTACCTTCAGCTCCTGTTGTTCTTCATGAACCACGTCTTTGGCCTCTGTGGCGGAAGAAAGTAGAAACTTGTCCACCACGCTCCTTACGAAGCTCTTATGCTCCGAGTTAGAGAGATCGAAACCGAGTCTCTCTGAGGCAGTAATTAGAACCTTGAACACAGTTATCTCTTCCAAATTTGCATTTTTCAGAATGTCTAACACTGTTTCCTCGATTTTCTGACGAGTTTCGAGGTCCATTGGCAGATACAAAAGTTTGAAACTTTGAAGACGAAGCTGGTGAAAAGGTTTCTAATCCATTGGATGTGTAGTGTTAAAATTCCCCGGAAAATTAAAAGAAATTAAGGGAATATTCATTATGGAGTTCCTACTGGCGGCGTGGTGAGTGCAGCATGAAGGTGGCTGGCTCTCTCCGAACCTTTTTTGTTTTTAACGAAACCTTTGCATCTGCCAAATTGAAAGGGGAAAAAAAAAAGATGATTGAATTTAATCGAATCCAAATCCAATAAAAAAGCATCTCTAGGTTTGAGAATTCAAAAAACAAAATAACAAAATCGAAGGTTCTACCGAGATTTGAACTCGGGTTACTGGATTCAGAGTCCAATGTCCTGACCACTAGACCATAGAACCGTTTCCGTTGTTTTCGTATTGTAAATTAATACTAACCATACCAAAAAAAAAAGGTGTAAATATCTTAAACAATTAATACAAAGTAATTTTTAAGAAGAATAATTAAAATCATATAAAATTTTAGAGAATTTGAGAATAATATTAACATACCTTTTCAGATTACAAAAGCTTATTTATAGTATTTAGTTTGATGAAATTTTAGTAAATAATTCATATTAATTAATATTTATGTTATTTAATAATAATATAAATATCTTAAGTAATTAATACAAATTAAATATTTATAAAAATTTATTATGGACTGATTGTATCATTTAACTTTTCAATTGCTAACACAGACTAATAAAATAATATCACACATATTTAATTTAATTTTTGTCCAACAATATATATAAATAATGAGAAAAAATAAATGTCTTGTTATGATGCCCCTTATTTATTATTTTTTCAAGAATTTTTCAAATTTCAAAATTCAAAAAAAAATGTAAAAAGAAAATGTGTCTCATATGTGCAAAGTATATTTATCGTTGAAAACGTAACTTTACAAAGTAATACTCAATTTACTTTCGAATTTGAGTATAATGATATTATCTTAGTAGATTAATTGGTATAAATCATTGAAATTGTCAATGTTAATAAAAGATATATCTTACAAAAAAGTGTTATAATTTATAATGTGAAAAGATATTTAGAATTGATATTAAATTTTTCCTTGAAGCATTGTTTTAAGAGTGCAAATACTATTACACATTGTCTAATTATTTAGAATAAATTTTATCCTACTTTATGTTTTGTTCATTTTTCTATATATCTACTTTTCATGAATGATTTATTTTGATTTAAAAGATCGTAAGAATCAATAAATTTATTTAATATATTGGTACTTTTGTTTATAAAAAAAAGAAGTGAAACTGAATGTAAAAAACCAAAGAAAATTTGAGATTTTCAAAGAAAATAAAACACCAAAACAAAAAGCAGCTTGTAATTGTGAGCATTCTCATTTTTTTACAAGAGTTATAGACGCCCGTAAATAATGATTAAAAAACAAGAGTAGTTGCAAATTGATTGAACCAAAGCAGAATATAAAGGCCATCTTATTATAGAGCAAAAAAAATAAGTTTAAAAAATTAAATTTTATTTCATTTGATTGACTTTTTAGTAGTTCTATATACCACTATTTAAGCTTGAGAATCACTTCGATATTTTAACAATTGATCAAATTTTATAAAAATACAAAAAATATTGTTAGATTTGTAGCATAAAAGTGGTTTATGATGATGCAGTTGTGCTATAAAGATTATTATTATTATTTTTATCGAGAATTATAAATAGTGCAATACTTTGTTATTATTATTGTCTAATATATCAATACTTTAAAGCCCATTGACCCAAAAATACTTTATGGCCCGTACGACAACAAGGCATGAAAAATATCCACGTAATCTAATTTGGCCAATTAAGCATGAAAAATTAATCATTGGAACGTTTGAATTTTCCAAACCCTCTATTTATTCTATATTGAACTATTCCCGTTTCCCGGTTCGTTCGCAAACCGCATTTCCTCTGTTTTTACTCTCTCCCTCCATCTCCATCACACACACACACACACACACACACACACTCTCTCTCTCTGCACTCGTAACTCTGATTCAGCGCTCACCCGATTCAAATCGTTTTCTGTTCAACGATATATCGTCTGAGCAAGGCACATTGGAAAGTAATGGACAACCTGATCCAATTGGTGAACAAAATACAAAGAGCCTGCACTGCTTTAGGCGATCATGGTGAAGAAAGCGCTCTTCCCACTCTCTGGGATGCATTGCCCTCCATCGCCGTCGTCGGTGGCCAGGTTTTCCTTCTCGTCTCCCTCTTCTTTTAGATCTTTCATTTTCTTTCCTTTCATGCAATACAATGTCCTGATTCTATCTTATTTTTCTTTGTGTATTTGTTATTTCTTGATCATTATCCAAAACTTGTCTATAAAAGGATATTAAATTTTAATGCGACTTTGCTATCACGATCGTGTTATCTTTGTGATTGTGATATTAATTAGTTCTGATTTGTTTACCTTTCTTTTTGGACTTTTGATTTTTTCAGAGCCTGGATTATTGCATTATTTGCTTTTGCTCTTTATCTTTGATCACATTATTGTGAGCGGTTTTTATTCTGTAATTTCTATCACGTTTAGATATTGTTGGTCTCTAACTCCAAGTAAAATAAAAGGACTACTCGTTAATGCATCCTCAAGGAGTCTTAATATAACTGAAAAGCTACTAGCAAGTAGCAATTCATTTAACCTTAAATTTTCTTTTGGATGGTGATTTGTAGAGCTCGGGAAAGTCTTCCGTGTTGGAGAGTATTGTTGGGAAAGACTTTTTACCTCGTGGATCTGGTAATTAAGCTGTTCTCTTTTGATTGTTACACAAACCGAGGGACTATGCCTGCATTTGTTACGACTTCTGCATGTAATGCTAACAACTCAACACGTCTTATGCAGGGATTGTTACCCGGCGTCCTCTTGTCTTGCAGCTTCATAAGGCGGATGAAGGAAGAGAATATGCAGAATTTATGCATCTTCCAAGGAAGAAGTTCACGGATTTTGGTACGGTTTCCCCTAAAACAAAAAAGAAGAAAAAAAAAATTGTTCATAATAACATTTTATTTTGTGCAGCTGATGTAAGGCAGGAGATCTCCGACGAGACTGATAGAGAGACCGGTCGCACCAAACAAATTTCTAGTGTTCCAATCCATCTCAGTATCTATTCCCCTAATGGTATGCCTACTTGGAAATTACTATTTGGGAAGTAACAAATCATGATAATAGTTAAACTTATAATTACCTTATATTAAAAATTGATGCATCATCTTTAACTTGTTAGTAGTTTGTTGTTTTGAAGCTATACGCTTCTATCTATTCCCCTCGTACACTTTTTTGTCAAACAGTTTAGATATTTTATATTTGCTACATAAAACAATTCCTAGATAGATTTTATATGTTTCTTATGAACATCTGGTCCTTGCAGTTGTGAATCTGACATTGGTTGATCTTCCTGGACTCACAAAAGTAGCTGTGGGTAAGTTATAGGTGTCTAAATTTCTGTTTGTTATTTTGTTATTGTAATTTTATGGTTTATAAGACATTAACTAAGATAATACCAATTTTATCATCTTTAGAGGGTCAACCGGATAGCATTGTTCAGGACATTGATAATATGGTTCGGGCATTCATTGAAAAGGTAATCTGTAGGATAATTAGCTATTTGGTAGAAGAAATGGCTTCAGTGGTCTTTCTTTTCACTTTTAAGGAAAGTCAGAAACTCTATACATGTAATATGACAAAGAAAATTTATACATTAATAGCATCTACCAAGTGAATTTCTATAAACTGTGATTCAAATGTTAAGGATATGTTTGTCATATTATTTCAATAAAAAAAGTTTATCATATAGTCAAAATTTATAGAACTTACACCATACGTTCCTATAATTGCTTCTCTGAGATATTTACAAGTGCAAATATTATTGGTGTAATAGCTTTTTTTTTTTTTATATGTTTGAATTGCAGCCCAACTGTATTATTCTGGCAATTTCCCCTGCCAACCAGGATCTTGCAACATCTGATGCAATTAAGATATCACGTGAAGTAGACCCGAAAGGTAAGATAGGATTTTATTTGGAAGCATCTGGTATCTGGCTGCTGTTTGTGTTTTAATAAGTTAATCAATTGAAAGATCAACATATTGGGGGGAAAGATACTACAGTCTGTGGGATGGACCTTATTATTAGTCCCTTACAGAGAATTTGCCAGATAAACACCACTTTACTGCTATATTTTGCAGAATAAGGAATCTCATACTCTGAGGAATGGTAGGCAATATCATGACATTTATGAGTTTTATCAGTGAAATATCTCATAATAAGACATGTTTTGTCATATGTTAGTTCATAGATTAAAGAAGTATCCATATATTTTTTAATGATTACTATACTGTTTTTCAATGCTTCATGTAGATAAGTTTATAGACATGTATTTCTCTTTGCTTATTTTTATTTTATTTATTTATTGCTTTTGGTTTATTTCCCTTTTGCTTGATACAAAAAGTATCCATCATCTGAATTCTAAACTAAGGCTTCTAATTTTTCCTTTTTTGTTTTTCTATGAAGCAATATTCTCAATTAATTTAAAATTCTTAATTTTGTATTTCCTGTCATGTTATAGGAGTATAAATCATGCGTGCATTTTTTATCATTCAGATATATAATGTTTGGCATTGAAGTGGTTTTCTCTTCCAATGGCACTGCTAAAGTGCTTTTCCCCTTGGTTTAGAAAACAGGATCCTATTTGTGTGCAATCGGCTTCTGGTTTATGTCCTAGGGAAGCCGGGATACTCTATGCAAACTGATTTCACTTTCTCTTGTTTAATTTTCAGGGGAGAGAACTTTTGGGGTTTTGACAAAGATTGATCTCATGGACAAGGGTACTAATGCTGTTGACGTAAGTTTGTCCTGGTGACAAGAGTTTTCATTTGACATATAGAAACCAAAGTCGGTGATATTTACTGTTTCATATTGTTATCTTGTTGTTGTGGGAATGGATCGCATTGTATGAGGTATTCAGAGGCCATTAATAAAATATGTTGAGGAGTGGAATACACTGAGTTAATATTTTTGTTATATACTACTTTTTAGTTTAAGTGATAAAAGTTTTTTTATTTTTGTTTAATTAGTGAAAGTTCGTAGTAGTATCTTGTTTTGCACTTATAAAGCTAATGAGCAGTACTTTCTTTGCCTAGACCTCAAACTATGGTCAGGCTATCCTGTGTAAAGTAACAGAATCATGAATATGGCTTTTACAATTTTCCTATGCCTTCTGAAATCAATAGTGTGGAGGTTGTGATAAATAGTCTTTAGTCTGGAATGGGATTCTGAAAGTGGTAATGGAATTGGATGCAAAATTCTTTTGGCTGATCTCGGTCTTCTAATGTAGAGCTTTCAATGTTATGTTAGAATAAGTAAGTATCAGTTGTTATCAGTTTTTTTGCAGGTGATCTCTATCTTTGTGAAAGATATCAAAGAAATTCCATTCCAATTTTAAATTCTCTGAAGTCCATTGAAATCCTGTCCCTTAATTGTTCTTCCTCTTTGACCCACTTTCAGATTTTGGAAGGAAAATCATACAAACTACAATTTCCATGGGTTGGTGTTGTTAATCGCTCTCAAGCTGATATTAACAAGAATGTTGATATGATTGCTGCTCGGCAGAGAGAGCGTGAATATTTTTCAAGTTCCCCAGAATACAAGCACCTTGCCAGCCGCATGGGGTCTGAGCATTTAGCTAAGATGCTTTCTAAAGTATGCACAGTGCTCTTTTTTTCATTTTTTATTTATTTTTTCTGACTAACTCCTTACGTGACATTGAATTGGGACATCAAATGTGATTCCAGCACTTGGAAACTGTGATAAAGTCCAGAATCCCTGGTCTTCAGTCTCTTATTAGCAAAACAATTACTGAACTTGAGACAGAATTAAGCCGTCTAGGGAAGCCCATTGCTTCTGATACAGGAGTAAGAATTACAACTCATGGTTTCGTCCTTTTCTTATTGTCTTGTATTTTACAATTTGTCAATTTTATGTTCATAATTATTTATAAACCTTGTATTAATATCATATCTAAACAATGTGGGACAATACTTCTAACATTTTTTTTCAAAGTATGGATCTTTGTGTAGAGATTCCATGAAATCAGGAAAATCTAAAATATTCAAAAAGGATATTATAGTTGTTATAACTGTAATATTTTGTTAATATTATTTAGGATTTATTTATTTATTCTGTTTAGATATTATAGATTATTTATTTATTTTGTTTAGATATTATAGACTCTTATTTAAGGACCATATTTCATGTAAATATAATCATTCAGAAATTCAATGAAATAATAATTATTTCATATGGTATCAGAGCCTTACGCTCGTTAATAATGGAAGAAACTTCTGATCAATCTCGTCTCTCTGATCGAACAGAGGAGACGGCAATGCCGTTTTCAAGTGGAACAGAACCAGAATCTGGAAGAACCGAAATTTTCCCTCTTCAACTCACCATTGAAAAATTCAATGGGAGAAATTACCGAGAGTGGGCTCAGTCAATCAAACTTATAATCCGAGGAAAGAGAAAAATGGGTTACCTCACTGGAGAAGAGAAGCAACCTACAGATACTTGTGGGATCCAGAAATGGGAAGCAGAAAACTCCATGGTTATTTCGAGTCGAGGCTAGTCCATTCCATGCTACCTTCGATCGGAAAGACGCATTTATTCCTTCCCACAGCAAAAGATATTTGGTCTGCAGTCAAAGAAACATACTCCGACAGTGGAAATGCGTCTCGCTTATTTGAGATAAAAACCCAGCTCTGGAAGATGAAACAAGAGGATATGAGCGTGACAAATTATTACACAAAAATGTTAGGATTGTGGCAAGAATTAGACCTAAATATAGAAGAAGAATGGGATAGCAGCGCGGATAGTGTCAAATACCAAGAAAAACTCGAAGATGAACGTGTGTTTCAGTTCTTGGCCGGATTAAATCAAGTATTTGATGATGCACGGAGCCGGGTGTTGAGTCGAAGCCCATTACCGAATATCAGAGGCGCCTTTTCTGAGATCAGGAGAGAAGAGAGGAGGCGGGAAGTAATGTTGGGTGGCTTGAGTGGATCGGCCGGCGAAAGCCCAGTGGCCGAGTGGCTCCTCTGATTTCGGAGCCGCTGGAACTGGAAATGGAAAACAAACAATGACCTACACGAAGAGAGGAGATGGCTTTAATATGAGATGGGCTGGACCGAATGGGTCACATGGGGCATTTAGGCAAAATGGACCAAGTGGGCTGAATGGGCCGAAACCAGCAATGGAGCAAATGGGCCGTGGATCCCAAAATTTTAATTATTTTACTCCTATTTACAGCCCAACAAATGAAGACGGCCCACAAGGACTGTTATCTAGAGAAGCTCAAAATAGTCATGGACAGAAAAAACGACCGTGGTGTGATCACTGTCGAAAATTGGGCCACACAAAAGATACATGCTGGGAATTACATGGCAAGCTGTTGATTGGAAACCGCGACAAAATTTTAAAAATCGAGGTTATCAAGTCTCAACCTCTCAAAATGATTCCTTCAATCCCGAGCAGATGGAACAATTATACAAAATGTTCTCAAAATTTCAAGCATCTGGTCAGTCCTCTCATGTTCACTCTGGTGCATTGGCTCACAAAGGTAATTATTTGACTGCTTTAAATACAACATTTGAAACTACTCAATGGATTATTGATTCTGGTGTATCTGACCACATGACTGGTAATCACCAGTTTTTTTTGTCGTATACTCCATGTGCTGGGAATTTAAAAGTTAAAATTGCCGATGGTACTCTTTCACCAATTGCAGGAAAAGGGAGTATAAAAATTTCTGATAGTATTATTCTTGAATCTGTTCTACATGTTCCAAAATTATCATGTAATTTACTATCTGTTAGTAAATTAACAGCCCACTCAAATTACTCTGCTAATTTTACCTCTTCTTCGTGTGTGTTTCAGGACCTATCATCGGAGAAAACGATTGGCAATGCTAAAGAACACGAAGGACTTTACTACTTTGAGTCGGTTATTACGAATAAACGGTATCATATTACCAATTGTAACTCTATATCTATTTCTAGGAATAATGAATTAATATTATGGCACCGTAAAATGGGTCATCCTAGTTTTCAATATTTAAGACAATTGTTTCCTTCTTTTATTTCAATTAAAGAGTTACCTGAGTTGCAATGTGAAATGTGTGAACTTGCTAAACATCATCGTATTTCCTTTCACAAGTCTAAATACATGCCCTCAAAACCATTTTCTATAATACACAGCGATTTATGGGGACCATCTCAGTTACCTAATCGTACCCATACAAAATGGTTTATCACCTTTATTGATGATCATACTCGTGTCTGTTAGGTATACTTATTAAAAGATAAAACTGACGTTTACAATGTGTTTATCAATTTCAACTCAATGATTAAAACACAGTTTCAAACCCAAATTCAGATCTTACGTACTGATAATGGTACTGAATATATTAACCGAACTCTCAAAAATTATCTACAGAGTCATGGTATTCTTCACCAAACTTCGTGTGTTTATACCCCGCAACAGAACGGGGTTGCTGAACGAAAAAGTAAGCATCTTCTAGAAGTTTTCCGAGCACTCATGTTTACAACAAATATGCCGAAAATGTTCTGGGGTGATGCCATTCTTACATCTGCGTTCTTGATAAATAGAATGCTCAGTCGGGTATTATCTTTCAAAACACCTATCCAAACCCTCAAGAATAATTTTCCTATCACCCGTCTCATCTCTGATATTCCACTCAGAGTATTTGGATGTACCGCCTTCGTCCATGTTTATCCACATGGTAGAGAAAAATTAGACCCTCTTGCACTTAAGTGCGTCTTTGTTGGATACTCCCCAACTCAAAAGGGTTATCGGTGTTATGATCCCACTACTAGAGCCATATACACTAGTCTTGATGTGACATTTCATGAATCCACACCGTACTACTCATCCAAAACTTCTCTTCAGGGGGAGAACATATGTAAAGATCAATTTTGTTCATTTGACCTTTCATTTCCCGAACTTGGTTCACCCAAACCTAGTAGTCCTGAACCCGAGTCTCCTTCACCTCTCCATTCTACTATACCATAAATAGATAATGAGTTAAACATAGAAATTGATATAGACACACAAACAGTTAAAGAGTTGTTTATTCAAGGAAACCAAGCTCAAGGTATGAAGGAAAAATCGTATTCGATATACTACAAGACTCGGACCCGATGATGGATCCAATAAGCCTTGAACTTTCAAATGCTCCAGGTAATCCTAATCCTAATGATGACTTACTCATTGCTCTTAGAAAACAGAGACGAACATGCACCTTCTATCCTATATCAAAATTTGTGTCTTATAAGAATTTGTCTCCCAAATTTCGTGCGTTTACTACTAATTTAGACAGGACAAAAATTCCAAAAGATATTGATGAGGCTTGGGAGATCCCTGAGTGGAGGGAGGCAGTGTTGGAAGAATTACAGGCCTTAGAAAAAAATGAAACATGGGATATAGTTGACTTATCGAAAGAAAAAAAATCAATTAAGTGTAAATGGGTATTTACTATAAAATACAAAGCAGACGGTACAATTGACAGATACAAAGCTCGTCTAGTAGCAAAGGGATTCACTCAGACATATGAGATTGATTATACAGAAACTTTTGCTCCAGTTGCAAAGTTGAATACCATTCGAGTTTTACTCTCATTAGCGGTAAATTTGGATTGGACACTTCAGCAGTTGGACATCAAGAATGCCTTCCTTAATGGGGTATTAGACGAAGATATCTTTATGACATTGCCACCTGGTTTTTGTGAGAAAAACAAACAAAATATGGCGTGTAAACTAAGAAAATCCCTTTACGGGCTCAAACAATAACCAAGAGCTTGGTTTGACAGATTTGCAAGAGTATTACGGAATCAGGAGTATCAACAAGGACAATCAGATCACACAATGTTCTTTAGGCATGCTAAGAATGGATTGAAAACCATCTTGATTGTGTACGTCGATGATATAATACTCACAGGGGATGACACATCTGAAATAGAAAGGTTGAAGAGAGTCCTATCCACTGAATTTGAAGTAAGAGATTTAGGTCAAATGCGGTATTTTCTAGGGATGAAAATTGCTCGGTCTCACACAGGTATAAGTGTCTCACAAAGGAAATATATTCTTGACTTACTAAAGGAAACATGAATGCTCGGAAGTAAACCAATTGATACTCCGATTGAGGTCGGTAAACAACCTGGAAGTGATGACCAACCAGTGGAAATAGAGAGATATCAGAAGTTGGTAGGAAAGTTAATTTACTTGTCACATACTAAACCAGATATTGCATTTGCTGTTAGCGTTGTGAGCCAACATATGCACTCTTCGAAGGAAGTTCACCTAGAAGCTGTGTACCAAATTCTTAGATATCTTAAAGGCTCTCCAGGAAGGGGGCTTTTCTTCAAAAAATTAAGAGAAAGAAAAGTAGAGGTTTATTCAGATGCGGACTGGGCAGGCTCAATTGAAGACAGAAGATCTACTATTGGATATTGTACATTTGTTTGGGACAATTTAGTAACATGGAGGAGCAAAAAACAAAACGTAGTGGCCAGAAGCAATGCAGAAGTAGAGTTTCGAGCAGTTGCCTAAGGAATGTGTGAAGGTTTGTGGTTGAATAAACTTTTAGAAGAACTGCAAATTCGAAATAGAAACTCCACTCAGAATATATTGCGACAATAAAGCAACTATTAACATCTCTCTCAACCCAGTTCAACATGATCGAACAAAACATGTGGAGGTCGACAGACATTTTATAAAAGAAAAGATTGAAAGTGGCATTATATGCATGACCTACATACCTACCCAAGAACAAACTGCAGATATCCTCACCAAAGGGCTTCCAAGGCAGGTTTTTGATAAATTCAGAAGCAAGTTGGACATAATCAATATCTATGATCCAATTTTAGGGGGAGTGTAGAGATTCCATGAAATCAGGAAAATTTAAAATATTCAAAAAGGATATTATAGTTGTTATAATTGTAATATTTTGTTAATGTTATTTAGGATTTATTTATTTATTCTGTTTAGATATTATAGATTATTTATTTATTTTGTTTAGATATTATAGACTCTTATTTAAGGACCATATTTCATGTAAATATAATCATTCAGAAATTCAATGAAATAATAATTATTTCACACTTTGTCTCTTGCAAAGTCCAATACAAAGAGTATTTAGCTCTTTAATCGACTAAAACTTTGATACCATGTCAATTTTATATAGTGTATAAGTAACATGAGACATGCATCCTTGAAAGGTTAACCTCCAAGGATAACAATGTTTATGATTACTTATAAAGCTCAGGTTAGTATCATACTTAAACAATGTAAAACAATACCTGTAGCACTCTTTGCAATGTGAAATATTATAATTTTACTTGTTTTCTTAATGCAGGGAAAATTGTACATGATTATGGAAATTTGTCGTACTTTTGATCAGAATTTTAAAGAACATCTTGATGGCGTGTATACATTTCTGGAACTCACACCCCTCCCTCCAAGCACTTATATTTCCCATATAATTTTTTCTAGTTCATGCCTGCGGAATTTATGATATTCAACATCTGCAGGCGCCCTGGTGGTGACAAAATTTATGGTATCTTTGATAATCAATTTCCAGCTGCTATGAAGAGGTTGCAATTTGACAAGCAACTTTCGATGGAAAATGTTCGCAAGCTAATTACAGAAGCAGATGGATATCAACCTCATCTAATTGCTCCTGAGCAAGGGTACCGCCGCCTTATAGAATTTTGCTTAGTTTCTATCAGAGGCCCAGCTGAGACTGCTGTTGATGCGGTATTCATCTATATCAAAAGCAATCTCTTTTTTGCCCATCCTTACTGTCTCTGAGATTATTTCTGAATGATCTTACTAACCTAAGGCAAACTGGCCAAATGAGTCTGGTTGGTGTATGCTAGTTCTTCTCACTACTGCTGCCACTTCGGTCACTATTGTTGTTGCTACTTAGTGTGCTATTCAGATTCATTTCAAATGGCACTGCATATAGTTTTATGTGCATCTTGGATTTCTCACAATTTCAGGTACATGGCATACTCAAGGATTTGGCGCACAAGGCCCTCAGTGAGACTATGGTATGTCCTACACAAAATATCTTTGAAACATTATATAATTGATGCATTCAGGTCTAGCTACTAAGAGCTATGTTTTGTCTCATCGATGTCACTTTACTTAGTTTGATCTAAGGGGGGGTGGGGGGTGGGGAAGAAGGACGGAAACTTAAATCATGAATTCATGATGCATGTCATGTCCGCCATTTCTATAAGTTATGATCCAACAGTTCTTCACCTAGGTTCGTAACTTTTCTTCATATTTGGCTGAAAATTGAGATTGTAAACAGAATATTTCCTCATTTGCATCTATAGGAATTAAAACAGTATCCGACATTGAGAGTTGAAGTCACTAATGCAGCTATTGAATCTTTGGAGAGGATGAGAGAAGAAAGCAAGAAGGCGACTCTTCAGCTAGTAGAAATGGAGTGTGGTTACCTGACTGTTGAATTCTTCCGTAAGCTTCCTCAAGATATAGATAAGGGCGGAAATCCTACCCACTCACTTTTTGACCGATACAATGACTCATATCTTCGGCGTGTTGGTAAGTTACCTAAAGCATTGATACCCTTATAATAATAACCACTTAACCATTATCATTACTACTTGGAGCCACTTTATGTGTCACTAAGATGATCATGTCACACACTGGGAAAGCAGATCACTACTTGGAGCCACTTTATGTGTCACTGTTGGAAAACACTTAGGACAGAAGGTGTTTTTCATCCACTTTTGCTTACGTGTTTGTCGCATATTAGTGATGCATGTTGTGAACACCAAAACTAGCACAAGATAATTGGACTCACACTGATTCCCTCAACAATTGTAGATGCATTATAATAAAATATTATGAAATAAAAAGTTACTTAACTTTATGTATGTACCAGTAATGAAGGTTTGCCTTCATATTTGTTTCTTTTTTATTAATGTGAAACGAACAGGAAGCACCGTGTTATCCTATGTCAACATGATATGTTCGACTCTGAGGAACTCTATTCCTAAGTCTATTGTCTACTGTCAAGTGCGTGAGGCAAAACGTTGCTTGCTTGATTTCTTTTTTATAGAGTTGGGCAGAAAGGAGGTATGTTCTCTAACTGTTTTTCCTCTATAAAGATCAAAAGTTAACTAGAAAGATAAAATAGATCTATGTTTTGCTAATAAACTGTCTATATATTTTGCAGTCAAAACAATTGTCTTCATTGTTGAACGAGGACCCAGCAGTCATGCAGCGCCGAACCTCCATCGTAAAGAGGCTGGAGTTGTACAGAAGTGCTCAAGCAGAGATTGATGCTGTTGCTTGGTCTAGGTAGAGAAAGAGAGATTTATTTCACTCTTTCACTCTTTATGATAAGGCTCTTGGATGGTAGTGATTATTTTTGTTATTCATTTCTTTACGAATTGCTTACCTGTTTCGTGAGAGAATGGGAACATTGAATAGCTTAGCCTTTTGCCACGGCTCATCAATGTAGTTTACTTGATTACTGTCATTTATATGATAAGATGACATTTGTGTCTACTATATGAATCTATTAACTTCATTCTTTTATTCCTTTATTCTTAGAAGAGTTGTTTGCATTTTCTCAATTTTACGATTCATGAAAAACAACACCAAAGATCTTCCCAAAACAATAAATTCTATTGTTGCTGTTAGTTATATCCTGATTAATTAATTTGTTAAATTCTAGGCTTTAAAAAGGATAAAAAGTCATTATAAGGATGGACATATTATATCATAAAATAATAGTATAATGATGTTTGTTTAATTACTTTTTACTTTTGTCAATATTATAACAACAGTGTTTACTATGATTTTTTTTTTTAACTCTTTTATGTATTTAATAATTCACTTATTCAACTATTTTTAATCCTTTTAATAAAAAAAAAATATTTATTTTCTTATAACACAAAAGAAATATGTTTATTTAATTATGAAAAAAATAAACATATATTTTTTTCTTGATAATTGTTAAAAATGAAACTATGTATGAAGGAAATTATATCATACAATTAAATCTTTTTTAATCTTATAATTAATTATACTTTAATGACATTAAAAAAAAAAAGTAAAGGTGTTAAATGATATGATCTCTTAATAATCATTTGTACAACCTGCTGAATAATTGTGTTTGGCCTCACCCACACCATCTATTAATGAAAAATACTTTGACGCACCGCTACTTCAATTAAGTATTAATTGTGTGTTATAAATCTAATGACCTTGTATATTTTAATGAAATTTAATTAATGGCTAATCTTTTAAGATTTGAGGGCTTGATTCTTATGAACACAATATTATAGGTTTTCACACTAACTAATGGGGTGGGGTGGGGTGGGGTGGGGTGGGGTGGGGTAGTCTTGGCAATTTGCCCCATTCAGATTATTACATTTCGAACTTATGATTATTACATTCGAACTGATCTTTGTTCAAGCGTCAGATCGAACTCGTCTCTGTTGAAGCCTCATGTTGAAATTGATAATCTAAAGCCTTGGTTTGAAACCCAAATAACATGGAGTAACAGAGAATCTAAAGTATTAGAGTAAATTAATATATTTTTATAAGATTATTTTAGTAATATTTTTATTGTAAGGTTATTTTGATTATTTTTTTTATCTTTATTTTATTTATAAAAAGCTTGCTTGTAACATTTAAGATCACAATTTAATTCAATGAAATCTTAATTTCTTTTATTTTTTTCCCCTTTATTAACATAAGTATAAATTAATTATCAGCTTTATTAACATCTATAACCTTTATCGGCCAACATGACTTGTCAATACCATTTGTCATCATCCCGTGTTACTAATACCCATTGTTTTGAGATAAATCTCGCCACATGTAGGATATCTCTGGGGATCTCCTCTCTTAGCTCTTATGGGCATGCCTTAGCAGAGGTCCTGGCTTTGGTGGAGGTTAACAGATTCCTTTCGCCTCCCCCAGGCTTCGAACTTGTGACCTAACCCTTAAGTATACAGTTCGGCTGAAGCTGGTACCAGATGGTACCATCTGGTACCAGCTTGGGGGAGGCGAAAGGAATCTGTTAACCTCCACCAAAGCCAGGACCTCTGCTAAGGCATGCCCATAAGAGCTAAGAGAGGGGACCCCCAGAAATATCCTACATGTGGCGAGATTTATCTCAAAACACCCATAATTAATGCGGGCATTGATGATAAACTTCCAAAGCTATGCAAACAAGATGATCATATTTCTTTTTGTAGATGAAGATATCATTACTGATCCTCGCCACCTGTGTGATGATATTGTTGAATCCATGAATCTCATTAAAGACACTGTTATAGAGAGCGGGCTTGGAAAGTGAAAATCTACAGACTGAACTCTGAAGTCTATATGTTACAAAATCCAAAATAAATAAATAAATCTAGTAGCCACATTGTGAATATTTTTGTTTTTGAGTTATGATTATAATAAGATAATTCTTACCAGCTGTATTATGATATTATAGAACATCTCGAGCTTATCAAAGATGTTAGTTAAAAAAAAAAAACTAGCGAAATGAAGAGTTTGAGAGAGGCCTGTAGGTAAATTTGTTCAAATCCAGAACAAATAGGATAATTCCTTTAGCAACTATAGCTGAAAACTAAATTTTTTATATTGTTGTCTTTAAAATGTATATATATTACGCTACAAGCAGTGTTATATATTAAATCTTGAGTCTTGACATAGATTATCTATGAAAACTAGCAATTAAATTCAACCATTTGGGTTTGAGTTTGACGGACTCCTAATCACCCGTATTAATATTTTATGTTTAATCATGCTACTAAAAATTGACAAATACATGACACACAAAGTATCTCGTAAGAGTTGAAGCCACTCTCACATAATTATAAATAATGGTCAAATAAAAATAAAGGGTAAGAGCCGATCAATAAATAATTTATACAAAAGACAAATAAAATAGATGGAAATTACAAAAAAAAAAAATAAGGAAAAAAAATAAATGATAGTAGTTACAATAGTAAATTAAAATCTTTATAAATAAAGAGCTCATTTATTCATCCAAATATCTCATTCTAAAATTTTAAGTATTTTAAACATCCCAACATTCCAAATACAAAGTTATAAATTTGTGAAATATTTTTCTATTTAAAATAGTTATTTTCTCGATGTGAGAAATAAGTTAATTGCATATTCAACTATAATAAATATAGGTATCTTATTTTTTCCTTGTATTTATAAAGATGCTGTAAATCTTTTAGTATAATAAATTTCTTTCAACATTTACTCTTAAAGTAACCCTTAATCATTTTAGGTGAATTATATAAATATTAATGTTCATTTTATTTTCATTATCTTATTTTCACTTAAATTACTATTAGTTTCTACCCATAAATTTTTTAACATATATTTTATACAACAAAAACCTACTTTTTTTACTTCCAACTATATGTAACATTTTTTTTTTTACTTTATGTGTTAGTTATATGGACAAACATATTAAAAAATTTATTTTTTTTAACAAAAAGTTCATTTTTACCTACATGTTTATGTTTATAATACGTAGATGACATATATAATTGCATACAAAAAGTGGCATACTAGAATTATACTTCACCAAAGTGGGATAGTCAACTGCTTGACTATATGTACGAGGTAATGAGTTTAAATGATAAAAAAATACATAATAATTATTAATTTTTTTTAATAAAAGTCTTTAATATTAACTTATTTTGATACTTTAAAATATAAGTATTAATTTGGTGAATGAAAAACTGTCAAATTTAAAAAAAAAAAAAATATATATATATATATATATATATATATATACTTCAAATTGTTGCGAAACACATGCTATGGTAGAATACAATTAGATTATGGGTTTCACCTAAAGAGAAAAAAAAAATTATAATATTTTGTTAACATTTTTTTAATTACATTGCAAAACAATTATTGAGTTTCATTGAAAAAAAATAAAAATTTCATGCAAAGTACATATTTTTCTACAATATAATTCTTTTTATACAGTGCACATATATTTTCTTTTTTATAATGTAAAAAATATATTTATTTAAAAAGTTATAAATAAAATTAGTTAAATACTTGATTATATATTTTTTTATTGTTTTTATTTTATTTATTGAGTAACTTTCCGTTGATATAAGATAGTTTAACATAAACCTTTTGACCTTTCTATCAAAAAAAAAAAAAAACTTTTGTTTGACCAATTTATTTTTTTTACAGAAATATTTTGACGATTTTTCTAACAAGAAATATTACTTTTTAAATGAATTGAAAGTAGTTCGCTGCTATACCACAGTTCAATTTTTAATATTATTTTTTATTTATGCGATTCAAGTGGTACTTTAATAATATTTCTATTTATTTAATTGGTATTTTTGTGATACCCTTGCATCAATTTAGTATCAATTTTTAACTAAAAATATTATTAAAATATTACATGAATAACATGGATAAAGAATGATATCCAAAAATTGAATTGTAGTACGTGGCCAGCAATTGAAAGGATAATTACCATTGACCACATCAACTTCGAAAAATTTTGTTATGAGTAGATAAGGTTGAAAGGATTATTTGAAATATAACTGAATTTTCAAAATCATCCAGTTTTTTTTTTTTTTTTTTTGATAAAAAAAAATAGCAATTTTTATTTGTAACCAAAATGATTTTTTTACTGTTTTTAGATGCTTCTAATTGTTCTCTCTGATAAAGCTGTCTCTTAGTTTTCTATGTTTTTGAGGTAAAATACAGCAAGTGATATTTTCTATTTTATTTCGTTTTTGGATAAAAAGAGAGAGATATGAATAAAAATAGAAAATTAAGGGAAAAATCCAACCAAGCCTTTGAATTGACCTAAAAATATGAACTGTAATTTTCCAATTTAAGAGAAATAGTTCCTGTCCGGCTGTACTTGGTTGTGTTTTCAACTGACTTGGTGGGTTAGGCACAGAAGAATAAATTATATATAGCAATGACTTTTACTCGACGAATGAAACCAAAATATTAACATATATATATATATAATCTTCATATATCTTTGTTTGAGTTCGAAGCTCTCATGTAATATTCGCGTTAACTGGAAGTTAGATTATTTATAACAATTCATATTTCTCAGTCATTCTTATAAGGATGGGATGGTCTGCAGCAAATGCTATTAACGCTTATCTTGACACCTTCAAATCGGTAAATCTTTTTAATTTTTGGCTAAACTATATTGTTCTCTAAACTTCAAGACTCATAAAACACAAATAATGTGCTTCTTCTCAAAGTATTTTCTCATAAAACTAATTCTAAGAAAAACCACAAAAAAAACATGTCCTTGATATGATTTTGAACTATAACATGAAGCATGCATAGAATGATATGCAATACCTATAGCTAATAAAGTTCCAAAAAAATTTCAGTGTAACGAAAACAAAAGCAAATGCGACTCGATATGGAAGACACAAGAGCCAGGAAGTAATGAATTTGTGTCTGCCTTAGCAGCAGGCATGAAAGCAAAGCTCATAGTAGAGGTGGCATCAACTGTTTCTACATCAACAATAGCCTTAGCAGTTGCTGCTAAACAAACTGGAGGCAAATTGGTGTGTATCCTCCCAGAGCAAGCTGTTTTTGAGTCCAAAAGAGTAATTAAGGAATTGGTTTTCGAGGACATTATAGAATTTAAAACTGGTGAAGCTTCTGAGGTGTTAACAAAGTACCAAAACATTGATTTCATTCTAGTTGATTGTAATAAGAACGATGATTATATAAAATTGTTGAAAGTATTAGATGTTAATCCTAAAAAATCAGTAGTGGTCGCAAATAATTTGGATGGCAAGAGAGCAGGCTTGGGAGGACATTTTAAGGGAATGAATGATGCTATAGTTTATGTGAGGTCTAAGAAGCATCCGATAGGTAAAGGCATGGAGGTAACTATGATTGGGAAGAGCAATGAGATGCAAATGAAAGATTATGGTGGTGGAAGAATGAGTCCTAGACTTGGAAAAAAGAGGGTTTCACTTAAGAAGGCTGGAAAGACCAAATGGCTTATTAAGGTGGATGAGAGAAGTGGTGAGGAACACATTTATAGGGTATCTAAATAGCTCTCAAGTCTCAACTCATATATCCAACTTCACATTTTGCTCCCAACAAATGAATAGTAGTAACATTGTATCTATTGCTCAACATTAAATAATTTGAAATGATATAATGGTCGCTCTGTAAAACATATGTGCAGTGTGATTCCGTCTCAAACATCACTGGCAATTCCTATGTCGCATGTGCATAAAGCAAACATATTCTGTGCAGGATTCACAAAAAAATAATTATTAAGGGCTCGTTTTGTAACGATATCTGTTTCTCAAACTAGTTTTTGGTTTTCTAATTCATGTAAAAATAACATAAAAAAACTCGTTAAGTAACAAATTTTGTTTTCTGTTTTTCTAAAATGTAAACACATAACAAAGAAAACTTGTGTAGTAAAACTGAGTTTCATGTTATATTTTCTGTTTTTATTTTTTATTTAATGCTATTTTTGCTTTTAAATTCTAAATTTTAATTTTTTTATTGAGAACGACAATAAAAAAGGTGGGATTGTGACCTTTGCCCAAAAAAGGGTCGTTAGAGAAGGATTTGAAATTTAATTATAGAAGTTTTGAAATCAAAAATCAAATTACCTCAACTTTATAAGGGTTGTGCATCTCAGTCACTAGTCGCCTGCATCTTCTACACCATGTAGAGTGTGATTTTTGAGTGTGTTACAAGGAAGATTGTCTTTTATCAGCAATCTATTGTTTGTAAGAAGCATCTGCAATAATCATATTAAAAGAGAGATGCTAATAATAGCTAGCCTCCTAGTCTTTCAGTGGTTAGTTTGCATCTATTGTTTAAGAATGAATAATATAGTTGATTGATATCCAAATTTAGTCTCACATCATTTACAATGAAAATGTTGTTCATGACATGCATGCTCTAGTCTAAATGATTAATGAGAGAACTATGGACAAATTAAATGTGCATATTTGATAAGAAATTTCAACAAATTAAAGTTGATGAGACAAAAGAATAAACCAAATAAGCCAGTCAGAGCATTAGAGCGCTAGAGATGAGAGGTGAGAAGAAACAGAAATTAAAGGTAAAAAAAAAAAAAAATGACCCAACCATGAACCACCAATTTAAATTGTAAACATGGGATGAAAATATAAATATGGCAAAGGCTAGCATAGGATGAGCAGGTAAGCAATTACACAATTGAATAAAATATTCAAAAAAATTTGAACTTTGAATTACAGTACCGGAATTCCATAAAAAAGTTTGAAGCCATAGGTTTTTGTCCCTAAAGTTCCTGCAGTGCGAAGTTTTCCTCCAATTTACTAAGACTTATCAGTCATCTGACTCATCTTTAGCAAACTTTTGATGACAAAAGGCATCAACAGAATAGGGTGCAGAACATAAACTCATAAAGAGACCTGCAAATACCCCTGATTCACCAAGACACTGTCAATTTTGTGGAGTGGAGTCTATGAGAACCATGGAGACTCACAATTCTTATATAAACTCATATAAACATACCATAGTATTACATTTTATCAAACTGAGACTTTACTGCTAACAAACACATCTATTAAAATTAAAAACAGCTCACAGGACCATATTAATATTGCACCTGAATCTTATCTCCATCAAGAACACAAGAGTAGAAACCAATAATGATATGACAGTAGAAGCTTTTATTGACAGTAAAAATAAAAATAAAAATAAAAAAAATTCATTAAAATACACAAAAGCCAAGCAATCCAGATGAAGAAACATTGCTAGCTATAAATCAACAAAAACTTATTTAAAAACACAAGCATTGCTGCATTATCAGAATTATTATGATTAAATAAACAGGCTTTAAATAGTAATTTTGCTTAACTGTAAAACAATGAACAAAAATTGAAGAGGGATAACAGAGAAGGATCAGCAAGAAGGTTTTGATCAACGCAGGAAGTAGTATGCATGGCAGCTGAAAGATGAGCAAAATATGTAGGGAGAAGTCTAAATTAACATTCAATATTAGAATGCAATCCACGCCTTTTATTACAACCCCGTATTGTTATAGAAGAGATTGCGACAATCACAGATTGAAATTGCTTTAACAAGAAATGGGGTCCTCTTCCGATATGTTTAACTCAATCTCAGCCACCAAAACATCTTCCTGCTCATACCTTTTACTATTTATCACCATCATTTCCATCTCTTTTGTAATTAAATTTAAAACCTACAAATTAAAGAGACAAAGGGATAAACAAATCTAACTGCCAATAGTTGAACTTCCCTGAGTAAAATAAGCAGCGATTCTGGTCTCAGAAGTTGGAAGACTCCCACTTTACAATTACTAGTTGTAGTAGGCTGTAGCTTCTAGGGTTCCGATAGAGTAGAATTCAACTTCAAAAAAAAAAAATTCGTAAAAAAACCTCACCGGCGGATCATCGGATATATAAGGAGTTTACCAATTGGTGACACACACAAAAAAAAAAAAAAAAATACACATGATCTCTATCTCAACAGTATGCCAAGCAGGGACGGAGGAAGAGTGAAATATTTGAGAGGGCCATTGTTTTATATATATATATATATATATATATATTTAACCAACATAAGCAAAATTTATATGTTTCATAGAAGAAAATAAAAAAAATAAATAAGAGATTTTTCAACCACTTATGCTAAAAATGCCACTTAACTAAAAAACAAGAAAAACAATAAAAATAATATTTTTAAACTTTAAAATAACAAAAATAGCATCTATTATATTCAAATTTATATTTTTATAATTAAAAAAATAATTAATATATCATTTTTTTTAAACATTCGTTCAATTTAAATTAAATAACGATAATTTAGACCCGTTTAATGTTAAATATTATTTGAGTATTAATTTTGTTATTATAATTTTTATGGATATTATTTTTAACAATTTCTCTAAAAAAAATTATTATAAGACTACCATTAAATATTTATAATGTATACACGTTACACAATTACAAACTCTTTCAAAATTTTAATAAAATTAAAGAAAATTGGTACACATGCAACACAGGTGAATATTTAACCCTAAATACCCAATTTCTTGTCATATCTCTCACCCCCGACCCCGTGTCCTCATTTCCCTTATATTCCTTAAGAATTTTAGTACAAATTGTGTGGCACTCAAAGACTCATCATCTGATAATTACTTATGGGTGCTCGAATCTTCATTCATATTAACTATTGTAATCTCCTCAATAATTTGCTAATGGGTGCTACTTGATGGGTCTACTTCATTAATTATTTGTTGTAGATTGTGCAGCAATCTCTGACTTTGAAAAAACAAAAGAAGAAAAAGAAAATTGTGATGAACGGTGCAGCTAATATTAAAAAAAGAAAAGAAGATGAGATAAGCAATAAGATTATTGCTATAAAACCTCTCTATAAATAGAGAAGCACATGCAGTTCAAAACATAAGCAAATCTCAGAATTCACTACTGAGATTTAGAGAGAAGAGCTGATAAGAAAATCAGCTCAGAAAATATCACAGTAAAATTTAAGCTGTGAGATAAAAGTGAGGTGTTTCTGCAGAGAGTGATAAATACATGCAGGGATAAAATAGTAAGAGATTTAGCACACATTTGTGAGTGTGAGTGTGAAAGATACACTTTGTGAGTGTAATATTGTAATACCTCAAGTTTGGGCATAAACTTGAGAGAATTGTTGTACCCATTTTTGATATAGTGGAAGTTTTTTGGAGTTGTCTCGTGCTTGTTTCCCTCTCACATTGAGTGAATTTTTTCACGTTAAATATTTTGTGTCAGTTTAATTACTCCTGCAAATTAATTATTCAGTATTCTCAATCTAATCAATATTCCGCTGCACCACACATATCTCAACACTATTAACTATTGAGATTTTCTACGTATGAATGGTAGAAAATTAGTTCACTCACAAACGCCGGTATAAGCTGTTACCAATATCAATTGAGTTAGCCATCATCTTCATTGTGAAGTTTTTGTAGAAAAAAGTGAAGTGATTGTTTGGGTTCCTCTAAATCAGAGTGAGATTGAAGAGAGTAATGATATCGGTGGTGAGATTGAATTTGCTAATGTGTAAAGAAAAGATGGTGTGAACTTAGGGTGATGTAGGTGATACAAAACATATATAGCAATTCCAGCCAAGGCGAGAAGGAGAGATAAGAGCAGCAAAAAGAGTATAGACCAAAAACAACAGCAACAACAAATTTTGATGGTTTTGACAATGACGACAACAACAATGGTGGTTGTATTTGGGTTTTGGATGGTAAGAAGGATGCGATTGTTGAAGTTTGTCGGTTGTTGGATTTAGGAATAGGCATTTTGTCTGCAGGTTCGGATATTCATGGATATTTGATCCGACATATCAATTATTATCCGCTATTTTTTGGACGAGTAAGATTTCGGAGAATACCCATATATAAATTTTCGGAGATCGGGTGGAGATGATGATATATAAAATCGTACCCACCCATACCCGAAATATTTTTAAAATTTTAATTTAATTTAAATATATATTTAAATTATAACATATAAATATATTTATCTATTAAAATTATTTATTAATTAAAATACTAATATTTATTAAAAATTATAATGATTTAATTTTTTAATTAAAAAAATTGGGTATGAATTATTTATTTTTTGTGCTTGTCTCTGCCAGATTTCCTCTTGGTTATACTTGTTCTTGAACTGGAGTAATTTTTTGGATAATTTTAGATACACAATCACTTGTTCCCTGATCATTCCTAATTGGATTTGCTATGGTAGTTCCATTAACAAAAATCGAAGCCCCGATGGTGATTGTAGTAATTAGGTGTCTCACGTGTCCCATTCTGTTAACTTTGTTAACAAAATGATGTAATTACTAAAATTGTTACAGTTAATAATGTTTAATTATAATTTTACAACGTTTTCTAAATTAAATAATATTTTTACAATACTGCATATAAATTTGAAATAGTTTGTAAGTATTATGATAAAAAAAACTAAAAAAGTTTATATGAACATAGTTAAAATAATTAGTAATATATACACCAGCGGTTATAGTTTTGATGGTATTATTTTATCATTAGGGTACAAAACATAAACATTGAATACTTTTATACTTAACTATAAAATAATTAAATGCATCTAATTTAGAATATTGTCACTGATTTTATTTAGGCTTTTTTTTACATGCTTTTTAAATGACTTTATTGTTAGCTTTTAAGGATTAGTATTTGATGGGAATTAATAAACTTAAATTCATATAAATACACGAATATGTAGGAAACTGAAGTATAGCTTCTTCTTCTTTTTTTTAAATCTCATACAAATACAAGAATATGTTAAAATATTCTATTTTTTATATATATTTATATAATTATTTATTATTTTTTCCTAATTTATATTATTTAAAAATAAAAAATAGTTTATTTTCTATGTTTTTATTTATAATTTTATAAATATTATTTTAATATTTATTATTATTTTAATTTTATTACTTAAATAAATATAATAATAATAATAACATTATTTTTATTAAATTTAATTCTTATTACTATTTTTATTTTCATTATATTTACATTCATGATCTGTAGGGAGCTATGGCTATTGAATGCTTCAGAATAACTCCGTCCTTATTCTTTAGGTGATTTTTGATTAGTTGTAATGAAATAAGTAATGTAATTGATTCAGTTCATTACATTGTTTGATTTGTCTAAATACATGTAATATAATGTAATCAATTACATGTAGAGAAAGAAAAGTGATTACATGTGATGGAACAAGGAATCAGTATTACATTACGCCTTTCCCCTCGCCTTTCTTTGTTCCTGCGCAGCCGTCGTCTTCGTCTGGCTGGCCTCGTCGTCACGTCCGGATGGCCTCATCCTCCAGCTCACGCCCTATTCCAGCTCGCGTCGCCGTCCAGCTCGTCGTCGTCGTCCAGCTTGCGTCCTCTCGTCCAACCTCCGTCTAGTCGTCTTGCGCCAGCCATCGCGTCATGCACCAGCCATCGCCCTCCCTCAGCCATCGCGACGATTATGCTTTTTTTTTTTTAATTGCATTTTTTTTGCTGAATTAATTTTTATTGTTGTTAATTTATGTTATTAATTAAAATTTATTAATTGTTGTTAATTTTTTCGTTATAATTATTTTTTTTTGCTGAATTAATTTTTGTTGTTGTTAATTTATGTGATTAATTAAAATTTATTAATTGTTGTGATTTTTTTTTTCTATTCTATTACATTACAGTTATTAAATCAAACACTGTAATACTGATTTTTTTTTATTACAGTGACTAAATCAAACATTATAATAATAATACTGATTCATTTATATTATATTCTATTACGATTATGATTACATTTAATGAACTAAACGCACTCTTAATGTCCAAGTTTTGAAATGCATGCCTTCAATTTGAAAGTAGTACACCTTTTATGCTGGAATGTCGCTTGATCGGTGGAAGTTTAATAAGTTGATGTAGTTAATCAATAGCTTTCAATCAAAGTTCTGTTTAAAATATGGGTAGCAAATGCTTCTCAACGGCGCACGAAGTTCGACTGCATTAGAATGTAATCGGTTGTTTTTTTAAAATAATACAAGAAATGGATTAAAAATATATATCTATAATTTCTTTTCTTTGAAAAATCACATAAAATAGTACTTAATTTTAATAACATTAAAGCGTATTTAATTTAACAAGTTAATATACTTATTAAATGATGTATATCTGTTAAATAAATATTAAATTTAAAAAATAAAATGCTAAAATAATCGAAAAAAATACTTACTAACAAATTATTAAATATGTAAAAAATTATAGCTGTCATTCTCTCATTTATCTCTTTCAAAATTGAAATTTCTACTTGAGATGATCTCATTCTAGAAGAGCCCTCTCTCCAACAGGGTAGTTTTCTTCATCTTATTATTTTCATTATTTTAAATAAAAACACATATTTGTATTTTTTACCTAGATCTTCTTTTTAGGGTATTTTTTCTTACCTATATATTAATCTATGATGATTATTTTGTTTGTATTTTGTTGAAAATCTATATCTTTTATCTAGATGTATTGTGTTCAATATTTTAAATGTTACAAAATAATATTAAGATTCAATTGTTTTTAAATAGCATTCAGTATATCAATTCGAAAATCTTATGATTAAGTGAATGATTAAAACTCATATTTTTTCAATATACCAACAAATGTTATTAGTTTTTATTTATCAAATTTGATTATTAATGTATTTAAATGGACGAGCTTTTATATAGATTATATATTTGATATTTATTAATGAAATTTAATTTTATCTAACAAAAATATCAATTATAATGTGACATATAAATTAATGCATAATGACAGAGATAAATCTATATAGGTGTAAAAAGGGCACTTGTCTTACTTAAATTCTTCATAAATAAAATTTTAAGTGTAATATTTTTTAAATTGTAGAAAAATTAAGTGAATAAAATACAATTGTATTCTACATGAATTTTAAATTTTATGCTTTTAACACTCATTAATTTATTATAAATTCAATAATTTAAATATATTTTTACTAAAATGTAATAGATATAACATTTTTAAAATTAAAAAAAGTAATAATTGGTAAGTATTTAGTATATATATATATATATATATATATATGAAATCCCTCCTCAATACAAATAGTAAATTGTCACTACGTTGTGGTGTTTTGAAGGTATTTTATGAACTAATTAAAATATGTGCATTGCTGATAAATTATTATATTTAAAAAAAATATTATATTTATTTAATTTTATAATATGTACAATTTATGTGATATAATGATAAATATATAAATTTGTATTAATTATAGCATACGTTAATAATTACTATGATAAATATTATATTATTATTCATTAAACTCCTAAGTATTATAGAAGTATTTTTATTTATATGTTTTTGGTTTAATTTTTATTTGAAATTTAAAATAAAATATAAATAGTAATATATGTTATGATATTAAAATATAAATACATATTATTTAAAATTATTTTAGGTGTAAAGTAAATTTTAAGAAATAACTAGTAAAATTTACGTATGTTGCATTTCAATACATGTTTTCAAAAAATTTATCTTTATTTAATTTTATAATATATTTAAAATTTATAATATAATGATAAATAAATAAATAATAAAAAAATAATTCAAAGTTATTGAGATAATTAAATATGCATATAAAAAATAATACAATAAATATCATTAATTAAGTCATTTAAATTTAAAAAATATAAATAAAAATTTAATTATTTAATATTATAGTATATTTAATCATTAAATTTTTTTATTAAATGAGACAATAAAACCTTGTTATAATAGAGTTGTAAAGTACAGCTAATATTAAAATTTTAAAATATATAAATAATTTTATTTAAAAATTTTAAGAGTAATTTAAATTTATATATATATATATATGTGTGTATATCGAATCAACAATCTTAAATTTTTAATAAATTATTACATTATTTAATCACAATCTTAATATTTATAATTAATAAGAGATAGAAAATTATTATCTAATATCACAACATTTAATAATTAATAATGTAAAAATTTATTTAATAAATTGTATTTATTATTATTATTATTATTATTTATAAGGGTGAAAGGCATCACAAATTTATTAATTATGAATAAAATGTACAAAAATATATTAATTTTAAATGGGATATTAAAAGTTTAATAATTATTTAAAAATGATATTATGAGTCAAAAATTTCTAAAATTATCATAAATTTGTTCACTTAGTATGTAATAAGTGAAGTCACGTGAATAAAATTATGACAATTTTAAAATTTTTGAATTTTTAATGTCTTTTTTAATAGTTGTTGAACTTATAGTACTTCACCCAAAATTTATTGAACTTTTATACACTTTAATTATAATTAATGAATTTCTAATACTCTTTTTCGTTTGTGATAATAAATTTATATTTATATTTATATCTATATTATACAAAAAAATTTAAATTACGTTTAATATTTTTTCAACAAAATTATTCTTATATTCTAAGTAATTAACATTGGTTGCTCTTTTTAAATTTATTATCATATTAAATAATAATTTTAAAACATGATAATGAAATAAGTATTATATCTAATACAAATTTTAATGATATGATAATTACTAAATTCAATAAAGACTTAAAAATTATTTTACTTTCACAATTAATTTGAAAGTTTAAAAAATTAATTTCAATATTATTTCAAATATATTTTAAAAATTAACCAAAAAATAAGTAAAATAATTTACGTGTAACGCACGCATTGTTAACTAGTTTTATATAAATGTCTGAATCACCACTAATAATTTGGACAAAATTATCCCCATATGTTTAGCTATTGACATTATTTACTTTTTTATGATACATTATTACATTAAATAAAAATTCTAATTATAATAAAAAAATAATAAGTACATTTAAATAATAATTATAAACATAATAAAAGAATAATGAGTACATCTAATAAGAATTCTAACAATATGATTATTATCGTATTCAATAAAAACTCTAAATATTATTTTACTTTTATAATTAATTTAGAAGCATAATAAAATTAAATTTGTATTTATTTTAAATATAATATTGTAATTAATCAAAAAAATTAAAATAAGTAAAATAATGAAAAATTATAAAAAACAACACATCTAAAACTTACAATAATAAAATTAGCACCTCTAATATTGAACAATAATTAATATTGAATGTTCAACATTGAACGGGTGTAAATTGAGCAGGTGTTTAAAGAAAAATGATATAACAATTATTTTTTAAATTGTAAAAATATAAGATTTTAACATAAATGGTGCTATTTTTATTATTATATATTTTAGGAGTGATGTTTTTGTTATTTTTAAAGTATATATTTTTAATTAATATTTGATAAAAATAGGTACATATATTTTATAAAAAATAAAAATAAGAAAAATACCTAAACGGGCGGTCCAATTTACTACATTCCTGAACTTAAATCCAATGCTGCAGCCATTATTATATTTTACGTCATAAAAGTAGAACGAAAACACTATAATCCCACAAATTTTCGGTTCGCGCCCTCCGCGCTGTAAAAATTCCTTTGATATTCCAAATATTTGGAGCCAAAATTATAAGCAAAATACGTTCCGGAAGTCCAATATTTTATATTTTTGTATTATCTTTAAATATTATATTAGTAGATAGAAAATATTGTTTTATTTATTTTTTATTTTGCTAAAAAAAATATTATTTTATTTAATATGGAATAAATTGTTTCTTAAATTTTTTTTTAAATTACTAAAAATAATATTCATAAAATTTATAATAATAAAACTAGCATTCAATAATATTAATAATTTAATTTAAATATGTAATATTTAAAATTTAATATTAAAAGAATTTATATTACCATCATTTAATTTTAATTGAACGAATGTTAAATGAAAAAAACATATTAATTATATTTTAATTATAAAAATATAAATTTATATAGAATAATCATTATTTTTATTATTATAAATATTATTTTACTCTTTATTTATTTATTTATTTATTATTGTTGTTTAATAACCTGACCAGGTATATATAAAAGTTTGCGTCCGTTTATGCCATTAGTTGTGAACTTACGGATCTTCTCGGATAAAAAACCTAGCTTTCATCTGAGTTTGATTAAAAAAAATTCGGATGATTTTTTTCTTTCAAGAACAATTGGCTTTATGATCGGCGCGAGTCTGATTACTAATTGGTAATATCTGAGTACTCATTGACGATTACTCTTGATTGTTTCGAGCATAAGAAGAGAAGGTTGAGAGAAACATCTGAACTCTCGTATACTTTCTGCTTGGTTGGTTCGATTTGGGCCCGCATTAATATTAGGGTTTTCAATTGGAATCGACGGGTTACAGTGGTTATTTGAAGGATTTCAATTCAAAATATTCGGCCTCTATAACCGTGTTTTGTGTTAAATTCAGTTTTTCGTATATCGTAGAGTTCAGTTTGGATTTTCTTGGATACTTAGGGTTTTGTTTTGGATTTTGGAGTTTAGTTCGGCCTATCAGATGTTTGAAGTATGATAATAAAACGGACTATGAAATTGGAAATGCCAAATCTTAAAAGGTGTAAGTTCGAGCGGTCCGATGGTGAAGATTATGCGTTCTCGGAAATTCCGAAGAAGCGGAGAAAAAACGGGTATAACTCGTTTGATAATGGTGAGATTGAAGGTTTCAGTAATGACTCATGTTCCTTCTTCGGTGAAGACGACGAGTCATATTGGGTGGATGAGGTCGAGTCCAATTTGAAGCCGTTAAATGGTCGTCGAGAGTTGGCACAAGGCTCAGAAGGGTTTCGGAGATCATCGCGAGGACGCATTCAGATACTCCCTTCGAAATTTAAGAATTCAGTTCTTAATGGTTGGAGAAAGGAAGACGCCAAGTGGGGAAGAACTGATATGAACCTTAAAGAAGAAGAAGAAGATGGTGAAAACGAGAAATTTAATGGTTTTGGATTCGTAAAACAGCGTAAGGAGGAAAACTGCAAGAGGTCGAAGCTGTTTAAGTATGGTAAGAAGGAAGGGAATGAAGAGGTGGGTTGTACAGAATGCAACAATTTTGATTCCATAAAGTGCATCGATTCAAATTGCAATCAAAATTCTTTGCAATTGTTAGGAACTGCAGAATATGCAAATGGGTTAAGCTTCCCGGGCGTCGATAAACTGAGGTTAGTAAGCGTTAGAAAGAAGAAAGAAACATATAAGCCTGAGGATTTTGCTTTGGGTGACATAGTTTGGGCCAAAATTGGGAGGAGTTACCCGGCATGGCCAGCTGTGGTCATCGATCCTTTATCACAAGCTCCAGATGCTGTTCTTCGCTATAGTGTTCCTGGTGCCATATGCGTGATGTTTTATGGGTTCTCAAAGAATGGACAACAACGGGTAGCTTGTCTTATTAGTTTTTGAATTTGCTCCGCCTATTTTTTTCCTCTTTGATTGGTATGACGTACTCGTCTGTTTTGAAAACTAACGGATATTGATGAACAGGACTATGGATGGGTGAAGCAAGGAATGCTATTTCCCTTCACGGAATTCATGGATAGGTTTGTAGCTAACTGCTAAGTTGAAGTTTTCATTACTTGCTGCTACACAAACGTTGAACTTAACATTTCCTATTTGGTCAGATTTCGGGGGCAGACTCAATTGTACAAGAGTAAACCGAGTGAATTTCATATGGCAATTGAGGAAGCTTTGCTAGCAGAAAATGGCATTGTTGAAACAAGCCTTGGGACTGGTCCAATGACCAATGCAGAACCATACATTGACGAAACTCAAGTGGCAGCTGCTTTTAATGGCCTTCAGGAACTTAATTCCGAAAACCAGGCAAGTTCTCTTAAAAACTTGTTTCTGCTCATTTTTCTATTTGGGCGTGGATACTTGGTTCCTGTTAGATGTAATGGGGAAAGTTATATGAGGGATTATTGTCGCCGTCCTGTAAAGATGTCAACGTTCTCAAATGACGTAACATTTAATATTTTCATGGTTGGCTTCAACTTTAAGCGTCCTGTTTAGTAACATTGAAGACCAAAATAAGGTGTTAATATTATTATTATTATTATTATGATTTTGTTATTATCACATTCAACTTGAATAATCCCTTGATTTTTTATCAGCTAAACAGTGCTAGTAATTATTTTTAAGCAGTGTAGTTATGCACCAAGCCTTTCCCACTGTTTTTGTCGAACCATTTGTGGTGCTTAATTCTTTTTTTTTGGCCTCTAGTGCTCTTTAGGTGTTTTATTCTCTTGAGACTCTCTGGAAATTTAGGCTTGATTTTGACATCCTAAAAAAATTGCATCTTGTATCATAAGTCTCTCAAATTGAATTTACTATGCAGGATGCATGCCATAGAGAGGCAAGACTATGCGATGGATGTGCTTTAATTAAACCCTGCAAAGTTAAGAAAATGAAGGATTCAGCCACTGAAATCCAGCTATTATGCAGACATTGTGCTAAGGTTAAGAATTAACCTATATTATGGTTTTATTTTGGGTGATTAGTCCTTGAAAGCATGACTTATCAATTTTTAATTGCCAATTGTATTAACTCTTTGTATGTCTTTGTATAGTTGAAAAAGTCAAAACAATATTGTGGCATATGTAAGAAGATATGGCACAATTCAGATGTGGGTAACTGGGTGAGTTGTCCATTGTTGATTCTAATTTTTGTCAATTCATCCTATTAATTGAATAATCTTATGTTTATGAGGTAGTAACGTTAACTTTCATGCTAGGTAATGTGTGATGGTTGTAAGGTTTGGGTGCATGCTGAGTGCGACAACATTTCTAGCAAACTTTTCAAGGTGTGCCTTTGATACTCTATTTTCTTTGTTTTGTTTACCCAAATCTGCTTGGGATTAAAACAGTCAGTGACTTGATTTTGTTTAGAACTTGGAGCACATTGCTTACTATTGCCCTGATTGCAAAAAAATCAAATGTGATCTAAAGTGTCAGCCTAAGATCAGGTATGTGATACTATTTTGTTTAATTTTGTTCACGACAAAATTAAAGAAAAAAGAGCTAAGTGATTATTTTCCTATTGACGTGGCAACTTCTGAAACAGTTCTATTCAAAAAAGTAGGCCAACTCTGCCGCCTGAGAAGATAACTGTGGTGTGTAATGGCATGGAAGGAATATACATACCCAAACTTCATCTGTAATCACCAATCTCTCTCTATATAATGGCTTAATTATGATAACTATTTTGGTATTTTTGCCCTGTCAGGATGAAGGATTTCATTTCTAAGCTGTTTTTGTTATTTTGTTTTGTAGCATATTGTGCAGCTGTGGTTCTTGTGGGTCAAAAAAGCAGACACCTAGTGAATGGGAACGACATACTGGTTGTAGAGCTAAGAAGTGGAAGTACAGTGTGAAGGTGAAGGATACAAATATAACCCTGGAGAAATGGGTACGTACACCATATTTAATGCTTTAAATTTTTATTAGATTCTCTCGATTGGTGTGTAGATCTTGGTGGATTTAACTTTTTTTTTCTTTTCCTTTTCCTTTCCTGCTGGTGACCTAGTTCCAGTAAAGCCTGGTCCTTGTTATATATAACAGTTAGGATTTAATGTCTCAAAATTGTGTCCGTTGCCTTTTTCTTATCTTTTGGGGTTGCAAGTATTTGATCACCACCTGTTTTCTGCAATTTTATGGCTTTGATTTTTTAACATCAACTGATATTTCGAGCTGATTACTGCTTTTATACGTATTTTGATATAGCTTTAAATAAGTTCTGAAGTTTAATCTTAGAAATATGTATGTGTGTATGTATATATATTCTCCTTCTCTAACCATGACCCATCTTATGTTAAGCTACCATTTTTATAACATTCTACTTCTCATGTGATTCCTCTTTAATTACCTATTAATATTTCTATGTTGCTCCAGCTTTCTGAGTATAATGTGCCTGGTATAGAGCCTGTTGAGTTAGACAGGCAGCAATTACTCACATTTTTGCAAGGTAAATAGTGTTAGTGAGGTTCTTTGTCACTTGTGGCTATAAGGTCTTTAACATTGATAAATAACATATTTAATAGTATTTCTGGTGCTACAGAGAAGTACGAACCGGTTGGTGCAAAATGGACAACAGAAAGGTGTGCTGTTTGTAGATGGGTTGAAGATTGGGATGATAACAAAATTATTATTTGTAACAGGTGAATTTATGTAGTTTAAATTTGCAAAAATATCTATAAATTGCTGTGAATTATGTCCCAAAAAAAATATTTATGCACTGCATGCAGGTGTCAAATAGCTGTCCACCAAGAGTGCTATGGTGTAAAAGATGTGCAAGATTTTACTTCATGGGTTTGCAGAGCTTGTGAGGTGCCTGATGTCAGTAGAGAATGTTGCCTTTGTCCTGTGAAGGGTATTTAACCTAGTTTGTCTCTTCAAGAGTTCTCTCTTAATCTGTTGGATTTTTCAATTTCTATGCATGGAGGAGTTTGAACTTCTGGTTTATATTATTTTATAGCTGCTGACTGCCAATGTCTTTTCCGATATATTCAGGAAAACATTTTCCTATCACATAAGTTCTGCTCTTTTTGCCTGTACTTTTGTGTGTGCAATGGATAGTAAATCACAAATTAACTTTATGTGAGAGATTTTATATTTATTTATCTGGCCTCTCTTTTGTGAATATATTTGCATGTTAGGAACATTGTACCGCATTTGTGGTTTCTTATAACAGTCGATCTGTTTATATAGGGGGTGCAATGAAGCCCACTGATGTTGAGCCACTATGGGTTCATGTCACATGTGCTTGGTTTCGGCCTGAAATTGGTTTCTTGAATCATGAGAAAATGGAGCCTGCTATTGGAATCCTTAGAGTCCCGTCAAATTCCTTTTTGAAGGTAATAGTTTTTATTTAAACACTTCGATAGATATTCTTCTCCTGTTCTAGTTAGCTTAAAATGTTTTTTAGCAACTTTTTTTGTTTGAAGTTCATCAATAGCATTTTTTTAGTATCCTCATTATTATTTTCCAATTCTTGGAAAGTGGTTTGTCTGGGGCCTTTTCTTTTGCAATGTTATTAACTGCAATTCGTTCCCCCCGTTTTCTATGGTGGAATACAGAGTTGTGTGATATGTAAGCAGAGTCATGGTTCCTGTACTCATTGTTCCAAATGTGCTACCCATTTCCATGTAACGTGTGCTGCAAGAGCAGGCTATAGCATGGAAGTAAGTATCATCAGTTGTTTCCTTGTGAGCTTACAGTTTAGAATTGCACTTTTCAATCAAATATTTGTTTTCAGCCATGACTTCCTGCTTTGGTAATTTTTGTAAGGTTTTTCTTTTCTTTTTAAATGGTTGGAAAATGCTTTAATTAAAATTCACTTGTGGAACTTTCAGTTACACTGCTTTGAGAAGAATGGGAAACAAGTAACAAGAAAGTCAATATATTGTGCGGTTCACAGGTTATTACTGGGTTCTTTTGTCATTTTTTTTCTGATCTAATTTTTATTGGACTTGCAATGAGCCCTCCTTCATGGCTACTTTAAAATTGGTTTGTATTTTATTTGACTTGGTTTTGTGCAGATCTCCAAATCCAGATGCTGTTGTGGTTGTTCGCACTCCATTAGGGGTTTTTGCTGCTAGAAGCTTGCTTCAAAACCAGCAAGACTGCTTCAGGGGCTCCAGGCTGGTTTCATCATCAAAGAAAATTGAACTTCAGGAATTGTCATCTTCAGAGACTAATGAAATTGAGCCACTCTCTGCTGCAAGATGCCGCATTTTTAAAAGATCGAACTATAAAGTAATACATTAAGCTTTATTATCCTCACTTTTATCTTGTATCCCACCTGAAATGCTTCTTGGCTTTATTTTTCGAGGTTTTTTTTGGCTGTTTTGCATCTCTCTTGATTAATCTTTTGTTGTTTGCTCTTTTACCTTGATCTTTGTGATCTCTTGCCAGATAACTGAACGACTGCCAATATTTCACTTACCAAAGGGGCCAAGACATCATTCTTTGGATGCAATCAATAACCTCAACATGTATAAAGTACAATATTCTTCTTTCATTTCGATTTAAAAATTATTTTGTTGCCGAGTTGTACCATCTTTGCTTTTGGTTTCTCTTTGGAAACGGTTGATTTCCAATTTACACCTGCTAATTGTTATCAGGAACCAGAAAGTCCTGATGTTTTGTGTTCACTGAAGGTTCGACTTTACCACTTACAGGTAAGTCATATCCTCCTTTGGAACAGTTAAAAGTTTCTAATTTTAGGATGGTTTTTTGTTGCATATATGTTGACTTGGACATTTATCAATTGTTCCAGAGAACTGAAAATCATCGGGTATGTTTTGGTAAGTCTGGTATACATGGATGGGGCCTGTTTGCAGGCAGGAATATACAAGAAGGAGAAATGGTACTTTATCTCTGAGATTGATGAACCCTAGTTATTTTCAATGATAAAATATCTTACTAGTTTTATCTATGTTTGGGTGTGCATACTTTATTTATCAGTATGATTAATTGTACGCCATTTTTCAAAGTGCTCAAACTGCTTGTAATTAATATTTTACCTTCAGTTAACAACAGAAGAAAATTTATAATTTGTTGTTTACTCTCCAGGTTGTTGAGTATCGTGGTGAGCAGGTGAGGCGTAGTGTTGCAGATTTGAGGGAAACTCAGTACAGATTAGAAGGCAAAGATTGCTATGTGAGTCTTTTTTCTAGCATATCTACACTGCAGTTCTTTGTGGCTCAAGTTATCATCTAATATTATCTACTCTGTCATTTTTAGAAGTAAAATACATTGACAAATTTTGTGCCAAAGAAGTAACGTAATCTGATCACTCAAGTCATGAATATTTTTCTGCAGCTTTTTAAGGTCAGTGAGGAAGTGGTGATTGATGCTACAAATAAGGGGAATATAGCACGTTTGATTAACCACTCTGTAAGTTACATCAGATTTGTGCTTTATTGTTTAAATTCTCCAGCCTTTTTTTTTTTTTTTTTTTTTCAGTCTTGAAAATGTTCTAATGACAAGGATTTTGGTCGCAAACAGTATAGATTTACTGCGCGTTTGGATGCTCTACTTAAATCGCTTTAGTTTGTTTTTGGAATAGAACTTGAAGTACTTTGGAAAATTACCAAAAATAACACTCTTAAAACTTATAATAACAAAAATAACATTTCAATAACATTGAATGTTCAATATTGAACGTATAATATTGAACTTGTCTAAATTGCCACAATTTAATTTGAACGATGTTTAATTGAACGGACATTCAAAGAAAAATGATTTAAAGTTATTTTTTTAATTGTGAAAATATATCATTTGAGAGGTTATTTTTGTTGTTTTTTCGAGAATTTTTAAGAATCATGGCCCCACATTTAAGCACTTTAAGATTTTTTTCAGAAGCAACCCCATTAAAAAAAAAAAAAACCTAAAATATTACTTTTTAAAAATTTGCATTAATATTTGACCCCAAAAAAACAAAAGAAAAAATTTACATTAATAGACTATTTTATTAATTTTACCGTTATAAATAGTATATTAGTATTAGTGCTTATTTAGTAATTACAACAAATACAAAAACTTAATAATCTTGTTGCCAAATGGCTATTATTATTTTTTTTTGCCAAAGAAAAAAACTACTTTATAAAATTCTAGTAAAAAATGCTTTTAAAAAACCACTTTAATTCCGCGTGTTTGACTAACGGACATGGTGGCCCTTCAAGCTTTGTATGGTTACATAATAGCTTGCTCATGAATCCTTCATTCATCTTGCAAAAACCCAGCTTTGAATTGGAAATAACACGCTTGCAAAGTTTCGTTTCCTTATTGTTCTCCCACCATCACCCTCAGGCCTCAATTCCCAACTAATTCAGAAATAGGGGGTGAGAGGAAACTATATATAGATGAATAGATGGAAAAACATAAAACCAGAAATAACAAAAAGATAAATAGAAAATTATTCTTTTATCTGACTCTTGCATTTCATACATATTATGCTAAGTATTTGATTTGTTTGCTGCAGTGCATGCCCAATTGCTACGCAAGGATTTTGAATGTTGGTGAGAAAAGCCGAATAGTTCTTATAGCTAAGATTAATGTTTCTGCCGGTGAAGAACTAACGTATGAGATTTGTGGCTCTCACTTTATTTTGAAGTTCATTTGGATCATATTTGAAATTAATTTTAATATTTATATATTTTTTAATTTACCATTTAACAGGTACGATTACTTGTTTGATCCCGACGAGCAAGATGAAGTCAAAGTTCCCTGCCTATGTAAAGCTCCAAACTGTAAAAAGTTCATGAATTAGTTTCTTTTATTTCTTCCCTCCATTATTGTATCCCCTCAAGGATCTCTAACCCATTGAGCCTATCCATTACAGCGAGGAAATAGTTTTCACCCTTCTGTCGGCTTATAGTTTTGTTCTCTTAATTCATTTTTTTTCTTTAATTTTTACTTTATTTTACAATTTCTTACTCTTATTTGTAGCAATTATTAGAATAAAATGTATATTCATTGGTTGCTTTGCATATAATACATTGGTTATCATAATGTTTTTGTCACGGTTTTGTGTCGTCTATTTTGCTCTACTTTTTTTAGGCCAATCATGGGCACGTCCTCAATCTCGATACAACCACTTTTAGATAAATTATCATGTATCATGTTACAATTTCTAACACAAACTCTAAATTCATTCCATCAAGCACCCAAATCTTAAGAAAGTAGTAGTCTAATTTATTTGATTGAAAGTGGATGCGGTGTAATAAATGAATGAAGGTGAAAGGTATAATTCTATTAGAATGGTAACATGTTTTAGTAAACATCTATTGAACCTCATCTAAAGTATCGTAGATTGTTATTGAACCTGTCTCAAATGTAATCGAGTAAAGTAAGTTCGTCATGCTTATACTGAACTTCTTCATAAGTTTGGCATTCTCCTACCCATCCACCTTAAAAATGTTTGGCAACAAGAGCGAGCCATTAATTGTTGGCTTGAGACGAGGATGAGGACGATGACTGCAATTGTGACAAGTTGGGCCTTTTAGGTTTGGTTGATAGTTGTTTTGAAAAATTTGTTTAAAAAATTTAAGAATTTTTTTTATAATTAAAATAATTTTAAAAATTGGTTTTTTTTCATATAAGTTCCTTCGATTTTTTCTTCATAAATAACTATATTACTCATATTCTATAAAACTTAAGTTACAAAAATACTCAAATAGGTTTTATACCGTTGCATCTAGATGATTATAATTCAACTTAAATAGCTTTAAATATAAAATAATGAGCTATATTTTTTTAAATTGTAAAATATGAGTTGTCCTTAAGAAATAGTATTTTTGTTGTAACAAGTTTTAAGAAAATTATTTTTGTTATTTACGGTGCCTTAAAAGTCCTTTAAATTATATTATTTGGTCCATCAGATTATAAGTGATATCATTAGTCGTCTAATTTTTTTTTTAAAAAGGATTAATTAAAAAAAATACATTATTTTAATAATTTTTTAATTAAATATGATTTTTTAAAGTAAATTTTTAATATAAAACGTTAAGACAATATAATTTATTTTTAATTACTCCTTAAAAAATATTATTTTAATAAAATAATAAGTAAAATTATATATTTTATTTTTAATTGAATTTAGTTTTTTTAAAATTAAATGTCTAAATCATAAACTTATAAGATGACATAAAAAAATATAGGTGATTACTGTGACACATTTCTCTTTCTTAAAAAATTCCTTCAAGGTTATCAAAAAAAAATAAAATTCCTTCAAGACGGTTTGGTCATCTTCCGGAGAGGCCCAAATGAAAGCAGGCTGGAGGAACAACGAGTTATCAAGAGTTATTTGCCTAAATAGCATGCATTTAGTTAAAAAATTAAATTTTCCAAAACTAGCAATAATATGATCAAAATTGTGAGTTTTGATTACATTAAAATTAAATAAATTACAAAAATATCCTTAGTTATGTGATATATAATATCAGTATGTAAACATATTATACATTAAAAACAAAAAGTAATATATATACCTGAAAAACTCCCACAGATTGTCTAAATCTAGATGGTTTATATATATATATATATATATATATATATATATATATACATTGATTGAGTTATATATATGCAGGACTTAGTTGATATGTTGGAGAAAGAGAAACAAACTGAAAGAATTGATATGTTGGAGAAAGAGAAACAAACTGGAAGAAGTTTTTACTTTTATACTAGTTACTTAAGCTATGAATCAAAGCAACTGCTGTGTAAATTTTGTAAATTAGAAAGATTATAGTATACGTCGTTTCTGATTTCTAAAACACAATTATGTAAATAAATTTACATATTATGTAAATAGATTTACATACTTGTTTACATAGTATGTAAATCGGTTTACATACTATGTAAACTAGTTTACATAGTATGTAAACCAATTTACATACTATGTAAACAAGTATGTAAATTAATTTACATGAATATGCAGAGGGCTATATTGTATACCATAAAAGCTATATTGTATACCATACACATAAAAGCTATATTGTATACTATACACATGGATCATTAGATTCATTACCAACAGAGACTAAGAAAAAGAAGGGAGAAACAGTCAAAACTGAACAAAGCAAAGAATAATAATAAAACTCAATTTCATGAATTCATGACAAATATAAACATAGACATACATCCTGAGAAAGTAAAAGTTAAATTTGCTAAGTTCGACAAAAAAAAAAAGCTCAAATCACATGAATAACAAATACATTTAAGAGGAATGTGATGACATTTTATCAATATTATATACTACAGAATTTGTGCAAATATTATTCCAAATTAAACTACTTTTTACAAGTAAAAGATAATCGTGACGACACTAAGCAACAAAATGAAGTTAAAATCTGTGAAAACTAAAAGAACTTTTTTGTTTGGATATCCGTATAGCTGTAAATCGATTTCAATAATACATATGACCAATTTCTTCTCACTTAGCTCTGTATATTCATGATTTACATAGTATGTAAACCAGTTTACATACTATGTAAACTGATTTACATAGTATGTAAATCAGTTTACATAGTATGTAAACTGATTTACATACTATGTAAACCAGTTTACATACTATGTAAATCAGTTTACATAGTATGTAAATCAGTTTACATACTATGTAAATTGGTTTACATACAACAGGTAATGGTTTACATACAATAGGTAATGGTTTACATAATATATAAACTGGTTTATAATTATACAAATATGAATGGCAATGACTTCAGAAAGAAACAAACTTACTTTTGTTCATAATAGTTGACAAAATTATGTAACAAGTGAAGACGATAGCATTAATATAAAATAAGTACCTTTTAAAAGTTTGCCTGATAATTTCATAGTTGAACTAGAAAGTCATTATCATCTTCCCTGAAAACAGGACAAAATAATAAAAAGAAAGAGGGAGAGTGGATGTTGGATGGTGGATCAAGTTAAATTGTAACCATAACATTCAATATCAAAAGCTATTCCAGCATAGATATGCTTCAATGAATTATCATAAATGTAAGTTTCTCAGACTTAAAGTTCCTACAAATCAAGTGAGCTCTTCGAACAAAATGTGACTGAGAATAAATAAATATTTTACTTTTGCCAATAGAAATTGTTATACTGTAAGTTTCACTTTGTATGGTAGAATTCATTTGCACACAAGAACTGAACAGATGAACAATAATTTGAAGTGGGACACAATAAAGTCAAATTATGCATGATAAGAAGTTACCAGTGCTTTTTATCATGTATGCTCTTTCTAGATGCTCCTCAACTCTTTTTAAAACTTCACCTACATATGATCATGAAATAAATATTTCCAAAATGATAAGAATAAATTAACGGAATCATGAGCAAAACAAACAAAACAATTAATTTTCCTTGAGTTTGTATATTATTCTTCAATTTTTGGCTAAGTTGAAATACTTTACTTACTTGAGTTTGTATACTCTGTTTTGCATAGCAAAAACAGAATATCTCAGTTTATCACCTAACAAGAATTGGTTCAACAATAAAAAATGAAAAATTAATGAATCAATCAAATAGATAAAAAAAAAAAACCAGCTTTCAATAAAAAAAAAAACAAGAATGCTTGAAAAAAGATATAAACAATGAGCAAAAGGCAAATATGAAACGAAAAAAAAAAAGGAACTTGAATTTAGAGTTAATAGCTATTAAAGGATAAAATAGTAAAAATATAGTTACAAAACGACATCGTGAAGCGATAAATGAAAAATATGTTATTCTATTTTATTTGCCACTATTTCTGGTCATTAAATCAGTTATCAATCAATATTCAATAGTCCGCTCGAAATAGCTTGTTTTGTTTAGTAATTTTTTGAATGTGAAATTCGCGCGCCTTTAAATAGAACCGAGACTGAGCGAGGCGGAGCAAAATAACTGTCGAGCTCGGGAAAACAATGGGAAGTCGTCTAGGAACCGGAGCTTCAGAGCCCGAAAAGATGCCGAAGAGAAACAGAAGCCTCGTTGCTGAGCCTCGTACAATACAACGAGCCAAACGCATTCGCTCATGTAGCTCTCCTCGTTCAACTTCTCGCAAAGCTAACTCCACCTTTTGCTGGTATTCTACTTCGATCCCTGTGGAAACTTCTTCAATGAAAATCCGATTTTCTTTTTGTCGAAAAATTATATTACTTCAGTTGAGCTGTAATTGAGCCCTGACAGGCATCCGAGTCTGATTTGAACTTGTCTGCTACTTAGTTTGACATTAAGCTCTTGCAGCTTCTATGTTATATTTGCACTTTTGAGTTTATAGAGTTCTTCCGAGTGCTGGTTTTTCACAGTTAACATGATGAAGCTGTGTATGATCTGACACAATGATATTATGTTTGAAATTTCGGAGAAATGAAATGGCCTTCAGGAAACAGAAGACAGAGTGTCGGAGTTCATTCAGAAAACAAGATTGAATCATTCGTGTATTCGTATTATTCGGATCAGCGATCAGAATATAGATTGTTTCGAAATTCAAAATAGATTCAATCATCTTGAATCGAGAGCATTTGATCGTCAATGTTTGTTGAAGCTCTGGACGTGCATTTTTATCTTCGTAAGCGAAGATCTGTCATAGTTTGTATATTAGACGATTGAACATCTCAAAAATGTTAATAATAAGAGAAATGTTCGCACACCTAATAATCTTCCATGCAATACAAATTGAGACCTACCTCTAATACTACTTGTTGGAAGTTTCAACAAAAAGGTGAAGCTATTAGGAAGAGTAGCCATCTAATTATATACTCAATTTGTTATTTATATTTTTCCAACATAGGACTTGATTGCATACCTAACATCGGACAAAAATTCAAATATTCCAAAAGTGCATGACAAGTATTCTGTTATTTCAGCTTCGAAAATTGTCCACAGTTTCTGACAACCCTTTTGAAATTTCAGTTGTGTTTTCTCACTAAGAAAACTGGCGATTATAAATTCTTCAGTAGTTCGTACGGTCTACTTGAGTTCAAATTTTGCACTAACATTATCTTATCATATGTCATACACTCTTTGCAAACAGGTCATGGCCATTTCTTCTTGAATTTCCGAATAATAATGAGACTAATTACTATATTAGTTTTTTTAAGGTACGAAGAAGATATTTGGACTGAGATTGCGAAGTCTCTGGACGGGAGGTCACTTGTGATGCTCGCAGCGACATGTCGTTGGTTCCACCAGCTGATAATCGACGACTGCATCTGGAAGTACGTTTGCTTGCGTGACCTTCAAGTTGTTGCTCCAGGCCAAGTTGCTTCGAAGTGGATCAACCTCTATGCTTCAGCTTTCGGTGACAATCTTCTCCATATGTCATTATAGATTAATAAAGAATAATTAAATAGCAGAAAGTAACATTCTCATGGTGTGGCTGCACAAATGCTCCTCAGATGGAAGCCACTCTTTCATGTTCCGCCAGCATGAGAAACACATCGGTGAGTGGCCTTATAAATTGTTTGGTATTGGTGCTACTAGGGGAATTTTACTGTGGAAAGTATTAGGGGCTTTTAGCTTCAAAAATATTTTTTATCACATCTTAATGCATACATCAATATACATAACTTAATCTAATTGCCCCTAATCACTACATCATTGTACGTTACTAATTTTACATCCATCACTTGATGTATATATCTTTTATAGTAAGAAAGATAGTTGTTTGACCAAACTAGAGATGATTGTTATGAAACTGAACTACAATGAACACCAGATCCTATTTTTAAGCGTTCTCAAATGAGAAGAAATAAAATACATCATTTTTTTTGCTAGAAAAAATAAATTCATCTTTTTATTTGTTTATTTTTTAGATTACTCATTGCAATATTGGTGTTTTACAAACTAATCTATATTATCGTAAGGCCTCCTAACATATTGTAGACGATGACACTAACCAGATTGGATGCGCATTGGGGCATTTTCCATGGATTCTTCATTTGCACTTTTGACAGAGAGACTGAGCTCAACAGTACTGAATGTCGCCAAGGAAGATAAGACTGAGAATATGTTGCATTCGTCTGGCTATTGTTTGTTAAACAACGTTAAGACAGGGATATGGATTGCAGGTATTTACATTCAACTTGTATAATTATGCTTAGTTATTATCTTCCCTTTCTTAAAAGCTTTAATTTACCATGTATTACAACTGAAATGATGTTTACAGATCTTCAGCTTGTTCGTTGCCCTGTTTGTGATCTCAATACATGTGATGGTGAGTATCCAAAAAATAACCACCAGAGTTGAGAGAAATTAGGGCATCAATAAATATTCACTATTCTTGACAGGAACAATGCAGACACTAGATGCAAGGCATATAGAGCTATTCCTCAGTGAGGGGTACCGGGATGGAAGCTGGGAATATGAGCTTATAGGGTCGCACGAAATCAAAAAACATGCAGATGGAGCTTCGGGGGCCATTTTTGATGTCAAACACCTCGAGGATTCTTCAATGTCTGGTAAATTCAATTTCATTCATTTGCTCATGCTATTAACCTGAGAGACAGACATACATAAAGAATGTTAAGTAACTAGGAATGTTTCTACTAGCTAGTGTTAATTACGAAACGATAAGTAGAATAACCACCACATTGGTCATAAAACTGTAGAACCAGCCCCTACAGTTTCAGCAAGGTGGGGGCTACTTGACTGGGCTTGAGTTCAAGTAGTGGGAGATGGCTTTAAAGGCCCTACACACACTACAAACTTATTTAGATGAACTGATAAAGCAAATAAGGTTAAACCATGTCTCATGTCTGTATTAATTTCATAGATAACTGCTTTATGCCTTTATTAGTTCTTAATTTATTGGCTTTTTAGTTTCTGGTTTTCTCTATTACTTAGATAAACGTCTCGATTGCGTTAGTTCAATCTCAATCGAAGCTAGCAAGAATATCATTAAATTACTGACTGTTTTGGAATAATAAATTAATTTTTCCATTTTCTTTTGAAATAACGTCTTGCCAATTTTTGAATGCAATGTCAGCGATCTTTAATCTCAATTCATGGGTAGGGAAACCAACAGACTGGCAACCAAAAGCTGTAATTACTTTCCACGCTGTTGCAGTTAACACCAACCTACAGAAAAATGAAGGTAAAAGGATTCCTTCAAAATCATGTAGATGCTTAATCCAAAGAAATAATAGCATTCTTGTACTTCCATTTTTCACACCAACTAACCATTTTTTATATTTAGTAAGTTAGTTATTGGCCTTTTTTTCTTTTCTTTGATAATCTATCTATTTTTTTCTTGACGTAGATTTATAACGGTATCTCTCTTGGTAAGTGGTAACAGGACTTAATGTCAAATACCACATCATGAGAGCTGGAGCGGATGGGGAAATTGTTTCTTTCAGAATCTCTCAGCAGCTCCTCTAATTCTTTTCCAGTTCTACTCGTATCTGCGAACAAAAAGAATCGTAGAAAAGGGAAGTGCATTTGACATTCTGGTAAGGTTAAGGCTATGTGAGATAGAAACATGCATCAGCAAAGGAAGGAAAAAATAAGAAGAAAAAATAAGTGTAGGGAAAAACAAAGAAGAAGAAGAAGAAGAAGAAGAAGAGAGAGCAGCACACCTTTTAGTGAATCAATACAAAAGCTCTGTTGGTGCTTCCATAATAATATATATCACAAATTTGTGATAATCTCAAATTATGCGTTTGGATTTGATTGGCTTTCAACATATAGGGTTCACATGATTTTACTATTGATTGTTACTAAATTTTTAAGAAGCCAATCAAAGTCTGCCATGTCATTTGTGATTATCACAAATTTGTAATATAAAACATTTCTCTACACTCCTCTATTCTTTAGTAAATATGGATTTCACTCCACTGACCATTGTTAATTTTTACTCAAAAATATACTTCCAAAACCCAATTGCGTATTGGAACTGCAAATGTATTGATGAATACAGGTATTGCAGTATGCCTGGTTACCTAGCTAAGAATGAACTTTTGAAATCAATAGTCCGTCATTGTAAGCTTTAGCGCTGAACAAGGTCATTTTGGATTTGTCAGAGGTAAAGTTAGTTTAGAAGTTATAAAACCTAGTTCTCAAGTTTATGGGTTTGTTATATACAGTGGTTAACCACATCTATGAATGGAATTTAATTTTGTACAACCAGGAAGAGTTATGATTATGAGCATCAGTATATGCGTCACAGATGGTAATCGCTCTCAGCCAATGACCACTTCTAAGTCGTTAGATTGCTTAAAACACAAGTTAATATTTTATAAACCTCTGACTTCACAATTATTCAATACTTGATGAATTTTTAATAGGAATATGAACTTTTCATTGCATCAACAAATTATAATATAAATATCAATATTTAACCATTAAGGACGTCTCTTCTTTGAGTCAGACATAAAAAAAAAATGAGTAACATAGCGTCGCTCTTTTCTCTCTTATTCCTTTTCTTCTTAATTCCAGTTGTTTTTACAGAAGTATGTCACATTTCTACGTGCGGAGACGAAAGCCTTCCAGTCCGATTCCCCTTCCAATTAGAAAACTATCAACCTCAACATTGTGGTTATCCAGGTTTGGACTTGACATGTGAAGGCAATAAAACAGTACTCAAACTTCCTTATTCTGGAAAATTTTATGTGCGGCAAATCAGTTATATCTCTCAATGGATACTACTCTATGACCCTAATAATTGCTTACCTAAACGACTTCTAAGCTTAAACATGTCAGGGTCTCCCTTTGATTCTATTTTCCATCAAAACTACACCTTCCTTAGCTGTCCTTTATCTTTTACCAAGTCGCGGTTCACTCCTATTGATTGCCTTAGCAATTCAACAACTTCAGTTTTAGCTACCCCTTCTATAAGGCTAGCAAATAGAATGACTGATTCTGATTCATGTAAGATTATCAAAACAGTATCAATTCCTATTCCAGGGCCAGTTCAGTATGAAACAGAAGTTGTAACCAATCTTGATGACGATCTTCGTTTAATGTGGTATGTACCTAACTGCCGCAATTGTGAATCACAAGGTGACTTTTGTGGATTCACAAGCAACAATAGTGAAGAAATTGGATGCTTTGTTGATCCCAAATCAGGTAAGAGACTTTTAGTTCTGTTTTTCATCTACAAATTGACAAGATTAATTAATTTATTACAACTTTAGAACAAGCTAAGGGTATGGTTGATTTTAGACTGAGTCAAAAGTAGCTGATAATGAAAGCTTGAGTTGGGAGAATAACACGATAGCTGGATTTCGCAAGTCAATAATATAAGTTAAAGGATGTGTGACGTATGAAACTTGAAAATGGTATGTCCAGATTGATTCCGAATTAGATAAACATCTTACCGAAAACTTTATAAATTACAAGTTGCATTAAATTATTATTAGTATGGAATAATAAATACAAATCAACTTTATAGAACTAGAGGATAATTATTAGTATCAATATTTGTTTAGAAGAGAATGTAGTTACCACCTCCTTTAAGGCTCCCAAGAAGCTACTTATGAATTGTATATTAATATTTGCATTCCACGCCTCAACTGAGATTTCGATAGTCAAAAACATTGGTTATTCATCCACTTCCATTTTACCTTGAAATTTTCTGTTCTACCAACCCGAACTTCTCTATAGATACATCCCCTCCAAACAAGACTGAGTAACCTTTATCAGATTTGGTGAACCATCTATTTACTATTTAATGCATGAAATCACCTACTTCTTCACAATACAGTTGGTAAGTAAGGTTGTGGTGCCCTTAGCCAAAGATCAGAAGTTTAAATTCAAACCTACGTACCATGCCCTTATATGTTTGAACTAAAAATAATGCCTTCACATTTATGTAGCTCAAGAGAACAATTAGAAAAACGTTGAGACATAAAGTGATTAAAAGAGGGTAAATAACATGACAACAAAATTAAGAACCAAGAAAAATTATACAGTTACTTCAGAAAAGATGTTCAAACATATGTGCCTATAATCCCTTAAAAATTTCAGGTGGTTCAGGAGATGGTCTAAGAATTTTCCGAATACTTTGCTTGGCCATTGCGGTACCAGCCATCACTTGTGCTTGTGGCATTGCCTGTTTTTCCGGTTGCCTTGATCGAAGAAATAGCTCCGCAACGCGACAAAGGAGAGCAACAGCAATGTCAGCAGCACCAGAAACGACAGTTGGTCTAGATGACACGACAATTGAATCCTATCAAAAGGTTGTTCTTGGAGAGAGTAGGAGGTTACCAGGACTGAATGATACAACTTGTCCAATATGCTTGTCGGAGTATAACAGCAAAGAGACGCTGAGATGCATACCAGAGTGTAAACATTGTTTCCATTCCGAGTGCATCGACGAGTGGCTGCGCTTGAACGGTAGTTGTCCAGTTTGCCGAAATTCTCCTTCTCCTGCTCGTGTTAGCTCAGATCCTGTTTAAATTTAATTACATTCATGTAGGAAAAAAAAATCAGAATGTATCTTTCCTTTCAAATTTTTATTTTTTTTAAAGCATGATTATGTATTCATGTGATATTTTGTATTCAGATTCATGATTTTTTATTTTTTACAAGTGATTTTTTAATTTTTTAATTAAGTGTGTTTAGTAATGATTTATAATTTTAATTTTTATATTTTTAAAAAATTACTACTAAAATATATAATGATTTATAAATATTTAAAAATTGTGATATCTAATTTATTTTATATTTTTAATTTCTAGAGAATTCTTATTCACGTTTATATATATATATATATTAGAACAAAATGATTAAAAATTTAAATTTTTTTAAAAATAATCAAAATTTATCTCTATTTTTAAAGTTCTTTTAAAAAAAAAAAGTATTACCAAATAACTTAGAAATAATTTTTGATTTTTTTCCCTTAAAAATTATTAATTATAAATTTTTATCAAACATATTACTAATTATTTAATCATATATCAAAATTATTATCATAAATTATTTTATGTTTTGTTGAAAACCTTGGCCCTTTCTCACATGCTGCTCATCAAGCAGGTATTTTTCCAATGGTACAATACATTCAAATTCACATTACATGTTATTAAAAAGGAAAAAGTGCTATAAAAGTTTTTTTATTTTTATAAAAGGTGGTATTTAGTTCCCTAAGTCATAAAAAAGTATCTTTAAATTCATTTATTTATGAAAAATATGTTTTTAAGTTCCTCTACTTGTAAAAAGTGTGTTAGGCAAGGATAAAGTTAATTTTTCATTCAATTTTTCTTTAAATCTAACGGAATAACATATGTGTCATATGTATATATATATATATATATATATATATATATATATATATATATATATATATATATATATATATATATATATATAATATATAAAAAATTACCCAATTTTTTTAATTTTAAAAAATAAATTTTCAATGTAATTTAAATATAATTTTTATTATCTAATATTTAAACTCACAAATTGAATAATGAAAATTTTATTTAAATTTGATCGATTTCAATAAAATTTAAATAGAATTTTCATTGTTTAATATCTAAAATTACAAATTAGACGATGAAAATTTTCTTTAAGTTTAATCGAAAGAAATTGTAAAAAATTAGAGTAATTTTTTAATTAAAAATTAATTAATTTGATATATATTTATCAAAATATATAAATATGCATGTGACACATCTACTATTTGTTAGATTTAACGAAAAATTGGATGAAAAATTAATTTTGTCTCTGCCTGATACTTTTTTTATAAGTAAAGGAACTTCAAAACACATTTTTCATAAACAAACACTTTTATAAGCTAGAAGATTAAATGACACCTATTGTATAAACAAAAAGACTATTTTAACTCTTCATCCTATTAAAAATCTTTATTTATTTATTTATTTTTTCTGTTTACCCAACCTTAACATCACCATATGCCTATGTTAAAATCTTACACTTGTAATAAATTATAAATGTTTATGTATGCATGGAAAAGCACCATACATGAATAATTTCTCTTTTTCCACTAGCTCCAGGACCAATTTTTAAAAACAATCATATCATATATCTTGAAATTCACGGCGATTGTGACGTACCTTTTAACTCTATTTCAGTAGATTGCCGTTTTTTTTTTTTTTAATGCATTGGAAATCTACCGTGTAGTAAACATGTTATAAATCACGTGTGAAGTGGGAACTTCGAAGGCCAAGAGGACTAAGCAGCGAATCTCATCATAGACCTGGATAGGTCACATTCCCTACCCCAGCTTGTTCTGAATTGTGTCAGAGTACAAACATATATAATTAAAGATATTAAACAACTCGGGTTATTAAGCAAAACAAGGGTCATGGGAGTACAAGCTTAAAATTCTACCGTTTCTTTTAATCGGAGAGTTTCACAACATATAGTACAAAATCGTAGTCATATTTAAGCATTTTTAAAAAACATTTACAGGTCTTATCATTTCTTGGCTAGGAGCTTCTTGGGAAGTTTCTCCAAAGGTGTAGATTTCAACATGAAAAGTCTGGCAGCACGCTCCTGTAGAGTTCCTCCACACTTCAACCCGAGAGTTTGAAGCTCGCACTTCAACTTTTCCATGCCAAGGGACTGTCAATATTGGAAGGAAATTTAATTTATTAAAATTATAAAGATCAAAAGGTTTTATCAACCATAGACAAGCAAGTATAAAATTATGAAACGGCAATGAGATTTAAGAAATTAATTTTGTGAAGCATACCTCCAGCTCAGCTGCTGAATTGAATTCATCAAAATTGAGTGGCTTTTCCTTTTCCACAATGCTTTGACTAGCATTTGATTCTCCTGAGTCCTGGCTCGATTCCAAAGAACAATCAGCATTGGAAAGAAGAGTACTCTCTAGACCTTGCCCACAACCCTCTGGACGGTTATCAATTTTTTCAGCGCTTATTACTTCAGTATCAGCAACAACAGCAGGCTCTGAACAAGGTGGAGATGAAGTTTCTACCATCTTCTTATCAACATTATCTAATTCCATCACATTATTCTGCTCCTCTTTAGAATTTCCGATTGAGAATCCACCGGATTCTACTATGGTTTCCTGTACGACAATCTCTTTTTCTTCCTCAGAGCCACTCTCACAAGTGACTCCACCCATGTTCCTACCTGTAACAGAATCTAGACTCCCCTGGGCTTCTTTACTTGAATCAGAATGACTATCACGATTCAAAACAGTAGATGTCTCGTTTTCCTTTTCATCTTCATCTGAAACATCATTGTCACTTTCACCAAGCTTTCGCTTCCCCATCCTGACAATCATAACATATATACAGAAATTATTAGCAATATGACCCCTCAATGTTTCGAAAACCCTTATAATCTATAAGTACTAACTAATGAACATGAAAATTATTCTTCAGCTCTGCCGACATCGCCTAAATAAATCATAATGATTAAACACTTGCCTATAATTCATAATGAAATCATCAGAAACACAAACAAAACAGAACCACTAATGCCGCATGCAATTACCTTAATTAAAACAATGAAACCACTAAAATGAACTATAAGATAAAGCAAAGGTCAACAAATCAAAGAAATCCCATGTAACAATTACCACTAGCAACTAGTCCAAAGAAAGACATACACATATTACACCGTCTGGAAAACCAATAACACAAATTCACAATCAATAAATCCAAGAAATCACTCACCATATCTTCACGCGTTTGGCCTCAGCAGCTTCCCCCACCACACCCACCTTCTTCCTTTTCCCCTTGACAGCATCGCTAACCGAATCCAAAACACTCGAAACGCACCGTTCTGACTGCTCCCTATACTGAGCCACGTACTTCTCAGCCGCGCCATCCCCAAGACCCTTCTTCCCTTTCTTAGCCATCTTCTTCAGAAAATCCTCAGCCTTCTTCTCCAGCCTTCTATTTTCCTCCTCAGCTTTCCACTCCTCGAGTCTCTTCTCTGCATTCACGTGCCTCAGCCTCCGACCACTCATATCTCGACACGCGTCGAAATTGCTCGTCTTCTTCTGTCCAGCTTTAGTCGCCGCACCTCTCAATAACGATCCGAACCCTCCCTTTCCACCGCGTAATCGAAGCGTGAGCCGAACGGTAGGGAAGAGCTGTGCACTGCCGGAAGAGCATGAAATTACCGAATTGTCCTCGAGCTGGCGTGTACCGGTAATCAGGCGCTGATGAAAAGGGGGTATCTTCGTAACTTCATATAGACGGTGCTTGATGTCATTGACGGAGACCTGAGGGGTCGTGTAATTGAGAATAAGGGTTTTGCTCTCCAGAAGAGTCACCAGGAGCTGATGAATTTTGTTCTCGCTAGCAGCGGTGTTGTCGGCCATTGTGGACGATTGGGAACAGCAAGAGGGCTTGAATTCCTCTTGCGATCGAAATAGAAGTGGAAGTTATTAATGAAGAAACGAAAGAAAAAACATCATTGGTTGGGGAGTTGGGACTCTTGCATTTTATAAAGAGGTTGAACGACTTGTAATGGGCTGGAATGCCTGATAAAATGTCTTTAAGCCCAATTTAGAACTTGGATGTATAAAGAAGTCTCAGCCGAATACAAATTTGTTTTTCGTTTTCAAAATGGCCAATTCTATTAACATACTCCAACCTTCCTAAGCACATACCCCTCAAGAGTATGTGGGATGTGGGGGATGCATTGAGGGGGATATGTCATATGTGCTTAGAAAAATGGAATATGTTAATAGAATTGGCCTTCAAAATATAAGGGATAATTTTGGTTTTACAATTAGATTTTTAGATTTGGTGCAAAATAAATATGTACATAATTATTGTATTAACATATTTAATTATACTTAAATTATAATTTTGAATCTCAAAACTAGTAACACAAATAACTTTTTTCTTTGGCAGTGTTGTACAAATTAGAAATAACAATAATTATTGTTTTAAATTTATTTTCAATAATATTTTAATTGCTTTATGAAAATTTTCAATTGTACAGTTATTAATTGTATTTACGATGCAAATTATTTGAGACTAATTTAATTATATATAAATTCAAAACTTAGTTTTGAAGTCTTTTTCTTTGAGTCCAAATTAATTTATACCTAAGTTTTTTTTTCTTACAATTTATGAAATATGACTATTCATAATATGTTTATTAGACTTGGACTATCAACGATTGTAATCATGATTCTATCAGTAAAGTTACTTAAAAAGTGTTTGTCCTAATAAAATTTAGTTTTTGTGTTCCATGAAATTAAATATTATATCACATGAATTCCCGCTTGATTTAAATGGTGTTTGGAAATTCTTTTGATGTTCCTATTTTATGGATTTCAATGTTATATATCAAGTTTCTCCTCTTTTTTTTTTTCTTTCAATCTCTTCCCTTTCTCTTTTTATTTATCAATTTTTTTCCTTCATATTTTTAACTTGCTAATCTATAATTTCATGTATTATTCCTTTGTAAAAATTAATTTTATTAAAAAATTAAAACAAAAGAAGGAAGACGAAATGCAACGATGATTCAATCAAGTGTTTTCGCACGAGGAGGATACATGACATAAATACAAATTAAATGAGAAAAAAAATCCTAAGATAATAAAAGATGGGATCAACATTTTTATCGAAAAAATTCAATAATTTTTCTTCAAAATTAACTATAATTAATTAAGTGCGAAATGTTCATAGTTATTGTAATTTCAAAACTGTTATTAATCCAAATGGAGCACATGTTAAATAATTATTAATTAAGTATAAAATTAAAGATACAAGTAGTTATAAATTTTTTTACCGACAGGAATTAGTTAGAATATACCATTCGGTATTATGATAAAAAGAATTATTATAAAAGAAAAAAGCTACGCGCCTGAAGTTGTACGAAGTTTTTTTTTTTTTGCTCAATACGAAAGTAATTCCATTGGATGATAAGGAGAGGTCTGAATACAAAATAAATATAGACAAAACTATATTAAGCCCTATCTTGTAACAAGATGGCCAAAAATTGAGCAGGCGGGTTGGAAACCCAATCAAGTGGCAGCGACCTAGTCTTAGAGTTGCGAGCAACCCAATCTGCGACTATATTGGCACCACGCCTTACATGTTGTACTTGTACATTCGGGATATCCCGCAGACCTCTCCTTAAGCTAATGATTAAGCCAGATAGTTCCCATGAGACATTTGAAGCATCGCTTGTCAAGAAGTCAATGAGAAGTTTGGAGTCACTTCTCAATTGAAAATTGGTGCACCCATATATCCCGGCTAAATTGAGAGCATAGAGACCAGCCAAACATTCAGTCTTCAGGGCAGAGTTGCTAGCCATTATAGAGTGCGCGCCAAATACAATATTACCATTTTGATCCCTTGCTACAATCCCGACACTTCCTTGCTTTGATCCTACACTCCATGCACTATCACAATTGATGGCGATGCAATTAGATGGTGGCGGGACCCAAACAGAGACAACACGATCATGGATAGCAAGGCTAGGGGCGTGTGAATCTTCAAAGACATGATTAGTATGTGGATGCACAGCTTGATATTCTTGACAGCTTGTGAGAGCCAGAGAGCTGGTCTTGATCGGGTCAAGTGGAGTATGTTCAAATACCCAACTGCATCTATGCTTCCAAATAAACCATAAATGATAAACCAAGGCAGCTTGTGTTTCCGAACCACAACGTTGTTGTTCCATTCTATCAATCCAAAATAGCAGCCAACTTTCCATAGATTCGACTACTAAATGAGAGCGAATGGAGAAAGGACTTGCAAACCAAACTGCACGTGTCCACTGACATTGTAGGAAAAGGTGTTGTAAGGATTCAGCCGCCTCGTCACAACAAGGGCATGTAGGAGAATTGATGATATTTCTCCTGTAAAGTGGTTCTCTAGCAGCAAGGGCGTGGTTAAGTAACTTCCACATGAAGACACGGAGCTTTGGGGGCACACAAACCCCCCAAATCCAGTTCCACACTTTTTTATGCTCCAAATAAGTAGAAGGTCCAATAACTCCGCTTTCAAGTTCGGTATGCTGATAGATTTGACGGTAACAACTTTTAATGCTAAAATTCCCATTAGAGGTGTGTGGCCAAATGAACTGGTCCTCAACATCCCCCAACCCTGCTGGAAGTTGGATGATTTCTTCAACCACAAAGTCTGGAAAGAGGTTATGAAGAACCCGCAAGTTCCAACCATTGTCTTGATTGTGAAATAGGTCAGAAAGAAATTCAACTGAGTGGTTTGTATACGCCGAGATTGGAATATAATTAGGTAACCATTTGTCCTTCCACACTCTAATATGTGCACCATTGCCGACCCTCCATCGCCCATGGCTATATAGAATATCCCTACCATGCAATAGACTTTTCCATACCCATGATGAAGCTTGTGAAGCTTGGACATCCCAAAAGGATGAGTTTAGGAGATACAAACCACGCAAAACCCTTGCCCAAAGAGCATTAGGACTATGAAGGAAGCGCCAAGCCAATTTAGCTAAGAAAGCTGAGTTAAAGGACTGCATATCTTTCAAACCTATACCACCGTCATCTTTTTGTTTGGTCATCGTCGAAAATGACACCCAATGTAGCCCTCGCCTACCCTTTTCCTTATCCCACCAAAACCTTAACATTAATGAGGTCAGCTGTTGGCAAAAAGTATTCGGCAGTTTGAAGATTGACATGGCAAATGAAGGACATGCCTGCAAGACAGATTTCAACAACACTTCCTTTCCAGCCTGGGATAGAGATTGACACTTCCATCCTTCTAAGCGGCATTGCACACTTTTTAAAATATAAGAGAAGAGCCGACACTTATTCCTCCCCCAAACTATGGGCAAGCCCAAGTAAGATTCAAACTGTGATCCTAATGGGACACCAAGCTCTTCAGAAATGCCAAGTTGCAATTGTTGAGGGGTATTATGGCTAAAAAATAGCGTAGATTTTTCTTTATTAAGAAGTTGTCCCGATGCCAGGCAGTAGTTAGAAATAATCTCCATTAATGTCCTGTAATCACCTGTAAACGAGCACAAGAGTTATGTGAATGGACATTAAAGTGTGGGAAGGTGATGCATATGAGAGCAAGGAAAAGTTAGGGTAAAAATGATAAGGTTATTTGTACTAGCCTGAAATAAAAAAGGAAGAAGAAAGTTAGTACAATTAGAGAGCAAAACCTAAATGAAGGAAAGTAGGAGTATTAATATTGATAAGGATGACAACAACGAGAAAATATCAGGGATTGAGATAATAGTAGTAACATGAGTAAGAAGTAAAACATAGTAGATAAATTAAGAATGATAATAATAATGACAAACGGTTAAACATTGGCATTACAAATAAGTATAATACTATTAATAAGAAGAATATCAGTAAGAGAACTTAGAATAATAGTGTAAGGGTAGACTATTTTTTTAAAAGATAGTAGAGAAATAATTAAAGTAATAATTATGAATATATATATAAATAACGAAGTGCATTATAAGGAAAAAAGAATTATGCAGTTGCAATACAAGGTAGACCAAGATAAGTAATGGTAAGTGATATAATTAATTTTGAGAAGAACTTGTTGTATGGTACTGAAAAGTGGAAGATGTGGAATAATAGTGTGTGGTACAATGATACTAGTAGGAAGAACAACGACAAAATAGAATTAATATCAGTAGGGAAAGTAACCTAGGCAAACAGTGTAAAGAGGAGCAACAGAAAGAGTCGCAAAATATGAATAATGAAATAGGGGATAAATGTGATAATGAAAATTAGTGTTGTAAGAGACTATAATTAAACAAATTGTAGGTACATCATTAATAATAAAAACAAAAATTGAATATATAAAAAAGTGTAGAATGGAATGGGAACCTGAGTTAACATCAACAAAGAAGAGACAATCATCTGCAAATAGAAGATGTAAAATTTGTGGGCACTGAGGGTTGAGTCTTAAACCCCTTAACCGACCCTCCAGAAGTGCGTAGTTAAGAGCTGTAGAAAGAGAGTCAGCGACTAGAATAAAAAGATAAGGGGACAATGGGTCACCTTGTCTGAGGCCATGAGATGGAAGAATAGTAGCTGTCGGCTCCCCATTAAGTAGGATAGAATATTCCACTGTGGTAACACATTGCATAATTAATTTAATCCATCGGCCTTCAAAGCCCAATTTTTGCAAGAGGGCTTCCAAGTAATCCCACTCAATCCTGTCATACGCTTTGCTCATATCTGTCTTTAAAGCAGCAGCATAAGAGCAACCGCACTTTTTTCCTTCGTAGAAAATTAAAAGCCTCCTGAGCAACAATAATGTTATCATGTATGAACCTACCTTCCACAAATGTACTTTGATTATCAGATATTATAGAACCCAAAAGAGGCTTTAATCGAAGAACCAGAATTCGGGCAATGATCTTGTAACTGAAGTTGCATAAACTGATGGGTCTAAAATCTTGAACCAATTCTGCATTTACCTTTTTGTGCAACAAAACTATATTAGTTTTATTGAAGCGCCTCATGAGATGACCTGTATGAAAAAAGCTAGTAACCATATTGAAAACTTCATCTTGGCATAGATCCCAAAGGTGTTGATAGAGCTTACCATGAAGATCGTCGGGTCCAGGGGACTTGGTAGGACCCAAGGAGAAGGCAGCCTCTTTTACTTCTAAACGGGTAACAGGTTTTAAAAGAGAATTGTTCATGTCGAAGGTTACACAAGGGCATACTGTATCAAGGATAACGGAAAAATCTCGTGGACCTGAACTGGTGAACAGAGATGAAAAATATGAGGAAAATTCAATAATCAATTCAGACTCCGATGTGGTCCATCTACCATTTGGTGTTTTTACCCGTACAATTCGATTATAACTCCTCTTGTGAACAGCTGAAAGGTGGAAAAAATGAGTATTACGGTCACCCAATTTTAGCCAATTTTCTCGGGAATGTTGTGCCCAAAACATTTCCTCAGACTGCCATAATTTGTCAAGTTCACCCAACAGTTGGAAACGTCTCTCCCTACTAGAAATATCTGGGTATAAAGATAGACTTTGGATACTCTTTTTTAACACTGAGATTTTTTTGCGTGGATTGTTTGTGTGACCTTTTGCCCATTGTTTAGTAGCATGTTGAACATTGCAAAGTTTTTTCCATAAAATCCAAGCGGCAGAACCACTAGTAGCTCTCTCCCATGTGGCATGAATTGTTTCAATATAGTTAAAGTCTAGTAGCCATTTTAACTCCAACCGAAAGCACTTTTTACGTGGCGCATTGATTGGGTGACAAAGGATCAAGAGCGGACAGTGATCACTGCCAATTGCAGGGAGTGCTTCTACAGATAATTCCGGGAGCATGGTGAAGAGGGAAGGATTAACAAACACCCTGTCCAATCGGACTTTCACAAACGCATCCTCAGTTCTTCTATTTGACCAAGTAAAAAACTCACCAATTGAGGGAATATCAATGAAATTACAAGAATTTTTAAAAGAATGAAAAGCATCAACTTCAGATGTAATTGGAGGACATACACCATCCTTCTCATAATCATACAGAACATCATTAAAATCACCAATACAAGCCCAAGGGAGATTGCAAGACTGTGTAAATGATATCAAATGATTCCACAATTTGACTCTGTCATACGAATGTCTTGGACCATATACAAATGTGAGACGACACCAAGTAGAGACAATAAAACATTGAATATCAATATAGTACCTACCAGAAGAGATGGTTTTAATTTGTACAGACTTATGCCAAAACAAAGCAAGGCCACCAGAAAGTCCAACAGAATCTACTACATAAAAATTACAAAAACGGCGAAAAAAAGACCGCTTGCGAAAAAGATAACAAATTTTGCTTTCCTTTGCTTTTGTTTCAAGCAAACACACCAACGAAGGACTATGAGTAGACAACAAATCCCTTAAGGCACGTAATGTGGTGGAAGGCCCTATACCTTGGCAATTCCAACAAATAAACTTCATGGATCTGTAAAAGAAGGAGGCAGATTAGCTGCTGAGATATCCGAAGGTTGGGTTGTGTCAGAGAGTGAAATATTATTGAGGTACAGATCATCAGTCATATCACTTCGGGAGAGACGAGCCTTCTTCTTTGAGCGGTAAACTTTTGGAGAAATCTCTGCTAGTTTCTCTTTTAACTTTAAAGAGATCTTACGGTTGTGCCTTGGCTCACCTACAGTATCCTCTCATAATATTAGGAAGAAAATTAAGTAAAGGAAAAGTTTTTAATATGCTGTAAATGAACTGGAGAGTATTTGAAATTAAGAAGGAAATGATGTAATAAAAAACATATGAAATGCGATTGGGAAGAAAACGCATTAAATTGGGAAGCATGTGAAAATAAAAAGAAAGAGATGTAAATAAATAGAATATTGAGTAACTGCCCTAACTGCAGAAAAACTATCCAAAACCTGTTAAGGTGATAAACATGACCAGAAAAACTGTGCAAAAACTGTCCAAAACCGTTATGTTGATAAACATGACCAGTTATGAAAAAGTAACTAAAAGCGGTTAAATGAATAAAGTCCTAAAAAAGAATATGGTGGAAAAATGTAACAGGTTCCTCCTACTCTTATATGTGGAATAAACATGAGCAATGAGTTGACATAGTCGAACACCAGTCCTTTTTTTTTTAAACAGCAACGACAAAGAATATGTACTTGGAAAATGTAATTAAATGAGAAAGATATTCAGGAAATAAATCAGAGAAGAAGAGAAACGTAAACATGGAAATTGAGAGATGGATTAGAGAGTTCTAAAAGAAAAATTAATAAATAAATATATAAATAAATAGATTAAATTAAATAAAATGAGCAAAGAAGTGACCTGAGCTCTTCCCATCAACTTTTGCATCCGTGGAACCAGTATCTAATTTGTCATAGATACAAAGAGGTACACCTTTAGCAGGCATGTTCAAATTAGCGTGATCATGAATACAAATTGGCGACAGCGCAACAGTATTTTCCTCAATAGGCTCTTTACCCCTAGCTAACCTCAAAGTTGAGGGATGAGGAGAATGTCTTTCACCTGCCAAGTTAGAAAGAGCAGTGCTATGCAAAGGTTGTAACCTGACCGAGCGATGGGAATCCATAGCACTGAACTCCGCAGCTCTATTAGGAAGAGAGTGACTACAAAAGATATTAGATAAATTAGCCGCAGAAACAACAAGAATGATAACCAAGGACAGTAGGTTAACAAATTGTTTAAAAAAAGAAAACTTAAGGATAGAAAACATGCCAGTTGTAATGCAAAGGATGAGATTAAATTTTGCTATAGACTATATTAAAAACAAATAAATAAAAAGTGGACCTAGCACTTGTGGTCTGCCTTGTTGGAGGGTGGTGGCCATAGGGCACCAATGGTCCCATGTCATGTACATTTGGTGTAGGCCGAAGGAATTCCCGCACAGCCATTGGAGTAGGTTGTACATTTTCTGCCCGCATCCAAGGTCCGCAGATATCAATAACATTAGGAGTCCCATCACCCATAGCACGATTAGGACATGAGCGTCGTTCATGGTTAAGACTACCACATGAGAAACAGAATGATGGGAGACGTACATATCAAAAATCTACCCATATTGTTGGATTATTCCTTGTGGTAGGCCAAAGTCCAGGAATCAGGGCCATGGAGGTATCGACCAAGATCCTGGCACGACTTGCTAGGCGACCAAAGTGAGGAGCAGAATTCCTTTCAACTTCCAGCACAGTTTCAATACGTGCACCAAGTCTATTGATAATTGGAGGGACATCCCATTCTGTTGGAAGGCCATGAAATTCAACCCAGAAAGAAACAGATGAAAAATTAAGGGAGCTGGGTATAGTCTGTGGTCTCCAGCGCATGAGAAGGAGTAAACTGCCATTGAAGCACCAAGGACCTCTAGTTTCAACTCTGAAGAAATCCTCTTCTGAAAAGAACACAAACAAAAAGAAACCATTATTCAGATCTCGTGCCTCCATCCCATGTTGGGGGGCCCATGCCCTTCGAAAAACTGTTATCATTGTATTGAAATTAAAGATACGATCTGTTAACAGTCGACCATAGTAAGCCCATTGATATGTTGCTTCCTGCTTAGACCCAACCAAATCATCCAGAGCAAGACTCATATCCATAGTAGAACTGACTTAGTAGTGGAACTGTGAACACCTAGAGGGAGCAAATTAGTAAGAAGTGAAACAATGAGAGTGAAAGAAAGTAGAGAGAAGAGCAAAGTAAACCAATAGCCCTAATATACACAAGTCCAGTCGTTAGAGATAATACAACGTGAATTTGTGACAAATATCAGGATAGAACGTGGGGGAACATAGCACCCCAGAAAACTAACAAATAACTGTTAGAGCCAAGAGAGCAAACACGCTCTAGCAAAAACCGCTCCACAAACAACACCATTTCACGCGTCATCGCGCACTAATTTTTTAAAGCAGAAAAATAATTTGGTAACCGTTGCAAGTAACCGATAGACAAAGTATAGGACCCCACAGAGAATCAAGTGCCTGAGAGGTATTAGATCAGCACGTCTTCCTCTTCGGAACAACTTTAGGGGTGTGAGGAATCAGAGCGGATTTGACGAATGGTGCCGATGTGCAAAAGGGTCCATCACTATTCTTAGTGCAGGGTGGAAAATGCCTTTATTGTTGTGGTTAGAGAGAGGCCCATCCCGAAGGTCAGACGTAAAAAACCAGATCTGGAGGTTTGGCTTCCATCATAGACACAATCGTGCTTCGCTCTGTCGTCCTATACAACGATGTGGTTGTGTTGCCCGATACTCATTTGCTCTATTTGATTTTGAGGCATAAGATGTGTTGGATTTACTCTCGCATTATACCAGTTTCAAATTCAGATCGCTTTTTCTCAGGGAAACATTGTGCGTTGAAGACTAAGCGTTGGAGAAAGAGACGTTGGCTTTTACTGGGATATGATACCCTCGAACATAATGTAGAGGAAGTTGTACGAAGTTTGACCCAAAAATATATAAATAAATAAAGTTGCACGAAGCGGGAAAGAAAATACGAAAAGGGCGGTATGAAACTGCAAAGACTAGTGAAAGGTTCGGTCATTCTTGAAAGCTGATCGTCAAATAACATGAGTTGGTTGCGAGCTTTCTCCAAGAAACAAACAAAAAATGCGAATGTTGAAGAAACGGGTCAGAGCATCCCGGTGGATCCGAATTTGCCCAGATGGGTCTGTCAGAAATGTCGTCGTTGCCCCCTCTGTTTCGTCGGCGTCGATTCTTACGTTGAAAACTTCTTCAACGATCCCTCTTGCTCTGGTCAGGCTTTCTTTCACTTTCACCCTTCCCCTCCCTCGGACCTTCTATCTTGCACCATTTTAATAGTAAAATTTTCTTGCAATTTATTTTATTTGAAATTGAATATATTTTTTTGTCGGTTTTGATTAAACGAATTAGATTCTTATTTCTTTAAATTGTTATGGCAATTACCTTTGACTAACCCTAGTTAATCCTTACTTGGTCTACCTCTTTGCCATCTTTTTTAGTTAGAAACTCCTAAAGACGCATTGTACTTGTTTGGGGTAATAAATAGAATCTGCCTATGTAGTCTTGAATCTTGATGTTTCAATCTTACTTGTTTGGTATCAGATGCTGCATTTTGTGCCTAGGGAGAATGTAAGTTGTGTTGCTACTTGTATATAAATTTAAGGAGCATGAGAATCAATTGAAGCTTTTCCATATTGATATTGCTGGGAGAAACTGTATTTCACCAACTAAAAAATTTTAATCGATTGTATGATTTGAAAATGGATCATCCAGGAATGGAAGGGCAAGACTCTTCAATGTCACAAGGAGCTTCTGTTCAGCCTGATACAGGCCCACTAAAGGCAATGGGCAAGTCCTTTATGGCTGTTGACAAATCTGAGTCTTCGTTGCATGGAGGTGGGACCAATTTACTATCACCTGATGGTGGACCAAGTGGTTCTGTGTAGCCAAATTATTCCGAATTCCAGCCTACTATAACAGCACTGAAAAATGCATTTGAAATTGCCACTAACCATAAACAGGTTTGCATGACAGTGCAAAGAGACTTAATTAGTGTTTTTGTGTCTTGCTATGTGGCAGGGCTATGGGGTTAATAAACTGCTCTTTCTACTAATATTTTCAGGTTGAACTCCCTGTGTGCCTTGAATTGCATGAGGATATTATACCGTGACCTTGATGAGACGTTTAAAGAAGTGAACGTGGACATTGAAACATATGGAGCATGTCTTAAACGCCTGGAAGGGAAAACTTGGCCTTTTCTTAGTGAGGCTGATTTTCTTAACGAGAAGTTAAAGGTGCTTGGTTGGAAATTGTTTATACATAAATGCTACCGTGAATTAAGCATTTATTTTTAGTGTTCCAGTCATAAATGCTGCATTTTGGGAGCCACATATGCCTTCTAATTTATTCCATGTGATTTGAAGACTTGCTGCTTTTTACGTGCTCTATAATTTTTCATTGGTGTGAGTCCCAGCAGGTTAATGATTGATTATGGTTTATATGACTGGATTTTAGTAGATCCCATCTTGCTTAACTATTATTTCTTGTTTCTTTATAGATTTTGGAAAATGCTTTTACTAAATTATATAATCGTTATATATTTTATGGATTTTTTTTTTTAAGTAACTTCAAAATGCTGATAATATCATTTCTTGATGTTGTTGAAGACAGAGGAAGAGGAGCAAAAGCTTGAAGCAGAAATTGGAGAAATGGAGAAACGAAATGCAGAAATAAATGATTTACCAAATGAACTTGAAATGATATATAACAGATTTAAGGAATTGGAGGAGCGGTAGATATCTTGTATTTAAATGTTCTCTTGCACGTTTCACATTTGATTTTAAACATGCATTACACATGTATGTTCTGCGACACTTGGTGTTTAACTTTGCCTGTATATACAGGTACTGGCACGAGTTCAATAATTGTCATTTTCAATTAATTTTTCAACAGTTGGGTTGGCTACGGTTAGTGATTCATTTCCCCTCCACTTTAGTTGATCATTATAATTTCTCTGATGCACGAATTTGTTGGAATATTTCTGCTTATTGCGGTCATGCTTTGGTGTTGTCTAGTGAAGGTAAAAAAAAAATAATGTTCGAAGGCTTTAGCAATTGTCATTTGAATGAAGCTTCCATTTACTCCACGGTGTTTGTGTTTGTTGATTAATTTAATGTCCTTATATTTTGTTCTTTCTTATTTTTCACCTTATGTTTAGACAGTTTATAGCTAATGTATATGTTGTGTGTGAAGCATCTATTGATTCTACGTGGTACTCCCTAATTAGACATATTCTTTGCATTTTTTTTTTTCATGAAACAAAGTTTAAGCAAGTTAGGAGATTATTTTCGAGATCTTATTTTAATGTTTGTAGAATGCCTCTGAATCTGATAAAAAAAAAATTGGTCAACAGGAGAAGAGAGACGCATTTTTGGCCAAGATAGAAGTTTCCCAAGCTCATTTGGAGTTGTTGAAAAGAATTAACGTGTTTAATGATGCATTTTCAATCTGGCATGATGGAGAATTTGGAACAATAAACAATTCTCGGCTAGGACGACTTCCCACAATTCCGGTCAGAGAGCTAAGCATGATATTTCCTTTTCAATTTTCACTTTTGGCTTTCTTTTGAGGAAGATTTTCCATTTGTTTGCACTCAAATAACAATTTTGGTCGATTGCTTGGGACATTTTTGGTATCTCTTCAATGGGGTGAGTGTTTGTGTTTTCATCCTTCCAATGCATGTCTCTCGCTGGAAGATTTATTGAGGATTTTTAGAGAAACATGTACTGGATGTCTTTATCAATTATCATCTAGGTTGGCTTTCGTCAAAAGTGCTATAGTTCTGATTTTCTCATCAGGAAATATTTTCTTTTTATGCCTCTTAGTAATAACGTCAAAACTAGATCCTGAATCCTGATACATGGTTAACATCTTATGAAACATAAGGTTGGATGGGATGAGATTAATGCTGCCTGGGGTCAAGCCTGTCTTCTTCAGCATACAATGTGTAAATATTTCCGGCCAGAGTTTTTGTACGCTCTTCTGCAAGTTTTATCAGAATTTGTCTAATTATATTTTATGGTTGTTAGTATAATTTATGTCATTTTAAGATTTCATCAATTTCCAGGCCTTGCATAAAGATACTTCCCATGGGTAGCTATCCTCAAATTATGGACGATACTTATGAGCTGTGAGCATAGATGTTACAAATTCCTTGTTATAGAGTTGTGTTCACTTATTTAATTTCTACAATGGAACTGTATATAGCGGCGTAATGCATTTGGGAGGCAATTGATTAACCAATTGGTTTCATTATTACTTCTTTTTCTCCTATTCAGTATTTATCATATTGTTGTTATCCTGCAAATGTGGCATGACTACTATGACTTGTGTTTTTTGCTTAATTGACGTTTACAATTAGCTATGGACAATAAAAATCCTCTTTTGCTATTGATTTCATAGTGAGTATTGATACGAACACTCTTTTAGGTTTGGTCCGGTGAATATATTATGGAGCAATCGCTATGACAAAGCAATGACATTGTTCTTGACGTGCCATAAGGATTTTGTTGAATTTGCAAATTCTAAGGATCAAGAAAACAACATACTACTTGAGAAATGTTTCAAATTGCCCTATAAGTAAGTTCTTCAGTCTATTGTGGTTCATGCCGTTCAAAGGTTTTTGACTACTTAAATGCACAAGTAGGTGTTAACTCTTTAGTGAATTGATTAATAGGACTAAAAGGTCGTCTCTTTTTGCATAACAAAACTGTTTCTGCAGGATTGAGAATGACAAAGTCGAAAATTATTCTATCAAACAAAACTTCAACAAGCAGGAGAATTATACAAAAGCTCTTAAGTATACACTATGCAACTTAAAGTGGGCACTGTACTGGTTCGTTGGTGAAAGACAAGTGTGAAGCCATTTTCAACTTCTTAAACAATGTCAAGAGGGATGGCTTAATTGATGGAATATAATTACAATTTCAAAGGATGAGCTAAGCGCTTGCATCATCAAAGTGATGAGCTAAGCGCTTGCATCATCAAAGTGATGAGCTAAGCGCATGTGTCATCTCTCTAAATAGTAACATTTTTCTCTCTATAAATAGAAAGCTCATTTGCTCATTTCCATCATCCCAAAATCTCAAACATCCTAAGCATTCCAAGCTTCTCCACTTAGAAAAGTTCTTTCCTCATTGTGAGGGAGATGTTAATTGTATTCTCCTAGTATAAGAGAGTGAGGTATCTTGTTCTCTCCTTGTATTTAGAAAGAGGTTGTAAATCTTTCAGTATAGTGAATTCCTTCTGGCCTTTGCCCGTGGAGTAGCCCGTAATCATTTTGGGTGAACCACGTAAATACTTGTGTTCATTTTTATCTTCATTCTCTCAACTTTACTTTGATTGCGTGTTAGCTTCATTCCCTAAATTTCCTAACAGTGGTATCAGAGCTTTAGTTGTGGGTACTGTTCACGGATACTATTTACATATACAGTTACTATTCACATATATGGTTACTGTTCACGTGTAATAGTGGAAGCCGGTTCAAGTGAGAAGCATATCAAAATGACGACAACAAAGTTTGATGTTGAGAAGTTCAACGGAAACAATTTCTCGTTGTGGAAAATGAAGATTAAGGCAATTTTGAGGAAGGATAATTGTTTGGAAGCGATTGGAGATAGGCTCGCTGGAATAATCGATGATAGCAAGTGGAACGAAATGGATGGCAACGCAATTGCTGATCTACACTTAGCACTAGTTGATGGAGTGTTATCCAGTGTGGCAGAAAAGAAGACGGTAAAGGAGATTTGGGATACTCTAACAAGACTGTACGAGGTTAAGTCACTTCACAACAAGATCTTCTTAAAAAGAAGACTTTACACTCTTCGAATGGCAGAATCCACATCGATAACTGACCATATCAACACCTTGAATACTCTATTTTCGCAACTTACATCAATGGGTTACAAAATAGAGACAGCTGAACGTGCGGAGCTTCTACTTCAAAGTCTACCTGACTCGTATGATCAACTCATCATCAACCTGACGAACAACATCCTTTCGGACTATCTGATCTTTGATGAAATTACAGCTGCTGTTTTGGAAGAAGAAACTCGGCGTAAAAACAAAGAAGACAGACAAGTAAGTTCGCAGCAAGCAGAAGCTTTGACGGTGATGAGAGGAAGATCAACAGAACGTGGCTCTAGTGGGAGTCAAAATTATGGTAGATCAAAATCAAGAAGTAAGAAGAATTTCAAGTGCTATAATTGTGGCAAGAAAGGGCACGTCAAAAAGGATTGTTGGAGTAGAAGAAAGAATGAAGACCCTGAGCCATCAAATGCTCAAGGGAATGTAGCAAGTATCCCTGATGATGGTGAAGTCTTATACAGCGAAGCTACAGCAGCAGTTGAAGGTAGAAAGCAGTTTTCTGACGTCTGGTTAATAGACTCAGGAGCAACATGGCACATGACATCTCGAAAAGAACGGTTCCACAAATATGAACCAATCTCAGGAGGTTATGTACACATGGGGGGTGATCATGCTTTGAAAATTGCTGGTATTGGTACTATCAAAATAAAAATGTTTGATGGTACAGTTCGTACTATTCAGGAGGTACGACATGTGAAGGGCTTAAGGAAGAATCTACTATATTTGGGGCAAATAGATAGTCTTGGATGTAGGACCCATGTCGAGAATGGGATTATGAAAATTATCAAAGGTGCGCTTGTGGTTTTGAAGGCAGAAAAGATTGCAGCAAATCTATTCATGCTTAAAGGGGAAACACTACAGGAAGCTGATGCGTGTGTCGCGTCAACCAGTAAGGGAGAAGAATCAACGATGATGTGGCATCTCAAATTAGGCCATATGTCAGAACGAGGTTTGAAGATTCTCTCCGACAGAAACCTGCTTCCAGGGCTCAAATCGGTAAATCTACCTTTTTGTGAGCATTGTGTTACAAGTAAGCAGCATAGATTGAAGTTTAGCAGATCTGATGCAAGGAGTAAAGGCATTTTAGACTTGATTCATTCTGATGTATGAGAATCACCAGAAATGTCACTAGGAGGTGCAAAGTCAAAGACTTTAAAGCGCAGGTGGAACTTGAATCTGGGAAACAGATTAAGTGTTTAAGGACGGATAATGGAAGAGAGTATATAGATGGCGAGTTTCTTGCACTTTGTAAGCAAGAAGGTATTAAAAGACAGTTCACAGTCACATACACGCCTCAACAAAATGGAGTGGCAGAGCGGATGAACAGAACTCTTGCAGAAAAGATAAGAGCTATGTTGAGGTCTGCAGGTCAATCTAACTCCTTTTGGGCAGAAGCAGCCAAAACTGCATGTTATGTGGTAAATCGGTCGCCATCAACGGCAATTGAGTTAAAGACACCGATGGAGATGTGGACTGGGAAGCCAGCAGATTACTCTACTTTACATTCATTTGGATGTCCTGTGTACGTAATGTACAACGCCCAAGAAAGATCGAAGTTGGATCCAAAATCTAGAAGGTGTATCTTCTTGGGATATGCTGATGGTGTCAAGGGGTATCGCTTGTGGGATCCCACTACCCGCAAGCTCATAATCAGCAGGGATGTGATCTTTGTAGAAGATCAATTACAAAGAAAAGATGGAGTCGATAGCACATCAAATGAGAATTCAGAGACTACAATAGTTCAGGTGGAAAATAATTCAATACAAGAAATTCAAGATTCTACTGAAGCAGCACCACAACACGATGTACAAGAACCAGTTGAGTCCGAGGCTCCAGAAGTTCGTCGGTCAACTCGTGAAAGAAGGCCACCAACTTGGTACTCGGAGTATGTTACTGAAAGTAATGTTACATACTGTCTTTTAACGGAGGATGGAGAGCCATCAACTTTCCATGAAGCTACAAGTAGTTCAGATGCATCTCTGTGGATGACAGCAATGCAGGAAGAAATTGAAGCTTTACATAAGAACACGACTTGGAAACTAGTACCATTACCACATGGAAGAAAAGCCATTGGTGAACAAATCTCTGTACGGTCTCAAACAGGCGCCGAGATGTTGGTATAAGAGATTTGATTCCTTCATTATTAGCCTTGGATACAACAGACTTAGTCCAGACCATTGTACATACTACAAAAGGTTTGATGGTGATAATGACTTTATTATCTTGTTGTTGTATGTGGACGACATGTTGGTAGCAGGACCCAACAAAGATCAAATCCAAGAATTAAAGGTTCAATTGGCTAGGGAGTTTGATATGAAGGACTTGGGACCAGCAAACAAGATTCTAGGGATGCAGATTCACCGAGACAGAAATAACAGGAAGATTTGGCTTTCTCAGAAGAACTACTTCAACAAGATCTTGCGACGCTTCAACATGCAAGATTATAAGCCAATATCTACCCTACTTCCTGTTAATTTTAAGTTATCCTCAAGTATGTCTCCTAGCAATGAAGTAGAGAGGAGGGATATGTCTCGAGTACCGTATGCATCAGCAGTGGGAAGTTTGATGTTCGCTATGATATGTACAAGACCAGACATTGCACAAGCAGTGGGAGTGGTCAGTCGATTTATGGCGAATCCTGGTGGAGAGCATTGGAACACTGTAAAGAGGATCCTTAGATACATCAAAGGAACCTCAAGTGCTGCATTATGTTTTGGAGGATCAGAATTAACTGTCAGAGGTTATGTGGATTCAGATTTTGTAAGAGATCTCGACAAAAGTAAATCCACTACGGGCTATGTGTTTACACTTGCAGGAGGAGCTGTAAGCTGGGTTTCTAAATTGCAGACTGTTGTGGCTTTATCTACAACGGAAGCAGAATACATGGCAGCTACACAAGCTTGCAAGGAAGCAATCTGGATTCAAAGGTTATTGGAGGAACTCGAGCACAAGCAGGAGAAGATTGTTTTGTTTTGTGACAGTCAGAATGCCTTGCACATTGCAAGAAATCCAGCCTTTCATTCCCGGACAAAGCACATAAGGGTTCAATACCACTTCGTTCGAGAAGTAGTAGAGGAAGGAAGTGTGGATATGCAAAAGATTCACACAGATGAGAACCTAGCAGATGTAATGACAAAACCAATCAACCCTGACAAGTTTGTATGGTGTCGATCCTCATATGGTCTAGCAGAGACGTAAGCAGCAGGGTTTGAGCAAAGGCTAGTTGGAAGAGATAATCGTGAAAAATGACTTCAAGTGGGAGATTGAAAGACAAGTGTGAAGCCATTTTCAACTTCTTAAATAATGTCAAGAGGGATGGCTTAATTGATGGAATATAATTACAATTTCAAAGGATGAGCTAAGCGCTTGCATCATCAAAGTGATGAGCTAAGCGCTTGCATCATCAAAATGATGAGCTAAGCGCATGTGTCATCTCTCTAAATAGTAACATTTTTCTCTCTATAAATAGAGAGCTCATTTGCTCATTTCCATCATCCCAAAATCTCAAACATCCTAAGCATTCCAAGCTTCTCCACTTAGAAAAGTTCTTTCCTCATTGTGAGAGAGAGGTTAATTGTATTCTCTTAGTATAAGAGAGTGAGGTATCTTGTTCTCTCCTTGTATTTAGAGAGAGGTTGTAAATCTTTCAGTATAGTGAATTCCTTCTGGCCTTTGCCCGTGGAGTAGCTCGTAATCATTTTGGGTGAACCACGTAAATACTTGTGTTCGTTTTTATCTTCATTTTCTCAACTTTACTTTGATTGCGTGTTAGCTTCAATCCCTAAATTTCCTAACAGTTGGTAATACCAATTTTCAGTCTCTATAGGCTATGGATCTTCAAGTGCTCAGGTTCCTATTGTTAGATCTTTGTACCGAAAGCTAGACGCAGATATGAAGTCAGAGTCCTGTAACTCATCAAAGGCTATATAGGAACAAGGATACACAACACACTACCGTGGATATAGTACAAGTCTTGGACTCTTGGTGCATTTTATACCAAACATGACAGTTTTGCAGCGTAGTTCTAATTTGAAGTATTGAATATAGTTTTGTAATGCTATTAGTAATGTTCATATAAGGAAAAAAGAGGGAGATTTACCATGTAAATAGACTAATGTACCAAAGAGGGCTTTTGCCAAAATTCATAATCTAGTGAAGATAAGTAAAATTCACATTCCTTTGCTACGAAGAGCTTTTAGCTGTTCACTTCCAAACTAAAAACCCTTACTCTACACTTCAAGTCATTTCTTCTTTTTAAGATCAAATTGCACTGTGATTGGTCTTTTGTTCTTGTAGTAAGATTCCTTTCCTAATTTCAGGTCAAGTCAATACTTAGAACATATCAATTATCATTTGATTTTGAAAAAAAATGTACGAATTTGGGTTCGCAAAGGGAATAGTGGTATCCGTAAGACTATGTCCTCTTTCAATGTCTATCTATAGTGTTATATAAATGCGAGTGTTTTTTTTTCTTTTCTTTTCTTTTTTTATAATAAAAAAAATAGCGGAGAGAAATGGATAATGCATGCTTTTTTTTCCATTTATCTGAATCAATATTAATATTGAGCTAGCATTAATAATAGTTAGTACATGAGATTGTTGTGAAATAAATCCTTGTACACAATTACAACTTTTTATCACTCGAATTAATGACTTAATACATATAATTTAGTTGGTAACTTAGATTATCCATTTTTGGTATGTAAAAGAGAGAGTTAGACTACCATATTTATTTGATTGATTTTATTTTATATTAAATTTTTGTTTTCATGAAAGAGAAAATAAGAAAATCTTTAATAAATTTATTTGATTTCGCACTTTTTTTTTTAAGTAAAAAAAAATTTATTATTTGTCATTTTTAATTTATTTTAATGAAAAAAAGGAGAAAATCTTTGATAAATTTATTTGATTTGATACTTTCAAATAAAAAAAATGTAGACATACTGCTCAACTTATTATTTTATTATTTTTATCATTTTTTTATTTATTTTATAGAGGTCAAATTGTAAAAATAATTTATATTTTTTTTCTACATTATCCACTTTGATAGTCTTATTATTTTTCTAATGTTTTGGTTAAGCTATTTTTTAATTTTCATACTTTTCTCTCCTTACTTTTTTTTTTTTATACAGTTTGTCACTTTATTTTTTAAACTTTACACTTTGATGCACTTAATTATATGACCACTTAATTTATACACTTTGATCCACTTAATTTTTATATATATATATATATATATATATATATATATTAAGTTTAGTTTCAAGTTAATTATAACCTTTGGACTAAAGTTTTAAAAAATAAAAATAAAAGGACAATGTTATAAGAAAAAATAAGGGATTAAAGTATGAAAATTAAAAAATATATAAACTAAATTATAAAAAATAATAACAAAATTATGTATATAATATTTATTTGATTGATTTTGTTTAGTATTAAAATTTTATTTTCATGAAAGAGAAAAGAAGAAAATGTTTGATACATTTATTTGATTTGACACTTTTAAGAAAAAAATTTGCTTTTAAGTTTTTAAAAATGTTTCAAAAAGTTATAGTGTTCAATAATTTAAAATTTAAGTTATTAATATTGAATTAGATATATATTCACCTTTAAACTAAAAATTTATTTTATTTTTAAATATTTATGTACCTAAAATTAAGATCTTTTTAAGCTATTTAATAGAAATCATTGAAAATTTATGGAGTTATTCATGCAAATCTTCTACTACGTTTCAGCTTGTAAGGGAGATATTGTACCATTTGCTCAAGCAAAAAAACATCAATAACGAATTTGGCTTCCCTTACAATTTTTTTTTTCTTTTCTAAACACCCCTACAAATAAAAATAAATAGTATAAGAGAAAACCATGGTTCCACAAACTCTATACAATGTTAAATTACTTTTTTAGTTTACTAATTTTATTAACTAAATTTTTATAATTTTTTATCTATTAACTTTTCATATTTAATAATTTCAATCTAAATTCAAAAGTCATACTAAATTATACTGTAATTTTTAGAATAACGTGTAAAAAAACTTATTTTTTAACATATTAAGTCCATTAACTTTTAAAATTTAAACTTATTTAATCATTTATATTTATATTTGGATTAAAATTGTTAAATATGAAAAGTTTGTGGGTAAAAAATTATAAAAATTTAGTTAAAATATCAAAGTCTAAAAAATGATAAAAGTTAATAGGCAAAAAAATATAATTTGGCATAATTTAATTAAAAAAAGAAGAAGCCATTTTACAATATTTGGCTCTACCGTATGTATACTAGACTAATATCCTAGCTCCAACTATGTCTTTATTGTAAGAGTAACCTCTTATTATTTTGCTAAGAAAACCCAACCAATTGTTAAAAAGTATAATGAAAGTTGTCGAGCATGCAAAATAAATAAATATAACATTATTAAAATTCATAATAATAATAATAATATTTTAATGTTAATTTAATAGTAACTTTTGTTTTTTAAAATTTAAAAAAACAATGTTATTTTTATTATTTTTAATTTAGAAAAATATCATTTTAAATATTTTTTCAAATAATTTGGTAGATGATAACATGAATAATATTTTTTGAATTAAAAAAATTTATATATCTATAATATTTTTCAAGTCACGAAACACACAAAAGTATAGATTTTTTTTAGATTAAAAAAACCCATTTGTGAAACGACATGGTAAAGATTGTCGTTCAGCTCACTACACAGAGTACAGCCCTTAAACCCTAACGAAAACCCCTCTAATATATTGTAAGGCGGGGATTACCGCTACTCGTTCCCCATCTCATTCCAAAAGCTTTAAATGATGGCATTCCACAGTGTTTTCCGCCACAGCTCTCCTGCCAAACTCGTAGTTATCTGCGTCCTCTAAACCCCTCCACTAGTCCACTGTTCCATTGCCGTTAAGTGAAGCTTGGGTCTTCCACTGCCTACTCACGGTACGTACCCATCATTCTCTGATATTTCCTTTCAACCTCAGGTACGGCTATCTGAAAACGGAGCATCTCGGTTGACGAATATATTCTAATCGATCGGTGTTGGAACTAATCGGATCGGGTAGTTCCGAATCCAGACGTGGTGGTGAAAGAGGAGAGGTTACCACGAAGAGTCTTGCTGAGAGCATGGCTGAACTAAGTGACCGGGTTAGCAATATGACTACTAGAGATAGTGGTAATGTGACTTCTTCGATGAAGAAGAGGAATAGGGAAATTGACTTGAACGAGTTAAATGACTCGACCCCCACGATGGGTAGTAAAGGTGTGAAATTTGGGAGTAATTTGAACAAAGGGGACAAGGAGAAGAAAAAACGTAAGAACAAACGGAAAAAAACGAGGGTTATGGAGGATGGTGATACGGACCGAGATAAAGGTAGTGATTGGGGTGTTGTATTGAAAGATGAAGTTAATGTAAAAGAGGAGCCTAAAAGTTCACGATTGGAATCTGAATCTTATTTGAGCGAATCCAGGTAGAAAAATTGCATTTCCTGAACTTTGTTTTGGCTGATTTTTTTTTTTTATTTTTTATCTTTTCTGTTTATTTGATCTTTTTTTGCACTCTGATTTATAGAAATGGGTTGCGTTTTCATTAATTAGTGCTATGAAATTTCAGATGTACACTAGATGCAAATAGAGTCTATTCTTCATTTTAGGTTATTTGCCTTAAAAGGGGCTAAAAATGGTGCAAGTACTGTAGTTTTTTTTTTTTTTTTTCATTTATTAAAAAGGGTCGGTCAATTTTGGCCTGCTAGTCATCACTTATAATGGAGTCAATAAAAAGTCAAAATGTTAAAAAAAAAAAAATAGGCATACACAAAAAATTGATTGTCGATAAAAAGTCAATATTTGTTTCGATATTCTGATGACATAACTTGTGAGTTGTCCCTTTTTAGTAATATTTTTTTTTAATTACAATTTTTGGTCCCTTTTAGACAAATACCCTTAATTTTATTTGTTGTGGGCATGTTCCTTACTCTTAACTATTTGTCTTGTGCATTTCACCATAGAATACAATGATAATTTTTTGAATGGGATAGTGTATTCTAGGACCTGGCAGCATACTTGACTCCTGGTTAATCTGTTAAATGTGATTATTGCTGGTGGAATCAGATTTATTTCTTATTTACTTTTGTTTTGCTTGAGAAAATCATCTTATTGTTGCTTAAAATTTTCTGGTTTATGTCTAACTTATTTGTGTTTCCACAGTTTTGATCAGGTTCCAATATCTCCTTTATCCTTGAAGGGAATCAAGGATAAAGGATATGAAAAGATGACTGTGGTACAGGAGGCAACCCTTCCTGTGATACTTAAAGGTTTATTTCTTACGAAAAGAGTAAATTGTCTTTTGAGATTAAAAAAGGGTTGCAACTTTAAACTGTTTTCTACCTGGTACCTACTGGTTTAGCTTGCAATTTGGATACTCTCTGAGCCTGATAGAGTACGGCAACAAACATTCCCATAACATTTTCATTTTTCTTTCCTGTGACTCCTGACTACTTGACACTCAGGGTCCACTAAAAAAAGCTGTATCTGTTAAAGAGAGAGAATATCTGTATTTCCCTCTGGTCATTTGATTAACTGGTTTGTGCAAAACTATGCCATGGAAGTGTTAATTCAAATTAACTCCTTTGCAGGAAAGGATGTCCTGGCCAAAGCTAAAACAGGAACTGGAAAAACCATTGCATATTTGGTAGGACAACTTTCCTTTTTTTTTTTTGAGAAGTTGGTAAGATACTTGAGTTGTGTGCTTATATGAACATTTTTATTCATTTTACGTCGAACTTTTCATTTCAGCTTCCGTCAATTGAAGTTGTTATAAAATCGCCTCCTGTCTATGGTGACCGAACACACCCTCCAATTCTTGTGCTTGTAGTATGCCCAACTAGAGAGCTGGCAAATCAAGCTGCTGCTGAAGCAAGTGCTTTGTTGAAATATTATCCTTCTATAGGAGTTCAAGTTGTAATAGGGGGTACAAATCTTTCTCAAGAACAGAGAAGAATTGCAGAAAACTTTTGTCAGGTGATTTTTTTCCTTTTGTTTTAGCCTGTTACCTATATTGATGCTGGGCTCTTACAGTTACATCATGAGCTTATTGACAAAGCCAATAAAAAATCTCATATTTGTGTGAAACTTGCTTCATTTGGTATTATTGATTCATGTGATTTGGAAATTATTTATATCATGTATGAAAAATTTGCAGTTTCTCGTTGCTACACCTGGAAGGCTCAAAGATCATATGGAGAATACTTCAGGTTTTGCCAAAAGGCTGATGGGTGTGAAAGTACTTGTACTTGATGAAGCTGATCGTTTGCTTGATATGGGATTTCGCAATGACATCGAGAAGATTATTGCAGCTGTCCCGAAACAACGGCAGACACTTCTATTTTCTGCCACAGTGCCAAAGGAGGTATTTTTAATTTTTTATGCCTTATTTTATTTTTCTTTCTATTTTTGTGAGAATTGTCTGAATATTTTTTTCTGAATGAAGGTCCATGAAATCTCACACCTTGCATTTGAAAGAGAGCATGAATTTATCAACACAGTTGAAAAGGGTAGCGAAGAGACACATTCAAAAGTACGACTTCTGACGGTCTTTTTCTTATATATCTCTAATAGCAATTATTTTATATGATAGCTGACTCTGATATTGGTCAATTGCAGGTCAGCCAGATGCATATGGTGGCGCAATTAGATGATCAATTTTCTCTTCTATATCTTCTTTTGAAGAAACATGTTGCAGATTATGTTGATTATAAGGTAGGATTATGCTTGTATGATATAGGAAAAGATCTATAATACTTCACACACACGCACACACGCACGCAAAAAAAAGATAAGGGAAAGGATCTATAATCTATTCTACCTTAAGGAAGATGGGTGGATTGCATTTGCACGTTGGTATAGATTTATGAAGATAGGCCTTTTATGTTTTTGGGAGAACTGACTTCTCATAGGTTGATCAATATTAGATGTTGATACTTGAAAATTTGATCCTTTCTTCTTCATTGTCTCTCCTCTCTACAGTTCTCTTCATCGTACTCCCTGCCACTCTGCAAGTTCTATTCCATCACGTGTAGTTGGGTGCTTCTTTTTGTTACTTGAGGACACTTGGTCTCCCTTCTAATGCAAAATCTTGTGTGTCCCCATTTTTCAATTTCAACAGGTTCTTGTATTTTGCACAACTGCTATGTTCACCCGACTGGTGGCTTGTCTTCTTGGTGAGTTGAAGTTGAATGTCAGAGAGATCCACTCTAGAATGTCACAGAAGAAGAGAACCAGAATTTCTGATGAGTTTCGGAAGTCAAAGGGTCTTATTCTTGTAACATCAGACGTATCTGCACGTGGTGTTGATTATCCTGATGTTACCCTGGTCATACAGGTAAATATATGTCAACTTTTTATTTATTTATTTATAGATTAAACGATACTTTTTGGTATGGCTTGAACTTGTGACTTGAAATGGAAGAAAAGTGAGTTTTATAGCCGGATCACATTTTGAACCACAAAGATCTGTTAATCATTAGTTGTTTGGACCATAGTAGGTGACTTGTATCATTTCCTTTGAGTAAGCAAAGTTATTGCACAGGCTTCTTTCTGTTGAAAGTGAGGACTCTGGAGATGATGTGATAAGAAATCAATCTTGAGTGCGTCATCTCTATTGAAGCATTTTACTGAGTTTTGAGAGTTTCATTTTTATTGAAAAGTGTGATTTCTTATTCAACATCGAGTTTAGCTTGCTATGTACATTTTCCCTCAAACAAGTAGGTTAGTTCAATGTAAAAGTTGCGATTGTTTGCGTGCACTCACACGTACATATATATTTTAAATTCAACAGCCTCAATGTCTTTATGTTTCAATCTCAGATGGGGGTGCCTTCTAATAGAGAACAATATATTCATCGGCTTGGTAGGACAGGGCGTAAAGGCAAAGAAGGGCAAGGCATATTGTTATTGGCACCTTGGGAAACCTACTTTTTGTCCAGCATCAAGGATTTGCCAATAACAAAGTCTCGAGTTCCTTCAATTAATCAAGACATTAATAGAGAGGTGAGCTTACATCAAAGTTTCTAAGGGTATTGGTGTTTGATATTATATTGGAAGATAAACAGAGAGATGAGATTGTTTACTTACCTCTATTTTGTAACAGGTGGAACAAGCAATGTCTCGTGTGGAGATGAAGAGTAAGGAAACAGCTTATCAGTCCTGGCTTGGGTATTATCATTCACAGTGGAAGTTTGCGCGTGATAAGAATAAGCTGGTAGAACTTGCTAATGAGTTTAGCCGAACCATGGGTCTCGCCATTCCTCCAGCCATTCCTAAACGTGTTGTTTGCAAGATGGGCCTTAATAACGTCTCTGGGTTGCGTTCTAAATGACCTGGGATCTAATGTAGTTTCTCCTTTTGTCTGTGTGCGTTTTCCCCATTTCCTTTCTGGTCTATCTTGCAAAAGAAAATACATTTTGTTGAAGCATGGTGGGAGAGTCAAATATAATGTATCTGATTAACTTAGACAAAAAAAATTACCCTTTTTGATAGATAATAGAGAGAGCTTGTTATTTTTCTCCTTGCCTTTTACAAGTATTTCAAAATGTAGATTGTTATCAGTACAACAATATCTATGCTTTATTATTATTATTACTATTATTATTGTGATTATTATTATTATTACTTTGTTAAGTTGCACCTGAACTGAGGCTAATGTTAGACAAAAAAATTTGTCGCCAAGGCTAACGACATGTTTATAACTTTATAATGTACAGAGATTAGGGTTTCTAACTCCAGAGGCTGCTTTCAAGGGGGGTTATGTTTTCTAAGATTAGTTGCTGATGTGAATCGAAGAATCCAATTTTTATGACTCATAAATAACGGATATTTAAGAACCACAAAAAATATCGTTTAAGACCCGACACTATTAGCATGCAAATTTTTAAGAGAAATTTAGATTTTTGATTTGCAAGACTCATCTTAACGCATGGATATTACGTGCCACGAATTAAGATAGAAAAAGGCCACAAAGGTTTGCAAAAGAAATTGTTTATTTATAACATACAAATAAAACCTAAAGCAAAAGAAATATGGGTCATTGATTGTAATCCAATGGATAAAAAATTACAAAATAATCCAACTGCGCCACGACGAGGAATGCTACGGCAAAAATTACATGTCGTGACGCGCACGTTTGGGGTCAGAGTGCATGTCTGGTCAGGGCGCGCGTGTCTGCTCTGCCGCGGCGCTTAGAAATGCATGTCGTGGCACGCATGTTTCCTTAACCAAAACAGAATGTTCTGTGCTGTGGCGCCCAAAATGTCATGCTGCGGCGCGCATGATTAGCAATGAACCCTAAGTCAAACAAAGCGTTTCTTGCAGCGGCGGTTATAATTCCATGCCGCGGCGCAGGTCTTCTTTTGAAAAATTTGCCTTCAATACATTGATTGGTTTCTTACAAACTTTATGTCCACTTTTCACCATCCCTTGGTCTTGTATTAACTCTTGGATAAGCTCATTCAAAGCTTCCTTGAGTTGTTTAGCTTTCGATCTCATGATTAGCCCGTGCGGGATTCGTAGTGGTTGTAACGACAAATTATTTGTAACATTCCCTCTTATTCAAAAGGATTCGACCTCGAATCGTCACCTGAACAATCAATAGGAGAAAGGTCAGAAACATTAAAAGATGCTCTGATATTATACTAGCTTGAAAGGTCTAGTTTTTAGGCGTTATCGTTAATTTTTCGAGCACTTGGAATGGTCTTTCTCCTCTAGGTTGAATCTTTGATTTTCGTTTGTCAAGAAATCACTCTTTCCTCATATGTACCCAAACCCAATCGCCAGGTTCAAAAATGACTCTTCGTCGCCCCTTGTTAACCTTGAAAGCATAATCCCTATTCTTCTTTTCAATACGCTCAATTACGCTTTCATGCAACATTTTCACCATTTTAGCCTTTTTAGCACCTTCAAGATTAGTTCTTTCTGAAACAGGTAAAGGTAACAAATCCATAAGAGTAAGCGGATTAAAACCATAAACAATTTCAAATGGTGAGTGATCAGTGGTGGAATGCATACTCCTATTGTAAGCAAACTCAACAAAGGTGGACAATTCTATCCAATTTTTCAAATTATTTTGTATGATCGTACGTAACAAAGTAGACAAGATTCGGTTGACTACTTCCATTTGGCCATCAGTTTTGGGATGACAAGTTGTAGAAAATAAAATTTCATCCCCAACTTGGCCTATAAAGTTTTCCAAAAGTAACTAAGGAACTTAACATCCCTATCAGAAACAATATTTTTGGAACTCCATGGAGTCGCAAATTTCTTTGAAAAATAGGTTGGCTACATTAGTTGCATCATCGATTTTGTGACACGCAATAAAGTGTTCTATTTTAGAAAACCTATCAACAACTACAATCTAGCATTATAAACAGCAGAAAAATCATCATCAGCAGCATACATCTCCTTAATATACTCAAACCCTAACAATCTAGCATTCAGAGTAGAGAGTAAGGTAGACCTCCTTGATAAAGCATTTGCGACAATATTTTCCTTACCTCGCTTATATTGAATAATATAAGGAAATATTTCAATGAATTTCATCCACCTTACATGTCTCCGATTCAGTTTGCATTGGCTCTTCAGATGCTTTAAGGATTCATGATCCGTGTGAATGACAAATTCTTTCGGCCAAAGGTAATGCTGCCAAGTTTCCAGAGTTCTTACCAACGCGTAGAGCTCTTTGTCATAAGTTGGGTAATTCAGGGATGACCCATTGAGCTTCTCACTAAAGAAGGCAAGCAGTCGCTTTTCCTGCATCAAAACAGCTCATATGCCTACACCTGAAGCATCACACTCAACTTCAAAGGTTTTAGCAAAATCAGGCAAAGCTAAAATGAGCGCGAACACAATTTATCCTTTAATAGATTAAAAGCTTTCTCTTGCTCTTCACTCCATTTAAATCCCACAGTTTTGTTAATTACATCGGTTAGAGGTGTGGCTAGTGTGCTAAAATCTCTAAAAAACCTATGATAGAAACTAGCTAAGTCATGAAAACTGCGAACCTCCGTAACAGATTTAGGCGAGGGCCAATCCCTAATCGCCTTTACTTGTTCAACATCCACCTCTATTTCCTTAGAGCTAACAACAAATGCAAGAAAAACTAATTTTTCTATGCAAAAGCAATACTTTTTTAAATTAGCTCTTTTCTCAATAATTCTAGCACAAATCTCAAATGTAATACATGCTCTTCTAAGTTTTTACTATAAATGAAAATATTATCAAAGTAAACAACCACAAATTTTTCGATGTAAGCACGTAAAACATGATTCATAAGCCTCATTAAGGTACTAGGTGCATTAATTAGCCCAAATGGCATGACTAACAATTCATATAATCCATGTTTACTTTTGAAAGCAGTTTTTCATTCATCACCCTCTTTCATCCTAATTTGACAATAACCACTTTTCAAATCAATCTTAGTAAATATACAAGCACCATGCAATTCATCTAGCATGTCATCTAACCTAGGAATGAGATGCCTATACTTTATTGTAATGTTGTTGATAGCCCGACAATCAATACACATCTGACTAGCTCCATCTTTCTTAGGCACGAGCAGCATTGATATTGCACATGGGCTCAAGCTTTCCCTTACTTGACCTTTGGAGAAGAATTCGTCAACCTGTCGTTTAATCTCCTTGGTATCTTCCAGGTTAGTTCTGTAGGCGGGTCAATTTAGAAGCGACACACTCGGAACAAAATTGATCTGATGCTTTATTCCCTGGATTGGTGGTACTCCATTTGGAATCTTTTCTGGAAATAATCACTAAATTCCTGCAACAAGGAAACAGTAACACTTGGCAAAGATTTGTGAAGTTCATTAGAGGAAAAATTGACCTCCTTGTACAAAAGTACAAGTATGGGCCGTTTTGCCAAATTGACTTTTTTCAAATCATTTCCCTTATTTTTTTTTTGTTCTTTTCTTCTTCTTCCTTCCTTTCCTTATCCTTACTCATTCTTATTTGGTCATTAAAGACTTGTTTAAGAGTCAAAGGTACGACCGTGTTTTTCTTTCCCTCATTTTCAAAAGAATATTTATTCTTGTATTCATCATAGGTGACCTTTCTATCATATTGCCAAGGTCTCCCTAGCAAAATATGCCCGGCTTGCATGGAACTACGTCATACATAATTTCATCCTTATACTTTCCAATGGAGAAGGACACTAATACTTGTTTGTTGACCCTCACTTCCCCACTATCATTCAACCATTGCAACTTGTAGGGTTTCGGGTGTTTGGTTATTGACAACCTTAGTTTCTCAACTAAGGTAGTACTAGCCACATTGGTACAACTCCCACCATCAATGATCAGAATGCATACCTTGGAGTTTACATGACACCTAGTGTGAAATATGTTCCTCTTTGTTGTTTCACATCTTCATACTTGTATTGGATACTCAAGGATCGCATTATTACCAAAGCCTCTCCTTCTACTGGCCCAATCTCCTCATCATTAGCATTTTCTAGTGGTGACATCTCCTCTTCCTTATTATCTTCGTCCATCTCAATATCACCATTAGCTTGAGCAATCATTGTCTTCTTATTTGGGCATTGCGATGCAATATGCCCCCTTCCAAGACATCGAAAATATTTGAGGTCACGGTACCAGGTTGGGTTCTCAACATTAACCTTGTCCTTACTAACCTCCACCTCCTTGCCTTTGTTAGGCTTAAACCTTGGCTTGGAGCTAGTCTCCATATCTCTCCTCCAATTGGCCTTCTATGGTGTAGTAGGGTTCGATTTTGGTGTAGGAAAGTTTGTCTTCGGTGGTATCATGCGATTACTTCTTTTCTTTAACTGTCTCTCCACCTTAATTGCCATGTACGCCATATGCTCAAACTCCACATAGTGATGGAGTTCAACAATATTGGCAATGTTAGAATTCAAACACTCACAAACCGAGCCATTGTGCTTCCCTATCCTCCTCTACATTTGCCCTAACCATGGTCACTTCCATTTCCTTGTAATACTCATCAACTGATCGATGACTTTGATTGAACCTTTGCAATTTTTGATAGAGCTCCCTATAGTAATGGTTTGGAATAAATATCTTCCTCATGATAGCTTTCATTTCTCCCCAACGATCAATCGGCTTCTCTCCATTTCTCCTTCGACTAACCACTAATTGAGCCTACCAATTCAATGCTTAATTAGTAAACTCAATTAACTTCACTTTCTTCTCCTCGGAATAATTATGACATTCGAAGATATACACAAATTCTTTTATCTCATTCCAAATATAATTTCAAATCATTCTTTCCTTAGAATGTCAACACATCTTAATGCTCCCTAAATTCCGATCAACCCCATCATAAGGCTAAGGTGGGGGTCTCCATACACCTTCCCTACCATTTCTTCCTTCTCTATATCCGTTCATTCCACCTAAAAGCATCCTTCCCTCATCATCCTCAAATTCTTCCTCCCAATTTTCTTCTTCTGTCTCATTCTCAACAAAGGCTCTCCTAATAAGCCTCCTCCCATTTGAAGCGTCTTGCGGTGCCCCCTTGTCACAAGTTAGCAATTGTAGCTTCTTGCTTTTCCACCTACTCATTTATATTCACCATGACGACATTCATTCGTTCCATAGATTGTTGTAATGCCCTTAACATAAATGAGGTATCCGGTCTCTCCTCCGAACTATTCATGTCAGACATTGTCACCACAATTAATACATACAGAGAATTAGTTATACAATAAAAATGAAAATTCACTACTTTACCTCACGTATTTAATCGCTTGGATTGATTGCTCAAGCACTCCTTGTCCTTTAGCAAACCAAACCTCTGAAAATTTTTAAACAAAAGTAGGGCTCCATACTCACCCAATTATAGTTTACAATATCCAAAGTAAGGAACAAATAAACTAACTCAAAGTGTTTTGAAAACTCTAACTCAATGAAATGGAATAAAGATCGAATCAAGCAATTTTCAAACTCATGACAATTAAAAGAGCAAATAAATGATTCGAAAATTTCTCATTTTTTTATATATATCAAAGAGTTGTTTTCTTTCGAAAATTTTAATATAAACAAAAACAGGAGAACAGAAAAAATTACCAAATTTTCCTTTTACTTTACGAGCAAAAGTTAAAAAAAAACTTCTCAATACGAAAACCCTTCCAAAGCAGTCCAAAAAATCAGGAACAACAACACAATTTTTGACTTAAATTTCAGCACACAATAACAATCAGGAAATTTAAAGAACAAGAAGGAAAAATTCAGGAATTTGAAGAACAAGCTGGAAATGGAAATACATCACATATTTTTTTTCAGAACTTTTTTTATGGAAACAAAAACAATAACAACAAGAATATGAATCTAAAGTCACAACCTAAAACTTTGATACCAAATGATGCAAATCGAAAAACACGATTCCTATAACCCACAAACAATGAAGATTTGAGAATCACAAAAAATACGGTTTAAGACCCGACACTATATTAGCATACAAATTTCTAAGAAAAATTTAGATTTTTGGTTTGCAAGACTCACCTTAACGCATGGATATTATGCACCACGAATTAAGAAGAGGGAAACGCCACAAATGTTTGCAAATTTCTTTGATAAGTTTGGTTAAAGAGCATAAGAAGCATTCAAGCTCTCAATTTTAAATTTTAATTCAAAATATAAAAATGTGTTGTGAATTATTTTCTAAGCTGTTACAATTGTCTATTTATAACAAACAAATAAAACCTAAAGTAAAAGAAATTTGGGCCATTGATTGTAATTCAATGGACCAAAAATTACAAAATAATCCAATTGTGCTGCGACGATGAATGCTCTAGTTGTCCTAAAATAATCGGGCTGCAGTGGCCAAAATTACATGCCGCGATTCTCACGTTTCGGGTCAGCGAGCGCGTGTTTGCTCGAGCTGCGGTGCCTAGAAATGCATGTCGTGGCGCACATGTTTCCTCAACCAAAACAGAACGTTCTATGCCGCAGCGCCCAAAATTTCATGCTGTGACGCGCCTTATTGGAAATAAACCCTCAATCAAACAGAACCTTTCTCACCGCAGAGGCTATGATTCCATGCCTCGGTGCAAGTGTTCTTTTGAACAATTTGCTTTCAATACATTGATTGGTTTCTCACAAACTTTATGTCCACTTTTCACCATCCCTTGATCTTGTGTCAACTCTTGGATAAACACATTCAAAACTTTCTTGAGTTGTTTAGCTTTCAATTTTGTGATTGGCCCGTGCGAAATTCGTAGTGGTTATAACGACAAATTATTTGTATCAATTGCTTAGTTAGGATTAGGAATTAAATAAAAACAAATTTGTAAACCGACTTATTTCAAGTATGGATTATTCTACTTTACATATTAGGTAAGTGCAACCATAAATTTTAATCATTAGATATGTTGATTGTTGTTTATATTACTCTAAATCATATATTTTATATTTAAAAAAGATGAAGAGTTAAAATGATCATTTTATTTATGCAATAAGTGTCATTTAGTCCTTTAGCTTATAAAATGTGTCTTTAAATCTATTTACTTATGAAAAAGGTGTTTTAAAGTTCATTTATTTGTAAAAAAGGTGTCAAACAATGAGAAAATTAATTTTTCATCCAATTTTTCGTTAAATCTAATGGAATAGTATATATATCATATGCATATTTATATTTTTTGATAGATATATATATCAAATTAAATATTTTTAATTAAAAAATTATTCTAATTTTTTACAATTTCTTTCTATTAAATTTAAATAAAATTTTCATTGTCTAATTTGTGATTTTAGATATTAAATAATGAAAATTCTATTTAAATTTTATTAAATTCGATCAAATTTAAATAAAATTTTTATTATCTAAGTTGTGAATTTAAATATTAGATAATGAAAATTTTATTAAAAATTATATTTAAATTTTATTTAAAATTTTATTTAAGTTTTTTTGAAAATTAAAAAAAATGAGTAATTTTTTAATTAAAATTAATTTTTTTACTTATATATATATCGAAAAATATAAATATACATGTGATAAATCTGCTATTCCGTTAGATTTAAAGGAAAATTGGATGAAAAATTAATTTTGTCCTTGCTTGACACATTTTTTACAAGTAGAGGGACTTAAAAACACATTTTTTTAAAAATAAAGTGATTTAAAGACAGCTTTTATAACCTAGGAGACTAAATATCATTTTTTATAAAAATAAAAGGACCCTTATGATAATTTTTTCTTTAAAAAATATTAATTAAGTGGGATGTACTGTCTCTAGCAAAAAAAAAAAAAAAAGTGGGATGTACTGTAAATATGTAATTGACTAATAAAAATGGTAAATTTGCACCTACACTTCTTATATTGTACTATTTATGAGAATTATTTTAAAAATTAATTTTTTATAGATAACATTAATATGTGATACAATATAACATGTATAATTGAAAAGTGTGTCCTTAGCATTCTTCAAAAGCTTTAAATATTTTTAGACTTTTTCTACATACAATTGATCAATAGTATTATAATTGAAATACGTAATAGCAAGGGAAAAAAAAACTTAAAATGCAAAGCTTAGAGTGCTAGTTTTTTTTTTTTTGCTATGAAACCAAACCCACAAATTCCAGTTAAAAACTGAAATTGCAGGGAAGGTTTATAAACACACACGAAGCGAAACACACTCTCGATGTGGGATACTCCATTCACTAGGACTTATCCCGAATGGTTAGAGTGCTAGTTTTGGTAATAAAAAAAAATTAGTTACTTTTTATTTTTAGCTTAGATGTTGAAAACTAATGCAAATATACTATTCTTTTATGAGGATACAAATATACCATTCAATGTACATGAAAAAAGCTATAATAAAGTTTACAAGAGATGGTAATGTCACAAATGAAATATTGTTCTGTCAATATTGGAAAATTGATGAAGTAAAACCTCAACTAAACTATGCCAAGACATGAAAAGCTTTACGTGAGATTTTAACCAGTTCTTTAAGTCATTTATTTCGATCAGGTTTTTGTATCACCTACATTTGTTTGGTTCGAATTGTGATTTGGAATAAAGGAACTAGATCACAACTACACATATAAGATAAATTGGGTTGCATACCTAAGCCATCTTGCTATGCATTATTTTTGTATTTTGCATAAAGATAACATAACATTATTTAAATAAGTAGTAATTTTTATCAATGATATATAAGATTGTAATTAATTAAAGCAAGTGGTCCATATATAATAAATATTAAATACAACATAAATACTAATAACGTATCTTTTATATGAGTGATAACTCAATCATAATTTTACTTAGTAATGATAAATGTTACTTCCCTTTCACGAGTATGGTATTAAGATTGAAGTTTAGAAGTAAAATATTAAACTAATTGTATAGTACGTATTAATAGAGGCAAACACATATGTGAAACAATCATTTTTGTTTTAGAAAACATTATCATATGTTTTACGGTGTGAAGGTGTAGCATTTGAATTAGGCTAAATTATATTAAATTTTATATATATGTTTATAAAATTTTAAAATGTATGATTTAGTTATTAAATTTTTTTATATAATCTCATAAACTTTTATGTAGGTTGTGAATTTAGAAATAAAATTTTATAAATTTAAGAAAAAAGTCATATGATTTAAAAATTTATGAATTTTTATAAGAAGTTTTAAAAGTTCAAAAATTAACGTAAAAAGTTGCTTAAAGTGTTTGGTAGTTTACCCTTCAAACTATCATGCAAAAACTGTCTTAAAAAACCCATTTACTTTTTTCCTTAAAAAATAAGCATTATTAATTAGGGCCTCACTTACCTAAACCCTGTATTATCCCATGGTATAGGTTGGGTTGATTCTGTTCTCATCACCCTCTAATCTCTATAATATTTAGCTGCTTAGAGGGAAAAAAAATTCATAGTAGCAAAATATTTTATTTCCATTTTTCTCAAAAGAAAGAAACCAACAAAAAAAAAAAAACGTGAAAAAAAGAAGAAAGATTAATATATATATTTTTTCTCTTCATATATTCTTTGCGTTCATCTCGTCTCTGGAAACCCTCAAATGCAAATACAAGTTCCTGAAAATATAAAGCCTAATCCGGCTTCTTATTCTCCTCTTTTTATCTGCCCCTAATAAAAAAAGCCTAATTTCTTCTTCATCTTCTTGTTTTAATCTAATATTCCTGCTGGTTTTCTCACATTTGCTATCGGGCCCTTCTTCAATTACGCCACATCGCCTATAGTTTCTATTACCCGATTCGCTGATTCCTCCGTTCTATTGGGATTGCATAGCTCTCTAGGGTTCTGATAATCTTGTCCCTTTATATCACCAATTTTTGGGGTTCCTCCTGGAGTCTCAACCCCCTTTTGTTTTTATAGGGTTTCATTCCTGGATTTGATTTTTCTCTCTTTCAGGTTTGTTGGGTATTAACAATTTCTTTTTGGGTATTAACAATTTCTTTCAGGTTTGTTAGTTATCTTTTTAATTTTTAATTTTTTTTATTTGAGATTTTGTTTTTCCTTGCAACAACTAGCTTATAACATTCTCCATCTTCAAAGGGAAGGACACAAAACATAATTATAATGTTTTGTTTGTTCAAAACTGAAGTATTATTCCTCAAGCTTTGAAGGTTTAGCTTATTGATAAACTGGGAAGGAACTGTGTTCTTTATATGAACTTTTTTCTCTGATTTCTGTCTGTTTATTATTGTTATAATCTTTTCTGGTCTTTTGATTGTAGTTTTGGTAGAAATACATATAGTAATGTATGCTGGTGTGCTTATTGGTTGAAAGGTGTATTAAGGAGAATTAACAAGGTGGTAGGAAGGGAAAATCTCCTGCTTGCATGGGCAAACATGAGAGGTGGGTGCAGCCACCAAGTGGGCTATTGCCGAATGGCCTTTTGCCCAATGAAGCAGCCTCGGTGATGCGAGTGCTCGATTCAGAGCGATGGTTGAAGGCTGAAGAGAGAACAGAGGAGCTCATTGCCCGTATTCAGCCCAACCAGCCTTCTGAAGAACGCAGGAATGCAGTTGCAGATTATGTGCAGCGGCTCATTATGCAATGCTTTCCTTGCCAGGTTGAGGTGGGCCAATGTTGATGCTTGCTTGCCTTTTTTACTTTTTCTATTCTATTTGAGTTATAATTATTGGAAGTTATACAGTATTTGGAATCAGCATTGGTTTTATTTTGCCTTGAACAATTAAAAATTAGCACCAAATTGCTGGTGTTTGACTTGGAAGTTGGAACTGAGAGTGCATTAATCGTATGCAGGTGTTCACCTTTGGGTCAGTACCCCTAAAAACTTATTTGCCTGATGGGGATATTGATTTAACAGCCTTCACTAAGAATCAAGGCTTGAAGGACTCATGGGCACATCAAGTTCGTGATATGCTGGAGAATGAGGAGAAGAATGAGAAGGCTGAATTTCATGTGAAGGAGGTTCAGTACATTCAGGCCGAAGTAAGTCACTCTTATAATGCTTTATTTTTTAAGCGTCATTAAAGAATTTTCCACTAAGGAGGGAGAATATAGAAAACAATTATTGTAAATAGTAGTCATCTTCATGAACATAGTTAGGTATTGAAGCATATAGGTTGTTTCCACTACACAAACATACCTACTTCAAACAAGGTGTCTATAGTTACTTCTGATTCCAAATTGGACAGGGATGTTATTTTAACTTTTAACAGACCTTATATTATATTTACATTATTCTAGCATTAGAATGAAATGTGATGATTGAGGTTTGGAATTTTTTCTCCTAAGATTTGTGTTTGAACATAGAGTTGAAGGTCCCTCTCCGAATTATTTTGGCCTCAATTTTGGATGTGGCATCATTATTTATGGAATTTCATTTTTATTCTGATGCTCGTTGTCCAGTGATCATAACATCTTAATCAGTCTCAGCGGTTGTAATGGGAGTTCTGAAGTTCTAACTTTTTCATGATTGTTATATTACGTCATTTTCATATCAACTGCAAGCTGTTCGTCCTGTTGTTGGTTTCTTTGTGATTGTCATTGCCAATACAGTTATCATGGGTATTATAGCTACTTTAATTGCATAATCTTTATGACTATTATTATCTTTTGAAATTTTAGCCTAACTTATATGTAGCATAACTTGTGTCCTTTTTAGGTTTATTGTAGTATGCATTACATTGATGATTCTACAGGTAAAAATTATCAAGTGCCTTGTGGAAAATATTGTGGTGGACGTATCATTCAATCAGCTTGGTGGGCTGTGTACTCTCTGTTTCCTTGAGGAGGTCAGTGGTGGTTTCAAAAATTCTTTCCATGAATCTCCATCTTGTAAAGATGAAAAATGATTAATGCTTGTCTTGGAAGTCTTTACAAATTTGAATTGTTTGCTTCACAGGTTGACCATTTAATAAATCAAAGTCATTTATTCAAGCGTAGCATTATACTGATAAAGGCTTGGTGTTATTATGAGAGTCGTATACTGGGTGCCCACCATGGGCTTATTTCTACATATGCTTTGGAGACGTTGGTTCTTTACATATTCCACGTTTTCAACAACTCCTTCACTGGTCCACTTGAGGTCTGACTATGGTTACATGTGTGCACTTATGATAGTGTTACTATTTCTTTACCATCTTAAGATGTTCATATTTTTGATATATAGGTCCTTTATCGTTTTCTGGAGTTCTTTAGCAAGTTTGACTGGGATAATTTTTGTGTTAGTCTATGGGGTCCCGTACCCATTACTTCACTTCCAGATGTAACAGGTATATAAATATGATTGAAGAGTCTCATTTTAGTGCTTTTTGTAATTTTTCTTGAAGTTAAAAAATTATCAATATTGCCAGTTTTGATTTGTTGCTATCCGGACATTTTACAGCTGAACCTCCTCGAAATGATGGTGGCGAGTTACTACTCAGCAAATTGTTTCTTGATGCTTGTAGCTCAGTCTATGCTGTATTCCCTGGTGGTCAAGAAAACCAGGGGCAACCTTTTGTTTCCAAACATTTTAATGTCATCGACCCTTTGCGTACTAATAACAACCTTGGACGAAGTGTAAGTAAAGGTATGTAAATTAAAAAATTGGACTAGTTAACATTGCCTTCAACATCTACGTGATAGTTTTGTTCCATCTTTCATACTTCTTACCTCTAGTATGACTATGATTAAATTAATGCTAGGAGACTGCTCCAACACTTAATTAAGAACCAATATGTTTTTGGGAAAAATGTCGTAAGGGTCCTTTTGCTTTTGCGAAAGGTGGCGTTTAGTATTCTGTTTAGGAAAAAAAATGTTTTTAAGTCCTTTTGTTTGTAAAAAAAAAGTGTTTTGAAGTTTCTTTGCTTGAAAAATGTGACAAGGACAAATTTAACCTTTTATTAAATTTTTTATTAAATCTAAGAGAATAGCATATTTGTCACATGCATATTTACATTTTTCGATAGATATATCTGTAAAAAAAATTAATATTTAATTTTAATTTTTTTTTCAAATTTAAACAAAATTTTCAATAAAATTTTCATCGTCTAATATCTTAAGTCACAAATTAAACAATGAAAATTTTATTGAAGTTTGATCGAAAGAAGTTAAAAATTGGAGTAATTTTTTAATTAAAAATTACTTTATTGGATATATATTTATCGAAAAATACAAACATGTATGTGACACATGTGATATTATGTTAGATTTAACAAAAAATTGGATGAAAAATTAACTTTGTCTTTTGCTTAGCACATTTTTTATAAGTAAAGAGACTTAAAAACATTTTTTTCATAAGCAAAGGTACTTAAATATATCTTTTATAAACTAAAGGACTAAATGACATTTATTGCTCAAACAGGGACCAATTTGGCTGTCCATCCTATATTTTTTCCAATTTTAACTTCTGATGTTGATTGAATTTTAGACTGCTACTTTTGTTTGATTAAATGAATTTTTCTTGTTTTGTTGTTTGGAACTTTGTATTTTTTTGGGAGGTGGAATCATTTGGATTTTAGTAATTGACATTATTTTACATTTCATTTTTATACTTTTCAGGTAACTTCTTTAGAATTCGTAGTGCATTTGCATTTGGAGCTAAAAGGCTGGCGAGGTTGCTTGATTGCCCTAAAGAGGACCTATTTTTTGAAGTAAATCAGTTTTTTATGAACACTTGGGAGAGACATGGCAGTGGGCATCGTCCTGATGCTCCAAGGAACGATTTAGGGCGCATTAGATTATCAAAACCTGACCCAGTTCATGGGTCTGAAACTCTCAGGAACAACACAAGCAGTGAAAAGAATGATGATATATCCAATCAAAATATCCAAGGTGATGGAATGCATGGTTTGTCTCGTCGTCCCACCCAACAAGGTAGCATTCCAGTGGAAAGTTCATCCAGAACCTGTGATGTGTCAATGCCATCACATATTCAAAATGATAAAAGTCATGGAAACCAAAAGAACTCCAGGATTTCTGATCAGATGAGGAAGGAAATCAATTCCAACCAAAGTAGACTTATGGATAATGGTCAGAAAAGTTTGAAATCTGAGAGCTTGGTGAATGATATTCAGGAAAGGTTTCTTTTTGCGAGGACACGCTCAAGCCCTGAACTTACTGATAGAGACAGGGAAGCTTCTTTCCAAGGTAGATGGAACAGAGCACCAGAAAGTAGTAAGAGTCAAACATCTTCAACAAAGCTGGATACTATTAGTTGGAGGAACAATCAGGAATCTGATACTTCAGCAAGCCATGTAATTAGATCCACTGATGATCCTTCATCTGTCAAAAACATCTCCAGGCAAAGTCTTGATCCTGCTGTTGATTCTAAGAGTGCCTCAAATAGCTTCCAAGATGAGTCAAGTTTGGGAGGCTTGGCCAATGATTTTGCATCTGTTTCTGGAACACAATGGATGCAGCAGGAGGAACAAGATATTGTTAACATGATGGCTTCAGCAGCTGCTCATGGTTATAATGGGCAGGTCCATTTTCCACTGAATTTGGTTTCTGGTCATCTTCCTTTACCAATCCCTTCTTCCATTTTAGCTTCAATGGGATATACTCAAAGAAATATGGGTGGTATGTTTCCTACCAACACTCCCCTGATTGAGTCTCCATGGAGTGGAAACATGCAATTTACACAAGGAATTGTTCCGACTCCAATAAGTCAGTACTTCCCTGGCATGGGATTGACCCCTAATGCTGAAGATGCTGTTGAGCTTGCCAATGAAAATTTTGGTTTGGTGGGGATCAATTCAGTAGAGGCTGGTAATCAGTTCTGGCATGAGCAGGACAGGGGCTCTTCTGCTGGCAATGATGATAATGGAAGTATTGAAATGCTTCATTTAGATGATAAGCCACAGTCAACTTCAGCAGGCTATAACTATCATCCTTCCTTGCAGGTAGGCACTGGAAGTTCTCGAGTGCTAAATGAATTAAGCAAAGATAGTAGAGGTTCTTTGGGGGAGGACCATGCAGATAATTTCCAGTCTCAAGATAACCGAGGAAATGAAAATAATTTTGACGAAATGAATTCAATCTCCAGATCACTGAGTGCTTCACGTGCTAGTTCCCATAGGAGTAAAACCTCCTCAGAGAGTTCATGGGAAGGATCTTCAGCAAAGGTCCCAAAATCTTCTAGGGAAAAATGTGGTAGGAAAATTAATCCAACTGCTGCTTATGGGAAAGGTAAGAGTGTGTCTGAACACTCTTCGATTCAAGCAGATGATGATAACAGAGATTGGAATTCCCCGTCAACAATGGGCTGTGAAAAAGTGGAAAGAAATGCAGGGTCTCAGTCTGCTGCTTCATTGCAGGTTCCCAGGCATCAGTTACCTGGATTTGAACCACCTCAGACGAGTGGAACAGATTCTTTGATACCTTTTGGGCCGGTGCGCTTAAATACTGGCTCTCGTCAAAGGGCTGTAGATAATTCGGGGGTCTTAACATTTTATCCCACAGGGCCTCCAGTTCCATTTTTCACGATGCTTCCATTGTACAATTTCCCAACAGAAACAGGGACTTCAGAAGCATCAACAAGCCGTTTTACAGGAGAGGATGGAGTGGATAATAGTGACTCTGGTCAGAATTTTGATTCATCTGATTTTGATCAACCAGAAATATCAGGTGCTTTAGATTCTATGAGAAGGGTTACTTCTGTTGAGCCATCGGAACGCAAGCCTGACATTCTTCATAGTGACTTTGCTAGCCATTGGCAAAATTTGCAATATGGACGGCTATGCCAAAACTCACGTTATCCTGCTCCTCTGGTTTATCCTTCATCTGTCACAGTACCCCCTTTCCATTTGCAGGGGCATATTCCGTGGGATGGTCCTGGAAGACCGCATTCAGGTAACGTCAATCTTTTCACTCAGCTTACGAGTCAAGGACAACGTTTTGTTCCTGTTGCTGCACCTCTTCAGTCTTTACCTAATAGACCTACCAGTGTGTATCAACGTTATGCTGATGAAATGCCAAGATATCGTACTGGGACTGGGACCTATCTGCCAAATCCTGTAAGATAAATTGTATTTAATCTATACATCGTACAGTTTTATCGTTCAGTTGATTATTTCCTCCAACTTTTGGTTTTTTTGGGGGATGAGCTGATTGCTTTGATGTTGAGATTCAAGAAGCATGTTGTTATAGGTCAGATCAGTCTAGCCAACTAATGAACTACCTTCTAAATGACATTTAAAACTCTGTGAAGGTTGCTGGAAGTATTCCCCCCCTCAAAAATAAAATAAAATAATAAATACTGGTATTCATTTTTTCTAGGACGATCAAGTTGTCTTTAGTATTTTATACCTATTATCTTTGGGCTTATAAATACGGTGTGTTCATGATTTTCTTGGTCAATTGCATAAAGTGAAGCAACTTCCAGGTCACAAACTCTTTTTTTTTTGGTTTAGGGGTGTGGGTGTTGAGATTATTAATTTTAGAGTTCTGCCCATTGAGCTTAATGATATGGCTACTTTTAGTAACTTTGTTTTCTTTCTGCATTTTATTTACTTCGCAAGGTTTCTGTAAGGGATAGTCATTCTACAAGTACAAGAAGGGGTCATTACAGTTACGATAAAAATGATCATCATAATGATAGAGAAGGGAACTGGAATATGAATTCAAAGTCATGGTCTTCTGGCCGTAATCATAATCGCAGCCAGGTTGAGAAACCAAACTCGAGGCTAGACCGTGTGACAACTGAGAACCGAGCTGATAGAACATGGGGTTCGCACAGACAGGATTCATCACCTTTATACCAGTCTCATAATGGTCCAATTCGATCCAACTCTTCTCAAAGTGGATCTCCTAATGTGGCTTATGGTATGTATCCAGTGCCAGCCATGAACCCTAGTGGCGTATCAACAAATGGGCCTACCCTTCCATCTGTTGTTATGTTCTATCCTTATGATCATAGTACTGGTTACAGTTCTGCAGCAGAACAGCTTGAGTTTGGTTCTCTTGGACCAGTGGCTTTTCCTGGTGTTAACGATATATCACAACTGAAGGAGGGAAACCATATCAGTGGGGCATTTGAGGAACAACGTTTTCATGTCAGTTCTACTCAAAGGTCTTCACCCGATCAGCCGTCCTCACCTCACATCCAGAGATAGCTGGTTGTTTGCTTCTCTGAATAAGCTAGAATTTTTTATTATAAAAAAAATGCATTAAGCGTTTAAAAGAATTCTTATTTACAATTGTACAGCTGCCTGTTCTTGGGTAAGGCTGTATCTTCCTGGGCCAATCATTTTGAGATTATTTTCAAGAAGTTTTACAGGTGAGGAATGTGATCCACTCTCTCCCTTCTGCCACAAAGGGGTATACATTACAAATTTTGTCTTGTAATATTACTAGTCTAACTATAGAATATTCTTTTTTGAAGTCTGATATTGCTATTTCTTACATCTGATTAGTTAACAGGGGGAGTTTGATTGTTTTGCCGGATCAGTGACCCAGAGGAATTATCACATGAAGGAAGAGGATTTCGTGCCTCCTGTTTTTCTGGACATAAAAGGAATGCAGGTGGGAGGTACCTACAACCCTCACACAACTCTTAAAAGGATGAGTTTGATATCTCGGTTCAAAAGTTCTTATTCGAATGTAAGTTAATGCTTGTTGGTCCTTGTATGTACACTACAGTTTACGTGGCGTACGTCTATGATTTTCATGGATAAAATGGTGGGAAGATGCAGGATGGCTAACTATATCTTATTAGATTAGGCACTGTAACTCACCGAAACTAGTAACTTTGGTTCAGTGGTTATGGAGTTTGTTATGAATTTCACCCTTGCAGGACTCTCACATAATGTATTAGGTTTATGATTCTTAAGACCTCACTGTACCAATTATATTTTGAGTTATTTTTTAGGATGTCAACAATGTAGAAATTATACTGACATAGAGATGCAAGTGCCAAGTTTCTTTTACCGCCCTATTTTATGTAGCCTCAGAAATATACAATATTGACAGTTGTCCCCCCATTTTCCCTTCATTTCCTCCTCCCCCTTTTGAGGCGTCTTTCTTCTCCAATGCTGGTTTATATCATTGAATACTCATGATTTGTAAAGAGGTTTATATGGTAATGATTGAGAGTCAATATGAAGTTCTTCAGAATTTCAACATTGCTATCCAAGTTGTAGTTCATCTTGTGATATTATGATATATAAGACTTATTTTCCATGCTTCGTTTCGAAGTTCGGAATCAAGTACTGCTTGATCATCAAAGTTTGTGCCAGCATCCACTAAACCGTATTGGGCAGTAGATATTAGTGATGGGTTTGCATGGTTGGCTCTCTCATCTGTCTTCTCATAAATTTCCTAGTTTGATGATAAAATTTGACTTTGCTTTTTGATCCTGGACGTTGATATTATTTTTACCATCATAAATTGTCCTTCACATGAGCACTGTTCTTTTAGGGATGGTAATATCTGATGACCCAGATAACAAATTTTGGATGCCGGGGCACTAAAAGTTTCATAATTATTTAATTTAAGTAGTTTAGTCCCGTAATTATTATATTAGGTGTCAAAGATCTCATAATGTTTTTAAAATGTCACGTCTCGTTATTATATATTAATGAGCACTTTAATTTCATAATTTTTAAGTTGGGTATTTATAATCATTTCATTTATTAAAGTGAGGCATTATAAGTTATCAATTTTTATAATTTTATTGGATTAGAAGTACTTATTTTAAAAAGTTATATACTAAAATTGTTTATTTTTTATAATAGGACTTGTAGTGCTTATTTTATAAATTATGGGATTATTGCACTTATTTTGAAAAATTATGAGATCTCTAATGCCTAACTTAATAATTATGGAACTAATGCACTTATTTGATAAAAATTATAGGACTTCTGTAACCTTTTTTTCCATAAATTTTGTCATGGTTGATGATTCGTGGTTAAGTCTGACACAATTGTTACCCATTTTTGGCTGATGATAGTCTCCATCATCATCTTGCTTTCAATAGCCAAGTATTTTTCTTTCTGCTGGTTAAGTGGTTTTAAAGAAGGGGAACCCAAAATGCAAATTCTCAAGATGCCATCCTTCCATCCATCAATTGCAATGTCAAGAAGGGCAGACTGTTTAAGTAATGCTTGTGTGTGTTCTTGTCGATGAAAATAATGAATCTCATTGTAAGCTAGAAATTGTCTAATAACGAGCCAAGAGAGCTGCATTAACTGTGTTAAAATGAGTAAATAATTTACAATTTGTTAAAAAGTTAAAAAAATGAGGGTCGCAATTTATTAATAAAGTATTCCAATTATCTCATAAGTATTATACCATGCAAGCCACATAGTTCCAAACCAATCAAAAAATTGTACGTGTCCAGAAATTACCTCTCTTAGTGGGTTGATATTTGATAGGAAGACACATGTATGCAAAAGACATACTGTCTTTGCGTGTACGGTGTACCATGGTCTTTGCAATTCGGAACTTTATCATGAAACATCCAATGACATTGCTGCCATTTGATATAGTGGCCAAGTGGCCACATTGAAACGTACCATAAAATAATTTTCTCATAAAGTTTTTGAACCTACCCAATAGATTTACAACATTTGCTTCATACCAAACAGAAAGTAAGTACTTACTTTAAATTTCTTTCACCAACCTCTCTACATCACAATTCAGAGAATTGGGGAATCTAAATCTAATTCTAAAATCTTAGGGCCCCCTTTTTTTTTTTTTTGGGTCAATGCCACTTAGATTTTGTTGTTGGACGTTTTGTACTACAAAAGGCATCTCAATAAATGAATTTGTACTACAAAAGGGTTCTCTCTAAGTGAAAGTAATTATTTAATTTAAATAATTTAATTTTATAATTATTATATTAAATATTAAAAAATTTATAATTTTTAAAAAAATATGACAATACTTTTATTATTATATATAAATAAATATTTTAATTACATAATTTTTAAATTAAATAACCATATTTTTTTATTTATAAAATTTATGCATTATAAGCCATCATTTTTAATATTTTGTTAGATTAAAAATGTTTATTTTAAAAAATTATATAACTAAGATCGCTTACTTTTTATAATAATAGACTTGTAGTGCATAACTTATAAATTATAGAAGTAAAATGTTCATTTTGAAAAATCATTAGACTTTTGATACCTAACCCAATAATTACGGGACTAATATGCTTATTTGATAAAAATTATGAGATACCTAGAATTTTTTCCGGTGGACTTCAATATTGTTCAATTTTGATTAGCTCCTAACCTAGTGTGCCCATGTAAATAACAAGTTAATTCCTTTTTTAGAGCTCTGTTCTTTAATTATAAAAAAAAGAGCTCTAGTATTTTAGTTTCTCAATTTCTCACAATTATGATGGATGCATGGAAGCAAAATTATTACCTTTTAAGTCTTAAAATGCATAAAAGGGTATTAAGCATGAAATGATGGCTCAGAAATTGATCTTTTAATCACTTTAGTCTTTTTAAGACCCAAAAGAAAAATTGAGAGAAGATAACTCTTTTGTTATTTTTCACTACAGTGATTGTTATCTATATGTTTTATTGGGACAAACAAACAAACGGCTATTTTGTAAAATTTCACCAAGTAATGACGCTAAAAGAAAATATTATACATGAATTTGCTTGGTCAGTACCAAAACTCCAAAGTTTTGTGATGGTTGAGCATCATCAAACCACAGATGATTGGATGATATTTAGGTTAATTCGTTGGTTTAAAATTCGAATATTATTTCACACATTGTGATGTTTTAATTTCCTTATTTATTTTAACAGTCTATTATACATTATAGTCTTAAGAAAACAAAAGATGAGTCATTTTTGGAATCCTACATGTTCAAGCATGTGATAATTTTCTTTTCTTTTCTTTTTTGCAAACATGTGATAAACCAGTTTTTGATATCTATTTTTGAAAATGACTCAACCTTTGTTATCAAATGAAGAACAACACAAAAACCACACTGTGCTTTATCAATCATACATCAGTAATTGACATATCGTTTTTTTGTTGTTGTTGTTTTGTTTCGTTAATTATATGATATAATTTTCTTTATGCATGAAGTTTTATTTTTAATCTCTCTCAAGAAAAAAAAAATTTGTTCATTTATGTTTTTTAGGAAACATAACCATATATTTTTTTATTGTTAGAATAAAATAATTATATGTTTTTTTCACTAAAAAATTTTAAAAATAAAATCAGTTAAATAATTAAATTATTTATACACTGGAGGTTTTTTTTTTATTTTTGTAAGTATAGACGGAATAGTATTGTTGTTACCAAAGAAAAAAAGAAATGTAAAAGAAGTTGGGGTAGGGGAAATGCTAACTATTATGATATATGCACAAAAAAGTGCAAATTAACTCCTCAAACTATCCCTATGGATTTGGACCTTAACATCAAAATGACCCCATGGGAATTACATGGAGTTGCTAGAAATGCAGCTAACTTTATCACTTGATTTTTTTTTTTTAATGTGAAACTTTTGAATTTTTTTTTGTGTTGAAGAAGTATTATCTAATTATATTGTGTGCATGTTCTTTTTGTCAACATCAAACGGGGTGTAAATTTTCTTACTATGGTTTTGTGAGCAAAGAACACTCGTTAGGATCTCAGACCCTTACGAAATGTGGTGATTTTTGGCTCTTTGATGCTTAAGTCAGTTTAGATAATGACAATAATAGAATAGTTTGTGTGGTGATCTTTGGCCTTTCAATTCTTAAATCCGTTGGGATAATAAAGATAATAGAGTATACTAGAGTGTCTTTGTGATTTAGGAGAAGTGGAGGTAGAAAGATATTATAGGTATGTCATGTATGTGAATATATGATTCAAGTTATGTGTTAAGTGTACAATGTGCATATATATAGGGGAGGAGATTTACTTCATGATAATCACTTACTTGTATAGATAGATTTAATTTGAAATTAAAGTTATTTCTTTATAATTATCTGTATCGAATAATTAAAATATATTCATTAATTATTTATTTTTATTAAGCTGGCTGGAATAGGATTAATAATATAGTTCCTCCTGAAATGAGTTATTCACCCAACATATTGTAGTACAATGGCATTGTGAGCACGTCAATAATGTTGGATTTATGTGGAACCCAGACGAGCATCGAACTCCTCTCAACTCTTAGCAAATGGAATTTTATATGTGATATAATTTTCATAATAGAGCGATAACATGCATAAAATAGAACCAGGCTTTCTAATTTATATTTTTAATGACTTATTCGTTAAGATAACTCACATTTTATATGAGATATACGTACCTTTTATTTTATTAAATAAAACATACTTTTAATTTTGATAAACTCAATTTTTGTTATTTATTCAAGAAGCTTTCAAGATTAATTTTTTTTTTTTATTCTAGCCATAATTACTCTTTATTATCAATATTATTGTTAAAATTATTTTTTTGAAAATTTTAGAAAATGATAAAAGTATTAATATTTTTTTATTATTTATATGGTTTCACTTCCTACTTCCAAATTAATGTGTATTGTGTTTATAGTGTTTATTTCTTAGCTATAGATCATAATTTAGTTATGTTCCGGATCATAATTCTATTTTATCTATTGAAATTACGAGAGAGAAAGTAAAATGTAAATTAAGATGACTCTAAATATTATGCTATGTACCAAGCATTTTTCATTGTTAGTATAGGAGCAGTTAGGTGGCAATTTTTTACACGATTTGATATCACGATTTAAACATAATATGATACGGATAAATTTTTTAATAAGAATTGATCGATAATTATTTTATGTTCCTAAATGTTTTGTTTTTTCTTACTATTATAAATAAGCAATACAAAAAATATCGAATAAATTTGTTTATGTGTCAACCAACACAAAAATTCGACACGAAAAACACAAAATGAACTTAATACAAATACAAATAATACGACACAATTGCGACCAAGATTCATACAGTCTTATATGACAATGAATAAAAAGTAGATACATGAGTTTGAAGCCAACTCTAGTATAAATGAAAGTACTCGTTTTTGTGAAGAAATAATAGAGGAGATGGGAACATGGGAAGCACATGGGGCATTGAACATACACAAGGGGGTCGAATCTGAATGCATTTACAGTGATAGCAACGCATCTATTAACTCACAAACAAAAGTATATGCCCCCCATTATTGAATCTAACTCCCAAAACCCAAATGCTGCCAAAAATATTTAAAGAAATTTGCCTTGTTTGTCTGCACTGATCAGTATGATTTTTTCAAAACTAAATACACAACATTTATGTCAAGATAAATAATAACTGAATATGTTATTAAAATATATTATAACTATTGCTTGGCGTGTGTGAGTCAAGTGACAAATTATATTTTTTTACGCTCTTTTAAATATTAGTATCTAGCTTTAATGTTTTAGGATTAACTTTTAATTAGTATTAAACTTTAAACTCTAAATTCTAAATCTTAAATTTTATCACATGTATGAAATCCTCCGATTTATATTATCTTTACTTAGGTAAATAGGTACAATCAATGCACAGTTAGAGCAATATGTTTAAAGATAATTATCAATATTTTATTTAGCTATAATTATAAAGAAAAAAAATATCATTTAATATCTAAATAATATCGCATATTAAAATATTATTTTCTATCATACTACAACCATATCAATCTATAAACAGGCCTAATATCCAGCCATTTGAGGTACATTTTCTATTATTTCAGCTAATTCTTATAATAGAATTGACTTGTGCATTGAAGTGGATTTGTCAACTCCAATGTCGCTCCTTTTGATTGTTTGTAACACTTTCAAAAATTAGGTACTGAAAATTGAGGAGAGAATGAATGTGGGTTCTACATATGATCTTCAAAATTAGAGAGAGTGTGAGTTCAAAATATGATGTTTAAGAAATTGAGAGTGCAGCAATGAATATGTGTTTAAAATAGCGTTCAATATCAGAAGCAATTTTTAACTTGTCAAAGATGAGAATCACATGAATATGTGTGTTAGAATAGTGAGGTCAAAGATGAGAGAGTACAATCAATTTTAAATTTGTGTTTAAAATGCATCCAAAATATATTATTAGAAAATACAGAGTTAAACGGAAGATATTTTTGAAACAAAGTCTCGAAAGATAAGTATGAAAGAGAGCCATTTTTATTTTATTACCTTATTGAAAGTGATTGTATTTGTATCTGATTTTAATATTATAATAATACAAATATCGCATCAAACAATATAAAAAAAATTATTCAGAAAGGTTTTTGAGTTTTTTAATATATAACTTTATTTTACGTCACATTTTATATAAATATTGTATGTTGTTGTATAATACCGTATTTTGATATTGTAGATAAAAATTTACATATTCTTCTTCAAATCTCTTATACGTAGAAATTTCATATAATTAGAGGTATAATTTAATCAATATTAAACATTTAATTTAATCTATTTAAATTTTTAATTATAAAAACACGTATTTTTATTTTTTATCTCATCTTAAAACTAAAAATATATTTTTTTAAAAATGTAAATAGATATAAATAAAATTTATAAAACAAGTATTTTAAATATAAACTATTTTATTAAAATATTTTTAATCAATTTTATCCGACAATCAAAAACTGTATTTATTAATTATAATATAATTAAATATAATTTAACTTAGTACAAATATATTTAATATGTCCAATACAACATACTAAACATATTGTTAGTAGTTAACTATTAAATTTACTCATCACCTTATCAATTCATTTAGTGCATGTTTGAATCTATAATAATTTCTAAGTAATTATATCGTAAACTCCTTCTCTTCCTTTTTTTTTTTTTTTTTTTAATAAAAAAAATTAATTTTTTTATAATTAAATTTTCTCATCACCTTATCAATCCATTTAGTGCTTGTTTGGAGCTCTCTATTCAATATTTTTTATTATATATAATTCAATTCAATTGTGAATTTTTTTTTTCACATAGATTACATTTAAAAGTAATCTTTATGCATATTTTAATTTATTTTAACTTGTGTTCTTTCTAAATTTGACGTTTAGGTATATGCATTATTTAAATTCAAATTTTAAAGATATTAAATTATATTTAAAATATGACATCCTATTAAATAAAAAAATTATACACGAAGGTTTCAGGGTTCAAAAAGCTCAATAGAATGCTAAAAAAAAAATAAAAAAATTTGCTTCTTCATGATAGGGAATTTGTAAGGATTCTCATGATGGTAGGATGTATTTTTAAATTTCTTAATTTAATGGTTATTTTAATCTTAAATAAATAAATATAAATCTATATTTAAAACATACGAACATAATTATTTACTGTGCAAAGTATCTAGAAAGATTGTAAAGCGATTAGAATACAGTTAGTTTTGATGTGATTGCAAAACTATAAACTTTAATAGTGCTTTTTTTATAATAATATATAAATAATGTGCGAATATTTTTTGTTTGTTGTTCAAATACTAAAAGGATGTTTTTGATTGTTGAAATCTAATGTCCTAATAATTTTTCCCAGAATATAATTTTAATAAACTTGAACCAACTTGTCTCCTTTAAGAATAACTTTCTTCAGCATCTATCGGACAATCAGTTTAGCACCGCCTCTTATCATTACATTTTGGCCGGTGATTAACAAATAAAATATAGAATTAAGATTATAATAATGATTGATGCCAAGCCCTTTAAGATGGTGAAGTTGTGACATTCACTTAAATACTTATCACCCGTTAATTTTCCCACACTATTCATACTGTATCACTATTTATATAATTTAAAAAAATTAATTAATTTTTTATTTTTACAATAATTTTACCCTGTGTAAATTTAGCATATTTCATCTTGTAACCCACCAAGTAATTTTTTTTTTTTTTTATGTAAATTTTATCCCATGACACACTATAATTATTGTGAGTGTAAATATATATGTAAATTTGTGTTCATTTAAAATAAAAAAAATTATAATGCTTAATGATATTATTTAATTAAGCTCTTAACCTAGCTTGAATAAAAATAATTATGAAACTGATTAGCAAAACAAATGATAAACTTTGTTATTTCAAGATGCAATCAACTTTAGGCTAGCATAGGCTGATCATGAAATATCTACATGATTTTTTTTTTAATGAAACTAGATATTTTGAATGCTATGTAGTGACATGTAATATTGAATTATTAATTTTTTTTTTTTTTGAGATTAATAATTCTAAGCTCACTCATATATTATCGATCCTAACATTTTTCAGTCATACCACCATTTTCACTTTTATATTTTCTCTATAAAACAAGCACAGAATTTTCTTTTAAGTAATCGTAATAATTATAACTTTAGTAGTTATCATCACAATTTTTTACGATTCATAACAAATTTATTTAATAATAATAACACTAAATTATAATTAAATATAAAAATATAATAAAGTTATATCTTTTTATTCACATTTCTCAAATCACTGAAACTATGCTATAAAACTATAAAATTAATTTATTAATCGTCTAGCAATATTAACCTTTTTTTTAAAAAAAAAAATCATATTTTTAAATTACTTAACATAATTTCAAAAAATAATAATAAATAAAAGTATGCCATAAAGAAAGCAAATACAAAAAGATCGGTGCATTGGTTCTTGTTCTTTATCTAACTTTAGTGTAAGCACTAATGAACTAGTTTTTGATTAAATTTATTATATGTATGTAGTTTTGTGTAATATAATAATGTTATAAAGGAATATTCAACTTTAATGGATAGGGTTTTCTTCAATCGATAAAGATGGAAAACTAAAAAATGTAAAGAATTAATAAATATCAAGTTGATGTTTGTCTTTTAATGCCGGTAAAGTAAGGTCGTGGCATTAGCAGACTTCACCAATTGGGGGATTGAATCTAGTTCATGTGACCTTATTGATAATAACCTCTTCTTTTTTTTATTATTATATGAAAACAACTTATTTTTATTTTTCGTACTACTTTATTTTGCCAAAAAAAGAAAATAGAAAAAAATCATTTTAAAACTATTCTAGTAGTACTACTATTATCTTGTATCAATATCATAACTATAGCATCATCCACCGTACACATTTCATTTGACTACAGGAAAAAAAAAAAAAAGAGTAAGAAAAAAGAATTAAAAGCACTTAAATAAAAAGCACCATTGTTCAATACTGAAAAAGTACAGTTTGGACTTTAAATAAATGGGAATGGGACTATGAATATTTCTTATTTAATTGTTTTATTTTTGTTCTCTTAAAACAAAAAAAAAATTTAACAACATATATTTATGTATGAAATAATTAAAATATACCTAATATATAAAGAAAATCCTATCATATAATTAAATTTGAAAAAATCTCAAAATTATGTACATATAAACTATACCATGTGTATATAAATTGTGTACAACCCATAAATATATATCAAGTAATTTGTTTTTTTTACATTTTTTACTTACCTTCAAAACCACGTTTATTACATGAAGACTCAAATTTATCCCATAAGTAAATAGCAAATTATTAAAAGGATTATCTATTTACTTGATTTTTAATTATTTAAGGTTTTATTTCTTAATATTTTAATTTACATAATTTAATTTATTTCAATTTTTGTTAAAAATATTTAAAGGCATTATACATTTTTTTATTTAAAAATGGCTCTAAAGTTTTATTCTTTTTATTAATAAAAATAAATAAATTCATACACTCGGATGAAATTTAAATTTAAATTTTTGGTAGAGGATTAAGAGTTTTTTAAAAGCATTATTCATAATTATGAAAAAACTTAGCTTTTTAATTCATTTGTTTCCAACATATTAGTATAATAGTGTTAAATTAATTTAACAAAAATTAAAATTTTAGACTCAATTTATTAAATTTAAAAATATTAAAGATTGAATTGTATGAATTGAATTAATTGTTAGGTAATAACTTGTAACATATTAAGGGCCCATTTAGATGAATTTATCTTAGAATTAATTTAAAATTAAGTAATTTTATTAAAAGTGATTTTAAGATAAGTGTTTAGGTATTTGCGTTAAAAATATTAGAGTGACTTTAATTAAAATTTTAATTTTAATTTTAAGATGAAAACATACATTTACAACTAATTCTCATAAAAATAAATATTATTTACTTATCTTAAAAATACAAATATTTTTCAAAAATATTTCTCATAAAAGTTTTCAAATATTTTAAAAAAATTTAATATATTTAATTTTTTTTATAAAAAAGATAGATTTAATTGCATAGCATAACCTCTGTATGTATCTAAAATTTCATTTTTAACTCCTCTTAAAAAAATATATTTATTTTTCTTACAATGTAAATAAATAAATATTTTTATTAAAAATTAAAAATAAAATTATTTATTCATTGAAAAAAAATTTATATACGAAACTTAAATAAGTTATTAGTTAATAATAAAATTTTTTTTGTAGTTTAAGTGATAAGATTTTTAATTTTTTTATTAATATCTTAAGTTTAAATTTTATTTGTATACGTAAATATATTTTATTTTTATTAATAAAATAAAAAATATTTTAAAGCTTAAAAAAAAAAAAAAGTTATTAGTTAATGATAACTAGGAAGAAGACAAAGCTATTTTTATTAATTTAATAGAAGTCCAATAATGGGCTAGACTCAGAGTCAGATAAGCCCAAAAATTAAAAGTAGAATTAATGTTGTCGGTGGATTTACAGGTTTCTAATAGCCAGCGAAGAGATAAGCTCAGGTCGTACTTTTTCATATTTATCTGAGATAAATTATAAATAAAATATTATAATATTACTAATAAATATAATAAATTAAATTAATAAAAAATTATTATGTTAATTAAAATTATGATAAATTTACTATAAGTAGCATTATTATTTATATTTCCATCAACGGCTTTAATTTTGTCAGGAAACGCTTTATCTTCTTTTTTTTTTATCTCTAGAAGTACACTGCTCGGTTTGTTCTAAACTTGTCGAAGAAAATATCTTTGAGGGAGAAAGAGATCGCGAAATCGTTAGCGAAAATGAGCAGTACTGATACATGCACTGCAATGGAGCTTCAGTACGTACGTAGCCACCACAGGCACGAGACCAGAGAGAATCAGTGCACTTCGGCTTTAGTCAAGCATATCAGAGCACCTGTTAACCTCGTAGGTTTTACCAAACAGCAATATCATTCATAATCTTTGAAATTCCTCTTTTATTTTCCTGGGGTTTTATGGTTTAGGTAAGGGGAGGGGATTGTTGAAAAAAAGGTGGTTTTTTCACGTGTTAGACTTTGTTGTTATTTCTGGATCCGTGCAACTGAGTTGGTTTATGACGATTTTGCCTTTATTTTTACGTGAGTTCTTATTTTTACTTGGTTTGTTTAAATGATGTGTATGCTAGCTTATGGGTTTCTTCAGTGATGATGTTTTGGGTTTTTAATGTCAGTAAAATGGGTTTTAGTTGATGCGACTTGGTTAAAATTAGATTCGGATTACACGTGGATTTTGAAAGTAGAGTTGGGTGAGTATGTGACAGAGATAACTGAAGATAAATTGGATTTGCTTAGAATTCATAAGAATCTACATTAATATCATGAGTCTGTGGATAGATGTTGAGCAGCAAAATGAGAGAGCTAAAATTTGAGTGTTTATTTTGTTCATCTGTTTGAATGTTTATGATGTCATCCAATAGAATAAGAAATGATCTTGATTTCTTTTTTTCATCTCCTCACGAGTCAAACTCATAATTGAAATTTGAAAGTATGGTAACATGGATCTTGCCGAAGTTTAGAGATTGTCATTCAATTTCCTGAAACCCCTGTCCAATTTGAAAATATCTTTGACCAAAATTTCCTTTTTGTTTCTTTTCTACTCCAGGTCTGGTCATTGGTAAGGAGATTTGATCAGCCCCAGAAATATAAGCCTTTTATTAGCAGGTGTGTGATGAAGGGTGATCTTAGCATTGGGACTGTTAGAGAAGTGAATGTTAAATCTGGCCTTCCTGCCACGACCAGCACCGAGAGATTGGAGCTTCTTGATGATCATGAACATATTCTTGGCATCCGAATTGTTGGTGGCGATCACAGGCTAAGGGTATTGATATTTCTTTTACTCTCTCTACTCCTCACTTTTTTTACTTCTTTATTCATATGTCCTTGCAAATTGATGTATAATAGACGTAATATGTCTAAATGTGAGGTTAAGACCTTAAATATAACATATAAGAAACAGCTTGAGCATTTATGAGAATGTGTTGCTAACTCTTTCGAACAACCTCCCCAACTCCTAAATTTTCATTAATATTCTCTTTCTTCACTTCTGCCAACTTTAAAGTCTATTTCCACGACTTCATGAGCTCTTCATCTCTCTGTTGATGAGATTCTGTTGAAAACTATATTCTTACTTCAAAACTCTCTCCTTAGCTACTAACCCTTAGCGAGAGTCCATATCCTGATCTTAAATCACATATCTTTCTAAATTTTTTATGTTATCTGCCTTGTTACTGTCAACTTGATATTATTTTATCAAGTATTTATTTTAGCATATTACTCTTAATATCGAGTCAGCCCCTCTCTCCCTAGGTTATAAATTCGTAACAGCCATGGGTTTGTTGCAACATGCTAAACTTAATGCCATGATATTTGCACTTGGAAGTAGGCTAAATGATCATGTCCATGGGAAAAATCTATGTGTGCTTGGTTAGTATGGTATCGAGAAGGTATTCTATTAGCTTTTACAGTCATGAAAACCTGGAAAGAGCAAATGTGAATAGCATGATGGTCTTGCACGGTCTTGCTTGTTTTTCTTTGTTTCTCCTTGTTTGGCAATTGTTTCGGTGGCTGATGATTAGTGCTTGTGGTGTTGCTTTACTGTGACTATCCTCACCATTTGCAGAATGGGGACAGAAATAGCCTACGTTTTGCAACTTGCTACAATTAAAATGCTTACGTTAATTTTCTTTCTTAGGAATATCAAATTTGCTGCTGCTTTTCGTTAAATATTTAAAGGCAGTTTTAATACCTGTTTTTTTGTTCACAGCTGAAAGTATTCTGATTGGTATTTTATGCTTCCTAAATTTGCAGAACTATTCTTCAATCATTACTGTCCATCCTGAGGTGATTGATGGAAGACAAGGAACACTGGTTATTGAATCCTTTGTGGTGGACATACCTCCTGGGAATACTAAAGATGAAACATGTTATTTTGTCGAGGCACTTATAAGGTGCAATCTCAAATCCCTGTCTGAAGTATCCGAGAGGATGGCAGTGCAGGGTCGAACAGAACCTATCAACCATTAAAGATTTGGCTAATGGCATAAGAGCTTGATAAACTTCAGTTATACCAATCATGGTTTTTCAATCTCAGATGCTGTAAGGATAAAGGTAGGATGTACTTGCAGTACTCAAGAAGTTATGGTGATAATACTGGCTTTTGTATTTATAGAGTATGTAGATCCTTCAACTCTGTTTTCCTTGTTTTTATGTGAAAACCGTGGTGGTGACTCGCATCTTTTGGTGAATGGAAGATCGGTTTTCAGATTTATATTCTACATGAAAGAATCAAGCACGTTATCAACTTAAATAAAAATAGTTGATGTTGGGTAATAGATGGTATGTATGTAATGGTCCAGGGTTTTCCTCAGGTAGGTGGATTCTCTAGTTACTGTGGGGAGGAGGATTCAGGAGGAAAACCAACACTGCTCCTTGTGTTGTATGTTCTGTACATACTACTACTTAATGAATTGTTGTAGTTTCGTAGTTTTGTTCTGTATTGGGTTACACTTTGTAGTAATCACATGTACTTGTTTGTTCTGTATATTTTCAATGACTCGTAGTTCTCATAGGCCATTACAAAGCATCAGGGAGGGGGACTCATTGTTAATGGTACAAGTTTCGTAAAAGGTAATCAAAGATAGATTCATAGACATGAGTTGATTTATCACTGTGGAAATTTGGAATCTCTAAAGTCAGCACAAATTTGCAGTTGAATTAATTACGTAACAAAAAGTTTTTAGAAATTGAGAATTTCATTTATAAAGAAAATCATGACACATTATATATTATAATTAGTGAAAAAGTGTAAATTTGTGTGCAATCATTGATTGAGCTACCTGCTACCTAAACCTCTAGTAGAGAGGGACAGCCAGCAAGTGAAGGAACATTAAGTAATTTTTTTAGAACAAATTTGATATGATTTATACTCATGAATTGAACATTTTACCATTAAGTTTTATTAGGCACAAAATCACAAAGGGGAACCACAGGATTTGCTGTAGTTTGAAAGAGAAATTTTAGGTTGGTTAGGCAGTTTTTTATCATCTGTGCCCTGTGGTGTGTAGAAAGTAGGAACTGCTGTGATTAATTTGCAGCATATTGTTTTGTTGCTCACTGATCATTAAAACGTTATATTAGTTCTCTCCAGCGTAGCGGATGAAATTAGTAAATCTAATTGAAAAAGAGTCCATTTTTTAAATGAAATGTGGAGGTGGGTTATATGTTGCCAATCTAAATAGATTTTTTACTATGAGTTATATTGGTTGTTAGAAAAATATTACTCCCAAATTGAGTTTGAGTCATAAAATTTATCATTGGTTAAACATCAAATTTATATTCAAATAATGTGTACATTTGATTAAAAAGAAAAAAATATTAAACAATTTTAAATTATTATAAAAATAATGGACTTGAATGTTAGGCATTTATATCGAAGGAGGTTTTATATATTTTTTAGTACAATTTTTACACTAAAAATTTCTCCAAAAAAAAATCTAACTTTGCACAAAAGTAGTGCGATGAATAGATAGCACGGCACTGTCCACGTGCTATTTTATTTTTATTTGTTAATTTTTATTTTTGTAAGTTTTTTTTTTAAAATATATTTTTTAATATGATATTTAGGACTGTGTATTAGAGATAATAAAAAAAAAAATTGTAATTTTTGCATTTTTAAGTTCAAAAGTTGCACTAAAAAAAATTTAAAAAGAATATTCTAAAAAATATATTTTTTAATATAATATTTAGTGTAGTATGTTGGAGATAAAAAAAAAATAATGTAATTTTCACGCTCATTAGTGCAATTTTTGTATTAATATAGTATAAAAGTTACACTAAAATAGAATTTTAAATTAGAGATAATCTTTAAGCTCCTTCTTAATAAGCCACTCGAAAAAAAATAGCGAAAACTGCTAATAGCTCCTTCAAAGCAGTCTTTTGAGCGTGGTACCTCTTCCATTGAAGATTTATAAATCCAAGTTCATGGATCTTTTCTAATTCTGTAAACATCTGATCATGTGAGTAGAAAGGTTCACTTTTAGAGACCAGTACATTTCTCTCTCCTTTCATCATTCTTACACAGTTGGGATTCTTCCACGTGGTACCGTCACATTTGATCAACGATTGTGATTTGCAGGGTCACTGGCACCAAGACTTTTTCTCCCTTTAAAACATAAATTTTTGTATGTAACAAAGACAAAAAAAAAATTTTAATTGAATATAACAAAGACATTAACACAAAAAAAAAAAAAAAAAAAAAGAAAGAAAAGAAGACATTTAATACATGATAAAGCAGAAGAAAAAAAATATTGTACCCTGAAAAGAGAAATCTTGAAAGAGAGCCATCTAATTTTTATTTAAGTAAGAAATAACTGATTACTTGTTGAAAAAAAAAAAACGATAAAAAATAATATAATCATAAAATTTATAAAAAAATATGAATATCTTTACTTACTTTTTAGAATTAAAAGATTCATATTTTTTATAAATATTGACATAATAGAAAATTTTTATTTGATGAATAGGCCAAGAAAAGAATTAATGAACTTCCCAAAGAAAAATGTAAAGGACAAGTTATAAAAAAAAAAAAAAAAAATATTTAATATGTTAGAAATATAAATTATAGAGTCAAATGACTTATTAAAAGAAAATATTTTGAAAAAAATGGTCAACAATGATTGAATTTATAAGAAATGTGTCTTTAAGTTAATTTTAATGGGATTAACTTTTTAAGATTAATTTTTTTTTAATTCTTATAAATTTTTAATTTTTTTAGAGTACAAGAAGATACTGTACCCTGAGCTAGTCACACTTTCAAATTTTTTTTTTTAATAAAGTAGTGAAACACATTAATTTGATCATTAAAAAAATTCCAAATAAATGGGTGATGTGACTCAATGTTAAGAAATTAAACAAAGTTAACGTGAATCGGTAAGAATTTAGCACTAGTCTCATGTTATTCCTTAAAAGATGAGTCCTGCTCATAACTCGTTTTTTCCAATTTTTGTTTGTTTGTTCAACTTTGTGTCTTCCACCTTAGAGAAAAAGGGAGATTAAAGTGTTAAAATGGAGAATTATACCATATGTAAATAACTAAATCTTTATCTATTACAAGCTATGACAATAGTTACTAACATTCGGTCTCATGAAGCTCACGTTATTGTAACATAATAGTATTAAAGTCTCCTTATAAATACGCATGTTTTTTAAATAAATAAAAAAAAAGCATTTTTTCTCACATGCAACTTACAAATACAATACTTTGCAAAAATTTATTTGAAAAACTTGGAATATGCAATATTAAATCATAAAAAATAAATAAATAAATAAATAAATAGCAGCCATAATTGATGTGTTAGCAGCTGGGCTAACTAATTAGTTTTTAGACCATTTGTAGCTAGTTTGGTCCTTATAGATTCTTGGTCCCAGTTTTTTATATATATATATTTCCCCTTGTAGAAAATCAAATTGCACTTTTTAATTTAAGTTAAAATAAAAAATAAGATATAATATAATATAATATATTTTAAAAAGGCTAAAAATTTAGGGTTATATGCTGTCATGACTCCTATTTATTAAAAATCTGATATGACCCCCTCCACTTGATTTTTTTACATATTATGACAAAAATGCCCTTAATTTCATTAATCAATTGTGATGAATTTTAATTGGACACATGTCCAACTAGACTACTCAAAATTGGACAACTGTCCAACTGACCGAATTTTGACCGGCCGGCGACCCCACTTGCCGGCGACCTCGCCGGAGCCGAGTTGGACACATGTCCAACTAGACTGCCCGGAATAACCCCTCAGTTGGACGTATGTCCAACTCACCTTAACAGAGTTGGACATGTGTCCAACTGAAAACCAGAGGAGTATATTTTAGAGGACACATATGTCCACTCGCCGGAGCTCAGTTGGACGACTGTTCAACTGATGAAATTTTGACCGACCGGCGACCCCACTCGCTGGAGCCGAGTTGGACACATGTCTAACTAGACTGCCCAGAATAACCCCTCAGTTGGACGTATGTCCAACTCACCTCAACAGAGTTGGACATGTGTCCAACTGAAAACCAGAGGAGTATATTTTAGAGGACACATATGTCCACTCGCCGGAGCTCAGTTGGACAGTCGTCCAACTGATCAATTTTTGACCTGCCGAAGACCCCACTCGTCGGAGCCGAGTTGGACATGTGTCCAACTGAAAACCAGAGCACCCATCTTTACTGTTAGCCTCTCTAATTTGAAAAAAAAAATTTCACAAACAGAGCACCCATCGTCATCTTCACCCTTGTCTCAAGAAAGTAGGGTGAGAAGCTAAAATTTTCTTTGAAGCTCGTAATCATATTCAATTCAGAGATACTAGTGGCGAGTTCACTTGTCATGTACACCCACATATCATCCAAATGAAACAAAGAAGAAAAGAGAACTCAACAAGCAACCAAGAAATCGAAGAAGACTTCAGAAAAAACTCATAAGAAAACTCAACTTAGGGCACAAAATGAAATAGGGGCAGAGGATCTGAGAAGTTTTGGGAACGATAAAGTGCAATCAAATATTGAAAAATGTTTTCCAAAACAAGCAGTGGATTTAAAATTATTTCATAGAAAATCATGCCTAGCAGAGTAACTGTACCGAAACTCTCACCCTCAAGCTTTATCTCAGTGCGAACTCACTCTCACCAACCTCGGCCTCAACGTTACTCGCGAAGCCGTCGACGACACAGCGGGAGCAGCAGAGTTTGCCGCAGCCAACAACCTCCGAGACACCGCCGCGATAGCCATTTAAGGGATGAGGTGATGGTGGCCACTGATAATGACGAAGTTGAAGAGAAAGAAGAAGAATTGCAGCTGGTGGATATAATGAGTAAAGGGGTATATTTGGAAGTTTAGTAATAGGGGGTTAGTCCAGAATAAGATTAATAAAAGGGGTCTAATGTAGCCTATTTTTCAAAAATTTATGGTGTTTCAATCAAATGAATAGAAAATTATAATTGTTTAAATTTAGTATATTAAACGTAACAATCAAATGCAAAAATAAGTGAAAAAACATAAATAATAAATACCCAAATTTTTAGAGAATCCTTTTGAAAATATTTCAATCGAATTAGGAAATTTTTGAGTACTTACTCCTGAGCGAAATCAAGAATGCACAAGGTGCACTCCAAAAGCTGGAAGGCACTCTACCAGCGAATCACCTCAACTTAACTGAAAGATTAGTAACAATCTTAAAATCAACTACAAAATAAACACAAAATAAATTGGATTAAAACAAAAATAGTCAGTATACGGCACAAGCCAGCACAACTTAGACAACACAACCCAATAGAAGCACCACCTGGCAACCACCATAAGCATGTAGCCAAAAATAGGCGGCACAACCCAACAAAAACACCATCAGGCATAGCAACCCTCGTAAACAAGCAACCAGAAATAGCCACCAAAAATGGCACAGTCACCATAGTCTACTGAAATACCTGCACTGCACCAGACTTCACCAGATTGGTCCCAATTATATATGTTAAATCATATGTAGATAATTAATCACTAGTAGGTACTCTCATTATCTACTAGCTAAAGAGTCTTTATATCAAACAAATATTAATTAAAGAAACAACTTTGACTCTGATTATAATGTTTGACTCAGTTCAGCTCCAATTTGGTCATGAACACTAGTGCAGATATAATATTGCCCAAAAGAGAGATGACTTGTTGAATGGTACTGTTTGCTTTACTAGTAATATTATTTTCCTTAATTACCTTCGTATGTACATATGGGACTTATTTCTTCATACTAAGCATCCACAAAAGGCATGCCCAACCAACTGCACAGCACTTATATTTTAATCAGTTAGATTTGTAAATATTGCTAACAACGAAAAACTCTCAAGTCTAGAAGAGCATGTCAACAGTATGTTCACACCCCCTTAAGGCTTCTGGCTAGCTCGTGCTTATGCCGTGCCGGAAGCCTCAAGGGAGAGTGAGCAAACAGTTGTCAAAGTAATTGCAACTCTCGTCCATACAAGTTTGTTTTGCCTTGCTGGCTAGGATCTCTATTAAGCCTCAAGTTACAACTCTTTGTTAATCATGAAACTCAAGAAAGACTCCTTATTTATAGCTCCCAAATTACTTGGGGTTTATTAATAAATAATAAATAATACTTGGGGTTCACACGGTCACACCTGTGAATGTGCACATGTACAGGGAATATAACATCTGGGCACTAGATAATAAGATTGGCATAATTAAGAATATCCTGTTTTCTAGTTTACATGTTTGATAATCCGTATTAAACACCATAACAGTATAATTTATATATTATTGACTAATTATTGAGTTTCATTTATGACTCATTATATTAAAATTATTTGAAAAATAACATATATAAAATAACACTCTTAAAATTAATAAATAAAAATAATACTATAATATTATTAAACAAGATTAAATATTTAAATGAAAATTTATAATTTAATTTGAAGAACATTTAATATAAAATGATGAATTATATTTTTTTAAATAATTAAAATATATGAATTAGACATAAATAAATTTATTTTATTATTTTTTTTAAATTATTTTGATCTATGTAAACTCATAGTTATATTCTATCATCTCTCTTCAAGTACTCTCACTAGTTTATCTCTCTCTTGTTTCTCCTTCTCTCAACACATTGTTTGTTGTATTTGTATGTAACAATGTTTCAAACACTGAGGTAAAAGTTAAATACAACAAAAAAAATAGTCACATATGAAACATACCAAAGTTTTAAGCCACTCAGCATATTTAGTTCATTTTATTAAATATATTAAATATTATTATATTAAATTTAATTATATTAATTATATTATACTTAATCTATACAATGTTAGTGACAAGTCGTATAATCTAGTTAGAAAAAATTAATTATAAATATTTTAATAAAATAATTTATGTTTAAAATATTTTTTTTAATAAAAAATTTATTTAAATCAATATTTAATTCATTTTATATTTTTATTACATTTTAAAAATAAAAACATATTATTAATTTGAGATTAAAAAAAGTTAAGACAATTTTATTATTAAAAATTTAGACAAACTAAGTTACGTGTCCATTTCAGTTTAGACCTACACCTTCTTGTCGTATAAAATTTTTATATAATCATACTATTTTTGTATATTGTATAATATAGTCTAATTTCAAAGCAAAATGCATGAATATATAAAAATTATACAGTCAGAATCTTTAGTACTGTGTAACAAACATGCTGTAAGAGATGTGAGTATAAAGCATATTGGATAATAAACATAATTCGTCTTAATTTTTAAATTAATTTAAAAAAAAATCTCAAAATTAAAATTAAAAATAAAATTTTAATTTTTAAAATATAATAAAAATATAGAAAATAAAATAAATTATGAATGAAATTACTTTAATAGCTAAGAAATTACAAAGTAAAATAAAAATTAATTTACTAAAATATTATAACAAATATTATATTACTAAATTATATATGTTTTTAATTATTTTTAAATACGATACATACTAATTATAATATAATTTAATAAAATATAACTTTACTTCTTTTATTTAATAATACAAATAAAAGATGCATTTAATATTTGCACCAATTTTGTAACAAACAAAAGGATATGCCGTGTTTGTATTCTTAATTTGTACGTCACTCAACTTCAATAAGAGAATAAAATGCAACTCGAGGCATCTTAAGTAAAGTTGATGTCCACATTATTACTACTATGGTTTTGCTAATGACATTATGTCCACATAAAGGAATAAATTATTTATATTATTTTAATATTTTAAATATTGTTTGATTGGAATAAGATTCAGATCATGAATGTCTCAATCATATCCAGTGAACAGCTTACAAGTTATGAAACGGATGTCTTAATTTATTTCCATCAACATGTCATCGATCAGATTGAGTTACCCAAAATTCATTGAATCCAAGATTTATGATATTATTAATTGCATGGTAAAGATAACTATAGTATGGTTAAAGAAATTATATATACACTATGATTACAGAAGATAAAGAACTAAACTAGTAGTTCACTTGTATCTCTCTTTTACTAAGATAAGATTATTTACTTGGAATTTAAAAACTGAAAGCTATATTCTTTAATTTTTTAAAAACCAAACATATTTAATCGTGTTTTAAATATGTACCTTAAAATAAATAAAAATTAATTATTAACTAAAAATATGTAAACTATAAGTTTTTTCCTTTTCAATTTGAGAGTTCCAATTAACCAATTCTGTTTGATCTTATAAAAGATAATGATCAATGAAAGTTTGCACACTAACCAGTCATTGTCCATCAATTCCTTACTATAATCAATCAACAAGCATATATAAAAGTAGTTCTCATTCTAACTTAAGTTAATTTATCCTGCAAATCACACTAGTGTACTTTTACTTTGATATTTATTTCGACCGTATATAAATAATTTATTTTTAATACTTTTATAAAAATATGTAATTATTTTTTTAACACTAAAAAAATATTTATTTATTTATGTTATAAGATTTTTTTTTTTTTTTGAGATAATTTAAAAATAAAATTTTATATATAAATGAGATTATATTATATAATTTAAACATGTTTTTATATTTTAAAAGCAATTATGACAACAAACAAAATTTATGGTTGACACAGAAAATATATTAGTCAAAAACAGGCCTCAGTTTGTACGTTATGATCGAAACACAAATTATATAATTATTCCAAAATACCTGTATCAAAATGACTTTTAATATTAACCACTTTTCATAGAGACTAAACAAATGTGAGAGAAGAAGATAACGATTAACGAAACTAACGAGTTTGCAGATCAATCAGTCCTTGTCCATCATTCATGGTCAACGTGACAATCATTCCTTATTAAAATCAAAATATATAACAAATGAATTTGATCACCAAATTTTCTGATCTAATCCTTACATAAATTAATTTCTTCTTCAGATCATACTAAACCACCTGCTGACAACACAAAACATCAGACATGCAAGGGCTCTCCAAGAAGGTATCTATCTGTCTCAACAATATATTTTTAAAGCATTATTATCTATTACAAATTTATCACAATTATACCTAATATATTAAAATCTTATTGGTTAAAGTTGTATGGGCTCAACTACAATATCTAATAACTGTCATATAATTTGAGATATTTCACAACTTTGTAATATTTTAACATTATTATGTTTTTAAGCTCTTGTTTGCCCGGTAATAATTTTAAAAATTGTTCAAATTAAACCTCTGGAGGATAGGAAAAGGATATTACTCATTGTATTTAAAACAGTTTAGTTCAGTTCGGAACAAAAATTAGGTCAATTCAGGATCTCATTTAGGTATTCGTTTTTTACTAAAAACTTTAATTATACAAAAAATTCTACTTTTTTTTTTTTTTCCATCTGAAAAAAGAAGGGGTCAACGTTTCATTTTTTTTTTTGGCCTGTGGATATTACCCGAACCAAATTCGTTTTGTTTGAAATAGTTCGGTTCAATTTGAACCGCATGTCAAAACAAGTCAAGTTAGATTTGACATGAACCGACCCGTTACCAGTTAAGTACAAGCAAACCACCTTAAAGAAGGGAAAAAAAGGGTAGTAGCAAGCCTTGAAGTAGTTGTATAATTAAAATGTCCATAATATATTGCAGCCGGGTTTAGCATTCCAGATCACTAGAAACAGACCATCCGCTAGCGCTGCTCCTGGCAGCAAGATAGACACTTTGCAAGACAGGTTCGTCACCGATTCAATGTGAAAATCAACAATAAAGGCACTAACTAGAAGATATAAAAGAAACAGTCGAGTTCTTTGTGCATACATCTCAAATTGCTGATATTTTCTTGTAGAAATGAGCAACACCAGAAAAATTTAGGAGATCCACTTATGCTTTAATGCTAAAAAGAGGAAATCAGGACCATTTTCCATATATCTAGCCAATCAACATTTTGTTATAAAGTGCAAGCTAATAGAAAGAAGCATGATACCCAACACAAAGAAAGAAAATAAGGACTATTAAAAAAGAATCAAAGTTTTACAGCTTTTTTCGATATGGGGCTAACAACCCCACATCTATCTTGGGCAAACAAGAGCATAAGTTCATAGTTGATGCTTTTCTCTGTTAGATTGTTCTTCTCAAATGCTAATAAATAGATACGAGAAGAGGTCGAAAAGCATACATTGGTATCAGGTCACAACACCTTGCAAATAGTTTATTGATGAATTTCCTCACTAGGTTGAAACACTTGGAGCATCCCAGTTCAAAAGCAAATAAGTAGCCACCTATTATCAGTAATTCTGGCGTTAAAGAAATTGGTACATAAAAGAATTTAAAGCAAATTCTACCACTTTTCTCTTGGTCGGCCATCAGGGAACACCATTGTAAGCATCTTTTTATCTGGTTTTGCTGAGTTAACTTCCTGGTTAGCAGGCTTCCCTCTTCCAACATTCATGGTATCATCGTCTTCATCAAAATTTGGGGGCATATCGTCGTCTTCATCACTCCAGTCATCTTCTGAATCATCATGGTCGTCATCTTCATCATCATCAAATCCACGATCATTCATGAAATCATCTAGCTTAGTCCATTCTCCTTCACCGTCACTACCATCTTTTGATTCATGACTCTCTTTTGCCTCCTTTGCATCATTTTCAGGAGCACCACTTCCTGGAAATCTAGGAACAGAAACAAGAGAGCGAAGTTTTTCCTTTATGATCAACAAACGATCTTTGTCCATCAAGTGACCATCACGGTATGCTTCTCTGAGGAAAACTGAATCTCTATCGCCTTTCAAAGACACATAAAACATTTCAGGGTGCCTTATCAGCATTCCTCTCAGTTGTTGAGAGAATCTAAACTCCTCTCTAAAATGAGTAAGGTGATCCACAAGGGTTTTCTTTTCAACAGTGAGGCTCAAAATCTCATGAACAACCCCACAAGAGTGTTTTTCTTTCTCCGCTGTACCAGACCTCAACCCTGAAAAATCAGAGTAAGGGGAGATGTAAGGCATATCTCTGAACTTACTTATCCTTCTGATCTCACCCTTGGAGATATTAAGACCCTTTGGTAACTTTACTCTGTTGAACTTTATAGGCCTGTCTATAATCAGATCTCTCTCTTCTAGTTGTCTAGCCCGGTTTTCCTCTTCAGAGAGCTCGGCTGCTGAAACTGCAAGCTCAGGATCCCAATGATTCAATTCTAATGCTGGACCTCGCTCAGTTGCAACAACTTTAAAATATTGTGGGTATCTCTGGCAAATTGTGTCACGAAAATCTAAAGGAAGCCCAAAATCAGCCTTTAGATGAGCAATTTTCTCAAGCAAAATCCTCTTCTCCAAAGACATCATCAACAGCTTCCTTAATTTCAAGACCAACATATCTTCCATCTCGTTCCTAACTTTCATTTCCTCAAAATAAAGCCTCTCAGCTTCTGGTGTCAATTTGAACTGCAGAGAGAAAACCCCTTGTTCTACAACTTCAAAAACCGCAGGAAATTTCCTCAACAAAGCAATAAACCTCCTTTTCTTCTTCAAACCCAAGTCTTTCCTGTACCTACCCAATTCTCTCAACGACATAACTCTATCAGGTTGACCCATTAGAATCTTCCTTATCTTCAAAACTAGTTTTAACTTCTTATCCTTGTCTATAACATTATCAAAAGGGCGCTCTTTCCTCCACTTTAGAGCAGCTCTCACTGGCTCAAACGCCACATGGGTTTTTCTCTGGTTACTCAAAGAAACATTTGCCCCCCTCAAAATCAAACCTTTACCCAAAAATTGCGATTTTTCTACTTGTACGCTTGAACAACTAAAATTCGATTTGACATAACGTTTAGAGATTTGAATCAAACTAGAATTATGAGAAAGAAAAAAGGGCAAAGAAGTAGATACTGCGCATTTCGGTGTCGAAATCAATAGCTTTGGTTCCATGTTAAACCCTTTTCTAGCTATTCTTGAAAAAAACAACAATATAATACAAAGTTATGAAGCGAAGCAAATGACTCACTTGGTACTTTTGGTTTGGAGGCTGAAATTGGTGATTTTTTTAATGTGGCCTGTGACTGTGAGTGATAGATTCATAGCAGCGAATGGAAGAGACTACTCATTTGGGGTTTATCTGCGGTTTATTGTGAATTTATTTTATTTTTATTTTTCCACAGTTATGAAAAGACAGAATTATCCCCAATGACATTTTCACAAAGCAAACGACCTCTCTTTTGCCGGTCGTCGGCGGAAATAAAATTCGCATAAATCACTTAATAATTTAACTAATTTTATTTTTAATTTAATTATATATATATATATATATATATATATTTTTTTTTTTTTTTTTTATTACTAGCTTTAATAGTATGTTTAAGTACATTATGTTTTAGGAATTAGCATTCTATCAGTAATTTTGGATATTTGCGAATATTTTATTCTAATGTAATACAAATCACTTTTGAGAACGGAAATGATTTTAAAAAATTTTGTGTATATCAAATTTTGGGATGATGAAGATTATACTTAAACCATACCAACTGGTATCCAAAATTATTAATATATTTTAAAAAATACTTATTATTAATATATTTAATTTAATTTTAATATACATTATTAAATTGAATTTTTAGTGATTTTTTTTTTTTTTTTTGTATTTATTTTCACCCGATCTCCTACCGATTATACTCATCTGGAACAATTTTCGAATAGTTTTAAGTATACAATTATATGTTCGATTTTGGGGATGAATATAACAAAAATTATCTTCATTTCTTCTGTGCCAATTTTTAAAAATAGTAATCCAATCGTTAATTTTTTAATTAATTTTTTTTAAATAAACATAATTAACATGTAAAGGAGAAGATTATGATATTAAAAAACTACATTATTTTTGTCAATTAATAAATTATATTAAAAAAAAACTTTTAGGCTTAATTTTTTTTTTTTCGCGTTCCATAATTAACGTACGTTACTTTCTCCAAAAAAAAAAAATTAAATTTTTTAAATAAATGAAATATCAAAACCCAGCTCAAAGAAGCCACTATAGCCAATCTCCATCATACCTGTAATTTCAATAAAATCTCAAACTTTATTATTTTACACACACTCAAATTTACACAAATATAAAAAATGACTATATTTAAGAAAATGGTGTTTATAATTATATTCTTCTTTAGTTATTACTTACTCAAAATATATTAAAGTAAATTTTTTTTGCTATAATAAAAGTTATTTTATATTATATGACAAATAATTTTTATAAACAGTAAAAAAAAAAAAAACCTATTTTATACAATAAAAATATATTTTGAAAACAATTTAAAACAAAGAATTAATAAAAATAAAAAAAATATTAAGTTTAAATTTTAATATATAATTAAATATATTACATTTTTTAAATAAAAAAAGATAATAATTATTTTTCAGTAAATATTATAAATATTAAAGTTAATAAAAATATAAATAATTATATACTAGTTTTAAAAGTTGATAAAATTTTAAAATATTATATAAATAATAGTAGGCTAAAAATATACCATTAACGTACTAAAAATATTGTTTCCTGGGAAACAAAAATAAATTTATATTTATATTTTTAAAGCATTATAAGTGGATCTTAAAAGAAAAGAAAAAAATATATATATTATACAACTAAACTACAATAAAATCTTTCCCGACTCGACCGCGACCCGGAGATGGCGAAGAAGAGAGAACGCCGAGTTATGCCAAGTTTGAATCAGCGTAAAGACCGAGTAGAACCGTCAATTCAGCTGGAACGACCGGGTGGCTCAGCCTCCTCTGATCGGAGGCTCATCATAATCTTCGTCGTCTTCTTTATCGTATCCCCTGCTATCTCTATGCTCGTGTACCGTATTAAATTCGCTCCAAGTACGAGGACGGACCTTGTTGATTCGTATATGCAACAGCGAGGTCTCTTAAATCCTGATGTGAATTACCAGGAAATTCTCAGTGTAAGCATCAGTGTAAATAATTTGTTTGGTTGCGAAGAAAATTGAGCTGCATTCTTTCTCATTTTCTTTTTCGTTATGTGTAGTGTCAAAATTTAATATAAAATGAACGTCTATTCTTTTATCAACTTCTGTATCAAGTGATTTTCGCCTTTTCAAAGGAAAAGAGAATCCAAAAAAATTGCTTTAGAAATCGCGTGGAAGATTGAAAATCAAATATTTCATATTGTTTTTGCTTTGTTCAATTTTCTTTCAAGGGACTCAGGAAAATTCAAAGGTATCAGAAAATTCGTCTGGCAGGCATTATAGCTATCCTGTGTTGGCCTATATAACACCATGGTATGACTTATATGGCTTGTATATCTAATTACATCGATTTGTCAGCTATTATAGTAAGGCAAATATCTATCTTTAGTTGCTACAAGATATCTTTCACATATAGCTCATTGAAGTTTGCATATAAGCTTTAGTCTAATTGTGTACTTTTTTTTTTTTGCTAAGACTATTCTGATTGTGTAAAGCGTTTGGTTAGCTATCTTGTAGATTTTTTGTAAATTGTGAACAAGGTTAAAGTGTAGCTTAGTATGTGTACTTGTATGTAGCTGATAAATACTGCCTAGGCTGACATGTAATTCTGTTGTACCTAACTATTGTTACAACAGCTTATATAAGTATACATGTAAGCACAATAATTCAATCAATAAGAAAGTACTCTCAGTTTACCTCTCTGTTTCTTCCTAAACCTTTTATGATATTAGAGCTTAGGTTTTAGGGATTCACAAAGAAAGATTTCTTAACAATTGCGGTTGATAATTCGTCTTCACCTGCTTCTTCGTTTATTCATGCTCCTGTTCCTCCATTTGTGTAAGTTGTTCAAACTTTGCTAGTGGTCACTTTTCCTCCTGTAGGAATGAATTTCTCAATCAAGTTGGATCGTATTACCTCCTCTTGCATCGATAGCTTTAGGCTCTAGTAGTGTTAATCCAGAGTTTGAGGTATGGAATAGGATGAATGGTCCGATCAAGTCATGGCTCTATGACTTGATTGGAGCCAGTGTGCTCACACGTCTTCCACGTACCAGCACAATTGCTCAAATATGGAGTGCTATTGATAAGAAATTTGCTGGTTCTTCACATGCACAAATTATGGATTTGCATCTTCAATTGCAGACAATTTAGAAAGGAAATTCATCTATGGAAGAATATATACAACTAGTAAAAGAAGTCTCAGATCATCTCTCTGCTATTGGTGAGGTGATTTTAGATAAAGATCTCATACTTTGTGTCATACGTGGTCTAGAAGCTTGTTACATTTCCTTCATATCTTCATTATCCTTTCATGGAGGATCGGTTTCTTTTGATGATCTTCGTAATTTGTTGCTTGGTCATGAAAGAATGTTGGAACATCAAGTTAATCAGGTTTATCTCTCAGTAGTGTATCAAGCACATCTTGCTTCTCTACAAACATGTGGTTCTTCTATCAATGCTTTTGTTGCTAAAGCATCTTCCACTCCTTAGTGTTTTGGTCCTCCTAAGAATCAGTAGAACCTACAGGATTTTATGCAAAAGAATGAGGCATCTCAAGCTTAGACTAAGAAGTTTGATCCCTCAGCTACTTCTTCTTACAAGAATAACAAGGCCTTGGGTACTGGTAACACTATTAAGTGTCAAGTTTGTGAAAAATTGGGGCATGGTGCATAAAAGTGCTTTCAGCTTCGTGATCTTCTACTTGGCAAGGTTGGATTTACTTCAGCTTTTTTGGCATAAACTCCTTTTTCTTCTCCAGACAATGCTCAATGGCTTCTTGACTTAGGTGATACACACCATCTTACCAGTGATGCAACCAATCTTCATGCCTTAGTCCCTTATGTAGTAAAGCTCCAGACAATTCGAGTAGTGTTAACTCTTGCAGTCTCTTTTTTTTGGGATATTCGACTAATAGATGTCAATAATGTTTTTTTCAATGGTGAACTTGAGGAAGCTTTTTACATGGATTAACCTTTGGGGTTTGTTGACTCTTTTAGACCAAATTTGGTTTATAAACTTACTAAGGCATTGTATGGACTCAAGCAAACACTTGGGGCTTGGTTCCACAAATTGTCTTCTACTCTCTTTGATTTGGGATTCACAGGTTCCAAATCTGATAATTCCATGTTCATATCCTCTACTCTTATACGTTTGACAATACTACTAGTTTATGTTGATGACATAGTAATTACTAGGAGTGATATTGAGTATCTTAGTCAGCTTATTGCTCTCTAAACTCCAAGTTTGCATTAAAGGATCTTGGTAGGCTTAGTTATTTCCTTGGTGTGGAGGTGAAAAGAACTAGGGATAGCTTACATATATCCCAAACAAAGTATGTGTGTGACTTGTTAAAGAAAGCTAGTTTGGAATCAGGTAAGCTACTCGAGACTCCTATGGCATCTACTTCTGTTCTGTCCAAGTATGCTGGCATACCTTTATCAAATCCCGCACTTTATAGAAGTCTCATTGGTGCATTACATGAATCGATAGATGAACATTTGAAGGCTATTAAGAGAGTGTTGAGGTATCTCAAGGGTACACTCTCACATGGTGTAGTCTTGCAAAAGTCAGATATTCTTGGGTTAGTAGGCTTTTCTAACTCAGATTGGGCATGCTACCTTGATGATAGGAGCACTAGGGGATATGGGGTGTATTTTGGAAACAGTTTGGTGTCATGGAGTGCAGGGAAATAAAAAACAGTGGCCAGGTCTTCCACAGAAGCTGAATATAGAGCTTTGGCCTTGGCTTCCACTGAAGTGTTGTGGCTCCAATCTCTGTTTAAAGAATTGCATTCCTTTGGCCTACATACCAGTGTTGTTTTGTGACAACATTAATACGAAGCACTTAGCATGAAATCCAATCATGCATGCTCGTATGAAACATGTAGAGTTAGATTTTCACTTCTTACGTGAGCAGTTGGTAGCTGGTACTTCAGATGTCAGATTTACACCCTAAAAGAATCAAACTGCAGATACATTTATCAAACCTCTACCTAAGGATAGGTTTGTCTTATTAAAAATTAAACTGATGGTGCTTCCACCACCACCAATTTAAGGGGGGCTATTAAGTTGTAGCTTAGTATGTGTACTTGTATGTAGTTGATAAATACTGCCTAGGCTGACATGTAATTCTGTTGTAACTAACTATTGTTACAATAGCTTATATAAGTGTACATGTAAGCACAATAATTCAATCAATAAGAAATTACTCTCAGCTTATCTCTCGATTTCTTCCTAAACCTTTCTAAACACGTGTTCTTTGTAGAGGTGTCAAATAGTATGAGATGTCTCATTAGCCCATAGTATAATCCATGAATTTTGTAAGCTCATTCCATCTTGTTTTTTTAGTGGATTAAGATGATAATGGGATGATATAAGATGGGATATCCCATCTGTCCAAATAGGCCTAAATAGGATAAGTAAAATTTAAAAAAATAATGAAAAAGGAAATAAGATTATCTATAATAAAAAAAAAAGCCATTAGAGACAACTTTAAATGGAATGAGGTTTAAATAGTACAAGTCAACCTTAACCCATACCCATAAACCTATTAGGGTAATTAAATAAGACGTGCGATGAGATGAGACAACCCATTGACAACTCTATTCTTCTGTTTCTTGATAGTGATTTTGAATTGTCAGTTTTGGACTTCTTCATATGACAGGAACTTTAGAGGGTGATCTTCTGCTCATTTACTTAAATATTGCAGGAACTCTAAGGGTTATGAAATGGCAAAGAGATTCAACTCCAAGTTTACACATTTGTCACCTGTCTGGTATGACCTGAAAAGGTATGATTCGAAAATCTTTGAATTTATGTGAGTAATAGTTGATGATTTATTATATCATTACATGATTTATTTCTTTACCTACTTCTTTGCAGTCAAGAAAGTAACTTAGTTCTTGAAGGCAGACATAATGCTGACATGGGATGGATTTCAGATCTCCGGATGTCAGGTGAAGCTTTGGTAGGTTTTTTTGTTTTGTTCTTTTCCTTTTTTTTATTTAAATGGCCAGTTAATGCTTGAAAAACTGATAATGATGCATTAAAATCTAGACATGTTTATTCCTATTGAGGGTATACTATTCAGTTATTTAATTGTGATCTTGTAGCATAGAGATGTAAATTGGGTTGTATCATCTCATATCATATCCCTTTTAGTGTCACTAATGGGTTTATGGTACAATATTGTCTCATCCCATTTAAATATCATCTCATTTTACCCATTTAAATTGTAATCCCAATGTATCTAACTTTAAACATAATATTATTTTTTTTTTCTTATTAAAATTTCACATTATAAATAATCATGTATCATATTTTTTTTTTTTTACTTGTCTCAGTTAAGACAAATGAGATATTTTAACTAGTACTATCTTATTACCATCCTATCTCATGAAAAATTAAGTGGACAAGATGAGATGAGCTTTGAAAATTAATGGGCTGTACTATAGTTAATGAGACATCCTCTCTCAATTTTACACCTATATTGTAGGATGAATAATTTTTTTTTTTTACTTTGAGGAGGCATGTAAAATAGGGGACAATTTCACTATCAAGTATGCTAGGATCTGAATTGAATAGTTACCCTAGATTCCTAGAATATTCCTCTTAAGGCAACTTTTTTGTAGTTATAATTTACTAATTGCATATACTATTGTAGCTATTACCCAGGGTGGTTCTGGAAGCATTTCCAAAAGAGTTGCTTTCGAAAAAGAAGCAGAGGACTAAAGCTATTGATCTCATTGTAAGCGAGTGCAAGTAAGCACCCACTTCACAGTTCTTACCCATGTTTCATTCATAGCTTTTAGGATAGCGTGCATCAACATATTTCAAAGGACAAAGAACTGGATGCATCAACATTCAGAAGGCATTGTCTCGATATCTTAGTTTTACCATGTAAGAGGTTGACAGTTCCTGCTGGAGACTAATCTAACTAATGGCTTTGAAAATGTTCAAAGCCTTCTGTTAAAGGACTATTGCGAGTTAAATCATGCTTTTGTTTTCCATGTAATCTCATATCCTGCACGACACCTACTATTAAAATTTGGCCATTGTTTATTTTAGTCTAGGTCTGTTTGCAATTGTCATAGAAGTAATTCTGGATACATATTTTAATAGATCGTGTTTATTCTTAGGGAGATGGGATATGATGGTATTGTGCTGGAATCTTGGTCAAGATGGGCGGCTTATGGTATTCTTCATGACCCAAACTTGCGAAATTTGGTAAATATTAATATAATCTCCTTCTACTGCCTCCGTGCCTCCTCTGGGACCTTAACCTGTCTTTATTTATTAAATAGATGCATTAGATCTCAGAAACCTTTTTGTTTCACAAGAACAGGCTCTGCAGTTTATAAAACAGGTGGGACAGGCTCTACATGCTGTGAGCTCGAAAAGAAATGATAGGAAACCCTTGCAATTTGTCTATGTTATAGGTCCACCACACTCAGAGAAGCTTCAATTCTATGATTTCAGACCTGAAGACATTCAGAGTGTTGGTAACGCTGTAGATGGTTTCTCACTGATGACATATGATTTTTCTGGTCCTCATAATCCCGGGCCCAATGCACCGCTGACATGGTTACAATCCACTCTGCAGCTGCTTCGTGGTACCACCACCAGCAAAGGCGTTTGGACTATGGCTCACAAGATATTTCTTGGTATCAACTTCTACGGAAATGATTTTGTCCTTTCTGATGGTATGCCCTCTTTATGATTAATGTTAAGTAGACATTTCTGTAGAGGTTCTTTCCTTCGTAATCTCCAAGAAACCTACTGTACGGAGATAGTTCCATGGGAATTCTGGCTCCTTGACTTAGGGAAGGCATTATGTATGCCAAGTGTGAAACAGGCCTTGCTTATGTTAGTTGTCTGATTTTCTTAGCCTGGAACTAAAGAACCAATTCAAGCTCGATAACCATATAAATTTTTCTGCACATGTTTCTATATTTTTCAGACTATTCTGTGTACCTGTGGGTCTAAATTGTGCATGACAATGCAGAAGGAGGTGGTGGAGCTATTACTGGAAAGGACTACCTGTTATTGCTGGAGAAGCACAAGCCCGTTCTACAGTGGGAAAAGAAGAGCGGGGAACACTTGTTCTTTTATATTGATGACAACCATAACAAGCATGTTGTTTTCTATCCATCCTTGATGTCCATTTCTATGCGGCTAGAGGAAGCTCGTAAATGGGGATGTGGTATCTCAATCTGGGAAATTGGGCAAGGTCTGGATTACTTTTACGAACTTCTGTAAAAGCAATGGACGTTGACATGTGTAGCATATTTCTTGAAATTTGTACTAATTTTTGTGACACGGGAATAGTTATTTCATGCGAGATCTATCTTCAACTGATTTAGCTGCTACTTCTGTTAAAATGAAGTTTCACATATTTTTACTGTATTGAACTTTATTGCATGGTTAGAACCCTTTATAAATTGCAACTCTTTGGTTTTGTCATGAACTAAATGGTTTTCACTCCTTTCCATTTTTAGTTCATGTTAATGCTTAATAATAGTTATAAAAAAGAAAGAAAGAAAGTTAACTTGTGTATTTTACTCATTTTTTGACCAAATAATAGTTAAAATGATGGAACCAATTATTAGTATTTTTTAAAATGTTAAGCATTTACTAACTCTCTAATACTACAAGGCTGCTGGCAAACGGTTGCCTTGTTCAGGTTACTCATTAATCCTAGCATGTAAGATCCATCTAAGATCCGAATGACTACTAAATCTGAAAATTTGATCGATAATCACAAACTTTTTTTGAAGTTTCTACTATTGTTAATTAGTTTTGGGAGTTTTTTACTACAAGAAAAATGAAATTGGTACTGAAGACGTAGTAATTAGTTATAACCGGAAGCCTATGCGCTTCTAACTTACATTCAGTAAGTTATTAGTCTTTCCTCTTTTCCTCGCTCCATGTTATTTATTTTTTATATTTTTGGACTACTCACTATGTGGTCGAAGTTCAAGTCTACGATCGGAACAACAACTAGTCAACCGGCCGGAAAAATGCTCATGCTTGTACTACCTGTACTGGCAGTAGTATGCAATGTTTGTTTAGCAGCCTTCTTCGTGTTACTTGGAGTGTACTGAAAACTTCCAGTAGACATTTTCTCAGCCACACAATCTTAAACGAGAAATCACAACACAAAGCCATCAACAGCTTACATGATCAACAAATCTCTCATCCTCACTTGCCACGTGTCATGAAATGGATGGAGAAATTCTCTGATCTCCCTCTTAAATCCTAATCCTCTGATTTATTTTTCTCCCTCTCCCTCTCCCTCTCCATTCCTCCATAAGAATCATCCTAGAAAAAGACACAACTTTTACTAAACCTGTCGTTTTTAATGGTGCTTCAAGCATTTCCTTAACTTCTCTGAGAACCCCAGAAACTCTGTGAAGCAGCTTATGCCATGGAGGCTCTCAATGCTGCAAGCTTGACACCTATATCAGTTCTATTTGACAGAAAACAAGAACCCAGAAAAATCCCATCATCTTCTATCATCTCCCTACCAACTATCTCAAGCTCTGCAAATTCTAACATCAACCCACAAACTTCAAAGGACTGTTTGTCAAGAAGATTTCAAGGAGGTCTAGTGCTTTTGTCTTCCATATTCAATATTGAGCTTGCTAAAGCTCTGACATATGAGGAAGCATTACAACAGTCTACTATTACCTCCAGTGAAGTGGATTTTGATGCAGGTGGTCTGCTTGGTTTTGTTACTGAGAATCCTGCAATTATTGCGGGTAGCGCTTTAGCTTTGGCTGTTCCATTGATTTTGTTTCAATTTTTTAAGAAGCCTAAGCCATGGGGTTTTGAGTCCGCAAAAAGTGCTTATGCAAAATTGGGTGAAGATGATAATGCTCAATTGCTTGATATAAGAGCGCCAGTGGAATTTAGGCAAGTGGGTACTTCAGATATTAGCGGTTTGGGAAAGAAAACTGTGTCTATTGTTTATAGAGGAGAAGATAAGCCGGGTTTCTTAAAGAAGCTTTCTTTGAAATTCAAGGATCCAGAAAATACCACATTGTTTATCTTAGACAAGTAAGATTCTGAACCCCACTCTTAGATTTCTACTTTATCAATTGAAGATGGAAACTGATGCAAGTAATTATCGAATGATTTGGAATGATCACAATATAGAAAGTGTAGCATTACTCTTTTATATTATGCCAAATGTTTAATCTAATAGCGCAATGTTTTTATGATATAGCTCATAATGTCTACATAAGAGTTTTCTATACATACCAATTACCTTTGTAGTGTAATAATAAATGCTTATTGTCGCATAGAGAGGGCCTGATTTCAAACCCGTCATTGTATGTGTATGTGTGTGTGTGTGAGAGAGTGTGTAACTGTTATTTAAAAAAGAAAAAGAAAATAATTCTCTGTACATGGTTCATGATAAAACGAAAGTTGATTATTTGCTTATATGATAAACTAATATTGGGTTCATATCATTGTTTTGGGTCTCTGATGGAAGCCAGATTTGATGGGAACTCTGAATTGGTTGCGGAGTTGGTGACCATAAATGGGTTCAAAGCTGCTTATGGAATAAAAGATGGTGCAGAAGGACCAAGAGGATGGGTGGTATCTCCCATTACCTACTACTATTTCTTTAACCTTTGATAATATAATACTTTACAAGGATGGGTTTTCATTTTGCAGAATAGTGGTCTTCGTTGGACACAACCAAGGAAAGCATCGAGTCTTGATCTTAGCAATCTAACAGAAGCTGTTGGTGAAATAATTGGAGTATGTTATCTTGAGTCCTTCATCTATTTACTTCTTTGTTTTCTTCCTTTTCACACTCAATATATTCATCCTTTTTAGCAATGAGCTTCTTATGTGGATATTCATGTGCAGGAAGTGTCAGGTAGCTTGGCTGTCCCCATTGGGATTGCTGCTGTAACTGGATTAGGCTTATTGGCTTTTACAGAGGTTGGCTGTTAATTTACGGGATGATATGCTTCTTCTGGTTTGAGATCTCAATTTTTTGTTTTTTAAATTTCAGATAGAAACAATACTTCAACTTCTAGGCTCAGCTGCATTGGTTCAGCTTGTGAGCAAGAAACTCCTATTTGCAGAGGTGAGGAGTGCTACAATTGAACTTTTCTTTTAAGTGAGAATACTTTCTTTGGAAAATAGAATAACACATGTTTATAAGACAAGTAAAAGAGTGTATTATATATTTAGCATTATTCTTCTACTCTATCTGAATCTTGATGATGAACATTAAGTTCTTTTGCTTTTCCTAACAGGATCGGAAATTAACTCTGCAACAAGCTGATGAGTTCTTGAACACTAAGATTGCTCCCAAAGAGCTTGTTGCTGAAATACAGGTAATCAAACCAACTATAAATCTATTCCTTCAAGTTTTCTTCATACTAGGACATTTAACATGACATCACACTTTTACTTGATCATCATATGTTGTTCTTGCTAAATTGCTTAAATTCAGGAAATTGGAAAAGCTCTCCTGCCATCACCTGTGAATGGTAAGGTTCTTCCTGCTCCAGCAGAAGCAAACTCACAGCCGGCTGCCCCCATTGTTGATAATTCAAACAAAGCAGAAGCTGCTGCTGAACCTGCTCCAGAAATTAATTCAGTTCCGAAAACTGAAGTTAAGGAAGAATCACATGCTGGATTCTCGAAAGCACTTTCACCATTCCCTCACGTAAGTTTAATTTTCTCTTTAATATTCTCCTCTTGGAGCATAAATTATAGGCTCTATTTCATAAATAACCTAATCTTTTAATTGATTTCATTTCTAACTCCATTCATGTCAAGCATAACGCTTTGATTATGTGTTAAAACACATTTTCCATACTGATTTTCTGATATAAATAAATTTCTCTAAATATAAAGATTATGGATGTTCATATTATAAAATAAATGTTGATAACATGCATTTAACGCGAGTTCATAAGGTTATAATGTGTTTTAGTTCCTGAAAGAAAGAGGTTATCCTATTAACTTATAAAGTTTTTATCTTATTCTCTTTTGCAGTATCCTGATTTCAAGCCTCCAACATCTCCTACACCATCAAAACCCTAACTTTGCAAATAAAATCGCCTATGTTTTCGTTCAAGTGCAGCCAACGAGCCTGGAAATTTCGAACCTACACTTTGAGTAATTCTGCATCTCTTATGCTCCGGTGTATGAAATTATTTGAATTTTGTGACAGGTATAACATATATTATGTTGAGTCATATAACTTGTCCAGTATTTGTAATTTTTGTATGTCTTGTAGATGTGATCAATGTAATAAGCTGCATTTGGATTTGTCTCAATGCAATTTTTTTCATTTACAAAGGGGAAAAAAGGTGACAACAAAAACAAAGGGAAAAGGAAGAATTTGTGTCCTTATTTGATAAGAATAGGAGGTATAGAAACACAATCTCTTAACTCAAAGTATGTCAATTGAATCATGGATGAAAATATTTTGATATTTTCTTATATTTTTATTTTTTTGAAGTGAATGTACCGACATAAAAATACTGTTTTAAAACATCCAAAAAAAAAGTTTCAATATAAATGAGCAAGTGAAAATTTATGGTGACCCATTGGTTTCTGTTCAATTGGGGGTTGATGCTCGGGTTTGTGATCTCTTCTCTGACTATGGTGGCTGGGATACAAAAAAACTGAGCGCTGCATTTCTGGAACATGAGGTAGAGACTATAATTTCCTATACTTTGACTATGCAACAATTCCCTGATGTTTTAGTTTGGCACTACACTAAGGGAATAAATACAGTGAAGAGTGGCTATTGGAGAGCTAGGGATATCTTATGCATGATCGTGGAATCATCCTCTTCTTCCCTTAATGGTATTTTGGGACAGTGGCAGGGGCGGAGCCGCTAAAATTTAATTTTTTTTAACAAAAAATTAGTTTGGGCCATCATATGCTAAGGATGGCGTTTGGTTCGTTAAATGTAAAAATAATAAAAATAATAATTGTAATGAAATTGAATGTAAATGAAACAGTATTACTATTACAATATTTGTTTAAGCAATGTAATCAAAATAAATAATAATATTAAAATAAAGATTATAAAATTATAAATGAAGTAAAATTAAAAAATAAAATTTTTTTATTACTAAAATAGATAGAATTAGCAAAAAAATTATAAATGATTATACAAATTGTGAGAAAAATATAGCATTACAGCGTATTCCTAAGGGCTGCAGGCATAATGAGGATTACTGCTACTATTGTAATCACTTTACATTTCATTACAGAGTACAGTCAAACCAAACACAGTAATACTCTGAGTGATTCCCATTACGATTGTAATTATTGTCAACCAAATATGCCCTTAATTCAACACTGAATTTTTCATATCATATTATAATAGAGATGTAGAGTTAGTACTAAAAAATAGAGTTAATATATTATAATTAATTTATAATGAAAATTAAAAAAAATATAACAAGTTAATAAGTATTAGTATGATTCGTGTATAAAATAAATTTATTAACTAAAAAAATCTAAGAAAATAGGAAACTCACTCGAACACATTAAAATTTATAATTATTAAAACTAAAAAAATATATGAAAATGTAAAAAGTAAAATATGATTTAAAATTTTAAGTTTATATTTAAAAATATATGTTGATAAATAATATAAGACTCACTAATAATAATAAAAATAATAAAATTTTTATATAATTTTTTAAATAAATTCTAAAATATTATTAAAATAAATATCAAATAATATAATATTAAATAAAGTTAAAATTTAGGTTGAAATAAAATATGAGAAACATACAAACTTAAAAGCTTTAATTTGAAACTTATCGATACTTATTTTTTAATTTTATTTTTATAATGTTGAGTTTAAAGTTAAATATTTAATTTTTTTTTGAATTATCACATTCAAGAAGAATTTTTACATAATATATGACTACAGTTTTATTTATATTACTAATAATTACTAACTACATAAAAAATGAGTATATATTTAACCACTTTATTTATAATTTATATCATTTTTATCCAAGTATTTTTTAAATATTGTTAATGTATACCAAAATATATACATAAAAATTAAATATAATATATTGCTATAAATAAAATATTTATTTAATGCTAAAAATATACGTATAATTATTTAAAAAAAAAAAAATTGGCCCCAAGAAGCTCTGCCCATGATTTGGTGCATGGTCGTCCCACCTAAGGTGAAGGTTTTTGTTTGGCGAATGTTAAATGGGATGCTACCATATAAGGAGAACTTACAGAAGAAGCACATTCCTTTGGATAAACGCTGTGAGCTATGTTGAGGGTAGAGAAAACTGTTAGCCATTGTTTGTGGCAATGTCCAAAGGTGAAGCACATTTGGAAGGGATCGGACTTTGCTAAATTTTATGTTCGGTGGCGGAGAATGGATTTTAGGCAGACTATTACAAAGCATGGATGGAGTTAGGAGCAGAGGCAATGGAACTGTGTTCAGTGATGGTGTGAAGAATATGGAAGTGCCGTAATACACTATTTTTTGGCAATGACAATTGGGAAGGCAGCAAAGTGGTGCATGAGAGCTTACACATTCTGACAGAATTCCGAAACCACAACAAAGAACACCATGCTCAAAGAATTAATAGGCAAATTCCATGGTCCAACTTATACAAACCATTCGGAATTCTGTCAGAATGTGTAAGCTCTCATGCACCACTTTGCTGCCTTCCCAATTGTCATTGCCAAAAAATAGTGTATTACGGCACTTCCATATTCTTCACACCATCACTGAACACAGTTCCATTGCTCAAAGAATTAATAGGCAAATTCCATGGTCCAACTTATACAAAGCTGAATGTTGATGCAGCTATGAGACCCACTGACAATAAAATAGGCGTCAGATGTGTGCCATGGAACTCAGATGGTACTTTGGTAGCTGCTTACCCTTTTAAGAGGTATGTCTTCACCTCTTGTTATGGACTTATGTGGAATGCTTATTGGATTACGCATTGCCGTGAATCTAAAGGTTCACTTCATTATTATGGAATTTGACTGTTTGCGGGCATAAAAGGATGTCAATGAGGAAGGCGAGCTCCTACATATTTGTTGCAAATATATTATTTCATTGACAATGAATTTCAGCTCTTACAAAATATTATTGTAATGGATAAGCCTCAAGATAATTTCTATTTATATAAAATTATAAATAGAACTAGTCTTACTCTTATATATAAAATAGTACTAGAGTTTCACGCATTATTAAATCTTAAATTTATTAGACTATACCTATTATACAAATAATTGGCTCAAATTCACATTAAATATAAACTTATAAAAATAATTAAACTCTTAAACAAAATAGTTCAACTATAATTTAATCTATTTTATAAATCAATAAAAATCGTCAGCCCAATATCACTCAAATTAGGAACGTATTGTCTTCTTTTTCTGCTGTTTCATGGGACGTCAATGGGTAAGTCAATTTTGTGGCTCATACTTCGGCCAAAAAATCATGCGCTTTTGCTGATTCTGTAGTGTGGGTTGGGATTGGGCCCCATGGCTATCTGATTTAATTGCTTAGGAGTTAGGATGTATTTATTATTTAATGAATGCATAAATAAATGATTTAATCTATTCCCCAAAAAAAATCGCACCCATTAAAATTATAAAAAAAATTATTTTGACGAGGCAAAAAAGGAACAAAAGGGAGTTCTAACTTACATTCCATATGTAAGTTCCATCCACCTATTATGAGTCTTTGAATTTAATCGAGTAAATCTACTACATTGAATATATTTATCAAATAAAATGTTTATTTAAATAAAAATATTTTTATTATAATTTAATACATATATTAATCTATATAATATAATATAATAATATTTTTTTATCAAATTTGTTGACACTTGACAGTGATTGTTCTCGTAATTATTTATAATCACTTATTTTTGACTTTATATCAATAGTTAATGTACAAATGTTAATATAGTTACTAATTTATATAAAAAAGATTAATTTAATATTTTTAATATTTTTTAATTAATTATTTATATTATTAAAATATTTTTTAATTAACTATTTTAACTCAAAATATTTAAATTACTTAAAAGGACACATGAATTTATAAAACTGTACCGTAAATAATATATGAAAGTTACAACTTCACTTGCCCTATAATTGACTTAAATATTTCGTTTAAGTTGTTAAATTTTTTTCGAAATAAATGACTAAAAGATATTTAATAATATAAGTATTCCATTAAAAAAAATGAATGATTTTTTTTTATTTTATATAAATGAACATTTGTGCAAAATTAACACATCGCTAATTTATACATTTAACAATAAATAATGATACTATCATAATTATTATTTTTCAATAAAAATATATAAATAATCTATTATATTTTTATAATTAATTATATTTAATGTTATTATTATTAAATAAAATTTTTATTATAACAATAATAATATTAATTTTAGCACCATTATTTTATATTGCTAGGACTTAACGGGAAGAAAATGAAATCCAACCAATAAAGGGAGGCGACCCAAAATTGAAAACAAAAAGAAAGGAGAAGGAAAACGAAACAAGCTCAATTGTATTTCCCATTTTTATTTCTCAATTACAGAAGTTTATTTTCCCTAATTCCCACCGCTATTTTGCTTATGATTTTGAAAGCGGAAAATCTTTGAAGAAAGATATCTGAACTTCACAGCTTTAGCCTTCTCACTTCTCACTTCTCACTTCTCAGTAGTCGTGCAGAATCAATGGCTAGAACCAAACAATCCGCTAGCAGGAAATCTCCTCGCAAAAGTATGTATGTATGCTTGTACATATCTATGAATACTATTTCTTTAAATTTTGATAAATATATGCGTTTGTGGTTTAGATCTTTTTTCTTTCCTTTTGCTCTTGTTTAAACCCTAACTTCTCCTTTTATCACCTCAAACAACTTCGGCACTCTTTAATCGTTCTCGTCATTTTCAAAAAAAAAAATTCTCGTTTTTTGTTTGCCCATGTGGACAATGCATTCAATATAAGTAGCGGGATAGGGATTGCGTGTTAGTTTATTGTAATCTGAGTGATGTAGGTTTATGTTATGTTAGCTAGGTTTGGACTTATGGCTCAGAGTTGAACCTTTTCTTTTGCCTACAGTTTCCAGTGGCCTATGTTGCTTGCTGTGTATTGTTTTTATGGTCAGAATAATAAATCTCTCTTTACAGAAGTCCTTGCTACTCAGATAATTTTGGAAATTCAAGAGAAACTAGAATTTAATTAAGAAAATACATGTACTTTTTATTTTGCATAACGTATCTTTGTCCAATGGTTAGGACATAGGTATGCGAGTTGGGTATTAGATGCTTATGAAAATATGTAGGACACATGGAGTTCTCAAAGTGTCTATGTAATGTAGTGAAAAAGTTGGAAAATTAACTAAGCAAGTAGTTACATTTAAGTGTATCAGCTGCACGCCTACATTCTTCTGTTCTTTTCAAGAATGGGGAAAAGCGAGTTAAAATTACTTCGCTGCTATCTGTTTCTATGGGTTCTCAGAAATGTGAGGTTAACTTTTATATGTTTTCCATTATAAACATTACATCTACACTTCTTTTCTTTTCAAGAAAGGGGAAAAAGGAGTAAAAATCTCTTCACTGCAATCTGTTTCTGTGGGTTCTTGGAAATGTGAAATTAACAATTGTATGTTTTCCATTATTACATTTTTTGATTCTTGATTATATAGAACATTACACCTACCTTGTTTAATTCTTGACTGTTATTATTTTTTAGTGAAATAGATATAAAATGCCTAATGTTCTGCATATTTTTTTCATTTGGCATATTGAAGCCATCTTGAAAAGGCAAGAACAGAACAAGAGAAATGATCGTGAAGGTGATTTATTCTTTTAAAAAGAATATAGTTTCTTTTAAAGGATATTAAGTATTTGGTGTTAATAATAGTAGTGCTGGTGGCATGTTTTGGTTATGTTTTCAATCGGTGGTTTTATTTGCAGATCCTGGGACGTCAAGCAATCCTGAAGTGACAAAGCATAGAAAGTATCGATACAAGCCAGGAATTGTGGCTCTTCGGGAGATTCGACATTTACAAAAAACCACGAAGCTGATAATTCCTGCTGCTCCCTTCATCAGAGCAGTAAGTAATCTTGGTCCGACTTGGAAAATTCACTAGTCTACTAAAGGGCTAATTCTATGACTCCTTGATTTGTTGGACCATTGAATCTCAAGTAACTCTTGCTTCCTATTTGATTCCAGATGTACGTTTGTTATTAATTTTGGCATTTGGAAACAGTAGTATATAGCCGCATCTCTTGAAGTGTTGAATTCTTTGTACATCAGAATATAATTCTTGATATTATCTCTGCAATCTGCATTTGTATAAATTTCTCAATTTACTTTTTTAAGAAATTATAGGCTTGCACATTTTCATAATGAAATGTAGATTATAATTTGAAAGGTCTTGTCATGTCACAATGTATAAGAGTGCAGTGTAATGATCCCAGGTTTGGCATTATGTATTCAATTCATGTTTATCCATGAGTGCAACAGAACCATACGTTGTTTAAATTTTTGAATTTACCTATGCATTGGTTATCTTTAAATTTTTAAATGTAACATTTTCACCCTTGCATCTTTCATAGTCCAACACAAAAAAGGCATTTAGGTTAACCTTGGAATTTGAAAACTGATGGGCCTCTGCATGAACCTCTATGAAAGTAAGGTTTTAGTATACAATAACTCACAATTTTAGGGACATGTAGGTAAAAGAGGTTAGCAACCAATATTCTATGGAGGTTACGCGGTGGGCAGCAGAAGCTTTAGTAGCACTTCAGGAGGTGAATATGTTAATATTTGGCAACCTAATTCTATTGTTTTATGTTCACCTTCATTTTAAAAGCATCACTCTGTGATTTCTACTTGGTTTTAGATTTCCATCTCTTAAATTATTATATCTTCGTTTGAGCAATTTACATTAAGCTGCAAGTGATATGCTTTGGATGACACTGATCATATGAGCTCTATTTATCAACTTTCCTTATCCATATGAGAAACTGGACCAGATTCTACCTCGTACTTTCCTCTTCCCATTGCAATCACAATACCACGACTAGAATGTGGCGACCAGATTCTACATTGATCAAATGCACAATCTTATCATTAAATCCTGCAAGAAACATTGTCTTTTCCATGAATATCATGCACTATTTTTAATTTGTGATTGAACGATAAATCATTACTCATTTTTGTCTTTCTTGCAGGCAGCAGAGGACTATTTGATTCATTTATTTGAAGATGCAATGCTATGTGCCATTCATGCAAAGCGTGTCACTCTTAGTAAGTCAAAATGATGTGTGGTATTTTTTATGTAATTGTATATTTGCACATTTATAACGTACGCATGCTCTGTTTTGATAATGCACTATGAATCAGTGTTGTGCATATATTGATGAAACCATGAATACAACTTCCATTCTGCAAAAAATTTAATTCTTGGGTGCTATGAAATACATGAAACTATGATTCCTAGTTATTGGAATGTGGAGAGTTGTATATCGAAAAAAGTGAAGCTAAAAGGATATTGGACCGGGGAGTTGTATGTTGAAAAAAGTGAATCTAAAAGGATAGTTTATATGTTATTGCACAAATTGTGCATAAACATTCGATATATACAATATACAAGACATGCTAATCAGAAACACTTTGACATAATTTACAAGATATTGACAAAATTATATTATCTTTGTTTATTTGTTTAGACGTTATTGGTGGAAAAAGGCTCAGTGAAGCATGTCATGAGCCATTTTGCTGCACCATTTTAATCCTTTTTAGTGCTCTCTAGATAGCTTTTGAAAGTTAAATTTGATAGTAAAACGGCACAATGTTTGAAGAGAAGCGCTTGATCCACATACTCTCCAAATTTCTTATTTCAAGTTCAGTTTCTTGCAATCTTTTGTGGTATGATTTCGACTAAACGTAGAAAGTTTGTATTGTTTGCTTATGTTCTTACAGTGAAGAAGGATTTTGAGTTGGCCCGCCGGCTCGGAGGCTTAGGGAGGCCTTGGTGAGAGCACAAGGCATTGTGTAATGTAGTTACAAATCATTAACTTTCAAGTAGACGGCTGTATCTGTAGTCTCATCATTCTTCCGTTGTAATTGCAGAAGTGGATATTTAGACAGACTACTAAGATGTCAAAATCATTTTATACATTCTAACAGTTTCAGTTATGTAATTTTTTTTTTTTAATTAGTTCTTAGTTAATTGCTAAAGCCTCTATTGACGTTATAAAGATGTTAAATTCCTTTTTTGACCCTGATATTTAACTTTTGTGTGTCCTGATTCTTGTGTAAAGTTTCTGAAGAAGATGCCATGATGTGTTCCTCAGTCCTCACTGTTGAAATTTGGACTTTTTACTTTGATCGAACATTGTGAACCCACTTAGCACGAGAACCAAGAGGGTTAAATTATCAAAGATTATGTGGGATTTCTGTCTTTCATAGCTTACCTTTTCTCTAGAAAAATTCAAAGATTACGTGGGATTTCTCTTTGATTATTTTTGCATTTCATTTGCTAAGCTTTGGTTTGTTGTTGGGTAAAATCTCAAAAATAACATTTTTTTTCACAAATATCTTAACTTTTTAAAAATATCAAAAATGATCTTACTGTTGTTCAATGACAATTTTTTTTGTAATATTTTTAAAATTAAATGATATTTGATGTCTTTAATTTTAAGCCAAAATTTTAATCTTATCTTATATTTTAATATTAAATAATCAATCAATAATATTAAACTAAGAAAATAAATTGTGTTATATTTTTATTTTATTTCTATATTCCAAATCACATGAAGCAAAATTGTTACTTTTATTTTTTATTTTCTATAAATGGTTTAGAAGCAAGTTTTAATAAAATTTAAACACATATAACTAAAGATGTAATGATAAAAGTAGTATAATAATATAGTTTTTAACATTTAAGTGGATTTAATGGTAAAATAAAAAATAAAATAATTTATAAAAATATAAAATTGAGACTAAATTTTAATAAATTAATGTTTATAGATTAATTGACTTTGATTAAATTATAATTAACTTATTTTTAATAAATTATTTAATTATTATTCACACATATTCTATTTGATACAATAAGTAATTTTTTTAATTATATAAAGTACACCAAAAGTTAATTTTTTGATTTTTTATAATATACTACAAAAAAAAAATTAAAAATATATAATCTGAATTTAACTAATAGTTTTTATCAATAAATATTTAGAGAAAATTTTGTATTATGTAAAAAAATAGATATATTTTTAAAAAATTAATGTTGAGAGAGAATAAGATACATGAGTGGTAAAAGAAACCTTTGGTTTTTAAATGTCCCAGTTTTTCAACTGGGTTCAAAAGTAACTCCTTTACCTCGACCCCCATTCACATATAATTTTTTTTAGTGAATAATATATATATATATATATATTTTAGACAGATCTCACATATATTTTTTTTTTTTGCCAGATAATACATATTTTTTTTAATAATTTAGTATATACGTTTTTTTTCTGAAGTGATACATATGATGTTACATATTTTTTTTATTATGCAATATTTAATTTTACTTTGATATGACACATATGTCTTTTTTTGAATAACTTTCACTTTTTATTAAGTAGAAAGGTTTAAATTGTATAGAAAAATACATATATTCAGTTATAAAAAAATTCATATGTTCAATTAAATAAAAAAAAAATACATTAGTATATTAAAAAAAATATTCAAAAAAATATTACAAAAATAAAACTATAATTGCTTTTAAAAAATTGTAATTTGATACCACAAATTAAAAAAGAGAAAAAAAATTCAAATGGCGAGCAGAGAGAAAGAGGTGAAGAGAAAAACCCAAATTAAAAGGAGGAAAAAAAAAATTCCCAACAAATTAATAGGAAAAAAAAAAAAGAGGCATAAATTAAGAAAGCAAGAAAGAAAAGTGCTAGGTCTAGTCGTGAAACTCAGGCTATTTTTTAATTTATATAAGATTTTATATTTTAATATATATATATTTTTTACTTAACATAGATTTATATATTTTTTAAGGGTAATGATATTGTCATAATTACTTTATTATTATCAAAATATAAATATATAAATTTAATATTATATTTTCATAACTAATTACACTTTTGAGTTATTTTTGTTCATAAAATTATCATTAATAAACAATAATTATCGTATTAATAATTTTGATTATCACAATATCGCTACCCTTTTTAACTATAACAAACATATAAATAAGTAAATATGTTTTTTATTTTGTTATTATTTTTAAAGGATATTTTATAAATTTTTCAAAATTTGAAAATATATGTGAAAGACAATATATGAAAAAAATTAACGCCATTACTTACCGAGATTATTTGTGATAATATTTTTAAATTTAGTGTCATTAGAGATCATTTTTAAAAGAATAATTCTTTCTATCTATAATATATATAGTATAATTTAATTTATTTTTTGTTAGTAAATGGTCCCATAATCATATTTTTAATTATATATTTAATTAATAATTGATACATTATTTAATATATATCATAATTTAGTAAATACAGCACTATTCTCTTTAAATTGTTAAAAACTTCTGTAAAAAAAAAAGACAAATTTGAAAGGTACAAGTGATTTTTTCTCTGCTGTTGTCCGAAAGTTGATACTTTCATTTTAAACGTGAATAACGTTTCATTGTTTGGTCCCTATCGTGAAGTAAATCATGTATTCCATCGGTACAAATCTATTGTAACATTTTTGCTATACAAGATGTTTTGCTGATCATTCCTAATAAGAATTGGGAATTGGGATACTCCCCCAGTATTTAAAATGATATTTTTTATGATGCATCTTAAATTAATTTTGTAAATAGAACTGTTTATTAATACTAATGTTTTCAGGTTTTCTATAAAATAAAAAAAGATGTACCAAAATACAACATATACATGAGAAATAATTATTGAAATAGGGAATAAATTTTCTTAAAATGTGGAAGTTTCTTAAAGGTGATTTGGACCTGTATCTCATTTACTAAAAGTATCCAATTTTAAATACTATAATTCAAAAAGAGTAAAGATATTATAAAAATTAATTTTATTATCATCATAATAAAGGTCTAAAAAATGTCTATTTTATCACTATTAATAATTATACATTAATATTATTATTATTAAATAAATTTATCATTAATAAATTAATTTTATGATAATAATTATTTAAATTGAGACAAAATTGCTACGCTTTAACAAAATTTCTATTTCTTTTATTTAAAATAGTATTTTATATATATTTTTCAAATTATCAACTTGGAATTAAACTTCTTAAAAATGTAATGGGATGAAATGTGAAAACTAAAAAGTAAATACTATTTCATAAAAAAAGAAAAGAAAAAAAAAAGAATTAAGAGGATGAAAATGTAAATATTAAAAAGTAAATTTATGTATATTTATAATATATATAAAAGTTTGAATCACGCTTAATTTTATTTGGGTAAAATTATTCTTATATTTTAAGCTAATAATATCAGTTATTTTTTTAAAATCTACTATCACATTTAAATAGAAACTCTAAATATTATCTAATAAAGACTCTAAATATTATTTTAATTAAATAATGATTTTAAATATAAAAATGGAATAAAGTTCATATTAAAAAATAATAATCAAATAATTATTATGACATCCAAACTTTAAATATTATTTTACTTTTATAAATAATTTGGAAGAATGAGAAAATTAATTTCATATTTATTTCAAATATAAAATAAAAATTAATCAAAAAATTAAAATAAATAAAATAATTTATATATAATGTATATATTTTTAACTAGAATACTAAATTATAAGAAAAAAAATATCAAAATATAGAATGTGAAAATTTTAGTAACCATTTACTTATTTCAGCTTTCTTTACAATGATACAATCTCTTCAAAATAAAATGAAAATAAGATCTTCTATTTGTGCTTATTTTATTTGTTATCCAATTAGTCGATCAAATTATAAGAAAAAAATTTAAAGACAAAGGAAAAGTTAAAAGCGAATTCTATTTATACAGCACGGAAATGAGTAATGTAAAAGACATTTTTTAATAGTATTTTATACCTTCATTCATTTTTATATTGGATATATGTTACCATTCATTTAAAATAAAATTTAATTTAAAAAATAATAATATGTTAATAAAGAAAATGAGAGAGTATAGTATCGTTAAAATCTCTCTTTTCAGTTTCTAGGTTTCATCGATCAATCACACATAAAAATACTAAAAGTATATAAATTTATATTTATTTTTGTACCTACAATAATTAAAATGTAACATATGGCAAAAATATTTTAAAAAATAGAAAAACGATTTAAATTTTTAGATAATTTTACCATATGTAAATGTATGATTAATGTAAAAACAAAAATAGGTGCAAATTTATATCACAATATCATTCCTCCAATCTAACATTCATAAGATGAGCCCTTTTCAGTTCTTTATGATCAATACTGAAGTTAAAATATTTTGAAAAATAAAAAAATGATTTGATTTTTTTTGATAATTTTGTCGCATGTAAAAATATGATATATGTAAGTATAAAAATGAGTGTAATTTTATATTGTAGTATCGTTCCTCCTATCTAACATTCAGAAGATGAGCCCTTTTCTTTTCTTTATGATCAAGACTAAAGCTTTTTTTTTTTTTTTTTTTATGTTTGTTGCGTCGTTGGTTTTCTTGAAATTTTTAAATAGAAGAAGAAATATCATATTAGTGACTAATTTAACAATATTATCATTAGTCATTACCTATTTATTCTGTACTCGTAGTTGTAGGTAGTACATACATATATTAACTAAACTAGAAGATTCGCTTCTAGTGGGGAGATATACAAAGATCTACAACTATTTGAACCCTTCACCCAATAATAATAATAATAATAAGTGTCTGAACTCTGAAATAATGATCGACTTGCTATGGAAAATTTATAGTATTTGGGCTATTATGACCCATCAAATTAATTATATTATTTTTATGTATCAACATATATATTAATTTAATAAAAAATAAATAAATATACAAAATTTTTATTTTTAAACTATATATATATTGTCACACAAAAGATTTGGGTTGCTTTTTACAAAGGGTGTCTCCTACTTAAATTCTCACGTCGTTAAAAAAAAAGTATTTGGTAACACGGATTTTATATTCCGGTTTACATATTTTATTATTTAATTTATTTTTCTTGTCTTTTCAAATCTATAATTATAGTTAATTATTTCAAAAAAAAAAATTATAGATTGTAATTTTGTGATTTCAAAAGAGAAATAATGAATGTTATCGTCTCACTGTTGAATGAACGGTAAATTTGAGCAAAATAAAAATTAAAAATACATAAATTTATACTCATTTTTATAAATGGTGCTACATCTTAATAGTATTGTCTTGTAAAATAAATTATTTTTTAATTTTTAAAATAATTATGATACATTGCCTGATATAATTGGTGTGAGTGCTATTAGCATTCCACATTTGAGCAACAATGCATCACAGGGGCTGTTGGATTGACTTGTGGGTTCTGTTCAAATTTTTTATGACGATGAAGAATAAAGGTGCATGTTCGCTGAGCATCACAAGAGTTACAATCTTTTCTAACTTTGTTATAAAAAAAATCAATTATATATATATTTTTAATATTAATAAAATATTTTATTTGTAATATTATATTATGTCTAATTTTTATGTGAATATTTTGATATATATAAACAATATTTAACAAATACGTAGATAAAAATAACATAAATTGTGAATAAAATAGTTAAATATATACCTTACATTTGATAAATATTAGTTGCACAAGTAGAATTAAATTACTTATATTATATAAAAATACTTGTTAAATTAATATATAATAATATAAAAATACTTTAAATATTTAATTTTAGACTAAATATTGTAAAAATTATTCAATAGAAAATTATAAAAATTAAAAACCATAAAATAAAATAAAATAAAAAAACATGATGAGAAGCTTGGAACAAAATCTTTTAAAGTTTAATTATTCATATAGTGAAAATTTATTATCTTTTATTTCACTTCAAATTTTAACTTTTATTTTTTGCTAATATTATTATTTCACATTTTATTATAATACTTTTTAATTAATTTAAAATTTTATTTTTATGAAAATTATAATATTTTGTCCTTTAGTTTTTTATTTATTTTAAATATAGTATCAAGTTTAAAATATTTGTAGATTTTAATATATTTGATTGGGATTCATATTTACTTAATTTTTTAGTTAATAAATTTATTTTATACATTTATAATACTAATATTTATTAATTAATTATATATTTTTTTCTTTTTATTTAGTAATTTTTATTATAAATTAATTAAAATTTATCAATTTTATATTATTTTAATACTCAACTTATATTTATATCGTATAAAATAAAAAATTCAGTAGTGACTAATTTTATATAATCATATACTTTTTATTCTTTAATAATTAATTAAAATTTTTACTTAAAAATAAATAAAATAGATTTCAACCCCTCAAAAATCGTTCATGGCTCCGTGCTGTATAATCATGTCGTATGCCACGTTTTTGTCGCAAGAGAGAAAACTATACGTGTAAAAGACAAAATGTATTAATTTTATTTAAAAATAATAATAAAATTAACGCCCTTAAAAATTATAATAACAAAAATAATATCATTTGTGTTCAAACTTATATTTTCACAATTAAAAACAAATTATTAATATGTCATTTTCTTTGAACACTCATTCAACTAGAATTGAACGACGACAATTTAGATCAGTTTAATATTGAATGTGCAATTTTACATTTAAATTGAACGTTCAATATTATCAAGGTGCTAATTTTATGACTATAAATTTTAGGAGTGTTATTTTTGATAAATTTCTATTTTATTTTGGGTTTGTTTGTTTGGAAGAACTTACATAGATAAAATCTTTTCTCGATAAGCATTTGTTAAGACTCCTTAGATCTTTTTGCTTTTATGGGTAATAAATAAAATACCCTTGTATGGCAACTACATCTAAGCTTCAATGAGTTGCTCTGCTTCTCTCTGTGTCATTGAGAGTCTTCGACAGTTGTACCAAGTCTACAATTAATACCGGAAGAAAATGGACCGTAAACGCCGAATAAAGAAAGCTAAGACTAGCAGTTGATACTCTGAAGGTTATTTTCACTCCATTTTTGCCCCCCACAAATCACCCTTTTTTTATTGTTACATTTAGTATGCTTTTGCCTATGTTCATTTTCTTGGATTTCTTTCATATTCTTTTAATGTCAAATTCTAGGTTTCAAATTGATTTTTTTTTTTTTGTGTGTGTGGTTAAATCTTTAATGGGCTTCAATAATTTTCTTTAACTTCATACGATACTATGTAGAAGTGAATAGTATTGAGTGGGAATTCATAGACATGACGAAAGAAGAAGAAGATCTCATTTTCAGAATGTACAACCACGTTGGAGACAGGTAATTTAATTACTTTAAAATTGTTATTTTACTTTCTAATCCAAACAAGTTAAAGCAAATGCTGAAACTGCAAAAGGTATTAATACTAGTAATATTTTCACGATTATCACTTACAAAGTGTTAACAACTTAATGCCTTTATAACTATTTTAATTTTGAGAAAACAACAAAATTAACACATTTTTGTAATAATAAAATTAACACTCTTTGAATTCAAATTTATATTTTCATAATTAAAAAAATAATAAATATGTCATTTTTTTTAACACTCATTCAATTAGAATTGAACGACGATAATTTAGACTCGTTCAATATTATTAAAGTGCTAGTTTTATTACTATAAGTTTTAGAGTTATTATTTTTGATAAATTCCCTCTAATTTTTAACTTTTTTTTTTTGGAATTTAATTTTATTTTTAAATATTTTTGAAAAAAATAAAAATTATTTAATAACTATTTTTTAGTTTTAATTTTGAAAAGCAAAAAATTGAAAAATTAGATAGCCAATTTTTAATTTTTTTTTTAACTTTAAAATTCAATTTCGAACTTATTCTTTTTAGAAATTTTTATTAAAGTTTGACTCTTTGGTTATTTTAAGTAAGGTCGAATATGATTGAGTATTTTTGAATTATTAATTTTTAATGTTAAGAAATAAAAAATATATATAAAAATTCAATTCTAATACTTTATTTTCTTGAATTTTAAAATTTGATTAAATTTTAAAATAAATTATTAAACGTATTTAATTTAAAAATTAAAATTAAAATTTTAAAATAAATTATCAAACATATTTAATTTAAAAATTAAAATTAAAATTATAAATTAAAATAATTATGGAAAGAGTCCATAATTATTGCCTTCAACATCCCACTAATGTTAAAACAAATGATCGGAAAAGGCTGTCACACAAAAGATTTGGGTTACTTTTACAAAGGTTGTCTTCAACTTAAATTCTTACACCGTTGAACAAAAAGTATTTGGTAACTAGGATTTTATATTCAGGTTTACATATTTTATTATTTAATTTATTTTTCTTGTCTTTTCAAATCTATAATTATAGTTAGTTATTTAAAAAAAACACTTATGTATTTTTGTGGTTCAAATTTGTAATTTCAAAAGAGAAATAATGAATGTTATGGTCTCACTGTTGAATGAACCATATAGGTAAATTTGAGCAAGAGAAATATGTTAAATTGATATGAGAATTTTTTTTTTTGTATTTTCTTGATATTTAATTTACACAAAATATATGTATTTATATTAGAAATAAAAAAATCAAAAAATAATATTAATTTAATATAATATCCCTACTATATTAGGTTTGATTTACTTTTTTATTTTGCCTTAAACATTTATAACTTTTCTATTTATCTCAACACTTTCCCTCAAGTCGGTGCATACATGTCCCGTATGCTTAACTTGTCTAAAACTTTAAGAACACTTTATTTGAGACTGCTTTGGTGAGAGTGTCAGCCAATTAATTTTCTGAACGAATCATTGGTAATTCCACGATCTTTCTATCCAACTTTTCCTTGGTAAATAATTTGTCTACCTCGATGTGCTTTGAATGATCATGTTGAATTGGATTATGTGTGATATCACACGCTACTTTATTGTCGCAAAATATTTAGACAGGTTGTTCAGAAGGCAAACCCAAATCTTGTAAAGGAAGTCTTAAATTTGAATAGGTTGTTCAAAAGGCAAATTCAAATCTTATAAAGGAAGTCTTACCCATGGTGCCTCACAAAGTACATTTGCTAAACCTTTAAATTCAGTTTCTGTACTTGAGCGAGCTACAATGTTTTGTTTCTTGCTTCTTTATATCACAAGATTACCTCTTATAAAGGTGACATAGCTAGAAGTAGATCACCTGTCACCTTTATCACTAGCCCAATTAGCATCAGTATATGCTTCTATTATTTCATAGTTTGTGTGAATAATACTCCTTTTTCGGTAGCAGACTTTAAAAATCTCAAAATGCAAATAACTGTATTTATATGTTATTCTCCAGGATTATGCATAAATTGACTGATAATATTTAAAGCATAAGTTAAATCTGGCCTAGTATGAGATCAGTACATCAACCTCCCCACAAGTCTTTGGTATCTTCCTTTGTCAACTGATACCTGGTTGGATTCAACACATAATTTTAGACCTTCTTCTACCGGTGTATCAACTGGTTGACATGTTGACATACCAGTCTCTTGTAGTAGATCCAAGGCCTATTTTTTTGTCGTGTTCCATGTTTTTGTCGCAAGAGAGAAAACTACACGTGTAGAAGACAAAATGTATTAATTTTATTTGGAAAAACAACAAAACTAGTACCCCTTGTGTTCAAACTTATATTTTCACAATTAAAAAAAATGATTAATATGTCATTTTTCTTTGAACACTCATTCAATTAGAATTGAACGACGACAATTTAGATCCGTTCAATATTTCAATATTGAAAGTGCAATATTTCACGTTCAAATTGAACGTTCAATATTATTGGGGGTGCTAATTTTATGACTATAAATTTTAGGGGTGTTATTTTTGGTAAATTTTCATTTTATTTTGGGTTTGTTTGTTTGGAAAGACCTTATTGTTAGAATTGGTGGTTGGTAGTTGCCTCTTTTATCAAAGAAAGCAGCCACCGACAGCTGCAAGTGAAGAAGAGAAAATGGAGTAGCTAAGCACCAGCTAGAGAAGAAGAAAAAATGAAGTTGTTGAGCTCATTGCATATGTCAGCAGCAACTATTTTTTCTCTATAAATAGAAGAAGCATTCCCAGCAAAAAATCCATCCTCTAGAGCATTCAAAGAGAAGAGAAGAGAAGAGAAGAGAGTTTCTGAAAACTCTCTACAGAAAGTGAGAGAGAGGAAAGAAAAAGAGAGAAAAGAAAAAGAAAAAAAGAAAGAAAAATATTTGGGTGTATTTGGGTTTTTTGGGGTTTGTGAGTTGAGTGTTGTATTAAACACTGTAATATTATTTCCTATAGTAAAAGGAAGCTGCAGCCTCTCAGTGGAGTAGCCCAGTTAATTTTTTAGAATGAACCACGTAAAATTCTTTGTGTGTTATTTTCTTATTTTTGCTTTACTTTATTCATTGTTTTGCTTCCCCGTAAATCTGGTTGTGAAAAATTACCAAATTTTTTTCAACAACTGGTATCAGAGCTTCAAGGTTGTGAAATCCTTGTATAGAAAATCACATTGTGCAAAAGTTATTATTCATCAAATAGTAACGGTTATTGTGCAAATAGTAAAAGTACTATTCACTAATCATTAAAGTAAAAATGAATAGTAAAAGTCAAAAGTTGAATAGTAAATTTACTATTCACGTCATTATTCACACATCATTATTTTACAATAATAATTTTTTGAAGTTACCATATTTGAGTGGGAGCAATGGCAGCAGACGAAGTAAAAGTTAAGATAGAGAAATTCAATGGGTCAGATTTTGGTTTCTGGAAAATGCAGATTCAAGATTATCTGTACCAAAAAAATATGCACAATACTCTATCAGGAACAAAACAAGAAAATATAAAGCAAGAGGATTGGGATCTTCTTGACAGGCAGGCGCTAGGAACAATTCGGTTAACGTTGTTTCGCAACGTTGCTTTCAACATCGCAAAGGAAACAACGACGACAGGTCTGATGAAAGCCTTATCAAATATGTACGAAAAATCAACTGTCTCAAATAAAGTACATTTGATGAGAAGGCTATTCAATTTGAAGATGTTAGAAGGAGCGCCAATTACAGATTACCTAAATGTTCTTAACTCTACTCTAACACAGTTGAGTTCAGTAGGCATTAATTTCGATGACGAAATTCAAGCCTTGATTCTCTTGTCCTCTCTACCAGAAAGCTGGAATGGCACAGTAACAACAATAAGCAATTTTTCAGGGAGCACGACGATGAAATGGGATACGCTCGTGATTTGATTCTAAGCGACGAAATTCGACGAAAAGAATCTAGTGAGGCTTCATCTTCTGCCTTACATACAGAATCCCGAGGAAGAATGTTTGAGAGAAACTCAAGTATAAGAAAGTCTAAATCTAGACGAAGTAAATCAAGGTTTAGCAGAGCAAACTTAAATTCCTAGAATTGTGGACAAAAAGGACATCTCAGAAGAGACTGTCGAGCACCGAAGAAAAATAATGGTGCAAAGGAAACTGCAAATATTGCTGGGGAAACAGGTGATGCTCTTATCTTGAGTGTCAACAGTCCAATTGAGTCCTGAATTTTGGATTCAGGTGCATCATTTCACGCTACCTCCTGTCACGAAATCATGGATAATTACACCGGTGGTGATTTCGAAAAAGTTCATCTAACAGATGATGAACCCTTGAAGATTGTGGGCAAATGAGATGTTCGAGTGAAGTTGCCAAATGAGGCTGTATGGAAGCTGAAGAATGTGATATATATTCCAAGTCTTAAAAGAAATTTAATCTCAATAGGACAGCTTGATGAGGAAGGTTATTCAATAACCTTCACGGATCGTACGTGGAAAATAACAAAATGAGCTATAGTTTTAGCTCGTGGAAATAAAGTAGGTACCCTCTATGTGACCTCAAATAATGGAAGCACTATAGCAGTGATAGACGCAGATGAAAAATCAAATCTGTGGCACCAAAGGCTTGGTCGTATGAGCGAGAAAGGGATGAAGGTACTCATGTCAAAAGGAAAACTACTAGGTATGAAGTCGGTGGACATTGGTTTGTGCAAGGACTGCATTCTCGGCAAACAGAAGAAAGTTAGCTTTTCAAAAGCTGGAAAAATACCGAAGTCAGAAAAGTTAGAGTTGGTTCACACAGACGTGTGGGGACCCGCTCCAATTAATTCCCTTGGAGGTTCATCGTATTATGTCACCTTCATTGACGACTCAACAAGGAAGGTGTGGGTTTATTTTCTGAAAAAGAAATTAGAAGTCTATGATATTTTTCAGAAAATGGAAAGCTATGATGGAAAATGAGACTAGCTTGAAAGTAAAGTTCCTAAGGTCTGACAATGGAGAAGAGTACACAAACAGAAGATTCAGTGACTTTTGTGCAATCAGTGGAATTAGAATGGAGAAGACTGTTCTAAGGACACCACAACAAAATGGTGTGGTAGAACGCATGAACATAACTCTGAATGAACGTGCCAGAAGCATGAGAATACATGCAGGCTTGCCTAAAATGTTTTAGGTTGAGGCCATCAATACAGCAGCTTACCTGATTAGCCGTGGACCCTATGTTCCTTTAAATGAAAGATTGCCAGAGGAAGTTTGGAGTGGTAAAGAGGTAAACCTTCACTTTTAAAGATTTTCTGTTGTATTTCATATGTTCATATTGATTCTGCTGAAAGAAGTGAACTTAACCCAAAGTCCAAGAAATGTATCTTTATTGGATATGGTTCTGATGAATTTGGTTATCGCTTTTGGGATTATGAAAAAAGACAAGTCATCAGAAGTCGAGATGTCATATTCAATGAGAAGATTGTATACAAAGACAGGTCAATAGTAAAATCTGGTGGCATTGACAGCGATACTCAAACAAAAGAATATGTTGAGTTAGAGGAGATTTCTAAAGAGGATGTGCGTTGTAAGGTCCAAAGCAACCCATAAAATGAAGTTCTTCTAGAACCTGAGAATGAAGTTCCACTAGAAGAACAAGAAGTTCCACAGCAAGAGGAACCATGCACACCCAGAGTGAGGCGCACTGATGCACAAAAACTTGTTAACCAAATTTTGTAATTTATAAAAGCTCGCAAGTGCACGAGTCACTTGTAGTAAGCGACAAGTATACTCCCAAGATCGTCTCTCAAAGGAATTGCGGTGGTTTTCGAAAGAGTTAATTGCAATCTAAAACGTGACAATAAAATAAATCCTAAATACCCTATCAAAGGTTTGGTTCTGAAAATGGTCTCTAAAATAATAAAAATACTGAAACAATAAAAATAAATGCGTGAAAGTTTTGTTGAAACGATGAGATGAATGAGTGTGGGAAATTAGTTAGTGAACTAAGTATGGATAAATTGGTTTACGTGGTCTCCTCAATCAAGCATATAAAGTGAATTTATTGATTCCTTTTACTAATCCTAGAAAATCCCAAATCAATGGTGGTTCTCCCTTAATTAATTAATTAGCTTCTTTGATCCAGATCGTTAATTAGTTAATTAGCATTACTTTTAGAAAAGGTAGTTTAATCACCTAAATTAAGACAAGTCAATGCACTTAATTTAAGTTCATGCTCAATAATGCCCAATTGGACTTAGATGGCGTTTCTAAAGTTCAATCCTAAAATTGTCTCAAATATTCATAAACTAAATTGGCCAAAAATAATTGATGAATATAGATGTGAAGAGCAATGAACATGAAACAAATCACTCAAATAAAAATCAAACCACATAAACATTATCCATTCAAAGTCACATCCCTAAAATCCCACACAAAAGGGTTTAGCTACACATGATCAGATTCAAATCCAGATTCTTCATTATAAATAACATCAAAAGAGTTCTAATGAGATAAAGAAAGATTACAAACAAGAATCTACCCACTTTCACTCTTGCAACAAGATCCTTGATGTTGGATGATCCCCTATTTCAAGTCTCTTAATGAAGCTCCAATGGAATAGCTTTGATGAAGTAACTTCTCTCTCAAAATTGTATGAAAAATCTGAATTCGCACTGTTCACGAGTTGGAGGAGGCTGATAAAATGGTTTGGAGGCTGGAGAAGTGTTGTGTTCTTGCTAGGTTGCTTTAGGTCTCTTTTATATGTAAGGGTTTCCATTTTTTTCTGTAAGTCTCGTGCCTCAGAAGAAGTCCAGTCCGCGCGCGCGCGCCGCGGCGCGCCTTTTTCCATGCCGCGGCGCAGCATGTGATACGGATTTACAAATAAAAACAGAAACCTCCCCGCCGCGGCATAACTTTTCCTCGCCGCGGCGCGCAATGTGTTCATGATTTGGGTCCAAAGCAGAAACCTCCTCGCCGCGGCGCGCAATGTGTTCATGATTTTCATATTTCAACCCGAGAGCCTCTCGCCGCGGCGCGCCTTGCATGTAACAGTGTACATGGTATGTACATTTATGTACATACGTTGTACATACTCAGTTGGTTATCAATGTAAGGCTTACAGAATGAATGGCACCTAATGTAAGGCTTACATATTTAGACATTTTTACTTCATTTTTTGCTCTCTTTTCTACATTTCTTTCCAAACCCACTTTGACCTGCAAAACAATATAATACCCTCCAAAACAAGATTATAACGAGATTAATTGCAAAATAAACACTCAAAAACATAATGATGTGTTAAAATGTGTACTCGCAAGTGTACGAATCACTCGTAGTAAAGTGATAAGCAACTTCCAAGGTCGGTCTCTCAAGGAATTGCAGTGGTCTTAAATAACTAACTTTTTAATCTAAATAGAGTTCTAATGAAAATAAAAGAATAATTAAATAGAGTTCTAGTAAAACTAAAACTCTAAGTAACTAGAATCCTAAAGCTAGTAAAACTGTAAAAAGGTGTTTGATTTGTAACGGGAACAAAGTACGAGCAATTAAACTAAAACAAAATCGCAATTAAACAATCAATTCAGATATATTTGAAGATCAATGGAGAATGTATGGACGTTTAGCTTGGTTGACCATGCTTGCATCGAAAAGGTATGGTGAGATAACATGAACGTCCTATATAAACTAAACTACCGGCTTTCCTTTTAATTACGAGACTCCTTTTGGCGGGGGTAGGTCTCTTTATTGATTAACTAATTAATTGCCTTTGGCGGGGGTAAATCAAATAGTAATCAAATTATGCGCAAGGAAAACATGCCAATCAAATTAATGCTATGACTAAGTCACTAACTTGAAGCTTCGATTAAGTGTTTCGGAATAAAGTTAAGGTGACGTTCCTATAACTAAATTCTCAGATTTTTCAATCTAACTACGAACATCAAATGGGCCCATGATTATTCATAATCAAATATCTAAACATGCTCTTAATCAAAAAAGTAATTCGTTTATATTAAATCAATAGAATACACCATACACAATTCTAGCAAACATGGCAACACAAACTAAACATCCATAATAAAACTAGCCAGACATGTTCATATTAATATTCATAGACAAATAAAATATGAACATACACTCCAACAAAAGAAGAAGAAAAATAGAATTCTACAACACCAAAGAAAACCTAGATCTAAATACCGCTTATGGATTGGTTGACGTACTTCTCCGTAAGCTTTATCTTCGATTGTCGACGGCTTCTTTGGATCCTTAGAATGGTTTCTCTTGCTTTGTTTTTGTGTAGCAAAACTCCCAAAGTTGATTGAATCTCTTGTTTGGTTGCAAAATAGTAAAGTGTAAGAGTTGTGTATCAATTCGAGTTGTCTGTAAGGGGGACTCTAAGGGGGTTTTTATAGATGTAAGGGTTTACACGAATCCTATGTGCCATAGGAATAGGCGCGCCGCGGCATACATTTTCCCCGCCGCGGCGCAACACAAATTCTGGAAATTATGTAAAAACCCGAGAGCTCCCCGCTGCGGCATAACTTTTCCTCGCCGCGGCGCAACACAAATTCTAGAAATTATGTAAAAACCCGAGAGCTCCCCGCCGCGGCATAACTTTTCCTCGCCGCGGCGCGCAATGTTTTTGGATTCCTAGCATGCAACCCGAGAGCCCCTTGCCGCGGCATATGATTTCTTCGCCGCGGCGCGCCTTGCATGTAACAGTGTACATGGAATGTACATGGCTTTACATGTATTGTCGAGACCCTCGCCGCGGCGCATAATTTCTTTGCCGCGGCGCGCATTGCTTTCCTGCTCTTCATGCTTACCCCCTTACATATGTGCTGGCTTGACATGTACGGCTTACATATTTGACTCGTTTTGCCCGTGACTCGTGATCCGAGCGCCGTAGGTGTTCCGTCTTCGCGTGTTTTCATCATTTGAATCATTTGACGCTAAAAACACCTGAAATGCACTAAAATATACCCGTGACTCCGAATGGATAGATTTATGAAAATAATCGAAATAATAGTCATAATAAATCTATATATCAATCAATCAAGCATAATTAATCACGAAATATTAGTGCTTTTCGAGCACTCATCACATAACAAATAGTAGATCAAAATAGTGTTCATCAAATACCCCCAAACCTACATTTTGCTAGTCCTCAAGCAAAACTAAAATTGGAAAGACAAAATAACAAAACTAAAATTGAAGTTAACAAAACTTGTCATGCTTTAGTTTCTTTCCAATTCATAGCAAAATATTTATGCACCAAGTTATCCGACAATTTAACTCATCAAGGTTCACCATTTAGATCAATTTCGCTTCACGAATCTAAATCCCAATACTAAAAGCGTATCAACATTGACTCCCCCAAACCTAGTGTTAAGAATATGAATTCGTTTCAACTCTAATCCTCACAATAATCACTCTCTAAATCACACCGATCCTATGGGTTCAAGCACTCAACAATGTATATGCGAATAGAAGTTATGTAAAGAAACGAGCTAATAGGTTCGCATATGATTAAACAAGAAAGGCTCAAAAGTGCATAACATTGATCTCATGAAAGGAATCAAATGATAGGATTTATGAAGGAATCACATTACTAATCTCATGCTTCAATTAAAGTCCTCAAGCAAAAACTTCAAGTGTGCCATAGAATGAAAATGTTTTGACTTTAGGGGAACTTATTTCCTATTTTTCTCTCTCTTTCTTTTTGTACTAACCATTCATACTTGAAGAACTTAGGGTCATAATAAACTTATTATCTCTTCTTCTTTTTTTTTTTTTTTTTTTTAATCAAACCCACATACTTATGTAATTTGTGAATGGCTACTTCTTAGCTCTTTTTGTGTTTGATATAGGAATTCCCTTTGATTTTTTTAAAGTCAAGCACGAATGAAATAGGCAAACACTTCAAACTTTACTTAAGTCATTTAATCTAAGCAATTCAATTAAGCACATGATCCCTCATTACATGTTTAAAATCCTAACATTCAATGCAAAAACCTATAGAGATCATCTAACAATTTGAAATGATATGAAAGGTGTTTAAAAGAGTAGAAGAATATTTATCTCTCCGAATAAAACGTTAAGGGCTCAACAATATTCTCACAAGGTAGTCTCCACTATTCAATTCCTAAACACAAGATTTGGGTTCATCTCAGTTTCAACATCAAAAGCATGAAAAACAGATTGCAAATTAAAACCGATCCTTACAACAAACCTCAAACATTTAAAAAAAAATCAGATAAACAATGCATAAAGACTAGTTATTCATCAAAAATTGACCAAAGCATGAAAGTGTTGTTACCAATCAAAAATGCAAAATGCACCCCCAAACCTAAACTAAACATTGTTCTCAAGGTTTTCAACTACACACATGTTCAGAAAAGAATTCAGAGAGGGCAAACAAAAAAAAAAAACTAAACTGAAGTAAATTAAAAGAAACAATAGATAATACCTAAAACGGTGGGTTGCCTCCCACCAAGCGCCTAGTTTAACGTCTTAGCAAGACGATGCTCATTTTTATCATGGAGGTCTCAATGCATCCTTGAAGTGCTTGCTTCCTCCTTTCCCTTTGCTTCTCTCAAAACAAGGCTTCATGTCACCTGAAAAAGACTTAAAACGAGTATTACATGCATAACAATCTTTTCCAGGATAGAAAAACTCACAATCCAGGTTTTTAATTTGTGAACACTTGACATGGTCTTTGTAGGCATTATCCTGAATTGAGTTTATAAGTGTTTCCTTCACCCTCCTATCTGTAGATGAAACAGTAGTTTTATTGTATGAACCCTTCTGCAAATTATTGTCAAAAATAGGTAAATCATTAGAATCTGGAACAACACAATTATCAGCAGAAGAAATAGGAGCAGTAAGTGAAGGGTTAAACACTTTGAAGTTTATAGTCTCTCCTAAGACTCTCATTGTCAATTTTCCTCTTTGGACATCAATGATTGTATTGGTAGTAGCCATGAATGGTCTACCAAGAATAATAGTGTGTTCATTGTCCTTAGGTATGGTGTCTTCCATTTCCATGACTACAAAGTCGACCGGTACAATTATGCTCTTCACTTGTACCAACAAACCATCAACTATTCCCTTGGGATATCTAATGGATCTATCAGCAAGGTGAAGTGACATATTTGTGGGCTTAAGATCCCTTAAACCTAGTTGCAAGTACACAGAATATGGCATGACATTAATACTTGCCCCTAAGTCTAACATAGCATTCGACACCATCTTATCTCCCAAAGTGATTTTGATATTAAAACTACCTGGATCCTTTAGTTTGGGAGGTAATTTCTTTTGTAACACTACACTAGCTAATTCTGAAACTATTACTTTCTCCTCATTCTTATACTTCCTCTTGTTGGAGAGTAGGGTTTTGAGAAATTTTGGGTAAGATGGAATGTCCCTAATGATACTCAACAAAGGTAAGTTAATATTAACTTTAGAAAGTGAAGTAAAAGTTTCATGAAATAGCTTATCCTGATCAGATGCCTTTACGGGATGTGGGAGTGGAATCGGAGGTCTGTATGGATTAGGTGACTTGTGAAGGAATGGACGTTCAGTTAACTCTTTAAGGCTCTCCGTACACTTTATAGAAGGCCTTACGACTTCAATGTCCTCAGCTTGACTTTCCTTGGGAATTGCATGCTTCCTTCCTGTATTTCCTGCATCTATAAACAAATCATCAGAATGTTCTGTAAAATTATAATTTAGGACCTCACCACTTTCAATGACTGTGATAGCATTCAATTGTTCAGGCATCTTCCCTTTATCTTGCTTGTGTACGTATTCAGTCAATTGTCCCACCTGAGTCTCTATCCTTTTCATGGAAGCCTCTAAAGAACCTATCCTTTGATCATTCTTCTGATTAATTTCTTGACTCACTTGAATGAAGGAGTTCAAATTGTCCTCTAAACTTGGCTTGTTTGGTAGAGTAGGCTGTGAATTGTTGTTGTTTGGATGATGTGGGAAGTTATTCTGAGCATAGCCTTGATTATTATTTCCTTTCCATGAGAAGTTGGGATGATTTCTCCAACCAGGATTATACGTGTTCGAGTAAGGATCATTCCTTGGCCTCGGTTGGTATCCCTCCATAGCATTCGCTTGCTCATAACTTGTACCTGCATTTTGATCACAAACAAAAGGACAAATGTTAGCACCATGTCCGTACGTACTACAAATACCGCATACCTCTTGAGTTGGTGTGTTCTTTGAGGTGAGGAGTGCGATTTGTTTTGTAAGCTCCGCAATTTGCATTGCCATATCATTTCCCGGAGCTACCTCGTTAACTCCCATCCACCGTCCTCTAGAGCTCTTTTGTTGGGAATTAGCACCCAACATCTCATATAGATCATATGTCTCATCAGCGGTCTTTTCTCCCATTGCTCCTCCCGCGGCATTATCCACAGTAAACTGACACTGTTGTGTCAACCCGTCATAGAAAAATTGGTTCTGGAGTTGCAAAGGAAAGTGATGGTGTGGGCACTGAATCAGAAGCAATTTGAAGCGATCCCACGCCTCATGAAATGGCTCTCCGTCCATTTGGGAGAACGTTGCAATTTTGGTTCTTAGGTCCGCAGTCTTTTGATGGGAATAGAACTTTCCCATGAACTTGTTGAAAATTGCGTCCCAAGTTGAAAGAGATCCAGGTGGAAGAGTCATAAGCCATGACTTGGCTTTGTCTTTAAGCGTGTACGTGAAACATCTCATCCTCAGCTGATCCTCATTTAGCCCCTGTAGCGGAAAAGTCTGCACAGTGGCATAGAAATCACGAATAAACGTTAGAGGATCTTCGTTAGGAATCCCATAAAAAGACGGTAACATATTAAAATGTATATTCTTAATTTCATAGTTTCTAGCCGCTTCCCCTAGTTGGATGCAAGAAGTTGCAGTGCCAATGATTGGCCTTGCATACTCCTTCATCGTCATCTCTCTGTGTGGAGGTAGATTTTCTCCCATTGTTGGTGGCTGCTCGTCCTCCAAAATGTCAGCGCCGGATGGTCTCAAATGTGCTCGTCTCCTGTTGACGTTATCTATGAACGGCACGAGTGGATTTCCAAGAGATCTCCTACCGTGCATGCACAATCAAAAACAACAACAAATCAGAGCACCAGAAACTATTTGACTCTAACAAGTAACAAAAAACACAAAAACAAGAAAAACAAATAAATAAAACAACAAAGACTAATAATTAAGTAAAATAAAAAGAAAACAAATAACAATTTCAAAAACGCCAATTCCCCGGCAACGGCGCCAAAAAACTTGATGCACAAAAACTTGTTAACCAAATTTTGTAATTTATAAAAGCTCGCAAGTGCACGAGTCACTTGTAGTAAGCGACAAGTATACTCCCAAGATCGTCTCTCAAAGGAATTGCGGTGGTTTTCGAAAGAGTTAATTGCAATCTAAAACGTGACAATAAAATAAATCCTAAATACCCTATCAAAGGTTTGGTTCTGAAAATGGTCTCTAAAATAATAAAAATACTGAAACAATAAAAATAAATGCGTGAAAGTTTTGTTGAAACGATGAGATGAATGAGTGTGGAAAATTAGTTAGTGAACTAAGTATGGATAAATTGGTTTACGTGGTCTCCTCAATCAAGCATATAAAGTGAATTTATTGATTCCTTTTACTAATCCTAGAAAATCCCAAATCAATGGTGGTTCTCCCTTAATTAATTAATTAGCTTCTTTGATCCAGATCGTTAATTAGTTAATTAGCATTACTTTTAGAAAAGGTAGTTTAATCACCTAAATTAAGACAAGTCAATGCACTTAATTTAAGTTCATGCTCAATAATGCCCAATTGGACTTAGATGGCGTTTCTAAAGTTCAATCCTAAAATTGTCTCAAATATTCATAAACTAAATTGGCCAAAAATAATTGATGAATATAGATGTGAAGAGCAATGAACATGAAACAAATCACTCAAATAAAAATCAAACCACATAAACATTATCCATTCAAAGTCACATCCCTAAAATCCCACACAAAAGGGTTTAGCTACACATGATCAGATTCAAATCCAGATTCTTCATTATAAATAACATCAAAAGAGTTCTAATGAGATAAAGAAAGATTACAAACAAGAATCTACCCACTTTCACTCTTGCAACAAGATCCTTGATGTTGGATGATCCCCTATTTCAAGTCTCTTAATGAAGCTCCAATGGAATAGCTTTGATGAAGTAACTTCTCTCTCAAAATTGTATGAAAAATCTGAATTCGCACTGTTCACGAGTTGGAGGAGGCTGATAAAATGGTTTGGAGGCTGGAGAAGTGTTGTGTTCTTGCTAGGTTGCTTTAGGTCTCTTTTATATGTAAGGGTTTCCATTTTTTTCTGTAAGTCTCGTGCCTCAGAAGAAGTCCAGTCCGCGCGCGCGCGCCGCGGCGCGCCTTTTTCCATGCCGCGGCGCAGCATGTGATACGGATTTACAAATAAAAACAGAAACCTCCCCGCCGCGGCATAACTTTTCCTCGCCGCGGCGCGCAATGTGTTCATGATTTGGGTCCAAAGCAGAAACCTCCTCGCCGCGGCATAACTTTTCCTCGCCGCGGCGCGCAATGTGTTCATGATTTTCATATTTCAACCCGAGAGCCTCTCGCCGCGGCACACAATTCCTTCGCCGCGGCGCGCCTTGCATGTAACAGTGTACATGGTATGTACATTTATGTACATACGTTGTACATACTCAGTTGGTTATCAATGTAAGGCTTACAGAATGAATGGCACCTAATGTAAGGCTTACATATTTAGACATTTTTACTTCATTTTTTGCTCTCTTTTCTACATTTCTTTCCAAACCCACTTTGACCTGCAAAACAATATAATACCCTCCAAAACAAGATTATAACGAGATTAATTGCAAAATAAACACTCAAAAACATAACAAATAGTAGATCAAAATAGTGTTCATCACGCACCACCAGACCACACAAACCAACACAACGCTACTCACCCTCCCAAAATTTACTATTGTTGACTGACAATGAAGAACCAGAATCTTATGAGGAAGCAACATAGATGGATGATTCTGTCAAGTGGGAGTCTCCCATGAAAGATGAAATGGACTCACTCATGTTAAACCAAACATGGGAATTTGTTAAATTGCCAAAAGGCAATAAGACTCTTCATAACAAATGGATTTTCAGAGTGAAAATGAAGTATGATGGGAGTAAGTGGCACAAGGCTAGATTGGTTGTTACAGGTTTCCAGCAGAAAGTAGGGATCGACTACACTGAGATTTTCTCTCTAGTTGTGAAGTTAACCACAATAAAGTTGGTATTAAAGTTGGTACCTATGGAGAATTTACATTTTGAACATATAGATGTAAAAACAACATTCTTTCACGGTAATTTGGAGGAAGAGATATACATGGAGCAACCGAAAGGTTTTGAAAATAGAAGGCAAAGAAAACTTGGTATGCAAGTTGAAAAAGAGCTTGTATGGTTTAAAACAAGCTCCTAGACAGTGGTACAAAAAGTTTGATTCTTTTATGAACAGTAGTGGCTTCACCAGATTCCATGCAGATCATTGTTGCTATGTGAAGAAATTCGACAATAGTTATATTATTTTACTCTTGTATGTAGATGACATGTTGATTGCTGGGTTAAACATGCAAGAGATAAATAATGTGAAGCATCAATTGTCAGAACATTTTGCAATTAAAGATCTAGGTACTGCAAAGCAGATTCTTGGAATGAGGATCAATCAAGATAAGGCATCAGGAACCTTAATGTTGTCACAGGCTGAGTATATCAGCAAAGTACTTGATAGGTTCAATATGAAGGATGCAAAACTAGTGAGCACTCCCTTAGGTGTTCATTTCAAACTATCCAAAGAGCAGTCACCTAAAATTGTAGAAGAACGTGCTCAGATGAAAAATGTTCCATATGCTTCAGCTATTGGAAGTTTGATGTATGCCATAGTTTGTACTAGACCAGACATTGCACATGCAGTGGGAGTTGTAAGTAGGTACATGAACAATCCAGGCAAGACACATTGGGAAGCTGTCAAGTGGATTCTCAGATATCTATGAGGTACCACAAATATGGAACTATGCTTCAGAAGTGGAGATATGGCTCTTGAAGGCTATGTGGATGCTGACTTAGCTGGAAATGTTGATAATAGAAAGAGCACTACAAGGTATGTTTATACTCTTGGCGGAACAACAGTGAGTTGGGTTTTTCAACAGCAGAAGATTGTTGATCTCTCCACTACTGAAGCTGAATATGTTGTAATCATGGAAGCTAGCAAAGAGATGATTTAGTTGTAAGGTTTCTTGGAAGAACTAGGCAAGAAACAAGAACACAACGTGTTACATTGCGATAGTCAGAGTGTCATCCATCTTGCAAAAAATCTGTCTTTTCATTCCAGAACGAAACACATAAAACTACAGTATCATTTTATCAGGTCGCTTTTAGAAGAAGATGTTCTCAAGCTTGAGAAGATACAAGGAAATGATAACCCAGCTGATATGTTTACGAAGACGGTGACAATTGATAAATTGAAGTTGTGTTCAACTTCAATTAGCCTGCGGACGTAACAAACCTTGAAAGAGTTACTGCAATGATCATGTGTGGAAACATGATTAAAATTAGTTTCCAAGTGTGAGATTGTCAGAGTTGATGGCTGGTGGCTGCCTCTTTTGTCAAAGAAAGCAACCACCGACAGCTGCAAATGAAGAAGAGAAAATGGAGCAGCTAAGCACCAGCTAGAGAAGAAAAAAAATGGAGCTGCTGAGCTCATTGCATATGTCAACAGGAACCATTTTTTCTCTATAAATAGAAGAAGCATTAACAGCAGAAAATCCATCCCTTAGAGCATTCAAAGAGCAAAGAAGACAGTTTCTGAAAACTCTCTGCAGAAAGTGAGAGAGAGAAAAGAAAAAAGAAAGAAAGAAAAATATTTGGATTTTTTGGGGTTTGTGAGTTGAGTGTTGTATTTAAACACTGTAATATTATCTCTTATAGTGAAAATGAGCTGCACCAGCGCCGTAAAATAACCTAATTAATTTTTTGGGGTGAACTATGTAAACTTTTGTTGTATATTATTTTCTTATTCCTGTTTTACTTTATTTATTGATCTGCTTTTCCGTAAATTTAATCGTGAAAAATTACCAAATTTTTCCCAACACTTACCATAGACAAAATCTTATCTCGATAAGCATTTGTTAAGACTCCTTAGATCTCTTTTGCCTTTATGGGTAATAAATAAAATACCCTTTTATGGCAACTACTTCTAAGCTTCAATGAGTTGCTCTGCTTCTCTCTGCGTCATTGAGAGTCTTCGACAGTTTTACTAAGTCTTCAATTAATTCTGGAAGAAAATGGACCGTAAACGCCGAATAAAGAATGCTAAGACTAGCAGTTGCTACTCTGAAGGTTATTTTCACTCCATTTTTGCCCCCACAAATCACCTTTTTTTTATTGTTACATTTAGTATGCTTTTTGCCTTTCTTCATTTTCTTGGATTTCTTTCATATTCTTTTAATGTCAAATTCTAGGTTTCAAACTGATTTTTTTTTTTTTTTGGTGGTTAAATCTTTAATGGGCTTCAATAATTTTCTTTAACTTCATACGATACTATGTAGAAGTGACTCGTATTGAGTGGGAATTCATAGACATGACGAAAGAAGAAGATCTCATTTTCAGAATGTACAACCTCGTTGGAGACAGGTAATTTAATTACTTTAAAATTGTTATTTTACTTTCTAATCCAAACAAGTTAAAGCAAATGCTGAAACTGCAAAAGGTGTTAATACTAGTAATATTTCCACGATTATCAGTCACAAAGTGTTAACAACTTATGCCTTTGATAACTATTTTAATTTTTAATTTTTTTATTTTAAAATTTAATTTTTAATTTTAAATGTTTTTGAAAAAAATAAAAATTATTTAATAACTAACTTTTAGTTTTAATTTTAAAAAACAAAAAATTAAAAAATTAGAAATACTTGTTTGATAATCGATTTTTAATTTTTTTAACTTTAAAATTTGATTTCGAGCTTATTTTTTTATAAATTTTCATTAAAGTTTGACTTTTAGTCGTTTTGAATAAGGTTGAATATTATTGAATATTTTTAAAATATTAATTTTTAATGTCAAGAAATAAAAAAAATATATATGAAAATTTAATTTCAAAATTTAATTAAAATTTAAAAATAAATTATCAAATATATTTAATTTAAAAATTAAAATTATAAATTATAAATTAAAATAATTACGAAAGAAGTCCATTCAACATCCCACTAAGGTTAAAACAAATAATCCGAAAAGGGTGTCACACAAAAGATTTGGGTTGCTTTTACAAACGGTGTCGTCAACTTAAATTCTTACATCGTTAAACAAAAAGTATTTGGTAACACGGATTTTATATTCAGGTTTACAAATTTTATTATTTAATTTATTTTTCTTGTCTTTTCAAATCTATAATTATAGTTAGTTATATTTCAAAAAAAAAAAAATCATATAATTTTGTGGTTCAAATTTGTAATTTTAAAAGATAAATAATAAATCTTATGGTCTCACTATTGAATGAACCATATAGGTAAATTTGAAAGAGAAGTATGTTAAAATGATATAAGAATTTTTTTTTTATATTTTCTTGATATGTAATTTACACAAAATATATCTATTTATATTATAAATAAGAAAGTTAAAAAATGATACTAATTTAATACGATATCCCTACTATATTAGGTTTTGATTTACTTTCCTATTTTATCTTAAACATTTATAATTTTTCTATTTATCTCAACATTTTCCCTCAAGTTGGTGCATATATGTCCCTCATGCCTAACTTGTCTAAAAACTTTAAAAATACTATATTTACGACTGCTTTGGTGAGAATGTCAGCCAACTGATCTTCTGAACGAATCCTTGGTAATTCCACGATCTTTCTATCCAATTTTTCCTTGGTAAAGAATCTGTCTACCTCGACTTGTTTTGTACGAGAATTGTATTATGTGTGATATCATACGTTGCTTTATTGTCGCAAAATATTTGGACAAGTTGTTCAGAAGACAAACCCAAATCTTGTAAGTGAAGTCTTACCCATGATGCCTCACAAAATACATTTGATATACCTCTAAATTCAACTTCTGTACTTGAGCGAGCTACAACGTTTTGTTTCTTGCTTCTTTATATCACAAGATTACCTCCTACAAAGGTGAAGTAGCTAGAAGTAGATCACTTGTCACCCTTATCACTAGCCCAATTAGCATCAGTATATGCTTCTATTATTTGATAGTTTGTATGAATAATACTCATTTTTTGGTAGCAGATTTTAAAAATCTCAAAATGTGAATAACTGTATTCATATGTTGTTCTTCAGGATTATGCATAAATTGACTGATAATACTTAAAGCATAAGCCAAATCTAGTCTAGTATGAGATAAGTACATCAACCTCCCTATAAATCTTTGGTATCTTCCTTTGTCAACAATTTTAGACAATTGTTGACAATTTTCGACCTTCTTCTACCAGTGTATCAATTGGTTGACATGTTGACATACTAGTGTCTTGTAGTAGATCCAATGCATATTTTTTTTAGATAAAAAAAATTTCACCCTTTGATCAAGAAACCTCGATCCCGAGAAAATACTTTAAGAACCCAAGATCTTTTATTTCAAACCCAAGTCTCTTTTGTTTATAAGGATCTCAGCTCCTCATTCATAGCAGCTTTTCATTTTGGGTCAACTAAAGTTTCATGCACATTGTTAAGAATAGATACAACAGATAATTGATTCACAAATGACATGTTTGATTTTGACAAACGATGGTTAGACACATAGTGACTCATGAGATATTTTACTTTACAAGAAAGTTCGGGTTCATATGTGGGTCTAATACCTCTTGTATGATGTTGTGGTAACTGTCTTCTGTTTGGCTCAAGAACAACTTCAGTAAGTGTTTGGTGTGATACATCAACAGGAGATGGAGCCATATTATCCAATGACTCAATTTTAGGCTGAGCAGTACTCAATTCATTAATGGGATATTCATCACTTATTCCTTCTGTTATTTGGTTCTCATTGGTATTTTGATCTAATGTCATACCACTTGAATCTAATTCATATATTTCCTAGTTCAGTTCGGTCTGTGAATCATCAACTGTGTAATCTAATGTTATATCACTTATATCTAAGTTTCCCACATTTTGGTTTTCACTTTCATCATAATCCAGAATTTGAATTTTCTTCGAATACTCCTTCTAAAATTCAGCTTCAAAAAAGTACATTATATCTTCATGAGAGATAACATCCATTGTGATAAATAATTTTTGGGATGGGGGATGGTAACATCGATATCCTTTTTGATGACTAGCACACCCAACAAAAATACATCGCAATGCTTGAGTAGTTAATTTTGTGCTTTGATATTTGTGTAGGTGTACAAACATCACACAACCAAAGACATGAGGAGGTAAATTTGAGACAGTTGGAGCAAAAACTACATCTATTAGGGTTTGGAATGATGTTTTAAAATTTATGGTGCTAAAAGGCACCCCAATTAATTAAATAGGCTGCAGAAGTGAGTGCTTCTCCCCTATAGGATAATGGCATATGAGCTTCAATTAATAAAGCTCAGACCATGACCAATAAGTGTCAATTCTTACGCTCTGCCACCCCATTTTGTTGCTGTGTATTGGTGCAAGTTGTGTGATTAATCATTTCTTGTGTCTTCAAAAATTGTTGAAGCTCAGTAATCTAGTATTTTTCACCATTGTCACTCCAAGGAACATGAATCTTTGTACGATATTGAGTTTCAATCATTTCATGGAACTTTTGGAATAACAAGTTCACTTCACTCTTAGATTTCATCAAGTATAGCCATGTCATCCTTGAACAATCATCAATAAACGTTACGAACCACGATGACCCACCCAAAGTAGTAACTTTAGATGGATCCCAGACATTAGAGTGAATAGTCATAAAAGGAAGTGAACTTCTGCTCAATCATAACGAAAATGAAGTACGATGACTTTGTGCAAGTTCATAAATATCACAATAGAAACTTGAAATGTCAACTGCTAAAAATAAACTAGAAAATAACCTTTTTAGATAACCAAAGGAAGCATGCCCAAAACAGCGATGCCATAATCATATTTCTTTCTTCAGAATTAACAACTGTGAGTGCTTATTGTGGGCTTTCAATACTGTTTGAGTTCAAACCCAAGTAATACAGCTTTTCCTGTCAAATACCACAACCAATCGTTTTCTTGGTTTTAATGTCCTTAAACACACAACAATTCAGCAAAAAAAATTACAACACAAGATAAGGTAGTGGTTATCTTAGAAACAAACAAAATGTTATAATCTAAAGATGGAACTAAAATAGATGCTAATTTTAATATATCAGTCAGAGTTAAAGATCATTCCCCAATGATTGGGGTTGAAATATCATTTGCAATATAGTTAAATAGTTTTGTAAAGGGTTGAACTGATGAAACATGTCTAACATCATTTGTCACATGATTTGTTGCACTCGAATCAATTATCCATTTATTATTCAAAACAAATGTAGAAATATTTAAAGCCTTACCAATATTGTCTACAGATATTACTAATGCCGAAGCTTTGTCAATAATTTCATTTGTTGTCTTGGTTTGAACAATCAGAATAGATTTAGTTCTTGAGGATTCAATTTGATCACTCATTTAATCTCCCCTCTTTTTTTTGTTTCTTTTTTTCCTCTTTTTTTTCAATTCTTCCCCCCTTTTTTTCTTTTTCTCTCTTTCTTTCTTTCTCTGTCTTTCCCAAAAGACCGTGCTTGTGAACAGTTGTTGGGCGAACAGTGACGGTGCGACAAATGAGGACGATAGTTGTGGTGCTTGGCACAATGATGCTGGGCACGGCGCTGTGGGTTTCGACGAGAGATGGGTGCAGCGTTGTGGGTTTCGACGAGAGCTGGGGGCAGTTGGGTGTTTCACAGGTGGTGGGTGTGACAGTGGTCGATTGGATTTTGAGGCAATGGTGATGGGACACTGGGATTTGTTTAGTGTGGGACGACCATTGGTTACAGGTTTCTAGTTTTGGTTGGAGGGGTTGGGTTTGGCAAGCTTTTCGATGGTAGGTTGACGATGGTGGACTTTTTTTTATTTATTTACAAAACTCTAGTCGGTTCTGATGTCATGTTAAAATAATATGAGGAAAAATTCTTTGTATTTTCTTGATATTTGATTTATACAAAATATATCTATTTATACTAGAAATAAGAAAGTCAAAAAATGATATTAATTTAGTACAATATCTCTACCATGTTAAGTTTTGATTTACTTTCCTATTTTGCCTTAAACATTTATAACTTTTGTATTTATATTAACAAAATTTTAAATACACATAAATTTATACTCATTTTTACATATATATATATATATATATTGCGCTATGTCTTATCAAAAATCAATTATATATATATATATTTTTAGTATTAATAAAATATTTTATTTGTAGTATTATATTGTGTTTAATTTTTGGGTAAATATTTTGATATGTATAAACAATATTTAACAAATACGTGAATAAAAATAACACGAATGTAAATAAAATAATTAAATGTACACTTTTGTTATTGTATTTGCAAAGGTAGAATTATATTTGTATATTGTATAAAAATATTTCTTAAATTAATATATAGTAATCCAAAAATATTTCAATTATTTTATTTTAGATTAAATATTATAAAAATTATTCAATAAAAAATTATAAAAATTAAAAACCATAAAAATAAAAATGACAAGAACCTTCGAACAAAAACTTTTAATGTTTAATTATTCATATAGTAAAAGTTTATTATATTTTATTTCACTACAAATTTTAACTTTTTTTTTTTTTTGCTAATATTATTATTTTATATTTTATTATAATTCTTTTTAATTAATTTAAAATTTTATTTTCATGAAAATTATCATATTTTGTCCCTTAGTTTTTTATTTATTTTAAATATAGTATCAAGCTTAAAATATTTGTAGATTTTAATATGTTTGATTGAGATTTGTATTTGCTTAATTTTTTAGTTAATAAATTTATTTTATACGTTCATGATAGCAATATTTATTAATTAATTATATTTTTATCTTTTTATTTAATAATTTTTATTATAAATTAATTATAATTTATCAATTTTATATTATTTTAGTACTCAACCTATATTTATATTGTATAACATAAAAAAATCAATTCAATATTGAGTTCATGAAAATTCAGTGTAACTTCTACTAATTCTATATAATCAGATACTTTTTATACTTTAATAATTAATTAAAATGTTTACTTTAAAAAAAAAAATAGATTTCAACCCCTCAAAAATCATTTATGGCTCCGTGCTGTATATTCATGTCTTGTGCCACATTTTGTCGTAAGAGAGAAAACTACACGTGTGGAAGACAAAATGTATTAATTTTATTTTGGGTTTGTTTGTTTGGAAGGACCCTACCATAGATAAAATCTTATCTCGATAAGCATTTCTTAAGACTTCAATGAGTTGCTCTGCTTCTCTCTGTTTCATTGAGAGTCTTCGACAGTTTTACAAAGTCTACAATTAATACTGGAAGAAAATGGACCGTAAACGCCGAATAAAGAAAGCTAAGACTAGCAGTTGCTACTCTGAAGGTTATTTTCACTCCATTTTTGCCCCCACAAATCACCTTTTTTTTTATTGTTACATTTACTATGCTTTTTGCCTTTGTTCATTTCTTGGATTTCTTTCATATTCTTTTAATGTCAAATTCTAGGTTTCAAACTGATTTTTTTTTTGTGGTTAAATCTTTAATGGGCTTCAATAATTTTCTTTAACATCATACAATACTATGTAGAAGTGAATAGTATTGAGTGGGAATTCATAGACATGACGAAAGAAGAAGAAGATCTCATTTTCAGAATGCACAACCTCGTTGGAGACAGGTAATTTAATTACTTTAAAATTGTTATTTTACTTTCTAATCCAAACAAGTTAAAGCAAATGCTGAAACTGCAAAAGGTGTTAATACTAGTAATATTTTCACGATTATCACTTACAAAGTGTTCACAACTTATGCCTTTGATAACTATTTTAATTTTTAATATTTTTTTTTGAAATTTAATTTTTATTTTTAAACATTTTAAAAAAAAATAAAAATTATTTAATAATTAATTTTTAGTTTTAATTTTGAAAAGCAAAAAATTGAAAAATTAGAAACACTTATTTGATATTCGATTTTTAATTATTTTAACTTTAAAATTTAATTTCAAACTTATTTTTTTATAAATTTTCATTAAAGTTTTAATCGTTTTGAGTAAAGTTGAATATGATTAAGTATTTTTAAATTATTAATTTTTAATTTTAAGAAATAAAAATATATATAAATTCAATTCCAAAACTTAATTTTCTTAAATTTATCAAATTTTAAAAATAAATTTTAAAATTTAGAAATTAAAAATAAATAATCACATGCACTTAATTTAAAAATTAATATAATTTGAAAATTAAAATTATAAATTATAAATTATAAATTAAAATAATTATCAAACAGCCGACAATTATTGCCTTCAACATCCCACTAAGGTTAAAACAGATTATCAGAATTCTATGAAGTTGCATTTATGTTGTTATGCTAGTGAAAATTCAAAAATATATATTTATTAATTAATAAAATAATTTGAAATTTTATACAGGTGGGCTCTAATAGCTGGTAGGATTCCAGGTAGAAAAGCAGAAGAAATAGAGAGATTTTGGATAATGAGACACGGTGAAGAATTTGCAACTAAAAGAAGAGAGCTAAACAGATACACCATTTCCTAGTGCTTTTTATTATTATTATTATTTCCTATTAATCTATGTTTTTATGTTTCCTTGTCATTTAGTAGAATTAGTACCAAGTGTTATCATTAATTAAACTTGAGGTGGTTTTAATGGACAAATTGGACTAAATAAATCTTTCTTGCACTGTTTATTAGTAATTAATAGAATAATATGTCTTTTTACAATAAGTATTCAAATTTGTTTTGTTGCACATTGGTAGTAGATGTATTGGCAAGCCAAAAATTACACAAAAGATAACTAATAGGGAAAGGCCAATTTTAGATGTACAAAGATATATCAAATTAATTCTATCCACACAATTTCGATGAGACTGTGCCTTGTCTTCCCCTTTTAAGATAACTAATAGGAAAAAGCCAATTCTGAATATATCCACAAAAAAAAAACTCGATTTGGTATATTGTAGATGTTTGAATTGGGCCATAAAGAAAATGGGTGATAACAGAGAAGGTGGATGTGCAGAGGTTGGAGGGGGAGGGACCCACTAAATTTAAATGCAAGTATTATATCTTTAATTGAGAATTTATATTAAAAAAAAATTTAATAGATCTTAAAAGAATGAATAGTATAAATAAGATTATAAAGATAAATCAAATTAATTATAGTTATGATATTTTATATGGAGGGGAACACTAACTATAAATTATTACAATTTTTTTTATACCTTTTATAACAATTGAGATTTATATGAAGCATGAGAAAGAAAATTATTTTTAAAATTTTCAACAATTAGAATAAGGGAATGTAAAATTTTTTGGAACAAAACAAGAATTATTGATCATATTCAATTTTTGTTTGATTTTATATCAAACACACCTAACTTTGGTGATTGTAATGGTCCTTTGATTTTTTTTTTTTTTTTCAAAACAGAGCACTTAACCTCACTCTACAGTTTAGCTCATTAGGTATGAAAAAGTGACTCACAAGTCTAAAAAATTAATTTTTATATTTTTTTCATTTTTTTTTATTTATAAAATTTTTAATTAAAAAACTGCTCTAATAATTATTTATGCTAAAAAAAAAATAGAAAAATTAACAATTTGGATATATTACACCATTTTTTTTTTTTTTTTCAAAATTGGACTAAGCTGTTAAACTCAGTAACAAAAAAAATACTAATTTTAAGTACAATAATAACACCTTCAAATCACTTATGTTATTTTTGGTATACTATTGTATGTAAAACCAAAAAATGGTAAATTTCTACTTTTTTGACAATTTTACTTTTATATATATATATATATATATAAAAAAAAAACTCTAATAATTGTAATAGCTAATGTAATACTGCCGTATTTTTACCCATTAGATTAGACAAAGGAAGTTAGGGTGTAAAATCAGAACAGGCGAGTAGGTTAAGCCCAAAATTCCTGTTTGAGTCCAAATCGAGCTAAAATTTGTGAATTAATACTCTGGAATAACATATTTCTAAAGCCAAATGCATTATTTTCTACTGCTTGACTTCGTTTATAAAAATTGTGTTTACACTTTTGTTCCTTTTATTATTTAAGATATTTTGCTGAATCTAAATTAATATTGGCACATAGGAGAAGAATATGTACTTAACAACAGAACTTTTACGGGCTCGAGCAATAGTGTCATCTTCTTTCAAATCATAACTCTCATCTCTGTGATTTATTTGGTATCAAAATTGGCATTAGCTCCTGTTACAAATGCAAAGGAGATATAAATTTAATACTTTACATTTACTTATTTGTTATATAGTATGTAAACAATTTACATACATATTTATATAATATATAATTAATTTACATATTTGTTTATACAGTTTACATACATGTTTACATAGTATGTAAATAATTTACATACTTATTTAAACAGTTTACATATTATGTAACTAGGTATGTAAACTGTTTACATACCATTTATATATATCATATTATTATGTAAACTCATTTACATACTGTCACATTGATATGTAAACTCATTTTCATACTGTCATATTATTGGTATGTAAATTCATTTTCATACTGTCATATTAATATATAACACACTTTACATACTCACCATGAGCATGTAAACGGTTTATATAATATGTAATACACTTTACATAGTATGTAAATAATTTACATACTAATATCACATATCACATGTCTAAAGATATTTTTATAATTTATTTAATTTTAATGTAATCAAAATTTATAATTTTAATCCTATTATTTCTAATTTTAAAAAATTTAACTATTCAATTAAAATATAAGCTATTTAAATCAATTACTCAAAATTTATAAGCTTGCGTATATTTTTGGACTGATTTTATTAATTTTTTTTCAAATTAATAAAAGCCAAATATTAGGCTCTAAAAATACTCTATTATATCAGACTTTTGATTGAGTTAAGCTAGAAATCATATTTATTTTTCCATATATTTATACCAATAAAAGATAAAAGTAGACTTCAGTGGAGTTAATTTAAATAATTAATTAATTAGAATTATTTTTATGGATTGAAATTTCATTTCAAATTATCAAACAAAATAATGTTATAAAATTGTCAAATATATAATTAGAATGTTTTACATACATGCATCTCTAAAATTTTTTGGATAGGAGATAGCGGACGTGTTGTAAACTTAATCGAAATTCAACTGCAACGAAACAGACTAAATATTTTAAAAGGAGGTAAATTTACATGCAAAATGTAACATCAGTAACCTTAATTTTCTACTTGCCTAACTTTGTGCAAACCTTTTTTTTTTTTTTTTTTTTTGCTAAATGGACTTTTTGTCCACCAACAAGTGTTGAACTTGTGACCTCCCTTTTATTGGGAGGGATGTTTTGCCATTGGGCTACAAGTGCAAACCTGGTAGTTGAGCAGGATTTTTTTTTTTTTTTTTTAAAAGGTTCTAAATTTTTTTTTTATTATTAATAAAGAGAAAATACACTCATACACTTGGGTGGGATTCGAACTTGAACTTTTGGTGGAAGAATTGAGAATTTTATTACCTGAACCACAAGAGATTCCTAAGATGTATAAATTTGTTTGACATGGATTTTATTTTTTATATTGATACAATTTAAGTTGTTATTTCTTTATTGATTATAATTTTCTGAAATTATAATGACAATAAAGTTTAATAAATTATAAAAATAAAATAGATAATTCATACATTATTAAAATTTATTTTTGCACTTTTTTCTTATATATATTTTTTAAAATTTTATAATTATTTGTTAAATGTTAAATGATATTGAAAAAAAAAAAAAAAAAAAACAAGAATCCTTAAGGTACGAGAATTAATCAAACTAATCCCAATATCAGAAACCGAGTCGAAATTTATGTATTAAGTCTTAAACATTGTACCCATCCAATTTGTACATTTCTCACCTAAGACCTAACATTTATTTATGCTTATTTCTTTGACTTCACTGATTGATTGACTTAATCCAAATACACATTTAAGAACGAGAAAAAAAGTAAAAAGCACGAGCTCATACGAAGTAGCCCCCACACGGTTTGATCCTTAAAAGCGACTCACGAGAGAAGAGGAAAAAGTCAAGAAGAACATAACACCGTACAAATTTGAAAAAAGTTTAAATATCTACCTTAAATAAGGTGGTGTATTATTAATAAATATAATTAAATTAATATAATAATATAAAAAATTATCATTTGTTATAAAGCTAAAAAAAAAAAATAATAAGAGGTAAAAAAGACAGAAAAAACAAACAGAAAAATTAATTTTTATTTATTATTGTGTTAATAATATATTATTAATGGGATAAGATTTATAAGGTATAATATAAATTTTAAATCTAAGATATAATAAATATTAAATCTCTAATTAAATATAAATTTATGATATAATAAAGATAAATTTTTATTTGAAATAAATCTAACCATAAAATAAGATAGATATATCATATTTAAGATTTGACATTCAAATTATAACACTCTCTCTAGATGTCAAATGCATTAAGAATATGTCTCGTTAAAAACATTGCTAAAAAAACTCAATGGTACGAAAACTAACAAAGAAAAAAAGAGTACATTATTCCCATGTAATACGTTTAAGTTGTTTTATTAAAACTTTTACAGGAAAATCCAGTGGGACAAAACCTTGAAAAGAAAAATAGTACAATGCGTATACAAATGTGCTCCCGATGATGATAACAATCATTCAACATGAGATGTCCCTTTAATTGGCACATTTTAACATCACTATGACAATCTCTCAAATATTGAAGTAAATATAATAACTCATATTGAGTGAGCCTACTTGGTCGTCACTTGACTTTATATGTAGTACAATATCATGGTTATAGGCTAAATGTAGTTACTTCAATAAAAATAGTACAATTAAATACTAATTTGTAAGGTACATGTTATTTTACAAAATAACTTATTTTTTCAGTCATTACAAAATTAATTAAAAATCTTACACTTATAAAACATGCAGTAGTAAGGATAATAATTAATATATCCAATTTATAATAAAACTCATTATTTTGTTCTTTTGAAAGATTTAACATTTGTATATGTTATGATAACATTTACCAATATTAATAAATATACTAAGCATTAATTATTTTACTAAATAGTATCAACTGATTATAAAATGAAGAACCATATAAGATAATTTTTATATCATACAACCAAATAGTAACTGAAAATATAATGTGTATATGTTTTATCTATAAAAAATAAATCAATATAAGTTCATCTCTCTATAAAATAATTACTTATTTTGTCATATTTTTTAAGAGCACATGAAATAATTAACATGATTTGTATTCATAACAAAGTCATTTGGCTTGAAAAAATATTAAATTTTAATGCTAATGTGAATGCATAAGATATATTAAAACAAATGTAATCATACACATTATGTTAATGGTACATGCCTATGAATTATCATAACAATATAGCATTTGAAGTTAGTGCTTTTATAAACAATAAGTACTATTAATTTATTCAAATCAATAACTATATATAAGTAATATTATGCAAGCATTAGTCACATTTTAAAGTCATTATATACATACGGGAGTAAAATTTTGTATCTCACAACCTCAACATATTTTATATAAATTTATTTATTTTTAACACATTTTACATTTCTAGGCACTTAGATAATTAGTCTTTATAAATATATAACGAAACATTTCAGGTGTTCATATTATATCTATTTTACTTTACGTATAAGTTAATAAATATATGTCTGAAATAATATTTTGTATTTGGCCAATACTTTTCTTTGTCAACATTTAATAACTTTTAATATTATTAAGGATATTTATCATCTCTTGCTTATTAAATAGAGATATGAAAGAAAATATGTTATACAACATTAACATATTAATATTTTCTTATAACACATTTTTTTCCTCCCGTCATCGAAATGATATTATTTTATATCAGGTATTGAGACTCTATAGGAGTCAATAATTGTTATAATCTTTTTCGATATCATTTCTTAGAATATTAACTCTTTTATTTCAACAAATAGTATTAATTTTACACCAATATAATTAGCAAGCTTTAAATAAATTATGAATGATTGCTGCTATTTCATTTCATTGTCTTATAGGGACTTCAATAATTGCTCGAGTATTTTGCAGCTAAACTTTTCACTATCTAAATGCATCGATAATATATAGTACTCTATTATAGAGTAATTTTTTGAACCTCATATTCCATAAAATAGATGCATTTTAAGTAATTTCACGCTATTGTTTTTCTCTCCCCCTAATGGCAAAAATTATTTTTATTTATCAAACTTATTTAACAAGTCTACTTACCTTTTAAAGGGTCCAATATATTCAATATAAATGAAACTCAAAACACATGTCTTTAAATTTATTAGTAAGCACATATCAATGTATTGAGTAGGTGCAATAAGATTAAAATAACTTTATTGTTTCACTAATGTAATTTACAATTAAGAAATTTGTGAATTAAACTGAACCAAAAAATATATCATATTCCACAATAAGGCTAACAATATTATTTTCATAATATATGATTTTTTAGATGTGTGAGATTCACTATTAATTTTTGTTAAATATAGCGAGTTTATTTTACCTTAGAAACATGTAACACATATAGTTACTGAATAAAGAAGGGTTTGGACTTTGATCTACAACCATTTAACTTTCTATTGTACACTGAAACAATTTTGGTTTTTTATGACTTATTTTGGTCATGATAATTATTCAAATTTTTATCCATCAAAATTTATTTTATATTTGTGATATAAATCGAGAAAATTTTTCAAATATTAACTTCTAGTAATATATTTGTGGCATTATACTTTAGACAAACATATACACTATCTTTGCAATTTTAATCATAAAACTACTCTTAAGACTTTTCAAGTTAAGCTTCTATCTGTGACTTTATATATTATATTTTGATTGTAATCTTGAATATCACTATCGCCAAATATATTCAAAATATTAAGTTTCTTTTGAACTTTAAAAAATTTGAGCACAATTATATATAATATAATTCATTATATTTTAGCTCTTCAAAGCCTTTTATTATTATATATGAAATTATGCTAACTCATATATTATTCAACAATAATGAATATTGTTGCATTGCCTTTGAGACACATAATTATTCAAAATTTAAATTGATAGACAATAGTTACAAGCCCATTTTATATTTCTTCATCCATCATTATTCATCAAGATCAAAAGGGAGATATAAATTGGATAATATTGGACCTTAATTAATATTCTCTTGTTCTGCTTTTGTGGAAGCTCCTGGTCGATTACAAAATTGAAGCTCAAATACATCATGATATAACAATTTAATAATAAATTTTATTTATATGTATGGGCTTTCAATAATATAATAAAATTGTAACTACCAAATTAATAATATTAACACAATAGCTTAAACAATGTACATATTCGTCATATAATATTCACTTCTAGTAAAGATATGATCAAAATATTTTTATTTTCTTAATAATTTATACAACACATTATATTTAAATATATGTGTGTGTTTCTACGTTGCTATTTTATGAGCAAATTTTACTTGTAAAGATAACATATGAAGGATTCATAACTATTACTAATTTTACTCTTAATATTGCTATGTAAGCATATACGAGATATATATATATATATATATATATATATATATATATATTTCTTTTGACTCTCAATAAAATATATGATTGAATAAGTTTTTTTCTCCAAAATTTTTCAAATAAAAGGTTAATGATATTGAGCACTTAAAAATCTTAAATGATCAAAATTGAATAGTGATTATCAAATTAATCACTTGCAATCCTTCAAGATATTTTTTTTCTCCTTTGATTATATTCAGTTCAAGGTCAACATCAAATGACATTCATTTCAATGATCGTAAAATTTAAATGTACTTATATCCATTATCATATTTAGGATATATACTATTTATATAGATGTTATTATCTTGCTATTATAATAGCATATTTTATTCATAAAATAAGATATAAATATTTTTATGATTTCAATTTTTCTCCCAATATTGCTACTTAATAGCATGCACGAGGTAGTGAATATACTTTATCATATATTATATTAGCATTGTAACTTATGGGCTCTCAAGCAATGACATAGATGTAATTTTTAAATATTACATTTTATACTTTCAAATATATATTTATATTAGCATCATAGCCTTAGGACTCTCAATCAATTTTAAAATATTACATTTTTGACTTCAAAGAAATAATTAAATTTCTTATTTTCTTATATATATGTAAATTTTTTGGAATTCTTTAGCAATATAGCAACACAATTAATATTCACTAAGAATGCTCTCAAAAAAGAATGGTGGGACAAAGCTTCCTTAAAAATCATTCTCCTAGACAGAGCAACGTTTCCAGGAAAGACTAGTGACACAAAGGCTTTCAAGAACTAGTCTCCTAGATAGAACTCCCTTATATCATATTATTCATGCAACCACATACTTAAAAAATTTATTTGGGTTACCAAAACATATTATTTTAGTCAATTTATTTACAATTTAAAATCTCACAAATAATAATAATATCAATTTAGCATAAAAATTAACCCAAAATTTATGTGTATTTAATTAATAAACATAAATAAATAGATACACATAAAAAAATTATAATTATACCATAAAACTTTATTTAGGTGATTACAAATTATGTCAATACTAAAAAAGTATTATCAATAAATGAAAAAATATGAGTTTAAATTTATGAGATAATTACATTTAAATAATTTTTATGTAATTTATAATTAATGTCAAATGAATATTATTTAAGTAAAATACTAAGGACATTACATTCTAAAAGTTATTTTCAACTTTTTTTTAATTAATATAGTTATCATAAATGCGTGCTACATATATCATTCATTAATAATGAATTACTAATTTACAATAAAGGCAAATACTAACAGATATTCGTGGGACATTTCTATCTATCAATTTAGTAGAAAATATTTAAGATTTGTAATTTTTTAAAATAATAATAATAAATATTTATACTGATAAATTTAAATATATATTTATTATTATATTCGTAAATATATTTGCAAAATATTTATATATAATATTATTAAATGATTGCAATATATTTAACATGAGAATAAGAAACAAAAATTAGATTTGCTAATAACAAACAATATATTTAGTATCTTATAATAAATTAGTTTCAAATTTTATTAGTGACTACAATATTGAGTTTAACTAAAAAGTCTATTATTAGATAATATTTATATTCATACAAATATTGAATTTTAATCTTAAATAATTTGTAGTCTACGATATGATATCTGAAACCATTAAAAATAATATTATAATATAAATATATATAAATATTGATATATAAATGAAACAACTTAACAAATTTTAAAAGTCCATTACAATATGAATACATATAGATATTGATATGTAAATTAAACAACTTAATAAATTTTAAAAGGTAAATAAATCATAAATATTATTGATTATGATAATTAAAACGATCATGAAATAAAAAAAAAATTGATAGATTTTGAATGAAAATAAGATTTAAATTTAATAATAAATAATGCAAAGATTCAACAACTTGTAAATTTTGTGATTTGACATTATACTACAAAAATTTGTGGTATATTATGGCTAAAATTATTTCACATAATAAAAAGTCTTGAATAAATAATCATATTGATAATGTATTATAAAACTAAAGAAAATAAGAGAGAAAACAAACAGTAGAAGTAATTCTCATTTATTGTTGTGTTAATAATAAACTGCTAAAGGCCCTATTTATAGGGTTTACAAGTTATAATTCAAATTTTGAATCTAAGATATAGTAGATATTAAATCTTTAATTATCTCTAATTAAATACAAATTGATTATACAATAGAGATAAATCTTCATTTGAAATAAATCTAACCATAAGATAGATATAATATATTTAATATTTAACATTCAAATTATAACATCATTTTAATTATGATTGTAATTTATTTGTAATATATATAATAATGTTTTATAAATTTATGTTTAATTTGAGATGTAGTATTTTAGTGATACACATATTATAATTTTAATATTCATTCTTATTCATATTATTAAAGTGTATTAATTTATATATGGTACAGAGCAAAAAATACTTATGCAAGAATAACATTTTTATTTTTAGAAATATTATAACATTAAATTATGAGACAAAATTTTAAATTATTTTAATATTAGTATTTTTTGCTCTTAAAATAGGAACTCTTATTTAATATCTAAATTTATCTATTGATACATTTTTGTCAAAAAAGCTATAATATTATCAAAATGTTATAATGATAATTTTAACATTTAAGACTATTTTAATTAAAAATATGAGTGATAAATTTTTTTTTAATTTTAAATAACAATAAAAAACTCATTACATATCGATAAAATAAATTATCGATAATTTCTTAATATTTACAACAAAATATATATTATTTTTAGTGTGAATAAAAATAAACATTTTAGTGAATTAAGTCAATAATTCTCAAAACAAATATATAATAGAAATTGTCAAAATCATGCTACTCCATGTGGTTGCTATCCCCATATGTTGTTACCAATTAAGAAAAATTATCAATTAACATGTAATATAATGATTTCGCAAAATTACATAGAGTCCTTTAAAAAAATTAATTTTTTCAATCTATTTTTTCTGTTTCCATAGGTATATAAATGTCCCAACTATTCGACTAATTTCACTTTAACATTCTTAATAAAAAAGAATATTCATTTTCTTACAACATTGAAAAAAATTATTTATATTGTAAGAAAAATAAACACATATTTTATTCTTAAAGAGTTTAAAAATAAAATTTCATATTTAAATTTAGGTTATCTTATACAATTAAACATGTCTATTATTAACAAATAAAAAAATTACCTCGTCTTTTTTAACAAAATAATGTAAAATATCAACAACAACAAAAATCTCTTTATTTTACTAAAATTTTAAATTATTGTCAAACTACTTCACCCAAAAAGTTATCTATTTTAGAAAAATTAATAATTATTTTATATATATATTAATACTTTTTTACAAATGTTAGATCTATATATTATGTAAATTAAATATTTAAAATTTAATAATTAAAATGATCGGAGTTTAAATAATTTTAAAAAATAAAATAAAAATAAATAAGCTTGAGATAATTGTCAATCACACTTTTATAAATTTATCAATATGCTTGTTAAGTTTCAAAGACTAATTAAATTGTATTTTGAAAGCATTTTATACATTTTAGTTATTTTGTTTTATAAAAATATTTTAAAATAATAAACTTCAAAAAAAAGTGAAGAGCTTGTTAGGAAGGAAAAAACACCACCACCGAATTGAAATATCTTTTTAATTATTAGCAAATGTACTTATTTACCCTAACATAATTAAAGTCATATGATAAAATTTAGGACGGTCACCAAACAGATTCACTACATCTTTGAATGGATTACTTAGGTCCTGGTGCTTTTTATTTTTTATAATTTAATCTACCAATTTTAAAAAATTGTTATAGGTTTAAATGATAATTTTTTTATGTTTTCCTTCATTTTTTTAAAAAATTTATTTTATAAAATTGTTTTAGCAATTATTTATATTAAAACTTTCATTTTTTAACTATTACAGTTAAAAACATAATTTTTTTAAAAAACATAAAAATTGACACTTTGAACTAAGTCGATACTTTTTAAAATTGGTGGAATATGTTGTCATAAAAAGCTTCTGAATAACTATAGGAACATTTTTCTATAATATTTATACGAATAAACTTTATATTATAATTCTGAAATGTGAAGAGATTGTTTAGATTGGAATTTTCCAATAGAAGATTCCAATTCTTGTCTATCATATGTACTTATGTAATGACTAATGTATGCAAATTTGTTTTCTCAATTACCAAACTAGAAATCAAACAATTTTTTTATTTACCAAACTAGAAGATATTTAGCAGTATAATTATAGAAGATACTAATATTCATCATCCTAATTATGTATACATTATTGTTTTTTATGAAGTAAAAAATGAGATGCCTTAAAAAGAAAATCTATAGGATATTGTTACCCAATAATCCAGATCTTAAATGCGATAGTTAAAAAAAAAAAATAGTAATAATCTTAGCGGCTCTCCATCTTTTTACAAACTTGATTTTTTTCGTTTAATCTATCATAATTGGGAGAACTCCACTTTGATTGAAGAGATTTTTATATGTAATATATTGTATATTTTTTTATAAATTTATATTATTGATGTTATTTATATATTTAATATTAATTTTTATTTTTTTAAAATTGATGGTAAGATTCATCCATTTTACAGCGTGATATATATAATGATTGTAAGACTTTTTCATTTGATCCCTCTAACTTTTTTAAAATATAATAAAATTATCATAACTTATATATTTTTGCATAGAAATTTATTTATCACATAATCAAGTTATTTCTGCATAGATTTTAATTTAAATAAATTTATTTATCACATAATCTTGCTATCGTGAGAAATAAATAAATACCTCATTAATCTGTTGAAAATAAAGATATACAATATATCAATTAAAGTAGTAATCTTGAAGATTGTGATTGTGATTTTTTTGTGTCAAACAAAAATGATTGAGAAATAAATAAATACCTCATTAATCTGTTGAAAATAAAAATATACAATATATCAATTAAAGTAGTAATCTTGAATCACAAAAAATATCAATTTTTATAATTTAAAATCTAAAACGAATTGTGCATCAATCTTCATAAAATATAAGTTTCAAAGCAGCAAGCTTGAATTATTAAAAAAAATTCTTAAACTAAATAACTTCTTAACATAATTAAAAGAAGATTATTAGTAAAAAAAAATTAATAAAAAATATTTTAAATATGAATAGGCAAAAAGACCCTTTTAAAAATAATAAATTAAAATTAATATTTTAAATTTGTAATTAATTTTAAAAAAAAAAAATTGTATAATGTAGTCATAAACGTACAAGTAATAAAAATTTGATTATCCGAAAGATTCCAATAAAAATTTAAAAATTTAGATTATTTGCAGTACGAAAATAAAAATTTAGATACTCCAATAATACCAAACACCTTTTTGGACATGAATTTTCAGTGGAACAATTTTTTTGACTTCTTTTTGTAAGAAGTTTTCATCTTTGACTCTATATTTTATGTGCAACGATGTTTGTTTTATATGGTTATATATATCTTGTTGCATATTTACTTTGAGATAAAATAAAAATAAAAATAAAAAGAGAAAATTTGAGAAAATATACATGAAATTGAAGAGAATAAGAAAAAATTAAAATTAAAAAATGTATTTAACTAAAAGGTATTAAAAATAAAACTTAATACATGGAAAAAAAAAAAAATTATGTAAGATACTAAGATACTTAAACATTTTTAATTCAATTAATTTTTCAGTTATACATTTTTATTTCCATGAGAAAATTGAAAAGAGGCCGTTAATTAGTTTCAATACCACAACAACAACCATTATAAAATCAAGTATAAATAACGAAGCTGATAAAGATATAAAATGATTCTTTCCTAGAGCAAACCATACTTTAATATGGTTTGAGTATGTAATTAAAAACGAAACAAATATAAATCTTATTATTAGATTATTAAGTGGTACATAATAATTCTTATTAAGAGTCAAGTAAATTGTTAAACAATTATAAGGTTGGATCTTGGAAGGATGGTTATAAACACATGTTTAAGTGTGAGTTTTTTTTCATCGAATTCTCTCAAGGCTTTTCCGCGGTGAATGACCTAGATTCTTCCAATCTTGTTACGCGTTGTTTCTTAATTCTTACGAGCTTGTTTCATAAATAGGGAGAAAGAAAGAAAGCGACTTGTGAGTTGTGACAACTTTACTGGGGGATCTTGAAGTATGAACTGGTCAGCTATTTCACTTTTTCTCCCAACAACCTAAACGCCTACTCTATATAATCTTTCTGTACTAATATTTGATTTAAAGTACATAAATTTGAAAAAATAGTAAAAATAATTTTTTTTAATTTAATAATAATATTTTTTTTATTTAAATTTATATTTTTACAATTAAAAATAATTAATATATTATTTTTCTTTAAACATCCATTCATTTAAAATTAAACGACGAAAATTTAAACTCGTTCAATGTTAAATGTTCAATATTATATGTTCAAATTAAACGTTCAATATTATTAGGGTGCTAATTTTGTTATTATAAATTTTAGAGGTGTTATTTTTAATAATTTTTCAATAAATTTTTCTTCCACAAATTTTTAAATTATTAAAAAAATATTATTAAATTTTAATTTATTATTTTCACATCATTAAATTTTATAAATATTACAAAAATATTATGATATATTTTTTAATTTTTATATGTACTTATAATTTTCCCATTAATTAATAATATTTTTTAATATTTATAAAATTTAATAATATAAAATAATATATCAAAATTTAATAATATTTTTTTCGCAATTCAAAAATTTTGACGATAAAAAAATTCAATTATCCTTAAATTAAAATTTCCACACCACAATTTGTGGAATTTAGGAATAAAGAAATAGAGAAATAGTCAAATATTCTCTCTTTCATCTTTCTCTTCTGTTTTCTTGACCCCATTATAAATCTTCCCATTTCCTGCCACTTTCTTCACTGAGCTGAAAGACATCTTCACTTTCTCTTCCTATTGATTATTTTCAAACTCTTCTTTCCTTACATTTTCGTACCCAATCCTACATTCCAAAAACTACCCATCATTTTTTGTTCAAATTAAGAAATTGCCTACTCTGTCTTCACATTTTATATATATAACTCCTTCCCTCTTGGTTTTAACTACCTCAATTACCCATTTTGTCTATTTCAGCTCAATCCATATCTTCAAATTACAAAATTTTATTATCCATTTTGGCTTTTATCCACTTTTTTTTTTGTTCTCTTTGTATCATAACATGGAAAAGCCAGTAGAATTAGAACAAAAGACGACTCTAATGAATGAACTAACACAAGGGCAGGAGCTAGCAAAAGAGCTTCTGAATCATCTCCGTTCTACTTCCTCGTTAGAGAACAAAGGCATCTTAATTTCAAAGATACTATCTTCCTATGAAAGATCACTCTCAGTACTGAACAGTGTTGATTCTATTAGAAACAACAAGCTCACCAATAACAGAGCATTTGGCAATACTACTCCAACAAGTGAATTCTCTTTTCAAGATTCTAAGCAGAGTTCAGTTGTCTTCAAGAAGAGGTTAACTTAATTATAATTTAGTTAATTTGAGGTTTAAAGCTAAAATTATGGTGGAATTGGGTCTGAATGAAATATTTTGTGTTTTTGTAGCAAAACAACAATACCAAGATGGACAGAGAAAGTGAGGGTGCTCTCTGGAACAGGTTCTGAAGGGGCTTTAGATGATGGTGGTTATAGTTGGAGAAAATATGGGCAAAAAGACATTCTTGGAGCTAATTACCCAAGGTCAGGACTACTCTGTTTTACCCTTTATTTATTTATTTATGAAATCTAAATTATCAAGCAAAGAAATCAAAATAGATGCTAAAACTTTCAGATAATTTTAAAACTTAATTCTATCCAATCTATTTTATGTTAGATTTTTCATGACTTAAAAAATCATTATAAATTCAATGTTTATACTTAAATGATATAAATGTATCATTACTCAACCCTCAAAACTGCATAGTGTCATGTAAACATGTCACACTTTATTTGTTAAAAATATATTTGAAATTTCAATTATTTGATTGAGTTGTATGGTATGTCTTAACTTTTGAACTCTCTACCTTTAAGTTCTCTGACATTGCTAACGAATATGACAATTTTTTTTCACACGATACAATGTTAATGAAATAAATGTAACATTTTAACAATCACGCTGTTTTATATTCATTGTTAATATTTTTCATTTTATTGCAGAGCATACTATAGATGCACGCATCGAAAAGCACTAGGTTGTATGGCGACAAAACAAGTACAAAGGTCAGACATAGGAGGAGGAATCTTTGAAGTAAACTACAAAGGAAGACATACTTGTCGCCAAACTCCTAAATTATCCCCTGTATCAAAACAGCTGAGCAAACAAGAATGGAAAGGAAATGAAGATCAATTTCAAGGACATGAACAAGTTGAGATAAAACAATCACATATTGAAGCAACACCATTTGCACTTGAAACAGAACTTAAAACAGAGGATTTGGACTCTGACAATGGTTTTAAAATGGATGATATATTTCCATCGTTTTCATTCCCTCCACCAATTGAAACAGAGTTCAATAACCCCATGATTGAATTTGAGAACAATTTGTTGCGTACTTTTTCTCCATCTTTTATCTCTCCAGCAAATTCAGAGTCCGATATTTACCTAAAGTCGCAATGTCACATGACTAGCTTGGGTGGAGTACATACTCCTGAATCTGATATAATTAATGAAATACCCTCAAACCAAACTTCAGTCACAAATTCGCCAATAGGAGGAGATTGGGATTTCACTCTTGATGACGTGGGTATTGAATTGAATTTTCCTTTTGACGACCCAGAAGTTTTTTCCTGAGGACCCTTCTACAGTGCACTTTGTTTAATAGAATGGAGGTTTTGGTATATGAGATTTTTTTATTGTGTTTTCTTTGGTCTCAAAGAGAGAGCTTGTATCATTTGTAGGGGATAAAGTTGCAATCTTTGCAACCTCTGTAAAAGTTTGTTCACTTTCAATCTGATATGTCTAGCCAGGAAAAATTTCTTTGTGCTGCAATAGTGAGCCATAATTATTGTTTATTGCAGAAACGTGTCAAATCCATTTACCCAATTCTAAAACCATAAGATGAATCAACGCAAATTTGCCCTATTCTTAAAACCAGAATAAATTGAGCTATTATGTTGCAATTAAACTGGGCTTTTGGCATAATTCGACACGTGAAGCCCAAGTTAACCTTTGTCCTGGCTTATGCTCTAGGCCTGGGATATGTCTCTTTTCCTTCGTGTGTAAGGGAAGGAAGCAAATTACCTATCCCATTTCTACTGAGTTATTTTATGTGTTACCGGTAATAGTAAATACGTTAACTCAAGCTCCACTTTTTACACAATAATGACCCACTTTTCGGTCATTTTTGATCGTGTTCTCGAGGAATATACTAAAAATAAAATAGAAAAATTGGACTCAAAAAGAAAAAATATATGTTGGAAATAATGTTATGGATAAACTATAAAATAAAATGTATTTTATATAAATATAAACAAATTTTAAATTATAAAAAAAATTACAAGAAATTAAATATAAAATAAATTAAAAGAACATTAAGGCCCTTAAAACGGTGTCATTAAGATTTTTTTTTCTTACACTAAGTGTTTGAAATTAAGAAAAAAAAATATATCACAAGATACAATAATTTAAGCACACAAACCTAAATTGTTTCAACAAACAAGAATTGTATATGCTCTCTATTACACACTTAATAATTTAAAATTTGAAAGAATGCATTTTCACTATGTTCTTTCCATCAGCTACAGAGTCAATATATAGTCATCCAAAATATAGCCGTTGGAAAAATAATTAGGAGCAGTAGTTGAAACAGCTGTAGTAATGGCCAGCTGAAACTGCCATGAAACAGCTGCGGTAAATGCTTGCAACTGATGCAACAATAAATCTTTCAACAGTTACAATTTTATTCTGAGAGGAAAATAAAAATTATATGTAGCAAAAATCAAACAATGCCCTCAAAATTGAATGATATTAGTGTCAGAAGGGGTATGCAATTAGAGTTTCAAATTTTCGATTTAAAAATCTAAGAATTTGCAATCCCTCAACGCTCATGTGAAGAGAGCTTTTATTCTCTATTACACTGAACTTAGCTTAATAATTTTTAAAATTTGAGAGAACGTATTTTTGCTGTGTTCTTTCCATCAATTGTAGAGTTAATATATAGCCATCCAAAATGTAGCTATTGGAAAAACAATTAAGAGCTGCGGTTCAAACAGCTGTAGTAATGGCCAACTGAAACTGCCATGAAACAGCTGCGGTGCATGCTTGCAACTGTTGCAACAATAAATCTTTCAACAGTTACAATTTTATTCTAAGAGAAAAATAAAAATTACGTGTAGCAAAAATCAAACAATGCCCTCAAAATTGGATGATAGGGTGTGCGAGAATGCGAATAGAGTTTCAAATTTTCGATTTAAAAATCTAAAAATTGGCACCCCCTCAACATTCATGTGAAGAGAGCTTTATGCTATACAAACTTATCTTTTATAGGAAAGTAAATTTTATATAAAACATTTTGTGTTAATAATTTTTCCATGTGCGACAAATCAAAACCACAAGAATTTTTTTTCTCAATAAATAAACTTTGAGACACAATTTTTTATTTATTTTAATATTATTTTGAGAATATAAATATACGATTTTGAAGCTCCCGTAAAAAAGAGTGCAAACCAATCACAAATCACACTTGTAATTGGTGGCCACTTGTAGATCTATCTTACGTTTGAATACCTGCCAATAATACAATGTCATCTTAGTACTTTTAATATATATATATATATATATATATATTTTTCATGTTTTAGGGTCGGCATATGTTTTAAAATCAAGCAAGCTCTGCAGCATGGTTACATCGACATTTTCAAAAAATAAAAACAAGAAACGTAGTTACAATCGACAACTTTGATTGTCATGCACTCATAAACATGTGTTGGATAAAAATCAAATTATATATGCAAAATATTATTTGATAGATTAATTTTAGTAAAAAAAAAATTAAATAATACAGTAAATTAATTTTTATTAAATAAATTATATTAATAATAAAATATTTATATTATTATTAAATAATATAAATATTAATTAATTTAACTTATTTATAAATATGTCATCTGCTACATTTCTTATAAATAGAGCCTCATAATTAAAAAATATAGGGAATTTATCAAAAAATAATACCCCTAAAATTTATATTAACAAAACTAGCACCCTTAATAATATTGAACGTTCAATTTGAACGTGAAATATTGAACGGGTCTAAATTATCGTCGTTTAATTCTAATTGAATTAGTGTTAAAAAAAATGATATATTAATCATTTTTTTTAATTGTGAAAATATAAGTTTGAATACAAGGGGTGCTAGTTTTGTTATTTTTCCAAAAATATATGCAATAGCTCATATTAAACCACTAAAATTTATCTCCAAATTTATAGTTATTGCTAATACCTAACTTAAATATTTGAGAGAATACAACACCTCATAGTATCGTACCTCTTGATATGGATTGCTAGTAACGTGTAGATTGACGTAGAGGAAAACAAAGCTAGACATAAATTTGATTCAACAACACATAATTTGAAAAACAATAAAAAATGGGTGGAGGGTCGAAATGATCTTTTTTTTAGATAATATGTGTTATTTAATCATTTAGCTTAGAAAAAATCTTTAAATTAATTTTCTTTATGAAAAATGTATTTTTAAGTCTATTTACTTGTAAAAAAAATGTTAGGTAAAGACAGTTAATTTTTTTTATCTACTTTTTTATTAAATTTAATTGAATAATACATATGTCACATGCATATTTATATTTTTTTATAGATATGTATCTATTGAAGTAAATTTTTATTTAAAAATTATTTCAATTTTTAACAATTTCTTTCAATCAATTTTAAATAAAAAATTTATTGTCTAATTTATGACTATGGATATTAAACTATGAAAATTTTGTTTAAGTTTGAAAGGAACTTTTTTAAAAAAAATTTTGAGTAATTTTTTAATTAAATATTAAGTTTTTATGTATACATATATTGAAAAATATAAATTATATATGACACATATATAATTTTGTTAGAATTAACCAAAAATTGTATGTAAAGTTAACTTTGTTCTTTATTTGGTATATTTTTTACAAATAAATGAACTTAAAAATACATTTTTTTTATAAATAAAAAGATTTAAAAATATATATTTTAAGTTAAAATACTAAATACTACTTCGTACAAAAGAAAAGAATTCTCACGACATTTTTTTCTAAAATAAAAAAATTAAGAAAAATTATCAAAAATAACTCTTAAAATTTATAATAACAAAACTAGTACCCCAATAACATTAAATGTTTAATATTGAACGGATCTAAATTGTCAAAATTTAATTTGAACGATGTTTAATTGAACGGACGTTCAAAGAAAAATAATATAAAAATTATTTTTTTTAATTATAAAAATATATATTTTAAATATAAAAATTTTATTTTTATTATTATAAATTTTAAAGGGTATTATTTTCTTTTATTTTCTCAAAAATCAACACGAGGCCCTGCTTTCCGTCGTCATAGCTTGAAACTACTAAAAACTAATTAATTAATAGAAAAATCAAGCATTTTTTCCTCTTGTACTCGACCTGTACTTGTATGAAAATATGTTTTAAGTGGCTTGGTCTGAACTTTGGAAAAAAAAAAAAAAAAAATTATAAAAGGGATAAGAGTTCAATACGTAAAACAGTACAGAAAAGAAAAAGGTTATTATTAAAGTTGGAATAAGTTGTTAATTAGTTTGTAATAAAATGATATTTGTTTTTAGTGGGGGTGTTTGAGAATATAAATTTAAATTTTATTGATTATGAATATGTGTTTAAGTATGTAATATAAAATAAAATAAAAAAGTTGATAAAAGTTAAAATGATATCGCAACTTTTGACTCTAAATAAAAGTTGTACTTATCTTAATATTATAATTAACTACGGCCGGTATAATTTTTAATGTGTTTTGTAAAGTTGTAAGAAAATATCTTCTATGTGTAAATGATGATTTTGGTTACTCCGCTATTGTCTCAGAAAATTATCCTCCCTTCAAAGTTTAATGGTTGTCAAAAGTATTAATCAAAATCAAGTTACAAGTCACACAGTGGGGTGGCTCAATAAAAACAGCATTGTTATTATGAACGAGTGCAAAATGCGTGATTTTTTTAAAGAGAGATTTGTAATTTAAATTTTGAAAGCTGCGTGTTTTTTAGAACAAATTATAATGTACGTCTCATCTTTTAAATTTATGGTGGGTACTCGATTCAAGTAAAACTTAATTAAGGAGGTCTATTTAGACTTCTGACGATAATATTTAATAATATGACGATATGTATGTATGATTTTATTTTTTTAAAATTTTAGTGAGCTTTGATTATTTTACCAAAAAATAAATAAATAATAAATAAAGTTATAAGTCATTTCTATTTGCTTGAAATTTCACTAGGTTGTGAGATTAACTAGGGAACCTTACCGGAATTACAAGGAGATATTTTGTCATTTTCACAACATCCTTTCAGAAGTAGACCTGTTTACATGTATTTGTGGTAAAATATGCTTCCTAAACCAACATGGCACATACGGAAGTGGATCAAGTGAGTTATATACATAAAATTATAAATTTAAGTGGTGAGAAATACATAATGATTATAAAAAAAAAAAATTAACAACATATTAACTTACTATAATATTTTTTTAATAATCAATAAATTTGAAAATAAAAGATTATGGGTCTTCTTCCTCCATATATATATATGATCCAACCAAAGTCAATATTCAATCTTTTTGTATTTCTCTAAAGTCATATATGTCATCAATAGAATAGTACATTACAACCATTTCATTAAGAGTTTTCAGCAAAGATTTTCCCCTAACGCACCAAATACTATATAATATAATACAGGATAAATTATTGATTACTTTTTAAGCAAGTGATAATATAATATTTTAAATTAATAATATTCAAAAATAGTAAAAATATTCATTTTAAAAAATACAAGAAAATAATATAATTAATAATGTATATATTCTAAAAGTAACGAATAATTCATAATATAGAGACTAAGAGCTCAAATGACTAACCATAAAATTTTCAAAGCATACTAAGAGTGGTGTATCAATTGAGATTTTTAGTAAATTTTAAGGATTTTAAAAGTTTTTTAAAGATTTAAGTGTATTTATTTAATATTTTTTTTAAGAATCTATAAAAATTTAGCTATATATAATTAAAAATGTTTTAAAAGTTTATAAAAGTCTACATATATTCAACTACTATTTTTTAAAATATTATAAAAGATTATGATATTTAAAATGTTAATAACTTTTAAAAACTTCACTTAAATAGAAACTTTTAAAGATTATAAATGTTTTTTTATATATAAATAAAGTCTACCATAACTAACATATTCTCCCATTAAATTTCTAGAAATTTTTTAGAATTATAATATTTTTATGTATAAATAAAGTCTAAAAGAAAGTAAAATTTTCATATTAATAACTTTTGTTAATCCTCTTTTTCTTTTTTGCTCTCTTCTCCGGTCAAGAATATAAACATTATTGTTTTCATCGATAGGAATTTCGATGGCAGAAGAGAGAAAATTCTCGACAATAAAGGCGATATGATTTTGAGAAAATTAGGTTATAAAGAAGAAGGTAGAGAGGTCGTCATATCATAAACTTGTTAATATACAAAGTTAATTCTTTCAATACAAACAATCTTTTTCTCTTAATTATTATTTTTTTTCTTCTTAGAAAATTAAAAACGCACATTTTTATTACAAAAATAAAATAAAATAATTAATTTTATAACTGATAACGATATCGTAAAATTCGATATTATAAATGTAGTTTTTTTATTTTTTTTATTTATTTTTAGAAGTGCAAGAGCTTATTTAATAATAAATTTTTTAATATTTAATTAAATTTGAGTTTTATATTTTTTTAATTATTAGTTCTATAAACATGAATTTGTTTCTTTCTTTATTATTTTTTGCTTTATTGCATATTCAATGTAAAATAATTATATCATTGATATTTTTAGATATTTCTTTATGCATTATATTTTATATTTTATTTTAAAACATAAATAATATGAATTTTTTATTGGAGTAAATTATTGCAAGAATAATGAGAATGTAAATATTTTTAAAAAGAAAAGAAAAACAAAAAAGAAAGAAATTGAAAAATGTAAAAAATAAAAATAAAAATTAATAATAATAATAAAAGCATATAAAATTATTTAAAAAATTTTATAAAAGTCTTAAAATAAAATTTTTAATAAAATCTATACTTTCGTAAAAGCCTTAAAATAAAAGTTTGAATAAAATTTATTAAAATTTTAAAAAGTATACAAAATTTTATATGAAGTGTTGAAAAATTTATAAAATTTAAAATTTAATATACCTCTGTGGATAACTTTTAGAATCTCTATGGGTTTATGTTCGTGGTAAAAAACTGGAAGTTTTAAAATCTTCCATGTTTCTTTAATTTTTTGGGAAGACAATAAATCATGTGTATTATTAATAATATTATTATGACTTTTAAGTTTTAACAAATAATAAAAAAAAGGGCTTCTTGAAAGATAAAATAAACGCTCATTTTTATTCATTTATTTAGATTAATATCAATATTAAAAGTATTAATAATAGCTAACACTTTAAAGTAATCGTCAAAGAAATCTTTGTACACAATTACAATTTTTTCACTCATTGAACTCATTATTTTATGCATGTAATCTAATAGCATTATCAACTAGACTATCCAATACCGATTAAATCATGTATATTATTGACCCAAAGAAATAAATAATAAATATGAAACTTGTTCGTACACCTAAAAATTCTCTCAAATGAGAACATATTTACCTCCTTTAAACTCTAAATATGCCCTAATACAAAAAACCACTTAAAGATTTACCTTCTGTACGCGTATGTGCATTGCAAATTAGGCTATAGCTCTTTCATTACTTGTTGGGTACGAAGATCTAACCTAAAAAGTTAACTTATTAAAAGAAATAATTCATTTTAATTATATATCTAATTTGTTATTTATATTTTTTAATGTAGGATTAATTCGAATACTTAATACTTATAACAATAAAAATAATATCATAGTATTAATTTAAATTATTTTAATTTAAAAAATTGTGTTATTTTTATTATTATGAATTAAAAAAAATGTTATTTTAAAAAATTTAACAAAAAGTAGAAAGAGGAAAACACATTCGAAGAATGAATGATATATTTGAAGGGAATAGAGTTATGAATGGGATAAATATTTTAATATTTTGTTCTTTTGCTTTTTTCAGAATATGAATTATTAAAAACGCCTTTTCATTGTAGACGTATTCTCCTCTCAGAATATTTGTTCGCCTTTTTTTTTTTCTTTTATTCTTACTCTGTTTCCCGTAGTAAGAAAAAAAAAATACGAACACTGAACACTCACTATACAAAACTACTAAAGAAGAAAAGAAAAAGAAAAAGAAAAATAAAAACTAATTAATTAGTGCTAAAGCAAACTTGTTCATTAAAAATTTAGCCGAACTCAATAAACCAAATATATTAAAACAATTAGAAATTTTATTGCAACTTAACCTATAGTTTATTACTCAAGAAAAAGTTTCAATTTTTTTTTTAAAATTGTCTCATAATTTTTTAGAACTCTGAACCTTTGGCCAACGGATAGAGTTTGACCAATGGCTGTCGTGTTATTTGGTCGTTTATGCCGTCTTGTTGTTAATTGCTTCCCGTGCACAACAGTAGTGGTTTAGTGCTTCTTTGTTGCTCATTGTGCGTCGTCTATTGCCATTTTGGTCGCTACGTAGTCTGAACGTCATAGTATTCTAGTTTGATGCTTACTTTGGTTGCTAGAATGCTAGTTTTGGTGAGCGTCTAGTTCTAATTGCTGCTCCTTTATGGTGTCATGCATTGGCATCTGTTTCTAGAGCCATGCTTCGTTTGGCACCGATTTGATAACTTTGTCATATGGTTTGATGTCAATTCTGCCTTTGCCATCTGCATTGGTTTGTTGGTGTGGTGGTTTGTCGTCTACCATTCGATGTGTGCCGTTTATAGTGGTGCTATGCCTCCTTTGGTTTTATATAATAACTTATATAATATTTTCTTTAGTTGATTTTAAAAATTATCATCAAATTTCTTTGCTAACTTGGGTGTTGTGATGGTGGGGTATCTTCTAGTTTTTGGAATTTGCCTATGTGCATTATGTCTTAGTGCATTTGTTTGTGCGCTATTATTTTCATAGATTGTCTTAAAAAAATTCAATCGAAAGTTTTGAGTGTTTAACTCTATTTGAAATAATTTCTAATTTTCTGAAGTTTGTTACGTTGTTTGTGCATATATTTTATTGCGTCGTATTATGCTAACATTTGTTTGTTACCATTGATTGAAGTGTTTATGCTTTTAACTTTTGATGGTGTAATTTTTTTTAAATTGTATTTTATTTTAATTTAAAATAGAGTGCAACTAAACTTTAAAAAAAAAAAATACTCAATGATAAGTACTGACACAAATCATATGCGACCTCAAAGATCCTCCCTTAGTCCATCAATTAATAAATGCAAAAAGCTTTATGAAGTTCCCATTCCACAATATAATGATTTACCAGGCAGTTTTCGAATTTTTCTTTTTTCATATTGATGGCACTTTTATTCATTTAATTATCTCCCAAAACAAAATGATGATAAACAACAGTATTGAAAGGTAACGCACACGTGGCTACCTGCCCTTTTTTTTTTTTTTTTTTAATGTTAATGACATAAAAAATTTGCATTTTTTTAATCCACCGACAAAATTGTTTATGTATAAAATCATTTAAACAGAAGTAAAAGAAGATAGACCCTTAGTTATCTTAAAGAAGTTATTTTTCAAGTAAAATTGATTTTTTGTGTTTGCATTTTCTTCTCGGTAAGAATTGTTGAACTTTTCTTTGCATATCAGTTTGATATATTTTTTTTAACAGAAAAAAAGCTTTTTGGGGAAGAGACGAGATAACGTCCACTATGTTCTATTTATCAAAATTAAGGCTTTGTTTTGAAAGTACCAACAGTTGCTAGCATCTCAGGCTGTTGTCATAGGAGTCTCTATGCACAATTACGACCATTTTAATCCTTCAATTTATAATTTAGTGCATGTAATCCAATAACATTATTCAATATAGTATCTACTGCGGTCATATCAGTTTGATATTAAAACTATTATTTTAGAGCTATCTTTTGGTTCAATTAATTTTGAAAAAATTAACCACAAGAAGAAAATGAGTTGTGGAAGACTGTAGAGTAGTTTCTAGACAAGTCCAACTATACCTTCTTAGAGGGGGAAAATGCCAACCACACCTTTCTCTTAAAGTCTAAATGAGATCCTCTCGAGATATATAACACGACTTATTTGCTACCAGTTCAGATCATACACGGTCCATCTCTTTCTATACAGAGGTGACATTTTTTTTTATTTTTTTTTAATACAATTTAAACAACGCAAAGACTCGAATCTCAAGTCTTTTACGTATCTGACTTCATTACAAATTGTGCTTCAATTATTGATTTAGTGAAAGGATAAATTTGTTTGTTTTCACTCTTTTGAAGAAACAAAGTATTGTTTTGCCATTATGACATATTTAGGACACCAGAAAAGGGCTATCATACAATATTATTCAGATTCTTCATCATAATTTTCAAATAATTGCCTTTTTCTATGCTTGTTATATTCTTCTTCTGTTTAAGTTGTGTAACGGTTTCAGCCATTAATATGTCGGTGGCTAACTTGCTACTTGCTAGCAGTAAAACCTTTTCACTTTGATCATATGTTCATATGCAATAAATGTTGATTTCACTATAAATATGCACGAATATATGTAATCACATTAATTAAAGTGTATTACGCGCTAAAAATAATTTTGAAAATAAAAAGAGTTAAATTTAAAGAAAATTTTACCATGTATATATTTTCACAAGTAAAAAAATAATTGACATATTTTTTTTGAACATTCGTTCAATTAGAGTTGAATGACGGTAATATAAATCCGTTCAATATTATTAGAGTGTTAATTTTATTATTATAAATTTCATTTTTAGTAATTGTTTTAAAAAATTTCATTTGTATTATTTCATTAGTCTTCATCTAGCATAATCGCATATCAAAATATAAATGAGATATAATTATTATTTCAAATATATTATTTAATTATTTGAGTTATTATATATTATTGTTATAAATGTATCACTCAATTATCTGAATTATTTTAAAACATGCGACGCTATTGGACAAAAACTAATATATTGATGTAAGTAAAACTTCTTATAAGTGGGCACTGGGCAGTATAAAACATAAATATATATATATATATATATATGGTAGTCTAGTGGTATTTTTGTAAGTCTTATTTAAATGATTATCAGTTAACATTATCTGCTTTTTCTCAGTTCCCTATGAAATGTTTAAGATTAAAAGTTAAAGAAAAGCAAGAGTCCTGATAAAAATAATAATAATAATAATAAAAAAGAGTATAATCAACTTTTCCATTATTAACTAATTATCAAAACCATTCTTTAAATACTAATAATAATATAATAATAATTACTAAAACCATCTTCTTCTTTTTTGGCTATGAATCAAAACCATCATAATATTTTTGATGAAAACAAAACCTTATAATTACTAAATATAATTGCGTCTAATAAGTTCTTTTGATAATTATATTTTCGCTCTCTTTATTTTAAATAATAAGAAACAAAATTTTTTAAGAAAAATAACGTTTATAATATATTTATAACTTTTAATCATAAAATAATTCCTTACATTTAATTAATATTTTTTTACTAAAAAAAAAATTCATAGTTTAAGAATTTTGTGTTAAATACAATAAGTATATCATTTAAATTAAATTTTGATAAACTAAATTTATTACATATTGAAGTCCGATCAAATAATATTATTAAAATTTTATTTTTATTATTATAATTTTTCAATTTTATTTTATATTGATGGAGGGAAAATAATGGACGCAGCTATATGTTAAAGCCAAACGTCAATAATGCCGGCCACAAACAAAGTGCCAAAGCACCTTTTATGGTGATCATTAATGCTACGAATTTCATAGTTATTGGGGCCACTACTCCATAGTTATTTCTATCAATTTTTTGTGACTGGATCAATCTCACCAACTACTACTACTATTTATCGTCAAAATTAATAATAAAAAGCATTAAATACTAAAGATAAAGATAATTATTATTTTATATGAACAATTTTGTACTCTGCTTAGCTTCATAGTATCACAAAACATAAAGTACAATAACATTTATATATCCAACACAGAACACCCACATAGAGAGAACAAAACACGTTACAGCAGAACATATTAAAGTAAAAAAGATACATGCAATTCTAATAAACTGTATATACTTCGCTACTTCCACTTGGAAGCAAATTCAAAAAGTGCTTTTGTAGAAGATCCATTTTCGCTCAAAACTCTTGAAGCAGCATCCTTCAAATCCTTCATTCTATTCCTAATCGCTTTGCCTTCTTCACCTTCCATTAAACCCCTAACCACATTAGCAATCTCTTCCCTTCCCACTATTCCATTTTCTTCTTCACATGTTTTAGGCCTCAATGCTACTTTTATATCTTGTAATAAAATAAAAGAATTCATTTTTTGCTCTGCATAGAGTGGCCAAGCAACAAGTGGAATCCCATTAACCACACTCTCTAATACTGAATTCCAACCACAATGTGTTAAAAACCCACCCGTTGAACCATGGTTTAGAATTTGAGCTTGTGGTGCCCATGATGGAACCACTAGACCTCTCCCTTTTGTCCTCTCTAAAAACCCCTTTGGCAAAAAATCAAAAGGGTCATTTTCGGAATTGATATTGAAAAAAGTAGCATTTGCAACTTTGTCATTAGGACTTCTAACAACCCACAAAAACCTTTGATCACTCATTTCTAGACCCCAGGCCAATTCTGTAATTTGTTCTAAAGATAAAGTTCCACCACTACCAAATGAAACATACAAAACTGACCCATGTGGTTGCTCCTCCAACCATTTCAAAGAATTGGCGTCGTTGTTTCTACTACTTGGCTCCAAATTCACAAGAGGTCCAATTGGGTAAACTGTTGGCGGGTTCAATTCTCCTGTTAAAGGGTCATTAATAATGAAAAAAAAAAAAAAAGTGATAAAAAATTAAATATACATATTTATTGTGATCTTAAATCAATACTTAAAAATATTTTGTTACAAAATTACCACATATATACAAGTAACATAATTTAAGAAGAATATTAATGTTATATAAATTTTTACACATTTATTCTGGAAGATTACATATCAACCTAAATAATTCTGATATTTTAACATTTTTTGTAATAAAATAAATTTAATTATAAAACATAAATAATGTTTGAGCTTCATTTTTAGTTATAGAAAATAATATATACATATACATATATATATATATATATATATATATTTTATAACATAAATAAAAATATATATTTTTATTAGTATTAAAAAAATAAACATATATTTTTTTATTAAAAAAATTAAAAATAAAATTAATTAAATTATTAAATTATTTATGCGCAAAAATAAAACATGTGAATTCCTTATCTTTTTCTTTTTTGTCATAAAAGACTTCTGGAGAGAAAAATCGTATAAAGTCTGTTTTTCTTAATTCATTTAAAGTATCATTTATGTTTAAAAGTATTAACAGTAAATTAACACCTGAATTATTATTTAAAATACAATTTTACTATTTTAAACTCATAGCCTCATTCGTATAGCTCGGTTGCTAACCCACCGTCGGTAAACATGTGAATTGAATAGGCTTACCTTCTTTATCTTGCAAAGCTGTTATAGCCCCTGGCTCTAACTCTTTGAAGCTATTGACCATAATTCCATCAGCTAAACGATACCGTTTCGTGTGATGTAGAACCCACTTGTACGCATCGTTTTGTCTGTCCTGAACCGGGTCCAACAACTCTTTTCCATGAATTGGAAGACACCCAGGAATTTTAACCGGTTCAGAAAGCTGCCCATATTCACAATTCACCATTTGATCGAGCTTTGGCAGATAGAGGAACAGACACAAAGCCATAGCCGTAGAGGGGAAGAATATAAAAGGAGAAATGTTGAGTTCTTTAGCCACATCAAAAGCGTCAGTGCCAAATAGATCAACTACCAAACTAACGACTTTTCTTTGCGAAACCAATGATTTAAAAACATTACGAATTGAAGAAAGAGAGCGAGTGACGGTGAGAGAAATTATAGTTTCGATTTTAGCAGCATCAGGAACGTCGTCTAAGTTAACGGGTGGCAAAAAGACATAGTCGATGGAACTAGGCAGAGAGTTGAGAACAGAGTTTTGGGCATTAGACGGAGGACCGTCCGTGGGGATGATGAATGTGACGGTGAAATTGTGGAAACCAACTAGTCGTTTGGCGAATTGGACAAGTGGGATGAGATGGCCCATACCTGGACTTGGAAGTATGGCTACGTGGGGAGGTTGTGATCCTTGTGGTTCCATGGCAGAGGAGAGTTTCGCTTGTAACGAAGCCATAATGTTTACGTTTAACGAAAAGGAAGAAGAAATTTGAGGCAGTATTAGTGTGAGAAATAATGTGGCAGCTTTTGATATAAATTGGTTCAACTTTGAACAATGTGTGGGGACGATTAATGCGAGAAGATATCAGAAATTGAAAGATTGTTATAGTCTTCTAGATTAGTAGAATAATAATTATAAAAAAATAATATTAAATACATAAATTACGTATATTTTTTATTTATATTTTTATTAATTATAATAAAATTATTTAAAATAATAATTTATTTTATTTTATTTTAAAGTTATATTGAATATTAACACATAATATACCATAATAAATATAAATATAATTTTATGTGTTCTTGATGTTATTATCTATAATAATAATAATAATAATAAAAAGTATTCTTGGTGTTCAACTTATAACAAACATATAACAGAGAAGATATTTGCTCGTTATTAGCCAGAAAAATGCACAATTACATCTCAAATTATAATTATTTTTTACTTTAAAAAGTATTATCAGAAAAGACAAAAAAAAAAAAAAAAAAGCAACAAAAGTGGATATCACCGCTTAATCCCATAAATTAAGAAAATTATAAAATATAATATTTTTAACATTTATAATAACAAAAATTAACACTAATATACGAATTAAATATACAAATATTCTTTTTATGATTACAAATTTTAAAAATAATATCTTTTTTATTTTTTCAATAAATTATCATATAATTCCTCCCAAAATCATCACTCATTTAATTATAAATAATTTATTATTTTCAAAGTTAAGTAATTTTTTATATAAAAATTAAGTTTTATTAAAATATATATAATATTAAAATGAAAATATTTGACCACTAAAAATAAATAATATTAATTTTAAACGTTATTTGTTCTTTAAATTTTATATTTATAAACTTAATCTTGAATTATCTCATTTTACTATAATTTTTTTTTAAACATTTATTTATTTTATTAAAAACCCAAAAAAAAAAATATATATATATATATATATATATATATATAAACTTGTGGATGGATATCTCATCTCATCCCATGACATTCACACACCGCACCCCGTTAGCCACGCTAGATGATATACGTTAGATATCTTACCCCTAATTGCTATCAGCTAAGGTATTTTATTTACGTCACAATCGCATAGAAATAAAAAACTTGCAGGTGTGCGGGGTGATGTCAAATCAAACGTAAGGCTTATGTTATCAAAAAAAATATTTTTTCTTCTTGAATTGTTTTTAGGTAGGAGGCCGCCGCATTGCATGATATATATTTATACAGATAATTTTTTATGTTACTATAGTATATTTATATTAAAAAAAAATTGCTAATATAATATAAATTTATTTTTTATTTTTATACACATATTTCTTACATTATGATATATATTAAAATTATTTAAAAATTAAAAAAATTTAATTTTACTAATAGATATTAAAATATAAAATATGTTGTTGTAAAAATGAGTATAAATTTATATATTTTTATTATTTTTTATTTATATATCAAGATATAAGAACTAATTAAATTTTAAGATATTATTTATGATATATAGTACTGTTTTTATTTATTTATTTATTTATTTTGCTTTTAATGGAAAGTGCTACTAATTTTGGATATATTCATCAACAATTCATAATATTTTCAGTTTCATCTTAATTTAGATCGTAGCTATTAGCCAGAGACGATCCGTTTCTCAAGGGAAAATATATAATTGAAATACTAACAAAATATTGATGTTATTATTATTTTATTTTTTTTTGAAAGTTTTATTTATAAAAAAAATTTAATAATTTCAATATCAACTATAATTTAAGGAATAAGTTAATCAAATATTTAGTAACACAATTAGCATGAACCAAACACCATAAGCAATTACAATTTCTCTCTCTAACAATATAACTAGTAACCCCCGAAAAAACAATCAAATTTATAAAATCAATACAAACAATAATTAAAAATATATCGGATTACACTCATCAAATAAAAAATAATAATTAGAGTATTAATAAAGAAACAATGTAAAGAAGCAATATATTAAAATCTAAAAAGATACTTCATTAAAAAAAAACATAAAAACTGTTACCAAAGTCCCAATCATTATCCATGAGTGCTTATTTAAATCACACATCTCTTTATTACTCAATACTTTTAGACATAACACATCATAAAACTTTATCGAATTATAAGTGAGCCATGCTTAATCTATTTTTCTACACAAACCACAAAATATTGTTAAAGTTTCTTAAAGCTCACCCCAACAACAAAGTATGAAACACCTCTTAATTTCTCAATTATATCACCTTAGTGAATAGAAAGGTCTAACAGGTATACACAAGATCTTATCTTCTTCTTTATAGTTCTAATTAGCAATAGTCAATCAAATACAAAACAATTTCAAAATTAGGGCACATAAAGGTTCTAAACACTTTATGGATTATTATTTTCTTAAATATGAATATGTTGGTGTGACACCAAAATAAGACAAAAGATAATATAAAAAAATTACTTAAAATAATACATCTAAAATTTATAATAATAAAAATAATATATTTATTTTTAATTAAGAAAAATATAAATTAATTAAAAGTACTATTTTTATTATTACATATTATTTTAAGAATATTAATTTCGGTGGTTTTTAATAATGTTTTTTCGAATACTCATTCAAAGAAACTTCCATCTCAGTTGCTAGTGACTAAGCATGTATTCACCCATCACCTGATGGTGATATATATACTCCGACTAGCTTACTTTATCCCTTGCCTTCTACTTTCACTAATCAGGACGATTATTTGTGAAGGCCCAAAATGTCATAAGGGCAGAAAGAATTTGTAAGGATTTGAAAAGCCCAGTTTAAAGGCAACCGAAATGAAATTGGTGGTTTCATGGAATCAAACAGTTAATGAATAATATTACGTGATAATACATAAAAATAAAATTGATATAAATCTTAATAATAAAATACATAATTTTATTTTATAATTAAAGATAACTCTATAAAATGCACATAGGCCTTAATCCTCACTACTATTTTAAGTCATTAACTTTGTACTCAAAATTAAGTGAAAGTGTGAACCCAAAGTTTCGAAACACAATGTGCAATTTCATCACATTCAATGTCTTGCTGGGGCTCTGACTAGGGCTCTGAAAGTCAATGTTATAAAAATTAAAGATAAAGAAAACAATTTAACAAATGAAATTACGAAAACAAGAAATGCCGAAGAAGAATTTATATGTCTGGTCCTTAGACAAAAAAAATGTAATTTAGTTTGCTAGCCACATTTTGATATAATTATTAAAATATTTTACGGTTCTAAAAAGAGTTCCAAAATTCAATTTGGGGTGTGGTTAAGTGAATGTTTATCTTCAGTAGTGAGCAAGTTTTAAGTCTATTTCATTTGTAAAGTTACCCAATTGAGTCATTATATAGTTTGGACCAAAAAAAAAAACAAACAAACTTTACCCGAAATAGTGAAAAGACTGAAATACTTAAATGTTTTTCCACAAACCAATTTTATTACAGAAGACAGAAAGCCCAGTTTTCAATTTCTTGGGCTTGTCCTTCCTTTGATCACCAAATACCCTTTTCCTCTTCCACACCTTCCCCCTCATGAATTCACTTAAGCTGGTCATCATAAAAGATCGTCTATTCAACCTTTTGGTGCTCAACTCACTGTCCATATTTGGGGATGTCATATTGGATAATGATGGTTCAGACAAGTGATCTGAAGTGATGAACGGCTTTGATCCTCCAATAGATGAAAGAGTCATTAGATGCCGTTCGATAAGATGACTAATTGATACCAATTCATATGAGTCATACAATGGACTCCCACAATCCCATACTGACAACCCATCTTTTTCTTCTTCCTTAACACCTTCTTTGGCATTCATTATTGTTTCTTTCATTAATTGGAACTTTTTCTTGGTGTCTCACATTGATTCATGAGAATCAAGAGTTTTTTTTTTTTTTTTTTTTAATAATTACATAATCTACACACTCGTAATTAAATTCAAACTTCAAACTTTTTAAATGCCCAAATAAATTTTATGTCTCGTTAGCAATTAAAATAACAATTAATGGAACAACTTAGGTGACACAAAATGAGAATCTTTTCTCAATTATTAGATTAATTATTTCGAATTTAGTTATGAATGTCATAAATCTATTAAAAAGTGAATTGTCTAATAATTGCAATTTATCCGGTCAATCTGAAACCATTTGTTATCATTAGTAGTGTTTTTTTATGGAATAGAATTTATAACAACCAATAGAAATTTTTTGACTCTATAGTTAGGTTATGATCTTCTATGAGCTGACAAAACATGTGATTGGATTACGTACATGTCTATATTAGATTAAACGTTACTTAATTAATCTTTTTTTTTTTTTAATCCCTTTCTGAGGGAGGATAATAGCTGTTTTCAGCCACTAATAATAGACCAGGGTACTAAAATTTTGCTTCCCAGATTAACACACAAAAAGGTCATTGCTATTAAGGTGGTATTTGATTGAGTGTAATAAGAAATGTAATGTAATTGATTCTGTACATTATGGTGTTTGGTTGGTACAAACACATGTAATATAATGTAATTGATTACATACAGAGAAATAAAGAGAATTACATGTGCTGATACAATGAAAGGGGATTACATTACTTCTCGTAATGAACAGTAGCTGTCCCGTTCGTGCGAAGGAATCAGTAGCCGCCGTTCGTCGTCCAGCCGTCCCATTCATGCGCCGACCATGGGGGTTGAAGCCGTCGCTCTCGTCCGGTGCCATTCGTGGTCTTCTCGCCGCCGTTCAAGTCTGTTCTCCAGCTCCGCCGCACCAGTTCTCCCCCGCGCTCGAACCAGAGTTCCAATGTTCTCCCCGGTGCTTGAACACTCGAACCAAAGTTCTCCCCCGCGCTCCGTGTGTCGTCCAGCCGTGCGCCGTCCAGCCATCGAACCAGGATTCGCCGTCGCCCTCAGTGTGTCGTCCAGCCGTGCTCGAACGATCGAATCCGCCGTTCATGCTGAAATTTCTTTTTTTTTTTTTTTACAGCTAAAATTGTATTTTTTTTTTAATTGATAAAATATTTTTTTTTGTTGAAATTATTAAATTTTACTAATTGTTGTTATGAATTGCTAAAATTGTATATACTAAATTATTTTTTTGTTATGATTACTTTTTTTTATTGAAATTATTGAATTTAAAATAATTATATAATTTTATTAAAATATTTTTTATTTGATTTAGAAAATAATAGTAAAATAAATTTATTTAAACTTCATTGAATATGAAGTATTAATGTAATATTATTTTGTATTTTTCATTCCATTACAATGGTCAAACCAAACATTGTAATACTGATTTCTTATTTGATTACAGTGACTAAACCAAACACTGTAATATTAATACTGTTTCCTTTATATTACATTCTATTACGATTACGATTACGATTACGATTACGATTACGATTACATTCAGTGAACCAAACGACACCTAAAAGAAATAAATTTGAGAGATTCTAATTGATTGTCTTACGTTGTAAACATATATCAAATAGTAAAACTGTATTGTGTGAGTGCTGTTAGAGAAACACATTTTTTCAAACATGACCCCGAAAAAATCCCACAAGCACACAAACAACGGTATTATTTATTATTATTATTATTATTTTACTTTAAATGTGATTAAAATAAAAGTAGTTTTATGAAGAAGTGTTTCAAGAAGCATAAATTGTGTTCTTTGAGCTCTAAAAGCTCTTATGACAAGTATTTTTCATATTTGGTCATAAAATAATTTTTTGATGTAAGAAACGCTTTTATGCAAACTCTAAAAGCCTATTAAAGTGTTTATGATAATAAAAAAGATATTTTGAAAAAATTATAAAGCATTTGTTTATATCTATATTATTTGGGTGTCGAATGAGCTGACTTGCCAGCTCTTTAGTGTTTAATTTTTTTTATTGATGAGTTGCCCATAAGAAAATGCTTTTATTAAAAATAATTATCATGGTTTCATTATGAGAAAAAGACACTTAATTTTTTATTTTTAAAAATATAAACAAGAAAACAGCTGTTTATCTCAATTTATTTAAAAATAATTTGAGTTAAAGTTTCACTCAGATAAAATTTTAATGAACTAAGTTCGTTCTTTCAACCTAATTTATTTAACATCCCTATCTATAGCTCGAGTGAATTTATTTACCAAATTTACAATTAATTATCTGTATTAGTAGTTTATGAAAGCCACATATATAAGCGAATTTAACTGGAGCACCACAATCCTTAAAAGCACTTTAGATTTAGATGCCATAAAGCACCCAATTCTTTATGGTTTCCTTGCACTTGTATGGGGATCAAAGTGGCGTGATTAAGAACTCTTCCAGAGCCATAGCCACTCATAGAAATAAAAACGAAAATTACCAAAAATAACATCCCTAAAATTTATAATAATAAAATTAGCATCCCAATAATATTGAACATTTAATATTAAATGGGTTTAAATTGTCGTCGTTCAATTCTAATTAAATGAGTGTTAAAAAAAATGACATATTAATCTTTTTTTTTAAATTATAAAAATATAAATTTAAATACAAAAATTATTAGTTTTATTATTACAAATTTTAAAAATATTATTTTTGTTGTCTTTCCAAGTAAAAATTAAACCACATACAAAATTATTGGGATTGCGTAGGATATACACTTGCAATTACATTATTACAATATGGTGTTGCTATCATATGCAAAAGAAAAAGAATATTATATTCTTAGCAAAGTGTCTTTTAGTTTCTTCTTAACGTGTCAGAACACGAGGATTATACTATAGTATTATACTTCATCTTGACCCAAGTATCATATGTGTATGTATATATATATATATTAGAAAATTATAAAAAATATTTTTAATATTATCACAATTATTTTTGCTGGTTACAATAAAACTATATGAATTACATATTTTATGACTACACTTTAACGTTATCATTTTTAAATAATATAAACATAAATAAATGCTGAAGGAATCAACATTTGTCACGGACCAATTATTATAGGCTTAAATTTTGTCTTGTTTAATACATGGTCCCCCTCACCAAATCCATTGAGCTGCGTGTAAAATTGTGAAGCCTAGCTACATCCTAACAACATCAAACGTCAATGAATAGAGTACATGAATTGTTCCACAACAAACCAATAATTATTGCAGTGAATAATATTCAATTCTCAAAACAAACTCAAGCAAGAGACGGCCAAACTTAAATATTTATTAATGATGATGGGCCTCGTCAAAGTAGTGCTCCAAAAGTAGTGGGCCTTTGAGAGAAGCATAAAATCTTACCAACCTTTTGAAATGCATTCATTAAGGAATAAGAAACCAATGCACGTGCACTGCTTTTAATTGTTTGTTATAAATAAAATATAAGCTACTTAAATAGCAGTACTGAAGTAGCTCTTAACAACATTGTTGCACAAGATTTGCAAAACCATATTGTTATTTGGACCTACACAACGAGGTGTTTTGAACTGGCTAACTGCAGCACCTAATGCAAGGTAATGATCTAGAATTTTCTGGAAAGTTCCTCGACGAACAATTCGAAGTTCAAGTGCACCAATATTATTGACCTTTCGAGAACTCACATAACCGGCATCCACAAATGATTGATCCAGACAGTTGCAGCATTCACTAAGAACCTCATCAATACCATCACCATTTAATTCCCAAAAAATGACATAATGGCCAGGCTCTCTGGATGTATCAACATGACTAGAAAAATCAACAACTTCCAATTTTTCTACAGCTAACAGCTTTGCAGCTAATTCCACAGCTAGTTGTAAATCTTTCTCTGTGTTCTTGTCAATGTTGATTGTAAGCAGAAGATTTCTCCTGTATTCGAATTTAAGCTCCGGGGTTGAGTTATGAAATCCCATAACCTTCACCACATCCCCTAGCCTATACCTGTACAAGCCTGTGCAGAAACACATTTTGTTCAGTTGAATTTAGGAGTTTGAAATTCGTATGTAAGAAGACTACTTGTCGAAAATCAAAATAATACCTGCAAAATTGGTGACAATGATCTCGTACTCTTCACCAACCTTAACTTCAGTGAGTCCAACTGGCTTGGAGTCCACAATGAGGAAAGTAGAGTCATTGTTTTGCTGCTTAGTGAGGGGAATAAACTCAAAATATCCAATATTGGGAAGCACAACATAAGTGGCCAACTCAGGAGGCAATTTTGGGTTCACATTGGCTCCAATCCATCCCTCAGAAGATCCATAATCAGCAGTCAATAAAGGTATATCACCAGCATAGTGTCTCAATTTCTTCAAATAAGGTTCCATTGAACCCGTCATAATCCCATATATGTACTTGACATTAGGAAAAACAGCTGGTATTAAACCAAACCAGTTACTCAATGCTGAACATTTTTCATAAATCAAGTCGGCCAATTCAGGGTTTGGCTTGTTCAGCAACTTTGACATGGCAACTTGAATGTTCGGGACAGTGATCCGGGTGCTGAGAACACCCACCCTAATATCAGTACATAGCTCTTCCCATACTTGCTCAAAAGTTCTAAAAGAATGAACTATGCTATGAGCAAATGTGGATGATACTAACTGAACATCATCTCTAAAAATTAGCCCACATAAGAGATGGCAATACAAAGATTGATAGAAATCGGGACCAAATATAACCTCATCAGGGCTACAACACTGAGATTGAATTGCCTTCATAGTATTTTTAAATTGAAAACTACGGTAAACATTTGTTGTAGCAGTTCCGGCAGCTAATCCACCTTTGGTTTTGAATTGCTTGCTACTGTATATAAACTGTAATGCCTTCCCATTCCTCATTGGAAATTCTCTGAACAAAGGAGGACAATATTCCGATTTCACATCACCACAAAAGTAAAAATATAATATGCTATTCAACTTTCTTTTTTGCCTTTTGAGTTTTGACAATATTTTATACTTAGAGAATAAAAGATATCATCAACTACCCACATGGTTTCTATAGATAGTAGATATGCATCTAGAAACAGCAAACATAGAAGAGAAAAAGACAAGCTATAAAGAAAAAGTTGTCTACCTGTTTCTAAAGGCAAAAGAAGTCTTGTATATCTGCATGGTAGATTCTACCAATTCCTCATTGAAAGGAACAAACTTTGGCTTTCCTCGAGTAGTGCCAGAACTGCATCAGATCACCAGTATTTGAAGAATCATAGAATTCATTTGAAAATGAGTACTTCTATTCATGTCAAGTACTTGTGATGAGATGAGATGAGATGAGATGAGACAAGACGAGATATCAACTTAGTTGTCAGAATGTGATTGCATATTAAAATAGACCCAACTGTCTTAACTTGAGTATGATGAGAGTATGAGAGATTTCATACCTTAATGAAATGGTAGTGATAGGTTTTCCAGTGAGTATAGCAGAGGCTTCTCCATCTGCTATTCTCTGAATATAAGGCTCCAATTCTTCGTGAGTGACAAGAGGAACACATGTTTTGAAACTCTCTGGGTCGGTTCTTCTATTGAGGCCTAAGTTCTCTAAGTATTCTGCTGATCCGTTTTCTTCCAAAATCTTCTTCAGGGATTCTCTTTGAACTCTCTCTGCATCCTTTGTCATTGTTTCAAATTCCTCTATGAACTTCTCACTGTCGAATTCTTCCATCTTCTCAAGCATCTTCACAAATTAAAACTGCAAAAGAATTAGAATTTGACCAGATAATAAAAAGTTGACTATTCAGCTAAATATGTCGAAGCCTGTACCAAATAAACAGTTATAAGCTGGGTGTTTCAGATTTATAGAACCCATTATCAAATATATATAAATATATTATTTATTTTTTCTCAGCTTTCTTAGCAACCAAACAGCTACTAACTTCATCCAATAAAAACGGTGATACATAGAAAAAAATAAGCTTTAATGGATAAAATTGAAAACGAAAGAAGAAAAAAAAAAATAGCAAACAATGAAGTTAAGTTTTGAAACAAACAAACTAACAAGGAAGTCAAGATGTCAAAAGCAGGTTGAAAAGCAACTACACGGAAAACCATAACCAAACCATCAGCAATTCACCGGCAGTGGATTGGCAAATGGATTATATATACGAGATCATGAATTCAAATAGTAAAAAAATTGTTTATAAAGATCTCACTTACCTAACAAATAAACAAGACGTTGATCACTCAATGGAGATTACCGGATGTTATTCCTTCACTTTTTTCTGTTTTAAAAAAAAAATAAAAAATGAGCAAATCGAAACTTCGAGACCTCATCTTTTTTTTTTTCCTGGCGGCAGTCAACTCTCGAAAATTTTCAGATAAACATGTTATCCGGAAAATTAAATACTTCCAAATTCTTGAAAAATCGAAATAACACAACAAAAAGCTTAACTAATTACATAAATCCGACTGCAATTTTTTGACTTTTGCTTGTAAGCTCAGCTTAAGCTTCTGTCCGTTTCAGATTTGAAATCAAAGATTCAAAATAAAAGGATTACTGGTAAAAAAAAAAAAAAGGAAAGGAAGGCAAAAAAGATAAAATAATCAAATCCATCTGAAAAACAAACATAAAAAGTTACCAAAGAAAAAACAAAGAGAAAAAATTTTCTGGAATAGAAAGAAAAGACCATTTCCGAATAAGAAAACAAATTCTCAAAGTCTACATATGAAATAAAAACAACGAAATGAAACCCATTTGAAAACTTTCTAACTTTAGAAATAAATAAGAAAAAATAAATTAAACTGTCCCGGTCTTTGCCTCATTTTGAAACCCATAAAAATTAGAGAGAAAAACAAGAAAATTCCAGAAACCATAGATCCTATTGAGTAAATGCTTCCCAACATTTTCCCTATCTTCTCTAGCCTTCACAGAGAATAGGATTCACAGCTAAGAAACTGACTTTCAAAAGTGGTTCGGATTAAACACCAGCAACTATACCTGTAATCAAGGTCGGTGCTTTGAACTATTTACCCTAAACAACCAAGCAGAGAAAGAGACAGATAGATTGATAAAACCAATGATGACCCAACACATATAAGAAGAAGAAGAAGAGTACAAAACGAGTTAAGAATTCACCAACTTCTATGTGTAACTCCAGTCTCTCTTTAGAGTACTCAAAAAAAAAAAAAAAAAATCTCAGAGAGAGAGAAAGAAAGACTGAGTATTATCTATATATTTATTTTATATTTAATATTATGCCCATTTTTTAGGGTAAATTGGGAGAGAGGAAGCTTACGAAGAATCCTCTTAGGCGCATGAACTTATTTATAACAGACGTTACTCATCCAATAGCCGTCCATTTTTTCAACTCTATTTAGTCCGTTCAAGGCTTCTAGTTTCATTATTTCTTTCATTTGACGATTTTACCCCATCAGTTTTGGTAGGAATTAATAATTAATTTTTTTTTTTTCCATCAATTCAATTGCTTTAAAGTATACATTAACTACTCAAGATTGAAACTTACTGAATTTGCATTGAGATATTGGTAAAGGCACTTAAATTCATATTTATTAGTATGTCATGTTCAAAATATCTTATAAATTTTCGTACATCTAACTTTTTCTCATAATAATAAAATTTTTTTTAATAACAATACACTAATAATGATAAATATTTGACTAATTTATTAAAAAAAATTAGCTTATTTTAACCTTACATAAATTTACACCACATTAATTATAATATATTAAATAATAAAATAATTATAAAATAAAAAAAATATTTATTTTTTAATAAAATTTTGGCACATACATAACATATCATAATTAATACATATAAAAATATGTGTATAAAATTATATACATTTAATAATTTCCTTAATATAAAGTGCTTAGGGTTATTATTATTATTAATTGCATATAAGGTGTCACTTAGGTTGTGTAAGGTAATTGTCAGTGAAAAATGTTACCCGTTCTTTTGAGCTAATTCAAAGTTTTTTCATATATTTATTTATTTTAAGTTTTTATTTATCAAAATGTCTATTGTTTTGAGTTGTTTGATTATTTTACGTTCTATTAATCATAATTTTTTTAAATTTGTATTTTAATTATTTTATTATTGTATTGTTAAGTATTTTAATCATTTATTTTATTTTATTTTTTAAAATTAAATATAATCTAACTAAACCTTATTATAGAATGGTAGGTGTTTGAAGGTTATATATGTATATGTATGTATTTTTTTCTATTGTATTTTGTTATTTAAAATATATTTTTACACGTGCACTGAAATTCAAAAACAAGTATACATCAACTTTATCATCTAATTTTGACTTTAAAATCTAACTGTCTAACTTCCAATTCAAGCGATTGAGGAATTATTTATTAGTATTATCATAGTGAGAGAAGAATGTAGTGAGATTAAGTGATTTCAATTTATTTACTTTTTTACTATTATAATTTATTATATTAATTTTAACTACCACATAAATATTAATCAAAGAGCAATGAATAATTTTTTTTTCTGAATAATATATTCGTTTTAAACTCATTATGAGTCAATATAATTATGATAGATAAATAGAGCTAAATGTCCTAAAAAAAAATTTAATTTGCCAATAAAGCATAATAGAGCCACTGCCTCTTCATTAGAGGTATTTCTTAACAAAAAAAAAAAAAAAAAAACATATATGTTTATTTTAAATTTAAAAAAAGAAAGAAAATACAAACATTTTTCTTGTAAGATGAACACTTTTTATAAGTAGCGAATATAGTTGTAAAACTATGACAAAAACATAAGAAATTATAATCCGCAACTTACATCATCGATGTCTATTCATGTTAAATTGTTAACAAAATAAATATTTCATATTTTTTAAATAATTTTAATAAGTGACATTTGCCTAAGTAAAGGTTTAATAATACTTTCATCGGCTAGAGTTTGCAATATTTCTTCTTCTTTGTTTAATGTGCAATATTTTTAGAAACATGAACAATACTCCTAAAATATTACTAGGCTTTCTTATTTCAAATGTTGAGATTTAAAAGAGTAATTTTATTTCAATTTTTTATAAATATAAAAATTTAAGATGTAAAAATTGAGGTTATTATTCCTATCTCATATTTTTATATCTATATTAAATAATTACTAATTCTTATATTTTTTTAATTAATTTTTCTTAATTACATCTGGTGCACAAATCTAAGATTAGAAGTTCAATCTCATTGTGTGAATTTTATAATAATATTATAAAAAAAAAAAAAAAAAGTTATGAAATTTGTAAATAGAATTAGTTATATTTTCTTCAAAAGAAATCAGAAATTTGTAAAACCACATTATTAGAGTCATTAAATATTGTGGAGCATTTTTATCTATATTTTTAAATTAAATAATACTTTATGTGATATCAAAATTTAAAAACATATGAAAAATTATATATTTTTAACCCACCAATAATCGAAAGCAAGAAAAACAAATCAATATTTAGTAGAAGTACCAAAATTTTGTACAGCTTTATAATAATAGTACATGTGATAATTAATGTGTGTTTGACTATAATGATTTGCATTATTAAAGTTCATTTTAAAAGTAAAGAAATTCGATCATCAAACAGCTGGCAAGAATTCTTTTTTTTTTTTTTTTTTTTTTTATAAGAAAAAAATTGCCTAGCATCAATATTTCTTACATTCATTTGTATCGACATTTAAATTTAAAAATATTAAAATAAATTAATATTAAATATTATTATTAAAATATTTTAATAATCATTACAAGAAATATCTCATTTCGGTAATACTAACAAGAAATATGATGCGTATGTTTTCATAACCCCATGAGCAGAGCATATAATATAAAGGATCATTTTTGCCGCGACATATATTCCAAGTATCCAAATTTTATGTCTTGTTTGTTTGTGGTGTCTTAATGAGTAAATTATTGAGCATTGACTTATAAGTGTGAAAAATGGTGAAAAATAAAATTATAATTATTTATTTATTATAATTTTTTTAATAACACGTACAATAATATAACACGCTCATGTTAATTTGGTCCATATATTAATGGTAAATAATATAGAAGATGATATATTATGCCTCCGCAAATTTCTTTCACTGTCCGTTTAAAGCTAGACAAATTTTTGTACGGACATTGAGAGGTATACTTGGATTTTTATGATATATTTATGTTATTTACAAAATATTAGAAAATTATAATATTGTGCAAAATAAAAAAAAAATAAAATTCTATCATACAATACAAGTGGCGATTATCACGTGCATTATTAACGTGTTTATATATAAAAGAGAGTTTATAATTTATATATTTTATTTTTATTTATTTAATATATTTTATTGAATAATTTATTTATTTTTAATAAATAATTAGTGTAAGTATATTTATTTAATAATTTTAATTTATTTGATAATTTTATATTTATTTTAAAATAAATAATATATTTTATTTTTATACTTTCTAATTATATAATATATTTTATTTAGTAATTTATATTTTTTAATTGATTTATTACTCTATATATAAAATAAATTTACTCTACAATATGTATTTGATAATAATTTTGTTTGATATTTTCTTTAATAATTTATTTTATTTTTATTATTATTTTTTAGAAGGGTTTTTATTATTATATAAGATTTCCCAATTAATGATATATTGTTTTGTTGTGTTTTTAGTATTGATTGAAAGTGATCCATTTTTCTTATGTCTGAAACCTTTAAAAATTGTTCAAATTAAAGAAAATAATATTGGAATGTGTTTGATATAAGACTATCAAACTCTTTGTTATCACAAATGGACCACGTGGGAATATGCACATTGACCATAGGCCCAACCCAAATTCGAATAGCTCAAAAGATCACCTTAATCCCAGCTCACTTGAACAGCTCCAGCTCCAGCTCCAGCTCGTAGGTATAAAACCCAGCCTGCCTGAAGAGCTCCAGCTCGAGGTACAGAGCCTAACTCGTATGCTCTAAAGCTTAGCCTCCAAAATTCCTCTTTACTTTAAAAGTACAGATGTAATTTCTCACAATTTACATATGTGTTAGAATCCTCGGCTGCATTTCCACCCCGCGTATCAGGGTTCCCTTTTTGCTTTATTTATAACCAATAAGTTGAAGATACGTGGACAAAATTATTAATATAAATATATAAATAGTGAAATATTGAAGTGACTCTTGCAATCCTCTTTAACCGTAACATTTGCACTAGAATTCTCTTAAATTGAAGGCATAAATAAATTTATACATTTTCATATGGGAGCCTCCTTCGTCCTGCCCCTGACTTGTCTTAATTCTTAAATGACAATCCTTGGTAGAGGTATTCATATCATAAGCGGATGATTTTTTATTAAAACTAGAATTAAAATAATAAAGTTTATTTTTTAAAATTAGAAATCGATCCAATTAATTAAAAGTTATAAAATCAACCTAAACCAAACATTTTAGATGGATTAATTTTTGTAACTTTTAATCACCTAGTTTTATTTTAATTTTTAATAATAAAATTACTATTACATGAGTAGTTGAATTGCACCTCATGAGTTCAATCTCATGCGTTATACAATATTATTTCAAAAAATAATAATAAAATAACTATTATATTAAATTTTATATTTTAAGTATTGATTAAGTTAAAAATTAAAATATTTTTTGATTTTTTTAAATAATAAATCATGTACCACAGTTCTAAATAACATTAAAATTAAAATTAAAATTTATTTAATTTCATATCAATTGAATAAAGAAGTAATTAATTTTTTTTAAAAAAAATACTTATGTTATTAAATAAATATTAATATAATTTACATGAGTTTATATACTATCTACAAATTTAATCTAACTAATTATTTATTAAAATAAAATAATTATATTCACAATAATACCAATAATTTTAATTTTTAAATTATTACTTAATAAAGTATAACATAAAATTATTAAAATAATATTACTAATGGGATGAATTAATTTCTATAAAATTTTCATTTTCAAGAATCAATTCCACCCATCTTAGATCAGTTTTAAAACTTTTGAAACCAACCAAACTCAATAAAGGGAAAAAAAATCAAATATTATAGATTACCGTAGTTGAGATTAGTTAGATTAAATGGGATAAATTTTAAACACCTCTACTAATCCTTGGCAGGCCTTGAAAACGTGTTTACTTTGGTTTGATTTTAAATTTCAATAATGGACCATTTTATTTACATAAAGGGATTTGGATTTTGAATCCACGCACAATAGAAAAAATGATAAAGTTGTAAGTTTTTGCCGTTATGTCTTCGGTCAAAATTTAAATAGACCAAATCTATTTTTTAACAACAAACTCTAATCATTTTAAGGTGAGTATTTTTATTGTTATGAATTAATTTAGGGTGTCATTTGAGTGTTTTTTTTTTTTTTTTTTTAACAATGATAATATTCAAATCTTTTTCATCCAAATAGAAAAGGACCACAATATGGGTGTTACGGAAAAAATTGATAAAGGGTAACTCCATACAAAGAGAAAACGGCTCACATAAGAAATAAGATTAGCCGTAACGATGCTCAATGACAATTGTTAATGATAGTTTGTGTTATTACTAGCAAAAATTATCTTTTTTTATTTTTGTTATCTAATGACATCCAAAGATACACTAGCAAAAAAGAAGAAGAAAAATCCAAAAATCTAATTTAATTTAAATTTTTGAAAATTACTAATTTTTACTCTAATATCAGAAAATTTTAATATTTTTTATATTTTTATGATTAAATTTCCGAATATTGTTAATTATATTTTGAAAAATCACTATATTAGAATCTTAGGAGGATGAAAATATCTCAATATTTCTCAACATTCCACCAAAATTTATATAAAATGAAGGTATTGTGAGTTGTAAAACGAGTTGGTCATGTAAGTTAAATATAATTATTTAACTTGTTAACATAATAAATTTTAATTAAACTCTAAAAATTAAATTAATTTAAGTATTATTTCAAAAAAAATATGTTAAAATATTAACTAATATAAAATAAAAATAATATCAATACTAATATTAAGTATTTTGATTTATTAAAGTCAATGCGTTAAAATCTCAAACACTAACAAAAAGGTCTAATAAAATTATATATCATAAATTTTGGTAAGTGAAAAATTTATTTTAAGTCTAAAACAAATAATTAATAATCAAAACATACAAAATTAAACTAAATAATATATTATTATAAATTAATAAAAATACGAAAGATAAAAAGTGAAATGAATTTGAATACCATCACAATAATATTTCAAAAGTACAAACTAAAAAAATAATTAGATTACAAATAATTATCTACATACGTGTTATCCAAATTAATATGTTATGACCTAATTTTTTAAATGGATTAAACGAGTCGATCTGTTTACGACCCAACCATAAAAGTCTAACTTGGAACAAGAAGAAAAATGATGGTTGCTAAAGAACGATTGACAAAATTATGAATCAACTTGAAACGAACTTAAAAATGTTGTAAATATCAATGAAAATTTTATGAACGATTATCTTAGTTAACCATGCCTACATTAAAATATTTAGATGAAATAATATCAATAAACAAATAAATTAAAATTGTTAGTTTTTCTTTTAATTGTGAAAATTCTTTTGATCGGATAATTCTCTTTAGTAATTAACTAATAAATATCTTATAATAAGATATATAAATTAATCAATTAAATTATGCATGAGAAAAATAATATCATTCAAATTAATGTTATGACTAAGTTATTAATTTGAACATTTGATTAAGTTTTTTCAAATTAAGTCAATATGATATTTCTAGAACCTAATTTTCAAAAAAAATTAATCAATTTATGAATATTAAATTATCCTAAAACATTTATAGGATAAATATTTAAAGACACTCTTAATAAAAAAAAATTATTTATCAAATACTAATAAAATATTCATCCAAATAGATACAAGAAAACATGGCAATAAAAATTAGATTTTCGTAATAAAGTTACTCACATATGCTTAGATTAATATTCATAATTAAATATAATCTAGCATTCATCTCAAAGTTAGAAGAATAAGAATAAAATTCTAACTACAACAAGGACTTAATAGATCCAAATACCCACAATTAGATTTATTGATGTTTTCTTCACTAAAGTTTGTTGCTCTATTTTCATTGGTGTCTTGAGGCCTTAAATTGATTTTTCTTACCTCTTTGAACGTGAAAAGGCTTGAAAAACCTGTTTAAGTTGTAGTAAAATGTTGTGAATATAAGCTGAAAACTTAATGAGTCTTTTATAAATGTAAAAGTTGTATAGAAATAAAACTTTTCATAATTATATGAGGGTTATAACACAACTTTAATTTTTATCTGCTACAGCACAAGGTTGAAAATTATCTCAAAATGAAATCTATGACAAGTCTGCCACGACACACAAATATTCCTACTGCGACACAATTTGATTTTTTGGTGTAGTACAAAAAAGCCAAGAGTGTAGTACCACGGCACACACTTTCTTCCACTACAGCACACTTTATTTTGTGTATTTATATGTAACCTTTACATACAGATTCATTTATAAGGTAAGACATACATACTTTTTTTCTTTCTCTTAGATAGTTATTTGAGTATTTCTATTCTTGTGTGTTTGTAGTATTTATCTCATTTGAAGTTAAAAATACTCAAAATATATCAAAACATACCCATAATTTTGAAATGATAAATTTATGCAAATAATTAAATAAAAGCATCATAATTAAATTTATTTGTAATAAATTATCACAATAAATCATAAAATATTAATATTTTTCAAATACTTATAATTAATCTCTAAACTTTATTACAATAAGACACAATAATCTAAAAAATTTGGATTAAATTGTACATTTTTAAAAAAAATAAAAAATACATCGATTGATAATTTATGAATTAAAATATTTGAAAAGCATAAATTTAAGAAACTTGTTGTTACTCAATCTTATTTTTATTAACTCTCTTTTTATTTATTATTATTTATAATAGTTGCTATTACTCTAATTTAAAGAGAAATAAGAAGGAATTTTTTAAGTCATTACATGAACTCATCATCATGATGAATATATGACAAGTTACCAATTATAATTCACGTAAGATCTACCATTTTAACGTGAAGTACTACAATTATCAACAGACTTACATGTTGGTGAAGAGCTTCAATCAACTGTATGAGTCAGTGGCTGAAACCCGGAAAACAGCAACTGAAACAGGTCATGTCAGTCTCAGATTCTAAGCAGATAAAATAATCATTTTCAGGGGCCAAGTTATAATCATTTTAAATACCTCATTGAACGTTCTTAATTAATTTATCGTTGAAAGTTATCTCAATCACATCTCATTATTTTCTTACCTGCCCATGCACCCTAAAACTTTTATCAAATCATTTTCTTCCGACATTTATAAATATTAAATTCATAATTTAATTACTTTAAAATAATATTTAATTAAAATTAAAAAAAATTAAAAATATGAAACAAAAATATTTTTTAAAAAAATTTATGAATTACTTCATATTTTAATAATAATTCTTTAAAAATATAAAAAATTATTATTAAACATACCTAATTATAAAATTATATCACTAATTAAAATTATTATAGAATATATTCTATAAAAATTAAAAATTAATGGGTGAAGTTTTTTTTTGCTATCTTTCCTATACGTAAATTAATAAAAATAAAAATAGATTTCTCTACTACACGCATTGTATTGTCCCACAGATAAAGACACTGACCATCTTTTCTCAACGTCTCATAATTTCAAGAATCAAGAGTTCAACAAAAACTAACATCATTCCAAGTAGTGTTTCCTAGTAAACTAGTTAGTAATTTAGTATTAATCAAGACTAATTAAATGTTTATATATATATATATATTTTTTTTTTTTGCAAAATGGAAATATTTTCTCTCATTTATCATCATAATGTAGCATACACGACAATATCAAAAAACTTGATATGTAGTATCAAAGAATTATACAATTAAGTTGATAGTATGCTTGTTTGTGATAATTCTTCTAATATTTCTTTAAAATGTTGATTTTTATTTTTTATAAAATATCATTTTGTATTTTTAACATATTATATTATATTTGAGTTAATTGTTTTTTTTTTCTTTCGCAATACACATTTATTTATTTATGTGGTGAAGCTCAAGATTTTTGACTTATTGATCAATTAAAGTTCTGATACAATATAAATTTTATATAGTATGTAAGTAACATGAGTTATCAACTCTTAAAAGGTTAACTTAAAAAGAAACTAAGTCTCATGCTAATGCTACTTATAAATACTACACTAGTATCATTACTTAGCAATGAGGGATATTCTTTTATGTTCTAACATTTTTTCTTAAAGTGTGAATTATTTGACCTAATATTTTGTATTTTTAACCTAATTTTTATATTCTAAACCTATTTGGTCGCTTTTTTTTTTTTTTTTTGCAAGATCCATATTGTTTTTTTGCAATGAGGTACATTATATATTTTTTTTTTTGCCCATTGATCAATTGAAGCACTAATATAATATCATAAATTTTTTTTTATAGTTTATAAATAATATGAGATATCTACTTTTAAAAAGTTAACTTTCAAGGATATTGATGCTCATAATAACTTATAAATATTACATTAGTATCGTATTTAAACAGTATTTTATATTACTTAATAATGATATTAATATAGTATTTATAACTAGCATGAAACTTAACTTATTTAGAGATTAATATTTTAAAAATAAATGACTAATATTACTTATAAAGGGCATAAAATTTACACTCAAGTTAACGTCCTCAAACTTGCCACCGGACTTGGTAAGTAATTCAATTAAAGCACATTTATTTGTTGGGCCGATTTTATTCTGCAGGAAAGCCCGTGTTGTCTAGAGAAATCATATATTCACATCCATAACTAAACAATTTTCAAGTAGAACATCGCAACCAAATTGTCTTTCTTAACCGTTGCAACCATCTGCATTCTATCATAGAAGTGTTACTGTAACTTGAATATATTTCCAGCTGTGTTTCTTTCAACAACAAAAATTATTAGTAAGTTTTCAAGAGTGAATTACCTATATAGTAAAGATATGACAAAAAGTATTAATTTTACCTAAATAACAAATTTAGATAGTAAAACTCACCGTTTCACTTAGATAGTAAATATGATTTTTACTAAAATGTCCTTTTATTCATTCATTTAATTTATAAGTATGTAAAGCTTACAATATTTTTTAAAAATTTTGTAAGGCTTACAAAATTCATGATAATTCAATTTTTTATAATTATTTTTATATTTATATTTATGGCTTTGATACCAATTATTGATTATTCTTAACTGGAACTGATGCATAACATACAGAAGTCATGTGAATGTACAAGTTACATACACATTTATTTACCATGTGCATTCATATTTTGTATGTAACCTGTACATTTACCATGACTTCCATAAGCTGTTCAAAACAGCAATAACATATAAAAAATACAATGCATTTCATGTGAATGTACAGGTTACATACAAACAATACAATGTATTTCATGTGAATGTACAGGTTACATACAAAATAGATTTGTATGTAACCTGTACATTCATATGAATTTCATAAGCTGTTCAAAACAGCAATAATGGCGGTCATCTTGATTCATAAACAGCAATCATGGCGGTCATCTTGATTCATAAATAGCAATAATGACTTTCATAACTGTACATTCACATGACTTTGATTCATCTTGTAATTTTATACCAGTTCTTCGTTGTAACAATGACGATCCTTTGATTTTTCGTTGCAACAATGGCAGTCATCTCTCTCATTTTGTAATTTTATACCGCTCATCTCTCTCTCAGCATCCTCTGTTCCTTGTTCTTTGTTGCAACAAGGAAGAACAGTTCATCTTGTCCTTTGATTTATCTTGTAATTTTATACCAGTTCATTTCTCTCTCAGCATCCTCTGTTTCTTGTTCTTCGTTGTAACAATGGCGGTGGTGATGGGTTTGGGGGTCAAACGTGTTATTTGTATCTTGCTAAAATATAGTTGTTTTGCTATATTAAGCAAAAAGTCAATTTTCATTGTATATGTATCATTTCAAGAAATTAAATCAGTTTTCGGCAGTTAAGAAATAATCTATGATATATTAGACAGTTAATGGATAACAAATGGGAACATTTTTATTAATTAAGCTGGATAGAATTTGAGAAGTTTCTGATCAAATCATCAATTAGCCCAACTGTCATAACTGCTCAGAGCAAATTTCCTTTCAAAAGAACTCCCAAAAAAGAGCAGTTCTTGTTTATATACCGGTGAATGGCACTAACAATCTTGTACATTCGGCCATAAGAGCAAATGAATTCTGTGACTGGGCCACATAAATCCTCTAACTTTTTTTTTTAATAACACATTAATCCTAATTTAACCATCGATTAAAAAATATAATAACTATAAGGGTAAAATTGGAAAATTAATTTTTTTTTTAAATGTGGATATTTATTTCAGTCCCTTTTTTTTTTTTTTTTTATAAATTTATCTAAATAAAGTAAATTAAAATTTGAACTATGCTTTTATGGCCTAGAATTCAGAATTCTATATATATTTTTTAACTGAAGTAATTTCATTGATTAAATAAAATAGAATACAGAATGCTCCATTCTTTAATAAAAAGAAGCACTTTAGTTTTTTTTTTTTTTTATAATCAATTTAGTCTTCTTATTTTTTTTAATGAAAAGTTACTGTTCAAAATTAACTATTCTGTTAAAAGCAAAAGTTAAATATAACGTGCAGTGCATGTGCTTCTTAAATAAAGGATTATTTTTGCCATTTAAGTGAAAAACTCTTCCACTATATAATCAATACCAAATCCCACCATTGTTTCCTCTTTTTTGGAGTTTCAATGCTATCTAATTGTAATTATTATTATTTTTTAATAAATTTTCAGATTTGAGTTTGGAATATATATTCGGTTAAATTCATGGAAAATACAGTGAGAGAGAAACTGGGTTTGGGATTAATTGTTTTTTTCCTTCTAAAAAATTAGGTTTTGAATGGGTCATGAGTAGGTATTAAATTAGATGGGTAAGGGATTTGCATTAGTTACGTATTATAATATGGGTAAAGGAATTGCTTGATTTTGTTGGCTACTTTTCGATAAAATCATTTCATAGAATTTTCTTGAGTTTGGGAATGGACAGGTAGGGGTGTCAAACGGGCCGGCACGGCCCGTTAAACCTTTGGCCCGTTGGCCCATCGGGCCGGCACGGCACGGCCCACCAAAAATTCGGCACGGCACGGCACGACCCGTTAGCCAAAATGAGTAGCACGGCACGGCCCATGGCCCTCGACCCTTAAAGGGCTTGAAGGGCCATGGGCCGGGCCGGCACGGCACGGCACGCAAAATTTTACTATTTTAAAAATTAATTTTAAAAAATATATATAAAAAAATGGAATAAAGGGCTCACGGGCCGTGCCGGCCCATTAAGACAGCCTAACGGGCCGGGCACGGCACGGCACGTTAAGGCCCACGGGCCAAGCACTGAGGCACGGCACGGCCCATATACGGGCCAAGGGCCGGCACGGCACGCTAATTTGACGGGCCGGGCCGTGCCGGGCCGGGCCGGCCCGTCCTTTTTGACACCTCTATGGACAGGTTCAAGTTTAATGGCTAGGTTAATTATGGGTGATAATTGTGTAATATTAATTATATTTATGTCATATTATTTGTGTTAGTATTGAGTTTGTTTCGTGTTATTTGTGCTAAAATTTTGTATTAATTGACACATGAAAAAATTTACTCAATTTTTTTTCGTATTGTTTATTTATAAATAATAAATTTTTTAAAAATATAAAAAAATTATTAATTAATTAAAAAATTCATATTATATATATTATTGTGTCAAAAATTATCAATACTAACAATAGAGCTACAGAGGCGTCGGGAGGAAATAAAGGAAGATGGCAATTAGGAAATTTTTTAATTAAATGTTTTTTTTTTCCCTTACTAACGCTATGTATTTTCGCTCAGTTTTATGCCCATATTAATTATATATTAATATATAATAAAATAATTTAAAAAAATTAAATTATTTTTTTATTTTTTTAAATAATTTTATATATATTATAATTTAATCAATATGTATATAAAAAAAAAATACAAATTTATACATTTTTGCAACTTTTAATGCCAAAATAGCCTTCAATTGTTTTTTGCACTTGTCACCTGTGATACTTGTGATGATTGGATGGAAAAATTAACAGAAAGTTTAAAAAAGGATTTATATTGCGTAAAAAATAAGTAAATGATTAGAGTATTTTATTTTATATATATATATATATATATATATATATATTTTTTTTTTTTTTTTGAGATAGAATGGGAAGATATAATTTATTAAATAAATTTTTATATAATAAATTATTAAAGATTAAGACGTTAAAAAATAATTTTATTTATTATATATTAAATAATATTATAGTTTAATTTGTTGATCCTATTTTAGCCTAATATTTAATGGCAATATAAAGAAAAACAAGGCACTTTCTAGGCAACATGTCCTAGAAAATCTACAAGAACTTCATAGTCTAGATTGAAAATTAATATGATTATAGTGTAAAAAAGCTATGATTTTTTTTGTCAGTATAGAAATCCAAATTCTATATATCAACACCCAAAAACAATTTCCAGATTTCTTCTTGTAATCTTACAAAGAATATCTTTCATTTTCTCTAGATCCAAACACTACTTCTCTTCTCTCTCAATTTATATATATTTTTTTCTCACTCTCATTTTTGTAATTAACCTACAATATTCAAGAGATTTCTTTCAGCTTCTCAATAGTCAAACACTTCTCCTTTTTTATTATTAAACCTCTTTTCAAAGTGGTTGATTCGTATACAAAATATAGAGCGATTAAAAATTTTATACTCATTTTCCGACGAAGTACTCTCTATTAGAACTTTATGATTATTTTTCATTTTAGAAAGAAGAAAAATGAATAAATGGGATACAAATGAGCTGGGCTGGGCTGGGCCGGCCCGTTTCGTTTCATTATTGTCCCATGTCAAGTCTGTTCCAAATTTAAATGCTACGTTCCATTAGACATCTCTACTTTTAACTTGTACGTCGGTTGGAGTCTTGGTATAGGAAGAGGGGGTAGGTCAAGGTGGGTTACTGGGTGGTGTTAGACTGAAAGTGAAATTTTATTCAAATTGTTGTCCTTTAAGTAATTTCAACCTTATAAATAAATGGATTCTAACTTGAAAGAAATATAGTAGCACTCATCCTTTTTTCTTTTTTCTCTTTTCCATCAAAATTCATGGTGTATTTCATTAAGGCAATCAAGTTATAAGGTAAGATTAAAAGAATAAGTTGCACACTAAATAACTATACAAATGAACATAACGTTCAAATAAAAAGAAAATCCATAACTAAGTAGTTAAATGGATAGGCCTGGAAGGATTTTAAACTTGATGAACATTACAATTATTATGTAATTTGTTCACTCATCTATTTTAAATCACATATTTGATTTACTTCCAAGTATTGTTGGATATATAAAAAAAAAATTACAAGTGAACTTAGCAACTCCATCATATATCCAAAATTTCCAACAGAAAAAAATAAAATAAAAAAAAGAGAGGTCATGGAGATTATCATCCACTTATGTTTTTGCAGAGTTCTTTACTATATTACCACAGGGAGCAACTTGCCAAAAAGCTTTTGGATTACCCTATTTAAAGATAATATATATTAAGTTATAATATGCATCGAGATATATAAATTATTATTTAAATATTAAATTAATAATATAATATAATAAAATAATTATGTAATTTATTATTAATAGAATGTTGCGCATTAAAAGTTCAATAATTATTTAATTGAATGCTAGATGTCTCATAATTTTTTTAAAAAATGTCACATTAGTACCGTTATTATGTATAAATGAGCATTTTAATCTTATAATTTTTAAGTTAAACAACTATAATCCATTTATTTATGAAAGTGAGATACTATATAAGTTATCAACTTTAATACTTTTGTTAGATTAAAAGCCCTCGTTTTAATAAGTTAAATAACTAAAATTGTTTATTTTTTATAATAACATGACTTGTAGTGTCTAACTCATAAATTATTGAACTATTGTGCTCATTTTTAAAAATTATGAGACTTATAATGCCTAAAATAATAATTATAAAATTAATATGCTCATTTGATAAAAATTATGAGATTTTTAAGACTTTTTTTATTAATAAAAAATTAATTAAATTATATCATATAAATTAATATATGTATTAAATTATAATAAAAAATATTTATATTTTTTCCCATGTTTTTCTCAAGTGAGAATACAATTGAGATATCTAATCCTTTTGACAAGACATCTAAGAGATTGAATATTACGAGGATCCACGTATTGGTAACAAGGACCAACATAATTGTTTTGAGATTATTTTAGAAGAAAAACTCTATTTTTCACAAATAAATTATCAATAATCTATCATAATATTATTAAAAATATATAATTTTATTTAATAAAAATTTATTACGTTAATTATATTTGTAATTTAATTGTAATATATAAAATTCTATTTTTTAAAAAGTTTTATAAATTTTACTTTTAATAATAAGGTAAAAACAAAGTCAATGAAAAACATTATAACAAAGGTACAGCGGTAAAAAAAAATAAAAATTATCATTATTAATAAAATATAAATAATAAAATTGTTTTGCATTATTATATCTTAGTAGTTAATTAAAAAAAAAATTGCTAGAAAAATTAATTTAAAACAATAAAGAATATAATATAATTAGTGGTGTATTCATAATGTTTGTATTTGAGAGTTTATTTAAATCTCAATATAAAATAGGTCATACAATTTTTTTTAAATTATATTAAAGGGGTATAAACCATTTGGAAAAGGAAAACGATGAATGCAATTACTCTCCCTGTATTATTAAAACATGAATTCTATCCTGATCTTTATCTTCAATCAAAAAAATCCCCAGCAGAATTTGCCCCACTAGAAATAATCGACAACAATTGTTTTAATAATGAATTTATTCCTGAAAATTTCATCCATTTTCATGGATAAAATTCCAAACAAAAGATGTAGAAAAAATCAAAACAGTATTTTAATGTTACAAAATAATAACATTTCTACAATTATTTTAATATTTTTAATTTTAGACTGGCCTTGTAATAACACAATAACATCCAAGCCTTCTTTGTAAGACCCACAAATTTAACATTTTAAATTTAATCTCAAATATTTTATTTTAAAATTTTTAATTTTATATCTAATTATAATTAGTACACAATTAATGTCATTCACGTAGTCATCCAGCACAGCCGCGTAGGTGAACATCACGTGGGACTAAGCCTAGCCAATCATAAGACTCCAGGGAGGATGCAACGCCGTCAGTCGAACTCACCACCATTATGATTAGGTTTCCGTTTGAGACAAGAACAGGCAGAAATTTGTAGAGTGATCAGAGTTTTTTTTTTTTTGTCCTCCTCCTTCAGTCCTGGTTCCAAATATTGTGGGCCAATTGTCCCACTGACATTTTGCCAGTATTTAAATTCTAGAAAATATTACTAAAATCATAAATTTATAATTTATAATAATAAAATTAATATTTTTATTTTTATTTTTAATTTAAAAATATATAAATTAATATTAAAATGTATTATTTTTATTATTATATATTTTAAAAGTATTTATTTTATAATTTTTTTTTCTAAATTATTGTGTTCTATATATACCAAATTTTCTTAAACATTTATATGTACCAAATTTTCTTAAACACAAATAAAATAAGGTTGTAGTTTATAATAAATCACAAATGAGTGTGGTAGATTTTTTACCAATGAAAAAAGATAATTGATATTTTCGATATGAAAATAAATTAAAATTTTACCTCACAATTTTATATTTTAATCTTTTTAAAAATAAAAAAATTATTTTAACATTAATATTTTTCTCTTGAAATAATTTTACAAGATAAATTCACATGCAAAATAACTAAATTCTCATTAAGAGAAAGCGTTACAAATTCTAAAATGGAGACGAGATTGGAGATAATTTTTCAAATTAAGAATACAAAATTTATATTTATTTTTGTATTTATATCAATTATATTATAATATATGATACTTTTTTTAAAAAATAGAAAAGTAGTTTAATTTTTAAATAATTTTACTACATATCATATTATAATTAATATACTAATTTTATATGTATCAAGTTGTAATATACATCAAATGATATATCAGTTATTAATTAAATATAAAATTAAAAATATGAGGTGAAAAATAATTATGAATTTTTTTATTAATAACTATATTATATAAATTATAACATGCATAAAATTAAAATAAATAATAAATTATTTTAATTAATATAAATATAAAAATATGTGAAAATATACGCTACGATAGCATTCCTCAATTCTCAATAGTCATTTTCTTGGAGCTGGTGGGGTGATAATTAGATATAAAAAGCTGGGTCATCGGGATAGAAATTCGAACGGCTCGATTTGAGTAACTAGCTTAGTTATCGTACACCGCCTAGTTATTGATATCTCTATACTTGGCCACGTGTGCACCTAACACAGAGAATCTCGCTTTTCATTTCACATCACGGTACGGAGAGTCGGAGACAATAAACCTTTATTTTTTTTTATCTCTCTCTCTTATTTTCCTTAATACTGTCACACCTGATTCATAAACGCCGTCTTGTAGTTTGCCCTCCTTCTCATTGAACTTCGAGAGCCGTCACCAACTGATCACTATGTGTGCATAGAACGGTCAAAATGTTCTCATTAAGCATTTGAGATTTCCGAGCCTCGGATCGACCGCCTACTGGCTTAAATCGACGTCACTGACGACCTAGGGTTCCGGCGAGTGTGTCGCCTGTGTTAAAATGGCTTCTGAAAATGTGAAGCCAAACGAATCTGCTGTCTCCACCATTGTCAATTTGGCCGAGGAAGCTAAGCTGTCTAGAGCTAGAGAAGGCGTCGTGAAAGCTCCTAGCTATGCTGTTCTCAGTATTTGCAAGTCTCTAGTTGCAGGTGGAGTCGCTGGAGGAGTGTGAGTGTTCATTTCTCGAATACTTTTTGCCTCTTTTTTTATCGATCAATTAATTAAATTTATGAGTCAAGGCTTTGTTTTGTGATCTTTTTTAATTTCTGATTTTATTGAGTTATTGGTCGTGGCCAATTTTTGTTTTGTGTATAAGAATTGATGTGGGATAAAACGGAGCATTGAAATAAAAAAAATAAAAAAGAGAGAGGCTATTTTGAGTCTGTTAACTGTTAAATTTAAGTGGTCTTAAAAATGAGAAGTCCGATTGAAGAAAACCTAGGAATATGGTGACTGCGTTTTTTTATAAATATTTAATAATAAATTTTTTTTGTTTTGTGCATAAGAAATGATGTGGGATAAAACAGAGCAGTGAAATTTAAAATAAAAAAAAAATGCTATGTTTGAGTGTGTTAACTGTTAAATTTAAGTGGTCTCAAAATGAGAAATCCGATTGAAGAAAATCTTTGAATATGGTGATTACGTTATTTTATAAATATTTAATAAAATATTTACTTATCGAGCTCATAACTGTTCGGCATTCACTTTGGAGTTCTAGCTAAGATTTGATATTCCATGTATCTTGTGAAAGTATGAAATTGTAGGATTAAAGTGATAAACCTTTTATCTTTGTCATTTAATTCACTATGGAGGAAAGTAGTATTTGTTTTTTTATTTTTAACTTGAGCTCTGCTTTTATTATTTACAAATGGAGAGATTTTTTTCCTTCCTTTTTTGATCATTGAAAAAAGGAGAGCTCTTGCCAGGGTGGGATCAATACCATTGCGAGATAACAGTGAATAGAATTGGTCCAGTTCGTATAAAGTAGTCATACTACGTGTGTGAAATGAATGAAGATTAAGTCTCGGGATCAATTAGGTATTTTCTGAGCAACTAATCAGTGTGTTTGATTCTCATAAATTAATTGATTTTTAATCTTGATGCGATTAAATATTAACAGCATAACTTTATTTATATCGTGTTTGGGTGTCTTCTGAAATGTTGAATGGGTGTTTACAAGTTATGTCTTTACTCTTAGCTCGTTTGGAGGGCCTTGAATTTACAAATGTTAATTTAATATATGTTTAATGTTCGCTTTGTTGCAAACATCAGATTGTATTATTTACTTCAATTGCTTCCCTGTTGATTATGTCTTCTATTAGTTTACTTTTTGACCATTTTCAGTTATGTTCATGCAGGTCACGCACAGCTGTTGCTCCTTTGGAACGGTTGAAAATATTATTACAGGTTTCTTTACAGATTATTTTATCGTCTTGCATGATTAGCTGAACTGTGATACTTCTTTGAGCATCCACTAAGATGCATAAATGCATGCATAGCGAGTATCAAAAAGCACTGTCAGTCTCACAATCTCATCCTGCTTACTGCATTCCAGGTCCAAAATCCCCATAATATAAAATATAATGGCACAATTCAAGGGTTGAAATATATCTGGAGAACTGAGGGTTTCCGCGGCTTATTTAAAGGAAATGGCACTAATTGTGCTCGTATTGTCCCAAACTCTGCTGTGAAGTTCTTCAGCTATGAACAAGCTTCTAAGTATGTCTCCTCAACGCTAATGTTTTTGATTTAATAAATTAGGTTAACAACAAATATTTGATTGAAAAATGGGTATGAGATGACCATTTCCAGTGACTGAAGTTGCTGAGGTGTGAAAATGTTTCTCTCAACATTATTACGACTTTTGTTTTAGTATGTATTTATGTTATTATTGGCAACTGAAAATTTAAATATTCTTTGTAAAGCTGTATTCACATTGGTTCATCATAACAGGGGAATGATTCGTTCTTCAGTGCTACTACTATCTGATGCGTTTGAGAACCTAATTTTGTTAGTGATAACCTGAAGTGAAATAAATATCCACCTATTTCATCCATACGGATAAACCTGTCTTATTCTCCATTCCTTTTGGTGTTAGGACAACAGTCTATGTGCCATCTCTTTCATAGTTTTAGGATTTGGTAAAGATTTTGAAGTCACTAGTCATCATCTCTGCCCATCTATGTCGTGATATAGCTCTATGTGTAATTCTGTAAATTTATGATGGCTTACAAAAGCAGTCTCTTTTTTTATTTCCTCTTCCCTTTTTCTTATTATGTTTCCCTTTCTTTATACAGGGGAATACTTTATCTATGTCAACAACAAACTGGAAATGGTATGTCCAGCTTTACTTCCATTTGCTCCCTCTCTTTTGGTCAAACCATTTGCTTTCTTGACGTGTTATTTTTTCCCTTAATAAACAGTGAAAACTGTTTGAGAAATTTTGTTTTTATGTTAATTTTGGCCTTTTATGGGCTCATTAAGTGTTTGACACAAGAAGATTAGGTATTTTATGACTTTTTCCATGGTGTTGGTTCTACAGTCCATCGGTTCCGTCCTCTATTATCGTAGCATAATCTTGGAGTTTGGATGTTTCTTACAACTGGATCCTATATATTATTTGGGTCTGTCACCAATTACTAACATGGAATTCTGAATCCCTTCTTCTCTATGAAATGGTAGAGAAGAGGTGAACAAATAAGCTTAAATTCCCTTAAAGTGGTCATGCATTCATGTATATTTGTGTGCTTAGATCTGTTTGAGAACAGGTGGCACCTGCTTTGATTAATGATGGCAGATAGTTTCATGCATTTACTTAATATTGTTGATAACATTCTATCAAAAAATATATATATATTGTTGATAATATTTATTTAAGTCTTTTTTCCTAAAAAAGTTGAGTAATGATGGATCTGATCTATAATGTATTTTCTGCAGAGGATGCTCAACTCACTCCCGTTCTACGTCTTGGAGCTGGAGCATGTGCTGGAATTATTGCCATGTCTGCCACGTATCCAATGGATTTGGTACGAGGGAGGCTAACTGTGCAGGTACTTTCTATCACTCTATGGTCCCCTCAATTTCTTGTTTCAAACAGAGATTTTCAAGAAAAATATGGAGTTTGTCTGCAGACGGCAGACCCAGTTTTGAATACTGATGCTACTTGAAAGCTATACTTCTTTTTCAAGTGCCACAGTGTAATATTGCAATTATATTACTGTCTTTTTCATTGATATTTTCTGTTAGATTTTTGTATGACAAGAATGGTCCCCTGAATTCTTTATTTACCTTTCCATTCTGCAGACAGCAAAGTCTCCATATCATTACAGGGGAATGTTTCATGCTCTATCAACTGTTTTGAGGGAAGAAGGCCCAAGAGCTTTATACAAGGGTTGGCTTCCTTCTGTTATTGGAGTTGTAAGAACTTTTTTCTGTACTTCTTTTACAAATACAATGTTTTGATCCCAAAGGACAGAAGTAGGAGAAAAAATGAAAGATGTGCTAGTCCGAAAGTTATATCATCAGCATGTGTGTGAAACTTGGGTTGTATTATAATGTTTATACCTATAAGTGCTTAAGATTATCCTCTATAGTAACATATGAAGTTTAGGTCCTAAATAGCGTATAGAGTATGTATATAACTAAATTGGTCTCCAAAATGGCATATTAGTAGTACACATAGTATATGTACTTACTCTACATAATTTATAGAGTGTACCTAAACTAAATAATAACTAATATGTTTATTTGGGCCAATTCAATTATGTACAAGCTAAAATTTTATTATGAGGCTATAAGTTGTAACTCATGCATTAACCTCTTGCCCAAGGGCCAAGGAGAAATACAGATTAACATTAAAAATGTCTGACACTCTTTGGCACATGTATGACATTAAGATAGTTAAATATTTTCCTTTTTATGCGGGGGTATTTGGAGTGAGATCTTTATATTTGTTGTATGACTGTATCCTTTGAAACTTTGGCAAGAAGTTACAGCCCTTTAGAGTCAACCTGTGAACTAGGCTGCTTTAGGCTTTTGCCCTAAACGCAATAATGTTTCCTGCAGAAAGAACTCCTTTTACTTAGTAGTTTATTCTCATTTAATAAATGTTTCCATGTTTTTCCTAACCTTTGTAGCATTCAGAACTTTTGCAGAGCTAAATTTGTTTGTTTAAACTCCTGCTTGATTTCTTTCTAACTGCCTGCAAAATAATCAGATAATCTTATTGAAGATTTTTTGTTGGATACTTGATGTGTAACCTTGGGAAGGTTTTCAAACTCTTTTCTGGGAGCCGTGAACTCATGCTCTCATTTGGTGGTGGCAGATTCCATATGTTGGTCTCAACTTCGCTGTGTATGAATCTCTCAAAGAGTGGATAGTCAAAACTAAACCATTAGGGATTGCCAGTGATTCCAATGAGTTGAGCGTGATAACACGGCTTGCTTGTGGTGCTGCTGCTGGAACTGTAGGGCAAACTGTTGCTTACCCACTTGATGTTATTCGCCGAAGAATGCAGATGGTCGGTTGGAATAATGCTGCATCTGTTGTCACTGGAGATGGTAAGGGCAAAGGTGGACTTGAATATACTGGCATGATTGATGCCTTCAGAAAAACTGTTCGTCACGAAGGCTTTGGGGCATTGTACAAGGGTTTGGTTCCCAATTCTGTTAAGGTTAGTTCTGCTCTTCCTCTTTATTATCATTATATTATATAATATAACATTGTATATAGCTTTTTGTAAGGTTGTAGGTTTGACCAAAGTGCTTTAAACTATGTGTTTGTTAATTACATGGAAAATGGATTTTGTAATGAGTCATCAATCAAGTGATTAAGGTGACAAATGTGATGATCCGCAATGCCCTTATTTTCTTAAAATGAGCTGAACAAACGAGATGACATTCGCTTGTATAATATTTTATGGGCATCTTTACCAGAAATGATGACATTGCTTGTTTTTGCTTCTATATATCAGGTAGTCCCGTCCATTGCAATTGCATTTGTAAGCTATGAGATGGTGAAAGACATTCTAGGAGTTGAAATCAGAATATCAGACTGAAAAGGGCAAACTCCATGATAAGTTCACAAAAGCAAGCTACATTTGTGGGCAACAAGACAGAGAGATGGTAAACTAGGGTTAATTCTTCCTTTTTTTTCTTTCTTTATTTTAGAATTTCGAATTTGCCTCTGTAATTGTTTGCTGTTCCTTGTGAACAAGTAGCTTTCACTTTTCAGTACCTCATTGATATACTGTGGCAATAAGTGTTCTGACTTGGGAAAATATGCATTCGCATGCTAAATACTATCCATAAGAGTTTAGCGTTGCATTTTTTTTTTGGCAGTGAAAATGTTCCTTATTGAGTTCTCTCTCCCTCCCCCTCTTTTCTCCTCCTCCTCTATCTCTCTCCCTCTCAAAATTAACCTGTCGCATCATGTGAAGCTAGTTTGCGATGAAAAAAAACACATTATGGAAAAGAGATTTGTATCAGACTGCCAGTTATTCTGCGTAAAGTGGCAATGGAAGTTATTAATTGATGGAAAGAGCTGAAGTTGAAGTCATACAATCCTGCAAGAAGGTTTCCATCTTTGTACCCTAGTAAACACTGATGAAGAACAAAAGAATTTTTATTATATATATGTTTCTTCATAGCACATGTGACCTACATAATTTTTTTGTTGCTATAAATTGGAAAAACTGGGTTATTAATATTATTGATGGAGAGCTTTTATCTGCAATTATCCTGAGTTATCAAGTAGACCTTGAATCAAATTGAATAGTCTCTATAAACCTTTCTTCATTCTTCATTCTTTGGTGGACGAAAATTTTCCATCACATTTTTCTTCCATGCCTGACCCATTTCAAAATACAGTCAAGCTTTGGATATTAAATACAATTCAGAGCTCTCTCTACAACATATAATATGTAGTCATAAAATGTATCCGAAAAAAGAAGAAGAAAGTATTATATATTTTAAGGATAAGCCAATAACCTGCAATCTCTTACGGTTGGTTGAATCTTCTGTGTTCTTCTTCCTATCCGTTTGACATTATTTTTCTCTCTTCTTGACCTTTTGTTTAATTTTCTAATACTGGGTTTATCTTGATGATCTTCAACCACACTTGAGCTATCTTGGTTTTTTGACGAAGGAATTATAGAAAATAACACTATCAGGAAATTAAGCTCAACCAGATAAGATGTTTCTGAAGGGTTGCCATATTGCACATTCTGGTTCTCTTCTCCACTTTCATGTGCCTGTTTTATTATTTGAATATTCTCTTTAGCTGTTTCTGACATTGTTGAAATTAAGGTCTCATACAAATCTGCAGTTTGAAAAACATGGTATGTTCAATTGTTCATAAATTTATGGTTAATTGAGAAGAAAAAGAATTGAATGGCATTTATCAAATTATATAAAAAGAAACAGAAATTTCCAATTCAATATTAGTAAAAGAATATGACAAGGAGAAATTAAATTTACATAGAAATTAGTGATTGTGCTATTGTAATAAAGGGTTCTCTTTCTATCAGTTTCAATTTGGGTGATGTTTGATAATATAAAGGGCCTTCTTACATTAATTTTGATCCAAAAGGAATGTAAACAAGATAAGAAGAAAGAAAAAGGCAAAGACTGGATCGTCGTAAATGAAAATTTGTCCTCTACATTATTAATATTAGGAAGACAGCAACCTGAGTACATGTCGGTAAAACCTAACTTATTGTCTAAATTAGTCGAGTTTCCTAATTAAGTTTTATCGTTTATTATAATTAGTTAATTAAGCATCTTATAATATATATTCATTGTTTTACTACGTAAATAAACTATATTTTTCTATTAAGGGGTGGAAGAAGATATAAATTAAATAATTAAATTGTTTATACACTAAAAAATAAAAGATAGTGAATAGAAACGGATATAAAATCAAATATATTTTTTTTACCCTTGCTGCCAAACCACTATCAATTATTATTATTATTATTATTATTTCAATTTTTAAATGAAAGACTCACCTTTTTTTAAAGGAGTTTTAAAATCTTATTCTTTTTATTAATAAGAGAAAACACCCTCATATATACTCGGGTGTAATTTGAACTTAAATTTTTGATGAAAGAATTTAAAATCTTATTATATAAACCACAAGTAATTTCGGAATGATTAAATAAAAGACTGTCACTTGTTCCAGTGTAGAATGTAATTTGATATTAGAATGCGACAAGTTGGAATGTCTCATTTGCTTAAATGGATCTAACCGAAACATAAAAATATTAAATAATAAAATATATAAGGCATGGAATGATATTATACATTTTTTTTTTTAGTTGGAATTTGGTGACTTACAAATGATATGAAGCTCACGACGATATAAAACTGAACAATTTTTTTACATTACTGATCTTCAGTTATGTAACAATTTCTACGATGTGTTCTATGCAGGACTGAAAGGATTAATTGTATTATAATTTGGTGTGCGTAAAAAATTTGATAATTTGATTAATATGGTCAATTCAATTTGATCTGTTACTTTTTGAACGATTTCGATTCGATAATTGAATTGGATCGGATTAAATAGAATTGAAAATTTTTCAATCCGTTAAGTTCGAATTAAATAGTGAATTTCATTATATATCATTCGATTTCATCTAATCCGACAAAAAAAAATTAAATATACTTACATATGTACATATCCTCATTGTCATTATTAATTTTATTATACACTATATCATACTTTAACAATATCAATAAAATCCTAAAATACTAAATAATAAGCTTCTTTATCTCAACACCCACAGCTCTTTAAATTTTTCTGTCGGTTTTATTAGTATTTTAATATTATTATTTGATATTTTTTGAATTTATTTTTTAAATATATTTATAATTTATGAAAATTTAAGTTTTTAATTTAAATTTTTTTAAAAAGAAGTCAAATAATTTTATTAATTAAATTGATCGTTAGTTAAATTTAAATAGATTATGAATTTAATCAGATAAAAATTAAAATAAGATTGGATCGAACGCAGATTTTGAATGACATATGAGCAAATGTGAATTTTGAATGTGATGAAATCAGATTCAAATTAAGATGCATCTGATCAAAATATTATATATGAATAAAATCAATAATAGGTTTAACTATTTAGTTTTAATTAATAAGTTAGTAGAGAATTTAAAACAATAAAATTGATTTACGATATACCAGCAAACACCTCCACGAAATTTGAAAAGAAGCAAAATATGTTTATTTGAAAATATTTCTTTATATATCATATTTTTTATTCTAATTATATTTTTAAAAATTGATAAAAACTTAACACAAAATTCACAATTATATATATATATATATATATATTAAAATATATTTGTTATAAACTAAAAATAAAGTCAAATTTTACGTGCTGGCGACCCACCAAAATTTTGACAACCTTCACTAGTGACCCACAAAATGTAACATATTACATCTATCTATATTTTTATATATAATTTGTTATATATATTTGTTATATTCTTATATATATATATATATATGTATGTAGTATGTTATATTTATTTCTACAAGTTGGTCGATTCAGTTTCACTCTACAAATTATTTATCCAATTCTATATTTATTTATAACATGTTACATTTATCTCTACATTTTGATATAATATGTTACATTTATTTCTAGTTAGGTTAGCGAAACTCTAGTGAAGATTTAACAATTCTACTTTTATATGTAACATTTTACATTCACTTTTAATGATATTGCTTTATAGTAGATGAAACTTTGACAAGGTTGCTAACAATGCTTTTCAAAATTTAGTAAGATTGTTAAAGGTGTGATGAAATATTATAATAATTAAAGTTATAAAATAATAGTGTTTTGACCTATTTATTAAATTGTTCGATATAAAATTATAAATTTTAAGAATAATTATTGTTAGTTAAATTTTTTTATCAATTTATTAAAAATAATGTTATTTAAATCAAAATTTGTTGTTTTTTTGTGCACCACGTTATAATTAAAAATTGATCTTTGTTGGTTTGCGCACCACATTGTTCCAGATCTTTTGATAAAATTATTGATACTAAAGAAAATGCGTATGAATTGAAGAGAGAAAAAAATTACCATATATATTTTAAGGATTTAGATAGTGTGTTTTGTGATTCCTTAACAAAAGAACATATTAAAAAAATAAAATAAAATAAAATAAAAAATATATAATTTTATTTTATTTTTGTTTTTCATAAATTTTTTTAGATCACTTATAACAAAAATAACTTTTAACAAAATCAAACGACCCTCGATTTAATTCCAATTCTTTATTCTTATTTTTAAATGAACAATAATGTTATGGTATGGTGGTTAATAGTTATAAAATGCTCTTGTTTTGGTGGTCATGTGTTTGATAAATGGTCACATTTCATTTAATGCATAACTTTATAATTTTTTTTTTTTGGTGTGTGCGAAAGAAACATGATATTTATGCTCTACTTAATAAATAGAGCCGTTATAAGATCATAGCCGCCTTTCATTCTTAATTTTCACCCCCAATATTTTGTCATGTATTTATGTATCAAAATTATTTTAAAAATTAAAAAATATGATCCATTTTTTTATTTTATATATAAATAATATTAATACAAAATATGACATAAAAAAATAAAATATAAAAGTACTTGCAAGTTGATGTATAATTAGCATTTCATTTTAGAAAAAATCTTGATCCATTTCAGCCCTTGAAATCAAGCAAGCAGTTAAAGATATCCACAAAGTCAAAGGCATTAATTTGAACCATTCGCTATTAAAGAAATCTTCTATGACCGACTTAAATTGACAATAGGTCGTCGTCTATGCAAAACTACAAAGTAAAGCCTGTTTATACAACTGGCAATACCAAAACTAACTAGGCCTAAATAACCTCCCAAATTTCAAAGGCCTCTTGTGCTTCCCGATATTTCAGTTTTACCGGACTTTTCATTTTCATTTTCCGTTTTAGTTTCTTTTTAATTACTTTCTTCTCTCTACCTTATGGCATTCAGTCCAACACTACTTTCTTGAATTCCGATGATACTACCTCCCTCGTTCTCTCTCTTCTTTCTTGTTCTCTTTTAAGCCGTTGATCTCGCCGGATCTTGATGGCGCCGATAAGGAAAGAAGTGGGAGGAGGGATGAAGACTCATATGCTGGAAATCAACTTGATCTCCGCTCAAGGCCTCAAAATTACCACTGGCAAGAAACTCCAACACAAGACTTACGCTGTCGTCTCAATCGAATCCACTACCAAACTCCGTACCGCCATCGACCATCTCGGAGGCGAAAACCCTACCTGGAATGATAGCTTCCTTTTCCAAGTCACCGACGATTTCCTCTCCTCTGAAACCTCCGGAATATCTGTCGAGATCTACGTCGTTGGTTACATCCGCGATACGTTAATTGGTACCGTACGATTTCTAATCGGAAATTGTGTCAATCTCCATTCCGGAACTCCTTCCTGCACCGCCATTCAAGTCCGACGACCTTCCGGAAGATTCCATGGAATCTTGAACATCGCAGCTAAAGTGATGGACGACTCAGATTTCTCAAATATCGGTAACGTAACGGCGATTGCATACCGTGATTTGATGATGGGAGAGAGTATTCGCCGCAAACGTCTTAAGGATCGGAAAGAAGGTTCAGGAAATTGCTCGCCCGAGTCACAAGGGAAGTCGGCTTCAGGATCGCTATGTTCTGACGGAGGCGATTCGACTTCATCGTCGGCCTCGAGTACGCCGTCGGCTCTGAAGGAATGGAATGGGGTTAGAAATTTGGCGGGAACAAATGGTTCGAAGTTGACGTGTCGTATTCCGGGTTTTTTATGCTGCTTGATGGTGCAGAGGAAGTCTTTTAATCCACTTTCGTCGAATCGGAATCTTTATGGATTCGGTGGGTCCCCTGATAAAGAGAGATAAAATAGAAAAGAATAAAAGTAAAAATGTTACAGGGGTAGAAAGGACAATGCTAGAGTTCGTTTTCTGAGATTTTGATGAACGGTGGAGATTACTTGTATAGTCCAGACACCTTCGGGTGTTGCTGATTCATTCGTTGGGTTGAAATGGGCGTAGTTTGATTTTGATAGAGAGGTCAGCAGGTTATAATAATAACATAGGCAGTAGTAAAGTGGTAAAGTTGTAAATTGAGTAATGGGTATGGACATTGCAGTCACACATGGTTAGAAGTCTAGTCTCTCAGCTAACTACTTGGTATTCTTCTTGTATTTTGATCTCATTTGCTCACTGTAAGTTTGTACAACTGTACATGTAATGGTAAACAGATATTTCTTACTTGAATTGATTTTTTTTTTAATTAAATATTATTTTGGTAATTAACCCAAACCTAATAATAAATTTTAATCTCAATCTCTTTTTCATATAAAATTATCTCTAATTTTTTAAAATTTTACACTTTTAGTTCAATTTCATGCAAATTGAACTTAAAATAAAATTGAACTAAAAATGTGTCACAATTTAAAACATACATTAATTTATATATACAATTTAATTATATCCAATAGTTTCATGATCTTACATCACCAATCTTAAAATTATGTCATAATCTCACATAATAATTTTGCATTAAATTAATAACTAATATATTACTTAATATATAAAATAACTTAATGTATTCAATATTACTTCGCCATACCGAAAAAGTATAATATTTGATTATACTATTAGAATAAAGATATACTTAATATATAAAATAAATTAATGTATATAATATTACTTGGTCATATTAACATATGTATAATGTTTGACTATATTATTATAAGAAAGATATAAATGAAAAATATTTATTTAAATTTTTAAACCCTTTATTTAAAAAAAAAAAGTCATACAAATTTATTTACTATTTAAAAAATGACATAAAACTGAACATTGAACCTTCCAAAATGTCATTTAATAAGAGTACTTTCAAAATGTTTCTCAACATAACTCTTATGAATTCTATCCAATAAAACAGATAGAATATTTTGTATCTCACCGTATATCCAAGTCAATCAACTTTGTCCCTTATTCCCACAAGTTTAAAGACCATGAAAAAGAACAGTCCAATTGGCCAAATCTTCTATCTTTGTCGGTCCTTGATTACAATCTCTAGCCATGGTTTTGGAGAACCAAAAAAGTTCTCTGAAAATAAACTCTTTTGAAACTTCAACTTCAAATTGTTTTCCAAGAGCATGCCAGATCTCTTTCCATGTAAAATTTGTATAATTTATTAATGCATTGAAAGCTTGGTCTTGTGTTGAATAAATAGTCACATTGGTTGCTTTGTATATTTGTTGTTCTGCTACTAGTTTAGTATCAGAGCCGAGCCATCAAAGTAAAGCAAATATCTTCCCAACACTCACTTGTACACATGGTTCCTTAAACACATAAGCTAAGTTTTATAAAATTCTATTATTAGAACTACCCATTAACAAATCAAGCATGTGCACACTCCAAGCCACTTTATGATTTCCCTTCTCCTTGAATAAATAAACTAAATGATGGAGAGATGAGTTGGTAAGAACAGAAATATAATGAATGATGGACATAGAGAGATATTAGAGAATAAGAAACATTGAAATAAATGGGTGAACAGTGGATGAATTGCACATGTATGTTTCCATTATAAAAAAAATGTATTATTTCTTAAGGTTAAATATTTTTATTGTAATTTAATAAATATTAATGCATATGTGATAATATAATCAGATCATCTTAATAAATGTTTACATAATAACTCAACTATATCACATCCTCAATTTAGCATTGGGAGATATAAAGTTTGAGGGTATTATTCAAGTAATTATTATTTTCTTTTTGAAAAATCAAAAAATTATTATTTTTAAAACTCATAACAATAAAAATATAGTAATATTAATATTAATTTATATATATATATTTTTTAATTTAAAGTAAGAATGAAAGTTTTATTATTATGAATTTTATAGGTATTTTTTTAAAAAATTTCTATTTATGAAATGGTAATTACTAAATTCGGCGACTTCGTTTTGGACTCTCTTTCAGTTGCTGTAAGGGACATTTTTATTAGTTTGCGATTTCTTTTCTTTTAATTTTTTGTCCTTTTTTTAAATATTTATTTAGCAAAATATAATTAAAATAGATAATCATTTTAATTCATAATTTTAATTTTTATAAATTTTAAAATTATTTACATTTGATAACTCACTTCTAATTTTTATTTCCTAAACTTTCAAACTCAATTTTGGAATTTGATCAAATAGAAAATTTCAGTTTTGAAATTCAATTTTTATTATTTTTTATTTCTTGATACTAAAAATTAATAATATAACCATATAATCTAACCATACTTAATTTTATTTAGAATGATTAAAGATTTAAAATTTAATAAAATTTTATTGAAAATATTTTGAAATTAAATTTTTTAGCTTAAAAGGTTAAAAATTGGTTATTAAACAAACAATATACAATTTTTAATTTATACTTTTCAAGACTAACACTAGAAATTTGTTATCAAATAATTTTTATTTTTATTTTTTCAAAAATATTTAAAATTTAAAATTTAATTACAAAACTTTATAATTAAATATTAGAAATTGAAATGGTTATGAACCATGACCATAAATTAAGTAATTTTTGTGATTTCTTTACGGTTAGAACTTAAAAGACAATAATAACTTCTTATTTTTTTTAGGTTGTTTCAGTTTGTGTGTATGTGATGTGTGTGTGTGAATTAGGTTGTTACAGTTTGACGATGATACTATTGTGATAGTTTAAGTAGACTTGTGTTTCATATATAATTTAATTATTTATATCATTTTATTTTTAATATTTAAAAATAATATTTTTTATTTTGTGAAAAAAATAACATATATTTTATTCATACGCAAAACATATATTCTTTTGTAAAATAATTGTCTATACTGACTAAAGATAACAAAATAATCTGTTTGGATCGGAGCTTCGTGCATCGATCCGATCTGTGATCTGTCTGAATTGAATCAGTGTGAATTGAAAGCGGATCAGATCATGATCCGAATTGAAAGTTAATGCATCACTTCAAATCAAATTTTCATGAATCAATCCATTCCGGATCCATGGATCCAAATAAAATCTGGAAAAGTTGAAAACCTCTGCAGCTCACGCCTCACAGAGTCACAGCAAGTCTCCGTCTCTGTCGCCTTCGAGTCTCTTTGGTCGCCTCCGAGTCTTCGTCTCTTCGACGGCTTTCTGATCGTCATCACCGACAGCAATCATCATCTCTAGTTGCGAGGTATTCTCTTTGGCTTGTGGCTTATTTCGACCTATACATGTTTAGGCATTTTCTTTTCTTCTTGCAAATCAGTGTAATGGGCCTTATCAATCCTAGGTATTTTTCTTAATTTTCTTCCTGCAAATGGTTTAGGCATTTTCTTTTCTTTTTGCAAATGGTTCCTACAAATGGTTTCTCCCTGTTAAGGTTTTGATGGCATCGTTAAGTTGAAATAATTTATATGGATGAGTTGCAATAAGATTTTGATGGCATTGTTAAGTTGAAATAATTTATATGGATAAGTTGAAGAACAGGTTGTTGTTTTTTCTTAAGCTCTAATGGAAGTGAGGTACAGCTAGTGATTTCTTTAGCAGACTTTGATGAAGCCATCTTCTTTCCAAAAACCCAATTCAGTTAATAATCGTCAGAGTTAGGTGATGGATCCCCAAATGTTAATGTTGTTGGTGATGAACTTACACACCCAAGTGTGTGCATCTCCTAAAGATGATTATTATTATTATTATTGTTTTTTGCCATTGATTTATGTCCTTTGCCTATCTGATTAGTACCGGCCATCCATAAAGGAAACCCACAGGTACTGATTTGATTTATTTTTAATTGAGGATTTAAAAAAAAAAAAAAAGACGGGTCAGTGGATCGGATCATGGGTATCAACAATTTATAAATCAAACTCATGATCTGATCCATGGATCAACTTGGAGCAATTTAGAGTGAATTTTTTAGATTTTAGATCGGATCGAATCTTGACTGAATCGGGTTAAATCCGATCCACTGCCATTTCTAATACTAACTAAAATAGAATTAAAAATAAAATTTTACACATAAAAAATATTATATTATGTAATTAAATATAAAAGCTGCTTCCAATTTAAAATAAGTTATATGTGGATTTCTAAATTTATTGTCTGTTTGATTTTTATTCTAGATTAACATCATATTCTTATAATATATACATAAGAAACACTGTTGATGTCCCTTTTCTTTTTACCATATTAAGGAAGTGCTCTTACCTTTACACCCTGTGGCATCATCAACTCCGTTCTATGTTGGAAGATATTGGATAAGATCCTTTATCAAATAAATTGAAGCCAAACACGTTTTGTTGGATCTTCTCAATTTTCAGAGATAAAGGTACCCCCAAAGTCCAAAGTGAAAAGAACCATAAAGCTTCTAATTATAGAGATAAAGAATCTTCTTTTCGTTTAATATAAATTAATTTGTTTGTTGTATATGATTTTACATGTGCCTACTTTGTATGCCCATCTCAAAAGCACATATTTCCAAATTGTACAACTTAACTCATAAGTGCCTTCCTTCTTTAATTCTCACGAGTCTATGACCCCATAAGTTTTGTTTGGACTACCAACACTTTCAAGTACTTGTCACATTATTTTCAAAATCCCACTCATTGTAATTTGTCTTCTTCCCTCATATTTCTATTCTATTTGGGTGTATTATTTCCTTTCTTTTTTTAATATTATTTTTGCTTTTTTTTTTTTCCTAATTTAATAGTGTATATTTTATATTATGTGTTAATTGATACAAATAATTAAGGGAGAATTTAAAAATATATATTGTCAAAAATAAAGTAAAATATTAATTAAAAAAACAAGTAGGTATCTATCTACTTCCACTCACTTCAAGGTTTACCATTATATATAGTTGTGATGGATAATGGAAATGAAGGAGAATATTATTTCCCTAAATCCTAATTCTTGAATTATGAAAGTGTAAAATGCTAGGCAATAAATTAAAGGTCCTGTTCTTTTCCAACACTCATTTAAAGATGTTAAATAAACTATTCATTTTAATTAAAATTAGCTTGATGAGTTAAAAAAACTTAACTTATTTGATGTAAACAGCGCACTAAATCATTTAATAAAGATATATTTAATTAAAAAAACTAACAATTAAATAAGAAAAAAATTGTAGAAGTCATCTAAATATAATTATTAATTATTACTACAAAATTTACAAAAATATTATTATTAGTAGAAATAAGAAATAAAAAAATAATTATTATTTTTTTTAAATAAAAGAAAATAAAAATTAAATTTATATTATGATGTTCCAATAAATATTCGACAAATAGTAATTTAAAAAGCATACCCAAAATAATTAAGGTTAAAAAGATGATTATTGACACATTTTTAAAATTTAATTTGTATGAATTTATAAATGAATTCATAAATCATTAAAAATATTAAAGAGTCTTTTATAAGAAATGTTATGTTTTAAAATTTTGTATTTTTTAAAAAAGTTATACTTATTTTATTAAAGATTGTTTAAATTTTATTGAAGATTTTTTAAATATAAATTATATTAGTTCACAAAATATTGTCATTTATTTCATATATCATTAGAAATTTTAGAAGTATAATTTCTAAACAAATTTACTATTTATGATTTTGAGTTTTGAGTTTTTTTTTTTAATTATAAAAAGTATGCTCATTTTAATAAAAATTGTTCATATTCATAAGAATATTTTTGACTCATGTTTTAAAAATAAACTGTACTAATTCACTAAATATTTTTATGAATTATTTCATATGCCAATAAAAAGTTCCATAAGTTTAGTTTCTAAGAAATTTTAAAGTTTATAATTTTAAATTTTTTATAAAAAATTATACTCATTTTATTAAAGATTGTTCAAATTTAATAAAATATTTTTGAAATATAAAATTTATTAATTCACAAAATATTATGAATAATTTCATATACCATTAAAAAGTTTCAAAAGTTTAGTTTCTAATAAATTTTACGGTGTGTAATTTTAAATTTTCTATAAAAAGTTATATTTCCTTCTGTATACCATTAGAAATCTTTCTATTTATCATTAACTCATTTTAAAATATAATTAGTGCTAATTTTAAAAAAATATGATTAATTTCATATATCATTAGAAAATTCTATATGTTAAGTTTTTAGGAAATTTTATAGCTGTTAATTTTAAATTTTGCATAAAAAAAATTATGCTCATTTTATTTAAGATTATTCTTCTTTAAAAATATGTTATATTACTAAAAATAAATTAAAAATATTTTTAATAAAAAAAAAACTCATATTATATTATTTAAAAAGTATTTATATATTATTTGTAAAAAAAAAAATTGAATTTTTTTTTTTGAAAAAGAGAAGCTCATGTCATGTTAAAAAATTATGTGCTTGTTTGTTACCTAAGATATATTTTTTATTTTTTAATAATTAATTTAATAAAAAAATTAAATGAGATGCTCATAAGTTTTGCTTAACTCAATTCATTAAAAAATAGATAAATTGAACTGAGTTATATATTGCTTAAGATAAATTGAGCTCAACTTATTTAACACTTCTACACACTTAGGGGATATGATCCGGTGGGCATCATAAAGTGAATTAGTCATATATTAAAATTAATCAAAAAATCATATAAAATCAATAAATTATATACTTTACATAAAAATATCAATCATGATAATAAAATTTATGCCCTAATTTCTTAAAATTAAATTTATTTATCTAAAATTAAATGTGTGCGTGCGCATTCTTAAATTGATAATGTTCGATCATTGTAACTCTTTGTAATGGTGATTATGCTTTGAATTTTATTTTTAGCCATGCATCTAAATGTTCTAAATGAAATATGCTCAATATAGATCTTAAATTAAATATTATAATAAAAAGATTGCTCAAATAAACTGTAAAAAGTGAGACATGACTTAATGTTTCACATTAAGATGGCTTTTGCAGGAAAATGTATGCTATACAAAGTGGTGTTGCCACTAGTGTTCCATTCTAGTTCTACTAAGCAAATTTCCAAACAAATTTAATTATGAGATCTTAATGTTCTATGTAATACAATATTTTTTTAATCAATAATTAATAGCATCACAATCTTATCAATTGATTTAATTTCAATCAAAAATAATCAATTACATCTCAAAATATAGTATTATCATAATTACTTTATATCTCATTTTTTTCAATTTAACATCTAATACATTATTAATATGTTACTTAATGCACTTCTTATCTCAACTAGTTTTCACCTTCGCACTACAATTTTTGAGTATTATATAAATAAATATTATTTTAGAAAAAAATTACATATTTATTATTATTATTGTTATTATTTGGGGGAGGGGCCAACTCTCCTAAGCTACTAATCTTTCCACCAGAATTTCAAAAACATTTTAGTGTCAGAGATTGTTACTAGACCCTAAATTTTTTAATACAATTACAATCAGATTCATGCTATTTTTTATTATTATTTAAGTTATAGTTTAAATTCGTGACTCAAAGTAAAAATAATAAATTGTTTGGCATACTGTATAGTAAATCACATTATTTTTAAAATTATCTTAAAACATCATTTTTCTTAACAATAACTTAAGTTTTATTTATATAATGCGCACATTTTTTCATGTATATATTTTTGTACAAGTACAAAATTAGTTATAAATTTGAACAAGTGAAAATATGTGAAAATAATTTATGATTTATTAAAAATTTGTGTTTAAGTAAATAATAGTTTTATCTATGCTTTAAATAAAGAAGTGAAAATTCCTCGTCGATAAATTCATTGCAAATAAGAAACAATTTACCAAAATTTTGGTTAAATACGAAATTTAATCAATCAAAGTCAAAATGATTTATTACCTAAGAAAGTGCATTAGGCGTGATTTAAAAATTTTCTTGCACGCACATGTGTAAAAGTGCATTCTATTTTGCCTTTTAATTAAAATTATTTATATATCGCTGTGGTGTTAAAATAAATTATTAATTAGTAATTAATAATTTAGAATAATATAATTATTACTTATTTAAATAAGATTTGTTTCTTAACCAAAAAAAAAATCCTATGTTGATTTTATCTTGTGTTATTTTTAATGTGTTGTACACTCAACAACAAATATATAAGCAAAAATAGTAGCTAAAAATGGGAATATTTTGTATATAAAATAAAATTTTTTATTAATATATTTGTAGCACATAAAATAAGATAAATAATTAAAAATATATATAATTAATATAATAGATAAAAATAAACAGGGTATTAAAATCTCTGGCTAATGATTAGGAAAAATCACGAGAGCAACACGAAAGTAATGGGAAATGAAAGGACAAACTATGAAGTGATGACCCATTAAAGTTTTTACTTTTTTTTTTTTTATAAAAAAAATACTAAATAAACTTAAATTTGCATTATATGAATTATGATGTGTTATATATTAATATTTTTTTAAAATATATTTTTTATTTTAAAATTATTTTGACCCATATAAAATCTTATTATTTATAAGAATGAAAATTTAACTTCATTTAACATTCACATCCTTCGATGAATGACTCACCACATTTAAGTTGGGTAAAGAAGACACCTGGTCTATAAGCAAGGATTAAAAGTCTACGATATTTTCGATATTGTTGCAATAATAGCAAGTTTTTTTTTTTTTTAAATTCAATATCAAAACCTGATAACTATATATATATTTGGCTAAAATATTGTAATATCGTTGACAAAATGATACTTTTGAGAAAGTCTAAAAAATATAATTTTTTAACAAAATAATATAAATATTATTATAAAATTATTGATAAAATATCGTTTCATATTAATATTTTTATTTTTTAAATAATTTATCTTTAAATTATTTATTTATAATTTTTTTCTCATCAAATAAAAGATTATTTATTTAAATTTAGGACAATATTTTATACTTCTTTTCATATATATCTTTTATTTATACCTAATTTTTATTTATTTACTAATTTTACCTATAATTTTTGTTTTTCATAATTTTAATTCTACTATGTACCATCAAAGTCACCCATTTATACTAATATTGCAACTACAATCTAAATAATTATTTCAAATTTTAATTAATTTTTCTACAATATTATGATAAATGAATTGACTTATTAATTAAATTGAATATCACAAATTTTATAAATATATGTATTAAAGAAGAAACTAATTTAAAAATATAAACAATTGATTGTTTTGATATTTTATAAAGTTTTATTAACAAATTTCTTGATTTGGTTAGATTTTTCATTATTTTTTAAAAAAATTTAAAATTTTCATCGATAACGACAATATTTTTAACATTTTAGTAAAATTAACTTTTGATATTTGAATTGACATCAACATTTTAAACATTGCCTTAACGAACTTTTAAGGACTTGCAGCACAATTATTTATTTATTTATTTATGATTTTATAGCACAAAATGGGATAAAAAATAGAGTCAAATTATATATTATTATATTTTCTTTTTAGTATGATATTATATCTTTATAATTAATTAAAATATTTTACTTATATTTTCTATCACTTGCTTAATTCTTTTATTATATATTTATTAATTATTAATGATACTTATAATAACACATAAAAAAAAAAAATCAATCCAAGAAAATGAGGAGTGCCATCCCATGTGATTTGGCATTTAATTAAGGCAATCTTGTAATGATAGCTAAAGTATATTACCAATTGCTCAAAAGAGAGAATATTTTTTCAAAAACAAGAAAATTGGTAAAGTATATATGAAATTGACTTTAGGACTTTAATAGTTTAGTTCTTTTATCAATCCCTGATACCTCATTGAATTACCTTATTTATGAAAGTTGGTAATAAAATGTAAGATTGGATAGAGATAATGAAAGTTTATGGGTGAGTGATAAACAGCTTAAATGACCAAGACAAATTAGAGGAGAAGATGTAACATTGACTGTTATATAAATTGTTGTGTTCTTAATTAAATAGTTAATTTTTATTTTATTTCTAAATAAATGTGAAATTATAATAAAACTGTAAAATGTTTCATGCAATTAGTATGTACTTTTATTGTTTTTATTTTTATTGATAAGTTCATTAAAATAACTATATTATAATATTGCTACAGTTGTTTTTGTGAACTTCATACTGAGTGCATGAAATAAATTCTTTAACTCTGTAATTAGTTACATTTTAATTTAAAATTATAATTAACAAAAAAATAATTATGAGTAAAAAAAAGGTATAATAATTTGAGTTATAGTAATTGTATGTTTCAACTTGATATTAATTACCAACTGTTGTTACTTTAAAGGCAATCCAAACTTCAAATTGTTACCAATTAAAATCAATACTATTTTATTAAGAGTGATATACTGCACGTGTTAATTTGTTTTATACGGTATATATTAGATATTAAATTAAAAATATAAAATATTAAAATAATTATAAAATTATTTATTAACATTATTTAATTATATTGTAATATTTAAAATATTGTATCAAGTTATTATAAAAAAAAAAACAATTATTAAATATTTATCGATTAGATAGTTAAAAACTAATAATAATATTGTTAACAATTAAATTGGGATCTTTCATTCAGTTTTTTATTTTTAAGACACCAACTTTTATTTTATTTTTAAGACACCAGTGTCTTGTTTATTTAATAAATATTCTTTTAGAGCTAATTTAATAAATATTGTGATAAATTGATATGTTTGGTTGTTTTAATAGAGTTAAATGTTTCAATGAAAAAAATGTAGAACGTGCTACACGTTTAATGTTACAGAAAGGAAAAAAAAAATTAAAAGAAGTTTAAATAAAAATTTAAGTGGAACCTAATTATGATAATTTATTATTAGGATGCTTTATGAATAAGATAAATAAAATAAATTATAATAGATGAAAAAACAAGATAACTAAAATTCTAAAAAAAATAGTAAATAGTAAGTGTTTATATACATAAATATTAATTAATGATACATAAATAGTAAGTGTTTAGGGTAAAATCAAAATTTTAGATCACTAAATAATTTGTTAAACTAATGAGAACTTCTTTGATTATCTAATTTATTTAAAGTTAAAACATTAGCTAATAGGAAAATGACAACTCATAAGTTTGGTTAAAATATACCGTCTAATCATTAAAAATAAATTCTAAGGACAATTTTAATAAATGTATTTTTAAAAGTGGATCATATTTGTTGAATTTTTTTTAAAAAGATATTAGTAAAAGGGATGTAAAGGAAAAGTCAAAAATAGGGTTCATGAGTAAGAGAAAAGGCTTTATAACTTTATTTTAATATAAATTTTGTATTAAATATTATTTCAAAGGGATTTTATATTTCTGTACTAAAGTAATACGATGAATGATATCACTATTTTTTTTTTTAGACAGATTTTATATTTCTGCAAAAATTGAATAATATCACAATCACATTATTCATATAACCAAAGACTGTTCACGCAATTTTTTTTCATTATAAACTTTATTTTAAATATATTTTTTAATGTGATATTTAATATAGTAGATTAGAGATGAAAAAGATATGCAATTTTTACATTATTTTAGTTCAAAAGTTACACTAAAAAAAAATTAAAAAATTATTAAATATAATATTTTTAAAATTTATAATAATAAAAATAATATTTAAATAATATTGAATTAGAAAAATTTTAAGGCATCATTGCGTTATATATAGTCTTGGAATTTTTTTGAGTTAGAAAAGTTTGCACCATAATTAATACAAAAATTGTATTAAAATAAAATTTTGAGTTAGAAAAAATCTAAGGCATCATTGCGTTATATATAGTCTTGGAATTTTTTTGATTATGGCCAAAATAAAAAGGTTTTTTTGTTTCCGATCTTTATTTGCTTAAACGACACCTCAAAATACTGAACGATCTCTCCCCTTCTCTCTCTCTCTTGCATCCATAGAAATACGGCCATCCCGCTTCATTCCCTGTCTGTCGTTTTCGTTTTATCGAAAAATAAAGGAGAAAACGCTTCTTTAGCAGCTCTTCTCTCCCTCTCTCTCGAAGCAGACACTAATTGGGTTTCGGGGGCATCAATATGAATCAAATCTAAAGCAACCCTGTTAGTATTAGTCTGCCTTATGGAGCAAGGATTCATGACTACTACATTTATTTTTCTCTACCTTAATGGTTTGTCGAAGAAGATTTTGGGCATGTTTTTGTGATTTTGTTGTTCATATAAATTTTTGTCTATTATTTTTTCACTGGTGTTGTGCTAATCTGGTGATTCTGGACAAATCTGGGCATACCCATTTGTTAGTGACTTTGGAGAAGCCTTAAAGCAAGGTATTTTCTTGATGGGTTTCGTCTTAGAACAGCAATTCTCCTTTTGATTTTTGACGATATTTTCTTCCCTGTTTTTCGTTGATCTGTTTTCTTATCCGTATTTGCTTATTTGGTAATGATTTAACTAGCTAATACTGTTTTTTTTTTCTTTGTTCTTTTTCTGTGGGAGGTTGGTTGATGTTTGATTGGCAAATATTCACGGACTAATAGCTTTCTATCTAATGTTATTATATTGTTTCCAGTCATCAATCATTCTTTAGGCCTTTAATATTAGACTATTCAAATAATAGCATTTTTGCTTGTATTAACAGTCTCGTTTAAGCTAAGAGTTCGGTTAAATAATCAGTATTTTTGCACTTGCACTTCTATCTTGAGGTTGCTTGGGTGTTGTTCATCAAAATTCAGAAGTGTGTATAGCGTAGGTCCTTAGTTCCTTTCCATGTGTTATTTATTTGGCTATCTCCTTTTCTGTTTGTATTTTCTCATGTATGGTGTGGCTGGCAGGCTGGTTGTTCTTTAGGCTTATACAAAATTTCATTCTGGGTTTGCATTTTACCTACATACTCATGTGATGTGCTTGATAAATTGTGAAAGGCTATTTTTTAATTCATGGTTCTCTATTAACTTCTTAGATTTTCAATTGTGGAATTATTCAGTTGGAAATTAGAGATTCATGACTACTTTCTTTGTTCAATAACTTGGTGACATCTTAGCTTTGGCATCGTTATACAATAATGGAGTTTCTTATATCTGTTTTAAGGGGAATCTGCTTTTTGCTAGATATTTTTGTGATGAATGAGAAATCCTATTATTTTAAAGTTTCTGGCTTTGTGAGCTTATTTTAATTTTCGTTTTGATTTATTGGAATTGTTCTGTTATTACATTTGGCTTATTGGCCCACTCGTCTTGTTTCTTGTTTCTTTCATGATCTGAAATATTCAGAGGTAATTCTGATATCCATGAGTATAGCTTCTTTGGTTAAGAAGATGCTTTAATTTCTTATTTAAAGTTACATGATTTTGTATATTTTTGTTCTGTGTTTAGGTTTATATATTATTTTTGTTCATGGAGGGAGAAACTTCTTGGATTAGTCATTGCCTTGATGACATGTCAAGAGAAGTTGTGGAGTTTGATTCTTTCTCAGAACTTAGTGATGAAGGCAATAGAGAAGTTACAGGAGATTCTGCTGATTTGATCCTTCCCGATGACTTGTTGGAACGGATATTGGCCCATCTGCCTGTAGCTAGCATTTTCAAAGCAGGTGTTGTGTGTAAGAGATGGAATGAAATTGTTAGTTCAGGAAGCTTTTTATGGAACTTGTCACATGTTCTATCACAAAAACCTTGGTATTATATGTTTACAAACTCTAACGAAGCTGCCGGTTATGCTTATGATCCTATACTCCGAAAGTGGTATGGAATTGAACTCCCCTGCATTGGTGCTCCAAACTGGTTCATTGCTTCATCATGTGGCTTGGTTTGTTTCATGGACAATGACAGTAGAGGTGACTTATGTGTTTGCAACCCAATAACTAAACTGTGGAAGAAGCTTGAGGAACCCCCAGGTTTGAAATTCTCTGATTACAGTGCACTTGCAATTGCAAATAACAGGATATCGCAAAATTATACTATCACCATTGTGAAATCTAAGGAAGTCCCTGATGAATTTTTCCAATGGGATATCTCAATACACATATATGATTCAGAAACAATGGTTTGGATGACTTCTTTGTCCGAGATTTTTACAGGGTGGAGAGCCGGGGATGAGAGCATTATCTGTGATGGGGTATTGTACTTCTTGGTTTACTCGACTGGAGGCAGGATCACTCCTGAAAGTCGTCATGGTCTAATTGCATACAATCTCTCAGCCCGTTCTTCACACGGGCTGTTATTAAGGAATTTTATACCAGTACCATGCCCTCTTACATGTGGTCGTCTGATGAACTTGAAGGAGAAGTTGGTAATGGTGGGAGGAATTGGTAAACCTGTTCGACCTGACATAATTAAAGGAATTGGAATCTGGGTTCTGAATGGGAAGGGATGGAATGAGGTTGGACGAATGCCTCACAAGTATTTCCAAGGATTTGGTGAGTTAGATGATGTTTTTGCTAGCAGCGGGACGGATGAGCTGATATACATTCAAAGCTATGGTGCTCCAGCTCTGCTTACTTTCGACATGAGCCAGAAACAGTGGAAATGGTCACCAAAGTGCCCGGTTACAAAAAGGTTCCCTCTTCAGCTTTTTACTGGTTTTTGTTTTGAACCCAGGCTTGAAACTGCTCCCTAAAATGTTTTTTTTTTTTTTTTAATTAAGTTGAAGTGGTGGTATGGTTTCTTGCTTTCTATTATTTACCCATTTCTTGAGTTTTAAGCTGTAATGAAACTTTGTAGTTCTGGGAAAGGTTCACACACAATATGTAACGGAACATACAGTTGATGATTCATGATTATGGGAATACTATTCTTTGTATTACAGATATATACACAAGCTTGACTGCTTTATTTTATTTTATTTTTAATTTATTTTACAATAAATGCACTTGGACCTTCCTTGAGAAGTATTTCAACCGAGGATTAGTAGTGCCAAGTCTGACAAGCCAATATGACATGAATATGAACATGTTCTATCTTTCAGTGTCAAACCAAAAGGGTTAGCTTTCACTTTTTTTTTTTTTGGAGTTATAGTAAACGGTGTTTTGAGCTGGGACATTTTTTAAAGGATATTTTAAGTATTTTATTCTTTATTATGTCAGTGGTTGAAGAACTGACGTTGGCAATGGACCAATGAGATGACCGTGAAACCATATTCTTCAATATGTGTGATTGTGTTTCAACTTGCATGTTAATAATTCAATATTTAGAATTATCTTTTTTAGTATATAATAATTTAATTAAAAAGAAAAAAGGGGGAAAGTAGCCGGATGAGTTGGCTCGTGTGGGTTGGTGGAGAAGTGACCTGAGGTCCCCAATTTGGTTTCGAGAATGTGGAGGATTGTGATTGTCATGAAACTGCTTCTAGTGGACAAATTATAAACAGTCAATGTAACAAAAATGAAGGGAAGGCTGGTACCCACCGACCACCGTCAATAATAAGTGCTAATATAATATCTCCCGAGTGCAAACATTAACAAAGTATATACTTCAATAAAAAAAAAAGTATATATAAATTGCAACAAATGTACACTAATATTTAAAAAGATTTCTCCCGAGTGCTCTCTAGCCTCTGGTCTTCGTCTCCCAATCCCTAGGTGTTGGTTCTCTCTTCTCTTCGTGAGATTTTCTCTCGGTTTTGTTGCTTAATTCCATTACTGATCCTTTTCTTTCTCTTATTTCTTCCTTCGTTTCCTTATACCAAAATCTAGGGTTACATTATTTTGGAATGGAAGAGATTATAGATTGTGTTGACAACCTTGGATCTTGATGATTTGGTTGTGCGAGACACTAGTAGCTTGATTTGGCGCTTGGGGTGCGAGTAGTGTCTCATAAGCCTATGAATGTGGACTCTCTCCTCAGGGTGCATCGTAAGGTTTGGGCTAAGTTTGGGGGTCTTGATATGCGAGTGGTGGATCGAATGACCTTTGTATTCTACTTCAAAGATATTGTTGAGCTAGAATTGGTTTTGAAGAAAGCTCCATGGAGTTTTGATAGCAATCTACTTGCAATTCAGAAGTTGTTTCCAATTATGTCTCCTTCTGAGTTGGCTTTTGATTCGACCCCTGTTTGGCTTCAACTCCAAGATCTTCCTATGGATTGGAGGATTTAGTCCATTGTTAGGAAAATTGCTAAGAATGTTGGTCCAATTTTTGAGATTGACAAATTTTTCCTTAGTAGTGGACCTATGAGAGGTGTTAGGGTTCATGTGTGTTTTGTTCTTAATTAAGCACTATTCCCTAGAGTTTGGATTCCTTTTATGCTGTCTCATGTGTGGGTGGAAATCAATTACGAGCGCTTGCCTAAATTTTGCTACTATTGTGGCCATATAACGTATCAATCTTGATTTTGTGAGTCTGCTATGAGGGACAATGGTTTGAAGAAGAAGGATGGGTTGGCTTTGTTTTTGGAATGGGTGGAGAGACTAGTAAGGGTAGGAAAGGTCCTAGAGTGGGGATGCAGAATAAAGAGAATTGTGTGGTGGGTACTGGTAGGGAGAGAGGTGTTGGTTAAGAAAAGGAACTAGGGGATCAAAAGGAGGTAAACGACAAGAACTGGCTTGGAAGATGTTTCGTATTTGAGCAATCTTCAGGGTACATAATCCCAAGTGGATGTTAGCACTCCGTCTACTTCTAGCACCAATGTTGTGGTTGGTGGCTCTATAATTGCAGATTCTGGCTAGGTTGTTCTCTGGTTGTTCTATGAACTACTTTGATTCTCACTGTTTTGTTTAAGTTTTGTCATCTGTGAGTTTGTTCAAGAATTTTTGGTATGGGTGTTTGTTTTTAGTTTCCTTTGTCTGCTCAGGTTTTTTTTGTAAGTTTCTTTGAGTCTTGTTTTTATCCTTGTTCTTTGTTTGTTGTTGTTGGGTGTCCCTCTTAAGTTTGGTTAAGCTAGTTGAGTCTCTTTGATTAAGCCTATTATTGTTGGATTGCATAGGGTTCCTTTAAGTCTCTTTTGGCTTTATTTGCTAACTTATACTAGTTTTTTGTTAGCCATAAATTCCATAGATAGCTATGCTTTGCTATTGTTGTTGGCACTGGTTTAGGATGTGTTTTGCTGTTTGTTTTTCAATTCTGTTGAATTAAGTTTAATTTTTTTCTTGAGTTTGTTTTGAACTTATATTGCTTGGATTGTTCTTGATAATGAGTTTGCTTCGTTTTGACTAAGTATATATACACACACACATACACGTATATATTTACATATATATATATATATATATATATATATATATATATAAATGTATGATGTGAAACTCCATAATGTGCCTTTCCACTTCAGATATATACATACATACATGATGTGAAACTCCATGATGCACCTTTTCATTTCAGGGTTCGATTGTTGTATATATATATATATATATATATATATATATATGCATATACATATATACGTATTTATATATATATGCATACACACAGATGTATATATGTGTGTGTGTGTGTAAAAGTGCATAATGTGCCATTTCACTTCAGATATATATACACACACACATATATACATGATATGAAACTCCATGATGTGCCTTTCCACTTCAAGGTTCGATTGCTGTTGTTGAGAAAGCGAGAAATCCATATAGTATCATAAATTGACACACATTTGTAGATTTTAGGCTAATGATAGGGGGTAAGGGTCGACTATTTTGTTAGTCTTTAACCTTTACTCAATAATAAATTTTAGTCTTCAATTTTTTTTCCATACAAAATAGTCCTTAATCTTTTAGAATTTTACACTTAATCTTTTAAAATTTTACACTTTTAGTCCAATTTTATATAAAATGTTCCATATAAAATAATTTATGTCATACAAATTAGACTAAAAGTGTGTAATTTTAAAAAATTATGGATCATTTTATATAAAAAAAGGTTTAGAGACTAGAATAATTAATGCAAAGAATTATTAAGGTTAGAGACTAGAATAATTAACGCAAAGAATAATTCTAAATATATATATATATATATATATACATACACACACACATATGTACATATATAGATTTTAGGCTAATGATAGAGGGTAAGGGTTACCTATTTTGTTAATCTCTAACTTTTACTTAATAATAAATTTTAGTCTTTAATTTTTTTCATATTAAATGGTCTTTAATGTTTTAAAATTTTATACTTAATTTTTTAAAATTTTACATTTTTAGTCCAATTTTATATAAAATGTTTCATACAAAATGATTCATTTCATACAAATTGGACTAAAAGTGTAATTTTAAAAAATTATAGATCATTTTGTATGAAAAATATTTAAAATTAAAGTTTATTATTAAATAAAGATTAGGGACTAGAATAATTAACTCAATGGATAATTTTGAATACATTCCAAGAAAATCTCCAAAGTACATACCCTTAATGAATTTACACGTTAAAGTTATATAGATTGAAATTTCAAAGATTGTAAGTAGAATTGGCCATGTGTAAACTCACTAGTGGTATTTGTCTTAATGGTATTTGATTAGGGCTCTTTCTAGATGCATTCTCCTTAAAAAAAAAAAAAAAAAAAAAATTGTTATATGCATTAAGTTGTTATGTATATCATATAATATATTAGTTATTGATTAAATATAAAGTTGATGATGTAAGATGAAGAATTGATTGTAATACTACTTACTAACAAAAGCTAATTAAATTGTGGTATGTAAATTAAATTATAGATTAAGTTGTGATAAAAAAATATTTTTGTTAAAAAAAAAAATTTGGACATATTTATATCGGGGCAACTACAAGTTTAGTATCATTATTTTGGGCAAATATCCAAGGCCTATACCAACTTGGCACAAAACATGGCATACCCACCTTGAAGGGTAGGTGAGAAAATCTATCTCCAAGTTTGTCGTACCCAGTCTTTTTTCATTCTCTTTTCTCATGATTGTAATTCGTTCAACCCATGAATCGTTTTTCGAAAGAAAAAAAGAAGGAAGAGAACACGAAAAATAAGTTCACTCACAGTACCTTAGAAGCTAAAATCATTGCCTATATATTGGATAAAGAAACTTTGAACTTGTTTTTATCAATGCAAACTCAAGGACCACACTAATTTGATGATGGACAAAATAAAAAGAGCAAATCCAAAACCAAAACCAAAGAAGTGGTCCAATTGAATTCTTGTGGTCTCCTTTTAACTTCAAATTTGTTTTACAACTTTTTTATTGGCAATGGTTTCATAGAAGTAACTATATTTAATTTTAAATTTCCTCAGAAAACCAGAGTCCCTATATTTATTTAGTTATTTTAAGGTGTGATCACTGTAAAAAAATTTATATTGTTTACTAAAAAAATGAACCAAAAAAGAAAATTAAGTCTCATACTACTTATAAACATTGTATAGTTCATTGTTTAGCAATGTGAAACATTCTTTTATGCTATAACATTCTCCCTCAAAATGTGAATCATTTGGCCAATACTTTTTATCTTTAATCTATTTTTTTTTATTCTAAATATATTGGGTCATTTTATTTTTTATTTTTGTAATACCCATATATTTTTCTTTTTGCGAGGAGTTCAATTAATTTTTTTTTTTGATTCATTTGATACATTAAAGCTATAATATTATGTAAATTTTATATAGTGTATAAGTAACACGAGCCTAAAAAGTTTAACTCAAAAAATATTAAGTCTCATATTACTTATAAATATTATATTAGTATTATTATTTAACAATATAAGATATTATTTTATGCTCTAAAAATCATTAGTCTATTCTATTTCCTTCGTCATATTTTTCTTTAATTTATTGGTTGTATTTAAATAAATCTTTTTTTCTCAATTAAATACAAATTGTTAACAAATAATTCATAATGTCACAATGTTTCGTAATCCGCATGCTTAAAGCCTTAATCTCCATAGCTTAGCATGAAAAAAAAATTACCAAATATAATGCTTCTTAAACTTATAATAATAAAAATGATATATCAATAATATTGAACGTTCAATATTAAAAATGTAATATTGATCATTTAACATTAAACGAGTCTAAATTACCGTCATTCAAAAAAAAATAATATATAAATTATTTTTTTAATTGTGAAAATATAAATTTGAATATAATAAGTACTATTTTTATTATTATAAGTTATAAAAATTATTATTTTTATTATTTTTCAAAAAAAACAATGTGGATTAGACTATTATATCTTTGAAGCTTTCCTCATTAAACGGAACATGAATGTGTGTAGATAGGGCCTGATAATACAAGTACAAATAATAATTTTTATATATATATTTTTTTTCATATTTTTAATTATTATTTTGTTATCAATTATATAAATTATTTTTAGAATTAAACAATAATTCTACAAAATATATAAAAAGAAAAGAAAAATATATATTTTTTAAATTTGATCATTTTACTTTTTTTTTTTTTATATATAATAAAATAACTATTTTGTTATTAAAAAAAATAAAAACAGCAAATTATTCTGACTAACATAATTAAGAAAACATTTGTATTTAAATATTAAAGACATTAACTACAACATTACCAAAACTAATTTATAGGTAAAATTTTATACTCCGATAAAAGCCACTTTTGGCTCTCCTGACTCTGCTACCATAACTAGTGGGTCTCATGAAGATGCAAATGAAGAAATAATAATATTGTGGCATTTCTCATATATAATCTATTATCTTTGTAAAAAGCTACCTTCTATTTTTCATTTCAAAATTTATTAAAAATATATGTACGGATGTTTTAATAAGTATCCGTCTTTCTTCCCAACCGTCGGTGTGCTTCAATTTTTTTTTTTATTAAATTGAAACATTATAATCAGCATTTAATTTGATTCGTAATTTTTTTATTGAATTTTAGATTAGATTTATTAAATTTAATCAATAAACTTATTTTATTTTATTTTTTTAAAATTTTTGCATAAAAAATTAAAAATTTTACATATAAATATATTTAAAAAATAAAACACAAAAAATATTAAATAATAATATAAAAATATGACTCAAACCTTTAAAAAAAAAAAACTAAAAAGACGCGTGAGATGCTGAGATAGAAAAAGTTGTTATTTATTTATTTTTAAATTTTACTAATATTATTAAAATATGGTATAATATATAATAAAAATTAAAATAATTTAATAAAAATATGACATATATATATATAAATATAAGTATATTTAATTTTTTCTGTTGTATCGAATAACACGGTAAAATTCGCCATCCATCTACTCCATTGTGAACAATATTAATCACTGATCCTCTGACGTGGAAGTTTGAATCTTTTTCAGCTTCATACATTTATGACGATAAAATTCACTAATGATGAGGTCATATAACACTGTTGACTGTTCCTTGCGACATATTAAGGTATTTTTACTTTTTAAAATCTTATAAATAGTTTTCGTAAATAAAAAGGGTGAGGTTACTTTGCAACTCTATTTGTTGGTTCCATGACTTATTTAATGTAAATTTTAAAAATTGACAAAAATATTATTAATAAAATTCAATTGTCTGAGAATGAATATATTAAAGACAAAATAGTATTTTTGTTGATTTAAAAACAATAAAAAAGGTTGTGACAGGAACATCATTTTATGAAAAGCGTTTAAATTTATAAAAAATTGATATTTATAATTTATGTTTACTAAATAATTAAGAAAAGTCGTATTTATAAGTATAATATAAAATAATTAATTAACGTTTGATATTTATCTAACTAAATATTTATTTTACAATTATGTATTTTCTTCTAAAATATTTTTTTAATTAAATAATTTTTAACATAAACACAATCTATTAAAAAAAATCCAAGTTCTTTTTTTCAGAAAGATGACACTAATTTCTGTGTAGCCTTTTTTTTTATGTACATGCAGTAGAATGTTTATTTTATCTACGAATTTCAGTAGAATGTTATAAATTACGAATTCAATTGAGAAATTATCTTCTTTACTTAAAGCATTAATTAATGATAACCAAATAAAAGTTTCTATCAATTTAGCAAAAAACAAAAAAAACAAAAAATTATAACATGAAAAAATATTCAAAATTGGTAAGTTGATAGATTATTCACTTTATTTATAATTTAATTGTATAATATAACTCATTTTTATATATTAAATTTTAATTTTATCTCTTAAATTGAAAAATATATATTATTTTTCGTCGTAAGAAAAATTAAATATGTTTTTTTATGGGTTGTGGATGAAATATTTAATTATATGACATAACATTCTTTAATATATTGAATTTTACTTTTAAATTCCTAAAATATACAGGTTCTCGTAAAAAAATATATGTTGTTTTACGTCATAAAAAAAATAACATATATTTTTTTTACCAAAAAATGTTATTTTACATAAACAAAGAGCAATTCATGCAGGCTTATTTGAACTTTTGAGCTGAGATGAATTAGTCTACATTGAACGGTTGGAAACTAATCCAATCCAATCCTATTTTGAATTTTTATTTTTTATAATGAATAAATTTAATAATAGTCGATAAGTTCAACTACAAACTAAGAAAGGTCTATATTAATAACATAATAATATTAATATTATTTGAGAATGCAGAGAATAATAAAAGTTAAGAGTGGTCCTATTCTTTTTATTTTCACTTTTTTAATTTTGGTTACTCAATTTTCAGCTGTCTAACCATAAAGTGGTCCTTTTTTTTTTTTTTTTTTTTTTTTTTTTTTCACTTTTTAAATTTTGAATGCTCAATTTTCAAGTGCCTAACCAATATATTATAGCATTGATACAGAATTAATGTATTTTTCTTAACAAATTATTATTATTATTATTAGTAGCGGATAGTTTAATAAATAATTTTATTAGATTATATATATTAAATTATAAATTTGGGGATTAAAATAGTAATTATAAGGTAGTTTTGTCTGTTAAAAAAATTATTATTGATATTGAAGTGCTACTGTCCATGAACTATAAAGGGGCGTTTGGTTCGCTGGAATGTAATCGTAATCGTAATCGTAATGGAATGTAATGTAAAGGAATCAGTATTACGATTACAGTGTTTGGTTTAGTCACTGTAATAAAAAGAGGAATCAGTATTACAGTGTTTGGTTTGACAACTGTAATGTAATGGAATAAAAAAAAAATTATATAAAATATTTTAAAAATACAATTTTAAAAAATAAAATTTCAGAAATAATACAATTTCATAACAACAATTAATAAAAAAATACAATTTAAAAAAAATTACATTAATGTGCTATTACATTCAGAAAAAATACAATTTTTTTAACAATAATTAATAAAAAATACAATTTAAAAAAAATAATACAATTTCTGTTAAAAAAAAAAACAAATAATTAATCGCACGGAGGCGTCGCGGGGCTCGGGTGGGCGTCGCGCAGGGCTGGGGTGGGCGTCGCGAGGGCTGGGGTGGGTGTCGCGAGGGCTGGGTGGGCGTGGGGTGGGGGTCGCGAGGGCTGGGTGGCCTGGGTGGGCGTCGCGAGGCGCGACGGCTGGGGTGTGCGATTCGCGAGGGCTGGGCTGGGCTGGGCGATTCTGTGCCGGACGACGACGGCTGGACAACGCGAGGTGGACGACGCGGGGGCGACGCGAGCTGCTGGTCGGGACGACGCCGGGGCGACGCAAGCTGCACGGGGACGCGGGCTGGGACGCGGGCTGAGGACGCGGTACTGTTCATTACAGAAAGACATGTAATTGTAATTCCATCCCTTTGAGTGTGTAATCACTTTTACTGATGGAGATGTAATGCCATTACATTACTGAATCATTTTTTTGAAAAGCAAACAATGTAATCGTAATGGACATTACATTACGGGTGTTATTACATCCAACCAAACGGACCCTAAGTCTATAACAGTAATAACGTAAAGACGATGAAACTTGTGGAAACTGTTCGGATCAGAGAGAGGGACCACTGGCCATTGTTTCTGTGCGTCTCTCTCAAGTCTCTGTTCTTTTGTCTTGATAGCTAGTGACGTGGCTCAACTTTTGATTGTGAACGTTGGGGTTATAAAACACAACATGAAGCTTGTTTGGTAATACAGGGGTCGCAGCAATTCATGACAATTTATCTCCTTTTCTACTTCTCGAATAAACAAAACAATAACAAAAACATCATGATTTGTAAATTGTAGTTTAAATTCTGAAGTGACCGCAACAATGGAAAGAAAAGAAAAAGGCGAGGAAAGAAAAGCAAAAAATCAGGGATTCATGGTGAAAAAGTTGAAACGCAGCGTTTTGACTGGGAAAAAAGGAGGGCTTTGTACTCCACCGCCTACATGGAGGCTTGAGGAGTCCACAGCTGAAGAAATTGACACTAAAAACATTTACTTTAAACCCAATACAGAGTTCCTCTACTTTCCCAACCCAGAAACTGTTTCTGCTAGAAAGCTTTGTGCCAACCTGTGGCAGATTGAGTCCCACAAAACCCCATTTTCTGAAATGAGCGAAGCAAGTGCTAAACTTCACCATCACCGACATAACAATAATGGGTCTCAGCTTCCTCCTCATGATCAGGTGAGTAAATGTGTCTTATTTCCAAATTTTTCTGCACACAAGGTATATTTGATGCTTGCTGTGAAGGGGGATTTTCTTATTCTTATGATGTTTTGTAACGAGTTTAAGTCTTTAAACAAGCATTATATAGCGTCTCACATTCTCTTTTTGCACAATATATCTCATATACCGCTTATATAGATCTTGATTTCAGTTTCCTCATTTCCTGTCAGCATCTTCCAAGTTTGTGAAAAACTGAAACTTGCAAGTTTTGTATCTTATTTTCTTCTTAAAAGAAGAAAGTACATTTCTCATTATTGAAGTCTGATTATGGAAAACAGGTGTATTTATTTTGACTTTTCATATTCATAGATGCCTACAAACTTAAATGTAGCGTATGTTCAAATTAGTTTATTCAATTTCTAAGTGAATACCTTGTGGTCTAGTTAGTACTCTCCTCCACATTTCAAGTCTCACTTCAAGTCACAGGTCACATATTCGAACCACACCATAACAAATATGTTTGATTAAAAAGCAAGTGTCTGTTACTCATGTTTGCCCTTGGTCTTCCAGCCTGATAATGCAAGCAGCCTGAGCTGGAATTCCTTAGAATCAGCGACACAGCACTATCGATCAGTTGAGAGAAAAGGTCATACTAGACAACCTGTATCTCCTCCTAGTTATGGTAGCTCCTTGGAGGTGAGTATCTCTCCCTGTCCTATAAAAGAAGCTTCTTTTTCTTTTGTCTAGCTTTTCTCCTTTGCTTCAGTTGTCTTTGCCAATTGATTGAACATGATAAAAGTTTAGTTAGAGGTGACACGCTAATTTTTTAAATTATACCCGCATTTGCTGCCTCTGAATTTTAGTTGGCTTATGATTATTTAGAAACTATTATCTAATACCTATAAATTTTACAGCTTCAGATTCTTTTTAAGGTTTTTTGACCATAGAATGCAAATATCACTTTATAGAGGGAATGCAGAAATTAGCAGAACTGAAGTTTATTTCTAATTTAAGGTTTCAAGGAATTTCATGAAACAAAATGTTGCCTGTAGTTAAATTTCAAATGGAGAAAATGGTATGACATTCTGGGGATTTATTTAGAGATAACCTTGAAATATATGATTAGATGGCAAAGAACGTGATAGCCTCTAAAAAACTGTTACCTCATGAATGGATATATATCATTTGTCTACAGTGTCGAGAACACTTTTGTGTGTCCATATTTTAAGCTACCTCATATTGGTGAATATTTTGAATGGATATCGTTGTTCATCCTATGCATTCTAGTTTTACGGATTGTACTGTTTTTGCAATACACAGGTGGCACCTTTCAAACCTGTAGTTAGTCCTTCTAGATCTTTGGACTTCATGGGAAGAACTGGTGAATCTAGCCATAGCCTTAAAACGTCCACAGAATTGCTCAAGGTTCTAAACTGGATCTGCAGTCTTGAGGAACAGCAGGCATCCAATATGTCATTGGTGAAGACAATGAAAATGGAAATATACCATTCCCGAGCAAGGATTAAGGAGTTGCTGCAACAGAAGCATTTAGATAGGCAAGAACTTGATGGCTTGAAGAAGCAAATTTCAGAATATAAACTTGTTAGGAAGAAAACAGAGCAAGATCGAACCAAGATTGTGGTTCAATCAATTCAAAGTGAGGTAGAAGATGAGAGGAAATTGAGGAAGCGATCAGAAAGTCTACACAGGAAGCTAGCTCAAGAATTTTCTGAACTGAAATCTTCTTTCTGCATTGCTGTGAGGGAGCTCAAAAGGGAGAAAAAAGCACGGATATTATTAGAAAACTTGTGTGATGAATTTGCCAAAGGAATTAGAGATTACGAGCAAGAGGTGCGATCCTTGAAGCACAAGCCTGACAAGAACCGGTGTGGTATGGAGAGCCCTGATAGACTGATTCTCCACATTTCAGAAGCATGGCTTGATGAGCGGATGCAAATGGAGCTAACAGATTCTCAGAATGATATTTTCGATAAAAATACAATTCTGGACAAGTTAGGGTTGGATATTGAGACCTTTCTTCAAGCTAAACAGGCAGTTGAATTGAAGAAAGGTAGTAATTTATCTCCCAAGGATTCAAATGAACACTGTTTTTGTCATCATTCTTTGGAGTCATTTCCTCTTAATGATGCTGTAAGTGCACCTAAAAATGAAGCTAGTGAACATTCCTCTGAAAGTGATTCAGATTTTCTCGAAGTGAGCAAAAGAACTTATGGAAGACAGAGCAAAAGCAGTGATAAACAACAAGGCAATGATGTTTCAGTTGGTCATCAAAATGGAATTGATAAATCCAATCCCATTAGAAAGAAGGTTGGCTTGCAGGAGACTGTTAAGGGTTGTAGCCTGCCATTTTTGCCCGTAGAGGCTGAAAGAGAGAACCGAGAAAATGAAGTCCTGGATAAAAACTCCAACTGCTGTGAAGCTATCCATGAGGGTATACAAGAAAGACACTCTAAACAAGTTGGAAACCATGCAGTAAAATTGAAAGATGTGCTTGACAACATAATCATAAATGAGAGCAGAGAAGAGTCTTGTATGCTTAGTCCAGTACAACAATGGAAATCAAAATTGACTCCCTCAGATTTTGAGAAGTCTCAACCTTCTATGAAATGGCCACAGGACCTAGATGAAAATACATTGATGGCAAAGCTAATTGAAGCTAGGTTAGAGGCAAGAAAGCATTCGCAATGGTAACTTTTGAAAAAGGGTCCCTACAGATTACAGGATGATAAAATTGCTGGTTGTGTAACGTGTGCAAAGCTCATGATGGAATAGCACAGATCACCACACCGATAAAACCAGTATCTTGCAGAATTTAGTATTAAAGAAATGTCCTAATTATTTAGCTATTTTCGCCTTGTACTGTAGGATCACAAGCAGGGTGGACGTATTTATAATTCAAGGGGCGGGGCACGTGCCCTACCTCACTTAATAAAAATATAATTTTAGGTGTAAAATTTTATAAATTTTATGAATAATTAATCATATTTAACACGTAATGTCTCCTCTTAACTTTATTTTTGAGCACATATTCTAAATTAAAAATATTTTATGTTCAAATTTTATGTTTAAGTTCAATTTTTTTAATTAAAATAAAAAAAAAATTTTAAAAAAAATTTACATTTTGATACTTTTTGGTCTAAAAATTTATTTTTAATTTATTTAACTCTAATATATAGTTTATTTTTTATATAAAATTTTTTTTATAAATTTTATTATTTAATAATATTTTCTCTAAATTACGATCCTAAATCTACCACGGATCACAAGTGTACATGCTAATGTAAAGTGTAATGTTATTTTCGTAGATTTCTGAATTATTGTCATTCAATTATCAAGCTATATATCTAGTAGTACCTAAGAAACCTTTTACTTATGTTTGCTCAATGAGGGGGTAAATTTATGATATATCATGCTTATATATTCTTCTCGCAACAAACTTGTAGCTAAATAGCATAAAATTTATTTGTGCACGTAGAAGTTTTGCAGTTTAAGTTTCAGTTGCAAATGTGTGAGCATTAAAATTATTTTTAAAAAAATAAATAAATAAATAAACCACACTTTAATACCTAACCTAGAAGACTATAGCAACTTTTTACTCTAATTATTATTAATCACCCTTTGATATGTAATTGGTGGTTTATCATTTTTGTGATAGAGAAAAATCTACGAAATTTCTTGACTTTTATTTCGCTATTAAATCATGTAGTGTGAAATTACAATAAAATTAAAAACAAATTTAGAAATCCGTTCTGGACTATGATGGGGCTACACCACTATTGTACCATGCAATGTCCAATTGTCCTGTAACAATTAAGTAATCTTTATGGAAAAATTAAAATATTAAATTATTTAATATAGTATGTTTTAATTTACAAGGAAAAATATAAAATTTTAAGAATTTATTATGTATCAGGTGGTAAGTCTTACAATTCTTGAATCCCACTCATCCATTAATAAAAAAAAAAGAATGAAATTTTAGTTCTTTAAAAAAAAAAAAATACGAGGGATTCAACTAAGAGCAACAAATGTTAGTAGAAAAGCTTTATTGCGAATTATTCAAAGGAGATCTGTGGACCACTTTGAACAAGCAGTATATTAAAACAAAATGGCCATGGTAGTAATGGTAGATTGGTAGAACAAGCAGTACCTTTTCAAAAAATAAAAAATAAAAAGTCTGAGACGTGATGATGATGTAGGCAATATACAATATTTTCTCCTTTTCTTTTCTATTTAGAAATCATGTATTTGACTTAGATACTTAGATATATAGGTTTCACTATTTTTTTTTTCCTTTTTCAATTTGTTTTATCTTGTATTATTGTATATCCATATTGTCTACGATGTTTTATCCCCTGAGCTTCTTTCCATAGTGACCACAAAACATATCAACGATGCTTATTTTTTCAAAATATAGAAAGCATTGAGGAATTTGTTGGTTGGTTTCAAAATAAATTGACATATTAATTTAGACTAATAATATGAAAAAGATGGATAGTGAGAAATAAAAATATAACAAATTTTTTTCTTTATTTTTTAATTTAATTGGTATTAATTAATATGTCATTTTTGCCTACGATTAATATATAATTTTTCAATATCATTTCATAAAACTGACCCTTTTTATTTTTACTTTTTTGTAATAATTGTTTTTTTTTTTTTCTATTTTTAATCTCGAGAGGGAAATGTAAACCATTTTTTCAAAATTAAAATTTCAAGTAATGATTATTGTTAAGAAAAAAAGGTTTTGTTAAAGAAAAAAATTTAGCTAAAATTTTCAAAAATATTAACATTTCCATAATAAAGATAATCTTTATTACATAAAGTATTATAAGAGAAGGATGCTTAAGTCAAATTGCTTTAATAAAGAATATATAAGCCACTCGTTTATTAAAATATGATTATTTAGTTGTTTAAACAATAATATAATATTAAAATATTATAAATAAAATAATTAATATTATTTTTTTTTATGTATAAATAATTCAATTATTCAACTAATTTTATTTTTAATTTTTTAAATAAAAAAATATTTATTTTATTCTAAAACTAAAAAATATATATTCATATATTTTATAAAAAGAATAAAGATACATTTATTTTTCTTAAATAAGATTTAAAATAAAACTTTACATATAATTTATATATAAAAAAAATTATGTCGTATAATTAAATTATTTTTTTTTTCTCTTTTTATTATCAACTTTCTTCCAATCATTTTTCTTCTTTATATAATTCCTTTACTATTATTTAATACTTTCTTCTATTTTTCTCTCTTGAAATTATGAGTCTGTATCATTTCTTCTTTGTTTTCTTGTCAGGAATTAAATGCACATGCAAGTTACCAGGAAAAGAAAAAAAGAAAAAGAAAGAAGACATCTTTGGAGTAAATGAGTAACCTACTCAAACTAATATAAAGATTTTTTTCCGTTAAGAAAATAAATAACACATAACTTTTTAAATAAAAATAAATACGTACACATAATTTATTGCCTACTTAAAATTTTTGTACGATAATAAAATAACTAGCTAGTTTGTCTAATATAGTTGCTCACACACTATAAACTTTCATTAAATATAAATTTTAATTATAATTTTATGTAATAATTATTCTAAAAAATACATCACAAATTCAAAAATACAATCATGACACACAAACAAATGTATGTCCAATAAATCAATGAATGAATATATATAAGCTTTATCCGATAACTTTGTATTACAATTTACATTAATATTTAACTCAATGATTTAAAATAATTAATATTTTAAAATTATAGAAATTGCACTTTAAAAATAATGAATCACTAGATCAATAAAAATATAAATAATATTTCTTGCATATTTTAACACATAAATAAAATAACATGACACATAAAACACACACATTATGACAACAACATTTACATAATCAGTACACCCAGGGTTAATTACTTAATTTGAAAGGAAGAAACAAAAGAAAAGAAAACAAAAAGGAGAAAAGGGAATAACAGTAATAAAATTATTTTAAAAAATGATATTAGTAAAAGAAAAAAAAAGAGTTTTAAAAAAAATATATATATATTATGTTATTATTTAAATAGTGACTCATTGTTATTTTTCAATTAGTTTTTTATAAAAATAAAACAAGTAAAAGTATTGATCATCTTTTCAAAGGAAAATTTTAGAGAAAGACAAAAAGTGATTTAACGTGATTATTTATTAGTTACAGTAGTTACAACTTCACTTTGAAAGAAATTTTTTTTTTAGTTACGAATTAAAATTTATAATAATAAAAATAATATTTTTTATATTTAAATATTATATTTTAATAATTAAAAAATAATTTTTATATTATTATTTTTGAACTCTGTCTAATTAAATATTATTTAAATTAAATTATTATAATAATTCGTTTAATATTAAACGTTCAAAATTATTAAAATACTAATTTTATTATTATAAATTTTAATAATGTTATTTTGTTTTTTTAATTTTCCTTTTTATTTTAATCAAAGTATCATGTTAAGAGCTCCTCCTAATCAAATTAAAAGGATCTGATTATATATAAATTGTAGGTAGAGTTATTGTCGCGGCCACAATTATTATTCACCAATGAAAACTTAATATAATAATAGTAATAAGTTGTAGTTAATTATAGAATTCAATAAAAATCCATATACTATTAATATGACAACAATAATAATTACCATATATAATTATAAATTAAATATTTTATACTTGAAAGTTGAAAACCTACTTGCAATAATAAATTAAATTAAGATAAAAAGTCATTATTCCATTAATACAAAATCCAATTGTCGACCTCATGAGAAAGCAACTTGTAAGAGAAAAGATCCCTTGATAGTCGTCATTCAGCATTTAATAAAAGAAAAGTTTGAAGGGGATGTCAGCATGTGGATTCTCAGATTGTTGCCAAACTAATTAAAGGCATATGTTTGATAAAAACGCGCGTTACAATGGGTGGGTATGGTCGTACTAATAATCATAACCATCTCGCATCAATTTTGAATGTATTTGTCGAGTAGCAATTTCTCCAATATATTTAACCATGATTTTTAATTTTTTATATTTTGTAAAAATATACTTAATTTTAAAAAATTTAAAATACATACTTTAAAATATCGATATCATTTTTTATTATTTAATTATTTAGTATGTATTAAGTAAAATAAATAATATAAATGCAAGAATAAAGAAAAGTCAATCAAATTATTCAAAGTATTGTATCTTTAATATTAAAAAATTTATCTTTTATTATGCATATAAAAATATAATATTAATATATGTTTATTAGGATAAACATTTTCGTCTCACATTTAATCAATTATAATTCATTTAAAAAAAAAGTCCATCAAATTTTTATTTTTTATTTTTTTTCAGATAACCACCATTTGATCAATTATCCATAATTAAAATATGGATCCCTAAATACCATCACTATGAGGCCTATGTAAGCACCCACGTAACTTCTCATTTCTCACCCCCATTTTATAGTGATGGTATATATGTAATTTATGTAAAACGTGTTTTTTTTTTCCAATTACCTTCCAGTGTAGTTAGTAAAATGTTTAGGAATTGTTTAGCTGTATTATTAGAAAATAATTTTATATTTTTAAAAATAAAAAATTAGCTTTAAAAATAAATGATTGTTTGGTTATTGTTTTTAAGTCATTATTTTCTAAAATATTATGTTCTAAAAAACAAAACAAAAATGAGAACAGTCTAAATGTGTTTCAATTATTTTTGAAAAAAATCAAAACGTAAAAAATTTTGATTTTTGCGTAACTGCTTTACGTAACATGTATGTAAACATTGTTTTTGATAATTAGTTATGTAATATCTATTATATAATTATATATTATATTGCATTCCTTCTAACAACTTTATTTTTTTTTTAATTCTTTAAATAAAATTTATTATCTTAGTAGTTAAGTTTCATTATTCAAACCTTAGTGCTTTAGTGGATTAATTATGTTTTATGTCTTCAATATTTATTAAAAATGTGTCTATAATATTTATGTTGAAACCTATTTTTATTTAATTACAACTTTTTACACATTAATTTTACACGTCACTAACAAATTGCGTTAGAATAAATGATATCGTTTATCTTTATAATTATTCCAACAATTTAAGCAATTTTTAGAAACATCTTTTTCTTGTTTATTCTAATAATTATTTATTGGATACATTATTGTTTGTTACTTTTTTTATTTAATATTTAAAATTAAATATTAAATACATAACTAATAATTAAAAATTCATATTAATGACAATCTTTGTTATTACTTTCTTCACTTTAATAATTTATTGATTTTATGTATTGCATTCCCTAAAAGAGCATTACTTAACTTTTTTAATTTAATAAAATATGTGTAAGTGTTTAAATTAACTTAAAAAACTAATTTTAAAATAAAAATAATATTTTAATATAAAAATAATTTTTAAGAATAATTGGACAAAAATCTTGATACCAATGTTTTTTTTTTTTTTTTCTTAAGAACATGTTTTAAAAATAATGGCAAAATAATTCATTATTTTTTAAAATTATTGAAAATCATTTTTTAATAATGATTTGAGAAAAAAATTTAAAAATTATTTTTAAGTTAAATGGCTAAATTGGCCCTAAAAGTTTGACATTTTTATAGAAAATTTATTGATCTTAATCCTCATCTCGAAATATTAAAAAAAAAAAAAAAAAAACATGTAATGTATGTGTTTGCATTGATTTTAGAAATAGCTAGCTAGCTATAGGGGTACAAATGGAGCTCTCTTGAGTATAAACACGGCTGCAATTGTATGAATACTCCTGCTGCTTATGATATTGATTGAAGATCGTATATGCTTAGGGGTTTGACTGAGGTACGAGACGAGTTTATTTTTATTCTTTTGGTATTAGAGTGAAAGGCACTCCGCTCCTATACTATTAAATTCATTTTCTTTCCATTCCTACGTTCTTTTCTTTCTTTTTTTTTCTATTAAATGTTGTTCAAATATTCATTTAATCTTTTTTTCTTTTTTAAATAGATTCATTTATATATATAAAAAAAATTATAATGCCTTTTAAAATTTATAACTATAAAAATAATATATATTTTTGTTTAATTTATATATTTTTACTACAAAAAGAAAGTCAAGATCATGTATTAAATTAGGGGTGAGCAAATAATCCGATCAATCCACCTAAATAAAGAAATTCAATCTGATCCGTTGGATTCAGATCGGAATGATTGGATTGACATATTTTATAGTTAAATCGGATTTAGATTGTAAAGTATACAATTCATTCGGATTAGATCGGATTCGGATTGACAGATTTTATAATCCATTGTAATTCGATTCAGACTGAATTACTTTTAAAATTATAAATAAATGTATATTTTATTTTTAATAAGTTATATTTAAATATTTTATATATCACGTTTACATTAAATTACTATTTTATATTAAAAATAAAAATAATGTTAAATTTTTTTATAACAATTTAATAATATTCAATAGTATATTTTTTATTATTTTGATTCTATTATTTATAACTATAAATAAATAAATTGACTTAATGAAGTACCAATTTAAAATTTAAATATTAATATATATTATTTTATATATAACAATAATTTTAAAATAAGTTATAATCTCAATTTGACTTATCCGATTCGAAAAATTCGATCTGTTTGGATTTGGATTGGTTCGAATTGAGTATATCATCAAATCGAATTCAGATTGAATATTCTTAAATCCGTTTCAGATCGGATTTAAATTAGTAAAAAATTGACGATTTCGATTCGCTGTTCAGCCCTATACCACACATTCAATGAGTCGAACTTTAATTAATTAGACTCGTTTAATAATGAACTATGACCTATTAAATCATGTTCAATATTAATAATTTTTATTTGTATTATTATAAATTTTAGGAATATTATTCAGATAATTTTTTACTATCTCACTATTGTTCTAATTTTCACTCAAAAATATACTATATATTTTATAAATGCATGTGAATTTTACCTTATTTGAGAGTAAGATATGTGTTTTAAAACTAATACAAAATTGATATGTTGGTGAGATTTGTGTTCTAATAAGAATAAATAGTACGTTTCATTTGCAGTATAAAAAAGCAAGGAGAATGATGATACTAATAAAATTATTATCATTATTATATTTTATTTTACGAAATAAAAGAATGAATTATTCCAAATTGGAATGTTATGAAATAAACTATTTTTAAAAAAACTACTGCAATACATTTTAAATAATATTTATTTAATTATTAATTTTTTTTCCTTTTAAATTACTTTATAATAAAAATATATTTAAATAATTTTATTAAGTATTTTTATTAATAAATAATTATTTTAAGATAAAATATATACTTTAGTAATATATTTAGTAATATATATTTTTACAATATATACACACACACACAATTAAAGTATATATTTTACCTTAAAATAATTATTTATTAATAAAAATATTTAATAAAATCATTTAAAATTATTACTAAATATATTTTATTTGAGAAGTAAATGGTTATTAATAGCAATTTATTTTCATATTTTTACAATAAGTTTTATATAAAAATTTAAAAAAAAAAAGTTTATATGAAATTTGTGTGATTTACAAATTTAAAAAATAATATAATTTTAGTGAAAAAAAAAAGTAATATTACGAGATTGAGAAATTTATCAAATAAAGGTAATATTGAAATATAAGAGCAGTAAGATAAAAAGGAATAACTTTTTTTTTTTTATGGTGGGATTACGGAAATACTGTTTTGCTTTTATCGGTAAAGGTATTATCATTCTTTATCTATTTTAAATCTAACCCAACATTACAATACGAAATCTTCATTCTATTTTTCAATTGATTCATTCCGATCCAACATCATAACATAGAATTGCACATTTAAATCGAAGTGAGTACTCTCTTAATACATCTGAATTATATATATACAAGGTTATAAATTTACAAGATAAAAAAATATGTAATAATTATTAAGAGTCGTTGGTTATAATTTTAATTATTATTTCAGTTTAATACTTTTAAAGTATTAATTTAAGTTAATGAAAAAATATTCATATTATACTATCTTTTTTTGGAAGATTTTTTTTTATTAAGAAAAAAAAGAGGAAAAAGAATTGCACTTTAAGACAGCTATCACAAGTCCCTACAGGGACATCCGATAAAACCATATTTCTTTCACAAAAGTCCCAAAGGTAAATAAAAAAAAAAAAATAGAGATTATCAATATATATCAAGAAATATTAAAATTATATAAATTTATAATTAAATTTATACTTGTATTAATTATAATATATTATGTAACTAAATTTTTTTATTTTAAAAATTATTTAATTATATATTATAATATAATTAATATTACTATAAATTTATATATTTTTATTATCCTTGTATCATTAATTCAACCTGAAAAACAGATGGCACTTGTTAGTCCCTTCAGCAACTTACAGCTGTTTTCTCATGCAAGATGGTTCCAAAAATTCGCACATTACAATTTACAAAGTAGTCTAATTACAATTTTTCTCCAAAAAAAATAATTATAAATTATTCAATATTTTAATTTTATTTGTCTAAAAAACAAACTATGTTTTTATAATAATTTAATTCATACGTAAATTTATATATTATAATTTAATTAATTTTTATTAATAAATAATTTTATAATTATTTATTATTTTACAAATTATTTAAAAAAAATGTATAAATAATTAATATTTAATAAAAATAATAATCAATAAAATTAATAAAAAACACAGTACAGAATAATAAACAATGCATAAATATTGTTAACCATCGTTAATACGTAAAGAAAACTAATTACTGAAAATTCCTAATCGGTTTACAGTAATTTCGAAAACAAAAAACAAAAATCGTAAATAACAAACAACCAGCACACAACCCCAGACCAGTCGGCTCCTTTCAGTTGAGTACCTCGCCCGTTTTCTTCATATTTATTGTTCTCATATCTCTCTTCTTTTTTCAATTTTCAATCAATACCACCTCTGCAGCTCTCGTCTTTCCATCTAACAGCTTCGTCTTCTTATTCTTTGTTCTTTTGACGGTGGTTTTTTGGTGTACGAATTTAAATGAAGGATTTGAACTCGGATCTATTCGACCCAAGAAATATGTTGGAATCATCGGACTTCTCTCGAGATGTTTCATCTTCTGGTGCTGATTTTGGGTTCGCTTTCAACGACAGCAATTTTTCCGACCGCTTGCTTCAGATCGAGATTATGGGTGATCCGCCTGAGACCAGACTCGATTCAGAGGCCTGCACGAGTATTGCCGATTGGGCTCGTCACCGTAAGCGGCGGAGAGAAGATATCAAGAAGGATAATCACGGTACTTTGTTTTCTTCTTTGTCTCTCTTTTCTATTAGGGTTTTTCCGATTTTGAAATTTATGGCTTGTTTGACTGTAATTTGTTGAAATGAACCTTAAAGGTAAAGTTGATTCTTTTGTTTACTCTTTTTGCTTGCTGATTTAAAGTGATATGTAACGTTTTTTAGAGGTAGGGAAATTTTCAATGTTAATTTCTGGGAGGTTTTGTTAGTTATTATTAAGGGAAATAGGAGACTTTAGAGATAGATGAAACGCAGAGGAGTTTCAAATTTAACTGTAGCTTACTTTTTGGTGAAGGGGAACCTATGACTGAGAATTTTATTGTGCCCAATAGCTTACTCTGCTCAAAATATAGGGAATTTCATTTTAAAAAAAACTTGTATTTCCTTACCTTGGCTATGGATGGAACCAAGTAGAGTGTTTTGTGATGCGTTTATTGATCTGGGGTATTGCATATTTTGTCTCACCAAACTTCTTCAATATGTGTAATTCCATCTCATTGGTCTCGTTAAGGTATTTGTTATACTCATTTGGTTATGTTGGTTAGTCATTCGTTTCTATTCCTCTTCGATTTCAGTTGTGGATTTAAGTGTCGACCAGGAGGAGCAGATATTGAATGACAACCAGCCTGACTTGGATGATTGCGAGGGCTGTGAAACTCAAGACAAGGAAGCAGTTGCGATGACTGAACAATCACCTTCAGGTATTATAATTATCTGTTGTATTGTGTCAATATTGCTTATTTAGGTTAGTAAGATCGAAAGTTATATTTTTCTTGCTTTGTAGAAGCATTTGTCTTACCGTGATTAGCAGTTTAAATTTTTCTTTATTAGTAATGTACAGCTCTTAAACATATGCATATTTTTATGGCCACTGCCTGTGTTCTGTTCTTATAGGTGATGAAGCTGCAAACAGCGATGACTCTGACTGGAGCATGGACTGTTCTACAGTCCTGAGAGTTAAAACTATACATATCAGCTCTCCCATTTTGGCAGCCAAAAGCCCATTTTTCTACAAGGTATAATCTTGTAATATGATATTCCATTCTTTGCTTCTGTTATTGCTTGATGGGTTTTCTCATATTTCTTATCTTTTTTACTTTTCCAGCTTTTTTCAAACGGGATGAGAGAATCAGAGCAGAGACATGTCACTCTTCGCATCAATGCATCTGGTAATCAACCTTCACATGAATCTAGGGTTCTATAGTGTGTTATTTATTTATAGGCTAAGAGTAACTCATCTCTTCAGCCTGCTGAAATGACCTTAAATTATGGTACTTTCTTTCCCATGTGCAGAGGAAGCCTCACTCATGGAGCTACTGAATTTTATGTACAGCAATACACTGTCTGTTACTACAGCTCCTGCTTTGCTGGATGTACTCATGGCTGCAGACAAATTTGAGGTAGCTTCGTGCATGAGATATTGCAGCCGTCTATTACGAAATTTGTCTATGTCACCTGAGTCTGCATTGCTTTATCTCGAGCTTCCTTCCAGTGTTCTGATGGCTGAAGCAGTCCAACCCTTGACTGATGCAGCAAAACATTATCTCGCTGAGCGATATAGAGACATAACTAAGTAAGTTTCTATTTTGTGTCAAATGACCTGCCTTGAGATTCACTTGGTTTTTATGTTACCTTTCTTGAAAAATTGCTCTTCTTCCTGGATAAAGATTTTTCAAATCTTTTTTTTCTTTTTGGTAGTTTTCATCCTTATGTAGTGACGATTTGCAGGAAATAATCCTGTTTTCATTCGTCCTATGGCATTGGATGATAATGAGTTTTATAAAGGAGTTACTATTTGAGAAATCTTTTTGTTTCTTTTGTTATTGCTTACAATTTAAAGAAATTTGCATTTGGGGGATTAACCAGTTATTAAAACCAGGTTTCAAGAAGAGGTGTTGGCCTTGCCCCTAGCTGGAATAGAAGCAATACTTTCCAGTGATGATCTCCAAATTGCATCCGAGGATGCTGTATATGACTTTGTCTTAAAGTGGGCTAGGGCCCAATACCCCAAGCTGGAGGAGCGTAGAGAAGTCTTGGGTAGTCGACTTGCACGGTACATTCGTTTTCCTTACATGACGTGTCGGAAGCTTAAGAAGGTTTTAACTTGCAATGATTTTGATCATGAAATTTCATCCAAGCATGTACTTGAGGCCCTATTTTTCAAGGCTGAGGCTCCACACCGGCAGCGAGCTTTGGCTGCAGAGTCATCTGCAGCCATGAACCGACATTTGATTGAGCGGGCTTACAAGTATCGGCCTGTGAAGATGGTAGAGTTTGAGTTTCCCAGGCAGCAGTGTGTTGTTTACCTAGATCTGAAGCGAGAAGAGTGTGCTAATCTATCCCCATCTGGGCGGGTCTACTCTCAGGCCTTCCACTTGGGCGGACAGGGATTCTTCCTGTCAGCACATTGCAACATGGATCAGCAGAGTTCTTTCCATTGTTTTGGACTATTCCTTGGAATGCAAGAGAAGGGTTCAGTGAGTTTTGCAGTGGATTATGAATTTGCAGCAAGGTCAAAGCCATCTGAAGATTTTGATAGCAAATACAAGGGCAACTACACATTTACCGGGGGCAAGGCAGTGGGTTACAGGAATTTGTTTGGCATACCATGGACATGTTTCATGGCTGAAGATAGTCCTTACTTTATAGAAGGAATCCTTCATCTTAGAGCCGAGCTCACCATCAGGCACTGACTCCTTTGCGGTTCCACTATTTTCCTGTTTTTACATAGAATGGCAACAATAGTTAGTATGTAGTTTGGATAGCCCCTGACCAATTCGTTCTTCCTTGTAATTTTATTGTCTTCACCATGAGAAAGCAAATTGTAATGTTATATACCATGAAACTAAGTACTTCGGCTTATGAACTACTGAATTCCAGTTATTTATGAGGAAGAGAACAATATAACCAGTTCTTTGGATTTTACGATTAAAACTACAGCCATGAGCTTGGGGACACAAGGAATTGTTGAAGGCCTAGACTATAGTCATAGTCACGAGCTGAGCTTATTATGATATTCTCAGTAATTTATTTATATTTCAATAAATCATTAATAAAAGTTTAGAATTGGCTCAATTATAAAATTCTTTCAACTTTTTGCATAAGTTGGATGCAACTTACCCCAATAATATTAACGAGTTAAATTGAATAAATATTAATATTAAATAGGATTAAAGTTTTACTAAACAGGGTTTGATTTAAAATATTTTAATTTATTATTTTTTAGTAAAATATAAAATATAAAATATTTTATTTTTATATTTAAAAGTTTCAAATAATATTATTATAAATGATGTTTTGTTTCTTGTTTCTTCTCTCTATGACCTGCGTCTTTGCAGTCCTAAATTTTTTTTCTGGTGACAACAGAAAGAAAAGAAAAGAAAAGAAAAGACGAGAACTACTACGTAGTACGGACTACCCAAGTAACCGTGTCTGTCTATGTACTCTTTAACAAGGAGATATTATTTATTATTTTTAGTAAAAAATTATTATATTAATTTTATATTTTATTAATTTAAAGTACTAAATTATTATATTTAAAAAAAAAAATCAATTTGATTTATTTCTTGCCAGCCAATTAATTGATCAACGGATACGACTTTCCTCTCGTAAAATTCGTATTCCATTCTTCGCGCACTTTCGTGAACTCCACGCTAACGTAGCTACTAAAGTAGGGGGGGTGGGGATAGAAAGAAACAAAGAGAGCTATTTTATTTTTTTCTTGGCACAGTTATTTTCACAAACAAGCTGTGTGCGCGGAGTTGAAACTTAGGGACCCAAGATGCCGAAGAATAAGGGTAAAGGAGGGAAGAATCGCAAGAGAGGAAAGAATGAAGCGGACGACGAGAAAAGAGAGCTTGTTTTCAAGGAAGATGGTCAAGAGTACGCTCAAGTCCTTCGAATGCTCGGTAATGGTAGATGCGAAGCCATGTGCATCGATGGCGTCAAACGTCTCTGTCATATCCGAGGCAAGATGCACAAGAAGGTTTGGATAGCTTCCGGTGATATCATCCTTGTCGGTCTTAGGGATTATCAGGACGACAAGGCCGATGTCATCCTTAAGTACATGCCCGACGAGGCTAGACTCTTGAAGGCTTATGGAGAATTGCCCGATAATACTAGGCTTAACGAAGGTATTGCCGGTGGCCTCGATGAGGAGGATGAAGGTGGTGCTGACGATTACATCGAGTTCGAGGACGAAGATATTGATAAGATTTAAATTCCTTGAGTTTTGATTTTGGATTCGGGTAATCTTGAAACACTATTTTGAATCCTTTTTTCTTTGTCTTCTTCAAACAAGATTTGATGAATGGCATGTAAAAATTGATCCCTGAAATATGTGGGGTCATTGTATAATCAATAATGCTGACTTTGAATATTGGATTTAGTACAATAATTGAGGCCTAATTATAATTTCCTTTTTACTTGTATTTATAGGGTTTATTGTGTTGTTAGTTGAAATAAAGGGATTTTACTAAGTAATCATATTTTATGATCTTTTAAGCTTTTCTGAATCGACAGTACGTTGCAAGTTATGATATTTGCTTGTGAATTGTGGAGTCGAGGGTTGTTTAATTGTCTATGGTGATTAATTTCTCTTATCAATAGTTTGGGGTTTTGTTGTGTGAATAAACACACTAGGAATAGATATTTTATTGATTTAATGGCATGATATAATTTCATATCTAACCTTTTAGTTCATGATTATGATCACATTTTTTAATATTTTAAGAAATATGTTTGAATTTATGTTTTTGACTATGGGTTAAAAGTGAAAAGGTCATTTATGAGAATAAAAAATATAATAATAATAATAATTACAACAATTTGTATATCTACGTTAAGCGGATACGTAGAACAGTCAGTATCTTATTTTTGAGAAAATACAAGGATTACTGAAATTGATACAAAAGATATTATAGATTACAGGGTACAAATATGTTTTACAACAGAAAGATAAATAAGCTTATGGTTGTGCCATCATTCAAATGCACTTACTCAGTACCGGCAATCTTCTTCTTCAAAGATTCAATGTCCGTTGCTAATTCTTTTCTACTTGACTGCACAACAAGGTTGACAAAATAAGTTCTTTTCTACTTGACTGCACAACAAGGTTGACAAAATAAGTTCTTTTCTACGAACTTTACATGCACATTTTAGACAGGCCTTTTGTTTTTTTTTTCCTTCCCAATATAGCTGCCTACCAAAAGGTTGACAAAATAAGTTTTAGTCTCTGAAACAATGTCAACACACGTCAATACGTGTTATTGGCTTATGGTGCTTGAGCATTTGCTCTTCTGGCCACTAATTAGTAGAGAGAGTTCGGGTATCAGACTATCATGATATCATCCATACGTGTTATGTGTAATTGTTTGTTCAAAAACAAAATAACAATGTCAGCAACTCAGCAATTATTACTAAGATCGTCTAATGAACTACAATTATTTCAAGTTGCTCACCATTTCACTAATCAGTATAAAATCTGAAAGTATGGATGAATATGGGGAAAAAGCGAGAAAAAAATTCAGCATTTACAAATAAACAAGAATGAATTGTAAAACACCAAATCTGAAAGTTTAAATTTAAAAAGCAGTATTTGAGTTTTAGCTTTTACCTTGAAGAGCAGGTAGCGATAGACAAACCATCCAGTGTATCCTAGCCCTACTAACTCCAAGATCTTCGGAAGCTGGTTTTGTAAGAAAATTAAATCAGAGAGGATCAACAAATTTTTGTTATAGCAAAACGAATGAACACGCCTATATGGCGAAACAATTAAACAGGAAGACAGTGACAATCTAGCTATATGAACATATGATGTTTATAGCAGTACTAGTCAACTTGGTGACCAGTGCTATTCAGTAAGCTTACCACAGGCACTGAGTTGATGGCACCAACCAGACTTGAAGATAGCCAGACGGCAACAATAGCTCCACCTCCATAGACAAGTACTGTGGATTTGTTTTCAACTGCATCCCACTGGTAAAGAAGGGTAATATTTTAGTGTTCCAACTCAGTTAAGTAAGTTTATTTTATTATTATAATTAGTAGGGTAAATGTTCTATTTCCTAATGATAATTATAAAAAAAAAAAAACTTTCAATGTATGTTATTTTTATATCAGTCGAATATTTTTAATTGATATCAACATTAAATTTTTAGTTGAATTAGGAGGTTTGGACTTTTTTATCGAGTTGGGCAGAGAGACATAACAATAATCAATACATAATTGAAAAAAACTTGAGTAAATGAAAAGTAACTTTTAATAGTGAATACAACGTTTACCCTAATTTGTGTATTGTACTTGCCTTTTCCTTCAATTCTGAAACAAATTCACCAGCATCTACAGAAGTGGATGTTTCTTCTGAAGAAGAAGCTCTGAACTGAAGCAGAGGCAACCTTGGGAACTCTATTTGACAAGCATAGCAATTGGTCAACTTATACTAGATTGAGTTTAAACAACAACGTGTTATACCATTTTGACACTGTTTAATTATACGGAGATCAATTTCTATGAAATCCACAATTATAGTAGTTGAATTTACTAAATTCAGATAATACATTTCCATTGTCAATGCTTATATTGTCCAAATCAAATTGCACATAATACAGCTGTCTTGCAATTAAATTTGATAACCAAACACACCTTTGTTTTTATACAAAATTTCTCAATCAACCACAGAGAGGAAAACCAAAGAAACAAAAGAAAAGTACCTGAAGAAAGTTTGATGGGAAAAGAGGAGTGAGAAGAGAAACGAGGAGGGAGATTAGGCAAGGCGTAGCAGGGACTGGGTTTGGTCAGGACACGGGGGCTTATGACAGTGCTTGCCGCCAAATACGCCGCTGTTGCTGCCATTCTAGTATACTTGGTTGCCTGTGCGATTCTTATCCTTTCAATTTCTTAATAAATCTCTGTTCAAAGCTATAGCTAACTTATTTGCGTTTGGTGTTTGGACTTCAGTCTTGTGAATTTGATTTGATTCTTTAGATTTTTTTTTTGAAACAAAACAAAAGGATGCCACTTTTTTGTTTGTTTGTTTTTTTTTTTTATCAAAGAAAAATCTCGGGCTACTATTTTGCTTGTATCATCGTTGATAATTGACCTACCAAAGTATTATCCACAACCACGAGACTTGTACCTTCAGAAGTTCATTCAAGTGTCTGACACGTGGACAAATTGTGCAATTTTACTGGGTTATTCTCCATGTGCAATCCACGCCCTTCTTTCATATCCCTTAAAAATTTTATGTTATTATTTCAACCAAACCCGAGCAAATATGAAAATGACCTTTTATTTCATAAATATACTTTGGGTTTTATAGAGAGAATCATATGGTAATGTTGATTTTGAAGGTTGGTTCGTTAAAGTTAATAACCAACTTCTAACAATTGAACTGAATCGGTCGAATTGGTGATACAATTTTGCTAATATGTACAAAGAGCATAAATTTAAGTAATGTGATTTAAAAAATTTATGCACAAAGATATTACATCTAAACTTTGTAAACTTTTTGTAATTTATTTTTCTTTTATATTTCATCTAAAGATATTAAAAATGGGTTGTGAAATTTCTTTTTTGAGGTTTCTTTTAGTTTGGATTTTTTGCTTTGTTTAAATTCTTCATTATTTTCATTAACTTCGAATTATAGAACCAACTGTAAATAACTTAAATTTGAGCTCCTATAGTCCTATAGATCATTTACTCTTGTGAGAACACACAATACACTCAGCTTTTATAATTATGATGATATTTTTGATCATTTATATATTTTTTTTTTATAAAATGGAAGAATTAAATACATATCTCTAACGTTATATATAACATATTATATATACTTCTGTCATTGTATGTAATATATTACATATATTTTTACTATTGTTACATATACTTCTGACGTTATATGTAATTTATTACATATACTCTTATTATTATATATAACATGTTATATATACTTCTGCTGTTATATGTAGCATGCTGCATACTTATTCAATAATGTTGCTTGAGCTTTGCTAAGATCGTCGGAGCTCCGATGATGTCACAGGAGCTTCGGTCAGTTTACTGATAGAATTATTAGAATTTTGATATATCTATTTGTTTAGTTCTAAAGAAAATTTTAATAATTTGTATAATATTTTTATAATAAAAACTTACAATTTTAGATATATTTTTACTAATTTTAAAAAATAGTATCTTATAATTTAAATATAAATTATTTATGCCCAAAACTCATAAATTGACTCATGAGGCTCAATAGGATAAAACATCCTTGGATGTTAAATATAAAATTCACACTCTCTTTTTTGAAGGAAAAAAAAAACCGCTAAAATACATTCTCCTAAAATTTTTGTCGTTTGTTTTTTGTCAATTTTTTTTTTACATATGTATCTCCTCAAAGGTCATTTAGAAATAATATAATTATTAGTTCTTAAACTTGAAGAGGTTTTTAAAATATGGAGAGGCATGAGGAATAATGAAAAGTGAAAAGACTTTTTCGCAAAAAAAAAAAATAATAATAATAATACGAAGAAGAAGAGGAGAAAGAGTATGGTTCTAAATTTTTTCTTATGGAGCAATTCTTTGCAAAGATTATCTAATTAGAAGTAACGAAGAGATAATAAAATAAAGAATGAAAATTCATATTTTCTAATATGCGGTGAGATAAATATAATAATTTTATTTTTCACACCATTTTTTAATAATTATATACTTTATTTTAATGAATATATAAATTTATTTTTACTCCATTTTTTAATATATAAAATTATTTATATTTTTTAATTTTTTTTTAAATTTTATTACATATAACTCAAATTAATCATAAATAATGAATTATATATTATATATTGTATCTTTAAATTATGTTTTTATTTTTGTAAAACATCAAAAATTATTTTATAAAATTTATTTAGACTATTTACTTAAATTCAAAAAATTAAAAATCATATAATTATTTTATATAATTTATTATTATTACTTAAAACTAGTTTGTGACAAAATTTTATCAATATTATTTAGTACAAAAAGAGATTTATTATTATATATTTTTATTTTTTTTCTTATCATATAACATTATTTATTGGCTCTAAATTTTATTTTCCTTCTTATAATAAAATATTCATTATTGAATAGTTTTTTTTTATATAATTTTTCTTTTATATAAAAATTAAAAATAATAATTTTAATATTATTTGTATGCTCGTTTCATATTTAAAGTCTTCATTCCATCCTCAATATGTCCACATAAAAATTTTAAGTGGTGATAAAAGACAAATTTAAAATTGTAGATTGGAAACAAATATAGAATTTTTGGTTCAATTAGTTAAACTAACTTTTAGGACTTTTTTTATTCAAGTCAATAAAATTAACGTAATAAATTCGTTATTCACCCAACGTCTTAACTAGCAACAAAAGCCAGCAAAACGAGTAGCAAAAATAAAAATTCAACTCGACAGTGACATAATAACCAACAACTATATAGTCATTACTCATTACCCATAATAACTCTGAAAATGCTCAAGCCAACAAGAAGGTTAAAATTTATCATATTAAGGTTACTGTTACAATTTAAATACCAAAACTTAAATATTAAAAAAAAAAAACAAATACATAGCTGATAAAAAAATGTACTCTTACATTGGTACGATAAAAAAGTAAAAACTCATACAGCCATTAGCCATTAGCCATTAGCCATATACGGTAAAAATATTTTTTATATTATAAAAAATTTACCCACTATATGTTACTAAAATTTACACCTTATAGTGGGAAAAAGACTACATACAACCGTCGTATTTTGTCTTGAAATAGATTTATTTATACAGTTAATTTTTTTAAAAAATACAATTAATATTAAATATATCCGCAACATCAATTATTTAGATTTACCAAAGAGAGCTACAACTAAGGTATTATTAATTGTTCCTAAAATATACTCCATCAATTTCGACCATTTATTTTTATAAAAAATATAATTATTATTAGACACGTAAACAATATCAATAATTCAAATTTACAAAAAATGACTACAATAGAAGCATTATTCATTGTTTTTAAAATATACTTTCTAGTAATTTTATTGGTTGTTATATTTATCAAGCAAAAAAATAATTACATTAATTTTATATTTTATTGTATTAAAATATCATACAATTATTTATTTTAATAACAATAAATAATTCCTTGCTGCAATATATCATATTCAAAAATTTCTTCTATAATGGGCACCACACTCCCACTTAAACCAGGGAAAATAGCATATAGGCTATTATACTATAATAATTTACATTTTAAAGCATAAATTTATATTTATTTTTATATTTATATTTTTTTATATTATATAATATATTAGTATTTTTTTTAAATAATTAATATTTTAAAATTTTAAAATAATTGTCTACGTGACATAATATAAACAATTTTAGTAAAAATTTACTTGATATTTGCATTTCTTTCTCTCCTAATTTCACAACGTACCTTTTAAATTTGTGATTTAATCTTTCACGTAGAAATATAACAAACATATTTTTAATACAAAAATATTTTTTATAATAATTTGATGTAGATATTAATTAATATAATATAATATAATATAATTAATTTTTATTAATAAATAAGCTCATAATTATTTTATTGTTTAAATATCAATTTTATATTTAATTAATAATTTATATATTTTTTTATACATATAATACAACTATTTTTATTATTATATATAAAGAAAACAAAACTCAATTCCTTTATTTATTTCTATTTATGTTTCTTCATTCATTTTCGAATGGGCAATATATACCTTTTGAACTGAAAACCACCGCAACAGACAACTCAGTTAATGATCAGAAAATTACAAAAAATAATATCCCTAAAATTTATAATAATAAAATTAGTACCTTAATAATATTAAACGTTTAATATTAAACGGATTTAAATTATTATCATTCAATTCTAATTTGATAGGTGTTAAAAAAAATGACATATTAGTCATTTTTTTAATTGTAAAAATATAAGTTTGAACACAAAGAGTCATAGTTTTGTTATTAGAAGTTTGGAGGGGTGTTAATTTTATTATTTTTCCTTAATGATTTTAGGAAAAATAACAAAATTAGTACATTTTAAAATTTATAATAACAAAATTAGCACCCCTTGTATTCAACTTATATTTTTATAATTAAAAAAAATGATTAATATGTCATTTTTTTTTTAATATTTATTCAATTAGAATTGAACGACAACAATTTAGACCCGTTTAATATTAGACGTTCAATATTTTACGTTTAAATTAAATTTTCAATATTATTAAAGTGTTAGTTTTGTTATTATAAATTTTAAGGTTATTATTTTTCATAAATTTTCATAATTTTATTATACAATACACATGATTTGAGTGGCCCACTAAAAGCTTAAGTTTTTCTTATCAGAAGATATTTTATCAATTCACATGTTATACATTTAATATTATACTAATACGTCTATTAATATATATACCTATAAAATTCTTTTCTTTTCTTTTTTTTTATTTATAATTTTTTCCCCCCAAACTATTTAAATATTTATTCCTTAAAATAGATTTAATACTTGACTATGCATAACTTTCGTCCTCTTGTGTTATGTGGGACTACCGTCTCCTTATGTTTCGTTTGCTCTTTAAAGAAGAACTTTCCCTCTTTCCCCTTACCAACTAACCCAATTGCCCAACTCACTAGAAAGTAGGAACCATATGAGCTTTAATTGAAAGACTATAAATAATTAAAACACACATAAAAGAGCAATTAAACAACATAAAGGACCCTTTTCTTATTTTGTGCTAGTAATAAGTTATACACCTCTCCCTTGGTCCGGTCCACTCTTTGTTTCCACATTTTCCTTCACCCACTCCACATACTTTCAAAACGCTTTCTATTTTCTAGGAGTCTCAGAATAACATCGCCTCATTTGAAGACTTGTGAGTTTTTATGCCATTTTCAAGCATGCACTTCCCTTTCATATGGTAATTTGCCTTTACTTTGCTTTTCTTAAACCAAACCATACTCCACATTTTGCTTTGTTTAATTGCATAAGAATTTCTGTCACTTTTTTCATCTTTCACAAGGTTAAATTATATATGAAGAGCTTAATTTTTAATGGGTTTGGCTTGTAAATGGAATGTAATTCAACAAGAAATTAGTTCACCACAAAGGCCTTTCAGAGTAATGATCATATATATATTCATGGGGTTCTTCTTCAAAAGTTGCTACACAATTTGGTTGGTTATAATTTCCATATCCTTTTCATCAATTTTCCAAGATTGTTATGGTTATAATCCAAAGTCCTTGGAGGCTTTTCTATATGAATACACAAATAGAAGCCTAGAAATAATGCCTCAAATAGGCACTTTATACAATGTTGATCTTCCTTCTAACTTCACAGGCATGAAGGTTTCTTTTATTAGACTCAGCATTGAGAATTTCTGTAAAGAAGGAGCAAATTTCACTTCTTTTTATATCCCACCTAAGGCCATAACAGAGCCTAATGTGAAAACAATAGCTATAGTATATGAAAATTTAGGGAATTGGTCTTCTTTTTACTACAAAGTGCCTAATTATACATTTGTTGCTCCCGTAATTGGATTTACGGCTTATGAGTCTCCCAATGCTTTTGCATTAGGCAATGGAAAGCTCATTTTTAACTTAGAGGAAAAACCCATTTCAATAAGGTTCTCTGAATTAATAAATGGGACAAATTTGACACCAAAATGTGTACAATTTGATGATATTGGAGGATATAAGATACAGAACATGACTGAGGGTATTGTGTGTTTTGCAAGTGGTCAAGGACAATATTTTTCTCTTGTTATTCCATCAACAGGTACATCATTTTTGCCAAAGAAGAAAGACAAGGACTGGAAGAGTTTGATTATTGGAATTTTTGGAGGAATTTTTGGGTTAATTTTTTTGGGTTTGGTAATTATGGTGATAATTAACAAGTACAAGCTTAGATCAATGGAAAAACAGTCTGAAAAAGATGTATCTTTTGATACATTTTGGATTGGAAGAAGTAAAATGCCTTGTGCTTCAATGGTTAGAACTCAGCCTTCTCTAGAACATGAAGATGTACCTTAGCTTATATCATCTTTTATATACATTTTTTTTAAAGTGAAAAATATCTTTAAGTTTAGACTAGACTAATTATATACTATACAAACATCATTTCAAATTGTTGTTTTTAATATTATTAACGTGGCATCTCACAATTCACAATACTTCCACATTTCCTTCCATTTTATTTGTATATGACTCTTTGAATTTTTATTCTCAAAATAATTTATGACATATTCGTTTGTGTCTTTGTTAAAAATAATTTCATAAGAAAGAAAAAGCATATTTATAATTCCTAAAAGCACTTCCGGCAAAATAAATATTTTCATTAGTAAAGAGTAATTTTTATTTATTTATTTATTGTGAGAAACAAATATGGATCGATAAAATTTGAGTTTTAGTTGCATGAATTTTTCAAGTTTAATATTGTTATTAGTGAGAAGTTCTATATAGAACTTGAAACATAAGATAAGACCAAACTAATTAATCCGATAGGAAAATGCCCTTATGTATAAAGAAAGGACAAACAAGGGATCAATAGAGTATATTCAATTTTGATTACCAAACTGCTACAAAAGGTAACAAAGAAATTCTTTTCAATAATGAGGTTGTGTGTGAAACTGTAATATTTTATAGATGCTAACTATATAATATACTATACGTTTGCTATTTAAGTAGTTAATTCATTATATTGACACGATAATGTCTCTCCAATGGCGTCAACAATGAGAATAATATAAAGGATATCTAGTTATTAATTAAGAAAAGTAATTATATATATGTCTACCTAGCTAATTTATGAATAAAAATTAAGATAAATCAAACTATCTAGTGGAGATCACAAAGCTGGTTTAAGGAAAATGATGTTACAAAAACAGTGATGTTGAATAAAATACACAATGAACAATTGTTTTAATATGATATATGTAATAATTGTTCTAATATGATGTGTACCTTAACTTACTTCATAAGGTGCAGTTGTAAACTTATAATAAAATTAGACAATTGGTTCAATGAATTATTTCTATTAATTCATATTAATTTGGCAATTATTTCTATTAATTCAAAAGGTGCAGTTGTAAACTTATAATAATATTTTTGTTTTAAAGAAAATACATCGTAGTTTCTATTAATTATAAATTATAATGTATTTTTTATTTTTTAATATTTTTTCATTTCAGTTCCTCTCTGTGTGAAGACGACTTGGCAATTTTTAGAATGCTTATCATATAGGAAGAACGCGTTACATATTCAAAGCCATACGTTCCTTTATTTTCTCAGCAACCAAACGTAGGACTAGAGTTTATTCGAATTGGATCTGTGTAGCATCTTTAGGTTTGTGCTTACAAAATTCAGTTTATTAACTGTTTACTTGTAGTAGGAGATTATAATATCTTCTTTTGAACTAGATTTGTTCTTCCACGTTATTCTATCTTCGTCAGTGCAATTCAATCAGCATACATAAAGGAGAAAGGGGTAAGGAAATTTCAGAGAAAAATATATAACTCAACTAGTTAAAGCCATGAGGGCAAGGTTTTAACTCTTGAAAAATTAGTCATAATTATTTTATTTAAAAACATAACTAACTATACAATGTTTGATAAATAAGTTTACTCAAACAATAATAAATAATATCTCGCATGATATATTTATAAAATTTTATTTTTAACTTAAAAAAAAAAAGATTATTTTTATTATAATGTAAATAAATATTTGTTTTTAGTATTAAAAGAAAATAAATATTTTTTTATTAAAAAATTAAAAATAAAATTAATTAAATCAATCATGTATCAAAAAAATAAAATTAATTTATTAATAATAATTTTATTGTAAGTTATAAGTTATAAAGACCATTTATGCACTTTTGTTACGAAATATCATTAGTAAAAAAAATAAAAAACGGTTTTAATTTTTGGCTGGGCAAAAGAACGAGAAATTAATCCGAGTGGTTTGAGACTTTGAGTTAATAACTAAGGAATTATTTAAAATAATATTTTTATAATTTATAATAATAAAAATAATATATTTTTTAAAAATTAAAAATGATATGAATTAATATTATATTAATATTAAAAATATTATTTTTATTTTTATAAATTTTAATAATATTATATTTATTATTATTTTTTAATTATGTTACCTACAAAATTGTTCCTTTCTCATTCTTGCGTAAGCGTAACTCTGTAGCTGGTATTTTTGTCATTTATTGACTGCATTATCCGCTAAGTTGGATTATTTATTATGTTGCTTTGAAATGATTATCTGAAAAATCATAAAATAAATATTCTTAAAATTTATAATAATAAATATAATATTATTAATATTAATTTATATTCTTTTTAATTTAAAATAAGGATATTATTTTTTTGTTAGGAAGATTATTTTAGATAATGTATATATTTTTTAATTTAGGTTTAGAAAATTCTTTTGTTACTTTAGGACCGTAGGTGTTCTGTTTTCTAATTTCGCTTATGAACTAACTAAAGATACAGCGAATAAGTTATTGAGGGAATTCAGGGATTATGAAGTCTCTGGCCGAATCTACTCGGCTTTGTAGCTTGAAGTGTGGAAATTGAAGAGACTTGTATTATTCATTTTTTTGTTTTTGTTTTTGTATCATGTTGCGAGGAGACACTAGTCTTAATTTCCTTGTTCTAATAATGTTCTAAAATATAGAAATAAGGTCAAGGTTTTGAAAATTTAAAAGGTCAAAACTAATTTTTCTTCCCATAATAGTCAAATTGTAAAATTATATCATACTAATTAGGAGGGTGAAAAAAAATTAAGTGATGGGGACCAATTGCATTCATATGATGCAGGACAGGAGTAAAGAATTCAGTATATTAGTTTACAAAGTGATTTGGCCAAAGTTGAATCACAAAATATCTCCTGAGACAATGGTAAAGGAAGAAGAGGCAAAATCTTGTAAATCTGAGAAATCTTCATCTGTGACACAGGCAACTGGGGTATATCATTATTATTAGAAAACTCAACTTAAAAATGTCAAAACTTTCATGGCCATTACGCTCATGTTTATCCTTATATGTCGGTTTAGCCGTTATCTTTTTTCCGCTTGTGTATGCTGAGATATAACTTCAGTATGCTGTGGAATTGGATAATCTGGTGACACATTTCTTCTTCCAGCCAATGATGCCACCCGCTTTCTGCAGCAGCAATCTATTCACACGGGAGCGTTTATGCACATCCTGGGGTTCCCCTTGTAAGTCTCTCTCTACAAGCCTGGCTTATGGGTGCATACCACTTACTATTATTTATTAGTTTCTTAGATGAACGAAACGTCTTTTTACTTGTATTCACCTTCTCTCTCTCTTTATTTGTTTAATAGTTTAGCTTTCAACTCCTTGCTCCCCTCATTGTTTTTGGTTGGCCCATTTGTCTTTTAGACATCATTCTCTTTATACTACTACATTTTCTTTCATGTTAAATGATTTTCCCTTTTGATGTAAAGGGGGTACCATTATTACCAGCTGTAAGTTCATATTTTGGTTTCAATTTCTGTTGGGATCCATCAAGTGATCCTAATGTCTATTATGATGCAATGCAGGTGTTATCCCCTGTGAGAGTGGAAGCACCTATAAAGTCATCTGGAAATATAGATAAAGGGTTTGATGGCCTTGGCAATAGTAATATTGACAATACTGAACAGGGCCCGCAGAGGTTGGTTACTTAATTTTCCTTTTTTGGCCATTTACTCAATTTTGAAGTCTATTGTACATTTTACGGTGTGATTCTTCCTAGAAGACAATTTCTTGCTTTGTTTGGAACTCTGTAATCAAGTCTAGTTTTATTTATGGTCATATCAACAGTATTGTGACTGAAGGTTCAAGTGATGGAAGTTTTGATAATATTGTGCAGGTAAAAAGTTTTTGTATTCGCTTTACTTCCTATTTATTTATTCTCTTTCGATCTTACATATGTAAGGATGGTTTAATGGCAATCTCTGGGTATTTTATGTGCAGGCAGACGAAACTAGAATGAAAAGGAGAACACCTGGTATGATTTCGATCCTCACCAAGTCTTGCATCTTGCCAAATAAATGGTACCATCAGCCTCTTGCTGCACACACTAGAATTGTATCCTTTTGTGTTTTTAACGTTTAGGCTGAGAAAATTTGATTTATGACCCAAAATTAAAAATACCTGATTTGTTGTCAATCAGGCACATATAATTGATAACTTAAAATTATACTCTAAATTTATAATTGATGGTTAATACCTGATTTTTGGCCTTTTTTTATGCCAACAGTGTCAGATGAGAAAACAGGGAAGCAAAACGTTTCTTCTGCTGGAATTCCAGGGAAGTTGAATTGGCCTGCAGTTTCTACTACCATTATCACAACACTGGAATTGAGAAACTCTACTGACTTGAACACTAAGAATAGTCCTACTAGTCTCCAACAGACATGTCCGGCTTTGCCCTCTGAAGCCTTGTGGCAGGTACGGTCCGCGTGCGGATGCACCTATATTAATCTTCCAATTATCTTGTAGTTTAAGCATCCTGTACTAGATATAAATTATGGAGAATGAACGGGAGCTTAAACGGGAGAAAAGGAAACAATCTAATCGTGAATCTGCTAGAGGGTCGAGGTTGAGGAAGCAGGTATGAGAAAATGTGAAGTAACGTGGCATGTATTTAATAGTTGAAAGTTGAAGCTAATATTTCCATACATCTCTTCTCTAGGCTGAAGTTGCATACAAGGTTGAATCTTTGACTGCTGAAAATACGACACTCAAGTCTGAAATAAGCCGACTAATAGAAAGCTCAGAGAAACTAAGGCTAGAAAATGCTACATTCACTGCTCCTTCCAATAACTTGTATCCAACACGGTTAATTCTAGGACTCGTCCAATCTTACTTAATGTAGCTTATGTACAGGAAAAAAAATGAAAAGTGGGTAAGTAGGATTTACAGAAGACATCGTTATGAACAGCATTGAAGACAAGATGACCCAACCTGTCTGTGCCGAGAACCTACCAAGCTGCATGAACTTCTTAATGCGAATCAATCCGAGGGCTGATTCCATGGCTGCTGGCTGATTGGGAGACTCGGGTTTCGGTGCAGAGTAGACTCTTAAATTATGTAGTTTTGGAAATATTAATAGCCCAAATTACTGCTGACAGGGATGCAGCTGAATAGAATTGGTACCTTCAAACTGATTTTCTAATTTTTAGTCGTAGTGTTAGATGTGTCATATACTAGATTATAATTAGATTGAAAGAGCGCCCAGGTGACTAATAGAGGTAGTGTACATTATTGGAGAGATTTTGAGTGAAGGGGATGTTGTTTACTTGTATTGTAATTTTTGTTCATTATGGATTTGGAGAACCGTAGAATATGAATAATTTATAGGATGAAAATAGCTAAAATGGTCTCTTTATTTATGCAATAGGTGTTATTTAGTCATATAATTTATAAAATGTGTCTATTTGCTTATGAAGAATGTGTTTTGAGGTCTTTTTTATTGTAAAAAATGTGTCAAGTAATGACAAAAGTAATTTTTCATCCAATTCGTTAAATCTAACGGAATAATACATATGTCACATGCATGTTTATATTTGTCGATAGATATATATCAAATTAAATAATTTTTAATTAAAAAATTACTCAAATTTTTTACAATTTCTTTTTATTAAATTTAAATAAAATTTTCATTGTCTAATTTGTGATTTTAGATATTAAACAATGAAAATTTTATTTAAATTTTATTAAATTCGATCAAACTTAAATAAAATTTTTATTATCTAAGTTGTGACTTTAAATATTAGATAATAAAAATTTTATTTAAATTTTATTGAAAATTATATTTAAATTACATTGAAAATTTTATTTAAGTTTTTTTTTTAAATTAAAAGAATTAAGTAATTTTTTAATTAAATATTAATTTTTTTACATGTGTATATATATATATATATAAAAATATAAATATGCATGTGACACATTTGTTATTCCGTTGGATTTAAAGAAAATTTGGATGAAAAATTAACTTTATCCTTGCTTGACACATTTTTTATAAATATAGAGACTTAAAAACACATTTTTCAAAAATAAAGATATTTAAAAACACATTTTATAACTTAAAAAATTAAATTTCACCTTTTATAAAAATTAAATTACCACACTTTATCCTAATTTATACGTGACTTTCAAGTTGTTTTTGCCTATTTCTTTGGTAGGTTTTACAAGATGTGTAAGCAGATAATGTCGATAAAAGTTGCTATGACCTTGATTGATTAAGGAATTTTCTTAACTATCACATGTTCTCTGAATCAATTAGACTTTTTAAGTGATTTTTTCCACCCAATAACTCAGGTTTCCATAATATGTTTATTTAGAGGTGGTTTTTGAAATCTTTCTTCTTATTCTTCCATTAAAAAAAAAATTAAAATTGTAGGGATGAGGTAATAACTCTACCCACCTGTTGCTTTTTCAATAAACGATTACACATTCATTAGCAATTTAAATTTAGCATATTCAATGTGTTACAAGATCATTAGATTTTTTCTTTTTTTTTTTTGAAATCAAGATCATTAGAATGTTAACAACGCAATAACTATACTAAAGTGGTTGCGTCTAATACAATATGATTAAGAAATTTAGTTAGAATTAGTTAATAATTTTCTCTTATTTTTAAAGACATTGCTATTTCTTAATTCTCGGAAAATCAAACTTTAAATTAGTTAAAGTTAAAAAATTATAACTGTTATTTTCATAACTAGCTTTTTTTTTTTTTTAAGAAAAAACTGAAAAAGACCCGAGTTAAATTCAAAGCCCATATAAGTTAGAATTTTAGACTTTACGTAAAATAAAGTGGCTATTCAGTGGGCCCGGCCCATATATGAATCAAAGAGAATCTTATGCTATGACTGTAGGGTGGGCACATGATTCAAAATTCCTCAACCTTTCAAACTCAGCTGGCTTTTGTTCCCTGTTCCCTGTTTTTGGCTTCCACCTTCACGTGAACACGAAAGTCTCATCATCTTTTCCTATTTGAGGTTACAAGCTCTCTTCATGTGTAATTTGTTATTATAACGCACTAATAATTCCCCTCACCAATTAATGCCGGCTCAATTTTGGTAAACATAGCCGTGTCTCTCTTTATCTTTTTTTTTTTTTTTTTATAAACTTAATCGTCTATTATTTTTGTTTCTTAGAATGACAAAATTTTTCTATTGTAGAACTATTTTTGATAAATTTTTCATTTTATTTTATTTATTTTAATAAACATAAATTATAATATGTGGTTTTAATTTGATATAATTTTTTTTCAAGTAGATTTCTATCTAGTGGTATTAAATGCATGTTTTGTTATGTTTTATTTTTAAGTTTCTATCTTCATCTTATAATCCTAGTTTAAATATTTCTGTATTTTGAAACGTAAATATCTCAATATGTGAATGATCTAATTTTCACAAAATTTTATAAATAATTAACTTTAAATTTTAAATAAACAAAACTAATTAAAGTTTCTTTTCGTGAATTGTTTTGATAATTGTGTAATCCCATACAAACTTCTAAACAAAACTCCAATTGGATTGTCTCACTTCTTAATTTCTCTTTTCTTTGAATTTTTTCAAGAAGTTATTTTGAATTTGGAATTACTATGAATATTTTCATACAAGTAAATATCATGTGTGTAGATGCGTGAATTTTAATATCCCTAATATCAAACTTATTTGCTCATGAAAACCTATTTTTTGAAATAATAATAATAATAATTTAATCGATTTATAATTTAACTAATAATAATAATAATAATAATATTTTAATCGATTTATAATTTAAATTATACCCGATTTTAACATATTTTTTGAAAACCTGAATTTACGCTCCAGACTTATGAATATTTAGTCCCGTTCTGTCACACTGGATTCATAGCAGTAACTCTATTAGTACATATTATTGAAATATTTTACAAACTGGTTGGTGGGTGTCTTTATCAAAAATAATGATCTCTAGTTTGTACTGTGATTTTTAAATTTGAATGGAAAGGTGAAGACAATTTTGCTTAATTTTACTAACATAAAATTCTCATCACAGGTTTTTTTGTGTTTTCTTTTTAATTTTAATGCTCACCTGGGGCATCTAAGCTCTCTTGTTTCTGTTCAATAGACTAAAAAATACGTGGGTCCAATATTTTAGTAATATATATTTATTTTTTATTTTATTAAAGCTATCGTTTTAAAAACCCAAATTTCTTGTTTGATATCCTTTTTATCAAATATTACATTAATTTTATTTTTTGGTCAGCACAATACATGACCTTATTGATGAGGGTTAGTTTTTGTTTTTTTCTAATTTCCAGTTTTTTGCTAATATTATTTTTATTTTCTTAAAAATATATAGTGAATTTTTTTTTTTAATTCTTAACTATTCATTTATTGTGTTGACAATAAAACGACTAATTATATTATTAGTTTTCAATTTTTACATTGTTTGATTTAATTACAAAGCTTTTAAAATTTTATACATATGTTATAAATTTTTATAATTTTACAAAATAAGTCTCAAAATTTTAAACAAAATTTAATATTTTATTAGTAAAGTTAAAACCAATTTTTTAAGTTTTGAAAATTTAAAAGTTTACAAATTTATATGTAAAATTTTTAAAATATATGATTAATTTTTAACATTTTAAGAGCTAAAGTATAAATTTAATAAAAATTTAAAAATTAATAATATAATTTAACTCAATAAACAATGTATCCTAACTCATTAGATTCAAGTTTAGTCTTTTATTTTTGGAAAATTATCAAAAATAACACCCCTAAAATTTATAGTAACAAAACTAGCACCTCAATAATATTGAACGTTTAATTTGAACGTAAAATATTGAACGTTCAATATTAAACGGATCTAAATTGTTGTCGTTCAATTCTAATTAGATGGGTGTTCAAAGAAAAATGACATATTAATCATTTTTTTAATTGTAAAAATATAAGTTTGAACACAAAGGGTGCTAGTTTTGTTATTAAAAATTTTGAGAAGTTTTAGTTTTGTTATTTTCCTTTTATTTTTTTAAATGACTAAACAGATTTTTTTTTTTTTAAGAATATTAGCAACAAAAAATAAAGTAAATATAGCATTTCATAAAAGGATAAAAAAAAAAAAATGAACTTTGGTGATAGATAAAATGTTACCCTTTAACAATATCGATGAGATTTGGTACCAAACCTATTTTCTTATTTCTTATTTTGTTAGGGCTATAATTTCTCAAATAATAATTATTTGCCTATAATTATTACATTTGCTCGCAGAGATATTATTTTAAGATTTATAATAAGACAAATTCATAATGTATTAAGAAAAAAAATTCTCAAAGACTGTTTGATATACGTTGAAAGGTAGCTATGAAAACTGATATAAATTTTGCATGACTTAAATTGCACCATAATTTTCTTTATATATGGTAATTATATTAAGTAAATATATCAAGTTGATTATTGTTTATAATATTGCTACTAGCATAAATAACTAAATAAAATGTAATAAGTTAATTCACATTTTTATTTTAATACATTTAAACATATTTTTATATTTAACGTATTTTTATAAATACACTAGAAATATATATTTTAACATTGACTAATATATCTTTTTTAAAAATTAAATAACTGATCATATAAAATTCGGAAGAAAAAAGTTAATTTTTTTATTATAATATTACCAATGATTAACAATATATAGTTTATCTAAGTTCACAGAAGATTTAAAATTCAAGATCCCGTTATGATGCTATAAATGTATGACTTAATTTAATTCTTATATATATATAAAAAAAAAATTATAATATCACTAGAACTATAGCACCTCGATAAAATCAAGATCCCTTTTTGAGTTTTACATTAATGGCCTTACATCAAATGCAAACACTACCTGATTAAAAAAAAATAACAAAACCAACACACTTAAAATTTTTATAACAAATTTTTTGTGTTTAAAATTATATTTTTACAATTAAAAAAAAATTAATATATTATTTTTTTAAACACTTATTTAATTATAATTAAACGACGATAATTTAGATCCGTTTAATATTTTACGTTTAAATTGAACGTTTAATATTATTGGGGGTGCTAGTTGTTAGTATAAGTTTTAAGGGTATTATTTTTGGTAAATTAAAAATAAAAAAAAAAAACAGTACCTGCTCTTTGTTATTCCTCAACCCACGTGGCCAACTTTGATTTCTTGGCTTTAGGAGATAGCCCAACTTTGAATTGTTTTAGTCCCAAAATTCAAGCTTATAGAAACCCAAAATAAAAAAATAATGTATATTGAGAAAGTGAGAATATCAAAATTATATATTTGTACATTTTTTTTTTTCAATATAACATAATAAGTTATAATTAATATAATATATTACATAATAGTTTTAAAATACAAATTTTATTTTATTCTCATATAATTTTAATATGTGATAACTATAATTTATTTGTTTGCAGAAATATATACAATTTTTTACTAGTGTGTTTCATGGATAAATTATTAGTTATTTTCAACTGAGCATAAACTTAGAATACTTTTTTTTTTTTTTTTTTTTTTGAATATAATACACACACATATATATATATATATTTGTGTTCCTAATAATTATAATGTGAGTTGACTTATAACAAAAATAATTTTTACATTAATAAGTTTTTATTTTCTTAAAGATAAATTATGACATGTTATTTGAAGTATAAAAATATATATAAATTTATATTCAATTAATATTTAAAAAAAAATTAATAATATTATTACAATAATTTTTTTTACTATTATAATAAAAATATATAAAATATTTATTTATTATAGTATTCATTTTATTTTAATGTATTGGTATTAAATAAAATAATTATTACTATTTCAATAATAATAACATGAATAAGAGAGAGAGAAAAAAAGGGAGGGACTCTCCATGTACAACTTCTCGAGTAGCCGTATCTCCACGTCGGTCCTAGGCCTCTGCAACTGATTAACAAAATACTGTCTTTCCCTCCTTTAGAGTCCTTGTCTTCCTACGATTTTCTTTTCTTTTCTTTTCTTTTATACACTTCTTTCTTTTCTTTTCTTTTCTTTTTGATAACAATATACACTTATTTCAATTTCTTATAATTTGCTTACACTCCCAGTCTTTGGGTTCCTTTAAGAATTATCTTATGTTCCTTTGTTATAAATTTAAATATGAAATATTCCAAGGAAAGGGTTAACTTTAACGTTAGAGTTTTTTATAGTGGATTTATTTGGTAACTAAGTTTGGTTTCAAGTTATTGAATGGTCATTGCTTCTCAACTTGCTTGGTTCAGTTTCTACGGTTTCGAAGACACCGCTTTTTCTCTGCAAGTTTAAAACTTTAGGTGATTACTGATTCTTTTTGCAATTGCTAACATCATATTTGTTTAATTCTTAAAACTACTTAGCATATCGCTAAGACTTTAAGTCAGTTAAGAGTAGATTTCATAAAAGTGACTTTGAATTTGATTTTTCTTCATTTGGTTGTTTCATTTGGATGCCATATCTTGAAAACGGACTGGGTTTTATCCAATTTGAAGAAATACTACATTTTGGGGAAAAAAAGGAAATTAAAAAGAAGTAACTTACAAGCAAGGGATAGATATTTTTGTTTTTGACATTTTTCTCTAGGTTAATTTGATTGTCTTCATCTGATATGAAGTATGACAAGTTTGTGTATACTTTTATTGAATTTTGGGTAGGTGTCGTCGGACTTGCTTAGCAGCTGCCAAATTTTATAATTTTTGGTTTCTCTGCATTTAGGATTTAGGGTCTGATACGCACTTTGGGGATATTTTGGAGTTGGGTTTTTCAGATCTGAGTGAAGTTGAGAAACAGAAATAGGGAAAATCAATCTGGTAGGTGGGTTTTTTTCTTCTTCTTCTCCTTCTCATTCGGAAGCTTATTGGTTTCTCTCTGGACAAGGGTGTCGGATTAAATCAATCTGTTATATATCTTTGAAGGGCTTTGGGCGCCTACTAAGGGGATTTAGAGTTAGGAAGGATGGGACATTCAGCAGCAGTATGGGATTATGAAGCGGCTTATGATATGAAAGAAGACGGCAATGGGGTGAATCAAATTGTGCTTCGGAGCCCAAATGGGTCTTCAGCAACGGTGAGAAACTCTACACTTCCATTTGGTTATTCTATCCTCTGTGTAAACTGAAGACTTTTTATATAACTTGTTTGTTTATTCAATATTTATGTTATTTATGACTTTAGAATTGATAAATTTCTTTCTTAATGATATAGATTAGCTTATATGGAGGACAGGTTATTTCATGGACGAGCGAGCACGGGGAAGAACTTCTATTTACTAGTAGTAAGGTGTGACGATTTTATATTTTATTATCAAAGATCATACTTGTCATTTATTCTGCATTTATATTTTGATACAAAGATGTATAATAGTTATTAACTTGTTTAGAACATCAAGTGTTATAAATTTTTGGATAAATATGCAGCCATCGGACACAATTATTTTTCTCAATTTTCTGTAATTTCGACAAAGTGTTAGTACCTCACACTAACGTTTATGTCATGTCAATTAGACATGGTACTTCGTGAACAAAATGAAGAATATTTGTCAACTAATTACTGTTATCTGTTTCCCCCGTTTTCGACTTGGGTAAGATGATGAAACAATGATTTTGAGTAATATAGAAAACCCATTTATAATTTTATGAATGATCAGGAATCAATTTTATCCACAAAGTGCATTGATTTTACTACAATCTATAAAGAGCTAAGATTTGGTTTAATATGAGCAATATAATTTTGGACTTTTGAGACAGTATATTAGATAACCAGTTTTCCTTGTTTGATCAGATCGTGTCGTTTGTCCATATTTCATGTGCTCATACTTCTCATAGAGTTGTGCTATATAATGTTAATGTTTATATATGCTGTACCCATTTATCATAACAATATGAGCTTCTACTAAACTGAAATATAAACCGAGAATTGGGTATTTGGCATGGTGAGGCTAGCCTCGGGGCTATCATTTCACCTAAGCAGCCTTGAGGCTAGTTTATTAAGAGTTAAAAAAATTATACGTCTTTTGTTTTGTTGTTGAGGCTTGAGATTTTTTCACGCACTGATGCTATGTACTGAGGCTATTGAGACTTATAACCTCTATTTAGTACCAGGAAAAGAAAAATTGGTACAATGGAATGCAAAATTAAGGTTCCACTTGAATTCTTAGATGAAGTACATTAATATTTAGGCTCAAGCAAGTAAAATAGAACCTAAAACAAAACAAAACAAAAAACTACTAACAACAGACAAAGTGAAATAAAAAGTAAAAATTCTTAGATTTTACAGTGAAATTTCTTAGCCTTTATTTTCTTCCTCTTTCTTTACTCTGGTATTTTTTTCTCGGTTCTTTCTTTCAGCAACCCTATGTTTCTTCCAACAAGCAGTTGTATGCTCTTCTTTGCTAAAAGAAGAAAGTTGAATTACAAAAAAAGTGGATTGAAGTAGAAGATAGTAAATTTGGAGAAAGAGACGAGAAATTAATTATTTCTGTGATGAATATAGTGGTCATGACAATATGATAATATAATACTTTTGGTGATTATGAAAACTATACTTTTGGTGATGATCGGAACGAATGATAATAATACTTATGATGATGGAATGAGAATGAACAATATGATGATGATGGGCTCTAAACACAAAATATATCTTAGTCGAATGTAAAGTTGCTAGATTTTTTATGAAAGTTATTAATGTCTTCTTTATGTTTAGTGGTGGTTGGATTTCTATATTACAAATTATATAATGTTATTATGATTATTATGATGTTATTTTGTCATAATTTGTCATTTTTGTTGTTTATTTAAAAAATTTACTTTGTTTTAATTTGAGGCTTAAGTCTCATATTGCATAAAGGCTTACACCTCGCCTCAGTTGAAGGAATACGCATTGAGGCTAGAATACGCGCCTTTTAAAACGATAGTATTTGGTAAAAAGTTTGGATGTGTAAGGAACTTGGGTATATACTAAAATGTTAATTAATTAGGTGGATTAGTCCATATCAAGCTCTCCTTCAATCAAAGAAATTATTATTTTCATGCTTTACATTGTAGTTTAATTCTTCTCGAGCCCACAATGCCCACAGTAAGCTTTAGGTTCAAGTAGATAGAGCCCGTAGCAAGCATCTCATATGGAGCTCATGTAGTTGGGAGAGTCACATAAGTACTTACAATGTTTAAGTTTGGGGTTGACTCTGATACCAAGTGTAAAGAACTATAGGGGGTTTCATTCTAAAAGGTTAACCAATTAAGTGAATTGGCTTAAATGCTTATAAACCCATGAATCATTCCACATTTAAACAATATGGGACTTTATTTGCATATTCCAAATAGGATGTCTTCTCCTAGAGTTGATTTTAACGGAAGTGATTTCAGAGAAGCATTTAGATGTTTGATATATATTACTTTAATTGGGTTTGGCCTTTATGGTGGTACTTTAGTATTTATTTCAAGATGGAAGCACAAATTCATATCTAATTCTCTCAAAATGTAGTATTGATTCTCTTAAAAATATAAATAGCTTTTTTTAAATTTGAAAAAACTTCCCTTAGAGTCCACCAAACACCTTTAGATGTGATTTGATTAATTTAAAAGAATTGAAGGAGCAATTCTAAACAAGACTATTTTGTCATGGCAAAAATTATGACTAAAGTCTAAGACCAATATTTATTAAACGAAGATGCTGAATTCTGTCTGCCCTTTATCAATTGTAGGCAATCTTTAAGCCTCCAAAGCCAATGCGTGGAGGAATACCCATTTGTTTCCCACAGGTATGTCTAAACTGACAAACATAGATAACATTATTGATATATGAACTTATTTCTGATGTATCTTACTGACTAATTTTGCTTCAGTTTGGAAACTGCGGATCACTACAACAGCATGGATTTGCAAGGAACAAGATATGGGAAATTGAGAAAAATCCTCCACCATTACACTCAAATGATTCCCAAGGGAAGTCCTTTGTTGATTTACTACTTATACCATCTGAAGACGACCTCAAGTGCTGGCCTTACAGGTATAACTTTGAATGCCACTCATTCATTAGATTTAACCATCAATTGAAACTCCTGAATGATACATTTGAATGTTTAGGTATCTTCTTGTTTCAGCAATGTAACATTATTTTGTTGTGTCTGTGTTAGTTACATTGATTATTGTAGATGAGAAAATAATTGGTATTAACAAAGCTTGAGTTTCAACATTGTTGAAATATTACTATGTTTTCAAAGCAAAATTGAGGAATTAATTTTCTTCTTTGAAATGGAATTTGTTAAAAGTTGTGAATTTCAAGCTTAAACTTTTTTTTTTTATGTAACTTGTGCCAGCTACATGAGATTCTAGGTCTATCATCTTTTTGTTGTTGAGGCAAATTGTGTTGAATCTTTACTGCAGCCTGCACACATGGTCACTCATATTGCTATATGTTCTGAATTCTATTGAAGTGCTAACTTACCTTTCCCTTTCTTTTCTTTTATTCTTCGTTTTTTCCTTTTCCAGTTTTGAGTTTCGTCTTAGGATTTCCCTATCAAAAGATGGAGATTTGTCCCTGATATCTCGAGTGAGGAATGTGAATGGCAAACCATTTAGTTTCTCTTTTGCATATCACTCTTATTTGTCTGTTTCTGACATAAGGTACGTTAAACTTCTTGTTTGTTGTTATAATCTTATGATGCTTATATGTACATGGATGTTACAAATCAAACTCAGAGAAACATTAGAAAGTCTGTGGATAGTACAGAACTCCCCTTTGCATTATAGTTGTAACCGTCCATAATTTACAAAGGACAAGATTTAGATTATGAGTGTAATACTTCAAACTCAAAAACACAGAGAGCTGGAATATATCTTTACAATGCCAAGAATATCAAAAAAATGAGAAATCCACTGCTTAATGACGGTTTCACTTGTTTTGTATATAATTTGGATTTTAAATGTGTCCATAGTGAAGTGAGGATAGAAGGGCTGGAGACAAATGACTACTTAGACAATCTCTGTCAAAAAGAACGCTTCACAGAACAAGGAGATGCCTTGACGTTTGAATCTGAGGTACATTCTCTTTAGCTATGTTTTAAAGATTGAACGAGAATCTCGCTTGAGATGAGTAAAATGATATTTTTTAGTAGAATTTTATGTTCATTGCCCCTGGACACGATTTTATCTAAATTTTAGGTATGTTCGCTTGTGTTTTTGTTAAATTTGATTTCTTTTCAATCAAAAGCAATTTCACAGGTGTGATACCACAGGATTGAAAGTACTATCTTTTTGTTTAGATACGGTATACCTCTAAAAAACCTAAGTACGGTATGTACGTACACTAAAAAATCGTGTGATGCTATTTTAAACTTAATACAGAACCCAACTCAATGTACACTAATTCTGCAGTTCAGTCAGATAGATTGTTAGTGGACGGCAAGCCCTTTTTTAGTAGTTGCTATGAGTGGTCTGCCCAGAGGGGTACGTATTCAAGCAAGCCTTAAGTAAGCGCCGCTTGCTTTTGTGTTGCGGGGAATACCCATGCAAAAAGAAAGGAATCAGCAGAGCAGTTCGACCACGTAACTTGTGTTTCTCTCAAGAAGCATAAAAAAGTGTTTGCCCTAAAGCATAAACTAACAGCTTACGATTTTATTTTATTTTTTTTCCTTTTGAATCAAAGATAATTAGAACTTGTTAAACTTCTATGGGTTGGCAGTAACTGGGTTTTTGATGCCTTCTTATATGCTTCTCCACTGGCAGGTGGATAGAGTTTATCTTAGTTCTCCAAATGTAATTGCAGTCCTTGACCATGAAAAAAAGAGAACGTATGTTATAAGAAAGCAAGGACTAGCAGATACTGGTAATTAAGCTGCAAATACCAACAAAATTTTCATAATTATAGTTTGCTTCCCAATTTTGATATGTGACGTTAGATTCCTCTATATGTATACAGTTGTTTGGAATCCATGGGATAAGAAATCAAAATCAATGGCAGATTTTGGTGATGAGGAGTATAAACAGATGTTATGTGTCGACGGCGCTGCAATAGAGAAACCCATCACCTTGAAGCCAGGTGAGGAATGGACAGGAAGATTGCAGCTCACAGTTGTTCCTTCAAGTTTCTGCAGCGAGCGTCTTAATCTTTAGAATGTTTTTGACAAATCCTACAAAATAATAAGAGCCTGCTTTTGTTTCATATTGGCTCTGAGTATTTGAGGTAGTTTGGTATTGTAGTTTCGAGTTGCTTAGTAAATTTTAGCCTACTGAAATCCCAGGACTGCGTTAAGTCCTGTGGTAGAAAAAAAACCGTAGTTTTTAAAGAATGGCTTCATTCTCTGTTTTGTTCTCTTCTTACACCTGCTCATTGATCTCTATTGCGAGATATGTTCAATGTTTGTATTAAGAAACTGGCCCTACTTTATATCATGAATGAAGCTAATATATATATACATATATTTTGCTAATAAGAGTATCTCTGTGTGGTTTATGTATAAGAAGTTTATGTTATGAACTTTAGATTTACAGAAGATGATTCATGAATAAAATTACAAACCCAGGAGAGTCATTTTGGTTCATGAGAAATCAAAAGAATGGATAGGTAGCAAACAAAAAAATGTAACAAACTTTATATCAGAGCCAGGTTTCGATCCTGGGACCTGTGGGTTATGGGCCCACCACGCTTCCGCTGCGCCACTCTGATGATATGTTTAATGTAAATAAAAATATTATTTATTGGTTTGTTGTCTTCATTCCGCTCGTATTTAAAAATCATAGACACAAAATCGTTATTCTGCTACGACAAAAATAAAATAACAATAAATCTATTCATTTCAAAAAATATTTTATTATACCTTCAACGCTACTTTAATAAAGGAAGTTAAGTAGATATTCTTTTCACAATTAGGCTAAATATCAAAACGTTCGTTGTACGTTAAAAAACATTTGAATATTTTTACCAATATCTTAAGAACCAATCTTCAAAATAATTTTTTTTTTTTTTAATCTTTATCATTATTTTCTTAGACGTCTTGTCAAAGGGTTGTGTGACTTGTAAGGCTGTGAGCCTGTGACCTCATTGGCATTCCAATTCAGCTATTTTTTTTATTATTTTAAAATATGTATTTTTTTAATAAATAATAATTATTTTATGAACAATACTATTCATCATAAATTTGTGCTGATCATAAATAATATAGCAAAATTTTATTGGTTAAAAATTAGTAAATCAAACTGAACTATTCAATAAATTTATGTCATGTTATTTGAAAATTATCACAAATTTATAATAAAAAGGCTTTTCCTTATTTTATATACATATATATATATTTATAGTAATATAATATAATATTGTTTATTTAATATTTTATTAAAAAGTTAAAGAAAAATATTCATCGTAGTATTTCATAGGCTCAAAGGTCATGCATGTGTTTTTCTTGTACCAATTGTATCATGTTTGTTTTCAGGGATATTGTCTGATATAACCTCCACTAAAGAGTTTCTTTTATTTTTGATTCCTCATGGTTTTAAACACATGATCCGAAAACCTTTTATTTTTACACGTGTTTATAGTTATAAATCTCGCCTCAATTCTAGTAAATCTAATACCAGAGGACTTGTTGAATGATCGAAATATATTTCAAATAATAAGTATTGAATAATAAACACTGTTTATTTTTAATACATATTTATAATCAAAAATAAAAAGTATTAAATTAAGAGATTTTTTAGTGAGTTATGCACTCGTCAAATACTCCAGCCAAACCCTTAATATAGAGGCGACCCTAAGTGTGGGCTACCCCTACCCCGACTTATAGTAGTTTAATTTTTTTTTTTTTAAATATATAAATAATAAACCTATTTTAAAATTATATAATTATATAACTCTCATTATTTATAAACTTTAACTTATATATCTTATATTATTATAAAATTTATCAAAATTATATATTTTAAATTATTTATGGTTTGCTATATCACTCTTTGTAAAAAAAAAAATGATATTTAAAACTAATAAAATTTATAAACTATACAAATTTCACTTTAATTATACTTCCGACAATTTTGATTTTATATTTTTTACAATTATTATCACGTGCTACTCGACTTCTTTAGAATTAGAGTCGCGTATCGTATTCATTTAACAAAGAAGCAATCAAATAGTCGTCTTTACACTAGTCAAAGGGGCATTCATTTCGAGCGCGAATCTTGAACTTCAACACAAAAGCAAAAACTCTCTAAATCTGTCGTTGTACATAAATAGAACAAGCTTGTCGTGGTGATCTGATTTGCTAGGATTTAGTCCCTCTTATCTATTTTCGTCTCTATTCTCCCTCCCCACAAATTTGATTTCATTTTCTAAATTTCAGCCCCATCCAGATTCGTTTTCCTCAATTTTTGTGCCTCGTTTCATATCAACCCATTATCGACCCAATCCCAAAATAACTCCGTTTTGAAACCTCATATCCCTCCACGTGCATTTCATTTTTTTGCATTCTGATCATTAACATGAATGAATCTTCATTCTATCCATTCCCAGCTCAAATGTTAGATTTTATTTTTCTCCAAATTTGATCAATAGCTAAACAGAGCAAAAATGGTTAGTGGTGAGGCATCTGTAAAATCACCTATTCTGAAACCCCCTGGGCTCAGAGACCAATCGGATATACCCTTAGCCCGACCACAACCATCTCCACCGGGTCGAAAACCCCCAATTCCATCTACATATCAACCCAGAAAACGACGTCGAAGTTGTTGTCCTCTTTGCTGTTGTCTCTTCTGCTGCTTGATTTTCATTTGCATCATTGTTGCTCTCATAGCTTGTGGTTTCTTCTATCTTTTCTACGAACCCAAGTTGCCAGTTTTCTACCTTAACTCCTTCAAGCTAACCCAATTCAACGTTACAGCCAAATCCGACGGGACTTATCTCGATGCCAAAACGACGAGTCGTATTGAGCTCAAGAACCCAAATAGCAAAATTCAAATTTATTATGGGAAGACTAGTGTTAAGATTTATGTTTTTACTAACGGTGAGGATCAGACCGAGTTGGGGACGGCCGACATTGATAACTTCATACAGGGGAGAAGGAATACGACTAATTTAAAGGTTGAAACGAGATTGAATAATGAAGCGGTGAATGATGGGTTAGCGAACAAATTGAAGAATGAGTATAAAAATGGGGATTTGAAGGTTCGGGTTGATGCTCACAGTGCTCTGGGTTTAGTGGTCGAAGGTTATAAAATTGGGCCTCTTAGTGTTAATATCAATTGTGGTGGCATCACCTTGAAGAGGCTTGACGATGGTCATATTCCTAAGTGCTCCATTCAAACTCTCAAATGGTAATCATCATTTCTCTTATTTTATTTCGTTTTTATGACAATAACGAAAAATAATCATCGCTTTTATTGTTTTGTTTTAGATTGTGTATTATGATGTTGAAGAAATTTTAATATGTGCTTGTTTTGTTACTGATAAAGCTTAATTTTTTTTTTCTTCTGATAATGATATTTGTCCTTTTTGTTTATAATCATGATATTGATTATTTATGCTTTGACTGCAGGATTAAGATAATATGATACCATCATCAAATTAATGTGCTACTACAGCATTCGTACCTAAGCTCTGGACTTGTTGTCAATTTATTAGATAGTTAATAAAAATATAAAATGTATTCTTTTGAGGTTTGGAACTTTTGATGCAAATTAACGAGGATTGAAGGTGCAACTGCATTAACTTTTGGTTGCAAACTTAACGTCAATGTTAAAGAATCGAATGTAATATAATTGAGATTTTGAATTTTTGTTTTTTGTTTGAATTTTAGCAGGATGGAATAGAAAGGAACTAATTATATTACTTCGAATCCAATTTTCAAACCAAACATATTAGTATTTGATAGTATTATTTTTATTGTGTTTTCATTTTATAAAATAAATAAATTTTTTTTTATTATATGCTATGTTTTGTGTAAGCCATTATGATGTACAATGTGCAAGTATCACAAAAATACATCATTTTGAGTATTATTTTATATATATATTAAAAAAAATCTAATGTTATTAATCTCATGATCACAATCACCAAATAATATTGTTTTTCCTATATAACAATTTGATTATAATCTGATATGTAAACAAGATTATTAGAAAGAAAAATATTCTGAATGATATATATTGTTTTTATTCATAAAATGGAGAATTATTTGCTTTTTATTATTAGTTAAAAATATGTACAACGTATATTATATATGTATTATTTTATTTATTTTAATTTTTTTTATTGATTATTATTTATAATATATTTGAAATAAATATGAAATTAATTTTTTTATATTTTTAAATTAATTATAAAAATAAAATAATATTTAGAGTACTTATTAGATGTGTTAAATATCATATAATTAGAATTTTTATTCGATATAATATTATTTTCTTGTTTTTATTTAATGTGATAATCAATAAGGACAACTAATTTTAATAACTTAAAATATAAAAATAATTTTATTTAAAAATAATTTAAATTTTTATATATAATATAAATTGAATAATTAATCAGATATAGTAGGTCGGTTTCTTTTCAATAATAAGGATAACTTAAAAAAAAATAGATTTTTTTATGCATATAATACAATAAAAAACAAGAATAAAACATACGCATAAAATAAGTATTATTTTTTAAAGGTATTTTTGAATAATTATTTTGGCACATTTGGCATTCACCTTTTTAATTAATAAAAGCATATAATATTTTATAAAAAAAATTGTTCTTTAATCACCCAAATTTAAAATTACTTGATTAAAAATCTTACTAACTAAAATGTAAATGGTATAAAATTAAATAACTCAACCCAACCAAAATCTAGACTACTTAAAAATTAAAATAAAATTTGCTCAGCATATTTCAGTTTTTAACAAGAATTACATTTCTTCTAAAAAGTTTTATTTATTTTTTATAAAAAAAATCATTTTTTTCTTCTGTTGACTTTTTGGCTATTCACAATTTCACATGCATAATGCATAAGTGTATACTGTAGATATACAAAAGATATTGAATAATAATATTATTATATTAAAATTTAACATAAATATCTACCTATTTAAGACATATTCTTTATTTTGAGAGAATTTATTTTTTCAACTCCCTTCCCTCTCAGGCTTTCATTTTTTCAATTTTCTAGAATTTTTTGGAGCCAATTTAAAACTATAAATTTTGAAAATTGTACAAAAATATTATCTCAATAGTCTTATAAAAATTACACGAAACTCATCTATTAATTATATTAATTTTAATGCTAATTCTAACATGGTAATAATTAGAATAAATTAATTATAACTTGTTTAAGTTATAAAATTATAAATATCTAATCTACAAATTATAAAATTAATATACATTTTATTTTATAATTGTGAAACTATAACACCTTTTCTCCTATATAAAATTATGCAATTTAGTAAAGTAAAGTAGGTGACATAAAGTAAGCAATCGTTATAAGTAGTAAGGGTGGGCATTTTTTTTTTTTTTTTTCAAAAATCGATCAATTAATCTGAGACTAGGTCTAAAATGAGCCTTTTTTTTTGTTTTTGGAGTTTGGTTGGTTCGATAAGTTCAAAATATTACAAAATCGACCTTATCGGTTCAGTTGTAGGTCTTTCAAAAATAAAAACCGACAAAACCGAACCGACCTACACTTTTATATATTAATATATTTTTTAAATATTTTTAAATATTATATAAAAAATGTTATAAAATAAAATAAAATGAAGTATTAATTAATATTATACAAATATACAATGTAAAAGTCCTAAACAAATATTTAGCCTATAGAATTATGATTTTAAATTTAGGAAGGTGAGTAGTGGAGCATCAAACATGAAATGTCAATAATGAGATATCTTTTTCATATGTCACATATTGATAGCTTTAAATTTATCAAGCATTAGATATGAGCAATGATAATAGTTCTTATAACCGATAGTAACACATTTGTATGCTCTAGCTTTAAAAAAAGTGTTTGTAAGGGTAAAATATTGTTTGTATTTTTTATTACATTTTTTATTATGATAATAATTTTTAAGTAAAATTATAGGTCAAAAACTGCCAAATCAACTTTATTCAAACCAACATTGTATGTCAGCTTGAAGGTTGATTTTTTAAGGGTTATAGGTCGGCTAAGTTTTCGAATTTTTTAAAACCGCTAAAATAAGGTCGGTTTGTAAAATAATTTAATAACAAACATATCAGACCTACACCCACCCCTAATAAGTAGCTCAAATGGTTGAGTACTATGTATAAGGTCGTGATTCTACTGGATAGTGAGACGTGGGTTTGAGGCTTGAGACTAAATTTCAAATGTTCAGCTTGAACATAGCTTTAAACACTCCAATTGTTGACAAATCTTAACTAATTTGAATAATTTGGGAGTGTGACAGTAGCTCTAGTTCAGTGAAATTTTTTATTGAACAAAAAAAAAATAAAGTAAACAATCGATTATATTAGGTATTATTTAATTTTATTATAATTATAATTAATATGATAATTTTTATATATTATAATTAATATAATAATTTTTTATTGAATATAATTATATAAATTTAATTATATTTTGAGGTGTCAAATGCATGAGATATTATGTTAGTTTATGATACAATTCATAAATTTTGTGAGCTTATTCATCTTATCTCATTTATTTTTTAGTAGATTGAAATGAGAATAAGATAACACATGAAATGATATTTTATTTATTTCAAATGAATTTAATTGATACAAGTAAAATTAGAAAAATAATGAAAAAAGAAAGTATAATTATATATAATAATTATGAACCCATTAGGGATTTAAGATAAGATGAGATGAGATTTGAATGAAATTTAGACAATTTTAACCTATGAACTCATTAGAAATATCAAATATGACATGAGAAGAGAATTGTGCTTATCAATAATATTGTATTATATCATTTATAATCTATCACAAATTTATAATAAATATAATTTTATGAATATATTTCTTATAAATTTTTTAGCTATTTTATTTATTAAATATTAAATATTTATATTTTTTAAAAATAATTATATTATCATATTCTATAACCATTACACAAAAATAAAATAACATAAATGCTAATATCTTTTATTTTTGCACTTACTTTTATAACCAACTGTTTTGTTTTGTGTGAAGTGTTTCAAGTTAGAAAAAATAATTTAATTTTTAAAAAGATATTAATATATATCATAATATAAATAAAATAAATAAAAATTCACGTATTTTAAATATTTTTATTAAAATAAAAGACCGATGAAAAGGATCACGTTTCAGTTTTTCACGCAGGGGTTGACTGAAATAATAGTCATCAAAACTCACGGTCGAAATTAGACCTTTTTCAGATAGAAAAAATCACACCTAATCTCTCTCTCTCACCATACTATGTACGTTACGTTCAAAAATTTTTTTTTTCCCGCAGACCTCCCAATTTCTTGCCTTTGAGATCCGAAACGAACTTTGAGGTTCATCCATGGCTTCAAAACGGATCTTGAAGGAGCTAAAAGATCTCCAAAAAGATCCACCGACCTCTTGCAGTGCAGGTACATTTTTCCAAATTTTTTCCCTTGATTCATTTCAACGTATTCTGTTCGCTTTCACTGTCTCATGCCTTCCGGAGCCTCGATCTATGATTTTGCTCCCTTTTGGGCATCTGCGTTTTTCCTAATATACGTATATTTGCTAGGATTTTCCACTTGTATATTCTATTTTTCTGTACACGTTCCCGAAATTACTCGAATTATGTATATCGTATTTTTGGCGGTATTTTGATTTTCATTATTATTGAAGCTACTGTTAATTTTCATACGTAAATCGCGCCTTCTATATGTCATCACTTGGTCGTTCCTGTATTGGGTTGATTGATATGATCAGGAAAATTTAGATTTTTGCCACAGTGCAATCTTGTAGCAAATAGTGATAACAAGTCATTGCAAATTGCATCTTATCAGCTTATATAAACTTGTCTGTTGAAAATAAAAGTGGTCAACATTATTCCCTCATTTCCTCCTCCTTTTACTCCTTGTTTTATGCCTCTTTTTACTCCTTAATTTATGCTTCCTATTCTTGTTGTATTAGGTGTTGTATTTGTATAAATAGATTGTAAATGTAGTGTTTAAAATACAAGAGAAATAACAACAAATATTCATTTCTGCATTCTCTTCTTAACATGGTATCAGAGCATTTTTGATCCTAAACACAATCAAACACTTTTCCAAATTCTAATCTTCATTTGATCAATTCCATTTGATCGACAACAAAATCAGCAACAACAACAATATCAACAGCAGCAGAAACAACAACAACAACATCAGCAACTAGAATTAAAAAAAAAAAAAAAAAAATCCAGTCCAGCTCGCCGCCGTCGCAACCAGCCACACCAGCTCCGTCGCAACATCACGCGGTCGCAACCAGCCACACCAGCTCCATCGCAACATCACACACTAGCTGTCGCCACCAGATATCAGCAGCCGTTCAGCCCAACAACGCTGCCCAAGTTCGCTCCTGCCGCGCGCCCAGTCGGCCAGTCGCAGCGCGCCCCAACTCGTCCAAGCAACCAGCGCCTTCTGCGCGCGCCACCTGCGCGCCGAGTCACCAGCGCCGTCAGCCCAGACCAGCGCACCACCAGCGCCTCCAGTCCAGCTTGCCATCCGTCAGTGCACCTGTCTGTCAGCGCGCGCCTCAGGTTCGAGCAGCCCAGTCGCGCCTCCAACAGTCGTAGCCCATCCAGCAGTCGCGCCTCTAGCCCAGCGCCACCCGCGCCCGCGCCCACTCCAGCTGCGCCCACTCGCAGCCTCTGTTTGCTCTGTCTTCAATCTTTGATCTGTTTCAATCTATTATATATATATATCATATAATAGAAACCCTAACCCATTATTCAGCTCAAACCCACATTTAAACCCAAGCCCACATTTAAAGCCCAAGCCCACATTTAAACCCAAGCCCACATTTAAACTCAAACCCATGGATCCATTAAGCCCATTACCCACAAGCCCACAAGCCCTTACAAGCCCACAGGCCCACAAGCCCACATGGATCCATCAAGTCCATATTTCATTCATCATTCCGATCACACCGGCCACATGCTCGTTCCGATGAAGCTAAATGGAGACAATTATTCATCATGGAGCAAATCCGTCGTTCATGCCCTTACAGCCAAGAACAAAATCGGCTTCATCGATGGCTCCATCCAGGCACCATCACCAACAACTCACCCACTAGAGTTTGCTCAATGGAATCAATGCAACAGTCTGATCCTATCGTGGTTCACTCACTCCGTAGAAAACGACCTAGCCAAAGGAGTTGCTCACGCTAAGACCGCTCAACAAGTGTGGGAGGATTTCAGAGATCAATTTGCACAAAAGAATGCACCAGCAATCTACCATATTCATAAATCATTGGCTTCCACTTCACAAAGCACCATGACGGTCACAACCTACTTCACCAAACTCAAAGGCCTTTGGGATGAACTAGACAACTACGAAGATGAACCAACTTGCAATCAGATGAAAGCTCATGACGAGCGGAAACAAGAATTTCGAATGATGCAGTTTCTCATGGGTCTCAATGACACATTCAATACTGTTCGTACCAATATCCTCATGATGTCACCATTGCCAAATGTTCGCCAGGCTTACTCTCTGGTCATCCAAGACGAGACTCAGAGAAGAATGATGCAAGAGCCCACAGAACATTTCTCCATTGCTGCTGCGTTACAAAGTCGTCATCAGAATTCATCCAACAAACCAAAGAACAAGCGATGCGAGCACTGCAACAGAGAAGGACATACCATCGACAATTGTCGAACTCTGAAATTTCATTGTAAGTATTGTAACAAAAGAGGGCATCTTGAAGATCGTTGCAGGTTAAAAAATGGGAAAAATAGCATCTTTAAACCTCAAGGGAATTCATCGCACCAACCTCAACGCAACTTTCCTGACTCAAATTCCTACCATGCTGCCAATGCAATGGAATCAAAGAATCAACCTCAGCACAACTCCTATGTCACCAATACATCAGATTCTTCACAAGATCACACTCAAACTGGATTTTCTACCAATCAGCTTCAGCAACTTGCTCGAGTATTATCTATGATGAACCAAACCTCTGGTAATGACAATCATTATGCAAATACTGCAGGTTTGTCCGAATTTTCAAATGTTTCAATTAATTCTGTATTTGCTAAGCCTTGGATCTTGGATAGCGGAGCTACAGACCATATCACCTCAGAATCCACCTTTTTCACTCACACTAAGCCCACTCCACTTTCATCTGTAAATTTGCCCACTGGTTCTTCCGCACTTATCACCTCCACTGGCACTATGCCTTTTAGCAAAGATATTACATTGACCGATGTTTTGTGTGTTCCATCTTTTCAACTAAATTTGATGTCTGTAAGCAAGCTTACCATTGCTCTAAACTGTTGTGTTCTTTTATTTCCAAACTTTTGTATCTTGTAGGACTTGGCGACAGGGAAGATGATTGGCTCGGGTAAGCAACATGGCGGTCTTTATTACATGTCACCATTTCGAAAGCCTGCTTCCCATCAAGTTTCCCATTCATCCAATCTGTGGCACATGCGCCTTGGACATCCATCACCTCTTCGTTTTAAGTTAGTTTCTCCTTTATTACCTACCACTAATGTTTCTTTTGACAATCATTGTACTATTTGTCCCATGGCTAAACAAACTAGATTGCCTTTTCCTTCAAGTTCTATGTCAACTCATGCTCCTTTTGAATTATTGCATTGTGATATTTGGGGTCCACACAAAGTCTCAACACATTCAGGGGCATGTTTTTTTCTTACCATAGTAGATGATTTTACCAGATGTACTTGGGTATTTCTCATGCAACACAAATCTGAAACCCAACACTTGTTACGAACCTTTATTACATATGCCCATACACAATTCCATGCCACAGTTAAAATCATCAGGGTAGACAATGGTGTAGAATTTTTCCCTTTAAAATCTTTCTTTCAAACTCATGGCATTCAATATCAACGTACTTGTGTTTACACTCCACAACAAAATGGAGTTGTTGAACGTAAGCATCGTCATCTGCTAATTGTAGCTCGGGGGTTACTTTTTCAATCTCAATTACCACTGCAATTTTGGGGTGAATGTATACTCACTGCAACCTACCTCATAAACCGATTACCTTTGCCACTATTATCAAACAAATCACCTTTTGAACGATTATACAATCACCCGCCATCTCTTGCTCATTTGAGGGTTTTTGGTTGTCTTTGCTATGCCACCATTGTTCACCCTACACACAAATTTGACCCCCGTGTTAAACGTTGTCTCTTTGTTGGCTATCCCACCGATCAAAAAGGTTACAAGCTTTACGACTTAGAAACTGGTTCCTTTTTTGTTAGCTGTGATGTCAAATTTCATGAAACTACTTTTCCTTCACTGTCATCTCCTACATCTCTTCCTCCGCCTCCTGAGATCCGTTATTGGGATTACACTGTGCCACCCCCTTCCCATGATACACCTTCCTCTCATCCTTCTCCGTCACATCCCGACATATCTCCATCTTCCTCCCATAACACCCCTACCACTCCTTCCTCTTCTGACCCGGCCAATTCTCATACCTTGTTGCCAACTGAATCACATACATCTGACCCTACCAATTCTTCATCCTCTCCTATCCAGCCTGTTCGACAATCCACTCGGCCGAAGAAACCTCCGACATGGCATAAAGACTACATACTTGTGCAAGCCAATTAATCGGCCTTGTCTTCAAGTTCTACATCAGGTACTCGATACCCTATTTCCAAATTCATTTCATACTCTCGCATTTCCTCTACCCATTGTGCATTTTTAGCTAACATTTCAGTCCACACTGAGCCTACCTCTTATGCTCAAGCTATCCTCGATCCGCATTGGCAACAAGCAATGAACACAGAATTAGAAGCATTACAACAAAACAACACCTGGAGCCTGGTCCCTCTTCCTGCTGGTCATAAACCCATTGGTTGCAAATGGGTTTACAAAATCAAATATCAATCTGATGGCACTATCGAGCGGTACAAAGCCCGTCTTGTCACAAAAGGCTATACTCAAGTTGAAGGTATTGACTATACCGAGACCTTTTCTCCAACAGCCAAATTGACCACGCTCCGATGTTTAATAGCTGTTGCTGCCTCCCGGCATTGGCACATTCACCAGCTTGATGTGCAAAATGCTTTCCTCCATGGTGATCTGAATGAAGTCGTCTATATGACTCCACCTCCCGGTCTTCGCCGACAGGGGGAGAATACTGTGTGTCGGCTCAACAAATCTCTTTACGGACTCAAGCAAGCCTCCAGGAATTGGTTTTCCACTTTTTCAGATACCATTCAGCAAGCTGGTTATCAACAATTCAAAGCAGATTATTCACTTTTTACCAAAGCTTGTGGTAATTCATTCACTGCTATTCTTATTTATGTTGATGACATACTTCTCACATGCAACAATTTACAAGAAATGGAACATCTGAAAAAATTTCTCCTCAAAAGCTTCCGCATCAAAGATCTTGGAGACTTGAAATATTTCTTAGGCATTGAATTCTCCCGTACAAAGAAAGGTATCTTCATGTCTCAAAGAAAATATGCCCTAGATATCTTGGAAGACTCAGGGCTTCTTGGTGCACGCCCAGTAGAATTTCCAATGGAATAAAACTTGAAGCTTACCACAACAGAAGGAGAACTACTGAACGATCCAACTAAATACAAAAGATTACTTGGCAAGTTGATTTACCTCACAGTCACAAGACCCGACATTGCCTATTCTGTTCGAACATTGAGTCAGTTTATACATGAGCCCCGGATTCCTCATTGGAATGCTGCATTACGAATACTCAAATACATCAAAAGCACTCCTGGTCAGGGTTTGTTGGATGAATTCTGATGACGACTTTGTAACGCAGCAGCAATGGAGAAATGTTCTGTGGGCTCTTGCATCATTCTTCTCTGAGTCTCGTCTTGGATGACCAGAGAGTAAGCCTGACGAACATTTGGCAATGGTGACATCATGAGGATATTGGTACGAACAGTATTGAAGGTGTCATTGAGACTTATGAGAAACTGCATCATTCGAAATTCTTGTTTCCGCTCGTCATGAGCTTTCATCTGATTGCAAGTTGGTTCATCTTCGTAGTTGTCTAGTTCATCCCAAAGGCCTTTGAGTTTGGTGAAGTAGGCTGTGACCGTCATGGTGCTTTGTGAAGTGGAAGCCAATGATTTATGAATATGGTAGATTGCTGGTGCATTCTTTTGTGCAAATTGATCTCTGAAATCCTCCCACACTTGTTGAGCGGTCTTAGCGTGAGCAACTCCTTTGGCTAGGTCGTTTTCTACGGAGTGAGTGAACCATGATAGGATCAGACTGTTGCATTGATTCCATTGAGCAAACTCTAGTGGGTGAGTTGTTGGTGATGGTGCCAGGATGGAGCCATCGATGAAGCCGATTTTGTTCTTGGCTGTAAGGGCATGAACGACGGATTTGCTCCATGATGAATAATTGTCTCCATTTAGCTTCATCGGAACGAGCATGTGGCCGGTGTGATCGGAATGATGAATGAAATATGGACTTGATGGATCCATGTGGGCTTGTGGGCTTGTGGGTAATGGGCTTGATGGATCCATGGGTTTGAGTTTAAATAATGGGCTTGGGTTTAAATGTGGGCTTGGGTTTAAATGTGGGTTTGAGCTGAATAATGGGTTAGGGTTTCTATTATATGATATATATATATAATAGATTGAAACAGATTGAAGACAGAGCAAACAGAGGCTGCGAGTGGGCGCAGCTGGAGTGGGCGCGGGCGCGGGTGGCGCTGGGCTAGAGGCGCGACTGCCGGATGGGCTGCGACTGCTGGAGGCACGACTGGGCTGCTCGAACCTGAGGCGCGCGCTGACAGACAGGTGCACTGACGGACGGCAAGCTGGACTGGAGGCGCTGGTGGTGCGCTGGTCTGGGCTGACCGCGCTGGTGACTCGGCGCGCAGGTTACTGGAGGCGCTGGTGGTGCGCGCAGAAGGCGCTGGTTGCTTGGACGAGTTGGGGTGCGCTGCGACTGGGCGCGCGGCAGGAGCGGACTTGGGCAGCGTTGTTGGGCTGAACGGCTGCTGATATCTGGTGGCGACAGCTGGTGTGTGATGTTGCGATGGAGCTGGTGTGGCTGGTTGCGACGGCGGCGAGCTGGACTGGATTTTTTTTTTTTTTTTTAATTCTAGTTGCTGATGTTGTTGTTGATCAAATGGAATTGATCAAATGAAGATTAGAATTTGGAAAAGTGTTTGATTGTATTTAGGATAAAAAATGCTCTGATACCATGTTAAGAAGAGAATGCAGAAATGAATATTTGTTGTTATTTCTCTTGTATCTTAAACACTACATTTACAATCTATTTATACAAATACAACACCTAATACAACAAGAATAGGAAGCATAAATTAAGGAGTAAAAAGAGGCATAAAACAAGGAGTAAAAGGAGGAGGAAATGAGGGAATAATGTTGACCACTTTTATTTTCAACAGTGAGCTATGCGGTAACGTACCAGGAACGTGATTAATTATGAACTGTTAATTGCAAAAGTCGGTAAAATCATGTAAATGGTACGTCACTACGTTGGGAATTTATAGTTAATATTCCGGTCACATTTCCTTATGCCTCACGCGTTGGGATCTATTCAGCACCAGCCAGTTTATGTTTTGAGGTTACTAGTGATGCTGTTGTATGTTTCCTTCTAGCACGAGCAATTTTATAGACATTTTAAACATTGAGATGTCGTCTGTGGTTTATATTACTTGCCAAACTAATCTGTCTTATTGGTGTTTGGAGAGGAAAAAAAAAAAGAATGGTGTTGAATCGTGTGTATCATAGGTGTTGCACCAATCTATTCCTGCTGTGCCTTTGTTACAATGAATGTATGCTTGAAAGAAGAGATGTGCTCTTGCGTGCTCAGTTATGTCTTAATGTTCTTTTTCTCTTCATGTCTTTGAATGGGTCCGTTTGAAATTTGTTTTGAAAGTGATTTTAAGTGGCTTAAACCACTTTTATGATTATTTGAAAATTTTCATGAGAGATGATTTTAAAATCTTGAGAAGCATTATTATTATTATTATTTTTGCTTTTAAAAAAAGTAATTAATACATGCTTTTGACTTTTGAGAGAAGTATGGTTCATTTGTAACCGTTTCTCTTTTTATTCAAAATAATTTCAAATGTATCAAAGTTCTTCTAAGTATGTTTGGTAATCTCTATACGAAGGGCTTTCAAATGTTTGATATTTGTGCTTTGAAAATAAGTAATATTTACTTTCATAATTTAAAATGTATGCTTCTATTATAAAATAATTACTAAATTGTTATTCAAAATCACTTCTAATAATTTTATGCCAAACATTGTTATACTTCTTTTGAAATCACGTTTGATTAAACTATTTTATTTCAAACCACTTCTATTAGAACTACTTTATTTCAAACCACTTTTGTTAAAACTACTTTTGAAAAAAGCAAACAGTAGACATTTAAGATGCATGCTCATATCTTAAATTAATTATTAAAGTGTTGCAACAATTTCACCTTAATACTTCTTCTTAAACCACTTTGTTTCAAACAACTTTAAAAATCACTCCTAAAAGGAGCACATCTAAACAAGCTCAATGTCTGGTTGCAACTTGCAATACATAGCACGCTATTCCATATTGTTGCTTAGATAATTCAATATAATATCAATTGCATTTCAGTGCAGTGCGCTTTGAGGGTTAATTGATAAGTGTCATCCATCATAAACATATACCTAGTCCACCGTCGGATACATTTTTTGATTCTTTGATTTGATGGCAGGGCCTGTGGCTGAAGATATGTTCCACTGGCAAGCAACACTAATGGGACCTCCGGATAGTCCTTATGCAGGTGGAGTCTTTCTAGTTACTATTCATTTTCCTCCCGATTATCCGTTCAAGCCACCCAAGGTATTTTCTTAATCTATATTAAAGTAAAAAGCCGTGGTTTGGTTTTCGACTTCGTCGCCGTTGTCCTTTTTTTTTTTATACTTTGCAAAATAATATTAATATTAATTTTAAAAATATTTTTTTATCATTATATATTAATTTATAGGAAGTAATTTAATTGGCTCTGTTAATTAATAATAGTCACATAATCACTTTATAAGCTCACATTATTAATTTTATATTAAATCAAAAATTGATATATTATTTGATACATATAACAACTTAATGCATATAACATTAATTAAAGATAAAACTTACACGTTTAAATATTAGGTATCACACACTTTATATATGAATATTTGTTATTACGTAACTTATATAATTATATCATTTAAAAAAAAAATTGTGTATAATGACAATACTAATGCTTAAATTTATGGATAGTTTATAAAGTCGTAGCCACTTTCTCTACATTTTAAAATATATTGACTCATTTACGAATTAAATTTTTTTCTCTATAAAAGCAAAATTATTCTAGGAATTTAGAAAAATAATTTTTAAAACATCATTTTTTAATTAAAATATGTACATAATAATAACATTAAGATCAAATTCACACATATAGATTATAAATACTAATACTTAAACTTACAGATAAAATAAAATCGTAACTACTTTCTTTATATTTTAAAATATATTGACTCATGTACGAATTAATTTTTTTTTTTTTTTCTAAAAGGGAAATTATTCTTCGAATTTGGAAAAATGATTTTTAAGGCATCATTTGTTAATTAAAAAATGTACACAATGATAATATTAAGACCAAATTCACACATTAGATATTAAGTATCATATAACTTAAATAAATATGAATATTTGGTATCATATTATATAAATATGCAACTTTGTAAAAAAATGTGTATAATAAAAATATTAATATTTAAATTTATGACTAGATTATAGAGTCATAACTATTTATTTTTTATATTTTAAAATATATTAACTCATTTATAAACCAAATCACATATAAATTAACTAATTATCTAAATAAATTTATTGCCACAGTTTACTCTCACTTTTACTCATTGTCTTTTTTTTTTTTTTTTCCTCCATAAGAACCAATTTATATGAGAGATTTAAAAAAAAAAAAAAAAAAATTTAAAGCATCATTTTGTAATAAAAAAATTATACAATATTGATATAAAGACCAAACTCACACATTTGAATATTGAGTATCATATATCTTATATAAATATAGATATTTGGTATCATATAACTTATATAAATATATCATTTTGTAAAAAAAAACGTACATAATTACAATACTAATATTTAAACTTACGTTATACTATAGAGTTATAACAAATTTTCATATATTTTTAGATATATTGATTTATGTATATATTAATTATTTTTCTTTATAAAAGCTAAATTATACTAAATATTTGGGAAAGTGAATTTTAAAGCATTATTTTGTAATTAAAAAATGTGCACAATGATAATATCAAGATTAAACTCGCACATTTAAATATTGGGTACTATATGATTTATATAAATATAGATATTTGGTATCATATAACTTATTTAAATATATCACTTTGTAAAAAATATGTAAAATAAAAACACTAATACTTAACTTAAAGCTAGACTCTATAAAATTATAACTATTTTTTTAATATATTCTAAGTTATATTAACTCATTTACAAACTAAACGACACATATATTAATTAATTATCTAAATAATATTTTATTGCCACAATTAGAAAATAATTTTTCATTAATAATAATTTTATTTAGTATTAATAACAATAAAGTATAATTAAATATAAGATTATAATAAACAATTCATATACTTTGACATTAATAAAAATTGTATGAATATCATTAATCTATTTTTTGCAATAATTTTTACACATATAGGAATAAAGTACAAATAATAACATATTTTATATAAAATAGAGCTTGAAACCTTATGAGGAATTGGTTTTTACAAGTTTATATTTATTCTCAAGTTAAACCTTTTTTTTTTTTTTTATGATCCTTAGTGTTAATCCGAAATAAACACTATAATACTAAGTAAAATTAAGAAGTCATTTTTAACTTAAAGTATGTATTTTAATTTATTGTTACTTGAGATGACAATTCATGAACCTAATATAAACATGATTGGTTAGAAAATATTATATACTTCCAAGTAAAATGACACTACATAAATTGTTTACCAACAAAACCAAAATGATTTAAATAATTAGATAAAATATTATATGTTTATAAATAATTAGATATATTTATTAAATGGTTAGACATAATGTCATAGCTACGTTAATTATCACTCAGATATTTTATACTAATTATATTTTAACTTTTAATATGATTTGTAGCATATGTAAATGTTCATAGCAGAAAATCCTTCTCATTTTGTTAATTTTTTTGGTTACCAGTAATCAACAAATAATTCTTTGCTTAACTAAGAATGTACAAGGATTATGTTAGCTAATTATAAATAAATAAACCAAGCCGGCCTTAGCACATTAGGTCGAAGGTGATATGCATATTTTGTGAAAATTGTTCGACTATTCATGCTTTTGGGGAAGTTAATACTTATCTCCCACAGATTGTTTTAGCATCTATCTCGATGCCTGGATTGGTTAGGCATGATATAACATTTTGACTAATGGATTTTTGACGATCAGAGCATGCTATACTAGAAGAAGCAGGATAACATTGACTCATAGTTTTGTTCTGCAAGCGAGGCAAAGAGACTTTCTACAGTGGCAATTCTTTCATGTTATTCATCGTTGTTGAAGTTCTTTCTGTTTTCTTTGCATCAATATTTGAGAGGTGGATTTAATGGCGTTGTGATAGTTTTTAACTAATTTCAGGTTGCATTCAGGACTAAGGTTTTTCACCCAAACATCAACAGCAATGGCAGTATTTGCCTTGACATTTTGAAAGACCAATGGAGCCCTGCACTAACCATATCCAAGGTTACGATCTCCTAAGTTTATTGTTGTAAGAGAGATGCATTATTGTTGCTTCATTCCATTCTTCATGATTTATTTTAAGTGGGTAGGAAAGGTATTTGTTTTGTATTTTACAGGTGTTGCTTTCTATTTGTTCCCTGTTGACGGACCCCAACCCAGATGACCCCCTCGTTCCAGAGATTGCCCATATGTACAAGACAGACCGGGCCAAGTACGAGACAACTGCTAGGAGCTGGACCCAAAAGTATGCCATGGGATAGTATGCTTGTTATGTAATATCGGCAAGGGTGTTAACTTATATTCCATGTTATGTATAAAAAGAAGTGCGTTTGACTGTACTCTGCATGTCAGGAAAGTGGATAGGTCATGTTGTTTGCTACACCAAGTCCAATTCTTCATTGAAGTTAATTGAACTGTGTGTACTTGTGCATGAAGACCCTCATAATAAGCCTTTCCACAAAACTTTGCCATTAGAGGATGTTTTAACTTGTTGATAAGGTTTGGCCTTGATTGAATGACAAATAACCCATGTATTTTTAGCTCAAATTTGCCTTTTTTTTTTTTTAATTATTAAAATAATTTGGTTTTAGCAAATTGCTATTTGGTGTATATATATATAATTTGCTATATATTATTTGTGTTGGTCTCATTGCTATTTGGTGTTGATGCTTTGTTTTTATTCGAATTTTATTCTTTCGGTTGTGACTTGTGACATAATCAGACATAATTGTCATACTTGCAATGCCATTAACTATTGGAAATTCCACTAATATTGAATATAAAAATGATTATGACCATAATGGATTTCTTATTTCTCCCCTCAGCATACTTTAACACAACTGGAAGGGCAATAATTATTCAATATTTGTTTATAAAAAAAATAAAAAATAAAAAACTAAATATTATAGTTTAGGAAATTTCTCAACTTGCATTTCCGAACCGCATATTGGCTTTTAATGTACTTGAGTAGAGTATCATTAAATTCTCCTAGGCTCCTAGCTAATTATTCTAATTATTTTCAAGGCGATGACCACTTTCAGATTTTTTGATTTTGAGAGGGGATGTAATTAGTAAAATTCAATGTATTTTTGGAGTTAATGATTTAAAATAGTATATATTTAAGTTCTAAATATATTTTGTCAAAAATAATTTATTTAAATATTAATAAAATAAAAATAATTTTATAAAATTACCTTTTTATATAAATAAATTTATGTATTTTAATATTAATTATTAATTTTATGCCATTACCATTTACTCCAAATTTTTGCGGTCTAAGAAAGAGAACAAAAGAAAAAAAAAATGCAAAGAAAATGAAATGGAAGAAAGTCACGCGTCAATTGTCATGGCAAAAATAAAATAATAAATAATGACAATTGACAGCGACTGAAGGAAATATATTTTTCCATTTACTCGACCAAAGTACCAATCTCGTCAAGGAATTTTTTGTTCTTTCTCTTGGACCCCAAGCTTCTCAGATTTTTAGGCTCTAGAGTCTATAATAGATTTTTTTTTAATATACATAAAAAAAAAATATTAAATTAATACATGAGAGAAAAATATAAAAACTTAAAAATTTAGGGAATTAGAGCTTTTTTTTTTTAAATATTACATTAATATAAAAATATTAAGTACATAAAAAAAATAATAAAGATAAATATTAAATTAATACGAGACTGAAAAGTATAATAAATTCATAACCTAGAGATCAAAGCTATTTAAATGTATATGTTTATATACAGAGAAAAATTTCCTAATTTTTACAAGATCATGTTGGTTTTTTTTTTTTTTTTCTTCCTGCTAAACTATTCATCTGATTATTTTTCTGCCTTTATTTACTAACTTTAATATAGTTGACTTCTTCTAATTCATTTTCTTCTCTCTATAAATTAAAATATATATAATACCTCTAAAACTTTAAAACAAGATTCTGATTAAATAATTACTTAGAAAAATTCTCTCCCTTATGAGTAGAAGCGAAAAAAAAAAAAACAAAATGAGATATCCAAAGATTGAGAAATAAATAATCAAACATTTTTTTTTCCCTAAACTCATATTATATTATAATAAGGTAAATAATACATATTTTCATCACTATTAACATAATATCCTAAGTTTATACCGATAGTAATGAAATTATAATAAATTTTCTTAAATATATAATAATAATATAATAATTATAATATAATAATATTGTAAGTAAATAAAAAATTGAAGTTTTTTTAAATTTTCATTCATTGATATTACATTATTTACCGGTTTTATTTCTTAGTACCACAATCACTTACTCGCTCTACTTAATAGAATACTCATCTTTTCAATCCAAAAATTTCGCAAATATTGAAGAAAATGCAGTTTTCATAAACTTTATCAGTAGAAAACCACTACATGTAAAAAGAAAATAAAACTTATAGCAAGTTCTTATAAATAAACCAATAAAAGCTGGTTAAAATGACCTAAAATGTACTTATAAGCAAAAAAAAAAAAAAAAAAAGATGTCAAAAATAAAATCAACAAAGAAGTTTCAAACCCACAATAATATTCTTTTGTAACTTTTTTAAGGCTAAATATATACCTCTACTATAATAATATAAAATATATAATTACTAGATTTTTTTAACACTTCAATAAAAATCAAACCACTCTCGACAAGAGATTTCATCTTCATTTTAATCATTGTCATCGTTATCGTCATCATCTTCCTGAGACATTGAACCTTCCATTAAACCTTAATTCAAAACTTTAAAACTTGTGACTGAAATAATTATCACAAGAGTAAAAGGAACAGAAACTGCAAAAATTATTTCAATGTTTCGACTTTAGGCCCTTCATGCATGAGAAGAGAGATGACCTTCTCTTCATTAACCTTCACACTTTTTCTCTATAAATAGAAATTTTTTTCTCTCTTTTTTTAATGGTGTAGTGTGATTTTGTCTTTGTTACTTTTTGATATTGAAAAACAAACATTTATCAAGCTACCAAAACAACTTTAATTAAATCTATCTTACAAAATATTCACATATATTCAACTGTAAATTTTATACAGTGTATAAGTAATATGAGATATTTATTTTTAAAATGTTAATTTTTAAAGTAGCTAAGTAAATAATTACATATAAATCTTACATTAGTATCATGCTTAAACAATATAGAATATTACTTCTAACCTCAACAAGCACATTCAAATTACCAACAAGCATCTACAAATGAAGCAGTTTCGATCATAAGAAAATTTTGGTGCAGTAACAACACAGAAAAGAATCAATTTTTTGGTGAAAGAGTGAATTAACAAATGAAGTTATTGAGAAATTGGCGAATGAAGCAACATTAATATTTGGACATATCAATGAATTCGAGAAATACCCGACCAAAAACTTCACGAGAACATCAACTTTGTTCCAGTTAACTCAATCATAAAAGCTCTTTGCATTTATGATGTAGGAACCCAAATGTGACATGTGAAAAAAAACAAGATCGATAAATTTTTCCCAGCCCACATTCTTAATTTTATCAAAGCAATCCAACCACCTACCATAAGAAAATTAGATACCTTCAAATGGTTTGGTATTGGAACTAAAAGCTACTATGTAAAGGATGCTTACCATACTCTAATAAAAGAAAGAGAAATATATGATCAAGCCAAATTTTGGAAAGGAATATGGGAGGCAAAGATTCATGAAAGACATAAAAATTTTCTTTGAAAAATGTTAAAAGGATATTTTTGCGCCAAGAATGTATGGGAAAAATTCTAAGAAAATGAGGATGTTAAATGTTTTCTATGCTATAAAGAAATTAAAGACATTGAATGTTAGTTTACTAATTCATAATAAAAATCATTCACAATCAAATACTAACCATTTACAAGAATCGGAATAACCAGAAAATATGTGCATCTTGAAATGTGAAGTAAATATCCATAATGAGAATCAAGGGAATAAAAGTATAAAATTTTACTCTTTACAAAACTACCATCGTAAATAAATAATATTTAATTTATAATTAATATATTAGTTATATTTTATAATTTTAAAATAAGAGTTTAAACGGTTATAAAAGAAAAGGTCATGATGAACAATACAAATGAAGATACAGAAAATATGGTAGTAATTCCTTCCAAATGACAACTTATAATTAACCAAATTTGGCCATGCTTTTGTTGATATTGAGGTGATGCTTGATTAAATTTATGACAGTGAGCTTTTCAATAATCTTTTTGTTTGCAAAAAACTACGGTCATCAAATCCAACCTTAGCAAAAATTTTGTTCGCATAGTAATCAAAAAGTCGAGAAGAAGTTGCAAAAATAGAAGGATTAAATGTTGAGAGAATTCTTTTTTTACTTGAGACGTAAGACATATTTTATTAGTCAAAAGCTCGCTGACCATTGAATGAATCAACTGAAGAAAATAGGATACGATGCATAATGAAACCATGAAATCCCTCAAAGTCGTCACAAAGTGTCATTAAAAATTGAACCAAGCATTGGTTCTCTCTACGAGTAATATAAAATGCACAAGCCCGTAGTTCTTCTGATTCTGTTATAGCCAATTGATCCCAAAGATTTTTCATTGCTGAATAAAACTCTTAAATACTCATATTTTTCTGTTCAAGAACTTGAATATCTGATTCTAATTGATATTGCTTTACAAAATTAAATTATGTATACAGTATTGCAAGATATTTCCAAACTTCCTTTATTGTATCATACTTTACTAATTGGGTGCCTATTAAGTGTTTAATATAATTGTTTATCCAAATAATAATTTTTGAATTATCTACTTCCTAAGTATCTAGCAGGGTTGCATAATCAGTCTTCTCTGCGATAGGTTTAGTCACAGTTTTAGATATATAACCCATTTTCTTTTTGCCTTAAAATTTTTTTTTATCACATGACTCAAATATGAATAATTCTTCAAATCTAACCTCATGCTAATTGACTGTAGCAAATCATCTCTATTACTAATCACTACGAAAACAAACCAAACTTCAAAATTTTTCAAATTAAATAAAACCCTAAAATTATAGTTCGAATAAAAAAAATCCAAAAATAGAAGACAATACCTATTTAATGAGAAGGAAAAGACTTGTAAATGATATTGTTGGATTCACAAAAACTGTGCCTGAATTTACAATTCCTTCAATAACCATGTTCTGATACCATAATAATTAACCAAATCTAATATTAAAAAGGAAAATAAGAAAAGAGATAGTGAATGCTAGGGTTTCATAAAATGCAAAATTTAAATTGTAAATGATATAAGTTAAGCCTTCAAAGGCAAAATAAAGAAAAAGACTAAAACAATCTTACAATAAAGATAATATTAAAATAACTTTATAAGAACATATTAATTACTATAATAAGAACCAACTCCTAGAAATGCACTAAAATATAACTTTCATGCAATATGGAGACATGGTCTAGCTACTCTTCGCTTTGTTATTTCAGATGAAAATGGAAAAATAATTGACACATGGAGGCAAGAGGGATACACGGGTAATGTACATACTGCTAAGTATTATCACTGTAAGCAGCTAGCCATCCTTCACAGTCTACAACTCAAACAAAAAGTCATCTATATGGATGGTGATGCCAAATTCGTCATTCAAGCACTCACGAAGGATAAATGGGAAGATATTTCAGAAGTAATAAGGAAATAGTTAAGGGACTGCAAACTCATCTAAAGATCTTCAACATGATTTCCATCCGATGGATTCCAAAAAAAAAACTTAATTATAGAGCCAATAACCAAAGAAATTGGCTAAATTAGGAGTTTTGGGAGAGTTTAACAAAAAATATAATCCTTCTTCCACATTAACCGCCTATGTTCAATAGAAAAAGAAAAAAAAATGGAAAAATAAAACTAAAAGGAGTGATCTATTCATGTATAATTAAAAAAAAAAAGTATTACTTTTACTATTTTGAATTTCAAGAGTGATTAGCTTGTTATGGGGTAGAGAGGTGTTTATGAAGGGCATGAAGTGGAGAGTTGGTAATGGTGCGAATATTTTGATTTATAAACATAAATGGCTACCAGGAATTGTCCCCACTGTTTTATCTCCTAAACCCCTCCTAAGTGATGCTAAGGTTTCTTCTTTAATTAATCAAGCTGGTCAATGGCGGGATTCTTTTATTGATGAGCACTTTCAAGAGTATAAGCCTAGTACCATTAAGGCTATCCCTTTGAGTGGTGGATGTCACGCAGATAAAGAAATTTGGGGGAAGACTAGTGATGGATGTTTCACTGTTAGAAGTGCTTATTAGGTGGCTGAGGAGAATCGTTTATGGAGTAGTAAGAACGACTCGAATTCACGACCAAGTAGTGTGGAGGCATCTAAATGGTGGGCTCGAATTTGGGCCTTACAAGTACCAAATAAAGTAAAAGTGTTTGTGTGGAGAGCTTGTCATAACATCCTTCCTACGCTTTGTGATCTTTCAAAAAAGAAGATTGTGAGTAATGTTTGGTGCCAACTTTGTAATGGAGTCTATGAGGATTTAAATCATTGCTTATGGAAGTGTCAAGTGGAAGCTATGGTATGGAATGACTCCAATTTTGTCTCTTTACTGATGGACAAAACCCACCTCCCTTTTGTGGATATTTTTGACTATATTTCTTCATCTTGTTCTACTTTAGATGTCGATCTTTTAGCTTATGTATGCTGGGCAATTTGGCACAATCGTAATGAGCTTTTACATGGAAAACCAGGCAGATCGCCTTCAGGGTTGTTAGAATGGGCGAATATGCTACAGGCTAAGTTCCACGCTTTTAATAACAGGTATGCAAATTTAATTTCTAATGATCACTCTTGTAGATCTACTTCTTGGGAGACACCTCCCACTGGTAGACTTAAAGCTAATGTTGACGTTTCTGTTAAGGATAGTAAGGGTGAGCTAGGGGTCATTTTTAGAGATGATTATGGACAACTAATATTTGCTTGTGTTGCTCCCAAAAATTCAATTTTATCTATTTTAACTGCAGAACTTCATGCTTTATGTCTAGCTATTAATATTGCTAGGGAGAGGAATCTTGGAAATGTTATTTTTAAATCTGACTCTTTACAGGCTGTTTCAATGATTAATAAGATGAGTGTTTGCTTTGTTGCTGATGGTGTACTAGTGGAAGATATTAAAGGAGGATTACGAGATTCTTGTTCCAGTGTTCAATTTAGGAAGAAAAAAGCTAATCTTGTGGCACATAAGATTGCGAGTTTGGCTTTGGGTTTATTTGATATGCGTTTTTGGACTTGGGATGTTGCCCCTAGTATTTTGGAAGCTATTTCTTATGATGTAACTCGGTCTAACAATGTAAGGACTATTTTAATTTGAATGAAGTTTTTCTTTCTTATCAAAAAAAAAAAAAAGAAGAATTTCAAGAGTAATTATTAATATAACTAGTTAAAAATATGTGCATTATAAGTGAATTATTTTATATGTTTTAATTTTTTCTTTGGCTAATTTCTACAATATATTTAAAATAAATATAAAATTAAGTTTGTAGGCTTTCAAATTAATTGTGAAAGTAAAATAATATTTAGAATTTTTATCAAATATAATAATTAGTATATTTAGAGTTTTTATTAAATATAATCCTTATTTAATATGATAATATATCATAAAAAGATAATTAACATTAATAATATAAAATATATAAATAATTATATTCAATATAATATTAAACGTCATTTAAAATTTTATACATAATATATAATAAATTTGTTAAAATACCAAAGCATTTAGATTTGTACGCATGTTAGTATGTTACCATGTAATATAAAGAGTGCGTAAAAATGTATACCTGTAAATGCTTTCTTTTCTTTTTTTTGGAACAAAGTAATTGCTTATTTTAAATGACATGTCGCCGTAAAACAAATTATTGGATACTCATGAAAGCTTAAAAATACACCCATATCTATTCTCTATTTTGAATATTAGGTTAGGGCACACTGTTCCCTTCTTAAAATTGATTTATAATTTCAGATAATTATATATAAATACAGAATTGACAGAAAATATAAAATTTCAAATAACATTATAATTTTTTTAGTTTCGAATTTATAATTTTATTAAGTACTAATTAGTACCTATATTTTTAATATTTTGAAGATTTTATATTTTTTTAATTTAAAATATTGTATACACAAATAAAATTGAATTTAAAATTTTTTACGATACATAATTTATTTATTTGTATTTGTAACAATTTGCCGGTTGTCATGAGAACTAAAACAAAAACAAAAAAAATTAGGCAACTTTTGTATAAATTAAAACATGCAATTGACAAAATAAATATATTACTTGCATCAATAGATAAACTCATATTTGTAATATGATATTATTTTTTATTATGCTTCTTGATTTAGATTTTGTAATGAAAAATCATTTAAGTAATTCGTAATTAAAAAAACTTATTTATTCAGGAAGTAATTAAAAAAATTTGATTTAGACGTACTTTGGTTTATTACATTAATATATAGCAAAAAATATATACATATATTACCCCAAAAAAACTTGTTATGATATGAGATTGTTTATTTAATATGTAAGTATGAACTACATGTCACTCTTAAAGTCAAGGATTATAATTGTAATAACATTCATATGATTAAAATAAATAAATAATTATCCAATGCAATATATATTAAAATTATCAAATCTAATGGTGTATAAAAATATAATATATTTATTGTATGATCATTTTGATATTTATTGGTGCAAAAATATAAATAAAAAAATTAAGGAAAAATAAAAAATATAATACCCATAAACTTATAACAACAAAACTAACACTCTTAGTATTAACCCAACATTAACTAATATCTTTTTAATTCAAAAAATGTGTTAATTTTGTTATTATGAGGTATTATTTTAAGTAATTTTTTAAAAATTTAAAGCTAAAAACACGACAAAATAGGAGGAAAAAAAGAAAAAGAAAAATAACCAAAACCCATTCAAGCTTTTATTTATTTATTTATTATTATTATATAACCAAATTAGCCACCAATTAACTAAAAAAAATGGTTTACAGATTAAAAAAATATATTTAAATATTATAAGAATTCAACATGTTATATATATATATATATAATAAATGTACAAGATGTATATAATATATAAATTATATATAAATTATTTTTATGACTTATTTAATTATATAAAAATTAATATGTTTTTTTAGGATTTTAAGTACGAAAGTTTAAAAATATCCCTGCAAAATATTTTATTAAATTTTTTTCATTATTTTCCTTTTCAATTTGATGGACATAAAATTTTCCAATAAATAAATGAAATTGATAGAGATACAAATTGTTATGACTGATCGAAATTAAACTTATTTGATTGACATGCAAATATATTTGGAAGAAAAAAAGTAATAAAACAAAAAAAAAAAAAAAAAAGACAAGCAAATATATGATTGTGAACTTTAACCAATGCTTATTAATTAGCAAAAAACAAATAAAACCAACCTTCTATTCTATTTCATAGAAAAAATTGATATAATTTCCTATCCCTTGAAGGGAAAAAAAAAAAAATACATAATTATGTTTATGCATAATTATTGAGATTTTAAAACAAAATACTTTCTAGTAGTCAAAAAGTGTTTACTGACATAACCGTGATCGAGGGATGATATGACCAACGACAAGGAGTGTGACAGACCACTCAAGTCTCAGCTAGTGGTCCTGGTCCCATATCACGCGACTGAAAGTTTAAAATATTTACACTAATCCAACTGTCCGTATATACACGTGTCAACATCTAATTAGTGGTTATACTTTTTGGGCTGTAACTAGATACAAAAATCACTAATTCTAAAAACGTTAGTAAACACGAAAAATCCAGGAAATCAAGGAAAATATAAAATTTGTTAAATAAAAAAAAAAAAAAAAAAAAAAAGAGGAAAAAGTCTGAGATACTAGGATACATAAAAAAGGCCTATAAAATGGCGATTCTTAGCATTTTGACCGCTTTGTACAACTCCTCAGCTTTTCTTTTACTAGGATTCATATATTCATCTGTTCCTCCGTACCCATTTTAAATGCTTGTTTTTATCCTAAAATCATTCCCTTTTCTTCTGAAACCCTCTCACTTGAATCGCAATGGAGTTACAAGAAGAAAATGGAATCCAGTATAGAGAGTACCGAACAGTAATTAACAAACTCGTGGGCAGAGAAGACTCTTTAAACGGCAAAACACCTAGAGTTGTTCGGATATATATGACTGATGAAGATGCTACAGATTCGTCGACTGATGAAGAACAAACCAGTTCGAATTTCCACGTGAAGAGAGTGATCAATGAGGTTAGAATTGACGATGGGTCCAGAGGAAGAAGACTTAACAAGCCGAAATTAAGAACAATGCAACAAATAACAGAGAGAAATGTACACAAAGTCAGATCAGTTGAAGAGTATTACCCAAAAGGAAAGAAATATCGAGGCGTTAGACAAAGACCTTGGGGAAGATGGGCTGCTGAAATTAGAGACCCAATTCAAAGAACAAGGCGTTGGCTTGGTACTTTTGACACAGCAGAGGAAGCTGCTTTGGTTTATGATAAAGTTGCTATTGAACTTAAAGGATCTGAAGCTCTTACAAATTTTTTAAACCCATCTGGATTTGATTCTTGGAAAGATTCTGAATCTGTTTGTACCTCCGTTAATGATGGAGATGATGTTAAAGTGATGGGTTGTGATTATGATTCTGGACAAGAGTCTCTGATTTTGGCTTCACCCACCTCTGTTCTTAGATTTCAATTTATGGAGACCAAAACAGAGGATGAGTGCAAAAAAACAGAGCAAGAGATTAATGAAGAATGGAGTTTAAATGATGATTCTGTTTTATGGGATTCAGAGTTAATAACTGAATTTATGGGTTCTAATAGTCCTCCACCGCCGATTTTCTTTGATGAAAAGAGTGTGCCAGGAACGATCATAAAAGAGGGCTTTGATGATAATGATATTTGGGATTATATGAAAGGTGATTTCAGTTCTTGTAAATGGGATGTCGATAATTACTTTGAAGATGAAGTAGGTTCAACTTCTATGCATATGCAGTGATAGCCATAATAAGAAAGATACAGCCAAGTGTTGAATTTTGTAAAGCTTCTGAAACTTACAACAATTTGGGTTATATTCCGAGTGGAGTTTTGATTTTTGGTAACTGTTTTCTCTCTCTCTCTCTCTCTCTCTCATTTTGTAAAAATTGCAGCTTTTGTTCTTACTTGTGCACCTGCTAAGTTCTTAGTTTACTAACAAATTTATTAAATCTTTTAAAAGTTTATGTTTTGCTTGCAAGTTTGAATCTTTATCATGAATTTGTTTGGGAGGTATTATTTTGAAATTGCCCATTTGCTTCCTATTGTATGGAAATTGATGGTTTGTTCACTTTTGATTTTGATTCCGATTCTTTGATAGTCTTATCATGGATATGATGGTCCTGTGATAGAAGAATAACTATATTTATATATTATATTGTTATATATGTGTCAATATTATCAAAAATTGTTATTCTAATTTTAAAAATAATTTTATCGGTACGAAATAAAAGCTTATATATACAAAATAGATGAAAATGAACAATATTAACATTTTTTTCTTTTCTAAAAAAAAATAAACATTTTTCTTTAATTTAGTTAAAATAGCTCATTGTTATTCTAATTTCAGGGTTTAAAAAAAATGTTGTATTATTTTCCGTTGAGGTTTTTGAGAGCCACACGCTCTTTGCTTCTTTTTAGCCATTCTTTTTGTCTTATGAAGTTGAAAAAGTCTAATTAGCCAGTCGTTATTTAAGCATTAAAATCTTCTGATAAAATAAATAGAATTCAGTTAATACTAAATACGTCAATCGGTTCGACCTAGACACCTAGTGTTAATTAGCTCCAAATGACATATATTAATAAGAGGGGCTGATATTTTACAAGTATTTATATTAATATTTTAATATTTATTATTTATTATTTCTTAAGTTATACGGTAATATCAAATTATTAAAAATATATTTTTTTATATTAAAATAAACAATAACACCAAATAGTATTGTCATTTTAATTCACTCTTTAATGAATCTATTACTGTATATAAAAAAAAGTTTGTTCTATTATATTTATTTTATTTGATCAATTTTTTATTAATTTATTTTGTTTATTATTATTTATTTAAAATGTGTTGCTTTGAATAAGTAGCTATTATTTTTTTTACATTTTTTGTTAAAAATTTAAAAATAAAAATGAAAAAGTATAGAGAGTTTTTTAAGGTATATTGTTATTATTCTTATATTTTTATTATTATTAAAAGTCTATTTATATCTATACACATTTATATTATTTTTAAAATATACTAACTTTTTTATTATTATCTATGAGTATCTTTATTATATATATTTAACTATATTTTTTATACTAAAAGAGGAAGTTCATTCTTTTATTTATTTGACAAATATTTTATTTTATAATTTTTTCTTTATTTTTTAAAATTCATTTGTTAGTTTTTTTTTTCTTTTTTTTTCGCTTTTATCAAAAAGAGTTATCATTTGGATTGAATTTTTTTTTTTTTTTTATATATTCTTTACTTAAAAAAAAGGAGTTGACTTCTTATATATTTGACAAATATTTTATTTAATATTTAAAAAAAAATTTGAAACTCATTTTTTATTTTTTTTCTTCCTTATATCAAAAATAGTATTTATAGGTAATGCAAAATTAGAGTTTATTTGTACTAAATTTTTCTTTGACAATTTTATTACTTTTGAAACTCATTTATGTTTTTAATAATAATGTTTTTTTTATAACTTGATTCATCAATTAACATGTTATAATATAATTTATTATATTATAGGTGCTCTTTTGATATAAGGAAAAAAATGAATTTTAAATTTTTTTTTTAAAATATCAAATAAAATATTTGTTAGCTCAAGTATAGAATTTGATAAATATAAATTGTGAAAAAAAATTTATCAAATAAATATAAAATCATAAACCCTTCTTTATATATATACTAACAAATGAGTTTTAAAAAAATAAAGTAGAAAATATCAAACAAAATATTTGTCAAATCAATAAAAGAGAACTTAACAAAATATTTGTCGACCCTAAACTTTGCCTTAGGCACTCTTGTAGTTAATAAATTTTAACTAATTTTTATGATCTTAGGGTATGGTAGTAGCTCTAATTCAATGAATTTTTATTGACAAAAAAAAAAAAAAAACAGAGTGAACTTCATCTTTTAATATAAAGTATAAAGTATAGTTAAATATAGATAATAGAGATCTTAATAGATAATAAAAAAGTTAGTATATATTAAAAATAATATAAATGTGTACATATACAAATAAACTTAGTATCTCTCAAAATTTATAATAATAAAAATAGTACATCTTATGTTTAAATTATATATTTTTATAATTAAAAAATGACTTTTACATCATTTATATTTTGAACGTCGATCCAATTAAACGCATTTTAAATTAAATTACAGCAATTTAGACCAGTTGAATGTTGAATGTTATACGTTCAATATTATTGGAGTTCTAGTTTTGTTATTATAAGTTTTAGGGGTATTATTTTTGTTAATTTTTCAATAAACTTTTAGTAAAAATAAAAATATACCTTAAAAAACTCCCTAAACTTTTTTATTTTTATTTTTAAAAGTTTTAACAAAAAAAATGTAAAATAAATAATTGCCACATAACCAAAATTAACACATTTTGTATAAATAATAATAGATAAAATAAATGAATGAAAAAAAATTATCAAATAAAATAAAAATCAATTAAATACAATAGACAAACTCCTTTTTATATAATAATAAATTTATTATAGAGAGACTTTAAATGACAATAATATTCTTATAATAAATTAATGTAATAATATTATTGTTCATTTTAGTATAAAAAATGTACATTTTTAACAACTAGCAGACTAATAAAGTATCACTAAATAAATTGAGAAATAATGGGTACCAAAACATAGGTACCAGCCCCATACATGAGAGTATTATTGTATGTATCATTAATAAATGATAAATAAATAGATAATTTTTTTTTTTTTTACCTTTTAAGCAAATTTGTTTATCACTTTAACAACTTCTGTCAACTTGTATGTTATGTATTAATGATACACAAATTAGTACACTAAAAATAGTAAAAAAATTATCTAAAATAATACCTATAAAATTTATAACAATAAAACAGGACCCTTATCATCGATTAAAAAGATTGTGAACTAATATTAATGATACTATTTTTATTATATATTTTTGTAATCTTTTCAAAATAGTATGAGAGATTTGTATTAGCATTACTTGCTCTATCTATCTCAAGTTCTATGTACAAATACTGTTTGATATTTAAGAGAGGAATAAAATAAAAAAAAAAAAGGTTAATCAGGTTAGTCCATAATCTAACATGAAATATAGTTCTATTTTTTTAATTATCGAAGCACCAATTTTTTTTAAATCGAATAATATTTGATGAAGTCTAAATTTATGATTTAAAAGGTGAAAAAAAAAAAAAAAAAGAGAGTCTTATTGCTGTTTACTAGATAACTACTATCAAAGCACCACTTTAAGTCTTTAAGTATGTAGTAAGTTGGTAAAATTGGTGTGGTTCTAGTGCAGATACACAACCGTATGTTCTTTGTAAAAAAAAAATTCCAAATAATTTATTTATTTTTCAAAAAATCCAAATACTTTGAATTCACACCCGTACATACCAATTATCATGGGTTGATTTGATTAGCATTAAAATTAAAACCAAACTAATAGAGTTGGTTATTAAGAATAAAAATTCGATTCCATCCAAGAAAAACTATAAAAATCAATAAAAATTGAATTTTTTAATTGGTTTGATGGAGTTTGGTAGATTGATTTGTTTTATTTTTTTCCAATTGTGAAGTTTTTTTTTTCTCAAAAATAAAACAACAATTTTATTAAATTTTACGTTTTAAATATTAAGTAAGTTTATTACTAATTTTCATTATTATATTTTTCAAATAATAAATCATCAGAAAACATATACTATAATAAAAATAAAAATGTACTATTTAATTAAGTAAAAATAAATAGCATATAGTGTCAAACAACCAAGCATAGGATACTAATTATTCATTCTGTATAAGGAATTGATTAAAATTTTAACCATGAGATGGTCTGATTTCTAGTAGGGCTTTGTGAAGTGAAAGGTTAGTGGAGTGTTTGCTGTTAGATACCTCGTAGACTCGCAAGAAAGATTTTTGGGGGGTCCTTAGACTAATGGGTCTGCTCTGATGATCGAAACTAATAACACCAACATTGATTTGGATGGAAGGTCAGTTCCTGGCTATGCCAGCTTGTTTTTCAGTATTTTTGCTCTCTTCTCTCTTTTACATTTTTTTTTTTTTGCATTTTCATCTAATTTTTTTTCTTATCTTCTCTCTTTTACGTTTTTAAGTGATTATCACCCTTATATTTTTAAGTTATTTATACTCTACAAGCAATACATTACGATAATTGATCAATATCTATTTGATGCATTCTTGTATGATGCGTTCAGATTATAAGAAAAAAATAATAATTTTAATTGACTACAAAAATGCATAATAAAATAAGATATTTGTATTGTAAAATAAAAAGTGGTAAATTAGATATTGGAAACAATGGAGTGATTTTCGTTAATTACGAAAATGAATTGTACCATACTTTTATTTATATTCAGTCCATTATATATTTTTCACTTAGGAAAGAAGATTGAAAGTTTATTAATATTTTTGCAGTCAAAAAATTTATTTTGTAATTTAAACTTATCACACAAGAATACATCAAATAGATATTGACCAATTATAGTAATGCATAATTTAAAGAATATAATACAATTAAAAATGTAGGGAGGAAAGAGAAAAAAAAAACTTGTTGAAAATGCCAAAAATAATTGAAAAATATTGTTTCTATTGTAGGAAAAGAAAATATCAAAAATACCTTTCATTAAAATTGCATATGCTAGTCAATGTAAAAATTGCATCAAATTGATTTTTTTTTAGTATAGGTATCACTAAGGTACCAATTAATAATAAAGATAAACAATATACCAAAAATAAAATTAAAATCCTATTAAAATAATAAATCATATACATTATAATCTATATCATATAATTTAATAATTTTGTTAGTAAATTAATTTTATAATTATTTTATATTTTTAATTTTATGTTTAAAAAATAATTAATATACTATATAAATTCATGCATATATTAGCCTATTAGGCTACTACTAAGTTTTCTTTTTATTAGGTCAAACTTTTACGGAAGTTTGTTGGTAATTGTATAAAAAATGTCTTGCATATCAAATTTTGATATTTAGCACAAATGAGGAAAGCTTAAAATATTATTATCGATAAATATAATTAAATTTATTAAACTATTTTCAACAAAAAAATTTGGTATATAAAGTTATGAATAATGTTAAAAATATATAAATTTGCATTCACATTAATTATATTGTGATGCATAATTAAATAATTTTAAAAATAAAAAAAAATTATTTATTTTTCAAAAAAATTTAACAAAGTATCATATCATAATTAATATGAATATAAATTTGGGTGAATATTTATTTTTCTCTTAACATTTTTCATATAAGTATAGTATTTTTCCCACCATATATTTGGGTATTTTTATCGAACAAAATCAAAATCAAATAGCCCCTTGTTGGGTTGAAAAGTACTATTTTTTAAGAATTGGTGAGCTTGGTAAAAAAGAATTTTTCTCAATGGCAACTTGCAAGGTAAAAGAAAAAGGCCGTGAATATTTTTGCAGAGATGTTTTGAATAAATCAGCAAACAAATCTTTGTGCAAGCCAGTAATTGGGTCCCTTTTGTCCAAAAATACTTTTAACAATTTATTAAAAAAGTAAAATAACAAAAGTATGGACTTGTTGCTATTAGGAAAGAAAATGGGTATCCAATTTGTTTCATGCTGGGTTACAAAACTGCATGAAAATATACAAACAGCAAAGCTAGCTTTTCTGGACAAATTAAGGGTTTGGAATTTGTGTTTCGTTAGATTTACACACTCTCTCTCTCTCTCTCTCGTTTCAAGTTCACACCACACCACTCCACTCCACTGTTGATTAAGAGCTTTAATTAGATACACATTCACTCTCTCTCTCTCTATACAATGAAATGTGCAATTAATACACAAATATGAAAATTGGACTTGTTTAGGGACTAGGACTTTCTTAAAATACAGAAATTGGAGTGTCCAATTATTTTATTTTATTTTATTTTAATTATCATAGCTTACATATTGCTAAAATTTTAAGATGGGGACAATAAGGCCCATTTCACCAACCGGCAACATTTAAGAGATATGCATGAGATCTTCGGTGGCCACTTTGCTTTATTATCAATGACCTTTTTCCTTCTATGAAAAGTTTTTTCATCGCTCAGTTACTTTATTTTCATATATTAGCTCATGTTTTAGTTTTTTACTTATCAATTGCAATCAAAACCCCTTTTTTTTTTTTCTTCTTCTCCCTATTCAATGAATTATTTCGCTTCTTTTACAAAATTGATTTCTGGAACTTTTATCTTCACATTATCATTCAACTCTTTCATTATTAAGATCATGTTATATACAAAATTGTTATAATGATAATAATAATAATACAATTGGTGGTTCATAATCAAGCTATATCTCTCATACTACTAGTTGGCAAATGGGAAGCTCTGCTACGCGAATCATGTGGTCTGTAATGATGGACTTCTCATGGGCCCATTAACCATTTGTGAACTCTAAGTAACCCAACTAAAACTGGCCTTAATTATCAGCCTATTTCCTTGGCTCTCTAACAATTGAAATAAATATACTGCTGCAGATGTTTTAAGGATAAAAAAGTTGAATAGCTATGTGCCATATAATTATGCATGTGCTTCTTGCCTTCTTCATACATATATGCAAACAAGCACTAATCATTTTAATGATTTTAAAACATTTTTCGCTTAAATCTTCATTTTAATTATCAAGTTAAGGGGCACATAAGATCATAGACATGTGTAATGTGGGGTGTGTGTGTGTGGGGGGGGGGGGGGGGGGTGCATAGACAGCTAAGCTACTCATTTTGCACACAAAAATCTTCATAACAAAGAAACCCCAAATGTGAATAAAAAAAGAGATTTAAAGTGAATGATATAAGTTTGGTAAAGCTCAAAATACAGACTATGAATGAAGCAGAAGAGCCCTACATATACCTTTCATTATATTATTAATGCTACTTTTTTTTTTTTACACCACATAGCACAGGCAAAGTATATAGAAAAAGCAAAGCTGGCAAAATCTACCAAAGAGTAAAGAAGGAATATTATATTAAAATATGAAGCCATAATGTGAGGGATTTTAAGATTGATTAATTGGCAATTTCTTATTGTCTTCTTTAACTTGATGGAGTTCAACAAAGACTTATTACATTCTCTCATTGAGAGAGCCTGGACTTTGCAAATTAGGCTCCACCATGATATCAAGAACAGTAACAGGTTATGCAGATACTGTTCAGAACATGGTCTAAACACAGATGGTGCATATGAAAGGAATCTATTGATTGCTATAGGAGAATCGCTTAAGGAAAGGAGGTTCTTAACAGTCTCATGTTTTTAGAGGTACGAAAAATAAAATAAAAATTATTTTGTTTGTGCTTCTATTAAAAAGTGTTTTTAGATAAAAGTGCTTAATTGCATAGATAAGCATATAATAATATATAACACAGAGTACATTAACGAGTCATGTACATAATAGACAGACATATAGCTCTTGTTTGCTTGGAACAAAGAAGATCATCAGTTTGAATTGGAATTTCAAAGCAAGATTGAAGAAAAAACCTGAGCCTGATCGTATTAAGAGGAAAAAGTAGTTTGTAACTTGTTGCATGAGAAAGCTAATCCCTTGGAAATGAGATTTTGATTTTTATATTTTATCTTTATGGTTATCGTGAGAATTTTGACCGGGAGTAATTTTGTTTTTTATTAATGAGTTGTTGTTAATGTATCCATTAGTTTTTTAAGTCAATATTGTTATCATTATCTAGCTTAAACTAGTTTGTCTAGGGCTGAAGTTCTTTTCGGGCATATGATAGTTGTATATGAGAAGGATTGGATCCGTTTGTTAGGCTGGCCTGTTTTGGACTTTTGGTCATACGTCTTGTTTTTTAGGTTATGTTAGGTTTTTCGTATAAATGGTGTAATTTTTTTTTTTTTTTTGCTGCATTTAATGAAAATCTCTATCTTTAACAAAACAAAACAAAAAGCATTATAAAAACACTTTAAAATTAAAATAATTAATAATGAAAAATTTATTAAGGGTAATGAATATAAAAATATAATGTAGGGGGATAAAAAGTTATAATTATGGTTAAGACTTAAGTAAATTGAAGAAACATAATGAATATGTAACACTCTTAAAATTAATAACAATAAAAATAGAAACTTTTAAATACTTACTCCTATATATTACTCTCAAATTTAACCTCCCAAATTCTATTGTAGCATTTAAAAGAACATCTAATTTGTTTTTTTTTATAAATATAATACCAATTTTTTTTTAAATAATGCCACTTTGCACTTCAACATTTAAGCTTTTCGATTTAGCATTAATTTTTTTAAAAAAATAACTTATGCACACATTTTTCATTACTTGATTAATGATGATTATTAAAGTAATATATATAATATAAATTATATATTAAATTGATAAAATAAAATGTTATATTAATTGTGAACCACCACAGTACCATAAAACCCATTACGACATGTGTATTATTAATATGCATGCTGATAAAACACTTTTTCCAGTTATTACAAACTTAGAAACTCTTACAATACCTCTACTCTTTTAAGACTTGCAATTTTCTGAAAAACAATATATATATTACATTTAAAATTTACAATAATAAAAATAATATTTATTATTTAGATCATACATTCTTTTCTTTTTTAAACAAAATATCCATAAATTTCACATTATACATTATCTAGTTAATATCGTTCACATTAAATTTTAACTAATTAAACTATTTGAATATTACCTTTATATGTAGTTTTTTTATTACAAATTTTAGTGTATGTAATTTTTCATTTTTTTTCCCCCAATAAACATGCAATTTCTATTGTTCTCTTGATGTTTTGATGCCCTCAAGCCCCATTGCCACGAAACTACATGACTCGCTCTTAATGAGACACGCAACTCTGATTTTCGTGTGTTTTTCGTGAAAATCAGAAACTTTTAAAAATTTGAGTTTTTGTCTAAAATGGGCAAATTCTATATAATAGTTTAAAAAAAGGCTCATTTAAGTTTTAGTGTAAAAATGGACAATTTTTGACTTTGAATTTGAAACTTTTAAGTTAGCAGATCTCCTCTTCCTCTTCCTCTTCCTCTTCCTCTTCTCTCCTCTTTCCTCTTCGTCTTCTTCTTCCTCTTCCTCTTTCTCTTCCTCAATTCTCTCACTTTTTTTAACAACTCATATCATATTTCGACACTGAACAGAATTTGATAAAATCAATGCCGTGACTGTGAGACGAAAAAGTCTTCAACAAAGACTATCTAACATTGAAAATCAATGAAGAAGAAGAATAAGACTATATAAAAGAACTGTAAATTGCAAAATATTCTCCAACTAATTTACTATTTAATTGGAATTTATATTATTCAGATTATATGTGTTACTTAAACAATATAAATATTTCTCAAATTTAGACCAGAGATATACCACAGATATACCAGATATACCACAGATATATGAGATATACCAGATATATCAGAGATATACCACAGATATACCAAATATATCAGAGATATACCACAGATATACTACAGATATACCAGATATATCAAAGATATACCACAGATATACCAGATATATCAGAGATATACCACAGATATACTACAGATATACCACAGATATACCAAATATACCACAGATATACCAGAGATATACTAGATATATCAGAGATATACCACAGATATACCAGAGATATACCTCAGATATACCAGATATACCATAAATATACCACAGATATACCACAGATATACCAGATATACCAGAGATATACTAGATATACCACAGATATACCAGAAATATACAAGATATATCAGAGATATATCAGATATACCAGAGATATACCACAGATATACTAGATATATCAGAGATATACCACAAATATACGAGATATACCACAGATATACCTCAGATATACTAGATATACCAGAGATATAACATAGATATACCAGATATATCTCAAATATATTAGAGATATACTAGATATACTAGAGATATACCAGATATATCAGAGATATACCACATATATACTAGATATACTACAGATATACTAGATATACCATAGATATATCACAGATATACCACAGTGCAATGCAACTTGAAGAAGATGATGAACAGTGCAATTCTGGTTAAATTTGATTAGCACCAACTTGTGCAAGAAATGTGAGACGTTATTTTTGTTAGATTGCCCATGTGTTATCTGATTGTAATCAGGAAGAGTAAGAAGAAGAGGAAGAAGATGAGGAGAAAGAAGATGAAGAAAGAGGAAGATGACGAAGAGGAAGAAAAAGGAAGAGAAAAAGGAAGAATAACCGGCAACTTGTTGAGAGAGGGAAAAATTGTCTCTTTTTAAAATTTAACACAAAATAGCATTTTTTAAAACTATAATATAAAATTTGATCATTTTAGACAAAATCCCTACAAATTTTCACAAATTAAATGTCACCTAAGAAAGATTCCATTTTTCAACCCAATGTTCTCTCTCAACCCCATTCCTTTTTTTTTTTTTTCTTTCCCACTATAACCGTCTTTCTCCTCTGTTCTAAATATTGAAAATGACCATTTTTTTTTTTTCAGAGAAAATGACCAATATACCAATCCTCAATTAAAACAAAACTACCTTACAACGAATGCACTTTTGCGTTGTATAAGTTTAGAAATAGAGAAAGACAGAAAGATAAGAGGTTGTGCTTGTAGAAAAGGCAAAAAGGGTTAGAAACGGGATGAACATGGTGGGTTCGAGGCAGAGCATACCTTCGTGTATAAGCGCGGCAGCTACAATGGTTGATTTTGAAGGAAACCCATCATCGGCAGATCAACAATACCACCATCCTAAACCAATTTCGGATTCCAATTTGAATTTTACAGAGAGGACTTTCTCTGCTGCTGGTGCTGCCTTTTTCTCTGCTATCGTTCTTAACCCTCTTGATATCGCCAAGGTCATTTTCATTTCCAGGCTTCTTTGATTCTTTATTTTCAGTTTACACCCATTTCTTAATTTCTTCATATTTTGGACATTTTTATGTTTTGTTCTCTCATGGTTCCTTTTTAAAGCTCTCATTTTCCTTATCATTGTATTATCCTCCGGCCTAAATATCTTAATTAAACTGAATTGGGTTTTAAGTTTAGAATTTCATACATTACTTAGAATTACTTGTCTGACATGACATGTTAGTTCCTCAATTTTATTTTAATTTTTTCCACTGATATTCTTGGTTTTTTATGCACTTTCTGCTGCTTTTACCTCCAGACTCGGTTGCAAGCCCAAGCTGCAGGAGTTTCTTACCAGGACATATGTCATAATGCATGTTTTGTGACGAACACACGTATGTTATGTTTGGAACTTTTTGAAAAAATTTCATTCATAAATGCCTCTTTAAAATCGTATCATGAATGCCCTTTGATTTTGAATTTCAAAATGTTGTTAGATGTTTCCAGATATGAAATCTTCTATACATTGTGTTGTTGGCCCTGAACCTTCTTGCCAGCTAGGCTGTAACCAGTATAAAGGAACTTTGGATGTGTTATACAAAGTCATACGTCAGGTAGGTGCATTTATCAACTACTTTTCATAGAAACTGTTCTGAAGAAAACAAGTGATTCCTTTTCATTTAGATAATTTTTGAATCAGAAATCGCATTTTATCAAGGATTATGAAAATAGATGTAGAATTGTGCAGGAAGGTTTTTTGAGACTTTGGAGAGGCGCGAACGCCAGCTTAGCATTGGCTGTACCAACTGTAAGTACTCTCCTAGCCAGAAATTTGTAGTTATATGTCCCTTCATGGTTCAAATGGCATACCTTTGTGTATTATATTTGCATATCACATGTGCTATCTATGTTGCTAAAAAGAGCTGCTTTCTGTTTTCAATTAGGTGGGGATTTACTTGCCTTGTTATGATATTTTCCGTAATTGGCTGCAAGATATTGCAGCAAACAATGCTCCAGCTTTTACCCCATTTGTCCCATTAGTGGCTGGATCTCTTGCACGTTCATTAGCTTGCGTTACTTGTTACCCTGTTGAACTAGCAAGGACCCGTATGCAGGTTTGCTTTTGGCTAGAAAATTCCTCATTTCATTCAAAATCATACCAGTAATAATTTCTACATTGTACTGACTTGTTAATCCTCATTTGCTTGTCTATGTTTAATGATTGTGGTAATATACTTTGATGTTGATGTGCAGTCAGAATAGTTATGATCATGGTATTACCATCGCTATTAGGTTACTGCTTTTACCTTATAACATTAAGGTCTTTTTACTGTTATCAGGTTAGGTTTTAAATTTTATCATAATATTTCAACATGTCTATGGGGCTGAAATTTTCGTTTCTAGTTAAAGTGAACCACCACCATCAAAATTGAAACCTTGACCAGTGTAGTGGAATGCCGCTGACCGTACTACAAGATTTCCTTGTAGAATTTATTTAGTAGGAATTGAGTATTGATCATTGACACTATTCCTTGTTTCTTACCCTATTATCTTCCCCTCCACCCTCCTGTTATGCATAGGCTAGGTTCTGTATATGCTTTGACTTTATTTTCCAACTTCAGGAACTTGTAATTGTACCATATATCACAGTTTATGTGTGTTCGAGCTATTATTTGTACTTTTTATGAAATACCAAGTATTTGATTATGGTGCTCACACTGCACATCACTTTTAACTAGGCATTTTCTGAAGCCAAAACTGGTACAAAGCCTCCAGGAGTTTGTAAGACACTGCTTGGGGTCATCAACCCTGTCAGCAACACAAACTTCTTTCAAAGCTGTAAGTCCACTTCATAATTGAGTTTTCTCACTTTAACCACTTATCTTAGTTAGCTTGGTTTGCAACTTTAGTGCAAGATAATGGCATGCTCGTGTAATCTCTTAGTGAATGAATATTGAAATGCAGATAGATATTCTTTGTCAGATAATAGGAGTATTTTAGCTAATATGTTGTAGCATTATAATGTAACAGTGCTACGCTATCGTGTCTTATGGACTGGTCTAGGAGCACAACTCACTCGTGATGTCCCATTCTCTGCAATCTGCTGGTCAACCCTTGAGCCAGTGAGACAATACTCTTTCTAAATGTTCAAGCTGATACGAGCTTGACTTTTCAATTTCATTCCACTTATCATTTTGGTCCTTGTTATGCAGATGAGGAGAACTATTATTGGTATGGCTGGCAATGATGCAAGTGTTGCCAGTGTATTGGGAGCAAATTTTTCTGCTGCTTTTATTTCAGGAAGCCTTGCAGCTGCTGTCACATGTCCGCTTGATGTGGCAAGAACACGACGTCAAATAGAGGTTCCTACTCCACACCATTGTTTTCATTATTCTTCATATTATTGTAGGAGAATACCTACTTACCACATCACTAAATGCTATGACCTATGAAGTACAGCCAGCCAAGAAAACAAAAATATAACAAAAGGTTTGACAAAATCCCTAGAAGAGAGTCACACATTCATCCTCAAGTCCAAGGAATTGTAATTTTTTCAACTTACCTTATAAAATAAGAGCAAGATTCTACTTATAGGCCTTGTCTCTCATGACGTGAGAAACACACTCGGAGTATTAAATGAGTCATGAGCTTAATTGTTCTGATCTCGGCTAACGAGGCATCCATTTTTTTGGTAATTATAGAAGGATTCTGCTAGGGCAATGAGCATGACAACAAGAAAGACTTTAACAGAGATATGGAGGTAAGTATGTGGTTGAATGATTGGAGAGAGAACTGACTCTTTTAGTAGACTTTTTGATATGAACCAAAGATCGTGTCTATTTAACTCGTTTCTCGGAACAGGGGTGGAGGAATAAGAGGGCTCTTTACAGGAATTGGTCCTCGTCTTGCTCGTGCAGGACCTTCTGCTGGAATAGTAGTTTCGTCCTATGAAGTTGTCAAGTATGCTCTTGCACCATGATGTCTACCTCAATAATTCAAGACATACAAGGCTCTAAATCTCTAACCATTTTTTAGACCAAACTTTGCTGAAAATTACAATTTACGATGGGGAGGTCAGTAAATGACATAGGTTGCTCTCCACTTAGAAGAAAGATAGGCAGGCTTCTGCCATTTTGTGACAGCTCTTGTGGCATGAAAATGCCAGGATTTGTTTTTCATCATTTTAGACCTTCCCTTACACTTTATAGTCAAATATGCTTAAACTGTAAGCATTCAAATGTTGACTTTTTACATTTTATAATTTATCAAATTGTACATATAGATTTGCAATTTTCCTTCCTAATGAAATTTAATTAAAAATAATGCTGGCAATTTAGCATTAATAAGGAAATACAGTTATCATAATAGCGGAATAGGAAGGTTTCGAGTTTTGACCTTGCAAAGTTCCATCACATGTGCTCTCATTTTCTTATAAAAAAGGGAGCATGGCCGTAAATCTCTTAGATTAGTTTTTTTTTTTTTTTTTTCATTTCTTCACTTAAATTATATCATCGAATCATTTTAACGTTATAAAAAATGCCAATTAAAGAAAAAATATATATTATTTAATAATTTTTTAATCAAAATATTATTTTTAAAAGCATTATTTTAATATAAAAATAATAATATAATTTATCTTTTCAACAAAATATTTTAATAATAAATTATTAAAAGAATAAAATAATCATTTTAGTGTTACAAAAAATGCCAATTAAGGAAAAAAAAAATATTATTATAATAAATTTTTAATCAAAATATTAATTTTAAAAGTATTATTTTAATAAAAAAAATTTAAAAAAAATATAATTTATCTTTTTAACGTAATATTTTAATAATAAATTATTAAAATAATATTTTTTATTTTTATAAATTAAATAATACAAGTAACTTAATTTTATAAATCATCTGCTACACTTTTCACTATTAAAAAGAAGTTCCAACAGATCTGTGTGGCCTGTTTTGATTTATCTAATTTTTTTATTGAAAGTTGCAACTAAAGCGGCAAAGAGGAAGGGGAGTTATAATAATGAATAATAAAAAAATGGCTGAACTACAGTAATTGTACCTATATTTTTTTATATTATACTGTTTGGTTCCCCCTTTATTTTTAAATTTTCGATCTTTAGAGTTTTTTATTTTATTTGTTATAATTTATTCGTTATACTTTTTTTAATATTTGTATATTTAGTTTAAAATTTAAAATTAATTAGAAATTAAACTTTAAAAGTTAACAAACAAAAAAATAAGTTAACTAAAGTGTAAAAATAAAAAATAAGTTGACTAAATTGTGAAAATAAAAAATAAAAAAACTAAATTGTAAAATTATAAGAAAAAAATAAAATTTAAAACTTAAGGAACCACCTTCATTAAAAAAAATAATGAGATCTCAAAATGTCAAATATATAGATATTTGTGTAATTCACCCTTTTTTTTTTTTAAGTATGCTACTGTTGGTAACTTTGTATTAGGAAGCGGTTAGATAAGGGTTTTTGGGTCAATTTAATTATATAATTTTATTTAATAATTATATTAATTTTTTAATTATTAAACAAAATTTATTTAATTTTATAATTTTAATTTTGAGTTAAATTAGTATACATTTTTAAAAAATATTTTTTTAAAGGGTTATATTAAAATTCTCTGTTTTATTTAAAATAAAAAATATAAATATAAATATATATTTCCTGATCCACCATCTTCTCAACTCTCAAGTCACATTTTCATCTCTCTTTTATATTAATTACAAACATCTCCTTGAGAGAATGAACCGAAAATATAGAGAAATAGACATAAATTTTTACTTTTACTTTTTTTTTGTTTTAAATAAAAAAAATTCAATATTATGCTTAAAAAAATATTTTTTTTAAATTTAAACTAACTTAATTTAAAATTAAATTTATAAGATTAAATAAATTTATTTTAATAATTATAAAATTAATGTGTAAATCGAATAAAATTAACCGACCAAATTCGAAATTTAATTTAAAGTTAAAAAAGAAAGAGAGACATAGTCTTTGTTCATACGGGCCTACGGCCGTGGGATTTGATCAATCAAAATCATATATAATTTCTGGATTCCGATTATCAAATTATCCGAAGCGGGAATTCAACGGGATTCCTGATGCCCAGCGCAAGAGCTAAAATAGTTCAACATCAGCCCAAACTCTCCCAACTCGAATTCACCCATGATCCTTTACAAGTGATTTAGCCAAAATTGGTTTTTGAAGAAAGTAGTCACAAAATGTATTTTCTCAAGTATTCTTGATATTTATGAAGAAGGTCACCATTTTTTTAGCTGAAAAGGTAGTATAGTCACCAAAATGCTCCAAGGCTGAAACTAAATGAACGGCGTAAACTCAATAGTCAAATATTAAGTCCAAATATTAGAATGCCTATTCACGACCACAGTCAACAAAAAAGCAGCGAAAGTAAAGTAACTATACTGAAGCACTAAACTTCACCAGATAGTAAAATAAATTTGATATCTCAAATAATAGCCTCCAATGGATGAACTAGGTAAGTAAGCACGAGGGCTACCAGCATCAACCCGAATGCAATCCCTTGGTCAATTGACGTCCCTGCAAAATAAACATAATTTCAAATGGGGAAAAAAAAAATTCATGAAATTAAATAAAATTATTGGGAGAACTGCACAAAAACTAATTAACACAATGCATGAATAAGATTGAACAAAAGACAAGACTAATGTGATAATGATCCGAAGCTCGTTAGAAAAAGATAAAGACGAAAAATCACGCAATACGAATTTGAAGGAGAGAATAGTTAATCAGATCTAAAGGAACAAAGCATGAATAATCGAATGACATATATAAATCATGACTACTGACTCTATACCATCGCTAGTAGGAGCAGAAGCCGGTGCTGGTGTTTGGGCATCAACAACAGCAAATGCGAGGACGAAGATTGACAAAATTCCAATCACTGCCTTCGTACAAAAGAAACCACCTGCCATTGCGAGCTCTGAATTTTGACGATCTAATTCTCGTTTTGAAAAGAAGGAATAGATTCAGGAAAATTAAGCAAAACCACAGAGACTTTGAGGTTGAATCGTAAGACAAGGGAGAGTTTATAGATTTGACACATGTATTTATATGAATCATAAATGAGAGAAAGTCTTGGTCATGCGTCATGGGTCATGAGTCATGAGTCATGAGTCGTGACTGGTGACTGGTGACTGGTGACTGGTCAGGAAGGACAGCCAAAGTGAGCAATTAACGGAAAAAAATTCCACAAGGACCACAAGTGATAGTCTCATTAGGTATTGTTAATTATTTTTAAAATACATTCCCATCAATTAAATCGTTGTTTTGTTTATCCAAGTGCTATTTGTGTTTTTTAAAAATATAATTGTATCTATTTTATATTTAATTAATACAAAATACTATATTATTCCTTAATCTAATGAAGAATTTCTCAAGTTTATACTCATCTTCTCCGTTGATTTGGGACTGACTGTGAGTGTTTGATTGCAAAGGCCAAATTCTTCAAGTTTATACCCATCTTCTCTGTGGATTTGGGACTGACTCTGAGTGTTTGATTGCAAAGGCCAAAGGTCGGGTGGGTGGGTGGGTGGGTGTTACTGCCTTACTGGATCTACTCTATTATGGTCAGCCATTTACTCATTTTGAGGTGCTTTCGATTATAATTTGAAAGATTTTTAAAGATATATAAATTTTAAAATTTGTCACTGACTTAAAAAAAAAAAAAAAATTTGATGGATTTTAGGTTATGAACTTATGATTACTAACAAAAAAAAATAATTAAATGAAAAGAAGTCATTTTCATTGTGTTTATTTTATTATTTATTTTTTAAAACATGATTAAAATGGTAAAAAGACTTTAAAGTAAAGCTTTCTATTGACTTTAGACGATTACATTTTTTCTTTTTAGGTTGGGTATCATTTAATGTAAATGATATAAGCGTGGTGTACAATAATAATTACCATATTTTTTATTTTCTATCAATCTCTCCATCTCTAATGATGTATTTTTTTATTAAAAAAATAATAAATAGAGAGATAAGGTGAATGTAAAAGTGAAAAGACAAAATTAAAAATTTGTATAAATTCTTATAAATCTTTAGAGCAAGCAGAATAAATAGTAGATATTTTTTATGTATTATTTAATTTAAAAAGTTTATTAAGATTCATAAAATTTGTCAGCTTTAATTTTTTTTTTTAAATTAATGATTTTTTTAATATATTTAAATTTTAAAAACTTTTATAAAATTTAATTAAATATACCTAAATTTTTATAATTTTTCAAACTTATATAAAATTTTTAATTCAATATGCTAAATTTTAATAGTATTTAAATATTTAAATTGAATATATTTAAAATTATATCTCAATAAAAATCATTAAAACTTTTAATTAAATATACCCTATTAATTTATTTTCCATTTTCTTCAAGGGATCTACTTCCCATTTCAACAGATATAATAAAAGAAAAATTATAGATTGATTTTAAGACTTAAACGTGCCGGTCAATACCTATCTTTTATGTAGTAATTCACTAATATAATTTATTTAATTTAAATAATTTAATCTTATAATTATTATATTTAGTGCTATAATTATTTAAAAATTATCAAAGTGATTTCATCATCATCAATAATATTATATATTATATTTCATATGTTAACAAAAACAAAAAATAATATTACTTTATTTTTTAATAATATTATTTTTAAATTTAAAAATAAATAAATAACTAACATTAATATTTACAATACACCATGTTATGTACTCCACATTTTTCATTTCCAAATTTATATTTTAACTATAATTAAATATAAAAAGAACATTTAAGTTAACCAATATTTTGACTCTAATTGTTAAAAAATTTATGAGTTAAAACTAATACACAATTAAATTAAAATTAAGAAGGTAAAAATAAAATGAAAAAAAATATTTACATAGTTCATTCAAAATGATTATGGGTTACTCCATGGGCAAAAGTCGAAAGGAATTTACTATATCGAAAGATTTATAACTTCTCTCTAAATACAATAAGAGAACAATATACCTCTCTTTCTTATAATAGAAGAATACAATTAATATCTCTCTCATAATAAATAAATAACTCTTTCAAATAAAGATATATTTCACAAGCTTATAAATTTGTGTTTAGAATGTTAGAATGCTTAGAATACTTGAGATTTTTGAGATGTGGTGCTAAGATAAGCAAATAAACTCACTATTTATAGAAATTTTAATTCACTATTGCAACCACTATCATTTATTTCTCTTTTCTTCATTTCTTTAATTGTAATTACTACCTACTTCATTTACTCCAATTATCATCCACTTTATTTATTTCAACTACTATCCACTCCATTCCATTTGTTTTTCTACGCAAACAATTTATTGATTATCTTCTACCCCTTCAACTTTAATACTGATTAATCACATGTTTTAGTTAATGCATATTTGATTTAATTTATTTTTGTTCCTATTTCAATTAATTTTTATTAAGTATTAGTACACATCGATCCTTCAAGTAGTAACGAAAATAAATTACAAGTAATTTGTATTGCATCCCAACGAAATTATATAAAATTAATATATTATATAGATCACAAATAAAATTGCTCAATTATATTGTTCATGTGTGCAATATATATGTGTAGGTTGTTAACTATATAACTGGTTTAAGTTCAAGTTGCTTGTTGTGAACTAGTGGTATACGGTACACACCACTCGACTGCTACTATTTTTAAATTAATGTCGTAAACTCATAATTGTGGTTTGTTATACATTGGGTGCGTACCATTAAGTTTGGTCAATTTTTATCTACAATATTAATCAAATTAATATATATTAATTTATTAAATCATAAACTGAAATATACGTATAAAATATCAATTTTAAAATATTAAATCAATCTATTTATACTAATTTATTTATGTCAATTTGATAAATTTGATATACATTTTAGACCTACTCATTTTTAAAATGAATTTAAATTATATTCACTATATTTCAATATTAAATTAATAAAAAAATTAATATTTAATCAACAATTAATTCAAAAAAGTTATATATATATATATATATATATATATATATATATATATATAAACTTACATAGAGTCTGATCATATTAGTTTACCTTCATTAATTGATTGAAATTAAATTAAACAAAAACCATGCTCAATTAACAATAACGCAAACTAATATAGTGAGAATAAATTAGATACCAAATGAATTAATCTTAAAGAGGCCACAAAAAGGCACCCATGGCAAAGTTTCTCTTTTGGTCAAAATTTCCAGTGAGTGGCAATCCATACTCCCTAAGCAAACAATCAAGCTTCCACTCAGGCATGCTCTCATAGTCTACACGGCTATACCTCGGGTAGTGCAGCGGCATCTGAAAGTAGCCGCAGTTGTCTCCCCCATTGGCCTTATCACCACTGCCTACATTTGTTGCTGCTCTAACAACTGACTCCATGCCCCCCTCCGCTCCTCTTAATATTGCCTTCACTTTGTAGTTTTGTTTTTCTTTTTGGTGATCTTATAATACTGCTCTTTTCGGAATTTAGTTAGTCATTGCAGCTTGTTACACTATTCATTGAGTCTGGCCAAGACACACAGAGAGAGCCAGTGTGCAAATATTGTCGAGGTGTCCATTATATTATATTTTAAATTTAAATGCGGAAACTGAGAAATCAATGTTATGAGACGAAACGTTATTGTAGACTTTTTTTTTTTTTTTTAAATATTGCAGAGTGGTCCCTCAGTTATCTTACGTTATAGATATAACCTTAGAAAAAATTAATAGGGTTAAAGGAAAAAAGAATAAAGTCATTGAAGTAATTTACAAAACCGATATCACTTTTAAATAAATTTAATTTGAGTTATATTTTAGTTCATATAAATTTTAAATGATATCACTTTTAAATAAGTTATAGTAAGGAGGCAGCTCACATATCGACCCAATTTACATTTTTAAAATAAAAAATAAAATATATAATTTGATTAACTACAAAAAAATGTTATTATAGCTATTACTTTCTATTTTATAAAATAAGAATATATATATATATATATATATATATATATATATATATATTCTTTAAGTTTTTTTTTTTTTTTTTTCAAATGGCATTGTAATAGTTATTTTTGTACAATAATATTAAATCATGAGGTTGGGAGCTGCTAATTAGTTTGCTGACGTAACTAATTTAAGCTCATGAATAAAGTAAAATGAACATTTTTAGATGAGTTCATTTGACACCGTACTTCAAAGAAAATGTTGTAATTAGAAAATATATTGCAAGATTAATGAATAATACAGGAAAGATGCACCTGTTTACAGTTTAATGCTTAGTTATTAGTTTAGATTGAAAGAAAAAATTGAAAATAGGTACAATTTCAGAATAAAATAAAAATACTGGGACTCGAAACAACTGCCGGCTTCTTGTAAAATGATAGCCCCATTAGTTTTAGCTTAATTTAATTAAAGAGAGGAAGTTAAGGAATATACTTGAAAGTTTTTAATTACGAATTAAATAAGTCTAGAGGGGATGAATAACTTATTTTTAATTTTAATAAATATTAAATATTTATCCTAATCACAACGACCAGACATGCAATCGTGTGTAAAGATAAATGCGGAATAAAAATAACACACGATATTTTTAGGTGGAAACAACCTAGGCCACTCCAATGACTTAAGAGGAAAACCACGAGTCCACTGGACCACCCAACTATCCACTATGAAAATCAATGTTCAATTACAACCATAGAGTCCTAGAACTACCCTTCACAGATAGATCCCCCTTTCTGTAATTTACTTACGAGCCGTCGCTCCTTTCACAGCCTCCAATAGCTAGATGTCTGGATCCGGACCAACGTTCCGATCTACTTGAGTCACACAAGATCAATCGAACCCGTCACCTTCGGTAATTTCAAGTCACACGAAATACCGAACACGTCACCTGAAACGTTAGCACAATAACACAAGTGCAAAGTGTGTCCTAGAGCGGATTCAAACAATGAACAATCCTAACTAGCAGATTCAACAGCATATCATGTAAAAACCAAATCAGCTAGCAAAATCTAGAACAATCATATAAAGCTCAATATCATGAAAAGCAATTAGGCATATGAATTATTCAAGCATAACCACAAAATATGTTTGAACAATTAAAAGATGAAAACGCCTAAGTATGATAGATGAAGAGAAGAAGTTAAAAGCACAATTCGGATGTCGAAAATATTAGATCAATGTCATTGTACTTATGCACAAAACAGCCTTCAATTATATAGAGTCCAATCTTAGCTTAAAAAGGATTTGCAATGGACTATAACTCTATACTAATCAGGATTTATCAATTACCGCAATTATCCTCAAACAAGAATTTTGTTCTTAACATTAAATGGGGTTAATTAGGTAAAAGTAACGTAAGGGTCGAATTAAAAAGGAGTTTTAGCACAATTAGAAAACTGGCTCGATCGATCAAACGACTGGCTCGATCGATCGACCAATGCTCGATCGATCGACCAGAGGTATCGATCGATCTATCTCAACCCGAGAGCACTTAGATCGATGTCGTCCCACACTCGATCGATCGCACATGCCTCGATCGATCGAAGACCTCATTCGATCGATCGATCAACGCATGACTTGATCGATCGATCGATCAATTTTCTCGATCGATCTAGTTTAACCCGAGAGCACCTAGATCAATGTTGTTCCACACTCGATCGATCGATCACTCGATCGATCAAACTATATACTCGATCGATCGACCAACATGTACACAATATATTTTTCGTTACGATCCATACTAAGTGTCGTGCTCAATTGTGTGAAGATGTATGCATGATAGAATATTTTACCTGTAATATGGGCATTGCAAGCTTGGTGACTCCATCATCATGTATAGTCAGATTAAACGATGATCTCTTACTCTAGATTACAATCAAACATTTTGTCCACGAAAATTGCCAATACAAAATAAACTTTACAATACTTATAAATATAGATCGACCCGTCAAACAATGATGAATGAACCTTCTTTTTCTTCTTCCGTTTAATTTAAGGTGCCTCTTGTCCATTGTCATTAGTCATTAATACTCGTTAAACATGATCAAGCCACCCAACAAGTGACAGCAACATCAAACCTATCATTAATTGCCTCTATTATCAATATCAAGCCCAAAACACTTGCCTTCCATTATTTAACATTACAATTTTATTTTTTTTCCTACAATCAAGTTTTTGGCTTAAATGCATATTTTTACAAAAAATAATAATTTTTTCCATATATATATATATATATACTTTATAATCAAATATATGTATTAACGTGGGTGAAAATTGTAGAGCCAATCAATAACAAACCCCTCAATCCTTGAAAGCATGTAAAAAAGAAGAGTAATAGATGTAATGATGTATAAAATATAGATGATTATTCTTTCAAAAAATTTTAATATGATATTAAAGTTAAAAGTTCTGTATTCAAGATTCTACATCTTCAATTATTAAATTACTAGTATTTAGCATGCATGGTACATACAATCAATATTTGTGGAATGATAATAAGTATATAAAAGTATAGTTGACATTTTTTTTAACAGTTTAAATTTTTGAGATATCTTTTTGTCCAACAATTTCTAATAGAAAAGAAAATCAAATCAAAAAAAGGAAAAGCAAAATAATTTTCATGAAAATAAAAAATAAAAAGCTTGGTGAGGCTCATGATGACTCCCTGCAAGTCATCCTATCTAAAAGGTTTTAAAATATATTTAAATAATTTTATGGAATATTATGATTACTGAATTTTATTAATAATTTTATATTAAACTTTATTTTAATTATTATTAATTAATACTCATTTTTTAAAAATTGGCAAAAAAAAAAAATAATACTTAAGAATATATAAATTTATTTATATTTTTGCATCCACATTTTTCATGTTATAACACGTGTCAATATTATTTAAAAAATGAATAATTTTTTCAATTTTTTAAGATAATTTTGATACTTGACATAAAACAAGATATATGAATACAAAAATGAATGTAAATTTAAGTAATATTAGCATTTTTCTTAACTTTTAAAAATTACTAAACAACAATATTTCTAATATAAGGTACGACCATAGGACTAAATAACATAAACTTTCCTAAATTTTATTTAATTTTTTTTTTAAATTTTATAACTCCAATCTGCACTTAGCACATAAGATACAGATGCAACATAAAATTTTCCTAAAAAGAAAGGCGTGCTAGATAACTGATATACCGTTAGAAACGCTAACGAACCCTTTCCATAATTTAGATACTTACACTGCGCCGCACGTAAACAACAATTGTCAACCACAGCTTGTACAATACAAACTTACAAGTGTTGGGTCAAAGACGATCCATGTAACGACATTTCCAAAATAAGATTAAATATGTTCAAGAATATTTTCTAAACAAAACTGTTTCTTACTTCATAGACGGCTTTGCTGCTTCCAATTTCCACTTAACAATAAAATTTACCATGTCTACAATTACAATAATACATGCATGAACGTATTCAGATTCATTATTTACATTGTTCATCTTATGATATTTATATCACAAGACTTTGAATGGTGGCAACTTCTACAGATTAACCAGTTTTTAAATTTGCGATCTTTGATTGATTGCTAAGAAAATCTTTAAGTGGGCTCATCGATTTTTGCAAGCTCTGAATTGGGTTACTGAGATTTTTCAGAAGCCAGTGTCTTTTCCAGGTCTTTTGGGGATCCTTTGACAAGATTGACCTGGCTTTCTGTGAAGTTTCTTATAGTTGTTTGCGAAAGCACTTCCTTTCAATTCGTAGCCGAGTTAAAAAATGGAGCAATTTAGACAGATTGGAGAAGTATTGGGAAGTATGAAGGCTTTGATGGTATTCAGAGACAATATCAAAATCAATCATCGACAATGTTCTTTGTTGTTTGATATTCTTTGCTCTGCATATGATTCAATAGCAGAGGAGATGAAACACAATCTCAAATTCGAAGAGAAAAACACTAAGTGGAAGATTCTTGAGCAACCATTAAGAGAATTCTATAAGATATACAAAGAAGGAGAAGTTTACATTCGACAGTGTTTGGAAATCAATAAAGATTGGTGGGCTAAAACCATCATTCTCTTTAAGAACTCAGATTGTGTACAATTTCACATTCATAACTTGCTGACCTGCATGCCAAACGTCATCGAAGCGATAGAAATTGCAGGAGAAATTTCAGGTTGGGATCATGATGATGTACAAAAGAAGAAACTTGTGAACTCTAGTAAATATAAGAAGGAATATAATGAGTGGAAAATTTTCCAATGGCAATTTGGCAAACACTATCTTATTACTCCAGATTTCTGTAACCGATTCGATACAGTTTGGAAAGAAGATAGATGGATTTTATTCAATAAAATCGAAGAAATGAAAATCTCTTGTTCATCAAAGCATGATCAGCAACTCATAGAGATTCTTTTGAAAAGCTTAGAGGGGTCAGAAAAGCTGTTAACCAGTTCAATTCTATTAGGATCTAAGGACTACATGGTTCGAAGAAGATTAGGAAGTGAAGGTCAGTACAAAGAGATCATATGGTTGGGTGAAAGCTTTGCCTCGAGACATTTATATGGAGATATTGAATCACTATGCCCTGAGATTTCTTCACTTTTGTCTCTTTCCCACCCAAATATAATCCATTTTCTTTGTGGCTTTACCGATGAGGAAAAAAAAGAGTGCTTTTTGATTATGGAACTAATGAGCAAACATCTCTGTAGTTATATCAAAGAGATGTTTGGTCCTAAAAAACGATTTCCATTTTCAGTTCCTCTTGCTGTTGATCTCATGCTTCAAATTGCAAGAGGAATGGAATATCTTCACGCAAAGAAAATATATCATGGAAATTTAAATCCTTCTATCATACTTGTTAGACAAAGAGGCTTATCAGCTGAAGGGAGCTTACTTGCTAAAGTTACAGGATTTGGTTTAACTTCAGTGAAAAGCTTTAACCCGAAAAGTCCTTCGACTCCTCAAAATGTAAACCTCCCATTCATCTGGCATGCCCCTGAGGTTTTGGAGGAACAGGAACAAAATGGAGTTGCTGAAAGCTCCAAGTATACAGAGAAAGCAGACGTGTATAGCTTTGGAATGGTTTGCTTTCAGCTTCTTACAGGAAAAGTCCCTTTTGAGGATAGCCATCTACAGGGAGAAAAAATGAGCCACAACATAAGAGCAGGAGAGAGACCATTGTTTCCATACAATTCACCAAAATATTTAACAAACTTGACAAAGAAATGTTGGCATGCTGAACCAAATCAACGACCAAGCTTCTCATCCATTTGTCGAATTCTTCGTAATGTAAAGAGGTTCCTTACAATGAATCCTGAATATAATAATGAGCTAGACCCAACACAGCCAATGGTTGATTATTGTGACATGGAGTCGGTACTTTTGAGGAATTTTCCTTCTTGGGGGAATTCTAATCCATCATCGATACCTCGAATTCCATTCGAGATGTTTGTTTGTAGATTTAAGGAAAGAGAAAGAACAAGTGCAAGCCTTAAAGATACTTCAGAATCAGGAAGTGATGCTTCAGCCTGTGGAGATGAGCATGTGATTGCATTACTTGATGATCCATTCCCTTCACCTCCAGAAAGGAAGCCTTTAGCTTCTTCACTTGATGGCATGAAAAAGAAACTTCCATTTCTGAAAAAGTCTTCGGCAGATGCCAAAACTAACAAACCTGGTATCCCTCCTTTCCTTCTTTCTTCTCTGTGAAAATTACATAACCTGCAAAATCAACATAATAGTATAAGCTAGTTAATGCATCACATCACTTTCTTTTTTACTAACATGTTTGTGGTTTTGGAAACAGTGGCACCAAGAGGGAGATCAATAAGGCCTCCACAAATAATGCCGATCAGGCGCATGCGAACACTGTCAGAGAGCCAACTAATTGACATCAGTCCAAGATTGAGAAGGACAACATCTGCCTCAGATTCAGAGCTCTCATAGGTGAAATTAGTATTCAGTCCTAAACGAAATATCAGAGAATGTAAAGGATTTAACTAAGCTGTAACATAGTAGTAGAGCAAATAAATCCTTCCTAATCAAAGCAAGGCAAGTCAATAGTTTTAGCGCCAATCAAGATTCTAAGAGTAGAATAATAGCTCTGACTGACTAGATGATTCTGCATATTTATGTAACTGTACTGCTATGTTACTTAACAACTTCCCAAACATGAGAGAAGGTTTAAGTTCACGAGGTAAAACTTCTTCTTCTTCCTCGAACGAGGGGTACGAGAATCACAAACACTGATAAGTGCGAGCTGCGGCCAAATAAAATTGACTGAACAAATAGGCATATGCATGATCATCAAGACTTAAAAACAATTCAAAATGATTGAAATTGGCAAACCTAACATTGAACGAGCAAAACAATATACAAATTTCCCCCAATTTATCAGCATCGGTAACCAGAAGGATGTTCTCTTCTAAAACTAACGTACACATTACGAGTCCAGCATCCTTCCGAACAAGAATGACAAAAAACAAAAATAGAATATTAAGAAAATGAAAAAAAAAAGAATCATTGATAAACTACTTCCATATGTGGTTAAAATACATGAAACTAATTTTCTGATACTACTGTGATGTTTGAACTTCCTGTCTCTTCTGGTAAAGGCTTTACATATTTCCCTATCACTTTTTGTTTATGCCGGCGTCTTATTCTGCCAATTTTCTCCTTGCTCTTCTGCTTCCTCTTTTCTTTCTCTCGTTGCCGTAAGTTCATCTCTCTCTCATATATCCCATGCCAGTAAACTTCACCTGTGTTTGGCCACAGCCACCTTCTCTTGGGGCGGTCATTATCCGATTCCTCAGCTAACTCCTCATCCATTTTCTTCAGGGTGGTGTATGAGAACCATTTGATCCACATTTTACCTCTCCGACCCTTGAACTTGTGTTGTTCTTGCATTACACCAGTCTGAGGATTCACATATACCATCCTCCTTGCACTGTGGTACGCCCATACATTTACAAGTAGTTCTAGAAGCCGAGAATAGCAATGCTTGTCCTGCAACAAAAAACATGCAATCATGACCATATAATGCAAAATATAAACAGCTTTTTCTTGGAGCGGGGAGCGAACGTACCCTCCTCTCAAACTCGTTTAAGTATTTGAAGTACTGTAAATGAGGCGAGTTGAGGGGGAGAACATGGGGGTCTCTTTAATTCATCTAAGATGTAAAAGTGCTTCTAACATCAAAAAACGCTTTTCAACCCAAAAAAGTCATTCAGGGTTGTGCTTCTAACATAAGCACAAATGATGTGCTTCTTTCAAAAAGTGCTTTATTTTGAAAACACATTCGACTTGAGGCGCAAGTGCAAGTGAAACCTTACAATTAATAAACTGAAGAAAGGAGAAAAGGATCCTAAAAAGAGCCCATAAAATAGGGGTGGACAAACAAATTGATAAACCAGACTGAATTGGTAAACTGGATTGCAAGGACAGTCCAGTTTGGTTTTTAATTCATTTCAGTCTGGTCCGGTTTATATATTTTATTAATTGTTTAAACTAGACCGGATTGTTTTATTTATTATATATTTTTATATTTCAAACAATCATATGTATCATGAACAATGGCGTAGCCTGTTGGATACAATGTGGCTTATCACCTGATCTACCCAAGTTTGAATACCACCACTTGCATTATTTTAATTTTTTACAATTTCAACTAAAAACTACATAAAGCAAACACTGCAGCTCCTGGGAATCGAACGTGGAACGCAAACGTTATAAGTAATACAATCAACTAGCGCACTACCTCTCAAATTGTGTAACATTTCAAACAATTTATAAATTTATACTCTATTTGTTTAATAAACAGTTTACGCACCTGTACCGGACTATTCCGGTTTTACCGGTCCGGTCCAGTCCAGTTTTGTAACCTTAAACAGTTCGGTCCAGTTTTTATAAATTTTAAAAAAACTGGACCAAAACGGACTGTGTCCACCCCTACCATAAAACAGAATAAAAACTAAAGAGAAAAACAACTCACTTTGGACAAACTGAGATAACAGTGCCCGGTTGAATGGTGCTCCTCATACATTTGTGCATCCAATGCATCCACAAACATTCTGAAAATGGTACAGTTCATATCAACAAATTAGACACTGTCTTTAGCCCAGCAGAAACAAAAATACAAGTAATATCAATCTCATCTGGCTAAGTAAAAGCTCAGAGTTTAACAATTGACGAAAACTGCAATCTTTTATACCTGGAAAACATTACAAACTCGAGGAAGGATCTAGTAGGCAGAGCCCAGCTATGCCTGACAGACCACATGTTCCCATCAAGTGGCATGGGCGGTAAAGCATCCAAATTATGCTTTAGGCCATACATCCTCTTTAAGGTCTCATTAAAAGCAAGCCTTCAATCAATCATGACGCAAAGAAAAGTAAGACAAAAGAAATAGATTTTTTTTAGTTCAGATAAAACATTGAAGTAGAAAACAGACATTTCAAATGTAGAAAAAATAAATGGAATATTATTATTCTGAGCAAAAAGCTTGAACGTTAAACTGAGGATAAAAAAACATACTTGCAATTTCCGGCATTTATAGCATCACAAAATGACCAAAAATCTTGTTGCAAAGGGTTTCGTGGATCCTTGTCCATGCAAACCCAAAAGTAGAATGCATCCCCGTGCCTACGAGCTTGAATAGCACCCAACAATGCATTTTCAGCAATTCTTGATAAAGATTCCTGCTTAAAACCCAATATCAGATTATAAGGGAACCTGTTTGGTCCAATAAGATATTTAAAGTAATTCATTTAACACTTCAGCAATTTTTCCCTTCCCTTTTGGGCCTTGTTACTTAGTACTGATGATGACTGAAATAAATTTGACAGATTCTAGCCAGCCGAATACAGAAATGACAATAATATTGATACTCGAAAGTTTTACCGATGATTAATACCATTTCTAGCCACACAGGAGGGAGGGAGAGAGGGGGTGGGGGGAGATTACCACAAAGAATATTGAACAAATAAACATTTGAGAATAATTAAATTCAGTTACACACATTCCTTGCTGTTGCTCTCCAAGATCCAAATCCTATCCAAGAGTTCTTGTGTACACGGTCAATCCGGTTTGCAATTGCAAAAAAAGCCCCAAATTCACCAAGCACATCACGGTAGTAAACATCATGGAGTAGTGGAAGGCGAGAAGGTGCATCAATATCATCTGCTCCTGGTCTTCGACCTTTTCTGGACTGAAGCATACAAATTCATGCATCAGCAGAATAATGGATGTGATAGAAGAAATTACAAATAGAGGGGAAAAGGAAAATAAAAATAAAAACCAATGACAAAAAATCTTTCAGGAGTCGCAGAGGCATGTTACTACTTGGTTCCAATTACCGCAAAGCTTCAGTACGGACAAAATAACTAATGATTTTGACCACAACCAACCTCTTTTTTTCTTCTTCTTGGCTTTAAGCTTCAAGAACCATGACAAAAGAACTCAATACTTTGTCAACTTCAGATTAAGACAATAATAAGTGAGATAAGCATGCATATAGATCCACGCATATAAGAAACTGCTAATGGTTTCTCTAGCATACCATTGTTCATCAAAATACCATAATGTAAGAGTGAGTCAAACACAAAGCGTCTGAAATAAGATGTGGGGATGCGACAGATAACTCACCAAACCAATACCTCGATAAAGAGGAGTATTATGAAGAAAAGGCCACGTTCCTTCACCAAAGTAAGGTTCATAAATGCAAAGAGGTTGGCCTGTTCTTTCAAGCTCCCGTTCATCTCTTTCATGCAAATCATTCTTCAATCTGTCAGCCCTTTTGGTATTTCGATATACTTCCTCCCATGTTCCATGAGATTGATCAGTTCTATCCTTTAACTGCAAAAGAACAATTTCAAATAATGTATTTTTATTCAAAGGGCCAATCTTAAATTGCAAAATAGGCTACAAACTCACTCTCCATATTTTGTAATAAAGAACATAGCTAGGCGGAGAAACTAGTACTTTAGATCACATAATACCTCTTCATCCTCTTTCATTTTTCTGGAATTAGCCATCTCAGTTGATTTCTCTTCCTCCCATATGCTATACAAAAACGAATCATCTTCAGTTCCAGCATTAAATTTCTCCCTCTCAGTATGGTTCCACTGTTCCTTGTAATAGTCTAAATATTCGTAGCTTCTCAGGCTTGTATCAAAGTATGTCAAATTTGATCGTGATTCAAACAAATGCCAATTCCATTTCTCTTTTAGTTTGAGAGGAATCTCTGCAACAGCCTTAGGTGCTGCAACTTCTGAAGGGAGTCTGAGAACATTTTCAAGAAGTGAAGCATAACCTTCAACATTTTCCAACACCATCAGGTTCCTGACAGCAACACTTCCTGCTAAAGCCACATCTTGAGCCAGAGGTGATATTTTTCCAGTCGATGTTAATTGCAATATTATCTGTGAAAGGACCCTGATGTTTTGCTTTGGGAAAAGGAAGCCGTTTACCCTGTCATCAACCTGATGTTATGGATAGTACAGTTAGTAAAGATAAAGAAAAGAGAACTAAAAGAAGAAAACTTCCAACAAACCTAAAATCCATACTTAAAAAATAATGCTCATATAAAAAAGATCTATAACTAATAACAAAGTTTGAACATAATAAGACTTAAGACTTCTTTTATAACTAGCTATTCTTAACACCAAATAAAAAACAAAATGCCCAGGGCAGAAAAAAAGAGACTACTGGTCCTATAAGTGATACATAGCATCATCTAGGAAGACTCATAAGAACACAGAGATAGGTGAACAAAAAAGAGATGACAAAACCTTTTATATATAAAATTTAAAAATATAAACATAAATAACGATTGGATTATAAAATTTATTTTAGTCTTTGTCACCTCTCCTTATTTTCATTTTGTGTTATAAAAAAAGTATTACAAAGAAGCATACATGTTTTCTGATCATGGGAAGATCAGGGGCAACGATTGGTTTCTCAAGCCGCATAGCTTTGGTCAAAATGTCGGGAAAAGATGGCTCTTCAAGAAAGGATCCATAAATAACAATGTCAGATGTAACGAGAGCATTGTCTGAGTCTGTATCAACAGGTACATGCTTCACAATGCCCGGTGGATACTTCAAGTTAAGAGCCATTTCCTGAGAATAAACCAATTACAAGATAAGCATAATAAATAATTTTTATCCAGGAGAATCTTCAGAAGCGATTCTATAGATATGCACCTCAATAGCCAAACTGTAGTTACTGTTAGAATTCCCATTGAGAACATTGATTTTGAGGCCCAAGTCTTTATTGTTCAAAGGGAAGTCCTTCAGAACTGGTAGTAAAGCCTGTAGAACAATAGAATGTTCCAACCACAAACCTCGGTACAAAAATTCACTTCCAACAACTAAAATAATGACATCCTCACGACCATACCCCAAAGTGGCACGGATATCATCTCTGTCTAAGGCCATTAAAGTATCTGCCTTCCATGCTTCATTGAGAGAGCCAGGGATAACAACGAAGTTTCCAGTATCAAAAGTGGAATAAATCATCTGCACCCATAAAAACAAAAGACTAGAATCAGGTGCAAAATTCATCTCCCATTCTAAAAAGTATAATTACCCAACAGTTACAGTTTTCTAACCTAATTAAAGGTATTTTCTCATCATCAGAAAAGAAATGTTATTAGAAGTATCACTTTTTTGGTATGTATCGCATTGAAGGTTAGTATTTCGCTATATATAACAAAATCTGACATGAGAGAGACCATGATTTGCCATATCATAAATATTATTTATACAATAGATGTGTCTGTCATGGAAAAGAAGTAAAGTCATCAGGTTATGATCACAAGATCTTAAAAGTCTCTATGAGAAAGACAAGTGGTGAAGAGTTCTTACTGGGAGGACATAGTTTGGGAAGACAACAACAGTAGAACGGTTGAACACTCTCTTCCAATCATTCAACAGCTCAATTTGTCCATTTAAAGCGTATTTTTCAGAATGAGTAGCAAGAGCTCTTACGTGGATGGTCCATATAAGAGGTAAAGACTTGAATGGTTCCTGCAGAAAACTGTAATTTAATTGATGAGGGGTTTTCTGATGGCAACAACTCCACAGCTTTAACTAATAAACCAAGCAAAACACGTGTAACAAGCAGATAGAAGTCCTAATAAGTGCAAATTCTATAACTAACACTTATTTAAATTTATATAAAGTAATAGTAATTGAAACAATCAACTTAAGAGCAACAAAGAATGAAACTTTCATGAAAAAAGAACAATACCAACAGAAGGTTTGCACATCGTTCTTGATGATCAGAAGAAATGTGACATAATGCTACAGTGACAACAAAAACATCGCTAAAGTATCTTGTTTGACCCAAAAAAAAGAAAAAACAAATAAATAAATAAATAAATAAAAGATTCCTAACAGCTCACTTGTTCCAGAAACCATATTCTCAACAAATAAATTCTCTCCATCTCATATCTTTTCTGAAAAGAGCTACCGCCAAACCAGAGTTAATGACCGGAGAAAAAAAAAAACAAAGGACTAGACTAGACCTCCCGACAACTAGAAAAAGGTCTGCATTAGACCCTCCTCTCTAGAAAGGCCAAAGGGGTTTTATACATTTGAGACTATTTTCTTGAGTGCCAATTGACATCTTTCCTTTATTGAAAAGCTTGTTGGAATCACCTCAGTATTTTGTCAGAATGTTTTACCCAATAAAAAAGTATCTACGCTAAAATCTAATCTCTGTGAACTATTTATAGAAAATAATGATACAAAACAAGCATAGAAACTGTCAACGTCATGTGTTAAAGATAACTAAATTGATGAATCGTACCAGGAAAAAAGCCCCTTTACTTCAAGAGAATTCATTAGTATGCCATCATAGCTGCAAAGAGCACATAAGTTTACACGATATAAGCCCAAGTCACCAGATGAAACACAATGTGTTATAAATTGTGAGCTTCAGATCAATGATAATGTAACTGCGTTAATTTTAGTCAAAGTTGAATGAAAAATCGTGATAAATTAGACTTCTAAGGTATATATTAATCACAATGAAAGAATACCATTTGGTCCCAAAACTTCCTAACAACCTGCAAACATAATTTGAAATTTGTGCCCAGGATCTCAACATGAAACTAACTCGTATTTTACTATAAATAAGGCATGAGAAAAGAAGTCACATATTTTAAGTATTCCTCCTTAGAGGAAGAGAGAGAGAGAGAATTAAGCTTTAACACAATAGACCAAATTTGCATTTGTGAATTATGAACCAAACAGAAAATGTTCAAGGTAAAGTGACAGGGTTATTAGTTGCAAGTAAATGTAGTTATTCAAAAGCAAAAAAAAGCCATACTTTAGCCAATCAACATTGGCATCTTCCCGATCACAGGTTTGAATAATTCTAACTGGAAATTCTAAAAAATCCCAAACATCATGTGCAGGTCCATCTTCAAGTGCATAAATCTGCAAAAAAAAAAATAATAGTAACTATACTAATAATAATAAATAAATAAAAGGTGATGCAATACACATTATGATTTCAGCGATCTATATTACTAATACAGTTAAATTATCACGCAAATAAATCTAAGACTGATATAGTATTAGGATGAATATCAAGCAGTGGAAAGGCTTGCTTGATATACAACCTTTACATTTGCGCTCCAATCTCAATATCCATGGCTTACTTGTTAATATATTAACTTTAAGACTTCCTCAACAGGGGCGTCAATAATGGAAACAATTTTTATGCAGAAGATAGCATAATTGAATAGCAAACCATTATAAACAATGTAAACATAATAAATGGAATATTGAAATAAGCTTCATGGAATGTGGTTTAGCATGGAAGTGATATCCCTCTAATGGGGATAGAATTCATAGGAATACAGCACATCAGTTCTTTTAATCTCCTTCTCTTTCCTGCTTGCCTCACAGTTTGCTATAAATTTCAACAAAGCAACCAAGTAGAATGGCTTTTTGTTTGATAGACTCAACAAAACTAGAGATAAACAGGTAAATTTCATCAGTTCTCACTCCAGATTTATGATTCGATTAGGTCAAGTGCCATAGATAAGAATATGAAGCAACAACTCCTCAGCCATGTTTTTTAGGAGCCAAATCGAGGACATTCTTTCTTATTATTGACAGGTAAGAGAAAAACGGCACAGAATAGAGTGAGGCAATGACACTGAAGCAGCCAATGCAAATTTAAATCTACAAGCTTCAAGAAAGACAGCTCATTTAGAAATTCTATAGGGCTTAACTTAATCATTTAAATGGAATCTAAGTTTATTACCAAGTGAAGAAGACTTTTTGTGACACTTTAAGATAGTTAAAAGCCGATGATATTATCACAATTAGTGTCTCTCAGCCTATATTCTAATAATATAAAGAAATCAATGTTCCAAAACAGAAAATACACTGTTGCATACCTCCTTTGTAGTGATAGAACCATTTTTCCCCCCACAAAAATTAACACTAACAACAACCAAGAAAAATTGGAAGAAAGATAACCTCAATTGAATAGCCTATCTCATGCAAAGCAGCTGCAACTGTCACCATTTGTACTTGTTGAGGATCGACTGACAGATCCGCAAAAACCTTAGATTACAAAAATTAAATCAAATAATTAGTAAAACATTAACCAAATTCAGCTCTAGGAAAACGAATAGTTCAACAAACCCAAAGAGAAGAAGAGCAGCATTTTTCATTTAGTTATGCAATACCCATAATTCAATATTTTATCATCACAGCTAATACACAACAAAATGGAAAAAAAAAAAAAAAAAAAGAAGAATTATTGGATATTTACCATTGCAAGCTGGGGACTTCTGTGTGCAAAACGCTGTCTTGTCTGGTTGAAAACATTATTCAGATTCACATCACTGGCTTCTTTCTTAAATTTCTGCAAACCCTTTAAAGGCTCAAATTTAATGTCTTCCCCAAAATCCAATAAACCCAGCTCTTTAAAGAATACCAAATTCCCGAAATTGACGTCACCATCTTTCAATTTATTCCCTGATTTTTCCACAATAGACCCAGGTAAAAATGTCTGCAAAAGAACCACAAAGCAGAGAAATACTCCCAAGCCACAAATCCAGTGTAGGTAAACTAGCTTTTTGGACAACAAAAACCTTGAAAACCTTGATCTTGTTCTCTGTAAAAATGGGTTTCTCTCTTTTCTACTGTTTGATGCGGGAGACCGAAAAGGAGATTCTTTCTTGAACGAAGACAGACTTTCCAAAGAACCCATTTAGCCTCCCATCAATCTACCATAAAGCTAAAATCTTTATTCAGCTATGAATATCAGATCAAAAAAACCACAACCCACATAGCTACAGAAACATGGAATGACGCTCAATGGGTTCTTTAGATAGAAAGCGCTTTTTTTTTTTTCACATGATGTTAGTGAACATGGTAAAAATGAATTCAGGCGTCAGTCAGCAGAGCTAAGAGAGAGAGTGTGTGTGTTAGGAAACAGATAACGTTGATTTTTTTATTTTTTTGTCAGAGAGATAACGTTGATTTTTGAAAGCGATTTTTTAGAGATTTTATTAACGAAATAATTTAGATAAATCATAAAATGTAAATTTTGAGTTTTTTTCCGTTAATTTTGTGGTTTGAGAAGATTGATAAATACTAAACAGACAATTTTATTGTTGGTGGTTTGCAAACTCGGGAGAGTTGTTGGATTTAATATTCTCATGTTTTTAGAGGATTTGTCTACGTAAAGAAAAGAAAATTAGTTTTGATTTTTTTTTTCCTAATTTTAACTTTTTTTTTTTATGATTTAATTTCTTTATTAAAAATTAAAACAAAATAATAAAAATAATACTATTAAATCCCATAATCACAAAAATATTATCCCTAGCTCAAATATTTTTACTATTAAAAAATCTTAAATATAATTTACATTGAATGTTATTTAAATTACGATCATTTAAATTTTTTTAATTAAATATGTTTAATGTTATTAAAATATTATTTTTATTATAAAAATTATAAATATACTAATTTTTTCAAAAATAAATAAATTAAAATATTATAAAAATATATATAAGAGATAAAAGTTTAGAACATAAATGAGGGAAGGAAAAATTATTTGTTGCCAGATACATTGTAATTGCTCTTCATTTACGAACGTGACATTGGATAAAATTACATGACCTTTGAAATTCAAAAGAGTTCTTGAAATATCTTTATTATTTACAAATTAAAGATTAAATGTTAAAATGATATAAATTGTATCCATTTTGTGTCAAAAATATTTTAATTTTTTTTACTGATACTTAACAATGAAAATTTATATCTTAATATTCCTCCAAATTAAAATAATCACATTTATAATGTCAACTTGTTTCCAAATGAAAATTTCACTTGTAGTTGTTTGTGACTATTACTTCTAATTCTACATGATACTTTATAAAATCTGAGTTGGAAAATGGATGGTCGTACGATCTAATTTTTTTTTTTTTTTTTTATAATGATTATTTATTTTATCATAATAATATTAAATTAGAATTAATTATAAAATTTTGAAAAATATTTTATTCATTTTTGTTGTAAAATATCTTCTTTCTTTTTTTCTTTTCTTTTTTAGAATAAAGAATTGTAAAATATCTTTACCTTTCAAAATTTGTTTAGTTCGTTTAAAAAAAATTATAACTAAATTCAATTAAGATTTTCTTCCAAATTTAATTAAGGCTTGAGATCAGATTGATTTTGATTCCCCAAATTATTAATTATTGTTAAAATCTCATTTGCAAGCATTTAAAAATTACGAAATGAGCTAATTTAATAGCAATTTAATAAATTTTTATATCCAACCATGACAGTATGCCAAAAAAAGAAAAAATCACTTTTATTTTTTCTACAGTCATTAATGCTACATGAAAATTTGGGTATGGCCAGGAATTAATTTACTCGGGACAAGTGAATTAGAATTACATAACATGGCACTCTGCAATTAAAGTAAAAATAAATAAAAATTATTCCATCCCACTATTATGTAATTCTAATTAAAGTAATTCCATATTACTATTTTAACTTTTTACGAGTATACATTTTTTCTTTTGTTTTTTTCCTAAAAAGAAAACATTGTATTTGTGAAAGAATTTTTGATAGCCTTAACAGTTAAAAATGGTTTTTTGTTTTGTTTTTATCATGTTAAAAAGGTAATTCTAAACTGGAATGTACACTGCATATGCCAAGAAGAAACATTAACAAGCTATTTATAACCTTTAAATACAGGCATATGCCAAATTGCAGAAGTACAGGTGAGAAAGATAAAATATTTATTCTGGTTATTCTATATTATACTACTGTTGCTGCTCGGGCCAAATTGGATTGTTTTAATTCTCAGGAGTCACGAGCTTTTTTGTCGTGTGTAAATCAAAGTTATTACACGTTTTTTTTTTTTTTTATAGAAAGTATTATTACACAAGTTGGGTTGGTTGGTAGTTTATTAGCTACCGACACTCGTGCAACCTGTTATTATATATATTTGACCAGTCCAGATGTCAAAAGCGTTTGTAGTCCAACGGTTAGGATAATTGCCTTCCAAGCAATAGATCCGGGTTCGACTCCCGGCAGACGCATTACTTTTTACTCTTTTACCCCTGTATAATAAAAATTTGGCATTCATGTCCTTAGCTGCAGTAGTAAAATAATTGTTCACCCTCTCTATTGTCAGTCTGTTTTTGCCCTCAAAACTGAAATATTTGATCCTTTTTTTTTTGTTCATTAACAAAGTCATCTAGTGATAGATAATGGAGTCTTTGATAAATAAATCACCTTTCATAATAATTATAATTCTTACTCTTTTACCCCTGTATAATAAAAATTTGGCATTCATGTCCTTAGCTGCAGTAGTAAAATAATTGTTCACCCTCTCTATTGTCAGTCTGTTTTTGCCCTCAAAACTGAAATATTTGATCCTTTTTTTCTTTGTTCATTAACAAAGTCATCTAGTGATAGATAATGGAGTCTTTGATAAATAAATCACATTTCATAATAATTATAATTCTTAATTTTTGATGTTTTTAAAGTGATTTTTTAATCATGTATATTTGATAACATTTTTTTTTTATTTTTATATTTTTAAGAAATCACTACCAAAATATGAAGTGATTTATAAATCTTTAAAAAAAAGATTTTTCAATCAAATTTTTAATTTTTTTTCATTTTAACCAAACATTTTTTCTAGATAATAAATCAAATTTTATAATTTTTGTATGATTAAGTATGGGAAGAAAATGATTATAAACTTCAAATTTATAAAAAATAACCAAAAATTTCATTTGTTTTTAAAAAATTTTGAAAAAAAAACCAAAAAATAAAAATAATTAACAAATAACATAGAGTAATTTCTAATTTTTTTCTTTAAAAATTATTAAATAGAAATTGTTATCAAACCTATTTGAAATTATTTTTATAAAAAAATCAAAAATTACAAAATTAATTATTTAATCATAAAGCATAGACTAAAAACGTTATGTTTAATCTGTAAGTTTACACTGCATCAACAAATAAAGCTTATATTCCGGTAGAAAAGTTTCAAAAGCCTAAAGGAAAAAAAACTGAAGAAACGGCATGAAAGCGACATTGTATAAGTAATTACCATTCTCGAGCCTCTATTTTTAGATTTTCATTTCCTGAGGAAAGCGTCAGTTAAATTCACCACGTTTTCTTGGATACCATCCATTGACAAGCATCAGACAGTAGTAAGGTGGTCGAGTAACTCAATAAGAACCATGCAGGTTCCATGTTACTGCTCGTGCAAAAATGGCCGTTGAAGGCGTCTATCTCATAATCTGCCAAGAGGGGACTCCGGTGCGTGATCATCCACCAACCAGAGGCCGAAATCATGGAAGCGCTTTATCTTCTTCTCAAAACCAGTGATATAATTGTTATGGATTATAACATGCATGCCTTTGGTCTCTTGCACCCAACTATTATTCTTGAAGTATAATCCTCCAGTCGGAAATGCTGACTGTGGCAGCAGATACAGATCCACCTGCACAAAATCATCAAAGTAGAATTATAGACACTAACATAGATCTTAAAATTTTATATAGGAACCCAGATTCAGACAGACAATTATCATGCAAAACTTCGAGAAAAAATACAAGGTGTAATGATCATATAATCTTTCACTCATATTTGATTCGGTAGTTCTGGTAAGAAAATAAAGGTTCTAATCAAAGATGGTTGACAAACGGAAAAATAAATATTCCGCAAAAATACAGAGTGGAAAACGACATGTTTCCAAGTTCAGAGTCTCTTATTAACTTTTAACTTAATAGTGATCTCAATAAAAGGAAGACATATCTATAGAGTTCTAAGTATCAATTGTATTAAATTGAGCTGCATTTTCTGAAGGTCAACCAATAAAGTGAAGATAATAGAATCTTCTCCAACTAATCACAATACATTCAAGAGAAAGAAAATTGTGGGCCAGAGCACATGCGTGTGCAAGTGTGCAGAGTGTTGAATAAACTAGAAGAAACAGAATTGGAGGCAGATCAACAGACGACAAACCTCTTTAGCTGTTTTCATTAATGCCCAGTTAAAAGCAGGCTGATCATTTGCTTTCTTCTGCTTGGACCAAGGCTGTGCTTGAAGTTCATCAATCCACTTCTTCATTACTAATTTTGCTCCATTGGTGGGTCGTAAGAAGATCATGCAGCTGCAGATATAAGTGCGTCCCTTTTTCCCAGGAGGTGGCAAATCATGAGAGTGATTTAAAGGTTTTACCTGGACCCCATGGCAGAACAAGTAATTGATGGAAACAAAAACTTCAGTATATCAACTAAACACAAGAAGGCACATTATCAAACTGAAGTTCATAAGATGTATCAGCAATGTAATGAGTTTGTATAAGCAGCATACACTTGATAGTTGAAACATCAGAACTAGTGCTCGGCATGGTATACTTTACACTACATAATGCTAAGTCAATTAGAGGATTTCTAATAGTACACAAAGTGGCACTTCTTATTGCACTCAAAACAATTCTGTATGCCACCCACATGTGCCTAAAAGTCCGAACTTCTCAATTTTTCTAATACAATAATGCCAAGTGACATGCATTGATTGGTGTGTATACACAATTAGCAATCCTCTAACCAGAAAATATGCAACAAACTGCAGTTCCAGGTAAATTTAGACTACTGGAAGGTTCATTGCTAACCATGTCAACTTCACTCAAAAGGTCAGAGTAACTTCCACTGCCATCCACCAATGGAAATATTACAGAAAGATCCAACGTTTGTGGCTCACCATTTGATTTTATAAACTTAAAACTGGCTTAAAAATACCTCACGCCATTTCTACATTATCATACAGATTCACTCCGGTGTATGGAATAAATGTGGTTCTATAAGTCAAAAGTCCAGTTCAAAATACGGAGAATATGATAGGATTGTTTATAACCTAATGGCTAATTTGCTAATGTTCTACAACACAAAAAAGTTGCATGGATTATGATAGACATCCAAACCATCATCAAGGAAACAAACATTAACAAAAACTCCCTGATAGAAAGGGGAAATAAGGTTTTTACTATGCATTGGAGACACAATACTTCATCATGTATCTATCAATGTCCACCTAATTTGCACAGAATTAACAAGTTCTACTCTCAAATCAAAATAAAAAAACTTACTTGAGCCATGTCATCAGTGAAGTATAAATCATGCTTTCCTTGTAAGTAAGGAAAGGGATCAGCCAACCACACCATATCAACATCATTGTACATTACACTGTAACCAAGCTCCAGAATCTGCAGTAAATGGCGTGGCCTTCGGGAAGTAAAGTTGAAAAATCCCTGTAGACAATAAAATATTAACATTCATTATGGAAGGGGAAAAAAAATTCAGGAACTCCAAATATGACATAAATTTTGCTGGGGAAGAAAAAAAGAAAAGGAACAAAAGATATGTTTCATAAGCCTTCTTTGACTAATTTCGAACCACAGCTCATAAAAATAGAAGCAAACAAAGCATATGTATTTGATGACGGTGTTTAAAAATCATCATAAGTATAATTTGAGGAAAAATCATAGTTTTCAATGCAAAGTAAACTAAGAAACAGCAATAACATATCAAATGGGATTCATGGGCAGTGGATCTAGAAAGAAGTGCTTTCCACAACAAGATTTCCTAATCAGTTCAAAAATAAACTTGCTGCTTTAAGTGAGATTTTCAGTTTGAGTGCGCCATGATTCCACTCAAAAACGGCATTATGAGTGAATTCAGGAGATATTACACAACTAGATCACATGTCTAATCTCACATACTACATAAAAAAGCAAACAACTATAAAAGCCTAGATCACATATGATCCCAAGTAACAAAAATAATTTGCAAATTTCAATGACAATGGAAACAAACTTGAATTTCATCATTTTTTTTCATTATAATAGAAAACCCACTTGCTAAAGTAAGTCAATAATACCTGAGAACCAAATTTGTGAGCACTTTGAGCATCGGGTGCAGGTGGGATAAGCACAGCATGGCCAGGCCATCTCTCATTCACTTTATAGAGCGTTGCATAGTCCTCAGCGATCACAAGCACTTTATCTTGATGTTTTTGCCTGGTAATGCTAATCAACCAGTTGTTCAGAAACGGCAGATACGGCTGACTAACAGCGCAAACGATCACAGTCCCATTCTTAGCCACGAAAGACACTGCTTGAGCTAGAGTATAAGCATGCCACTTTGAAATTGATGGCTTAGAAACTGAGAATAGGGACTCGGTCATGCCCATCCAAGGAAAAAGAATACCAAGAACCACCACTAGAGATAACAATATTATAAGGGTAGTGGGAGTGAACAGAGAGAATGACCTCTGGGACATTGATGAAGAGCGAGGGGATGTTGGGGATGGATCCGAAAGTGGGTTGTGAACGGGTCTTTGGTGCAAAAAAGATGACATTTTTATGGAAATTTTAAGAACCAAAACCAAATTTATCCGAAATCAACAGTTTGAAGGCATATTGCAACTCAGATTTAAGATTGGTTTTCGAGAAATTGTTAAAATTCAAAGCGCAAATATCTAAATAAGACCACTTCAATTACGTACAGTTAGCAAAGAGAAAAATTATGTTCTTTGTAACCGTAAGGTAAATTTGAGCTCGGAACTGGAAAAACATAGCGAATAGACTGCAAGTACGGAACAATTAGCGAAGAGAATAGAAGCGTGGGTTTGAAGCTTAGATCGGATCAGTCCGTGTGTTAGAGTATGAAATATGGTGCTTAAAGTCAGCTTATCTAACGGCCCATATCAGCTATTCGATATTTATTTCTCCGCCGTCGGACTCTGGAGGGACGGGATGGTGTCTCAGTCACCGACTCAATGAGATACCATAGATCTACAGTCAGCGACAGCGTTCTCAACCCGCCAAAACAAAACTAAAACTTACCGAGGGAAATCATAATTTGTAGTACACTAGTACTCGCCAATTCACTTTCTTTAGGTTAATTTAGTTGTTTAATTCTTTTGAAAATATATTTTTAACTCTTTTATTTTTGTACAGAGATGCTGACAAATTTAACTTTTTTTCTATTTTTTTTTTTGTTAAATTTAAATCAACAACGTGTCAAATATATGTATATTTTTTCAATAGGCATATTTGTTAAAAAAAATTCTTTCAAATATAAACAAAATTTTTTAATAAAATTTTAACAAAATTTTTATTATTTAATATCATAAATCATATATTAAATAATTAATTTTTTTAAAATATGAAATAAATTTAAAAAAAAAAAATAAATAAATATTTTTTTTAATTAAATATTAATTTTTTACGTATATATCTATCGAAAAATATAAATATATATGTGATATATATGTTATTTTATTAAATTTAACAAAATTAGATCGAAAGTTAATTTTGTCTTCTTTTTTTTTTTCATCTTTTTTACAAATAAAATAATTAAAAAATATATTTTTTAAGTTAGATATCTAAATAGCACATTTAATTTAAACAAAATAACTTACATGATACGTTCTTTTGAAATTATAATTCAAATAATAATAAATATCATACGAAGATAAAAAAAAAAGTAAAAGAAAAAACACGCATTACATTTTTATGATATGCGAAAAAACTTAATCCTGTCAAAATTTTTTAACAACTTAATGACGATTGTTCATTCGATTCATATATTAGAGTTAAGTAGCAGATCAAAATAACCTATATTCCACTAATTTAAATTTGATCTAATTTAAAACAAATTTAAAGATATTTAATTTAAATCTCATTCAATGATATATTCAATTATAACTAATTTAAATTATAATTTATTTTTAAATTATTTTTATTTATAAAATACAATATATATTAACATTTAAATTTTAAATTGATACATTAAGTAGATTTATTTATTTATAATCACATATAAGAAATTCAAAATAATAAAAAAGATGCTGTTGAATATTATTAAATTATTATAAAAAATTTAACATTTATTTTTATTTTAAAATTAAAATAGTAGGTTAATGAAATCATAGTATGTATAATATTTAAATATAAAATATTAAAAATAAAATATGTATTTATTTATAATTTTAATAATAATTTGGTATGGATTGACTTACAACAGATTATAAAATATGTCAATCCAAATCTGAACAAATTGTATAATTTATAATTCGAATATGATCCAATTATAAAATCTACAAATCTAATTTGATCCAAATCTAACGAATCGGATCAAATTTTTTAATTTAAATAAATTGATCGAATTATTTACTCACCTTTATATATCATAAATAAAATTGTAGTTAGCTTGTGATATGTTATAAGACATTTCGTTATATATATCAAACTATGATTTCCTTTATAGGTTAAAATAACTTTTCTTGTCAATTTTACACGACATGTATGAACTAGTTTCATACTTACTAATATTAAAATGCGTTATTAAGATTGAAATATGTTTCCACAGGAGAAGGGGGCTAAAAAAAATTCTCACGAGTCCAATTAGCACTTGCTGCCTTGTTTAAACAGCCGCCTCTGCCGAGATGTGGTGGTTCGATCACTTAAAACATTGAAAGTTTTGTCTGCACCAATGAAAAAGAAAAGGATCACTATAACTCCCTCACTTAATAGTAAAGTCAAATGACGAAACGTTAGATTATCTCTAGTATTGGAGCTTATGATGCACCATAAAACTGAGAATGGGAAATTCTTAGCCCAAGTCAGTTTGACTAAGAACATGATAGACCTTTTTCTAAAGAGACGAATGACAGAACCCATATAAAATTACATTAATCCAGCAAGCAACATAATACGTCCAACATTGGTATATAACAAAAAAACAACCAAACAATTGACTCTTAAAACACTATTTGATATTTTCGTGAGATTCCACAGGATAGCCCTGCCAATGAACGTTAAACACCAAAATCAAAACTATCAATGTAAGGAGTTATGCCAACTAGTTTTTACTTGTAAATCTGCATGCACAATGATCCTTCATAAGATTTTCCACTAGACCACGTAATCTGCATCTTTACAACAAAAATCAATTGTTCAAGTCTAAAATCAAAAAGTTGATCCTGACCTTCTTCATTATGTGACTTCTATACACATTTACCATTATTAAGCAGTACAAAAAAATAAAATATTGATCTCTATATTTCGATTCACTAATGGCCAGAATGAGCTCACCACAAAAAAAGGTATTAAGAAGCATTTAAGCAACTCAACACAGCAAGGAGTCATCTTAAACTTGCCATGCTAAGGTATCGCGAAGCAGTCCCGGCTTTAAGCTTTGATGTTCTTGATTTGACAAAAAATGCAGATAGCACACTTTTGCTGCGTGCAGGGACACGAACAATTTCACGCCTATTAGCGTTATCAAATGATCTGAAAGATTTTAAGTTTTTGGAACCCTCCAAACCATCCTGTAAACAAAAGACGTTCACATTAGCTTTCTTGTTTAACTATCCTGATAAAACAAGGAACAAGAAACCTTGAAAAGAAGCAAAAGTGTGGTAAGTAACTAAGCAAAATATATTCACATTTGTAAAAGATTAACCAACCCAAATAAATTCTAAAAGATTAGCACAGAGATCTCAATTATATTAACATATCCAAAGATTGGGAGGACAATGAAGAAGTGGATAAGTAGATAAACTTTCTCCAATATGCAGGTCTAACATAACCAATTCTTGCTTGTATGGTTCATATTAACAACCACTATATACAATAAATTCATGGTGACATGCTTATCCTGGATTTGGTTTTTACTAAATGCTGGTTATATGCTTATTATGATGATCTTGCATTTAGTGGTATTCACCGTTTAATATGAAGCAGTCAGTAAACATTGATTACCTTTTATGCTTGCATAATGCAAAAGAAAAAGAGGTAGCTAGAAATATTGTTCTGAAAAAATGTTGCGTATTTCTTAGTTCTCACCTGAAGATAGCTACAGTAACCCAATCCTTTACAATAAGATGTCACTGTTTGTCATCTTATGTATGACCAAACCATCTCTAGTAATGGATGGAAAAAAAAATGCCTCAATCCAAATGCTTGACATGAATGCTCTCATGATAATTATAAAGTAATAAATAATTTTGTTCACTTTGACATTACCCTGAGTGCAAAACCCATTGAACGCATGATTGCATTAGAAGCAGGAACTCCACTTGTAGACTGAATTTGAGGAGCCAAGGGTTTTATTGCTTCATTATCTACAAAAATATGAGATTAAACCATTAGAAGGGATCATTTCTTAAAAAATTCATCTATTGCCCATTCAAAATTGAATGACAATGAAAGGCTTACATACCAATAAGATGGAAAACTGCAGAAGTTTGTTCCGATATTTTTGTCTCATCAGTGCTGCACAAAAAAAGTCATCCGATTTTTTGTCCGTTAAAAGAATAGTGATGACTAAATAAAAAATAAAAAAAAAAAAGATAACCAAGAAGCAACAACAATTTCTGTAGGTCCTAGTGAATGGAATATCCCACACCGGAAGTTGTGTTTCTTTCGTGTGAGTTTATAAGCCTTTCCCTCAATTCCAGTTTTAACTGGTTTTGTTGGGTTTGGTTCTTTAGCAAAAAAACCTTCCTTCCGTGTGCGTGAGTTTGCCATTAGTGCCTCTTTCGGGATAGGTCCTAGTGAATGGAATATCCCACACCGGAAGTTGTGTTTCTTTCGTGTGAGTTTATAAGCCTTTCCCTCAATTCCAGTTTTAACTGGTTTTGTTGGGTTTGGTTCTTTAGCAAAAAAACCTTCCTTCCGTGTGCGTGAGTTTGCCATTAGTGCCTCTTTCGGATAGGTCCTAGTGAATGGAATATCCCACACCGGAAGTTGTGTTTCTTTCGTGTGAGTTTATAAGCCTTTCCCTCAATTCCAGTTTTAACTGGTTTTGTTGGGTTTGGTTCTTTAGCAAAAAAACCTTCCTTCCGTGTGCGTGAGTTTGCCATTAGTGCCTCTTTCGGGATAGGTCCTAGTGAATGGAATATCCCACACCGGAAGTTGTGTTTCTTTCGTGTGAATTTATAAGCCTTTCCCTCAATTCCAGTTTTAACTGATTTTGTTGGGTTTGGTTCTTTAGCAAAAAAAAAAACAACAATTTCTGTAAGTTTTTCCCTTTCTAGAGCTTTTTTTACCCTACTCACCTGTTTGAAGCATGTACATGTGCATATGAAGCCCCATACAAATTAGGCTCTGTTTCTGACTCCAAGTACCAGGAAAGAGTTTTCGATGCAGGGGAACCTAACATAACATTACAAAGAAAAAGAAGTTTTACTTTGCTGATGCATGGAAAGAAGATATCAGACTAAATATGGATGAACAGAAAAATATTAAATAATGATATTCCAAGTTCCAACTAAAGTAAGAATGAAAAGAAAAGTCACAAGGCTAAAAAACACATACTTGAAGGTTGAAGATGAGCTCTAGCTTGAATATGCTGTTTCCTAGTGTCAGTATGTACGAGGGGACCGAAACAAACCTTCTTACTCACCGAATCTTGTTCAAGTAAAGAAAATAGAGATAAACAATTAGCTAGAAAAGGAACTAAAAGCTATAGTTCTCATCTTACCGAAAGGTAAATTTTCAAAAAATTAATGACGCATAGCCTTACTTGGTAAAATGTAGTGCTTGTGATGTTTCGGCATGAATGCCAACAATTGCTGCTGCCTGAGGCCTTCTTTCTCGGTGTATGTCCGGCACGTAAGTAGTTGCTAAATCCAGGAAGAAAGACCTTGTCAACCTCCATGCGCTTCCAACGAAACATGAACAAATGTCAATAACTCACCTGATTTAGGCAAGTAACTTTAAGTTCCATGGTTGAAACATCATATGTTTGCTGCTCAAGAAGGTCATTTAGTTTGTAACCCACAGTGCCAAGGTGATCAACGGCATTCACAAGAGCTCGTACAGCATAGTCTTTCAGGTTGTCCAACACCCTGGTGCATAAATTCGGAGTAACTTTTGTCACATAATAGATACATAAATTCAAAACATGATATGAGATTAAGTAATTCGGTGACAATCATCCTAGGCAAGTTCTGAGTCACTCGCTACATGTTCATATAGCAGTAGAGCGCACCCTTGTTAAACTAAAATTTAATAATGATCAGAGTAAATTAGGATTTCAGATTTACTTACTAATAAAACTACATCTGATTCAACAACAATGCATAACTGATACTAGCATATGATGGAAAACATAATCTTACATTTGTTTCTGATCGTTATGAAGAAAAGATTTCTCACAGTATTCAGCAGCAGAATAAAGTTGAGGCCTTAAGTTCTTCAACTCCTGAAACAGAGTTGGCACGTGGATCAAACCATTATGAACAAAAAATGACACTTTGTTCTTCAAAATTCAACGTCACAACAACATAAGTTAAGGTTTAAGAGAAAGTTACTCAAATGAAAATCACAAAGGAAATACAACCATTGTAGAAGGGATTATTTATAACCATAATCCATTCCTACAAATTGAAAGCCTAACGTCCAATTGGTAAAAGAAATGAAACTCAATTTGCCGAGCTACCAAATAATGAAACCTTAATTCTTATCACAGCTTCACTAGCAGGATAAATTAATTGCAATTTGCAATGAATTAATGGGAGGGAAAGATTTACCTCATCAAACTCAAAAGCAAATGAAACAGACTTATTAAGACACGTTCACAAAAATTATGACTTCCCCCTCAGGTAGAACTATCATAAAGTCTTCTGCACACCCATTTGACTCAACATATATTACTTCAAAACCAAGGCAATCAGACGAAACATAGTTAAAAGTCAACAAAATGGCTAAACCAAAACCCTGAACCTACAAAATCCCAAGAAATGAGAACTATATCTCGCAACTAATCAAAAGATTCTAGAAAACACAGATCTGGTGACAAAATCAAAAAGAAATATGAAGAACAAGGGGGATAAAAATGAACCTGTAAGGCATTGACGAAGCTCTTACTACGCTCCATGGAGACCTCGTCGAATGTCATAGCCGGATTGATCGGCCTCGGCTGTTGAACTTCCATGTCGCCAATCCTAACCGCACTCAGTTAATAATAGTTATTATGTACAGATGATTGATGGCGACTTATTAATCGTTTTTGGATTTGGAAGTTAGGTTTTGGTGAGAATAAGAGTGAAGTAGAAGCAATTTTATTTTTGTTTTTTTAAGGTAAAATGACAGATTCGTTCATGTAAGCATCACCCGTGTATAAAGTAGCTGGAATATTAGACGGTGGCTTTGTTTGGTGGCCTTTTGATGTCTGAAATGCCGCCGCAAACGGTTAGTTGTCAGAAATTGTTTTTTCTGTGTGCCCACACTGTACGGTTAGTAACATTGTGGCAGTGGCAGTGGCAGTGGCAGTGGCGGCTCGTGACTTAAATAAATGAGGCGGTCACTTTAATTCTATCTCTACATTTTTTTAACAACTATTTTATATTTTTTAGAAATAAATAATCAATTAAAATAATAATTAAATAATATTTTGTATTTAAATATATATTATAACATCACAATTTTTTATTATTACTAAATAATGCATAGATTTTTTTCTCTTTTTTTAATTATAAATAATTATATTTTTTAAATATTATTAGATAAAATTAATTAATATTATTTGTAAAAATAAAAATTTACACATTATTTATACATTAACTAATAATATGAAATATCAATGAGTGTCGACTATAAGTAAGATTTTCAAAATAATTAAATTAATGTATTTGAGTTTTTTAATAATATTTATTTAATTTTTAAATTAATTTCAAGTCATATAAATAAGAATAAATAAATATTGAAGAAACATTTCTATATTAAATTTATATTATTTATAAATAAGAATAAATAAATAGTATGAACAAATTTTGTTTTATACCCTGCTTAATGTCTTTTTCATTTTTTACTCTTTAATTAATTCGTGCTTAAATTTAGACACGTTTATAGTAATATTAATGGTCTAAAAAAAAAATTTGAACCCGTGTTTAACCATAAATATGTCAAAGATGAAAGAATCCGGAGAGGATGTCACCTGAAATAATGTTATAAAAAATATATTGATTTTATTAAGTTAAAAATAAAGTTGTAATTCATCATCATTACTCTATTAAAAAATAATTTTTATATATTTATTTATTAAGTTTTTAATTTATTATTTACATTGGAAAAAAATTTTAATGTTAATAATAAATTTTTATTTATCAATAAAATTTAAATTTATAAAAAATATTTAAAATCTTATTTTATGTATGTAACAGGCTATAAGAACATTGAGCTGCCCCTGATTTATGATGCCTTAGTCAACGTTTCATTATTCAATTCTCAAACTTATATATTACATCTAAAATAAATATTTATCTTTTTTATGTATGTTAATACTTTTAGACCAGGAAATTGTTATTTCTAGCTTATTCTTCTTCTTTTTTTTTTAACTTATTTCTAGCTTAATAATCATTAATATCAAAAGTAATTTAAAATCTAACCTAAATTATATTCAAAAAAAATTCAATAATTATAATTCATGCACTTATAATTAGTACTCAAATTTAAATATTTTATATATTTAAATAAATTACATGTTAGCAAATCACTCCACTGTTTTTAAAGATATAAAGTTTAACTAATATGGTTCACTAAAAACATACTAATAATTTATTAAATACTATACTATATTTAATTTTATTATATTTTAATTATTATTATTATTTTTAACATAGGCATGTGAACCATTATTTAAAAATTTTGATATTTTTGACAAATTTCTCTCACTATAACTTATTAGAACATTTCAACCCAAAATTCTAAATTTTACCGAGAGAATACAGAAACATTTCAGTTTTTCTTTAAAGATTTTGTTAATTTAAAAATTCAAATTAATTATTGTGAAAGTAAAATCCATAATACATTCATTAAACATTTTAACTCAAAAAAAGTAGAGAAAATAACAAAACTAGCACCCATAAACTTGTAATAACAAAACTAGCACTCCCTGTGTTCAATTAGAATTGAACGACGATAGTTTAGACCCGTTCAATATTGAACGTTCAATATTATCCGCTCAATTAGAATTGAATGACGACAATTAGACCCGTTCAATATTGAACGTTCAATATTTTACGTTCAAATTGAATATTAAACGTTCAATATTAAAGGTTCAATTCTAATTGAACACAAGGGAGTGTTAGTTTTGTTACTATAAGTTTTAGGGGTGCTATTTTTTGTAATTTTCCAAAAAAGTATCCCAACAACTATAATTTGATTTTTTCGGACAAAAAAAAATATCATTTGATTTTATAAAAATAAAAAAATCACATCCTTCAATTCGATAAGTTCTGCCAATCAATTGGTTGAGTTTAATGAAAGATAAAGTTCGGTAAAATCGTTACTTCCTTTTGTAAACCGGTTAAAAGAATTTGACAAACCTTACTTCCTCTTGTATTTGTCAACATTTACATATTAAATTTTTGTTTTGGGTAGGTTTTGTGAGAAATATTCTTGCTGTGATCGAAGATAGTGCAACTAACAACTATTGTTGCAGTTCGTTTGTGGTGTGAGTTTGAGAAGGGTGACAAGTTTTTGAAAAGTTGTGCAATGAGTGTCACGAAGATAAAAACAGAGCAATATAGGTTAAATGTATAGGGATAATTTAGGTTATTAATTATAATTTGTAATATTTAGAAATTAATATGACATTTTAATTAATTGTAAATAAAACTTGAATAAATACGACTAACTCATTAAAATCAAACTAATACAATTGGTTTGAATTGTGGGTTGAGTTTATAACTCTATGAGTTACAATTCGATTAACTCAAATTTTTATAATCAATTTTAGGTTTTTAAATTTGTAATTCAATGAAATCCAAACTAATTATAATATGTAAGTCACAAAATATATTTAAAATACAATTTATATTAAAGGTTTAACCTTCACAAATAATTTTGTGTTAACTTAATAACTAAAATTTCATAATAATTGTTTATAGGCTAAATTATATTATTGGTCTATAAACTTTAACTAAATTTACACTTAAATCCTTAAATTCTAAAATTCTAAAATTTTGCTCCTAAATTCTTAAAATTTCACACATAGGTCTCTAAAATTTTAAATTTTAAATCATACAAAATTCACTTATAAGTTCTAAAATTTTGATTAAAAAATATGTATTTTTAGTACTCGAGTAAAACTTATGTGTAAATTTTTAAAAGTTAAGAGATTAAATTATATAATTTAAAAGTTCAGAAAACTATGTCTGAAATTTTAAAAATTTAAGAACTAAATTGTAGAATTTAAAAGTTTAAAAACCTAAGTGTAAATTTAGTTAAAATTTAAATACCAATAATATAATTAAGCCTTGTTTGTAAAAGGTATTATACTTATCTTACATAAATTATTTTTTTTAATCAATTCAATAAGTTGAAAATGAATAATTTATTCTATATTACTTAAATATTAATTTCATTCTCAATTGTTTTACCTCAAGATTTTTTTTTTTTTTTTTTTTAAGTTTAATATTTTTTAAAAAAAAATATTGGTATATATTATATAGATAAATTTAATTTTTGTCAAAAGATGGAACATTATTAACATAAAGATTTCTTTCCAAGAAATCAAACATTCTCAACATAAACAATTTTTTAATTGAATCAAACGAACCAACTCTATTTGACTAATAAATAGTGGATTAAATTGAGATATTTATCTACGAACTTTGGTTTACACATTTTTTAAACAATAACTATGAATTGAGTTTAATTTTGTATGGAATTTACCGATGTTTAACCCTAATTTCAATTAATGTTTGAAATATTGATATTTGTTAAAATATTAATCCTTAAATTTTATAAATATGTCGATAATATTGTTATTATAGATAAAAATATTGAGAACAAAAATTTACAAAAATTATAGATTAATAAAATTATGAAAGTTTTAATGAACTTTAAATAAAGCTTAAATAAATACGACTAACTAATCATTCTTTAGAAATTAATGTGACGTTTTAATTAATTATAAATAAAGCTCGAATAAATACGACTAACTCATTAAAATCAAACTAATACAATTGGTTTGAATTGTGGGTTGAGTTTCTAACTCTATGAGTTAATTTAGCTTCCAATTCGATTAACTCAAATTTTTATAATTAATTTTAGGTTTTTAAATTTGTAATTCAATGAAATCCAAACTAATTATAATATGTAAGTCACAAAATATATTTAAAATACAATTTATATTAAAGGTTTAACCTTCACAAATAATTTTGTGTTAACTTAATAACTAAAATTTCATAATAATTGTTTATAGGCTAAATTATATTATTGGTCTCTAAACTTTAACTAAATTTACACTTAGATCCTTAAATTTTTAAATTCTAAAATTTTGCTCCTAAATTCTTAAAATTTCACACATAGGTCTCTAAAATTTTAAATTATACAAAATTCACTTATAAGTTCTAAAATTTTGATTAAAAAATATATATTTTTAGTACTCAAGTAAGACTTATGTGTAAATTTTTAAAAGTTAAGAGACTAAATTATATAATTTAAAAGTTTAGAAAACTATGTCTGAAATTTTGAAAATTTAATAACTAAATTGTAGAATTTAAAAGTTTGAAAATCTAAGTGTAAATTTAGTTAAAATTTAAATACCAATAATATAATTAAGCCTTGTTTGTAAAAGGTATTACACTTATCTTACATAAATTATTTTTTTTAATCAATTCAATAAGTTGAAAATGAATAATTTATTCTATATTATTTAAATATTAATTTCATTCTCAATTGTTTTACCTAAAGATGTTTTTTTTTTTTAAGTTTAATAAATTTTTTTAAAAAATATTGGTATATATTATATAGATAAATTTAATTTTTGTCAAAAGATGGAACATTATTAACATAAAGATTTCTTTCCAAGAAATCAAACATTCTCAACATAAACAATTTTTTAATTGAATCAAACGAACCAACTCTATTTGACTAGTAAATAGTGGATTAAATTGAGATATTTATCTACGAACTTTGGTTTACACATTTTTTAAACAATAACTATGAATTGAGTTTAATTTTGTATGGAATTTACCGATGTTTAACCCTAATTTCAATTAATGTTTGAAATATTGATATTTGTTAAAATATTAATCCTTAAATTTTATAAATATGTCGAGAATATTGTTATTATAGATAAAAATATTGAGAAAAAAAATTCACAAAAATTATAGATTAATAAAATTATGAAAGTTTTAATGAACTTTAAAAATATCAAAATAAATAATTATTTATTTATTAAACTAATTATATTATTTTATACATGCAAATATATTTCATATATATTTTGAATAATAAACCAAAAAGATATACAAGGTTTTTAAAATACTGAAAGTAATTATTTAAGTTAATAATGAGACATACACAATTGTGTAAATAAATATATATATAATGATAAATTATTTAAACAATATTAATTTAATTATAAAAAATAAGTTAATAAAAATTAATAAAAAATAATTATAAATAATATTTTATCGATATTATTTAATATTTAATATTTAGTTAATAATATTTATATTATTAATTAATATTATATGAATATTTTATTGATATTGTTTTAAAAAATATGTATTGATTTTGAAAATTTTAAAACTGAAACATTATCGAGAGGGGTGGATCCAGAAAAAAATTTAGGGCGTGCTAATTTTTTTTTATACAAAATAAAAAATTAGTAAGAGTTATAATAAATTATACTCAATTTAACACTAATTTTTTTATGCCATATTATAATAGAGACATAGAATTAACACATTATAATTAACTCATAACGAAAATTAAATAAAAATATAATAAGTTAATAAATATTAGCATCATTCATGAATAAAATAAATTTATTAACTAAAAAATCTAAACAAATAAAAGCTCAATCAAATATATTAAGATTTATAGACATTAAAACTAAAATAAACATATGAAAATGTAAAAAGTAAAATATGATTTATAATTTTAAACTTGAGACTATATTTAAAAATATATGTTTATAAATAATATAAGAATGACTAATAATAAAAATAATAAAATTTTTATATAATTTTTTTTAAATAAATTCTAAAAGATTATTAAAATAAAATTTTAAATAATATAAAATTAGATAAAGTTAAAATTTAAATTGAAATAAAATATAATAAACATAAACTTAAAAAACTTTAATATGAAACTTATCATATACTTATTTTTTAATTTTAATTTTATAATATTAAGTTTAAAATTATTTAAAAATTATTTATATTCTTATATTTAAGAAGAATTTTTTGTAGTATACTACTCTAATTTTATTTTTGTTACTAATAGTTATCAAATACATAAAAAAAATATATATATATATTTAACCATTTTATTTACAATTTATATCATTTTTATCTACGTATTTATTAAATATTGTTAATATATACTAAAATATGTACATAAAAATTAGATAAAATATATTATTATAAATAAAATATTTATTTAATGCTAAAAATATATACGTAATTAATTTTTTGTAGACATATATTTTCATCCTTAATTTCAATAAAAATTGGGAGCATCTTTAATTTTTTTTAAAGACTAGATTAAGAGTAATATTTCATAAATAATACTATATATATAAAATATTAAATATTAATTAAATGTAAATTAAATTAATTATAAGTAATTATAAATTTTGTATTAATATAAAATTAATTAAATTATATAGATCTGTACGATAAAAAGTATTTTTAATATTCCATTGGATCTTCGACAAAATGCTGTGCTCTCCGACCGATTGGATGCTGGGTTTTTGTCTAAAATAGGCAAAATCCTTAAGATAGTTTAAAAAAGGGCAACCTTGTGTAAAAGTTTAGAAATGGGCAAAATACTATTTACTCTCCCAGTAACCGGTTTAGTTAGAAAAAGGGCATTAGTTTCCCACCAATTTCTTTCTTCTTCTTCCTCCTTCTCTACGCATTCTCTCTTTTTCTCTTCACTGATTTTCTTCTTTGTTAGCTTTCATGATTATCGCAAATAAACAAAACCTCTCTAAGTTTCATTCCGTTTAATGTTATATTTTGGTCGTTAGCTTGTAATTTCAGTATCTTGTTTGGCTGGCTTTCGGTAATATATATGTAATATGTTTAACTGGGCTCTCTCGGATTATGAAGCTTTTGATTTAATGTAATGGTTTCAATACATTTCAAGTTTTTTTCCTTAGAATTTTAGGGCCTAATTTTTAATTACGGCCTATGGCCTCGCAAATTCTTAAACCGCACCTTATAATTGCTTGAATTATAATACCACTGCATGCTAACTGCCTCACATGAATAAACAAGTGAAATGCTGATTAAACTTAAGTGATATACTCTGAGATATACCAGATATACCCTGAGATATACCAGATATACCCTGAGATATACCAGCTATACCAGATATACCCTGAGATATACCAGATATACCAGATATACCCTGAGATATACCAGATATACTAGATATACCAGATATACCAGATATACTAGATATACCAGATATACCAGATATACCCTGAGATATACCAGATATACTAGATATACCTTGAGATATACCAGATATACCCCCAGATATACCCTGAGATATACCAGATATACCAGATATACCCTGAGATATACCAGATATACCAGATATACCAGATATACTAGATATACCAGATATACCCTGAGATATACCAGATATACCAGATATACCCTGAGATATACCAGATATACCCCCAGATATACCCTGAGATATACCAGATATACCAGATATACCCTGAGATATACCAGATATACCAGATATACCCTGAGATATACCAGATATACCAAATATACCCTGAGATATACCAGATATACCCTGAGATATACCAGATATACCAGATATACCCTGAGATATACCAGATATACCCCCAGATATACCAGATATACCAGATATACCCTGAGATATACCAGATATACCAGATATACCCTGAGATATACCAGATATACCAGATATACCCTGAGATATACCAGATATACCCTGAGATATACCAGATATACCCTGAGATATACCAGATATACCAGATATACTAGATATACCAGATATACCAGATATACCCTGAGATATACCAGATATACCCTGAGATATACCAGATATACTAGATATACCAGATATACCAGATATACCCTGAGATATACCAGATATACCAGATATACCCTGAGATATACCAGATATACCCCCAGATATACCAGATATACCCTGAGATATACCAGATATACCCTGAGATATACCAGATATACCAGATATACCCTGAGATATACCAGATATACCAGATATACTAGATATACCAGATATACCCTGAGATATACCAGATATACCAGATATACCCTGAGATATACCAGATATACCCCCAGATATACCAGATATACCCTGAGATATACCAGATATACCAGATATACCAGATATACTAGATATACCAGATATACCAGATATACCCTGAGATATACCAGATATACCAGATATACTAGATATACCAGATATACTAGATATACCAGATATACCCTGAGATATACCAGATATACCCCCAGATATACCAGATATACCCCCAGATATACCAGATATACCCCCAGATATACCAGATATACCAAATATACCCTGAGATATACCAGATATACCAGATATACCAGATATACCCTGAGATATACCAGATATACCCTGAAATATACCAGATATACCCTGAGATATACCAGATATACCACACTGTTCATCTTCTTCCTCAACAATGAGATAATGCAGAGCTTCACAATGAGATAGTAATGGTCGAGTGTTTTGTGCGTCCTCACTGTTCGTCTTTTTTCTCAACAAAATTTGTGGGAGATTCGATAACAGAGAGTGGAGAGAGAGAGGGAGAGTCGTGCAAACGTTTGGAACTGTTCGAATTCTTCCAAACGATTTACAAATGAATTACCGACTAGTAAGTGGGGTATTGGGTGGGCGGTTAAAAAAAGCCCATTTTTAAAAAATAACACAATTCTGCTCTTTTTTAAACTACCTTAAAGATTTTGCCTATTTTAGACAAAAACCCTTGGATGCTCAAGCAATCAGTTACACCATAATAAGGAACATGTAACGTTAAAGATAAGCCACGTGTTGTCAACAACCAATAATATATTTCTAGCCAGTTTAATTACTTGATAATTCCAATTATCCGAGAAGTTAATATTATCCAAACAGATTTTCCCCTTCCAAGCAAAGTCCAAAAACGAGGATTTTCTCGAGAAAATGGCTCTTCCTTACCCTCTATAATTTTCTCACAAGACTTTTTCAATTTATTGAATTTTCCAATGGCCCTTTCCGTCCCTTTGCCGGAAGTTTCCAGAGTATTCTGTAACCCTAATTCTAGCCCGAACGCTATTTCTGTGCATAGAAAACCAAGGAGTGTCAAGATTGCTGCAAACAACAAGAAGGTCGGATCATGTACAAGGATTAGGGTTTTGTCTGAAGTAGGTGACTGTAAGATTACGGTTTCTCATTGTAGTCGGAATGTAATGTACGGACAGTTTTCTGCTCCAGTGAAGCCAGGTTCGAAGCCGAGCAAAGAAGAAGAAGAAAAGCGGAATTACTATGTTAATATGGGCTATGCGATTCGGACTCTCAGAGAGGAGGTACCCGAGCTCTTTCACAGAGAGCTCAGCTTTGATATTTACAGGTGTGTTTTTCCACTTTTGTATGGCATATTGTATTCAGTGTTTGTTTAGCAAAAAAAAAAAAATGAAACAAACAAAGAACGAATGTTTTGGAATTTCGTGTGCTCTGTTGCTCTTGTTATCCCCCTTTTGGCTAACATTTGTTAATGCAGATTTGCTTTCCAATTTATATTTCTTGCAGAGTTTAGTGCAATTTATTCCCTGGTTTCTCCATCACCAGATATTGGCCTAAGTTTCAATTTCAAAATAACAATATAACGTGTCTATCATTATAACAATCATTGAGCTCAATGCTTTTTGATCTGTGAGACCTTTTTATTTATTTATTTTTTGGGGTATGAAGTTTCTAGCTCATGCCCTGACCATCAATACAAGGCCTAAGACTTATATTGCTTACCCTTAAGTAAATCATTGTCACACGCACAATATTTGGTGAAGTGGCTATCTTCCCAAGGCTACACTCATTACGGAGTTTGATTGGTCCCTTTTGGATGGTCTAGATTCTATCTGCCTTTCCCAACATCTTGATGACGTCAGTAGGAAATGATTGGGTGTCACTTCTCCTTATATTAGGTTCATGTGGACATTCTTCCTCCGGTTTGGTATTTGAGGCAAGTTTGATTAGTCACTTTGGGCGGGCGGTACCCTGCCATGTCATGTCATGCGTCGCGCCTTTTCCAAGGGCCAATCTCTCTTTTGTATCTGGTGGATCTGGCTAGGTTAAAATAATAATTTCCTTGGGTTTACGATGTCTTTGGGCTTCCATTTAAGCTTGTGCATGTCTTTGGAGTCCCATTGATTTGAGCTTTTGCAGATTTTTGGCTCCCACAGTTTTCAAAACTGCAACTAGTCTAGTAGTTGATGAAGATGGATGGATGGTGCCTAATTGTACCGTGCCTGTAGATATCAGAAGCCGACCACTTGTTCTTACATTTGTAAATAGGCTAGATCATGTGGCTAATTGGGTAGATTCCAATGCAAAATAGTCCACTGCTGCTTGCATGCCCGACCCCCTACTATCCTGATTCCAAATGTCAGGGTTTTCAGTAAACAGTATTGCATTAAATTTTGCTCGAAAGTGCTCTCATTTTTTCTGTTGTCTTTGTAGGGATGATATTGTGTTTAAAGATCCTTTAAACACTTTTATGGGTATTGAGAATTATAAGTACATCTTCTGGGCTCTACGATTCCATGGTCGGATATTTTTCAGTGCATTGTGGGTTGACATTGTTAGTGTGTGGCAACCTGTAGAGAATGTCGTGTTGGTTCGCTGGACAGTACATGGTATACCAAGAGTCCCATGGGAGAGTTGTGGTCGATTTGATGGTACTTCTATGTACAAATTTGACAAGAAAGGGAAAATCTGTGAGCATCGAATTGATAATATTGCCCTCAATTCACCTCCAAAGTTTAAAATTTTGCGTGTGGAGGATATAATCCTATCCCTTGGCTGCCCCTCAACTCCAAGACCAACATATTTTGAAGCTTCACCTTCTTCTTCAAAGGTAACTTAAGTATGTTGAGTTTACATAAAAATTTTGGTGCATTTGTTCTTTGGTTGAGCACATATGAAGCTGGAGCTTTGCATCACATTCAGCATGTAAATTGTGGTTTAGATATCAAATGGGAGAAAGGTGGTGTTGGGTTTGAGTACAATAATTCGTGCTGAGAGATCGGTTGTATTATGATGTAGAACAACTTCTTTCCCAGTTTCAATTAGACGATTCATATACATGTTGTATATTGTGTATAGTTTGAGAGGCGATGAATGCAAGTTCCCATCTTCCTAGATCATTCTCTGTTTGTTCTTATGAATTATCAGCACTACTAGCTTGAGAACAGCAGTGTTCTTTTGGCTTTGAGAAATAATGTTCTGTGAATCTGTGTTATTTAAAGGTCTCTGGTTCTTGGATGATTTCTTTTGATTACCATGAAACTTCAAAACATAGGGAAGGAAATTTTTGTTTGGGAACAGAAATGACTTGTAGAGACCGTTACCAGTATGTTTATCAAAACTATTTATCGAAGTCATTTGTATGATACAATTATAAATTGTATGCTCTTCCTAATAAAAGAGTTGTATAACTAATCTTTCTTTCTTTTTCGTTTAATTTTCATGTCCATAAATGATATAATTATAAATTGACATGCGTGTTGCACATAACATATTGTAAATAAAATTGCCATTTTTTTTCCGGCTAATGGTGTGGTTAGGTTAGGTGACATGATTTGCAAAACATGTTTGCCTACATTTTGTTAAGATGTAAGGTTCGCTGATAAAAGTGTGCAACATTGGGTATGCAAGTGTCTCTCTTGTTTGTTGGGATGTTGTTTGTTAGGATGTTTCTGTATTAAGGAATAAACACAAGAACCCTGGAAAAGTAAAGTATTGACAATACGGAAGAAGACGATGGATCTCCTAAAAATACGATTTTTGGCAAATTTTCTGGAGAAATTACAAAAAAATAATATCTTTAATTTATAACAACAAATATAATATTTAAATAAAATTGAACGAATTATAATTGTACAGTATTTAACATTAAATGGAATATAGTAACCTTTGTTAAAAAAATATCATAAATGAATCAAATTAGTCAATAAATGTTATTAAGGACTATATATTGATATAAATGCATAAGTTTGCTTCTCTAATATCAATGGATTTAAAAAACAGTTGTTTTTAATTATAACTGAAGAAGCGTTATTCAATATTCTACAGAAAAATATTTTTATTTTAAATTTAGAAATACTTATCATGTACATGTACAACGAATATAATATTAGTGTATGATTACTTTTTTTGTCTTTCTTACATTAACTTAATTTATTTTATTATTAAAAAAATTAGCTTATATAATTAACATTTTTTTTTATTTTAACATAAAATTGAAATTCATTATTTATTTACTTATATATATATATATTTAAAATATGATGAATAAATTATTTAAAAATTATAAAATTAGAATAATAATGTATGTTATACACACAGCTCTTAACTAGTTAAATTAAAAGCAAAAATAGAGAAAAATGAATATTTAGCCAAAGAAATTTCATACAGGCCACCCATATCCATTAGCTTTATGAATTTATATATATAAGAATGACATTCCATGCATAGTGTAAACGACACCTCAATAGTTATTCATAGTGACATTTCTATGATATTTTCATAAAGTGGCCATACCTCATTATCTTTGCACAAACATCTTACACATATCAAGTGTTATATGTATTTCCTGTGTCGAAATAATTATATACTAATTATTAATAAAGAAATCAGAGCAGCAAAAATAGGTTGATTCTTATAATACGTTGATTCATGAAATATAACTTCTTCTTTTACTTTTTAATTGAAAAAGTACAGTAGAGATTCTTTAAATTAAATTATTTATATTATTTAATTTTTTAAATTATAAATAGTATTATTTGATCCCTTAATTTTTAAAAACATGAATCAATTAAGTATAAAATACATAATTTTAATATTTTTTAATTAAAATATTATTTTTTAAAAAATTGACAAATTATATTATTTTAATATATTTTATATTAAAATATTAATTTAAAAAATAATAATTTAATTAAAAAAATTAAAAATTATGTATTTTATTTTTAATTAATATTTTTTTAAAATTAAATAATATAATTTAAAAGATATTCTGCCCCTTTTTTATAAAAAAAATTATGTAACAAAATTTATGAAGTACAACTTAATATAAACATCACTTACATATTGGTGGGGCACACCGAAAATAATAATGGAGAATTGAACTCACTTGCAAGGTCTGACCGCGAGCATCGCTATGTTTAAAAAGCCTAAGCCTTTCTTGTTTATAAACAGGCTGCAAGAGAAGAGGGAATAGTAAGCTTGAGAAACAATCCCAAAATCCCATTTGGATCTGTGAAAATCTGGTCTAATGGGTCTGTTTTATTGATTAAAATTTTCCCAGCAACCGAAATTTCATCCTAAGGGATTTCTGGGTTTTGTTTTGTATATTCCATTCTATAATATCTCTCTTCCTTTTTATCTTGTTTTTCTGTCATTGAATCGAACCCCATTGTTGAGTTTGGTCCAAATATGGAGGTTGAGAAGAAGTATATTACTGTTGAGGAGCTTAAGAAGCATAACAAGCCCGAAGACGTTTGGATCTCCATTCAAGGTACTACGACGTCTCAAATTGGCTTAAGGATCACCCGGGTGGTGATGCACCGCTCTTGAATTTATAGCCTACCATCCAGGCACTGCATGGCAATATCTTGATAAGTTCTTTACCGGGTATCATCTCCAAGATTTTAAGGTCTCGGAGGTTTCTAGGGATTATAGGAGACTTGCTTCTGAATTTTCTAAACTTGGGTTGTTTGAAAAGAAAGGGCATGTAACTTTATATTCTTTTGCAAGTGTTGCATTGATGCTGTTCATTGTTGTTTATGGTGTTGTTAGATCTGGTAGTATTTGGGTACATTCTGGTTGTGCTATGCTATTGGGTTTGCTTTGGATGCAGAGTGCTTATATTGGTCATGATTCTGGGCACTACCAGATAATGACAAGCCCAGTTTATAACAAAATTGCTCAACTTTTTACTGGAAATTGCCTTACTGGGATCAGCATTGCTTGGTGGAAGTGGACTCATAATGCCCATCACATTGCTTGTAACAGTCTTGATTATGATCCTGATCTTCAATACATTCCTGTTTTTGCAGTCTCTTCCAAATTCTTTCATTCCCTTACCTCTTGTTTTTATGGAAGGGAGTTGAGCTTTGATTCCATTGCCAGGTTTCTTGTTAGTTATCAGCATCTGACTTATTATCCAGTTATGATTGTTGCAAGGATTAACTTGTATGTGCAGACATTCTTATTGCTGTTCTCAAAGAGGAATGTTCCAGATAGAGCATTGAACATAATTGGAATTCTTGTGTTCTGGACTTGGTTTCCTCTTCTTGTTTCATTTCTTCCCAATTGAACTGAGAGACGATTGTTTGTTCTTTTAAGCTTTGCTGTTACATCAATACAGCATATCCAATTCACTTTGAACCATTTCTCTGCAAATGTTTATGTTGGACCTCCTAGCGGGAGTGACTGGTTTGAGAAGCAGACAAGAGGGACTTTGGACATCTCATGCTCAGTTTGGATGGATTGGTTCTTTGGTGGGCTGCAGTTTCAGCTTGAGCACCATTTATTTCCCCGCTTGCCTCGTTCCCAACTGAGAAAGGTTTCTCCTTTAGTCCAAGAGCTATGCAAGAAGCATAATTTGCCTTATAGAAGTTTGTCTTTCTGGGATGCAAATGTCTCTACCATTAAAACTCTCAGGACAGCTGCGCTGCAGGCTCGAGACCTGTCCAACCCTGTCCCTAAGAATTTGGTGTGGGAAGCTGTTAACACCCATGGTTGAGTTTCAATATGTCTTGACAATATCTTGTAGACACTCTCTTTGAATTTCTTAAGTTGGGCAACTTAGGTTAATATTGCCGAGAGAGATTTTTTGGTCTCAATTGCCTTTGGATACTATATTCTCATGCTCTATTATGATATATAAATTTACCATATTTCCTCTTTTAGCCTCACTCACCGTAGGATTTTGATTTATTGGTTGACATTTACTGCCAAGAGTTTGTGAAGCAGGTCTCTTCCTTGATATGACTGTAGTCTCTGTCTACAGCTTGTGTTCCCATCCTCTGTTTTCTTCTATTTGGGGTAGTTCTTGTTGATTTCATATTAATTAATCATACAGATACATTGCTGTGAAACAGTGATTCTGACTTTCACACAGTTCTTGATAGAAGCACTAATTAATTTGATCATCATAATACCAAGACCGCAACAGAACAACTCCATATTTGGGAGAACCCTTCATTGCAGGAAGCATTTTAGCAATGAGATTGGCCATGGTAACAAAGCCACTTATAGCCGCTGCTGGAGCGGCAGGAAGTCCTAAGAAAACTATTTGCCCTCCTCAAGACCAATAGCTACTTAGCTAGTGCTAGAAACACTGAACTGAGGATGCTAAGGACATTGCCATTTGATCACTATGCAGTACATTTTAACTTGCATTGGTGATGTTGGTTTGTGTTGATGCTTATTTGTTCTTATTGTGGTATTGTGAATAGGGAGCATAGCTGAGAAGTCACTCAGCCTCTTACCTTCAACTTGGTTTACCATCTGTTGGTTTTGGATTGATAAGAAAGGTTTGCTAGAAGAAAACAACACTATCCACATTCTCAAATTTTCTAGGTGTCACTTATAATCCTCGTCTCTCAAAGAACCTCCTTAGTGATCAGTAGGCCATGAAGTTGAACTTGAATTGTGAAAACTTTCTGAGCCAACATAAACAGCTTCTAAGAATATATAGTGAACTTTCTATGATCTTCAAATTGTTTGCGTATCATTAGATCTCATGTGTTACTTGTTTTTATGCATTTGTCTCCTTTCTTTTTCTCTTTTTTAAAATTGATTGAGCAATGTGAAATAATTAGTAGTGGAAAGTAACAAACACAAGCTCCTTTAAATGAATGAGAATCCAAAGCAAAATTGGCTTACAAAGATTGTCCTTTAATAATTAATAACCGATTTGTCACAGCAATACATAATTCACATATAAAAAGAACAAAATTGTAATTCTTGGGATGACAAGTTTCACCATCTTGGAGTAAAACCAAACGCATGTATTTGGAATTTCCACTAAGCAAGGACTTCATGGATTTGTAGTGAGATCAAAATAAAAGCCTGCAAATCCGTAACAGCATGTTAACAGGTGTTGCAGGAGCAACTTTAGATGCACAATATGAGCATCGAGTATTGAGAAAATATCATACCAAAAGATTAGTCGTCCTCCATAGGCACCGCTGGAAGATCCCACAAATCTTCTCCACTAGGCTTATTAATCACAGAAACTGGGGCTGGTAATACGCAGTTAAGGGATACAACTTACTGTTTCAATAGAATATAAAATATGTTCTTCACTTAACAGAATTATCAGATTAAAATAAACTGCATGTGTTGGAAAATGGAAATGGAAACTTATAACTATCAAGCGAAATACAAGACCATTACCTCCACAACATAAAAGAAACTGAAGAACCAGAGTTTGCTATTTTTTAATTATACATGAAAACACATGATAGACGATGAAACATGAATAAAGAATGAAACAAGGAAGCTACCAGATTTTAAAAGTAAAAAAGTTTAGCTCCTTTGAATCTCAGAATTATGGTAGGAGCCCTTATTATGTCTGTTTCTTAAAAAAATATAGAGGATTCACTTTATTTGTTCATATAGTGACATTTAATCAATAGAGAACAAACCTCAAACGTGTTGATATTCACAACGTTAATCAATAAACCCATGGGGATACTACATTGAAACAGAAGTAATAAGGAGTCAATACCAACACTTCCTATTAAATGAAATGGATGAAAACTGGGAGGCATCCAACTGAAATTCTTTTGACCTATCTAGGGTTTATTTGAACTATCAAAAAACTGCAAGGAATATAGAGATGTTAGGTTTGCAAATATCATAAAACGGATTATACATGATAAAAATAAAGGATATTGATTAACATATCATCCTCCTTCTCACCCCTGTTGAGGCTGCAATCTAGTTCTCTCCTTATTTCGGGCGTCACCTACATTTAATTTTAATATAAACAAAGAAAAGCTCACCTACTGCCAACAGGTCCAAGCTTAGAAACAAAAAAAAACAAATTCTAATTAAGAAATGTCCTCACAAGATAATGGTATTGCTTTTCAAGAAGCTTTCTGAGGTTACATTTATCCATCTTCTGCAGTTCATTTTTGTATCTGCAAGAAAATGCCAAAATCAACTGTAAACGAGGTGAAAATAGATCAGTCATGTGACATTTTCCTTTTTGGAAGACCAATCTCAAACTAATTAGGTGTTCTGACTCACTCACTGAAAGAAATGCAACGCATATCAAAGTGTCAAATAAGAAGAAAACACGGTAGTCTCCATTTAAAAGCAGGGCGCAAAACAAATTTATTAGTTAAGACAATGATAAATCTATCCACCATTTGCATCTCCAACACTAACCTTTTAAGAATTTGACAAAACAAGACTGCAGCTACACGACCACATACTTTGAATATTTAGCACAGAGAGCAAGCTCACCTTTGCACAAATGCCAGAAGAGACTGGTGCCATATTACAGGCATAACCCTTGCTTCCTCCAAAAATCTCATAAAATGAGCAATAAGCGCATCAATTACCCGATATGGCAAAGCATACTTTTTGTCCAAAAGAAGCTTTATAAAATAACTGCATATTAAAAATAAAAATAAAAAACTAAAGAAAGTTTCCAAAGAAATTAGTAATAAGAGATGGCTTTCATCCTGGAACATGAAACATTAAAGGGTACTTCATTTAAATCAATCACTTATCTTATAACTAAATTTACTAACACAGTTTCAAACAGAGATTTTATTTAGAATACAAATCACGATATGAGAATCATTGACCACGTTGTCATGCACAAAACAGCTTGCAAAAAGTGACTTAAAAAAGACAAGCATAAAGCTAGTCTCTTCCCCTACCATCCCATTCCTTCAAAATCCCAGTTTTGAGAGAGAAAAATGTGTGTTGCTCCCATCTCCTGCTCTATCATTGAAATAGAAAATAGCAAAATCTAGCTACTAGACCTGTCATTTTCATAAATTTACCCACAATTCTATCAATGCAAAAAGCTTTAAGTGTCCACAATTAAGGTTCCAACATGAACTCGGATAGTCCGAGGTAATGTACCATCAACCTAGCACGTAAATCAGCATTTTGACCATTATGTGAAAATACTTTCAGAATATATATCTCTAAAACAGTATTTTGATTATTGGAGTATTAAGCGTTTAAAGTAGCAAATGTAAAAAGCCCAAACTATGAGTGCCCCAAGTTGCCGGCCTCAATTCAAGGAAAGAATGAGGGGAGAATACCTCGTTGTACCACCATATTCCATCTCTGCAAGCTTCAACAATGCAACACTGCAAACACGCAGAAGAAGCTAATAAGAAGACTCCAGAATGATAAGAATGAATAATATTTACTAAATTAAAGATACAAAATTCATATCATCATCCAAAAAAAAAATTCAATGAACATAAAAACAAAAGGAAAATGATCCTAAGTAATAAATAATAAGCGCAATATGTATATCACAATTTGGGTACAAGCATAAACATAATCAAAATTCTATGTTCTTAAAAAAGATAGGATAAAATAGGAAGGAGGGTGTTTGGGGGGGGAGCACAAATCATACCTTGACTGAAGCATAGGAATGGTAACCTTACTCATAATACTCCCAATAACAACAGCTTCTCTCAAAGTGCATGTCCTAGACTGTTTACAAAGAGAACCACAAAGGAAATTAAAAATAACCATATGCATGACAAAAGAAAACATTGTCAAATCCACACATGCACAAGTCACAAGCTGAAATGCACACAAGCTTACCAGACTTTTGAATGATGTTGAAGTAATGTTAACTGATTAAAAAGACAAATGATAAAGTAAAACAAAACTATTGAAAGACTACAGAAGCAACCGTTTTAGCCTCGTGTACAATCAGACTGATCAAAGCTATAAAAACTATTATGTACGCTTTAAATAGTATACTTCAGTTTAAGCATGTAGCTTTTGTTAAATAAACAATAAAACAAAAAAGTCCTGCTACACACATAGGAAATTAACTTTTTCATCGGCATATTTAAATCATAAAATGTATAACCAAAATCAAAAAGAAAACTCAGCAAAAATATGATTTCAAACTAACTCAATCCTCTTCTGACTGTATGAACAAGAGTTTGTTTGCTTCCTTAGTATTTAAAATCATAGAATGTGCCAAATATTTAAAAGTTAGAACATATATTCTTCTAGAAGGATAGATTTAGATATCCATAAAACTCAAGTAATTTGAAATGATGAAATAATGAGAGTTTGAAAATTTGACAAGCAAAAGGTGAGAAAGTTCCCAGACACATTTGTTGGAAGTTGTCCACTAGCCTTAATTAAAAAAATGGTCTTAAAGTCACAAGGATGTTTGTTGAAGCGTGACATATCACATACTGAGAGTTAAGAGTTGTTACCTCACACAAAGGAAGTAATATTCCTTTGAAAAAAGCAGCAGGCTTGTAGAGCGACTTTTTTAAAGATTGATATAGAGCAAAATGCAATCTCTTATTTTTCCGAATGTCTTCTCTGATCCTTGGAAGCAAGACAAGTTTGTAAAAGCTTGTTGCCTGTTTAACGTTCAAACTGGAAGCCAAAATTCTTGTAGCTTGATACATAGCATTTGGGGACCAATTCTCTGGCTCGGTCAAATACAAGATTTCCTCCAATATCGACTTTGGAATAAATTTTAAAGCTACTGGCATCTTCCCAGCCGTGTATTTAGCCAGAAACTTGCCAACTCTGTCATATAAAAATACATATTTATCAACAGCATTTAGCAAATTTCATAATTTTAACCTAGCAATAGCTACAAAATAAGAAATTGATCCAGCTTCATTATCCAATTGAACAACCAGAAATGAGGTATAGTTGAGAGATAGGGCATTTGAATATCAGTATAGTTTCCAAATCATATGTACTCTAAAAAAAAATCATCAGTTTTTACCTACCCCTTGTACACCTCAATGATTTTAGAATCCAATTTAGGCAGTGGTCGCACCTCTGCATACAAGAATAGAAATTAAATTGTAAAAGGTATATAGATAGAGACTCAAGTAAATGTATTAGTAAATTGAGAAGAAAAACGGTTTCCACCTGACGAGACATTTGTATCATCCTTCTTAATTCTAGAAACAATTACATCGGCTAGAGTGCGCTGAGGAATCTTGTCCTTTGAGAAGAAGGCTTCAAGCAATTTCTCATCTTCTTCGTCAATCCGATCCTGCAGCTCAAATGTATAAGAACCTCATAGAGAGGAAAAACAAAACTTTTGCGAAGCACAGCAGTAAAACCGAATGAACCGAAGCGTCAACGGAATTTTCAGCAAGGCAGTGTGTGTTGAAGCAGAATTAAAACCGAAGCTGATTTTATATTTAGATATAATAACAATATTAATAATAAATCTCACATCAAAGTCGCCAAAATGGCTTTGTGCTTCAGAGAATCCATCAAAAGCATCGATATCTTCCTCTTCTCCCCCATCATTATCATCCTTAGGCCGCTCTTGAGAAACAGTTAACAACGAATTGTTGGGGTGTTGAGCCTCCAAGGCCTCGTCATCAACTTCCCTCTCCTGAAGCCGAGCTTCGTTGAGAATCTTTGAGCTTAAGCGCGAAGAAAGCAGACTGTCTTCCTTCTGGTGTTGCTTGCGTGACTCTCTGGACCTGGCTTGCTTCTTCGAAGACAATTTGTCTTCTGCGAGGAATGGCTGCGGATTCTGATGCCTCTCTCTCTTTTTTCCCATGGTTGAGGATCCTAAGGAGACACCGGCAATTTCTATCTCTAATATTGAAGCATATCAAAAACCCTAATTTCTTTTTGGTGTTCTTTATTAAACCCTAGTTTTTTCGCAGGAAAAAAATAATAATTATAAAATAAACCATCTAAAAATATTAATAATAATAAAATTAATATTTTAATAATATTATATATTTAATATTAAATAAATTTAAATTTTTAAGTAAAAAAAAAAAAAATTTAAATTATCAACATCTAATTATAATTGAACAAATATTTAAATATATATATATATATCAATTATATTTTTAATTATAAAATTTAAATATAATAAATATTATTTTTATTATTATAAATTTTAAACATATTATTATTTTTTTAAAAATTACTGGTCTCCGATACTCGAGAGCCACGTCAGCTTAAGGTGAAGCTCATGCATAACTATTAAATCAATTTAAAAAAAAAAATTTAAAAGAATGAAAAATTTTACAAATAAATCAGATAATAAAATTAAAAATATAAAATATAATACAAAATAATATATCAACTTACTTACTTATCATCCTAATTCATAAAATTATTTCTCAATCTCCTTTCCACACCCATTAAGTATTACACTCAAACAACTCTTAATTATCGTTAAAAGAGAAAAAATCATATTAATTAACTATTTATTTATTTTATTTTAATTAATTAATTAATTTAATAATCGAACAATAAAATTTAGCTTACTTTTATTTCATGGATTTAAATTATATTAAAATATATTTTAATTTTAAAATAATAAATTTAACATTTTATTTTTTGTAATTCTTTCTTATTAGAATAAAAATGGTTAGAATTTTACCATAAAAATTAAATTTATTTCAAAATTAGCAAAACTTTAAGATATATAATTAATATTAATTTTTATTTTTTAGTAAATTTGGGAAGGTGGTTGATAAATATTACGAGGGTTTAAAATTAGATCCATTTAATACAATTAAAATAATCTAACTCAATCAAATTTATGTTGCATAATTTTTTATTATAATTAGGTGAGTTTGGATTTATAATTTGTATAATTAAAGCTAAAATTTGTACAAAAATCATTCCAATTCATACATATAAAGCTGTAAGGAAATAATATGAACGATTTTTTTAAATTAAAAAATTTAATCTAACTTATCAAATTTAAATCGGATTAAATTGATAGATTTAATTGTCAATTCAGATTTAGATTCTAAAATTGTAAATAAATATATGTTTTATTTTTAATATGTTATATATATATTACAAAAAGTTGCTTTTAGTTTAAAAATAAAAATAATGTTAAATTTTCTACAATAATTTAATAATATTCATAAAAATAATTTTCATTATTTTGATTCTCTTATTTATAATTATAAATAAATATATTTACTTAATGATTTATTAATTTAAAATTTTAATTTTAATAAATATTGTATTTTATATATAATAATAATTTAAAAATAAGTTATAATTTTAATCTGACCATATTCGATTCAAAAAACTAAATCTGCTTAAATTTTAATTGGTTTGAATTGAGTACGAATCAAATTTAAATTAAATATTTTTAAATTTTAAATTATATTATATTCAAATTTATAAAAAATAGATAATTTTGATTAATATATAATATATTTTTGTTTTAATATAATAATTTTATTAAATAAAAGGTATAAAAATATAAAAGTAATAATTAGTTCATTAGAACCCTTACCTTAATTCTATTTAATTACTTAATTTTTTCGTACTTTGTTAACCCCAACGACTTTTGTGGATGAAATGTTGGTTATATTTAGAGATATGATGTAAATATATATTATTATTTATGTATATAATTTATACTTAAATTGATATAAAATTAAATAATAAATAATTGTATTAATTTATGTGTTATTTAAATTTTAAAATTGAGTGCATGATTTGTATTTATTTAGATCATGTTTAATAATGATTTATAATTAAATAATTAATTTTGTGATTTATAATTCTTTTATAAAAATAATCACTAATATATTTGATAATAATTTATACTTAAAAAAATTAAAAATTACCTCTAATTATTTGAAAATGCTTTTTTTTTTTTTTTTTCAAAAAATATTTATAAGTAAAGAAAAATTTTGGTTATTTTTTTAAAAAATTAAGTTTTTAATTAAGTTTTTAGTCGTTTTCTTTCAATACTTATATATACAAAAGTTATAATACTTAATTTACTTTATGTAAAAAAATTTGGTCAAAATAAAAAAAAATTAATAATTAAAAATTTTGATTCAAAAATCTTCAATTTAAAGATTTATAGATCACTGATATTTTGGTAGTGATTTTTAAAAACATAAAAAAAATTACCAAACATACATGATTGAAAAATTATTTTAAAAAAAATTATAAATCAAAATTATTATCAAACTAGCTCTCTTTTTATTTTTAAAAAAATCAAAATTATTTTAAGCATTAATTTTAGTCAACCATTAAATTATAATTTTTAATGCAACTTAGTTATTAAAAATAATTATTTTTAAGATTTTTCAATAATAGAAGGAAAAAACTAAAATGCAAAATCCAATCAAATCAATACAATTCAACCCAACCTAAAAGTATATGTTTGAATTAGTTTTATAAAGTTTATTAGATTGAAATAGTTATTATTTTTTAAGAATCGATATTAGTTCAATTTTAATTGTAACTTTAATTCGAACTAATTTATAGTATGTATATTTCTTATATATAATCTCACAAAATAATAACAAAACTTGATGCTACTATTATAAATAATAGTAACTTTTTATGTTGTAATATATGGTAATTATTGCTTTTATCACTCATTTAAGTTTTTTATTTATTTATCAAATAATAGATATTCTTTGAATGTAAATTTAATCTTTAACTAATAATAATTTTATGCTTTTATTAAAATTCAAATTTACAATCATTTAAATGTAAAATAATTTTATTTATCACCTAAATAATGGGTTAGGAGCCAAGTTTAGGGATAGATATTTTATTCACGAGTTTGAGTATTTGCGAATATTTATTAAAAATTATGATAAATTATAATAAATTAAATTTTTAATCAAGGGGTATGAAGTTGTTATTTTTTTGTAGTCGTCCCCGCTCGATTATACCCATCTTCGAACATAAATAATATTTAGATGGTTTCGGATACACGATTATTTGTTCAAATTTAAGGACGAATATAGCAAAAATTGTCCCGTCCGTTCCCGTGCTCATTTCTACCCATGTTAGATGATGATTAAATAATTTTTAAAGAGTATTGTATGTGTAGATAAACCTCCTTTTGCTAAATGTAAAAGAAAAACTCGTACCCTCACCAGAGGTGTGATTAGTATTGTCTATGTTTACTAATTTGTAAAAAATAAAATTTAAAAAATATTTAATTTTTTTAACAAGTACCCTCTTTTTAGGATATTTTAGTTATTATTGGAGTTAATATTTATGGTGTTATTTTTATTATTATAAATTTTAAGTAATGTTATTATTATTATTATTATTTTTTTTTTTTACTTTCCAAATATTTTCCTATGAATAAAATTAAAAGAAAGTAATTAAGAATTAAAATTGTTCCTCCCTAACGAAAATTCTTAATTTTTTTTCTTTAAAAAAAAAAAAAAAAACTAGAACTTGGAAGCATGATCCAAAATTATTTCTTTAAATTACTAAATATAATTTGTTACCAAAATGATTATTTCTTTGACAAATATAAAAAATCATAAAATTATAAATGATTTAACATAATTGTTAGTATATATGACATAAATAAATATGTGATTTGATTTATTATAAATTAAAGTAACACAGTTTAGGTTTTAAAAATTTTAATTACATAATATAATATCATTTATATACTTAACCCACAACAAACATATTATAACATTAAAAACATAAATTTTTGTGAGTGCATATATATATATATATATATATATATATATAAAAGTTAAAAGTGAAGTTAATTTAACTACCGAGTTAAAGTTATATAATACTGAAGAGAAAAAAAAAAAAAAACCTTGGGCATTTATCTTAATGATATACAGTGTTAATAAACCCAACGGGCCTAACTCTCAACCCAAAAGCTAGCTCATGAGTTAGAAGACTGCCCAGATTTATAACTTACACTTCTCCAGAACACCTAGCCGATGTGGGACATTATCCTCCAACATACAGTTTTAAAAAAAGGAAAAAGCATGTGATGGACAACTTCTATTAAATCAAATTTGACTTTAGATCAGTGACCACAATCTTGTCGAAGCTAACATGCTTTAACACAGTTCGGATATAAATTGATATGAACCTTATTTGTATAATAAAATTATTATACTACCACAGATCAGATTACACATAATATAATGAGCAAGTATATTATTCAAGCAATGCTGCAACAAAACGTCCCTTCTTCTAGAGAAGAGATTCCAACTCTTAAACTCATAAATTTTAAGCACCACATATTAGTAATTTAGGATTAGCTCCAAAATAGTATACAAGCCATTGAATAACCAGTAACAAGATGAGAACAACTCCAACAAAATGTCTGCCTAATATGAGAAACAGTAAGAAGCTGTTTCCTTACCATCACAACTTATGATAATATGATTTTTACTTATGCCCTTTCTTTTTCCACAAGTCTCCAAACATTCTTATCCCTGACCCTTTTCGCTTAGCATTACCAAAACCATCATCAAATTCATCAGCAGAAGGTGACCCAACAAAACCTGCATATCCACCAGCTGTTGTCTCAAAAGCACTGTTGGCAAAGTGCTTATCCATAGAACCACATCTCTCAGAAAACTTCCCATTCATGTCAACACCACTAGCAAGCACTGAAGCTGCTGCATCTGCTGCTTTTCTCCATTGTTCTGTCTGTGTTCTTATCTTTTTCATCTCAACCTCAAGTGCTTCTTTTGCTCCTTCCACTACTTTCAGATGCTCATTCAATTCAGCTGAATTCAATTTACTCATTTCGAGCTCTTCTCCAAGTTGGTCTAGCTTTCGGGTCATTTCCTCTTCCTTGACTTGAGCTGAAGAGATACTTAATTCTGCTTCTTTAAGCTGATTCCTCAAACTTTCATTTTCTTGACCAAACACCTCTATTTCCTTTTCCTTCTGTTCCAATTTGTTCTTCAGCATATTAATCTCATCAGTTTTTTCAGCCAAGTCTTGGAATAATGATTTTTCAGGCTCCAATACTGCAGGAGGTTCACTAGACACACTGTTTAGTTTCAAGCCTTTGTTTCCTTCTTCAGTCAGTTGGCTAGTTTCAATTTTGGATTCGACTGTCAATTTTTCTACTGGAACTTCAAAGACATCAGTCTCCAGCTGGTTGTCATCACCTGTGAGGTTGTTGTCTGTTTGACTTGATTCTTGACTTCCCTTAGGGGAATGCTTTTTTGATATTTCCTTTGCTTGTAAAATGTTTGGCTTCTTGGTCTTTTTCTCCAACCTTTCTTGGGCTTCATTCTTTGCAGCCTCAGCTGAAGCCAACTGCTGTTTTAGAATCCTTAGCTCTTCCTGAGCTTGCCCAAGATGAGATTCTAGATCTGCAATACGGGTTCCAAGCTTCTTCGGGTTAATGGGTTCAGATTGTGAACCTCTTGGGGAACGACAGTCTCCAAGTTTTGGACTTCTTTCAGTGATCGGTCGATGACGTAGTGGACCAGCATCAGAACTTGAAGTCCTGAGTGGATTTGGTCCTCGAGGAGATGGCCTTTGTGGTACTTCTGACCCCCTGCTCCTTATTATCAAAATTCAACAAAAATACCTTAATTTTTGAAGTTGAGATAAGATATCAATTGATATTAATATGTGACTATACGAAACAGTTGAGTCAACCAAAGTACTCTTAATTTGATTAGTTTGGGATAAATTTGTATAGAGAATTTTTTCTATACTACGGATGTATAAAGATTATGAGTCTAGCAATAGAAAGATAGAGGCAAATAAGGGAATGGATGTGGGAGAGAGAAAAGTGTTAAACCTTATTAATAAGGGATAAGAGAATTTGAGTTTATCTCTCTCCTACATCTGATGTATAGAAAAAAAATTCCTAGTAACAGAACAAAATGATAGATTTTCCATTGCAGCAATTCTAAACCTAATGACTGTATTGTTCTAGCAACCTGAAAAGATAATGAGAATATTGTAGTGGCATAGACCTTGTAGTTTAGATTGAGAACTGTATAAAGGAAACTGATCCAAGAATGGAATATATATCATTTCATAATTCATACCAAGTATAATACAAAATAAGATCACATGAGCACATTTTCACATTGTATTATTACACGTCACAACATCTATTCTATGCATTTGACCGGATTAGAATTAAAAGAAGTATCTTAATTCATAGTAGAAAAAACAATAACTTCAAACCTTAATCGTGGCATTTTATCTCCACAGGTGACTACAATGATAAAAAAAGAGCAGAAACTTGATGACCAAAAAGCTTGTATTCTGCACATTAAGTTGAGAATATAAGAAGAAAATACAAAGAACGGCCAAAGAAAAGCACAGTTTGGGCTCTACACAGCACATTTAAGGATATTTGGACAAAAATATTGCAAAATGGCACATATAATTTGTGTACAGCTTGTACATAAGTTGTACATAGATGTACTAGAGTCACATACAACCTTACGCAGCCTGTACATAACCTGTTCATAATTTGGGCAATTTTTGCCATACTCAAAACACCCACATTATTGGGGCCTCCCTTCAATGATCCAGCAGAAGAGAAAAAATAAGAGGAATAGATATTACTATATTTTCCGTCCAACCTCCTCAAAAGTTACTATAAGCCTATAACATATTCCAACAAACTAGAGATGTAAATTTAGCCTGGCCCAATCAAAGTCCGAATGACTCAACTTAAAGTCTAATTAGGCTCAAATAAGTCTAGACCAGCCCAGCCCAGCCCTACCCGAAGTTTTGGTTTAGGGCTAGCTGGCTCGCTTGAATTTACATCCCTACAACCAACCAATGAATAAATGATACAAACATTAGTCCACCCCAGCCATCATATAAGAACATAAATACATAATATAACTATGGCCCCCAACATTTACTAATCTTTACCATTTATGTTCAAACAATTGTGAGACAGTTTAATTGAATCAAGTTGGAATGTCAACGTCTGCAATTATTGAAGGTAAGTCTACCCTTTTGACCTTTTTGCAAAGGGTAGAAATATAACTTCATACTTAGCTTAATTCTATCACTTATATCAATATCAACCATAATTGGACTTTGCTCCTCAAGGAAAGGATGTGGTATCACATTCCTTTTCATTTGGAATGCTAAACAAAAAGTATCCTAGCTACTTTCAGACATGGAAATTGGACCCAGTATCTTAACAGTAAGTTCTTAATCGAAAACAGGAAAAATTGGCAATCAAACACTTGTGTTAGAACCCACAAAACACATAAAAATCCCATTTAGCTGCAGCACTAGTTTGGTGGAAGGTTAACACTCATCGTCTACTATAATCTACAGTTTGGTAATTCAAATTTGATAGGGCATTTTTTTTTTCATTTGACTGCCCATTGACATTCAAAATGGATAATTTTATTTTGCACCAAAAGGTCCAGAACCAAAAAATATTGCTCTTTTTCCCCCTACCAAAACAAGACATAAGAACCAACCATATTTTTAAGGACTCGGAGATGTAATACCAGGCTTCTTCACTAGCCACAACAATAGAGACAAAGCTTATTCAATCTCTTTTGAATGAAAGTATCTCAACCATTCAACAAATATTTATTTTTCTGAAATACATAAAATAAATTATGCTGCAAACAACAGGATCTGGACTAAAGACAAATTAAATAAGAAGTTGAAAATGCACGTTTAGCCAAATCATGTTCTCTCTTTTAAGGTTGGAAACAAAGAAACAAAATAAACTGCAAACATTCTGTGCCTTAAATTACAAAAGCACAATCAAAGGGTGTTTTCTTTTTGCTGAAACTTCCAATAAAAATCAGATAAGATATACAAAAGAAAGTTTGAAGCTTTGAACTTTATACACCGATGTGCAACTTTTAATTCGTTTGAAAAATGAGAAAGTAAAAGATAGGATTTTGGAGAATACAATAAAATTAGAACTTTAAGTGTAGGAATCAAAGTACAAGAAATCCAACTTTAGTATCCTTTTCTTCTTTGTTTTTCTAACAATATCTTGCCTAGCATTCACAAAGAGGATAAAAGATTTGATTTTTAATAAAGAAAATGAAATTAACACAATGAGCCGATTGCTTTAGAAACTGAGAAAAATGAAGAAAAAAAAAATTGACCTTTGAAGACACCGCGCATGAAAGTGCTGGTCTTTTTAGCTCAAATCTGTTTTCATATATCCGATTGGCACCAGAGATGAAATAAGTGGAAAGGAAATCCCTTCAGTGAATTTTCAAAAGAAACAGAGAAATGGATTGAAGCAAAAACCAATGACTTGGTTGAAGAGAGTGGAAAGAAAGAAAAAAGACAAAAAAGAAAAAATCGTTTTTTAGCCTTGTTTGTAATGATGACTAGGCCTTATAACAACAGCTTTTATGAAACACGAAGACAGGCGGTAAAAAACTTGTGCACAAGCTATTAATCTAGAAAGAGAAAGTATATTGTATTCATAACTTCATACAATGAAGAGAGATGTTTGAAGTTTGAATTAAAGGTCATAGAGATCTGAGAAACACACTGTGACACAGACACACAGGACCTTTTGAACAAAAGCAAGAGGACAAAAACGTAATTTTGAAAAAGGTATAATAATATTGAAAAAAAATATATATTGTGTATATTAAGTTCAAACCGTATCTTGATCTCTTATCCTTTTGTCTCTTTTCAAAGTTCAAACCTTTAACTATTCTTTAAATTTTTTATTCAATTTCGCTGTGACAGGGCGTGCGTTTCGGTCAAAACAATTGTCTAAATAAGAATGAATATGCCATAATTTAAATTAATATTTTTATAATAACAATTTATTAATAATTATTTTACCTAATAACAATATTAAAATATAATTAATAATAAAAATAAAATAAATATTTAGTATACTTTTATCTTAATAATGACCAAAATAATTGTAAAAATATTGTTACTCACATAAATCTTCAATAACATAAAAAGATAGCAAAATGTTCATATAAGGATTATTTTATTCAATAATTTACTTATTTGTAAAGAGTTTATTTTAATTAAAATACATATAGTATGTCTTGAAAATATAAATAAAAATATAAATTATTTATAAAGTAATTGTGTAATATATAATAATATTATATGCATTAAATTAAAAAATATATATATTAAACTGTGTTTTTTTTTATCATACGCCTTGCACGTTAGAGGTAACAATAGTTTCAATAAAAAGGCTAGTAAAATAGCAAGTATTTGAACCCCTAGAAAAAGATTCATTATTGCATGTGTGATTTCTTCTTAATTTTGTATTTGTTGTTCCAATAATGCAATCTCATGATTCACCAATTATTAAATCCCAATATATTTTTGTTATCCTTCTCTTTAATGTAGACCATCAATAACAATAATGTAAAACAGTACCTCAACTTTCATTCCATACATATAATAACATGAGCTTATCATGCAAGTTGCAACCACATAAATTTGAAAGGGGGAGACAGAAGAAAGTTGAGGTGGGGTGAAGTTGGGACTAAATTGGAATTATTACACTTGATATGCCTTTTTTTTTTTCAATAATTATAATACATTTTGATGGATCATTCTGAAATGCTAAGATTTTATACTATTACTATTTTTCTAAATAAGTTTTTTTTTTTTTTTTTATAATATGGAAAATTTTATTTATTTCAAATATAAAATAATGTTGCATAAAGTAACATCAAACTTAAATAAGTAATAACTGAATTTAATAAAAAACAGTTATATTAATTATAATTGTTATAAATTTGTGATATATTATAGTATTATATAAGAAAAAGGAAAGTGTTAATCCTCGTAAATTTGTGTGGATATTAAATATACCACAAATTTTTTATATTAGTGGTCTAAGAAAAATCTGAAATTTTATAGATAGTACTAGTACACTCAAAACAATTTAACTTATTTACAACCAAAAGGTTCTCAAGAGCTGTCTCAAACTTTTTGGTTGCACAAAACAAGTGCTCTCACTTATCTGCATAGCTAAGCACAAAATGGAAATACTTGCAGAGAATATGACAGTACTGATTTATCCACTGCAACTGCTATTTCTAAATGTATGAAATGAAATTAAGTTAAATGTTACTGCAGCAAATAAATAAGTGATTTTCTATTTTGATTAAAAAAAAAGTGTTTTGTTAAATTTGGTGAAAGCCCTTTTTGTTGCTCGAAGTCAAAATCGAGTCCAAAGAGAATACTCTCAAAGGCTCAAGTGATGGTGGTCCCTTCTGACTTATTGAAGTGTGAAAACACTAGACAGGTTAATTAAGCGTCTCCTTCCAAGGGTCCGCGTAGGAATCATGATAATATATATCATATATAATTTATTTCTTTTTCAAAATTTGGCAACAAATAGCAAATTATTAAAAAAAAAATATTACCTGTTTTTTTTACAAGGAGGAGCTTTGAGTTGCAGACTGACTCTAGATATGTAGTTAATTGAGTAATGTAAGAATATATAAATTTATATTTATTTATAATTAAATTAATTATATTATAACATATCGTAGAATTATTTTTTAATTTTTTTAAAATAATTATATTACAAATGGCTTATATGCAAAATTATTTATTAATATATATTTTTTTTAGTTTAATACAATACTATTATGTTCACTTTGGTATAACATGCTAATTTGGATTACTACAAAGGTAAAAATATTTTCTTGAAAAGTTACACTTTTATTTGTGTAAACATAAATATTATATACAGAGTTTATAAGAATCATGTACCATTTTAATATTCGTGGTCTACAATTAATGTATTTTCTTTTATATTCTAATAAATTTAAATTACTTAAATAAATAAGTATCGTGAATTTGTGATTTTTTTTCTCCACTTTATTAGAATTTAATAAATAAATTTACTGTCACACATTCACATTATTACAATTCATTATTTATAGAATGGACCTCCGTTTCAATACTTCTTTCTAAAGGCAATTTCTATTAAAAATTTATTTTGACCTAAATTATTTTTAATAATAAAAAAAAGGCAACCTGAGTAGTTTTCGGTCTAAAATTTTGATGACATTAAATGATGAAATTTTGGCGTAAATGAATTTTGAGTTATATTCTGTTAGCCATAAAACAATTTAATTTCTATTTTTTTTTTTTTAATTTGCAACAAGATAATTTCTATTTTTTAAAATTTACTACAACCAAGAGCAATTTATAATAAATGTTTATGTTCTTAACATAACAATAATAAGATGTAGATCGATTAAGCTAATTGGTAAGTTAAAACTTTAGTAATGAATATAAACATTATATATTGTCATTAATTATTGTAAATTTAAAAGAATATAAATGAAATAAATCTATGGCTTAAAAAAAGTAAGGGCTAAAAATATATTTCACATGTAAAAGTAAATAACAAAGCACGTGCACGTGAAACGAAAGGTAATGAGATATCGAAAGATATTGCATGTGAGTGAAACTTAATGCTTTTGATAGCTCTTCACCTACTCCAAGCCCCAAGCTTATTTATGAGTCTATTCCCACTTGCCCTCCTATTTGAAGTATGTTGCCGATCCAATCAGGCACCTAAACTTTGATTCTTGAATACAACATACTAACAGACGACGTATTATTAGTTTTTATTACAATGAGGGCGTTTATTGAGTTGTATTGAAGCAATAATTTCAAATGTTTTGCTACACTTCCAAGTTATCACTAAGTTTTGGAAACTTAATCACACTATTGAAATGTAACGTTTTATCATCAAAGTAAGAATGAAGATGCCAAATTAGAGATTTTTAGAAAAATATCATGAGACGTTACTATCATATTGTATTTTCTCCTCAATCACCTTAGCTACGTGAACTAATATTTTTTCTTTCTTTCTTTAAACATACCGCTTCTCTAGCAGAGGTGGGTAAGTGGTATTTAAGTTAACTCTCACATTCTTTGTTTGAGTGTTGTCCCATGTATATTCAGTGAACTGCATAGACATTTAAGGTATTTTTGGTTCACAGTATCATATAAGTATAGTTGTATTAAATTGTACTATATTAAATTGTATTATAATTAATCTATGTAGTATTCGGTGACAAATAATATAATATAGTCGGATAAAATTAATTATAAATATTTTAATAAAATAATTTATATTTAAAATAATTTTTCGTTATAAAATTTATTTAAATTAATATTTAGTTCATTTTTATATTTTTATTACAATTTTAAAAATGTAAAAATGTATTATTTTTAATTGAGATAAAATAAAAAGTTAAAATACATAATTTTATAATTAAAAATTTAGATAAACTATTTAAGTGTCCAGTATGGTTTAGACCCACACTTCCTAATTGTATAAAATCTACATAATTGTATTATTTTTATATTGTATGATATAGCCTGATTTTACAGCCAAATACATAATTGTATATAAATTATACAATTAAGGTATTTAATAATGTGTAACAAACATGCCGTTAGGATATGTTCTGTTTGGGTTGGTTAAAGGAAATTTTTTCTTCTTTTTTCACTAATGAATTTTGTTTATTAATTTTTTTAAAACTCTTGTATTATAGGTTCTAAAGTTTTTTATGCTAATTTTATCATAATACATAATTTTAAAAATATAGATTTCGGTCATTTATCTAATATCATTATTCATATCAACCACAAACAGCAAAAAAAATAAAAATTAAGATAAATAGACAATAAGAAATAGTAATCACATACCTGACAAATTTTGCTAATTTTCATATCCAATAATATTGTTCAGTAATGTTGTTTATACAATGAAAACTTTAACAACAAAAATATGAATGATGATGTAATTATAAATTTATAATGGATAAATAATTAAATAATACAAAATTAGTGTCTCATGTAAGTAAAAAATAAAATAAATTAGAGTACTTAGTAGATAGGTGCTTGCATGAATTTCATTTAAATATCCAAACTCTAACGACAAAAATGGACAAAATTGTTGGCAATTAGCTAGAATTGAACAAAAGTGTGACTTGTAAAATGCGTCGTAAGTAACTTGTGAAAGACATGATTTAAGTTTTTGAGAGAAAACTGATTCATTGAAAAGGGTATAAAATATAAACCTAATCAATTATGAATAAAAATTTAATTTTTTTAAATAATTATATAAAATAACAATAACAATATAAATATAAAATAACAATAAAAAATTAATAAATGAATTAGAATGGTTCAATTTTTTAAAGATTTTAATAAATAAAAACCAAACTAATCTAATATTAATCGATTTTTTATTATAAAGAACCAAACCAATGAAATTTAAGAATCAATTTTTTTGAATTAAGTTGAGTTGAGTTTATTGAGTTGGTTTTGGATATTTTTGTTCACCCTATTACCATTGCAAAATTAGAATGATTCAAAAAAGTGCTTGTGCTATAATATATCTGTCTTATAGTTTATTATATATAAGTAAATTCTCTTTATATTTTCAATTCAATGGAGTTTCTATTTTATTGGAGGAAGAAAAAACTAACGTTTGAGAAGATTAAGAAAAGATAATAAAAGACACAGAGAGAATTTTATGTAAAGGTCGATTCTTGTAAAGACAGCCAAAGGCAAATTGGTAAAATAGCAGACTGAAAATATGAAGCCCATAACAAAGAGCGCAAAGTCGGCCTCAGTATGATAGAAAACTCTATATATCCTACCAAAATTACATCCTTATTATATCACCATTTAAAAATAAATTACTTATTCAATAAATACTTGTATGTTCTATCTTATTTAATAATAAGAATACGGGACACGTATTTAAATATTAACAAGTCCTCGGTGAAGACAAATAGAATTAATTGCTTATGATATATAGGAAAAGATAATAGTATTTGAAACTTTTTTTGTGGTAATCCGAATTTCCTCCTACCTCATTTTATTTCCCTTTCTATTTTAAAGATTTTTTTTTTGGTTGAAGGGCAATGGTCGAATAATTAGGGTTGTTACAAGTCTTTCTCCATCATACTAGTTGATCCTTTGGGAAGAGGGAGATCGGAAGATTTTGGTCTTTTGGTATTAGCATACAAAGTCAAAATAATGGAACTCTACATCGCTCCAATTTTTTCTCATAAGCTGGTCTAGGGGGCAAAACATGAACAATATGTTCCGACAAAACCTTTTGATTCTTATATTAGCCAATTACTCAATTAATTTCACTTCTAAAAAAACATACTTTTTACGTTATAAAAAAAAACATTTGTACTACATTCTTGTATATGTGTTAAACATATGTTTTTTACATTATAAAAAAAATGTATATGCATTAATTAAGAATGAAACTCTATCCATAAAGAACACAAAAACAAGTTATTGTATAATCAACAGAAAACAATTGGCTTTTAGAGTCATGTTCCGGGTCATGACTCTATCTCATCTGTCGAAATCATGAGAGAGAAAGTAATGGAGCAAATGTGCACCAAGGCAATACCAAGACTCGAAATGGTTGTTTACGCGATATCAATTCTCTATGAGCTTTAGAGAACGTTAGTTGCTTTATGTATACGGTTTAAGAGAATAGCATTTCCTTAGTACTCCCAAAACCGCGCTCAAGCATGAATAAGATGGTTTACGTTATAGATGTGGAACATTATGTGATCAAAAGAAAATATAGCCAGGAGAAGCCTTTCGTTCACTAAAACAATATATGGTTTCCTTTCATATCTATATAAATATTTAGAGGGAGAGGGGGCAAAACGAGAAGAGATTGTTACCACCTCAATCTTTAAAAAAGTCGTGCTTTGGTGCAGAAGCCTGAGATACAGCTCCGAAGATGACGCCAGTGTCTGATGGAGATTTCCAGATGGCCATCAAGAAACTACTGCCAGGAAACTCCTTGTCCATTAGTCATGGCTGGGCTTCAGCCAGAGAAACAGCCATGGCCAACATCATCTGCTCCTCAAATGTTTCAGGGACTATGGGATCTGGGATATTATTAAGGCTACTATCAAATTGATCACTTGGTGGTATTGCAGATATGCTACTGACATCTTCGGTCGAATCGGAACTTGCATAACTGGTCCCTGCTTCAGCCACCTCAGATCCATGATCAACACTCCATTCTCTGTCATCCCTTGTCGATGACATCCTATCATCAAGTGATATGTCACTGGCGCTCACTGCAGATGGATAATTCTCTGCATCTCTATCCACTCTGTTGTAGAACCTGCTTGTCCCTTGGCTCATACTGTACGATGATCTCCCATCAGGATTAGGGTTAGCAGAGGATTCCCCACCCATTTGCTGACGTTCTGCGAGTGAAGCAATTGCACAAGCAAGACCTCCTGATGGCGATGAAGAAGATGATGCTCCAATAACTGGAGGCGTGACTGCTGAGATAGAGCGATCTTCAGCAACATATTGTCTAGAAGTAACAGGATGGACAAAAGATGGTGGTGGTTTCTGTCTACCATTCTCCTGCAAAATTGTTACTTTTCAGTTTTGAAACAGCCATCTGAAAGACAAAACTTCCTAGAGTCACCTTCATTCATCTTACCGCCCCAATTAAACGAGTTCAATTGAGGCACAAATATAAAAGTCAAACGCATACTTCACTCTATAATCAAAGCAAGCAACATTTTGGCATTAGTTAGAAAAAGGGAAAAAAAAGATCATGCAAGAGAATGTTCAAATTGCATTGGGACATCCCAAAACAATCAAAGCCTTTAGATTGTTTACTTCCCATAATTCCAAGAACAGGAGAAGATTTACACTTGAGTTTCCAAAAATAGAAGGCATTTCTGTATTCCAACATCATATTTGTAAACTCTAAGATCAAACGATAAGGAGCATATTTATTACTAAACCTGAATACTAATTTTATTTCCAAAAATTAGTATTCACTTTTCCTTAAGAAAATAGCTAAAAAAACCTTCTTCTTTTTTCCGGCATTACAACTTCAACTTATTTTTAAAATACTTTCTCATATCTCTAAAATTATAAACTGGGATCAGTTATAAAAATAATTCTCAGAACATTCAAACATGAATTATTGAGATGCATATGCAAATAAATTTGGAATACTAAGTGCTCCTTGAACCTTGTAATATCTGAACACCCGAATATTTCAATACACTTTTGCAGACGATTCTATCTCCATTTTAAATAATAAAAAGCAAATTAACCTTAATAATGTTCTAGAGCTAAAACTCCACAGGCAAACATTGATGAGCAGATAAAAACATTTACCTTAATGGAAAGCCAAATTGCTTCCATGACCATTAATTCTTCAAAATCAATGTCAAATTCGTCATCCCTGTGAATTCAGCATTCCATGAATTATTTGCAATAGCACAACGAGTGGATCAACAACACCTCATTATGCACAGTTTAACAAAAAAGCTATTACAAACACTTGAAAAAAGAGAGTCAGGAACTGGATTTTGTATAACTTCACTGACAGGGACAGAGCCATTAAAAATTTGCTAAGGGGCCTAGAGATGTTTTTATTTATTTATGTAATATTATAATACAAAACTTAGAGCTTTTATGATAAGATTTTATTGTAACTTTTTATGAAAATTATTTAAAATTGAAAAAAAATAAAATACAGTAAAGTTCATACATAAACATATTAAATTAACTAATTAATATCACTTTAAAACTTAAAATAAAAGAAACATATTAAAGTATTAATATAATTTAGTTAAATGTTTGAACTATTTTTTTGTTCCACTGTATTATAAGTCAATAGAAATATTATGACATGATAAATATTTACGAATGAAATCTATGTATTTAAAACTAAAACTAAAAGATAATAAAATATTATATGTTACATATTGTATTTTTTTCATTGGTAAACATCCTTGATTTAGTCCCCACTTATTACACTTTTCTCCTATTATAAAAATGTTTAGGATGAATGATTCTACTATATAATATGTTTAGGATGAATGATTGTACTAAGTGACAATACAGATGGAGTTTCATGTAAAATCATTTTTTAGAATATATGTATGTAATTTATTTTGAGTCAAATTGTTTTTTGTTTCATTTTGATTTGTCATTGCATGTGTAACTAATAATTTACTTAAATGTGAACATAAGTACTTAAAAAGATGAATAAAATGACAGAAAAATAATTTAAATTGGGAATATATAAAAATTTTATTGCTAACAAAGACAATAACACACATAAAATAAAAAGATGTGTCCATTTAACTAATTTTTTGCGAAAAATTCATCCCCGGTCCCGTGTAGCCCCTAAGCTCCTCCCCTTTTCACTTACTACAAAGTCTACATGCTAGCATGTCCACTAAATTCCAATATTATTTGAAGAGGGAGAAGGAAATATTGTCTCATTGAGGGACCTACTTATCTTCCTATTCAACATTAATTTTTAAAAACGTAAATATGATTTATGAAGCCGGATGCTAGGAACAAATTACATCAACTTTCAAGGTATAGATCACATAAAACTTGCGTGTATGAGGGACAATATCTCATTAGTTAAAACAAAAATTTTATAACAAATTGAGCAAATGGCATCCCCCAGCGCCCCAAGTACCAAAGAAGAAGCATAAATGAACAATACATGAATTAAGAGATGTAATTAAATTGAAATCCTACTTTCTTTCTTGGTTTTTTGGTTAGCATAAATGCTAAGCACTAGTAACTCATGCTCCTCTTTTAACAACTAAATGATATCAACTTCCCCCTTATTCTACTTTCGTGATCAGCCCATGTAATTAATTATCAGTTAATGAGAAAGAAAAAAATAATACAAATAGCAAAGAACACCACACCTAGACGGTCTTGTTGGAGGAGGTGGAGGCTTAAGCACTTGGGCAGCAGAAGAAACCATTGGGGAATCAATTTCACCACCTTCAACGGGACATGTAGAAGCTGGAAGAGCCAAAAGAAGAAAACAAATTACCATTGCCTGACCAAATCAAACATCTATATACACAGATAATATATCAATTACCATTTAATGAATTATCACAAATCTCCATTGGTTCCAAGTTTGTGCTTAAAGAATTTTGATCATGTCTCTTCTGCATTCTTTCTTCTTCGTCGTGAAGTTCTTGCTGTCGCATCCTAATTTTTGCTTCAATGACTCGTTGTTCTTCCTGCAGGATTTCAAGAAAATGTGGATAAAATCTAAGACATATCCAGTAAAAAAATAAAAACAAATAGAGGTATTGCAGAACTTAATTGAAGCATTGACTTACAATTTGCTCAAGGCCCTTTTCTTCCTTTGTTTTCACACCCCTGTATTCCACAGCATAATTTGTGGTTTTGCAGAAAGGGCATCTAATGAAGTTAAGTATCACATTACATAATAGAATCAAAATGTTTATTTGGGAACACTGTCAAAATTTGGAGGCATAAGATGATAAGAACAACGACGAAGGATACTGCGTCGGACGAGCTGAATTAGGAACCTTCATTTGCAGGAAGCATTCTGATACAACACCAAAAAAAACCAATATTGCATCCGTTTATTGATAACAATATAAAACAATAACATGCCATAACATCAGTAATGAAGAATACCTGTACAAATTCCTTTCATGCAACATCTTGACCTGTTGAGACTTGGATAATACTATTATAACATGGTGGAAAATAGGAAGGAAAAAAAGATAAATCAGAAAAAAAAATACAAATGATTCAATAATCACAATATCAAATTCTCTTCAACTAAAACCAGCTAACAAATTCTGAAATTTTGCCTCAGTGCGTTATTTTTATAACATCCTGTAAGCAAACAGAAGGGGATGCAACAAACATTATAATATGTAAGTTTCCAGGTATGCATGGATCCCCGAAATGGCAGAGAGTAGCATAAAAGAAACATGGACATCCGTACAGGCAAGTATAACACTGCAAAACACTTAGCTGAGTTGATTGCATTTTACTTTCTCAAAGCTCTAGGCCTTTAATGAGAAGAAACCTATAAATTATTATTCCAACTTTTATGCAATACAAGTAGAATACAGTGGTCATGACCCAAAATACAGTAGAGTGCAGTGGGTAAACAAGGGGTGTCTGTGAGCTCATCTGTGTGTGCATGTGAATCAAAAAAGAGAGAGAGAGAGAGGTTGCTAGAAGTTAAACCAGGAAGCAAATTGGGCATTCCTCCAGATCACAAGCACATTCTTCATCTCCAGGGTAGCATGGAGCAAGCTTAGATTCAAGTATTAGCTTCTTAAGCTTTTTATGGTCCACATCTCTATGATGATAAAGCCCCTGTGGCCTTGTGAACTTCTCGTCAATGACCTGCCTCCTCCTTCCCAGCTTATTGCCCATCCAATACAATTATTTATTCCCCTTTTATTGTTGTCCTTCAATTTTTTTAATATGGAATCAACTCCAAGAAATTAATTACCAAAATCTTTAACAGCCATCATTCTTATTAAGCAAACACATTTTACCAGACTTGATTTGACTTACGATCGTACTAATACAAACAACTATAATAGAATCCCCACTCGTTAGTTCACATCACAAACCAATCCAGCATTAAACTGGGTTCATATTGTATTTGAATCATTTGCAGCAAAACATCAACAATACCCTGCATAGCATAAAAGACAAAGTAACGAATCAAATATAACCACCAGTGCAGTTTCCAAAAAAATAGAAATACGTGTTTTTACCATCAAATATGGCATAAGCAACTTACAAAAAATTTTAGTTCTATTATGAAAACAATAACTTTGGGTAAAACGTTCAATTTTATTTAAACTAATTATCAATTTGGTGCCAAAAACATAAATGTAATGAGAGTAACTCGAGACTAATAATCGAGAGGAGGCTTACGTCTATACAGAGTTTTCTTTCCATTAATTAAATAAATTATAGAAAATAATGATGATGATGTAAAAATAGGCTCATAGCAGACAAGGACTCATAGTATGCTCTGACGAATCAAGTAGACAGACAGTACCCACTACCCACAATTATTTGCTCGAGATGCCAGCCTTGAGGTTACAATCAACAACAGTTGGCAATATCTTGCTGCCAAGAGGCTTTGCCAAAACAATAACAACAAAAAAAGGGGAAAATTCCATAAGAACACTAAAAGTTCACTTTAGAGTCCATCTTCTTCCAAGGACATAAAAGTGGCAAGACAGGAAACAAATTATGCACGACATTACTAGAACACTGCGCTTGATAATACACAAGGATTCAATGAATTCCAAACCCAAAAGAAGAATAGAAAATTCATGACCGTAATTTGTGCGCTAACACAATGTAGAGGTTCAACAATAACAGTCCTCTTCTGAGAAACAACGCCGCCATCACATAATCTAAAACAGCAAATTGATACAAAACTCAAAATTCAACCTCCCAAACAAAAACAAACCTTGAGTAGAATTACTTTATTCTTTCTTTACTAAAAAATAATCAACATGTATGAAGAAATAATAAGCAATCAAGGAAATGATTGAGAACTAAGACGAACCTTAAATTCTCTGAACCATCAGCGAAACGAAAAGGAAGCTCTGAATCAAATACAAAGAGGTCGGAGTCTGAGGAAGAAAATGGAGACCGAGAGATTTGTTAACAATAAGAAGGAACACCATCTGAAATAAGAAAAAGATGGAGAAAGAGAGATAGTTTCTCTCTATCTTTAATAATTATTTTAATTATTTGTTATAATTTATGTTAAATTTTTGTCTGTGTTTGTTTCTTTCGGCTACTGTGTTTGAGAGAGAGAAGCAAAGCACGAAAGGTTGAGTAAGAGTAATCGACGAGAAAAAGAATCATCATCTATGGACCTAAAGGCGGAGACGACCTTTCTTCGCTCCATCTTTACCTTTACGCGCCGCTCAACCCGCGTTTGCTCAATCGCACTCTCATTTTGCATTTTTTTTTCCTTCAAAGTTTTTTTTTTTTTTCCTTGTTCCTAAATGTAAAAATAATAATTATTATAAAATTAAATAAAAATAATATTATTATTATTATAATATTTATTTACATAGTGTAATTAAAATAAAAATTATAAAATTATAAATGAAGTAAAATTAAAAAATAATTTTTTTTATTATAAAAAAAATCATAAATAATTATACAAATTGTGAGAAAAATAAAGTATTACAGAGTATTTTTAGGAATTGCATGAATAATAAGAATTACTAATACTGCTATAATCCATTTACATTCTATTACAGAGTATAATTAAATACAATAATATTTTAAATAATTTTTATTACAATTATAATTACTTTATATCAAAATGCCAAAATCTTTGCAATAGTTGAGTCTTGAGTAATAACATGGGCAAGATTTCAAATATGTTATTCGATTTTTGATGTCTATGATATTAATAATTTGTGAAATATTTGAATAAAAATAATCTATGTTTTTATTTTGTTTTTCGTGCGCTGCTTTTACTATTAGTTAATTAATTTATTAAAAATTATACATTTTTTTAAATACCAATAACAACATCTGAACAAGGAAAATACTTGTAATTTCACATTTTAATTTAAGGAAATTAATGGACTCACTTTTGTCCTTTAATCATTTTTGCCATGTGAATTATGCAACTATGTCAAACTGAAAAAATGAAACATATGCTCAAATGAGATTTGATATATTTGTGAATGACATAAAAAATTTATATATTTACGAAAAAATCATTTTATTTGACATATTTTGTAAATTACGTAGTTCATATAATTTTTTTTTTTTAAGTCAATCTCACTCATTAAATTATTTATAAAAAAATATTTATTTTGTAATATACTCAACTGTACATGAATGGGAAGTATGCAAGTATGCAACTTATTGAAAATATAATTTTTTTAATGCCAAAACAACCCTTTTTTCCCTCTGTTTCTCCCTTTGCTGCTTTCAAGATGGTTAAAAATAATAATTTTAGTTTAATTGTTGAATCCAATTTTGAATTTGTGATTAATGTTTATTATCAAATACACAAAATTTTAAAAATATATAATAATTAACAGAAATATAATTAAAATAGTATTAAATATCACAATTTTTATAATATCATATATGATATAGCATAATAACATTAGCCACTAATTTAACAAAGGCTCACTTATAATAAAATAGTAACATTTCATATGTCATTATCATATATTTGTGATAAATAACATTTTAAATTTAATTAATATGTATCGCATGTATTTTTTTATTTATTTATAAATGGGTGATATCACATGTCTGTTATTGATATAAAAATAGTAATTTAGTTACATTGTTATTATTATTTTTTTTTTTAGTATTTTAGTCACTTTAATTTAAAAAAAAGCATCAACACAAGTACAAGGGACTTGAATGCATTTTTTTTTTTTTTTTTTTATTTGAATGTGTTAGGTGTGTTTATAATGAATTCTAGCATTTATAATTCTTTCCATCTCAACATTACTAATTTTCTTTTATGGATGAACATTCAACAAATTGAAATCGTTTTTTCATTTTTTTTAATCAAAACCTAAAAGCCTTTTCTAAAAGTCCACGAAAAGAATGTATCTATAATACAAATAAATAAATTTAATTACGTACCTAAAATATCTCAATATTCTCATACAATACACGAAACAATAAATAACAATTCAAACTTTATCGTTCTACTAATTGTATATTAACTATTAACAATTAGATAACATAATATTCTTTAACTACCATGTCGTGGGTAATTTGTTTTTATCATTTTTCATGTGTTAGAAACTTTGAGATAGTACAAAACAAATTAAGAGTTCAATTTCATCTCAGATGTTATGCCATACATTGTAACCAACATAACATGATGCACAAGCTAAGTTACTACCATACTAGCATGAAATTATACATCCGATGTATAAATAATTTAGTTATTTAACTTATTCAGTTTTAGTCTCCTTAATAAAAAAATGTTCATTTTTTTATAACGTTAAAAAACACATGTTCATTTACATTGTAAGAAAAATAAATATAATTTTTTTTCCGAAGAGAATTAAAAATGAAACTCAATGTGTAAAGTGAGGTTATGCTAATTAAACTGAAATTATACGCTAATTTAGTTGGTTAAATCTACACATTCTCAGAGTAGATGAAACATAATTGAACCCAACGATCTATTAATGCACACCTAAAATTGTTTATTAACTGAAATAAAAAAAAATGATTTTAATTAATAAAAATCAATTTGTTCAAAATCAATTCATATTTCAATTGATTGAATTCACATAGACGCATTATCAAATTTCACCTATTACATCACCTTCTCCATACCAACTTTAAAAAAAAAATTACTAGTATGTACACAGAAGTCATAATAAGTTATAAAAGATGAATTTAGTTGGTAGTTTTTTTTTTTCATGAGTAGTAAAATAAAAAGAATAAATATTTGGAGGGAGTGTCAGTAACGCTCCATGAAAATGAGTAAGAGATAAATATTCCCTCACATATATATAAAGCAAAGCAGAATGGCCCATATAGTGGTTGCTTTGTCGAGATATATATGATTTGGTCTTCTTATATCGAAACCGTTAAATTGGTTGACCAGAAAACGAGTCCTTTTTTGGACTTTAAAATCAAATATGATAACTTTTGCTTCGATCTTATCTATGTCGTTGACGAGATCCAATGGTGCATATGCATACTTTATCATATCCACAATTCTCATATGATAATTTTTCTTTAAACAATACGATCTTCTGTTTCGTTGCCTTAAAAATTGGCAATGGCACGATATGGGTTGTATTTGGTTGATCCAAATTTGTTGAAGAAGGTATGACCAGGCTATATGTATATATATATATATATATGTGCGCGCGCGTGTGCGTGAGTTTTGATATAGTAGTTTTCTCATATTATGTTATGTAATTATGTTGAGACCTAACCATATATAACAATCTCTCATCCACTTTTAATAAGATGATAAAACTCAGTGAGAAAAGTAGATAGATGCTGTTGAAATCGGTATAATTGGTACAAACAAAACAGAGGCATGACTTATTATTAAAATGTATGTTTTTATTTCCAATAAGATTTTTTTTTTGTTTGCGAATTTTTCTAATAAGATTTTGTATATGTTATCAAACTTTGTCAGTTTTAAATATAAAATAATATTTTTTTTTCTGCTGAATAGAGAGCCATGTAACAACAAAAATAAAATGTGTGATCTTCATTATACAAGAAATGTACTATGAAAAAAATTATACATGAATTTTTAAATTATGTAATTGAGAAATAGCAAGAGAGATTAAAAAAAAAAAAAAAGGTAAAATACCAAATGGACAAAAAATTACATGATAAATTATTATATTTTTATTGACTTTCATATAAAGATGAATAAATATATTCAATAGAGAGGCCGAATCCAGATATCTTTTTATTAATATAAAATATATAAAATTAATTACATAAAAATTTATCGGACGCACCCAATTACCCTTAGTTTTATCCCGGTGTATAAAGAATTTGTAATCTCACGTTCCCAAAATATTATTCATCTTAGCATAATTTTTTTAAAAAAATAATAAAAATAACACTCTCAAAACTTATAATAATAAAAATAATAATTATTTTATTTAAATTATATATTTTCACAATTAAAATAATAATTGTAATATTTTTTTTAACGCCGTCCAATTGGATATAATTAAAATTAAACTGTTATAATTTAGATCTGTTTAATGTTGAATATCGTATAATTAGACATCGGGTGTTATTTTTATTATTATATTATTTAGGGTTGTTATTTTTTATAATTAAAAAAAAAAAATCAAAACTAGCTAATAGTTTTTTTTTTTTTTTTTTTTTGAAAAATTGTCTCTCACTGTATTCTGCCTTTAAGAAATAAAATAGTTATTATTCATTGAGAATTACACTAATTTCTTTACTAAAAATGTATTCGATGAAATTACAATTTATGTGCGTAAAATATTTAAACGAAAAAATGAAAAAGAAATTATTGATTTATTACCGAAAACTAAAGATTTACAAACATATATATGATATTTTTAAAGAGTTGCAAAGTTCTTTAAAATAATATTTGCCTCTATAAAGAATACAAAACTTCCTACAAGAATAATAATAATAATAATAATATAAACCAACTAATATCATTTTCTCGAGATGAAAATAAACAAATAACAATCTTTAAAATTGATGGACTTAATTTCCTTAATTAGTTATCTTTTATTTTTCTTAGAAAAGAATGGTAAATATCAAGTACCAACAAATATCAAACTTCTTGAATAGGTTTAGTAGGGTTCAAATGCTATAATGTCATTAAGTGTCAACGGAAAAGACAATTTAATCATTAAACATTAAATATATTAAAATGATAAAACTTTATGTTTTTTAAAACCGTTTAAAAAAATTAACTTATAAAACAACTTAATCATCAATCAAGTTATCCTATGCCAGCCTTAGTATAGCTTGCAGAATTTGATGACTATAGAATTTCCCTTTCCAAAAAGTGACTCATTGGGCCATAGCTACTTAGCCATGCGCAAATTTAAGGTCGATTCACTTATTTTCTTCGTTTCTTTTTTCAAGCATGTATAAAGGGAATATGAGTAAGTTAATAAAATTGTTAGATTAAATGTAGTATATTAAAATTTGAAAAATTCATAAAAATAATACATCTTTAAATTTATAATAATAAAAATATCATTCAAATTATATATTTTTATAATTAAAAAAATAAATTTTACATTATTTTTCTTTAAACGTTCGTCTAATTTAACGTCATTCAAATTAAATTACAGAAATTTAAATTCATTTAATATTAAACGTTCAATATCATTATAAATTTTAAAGATGTTATTTCTTTTATAATTTTTCTTAAATTTTTACAAACTCTTTCTTTGCGAAATTAATTAAATATAAGGTAGCATAAAGTTTTCTAGAAGGATATAGTTGCATGACCCCCCCTTTTATAACAATTTTGTACCTTCGGACTAAACTTCATGATACTTTTTTCCTAGCCTACTCTGATTGCTCAAAAAAACTAAGCCACATCAATTATTTACTTAACCTGAGATTATTTCTACATTCCTTAGCCACTATGCAAGCATTACATTAAGCGTGCAGATCATCCTCGATATGAGATTAGAACAGCCAAAGTGGTTCTATGCTAAAAATGCTACGTAGTTCCAACAATATATAATTAATATTGGTTTCAGCTTTATGCCCATTATGCCATCATAGACATATATCTTTTTCTTTTTTCTTTTTATGCAAACATGTTCTATATTTAAAAAAGTGAATAATAAATTAAATATATAATTAAAATAATCTATTCATATTAATATATTAACCTTTTGAGTTAAATTCTATGTCAAAATCAAAACTAAATTTAATTTGTTTTGTGTGTAGTACGTAAATAGAAATGAATTCTTAAAGTGAAAGTGAATTTTTTGTGCAAATAAAGATGAATAATTAATTACTTATATAGTTGAAATGGGATTAAATTTGGGTTGGAATCGATGTCTAACAAATTTTCAACTTAAATGGACATCTGAGACTTATTAATAATAATAATAATAATTATTATTATTATTGTGACATGATGGAGACTTTAAAAAGCTAAGAATTCGGCATTTTATTTTATAAAAGATTATTCTATCGAAGAGAAATATATGAGAGTTAGTCCAAACTTAGTTATTTGAACTTAGAAGAAGTCCTGCCAACCATTAAATTGCACCCTCAAACTACTGTTTTATTTTTATGTTTTATTCGTGTTTTATGTGTTGTATTGCTTATGTTTGTTTAGGAAAGTAAATTTGTACGGATTAGGTTAGTTTAAGTTTGGAAACTTTAGATTTGCTTTTGAAGTGGGTTTGTTTTATCCATGGAGGTGGATCCAGCTAGTTGTTTCATTTTTATTTTTTTTATAACTCTTGACGACTTTTTTATTATTGCTATCTATTTTTGCAGTAAAAAAAAAAAAACACTACTTAACCTAGCAAGTTAGCAACTAAAATGTTCTAAAAATGTACATTTTACTGCTATCCCTGAATTATTGTGCCAGCCAATATTAAGGATCCTGAAGCATGCAAGAGAAATTTGATGAAACCTTAGTTAACCCATCGTACCATTCATATTGGTTGACTAGTTTGGCAAATTTAGATACTTTAATATACTAATTTCTACTTAATATGTTGAAAATTCACGAATGTTTTTTAGCTACGTTAAAAAATACACTAGATTATTTGTTCTGATTATAACTCCAAAAACAGTATCAATAGGGTTGAAAAGTCTGAGAGTTATAAAAAAAATAAAATGAAAAATAATTAAATCAATGGTTATAATAGATGAATAAAATAAAACTTTAAAAATTGTGTTACAAGTCATTTTAGTAGACCAAGAAATGCTAAAAATATGGGCAAATTCTTGTCAAACTTGCCTAATTTACTTACTCATAAAGTATAAAAGGGTATTTTTTTCATAAAGTATATATATATATATATATATATATATTATAATTTTTTTTTTGAGGTGGGGGGGGGGGGTGTTAAAAAATCTGAAATGTTAGAGCCTAATTATTTATGGGAAGACATGCGCATTTGTTCAAGTAATTTTGTTCCAAAAGAATACCCACTTCTTTTTTACTAGCATTTCTTTTTATAATGAGATTTGCGTGATTCAATTTATCTCCCTCCAAGCCTAACAAGAGATACTAATAGAGGTAAAAATTATATATTTTACATCGAATCGAATGAAATTTAAATAATATAACTAATTTAAATTAATCTAAATAAATTAAATTTTTTTTAATCAAATAAGATTATATTAAAATTAAAACTTATTTCTGAATTGAAATTGAAATTTTAATTAATTTTTTTATTTATAATCATAATTAAAATAATAAATTATTGTATTTGTTTTTAAATTAAAATAATAATCTAATATAATTATAATATGTATTAAATTAGAATAATAATTAAATTATTATATTTAAATAGAAAATAATGTGATATTTTAAGTTATATTATTTAATTTTTTAAATAAAAATAATATTATTTAAATTAAAAAATTTATTTTAATTATAATTTTATTATTATTAAAAATTATATTTTTAATCACATTTAATTATTTAATAAAAATAATTATTAAAATAATATAATTTATTTTTAATTGATTATTATTTTTAAATTAATATTATTTATAATTAAAAAAAATACGAATTATAAATTTATTACATTTTTTTTTAAATTAAAATCTATTGATTCCATCCAAATCCTACGGATCAAATCTAATTGATCAAATTATTTTATATTAACCATTTTCCATTTTGGCATCAACATTTCTTAATTTTCAGGATCAAAAAATCTCAGAAACTATCAGATCCACAAATTCCTTTCTTTAGATTTATGCCTTCTAATTAACTTTCTCATTTTGCTACTATAGCTTCAAGGTTCCATTTACTTCATACACAATTAAAATTAATAATTTTATCAAATATCTTGTAACATTCTTGATTACAACCCAGCATAAACTTCACTATTAACTGGAAAACAGACATCAGTATCCTTATAAACTTAAGGATAATATCGGCAAATATTTATTTTAAAGAACTCAAAACAATGATACTCATTTCCGGCGAAAAAACGAAAGAGAGAATAAAGCTTTGTTTTTTTAATAGAAAAACTAGAATATTGATAATTTGATATGTAGCCGAAAATTTCTGGAAGCACCAAAATCAGAGAACATATGGGCATCCTAGAACAGTAGGCGAGTGACTCTGCGAAGGATTATGATTTTGTTAGAGAAGCCTCAATATCAAAGAGTCCCTTACCTCTCAGCTGGGACCTTCGCATTTACATTACTTAAAATTTTAAATATTTATTCAAAGAAAAAAGATTGTACGAAAATTAGATCCAAAATTTTAAAGCCAAAACCCATCATAGAATAAATGAGCTTCGGATATCTGGTTTCGATTGTAATTTTCGAAGGCAAACTTGGATAGAAGCACATCGTTTTGTTTGGCACTTCCTCCATAGGTCCTTCGGTTAAAGACAAACGAAAATGAAAAGGCATTCAATGGAAACGAAGATAAAGATGCTCAGTGAATACGAACCGAATTGGATGAATTAATCAACTTGCAGAAGCAATCAATTGCTTTGATCTATCACATATGCTCGTCATCGCATCTAAATGCTTTTGCGAAATTTAAATGAAATTGAAATAAAATAAAAAGCGGAGGCTCTGTATAAGATAGGCATGAAGCAGAGAGAAAAGAGGAACCCTAGGGACCATATTACGCAAAACCAAAATAAATTTAATTTAAGGGTACGGAGCTACTTATAGAGAAAACGTAATAGCTGTAATCAATCTGAGTCGTTCGATATGGCGATACAATCTGCGGGGATGGGTAATTTATTAAAGAAAATTAGTCAAAGTAATTATTTTCATAAATAAAATATATATTTGATAATACCTAAAAATGTATATTGTAGTTACTTTATTTTTATAAATTAAATATATTAATATATATTTTTTAAAATTTGTATATATTAATTATTTATTATAAATATAAATGCTTTAATTTTATTAAAATAATTTAAATAAAAGAGTTAAATTCTTAAAAATTGACCTAAAATAATTAAAATATTTATATTAATAATAATTAAATAATTAATATAAATTACTTAATAAAGTGACTCTAAATTCATTTTTTTAAAATTTATAACAACCTAATAATTATTTAGTACTCATTATCTATTAATATTTTTAAAAAATATATATATAGCAATTCAAAATTTTAATTTATTAAATAATATAGGGTTTTGGTATTTAACATATGTATAAAATAAGTTTTAAGTCTCATTTCTACGATTTATGACAGATCTTAGCTTATATATATATATATATATATATATATATATATATATATATATATGTTAGATAAAACTATTTAGAATTTACAGATTAAGCATTTAGGTCAGATATAATCTGTCTATTTAGTTTTCATGGATCGGTTATTTCTATTTGACCTTGCTGATTTGTCACAGAAGACATAAAGTGTATTATTCTCGCCGTCCTAGGAAAAAATACGGACTTTTTTAGGGAGAAAAAAAAAAAAAAAAAAGCAAGAAAGAAATAAAGGGGAAAAAAAAAAAAAAACAAGCGGAAGAAATAAATATGAAAATGGTCTATTTTACATTTTTACTACCGGAGTTCTATCCCGCCTCCTCCACCATCTCCAAGAATCAGATCTACCGAACTATTACTTCTTTCAGTCCCCCAATCTCAAAATCTAAATAAAGCTTATTAAGATTTAATCTTTCGTCAACTCTAAAGACTGAAACTTATTCGATCATTTAAATGGAAATGAGATAGAGAACTTCGACGCTAAGATATATTAAAATTTCGGTCACAGACAGAGGATCTGAGTCTGAATTATTAGAGTTTTGGTGTTTTGGTGGGAGTGTTTTTGAATGATGTGGAGTACTATCGCGAATCTTAAGGAGAATTTGAACAAGATCGCTCAAGATGTTCACGACGATCAGGACGTTGAAGAGTTTGGGATCTACGGCTCTCTCAACGGACACGAAGCTACTACCGTCTCTGATCGGAGAAATTCACACAGTTTTTCTCATCCCAAGTCTGTCTCACCTTCTCTACTCTCTAATGGCGTGGATTCCCCTTCCAATCCCGAGGTACGGTTAAGATATTTTTTTCTCCTTGTCGAATTTGATAATCTGGCTCTTTTTTATTATGTGAATCGGAAAATTGTAAAGAATTTGATTCTTGGTCATTCTATGTGTGGATTTGGCTGAATTTGTGATTGAAATTATTTGGTCTTCTAAGAACTAGGATTTGAATTGCGAACTGGAGCTAATGATGCAAACTGGCAATTGACGAGGTGAATTTGTGTTTCCAAGCTCAACATGTTGGCGAGCAATACATGCTTAGTTAATTTCGTCATTTGATTACTCTTGATCAGTAGTTTACTTTTATACTACACTAGTGCTTCTTTATGCTCAATCAAAAGTATGTTGCCTATTGCCACTGTAATATAAATCTCAACAGAAGTATAATTCTTGAACTAGTGGCTTACTTCTACTTGAGGGATCATCTACTTGATTTAGATGGCATTGTTCAGTTTCCAATTTTGATCGTGATGCATGTTAAAAAATGTATTAAGGTTTTATTTTCCTATCATCTTTTTATAGATAGAGCAATACAAAGCAGAAATCAAGAAGCTTCAGGAATCAGAGGCAGAGATCAAGGCGTTATCAAAAAATTATGCAGCTTTATTGAAAGAAAAGGAGGTAATAAATCAAATAATTAAGTTAAAGTCGATTTATTTTGCTTGTCAATGCTGTTTTCAGCCTGTCATTTTTTTCAGCTTCTGAATTTTAAACATAAAGGTTTGACTTGCTGTTACCGACAACACTTCCGTCCTACAAAAATAAATAAATAACAGTTTCTGTTAAAGATTTTTGTAGAAAGGAATTATCTGAAATTTTAGAATACCTTCCCCATTATAGTTGCATGCTACATTGCTATTCATGACCTAGCTGAACTTAATGTATTTGTTGCGCGGTCCTCTGCTGCACATCAAAAAGGAGAAAATACAAACAAATTCTGCACATTTTTTCTTTGAAACTTTGTTGTTTAATTTTCAACGCATTATTATAATTTCATCTATTACATTAGTAGACTTTGACATTTTGAATTCCCAAAAATTCAATTGACAGGATCAAATTTCCAGGTTGAATAAAGAAAATGGTTTGTTGAAACAAAATCAAGAATCAACACGCAACGAAAGTCTGAAAGCATCAATAAATGGCACCAATGCCCTCAAGGTAGATTTTTGAATGTATATTAAAAATGAGACAGATGTCAGGCATGTCCACTAGCCGTTGCAGTTAGAGCATTTAAGTCTGGTAGTTTTTTTTGTGACAATTTAGTACACCAGTTTTGAAAAAGTGACTACACAGGTGAAAATGGTGAAATTTAAGGTTTTTTAAATTTTTTATTTTTTATTTTTTCAATTGCATTTGAAAAGGAATGTTTTACCATGAATAATTGCTGAAACACTTTTTTAAATAAAGTTTAAAAAAAAATAGAAAAAAATGAAGAAAACATAAATTGACAATTTGGACATGTGTTCTCACCTTTTCAAACCTAGTGGACTAAAAAATTATTGGAGTTAAGTGATCCATTTCGAAAAGCGACCTGCCCGATCACCCACCCAAACTTAATTTAGATGGGACTTAAGTTTGTTTCCGGTTAACCATTGCTTCTTGTGCTTCTTTGTTCAGATTAACATCACTGACACACGTGTGTTGCATGGGAAGAAATGAACCTTTTGTTCACTTAGCACATGGTTGTTTAATACAAGTTCATTTATTTTATTTCTTGTTGTAAGTTTGTCATCTAGTCTTAAGTCTTAACTGCATCTCTTGTTGTGGGTTATGTATAAACAGCTTAGAATTAAATATATATTTAGCAAAGAAGTGAAAATGGTGGTCGCCTTGAGAGGGAACAATTGTTTTGTTCTCTAGAAGAATAGCGAGGTTCTCAACACCTTGTATAAACGTCCTTTGCTATTTCAATGTGTATGGTTTAATGACATGGGAAGGCATTCAACACCTTGTATTTGAATGGGTCCCTTAACTCTCTGAAGGGGAACTGTATTTTTAAATCTTAATACTTAGATGTTTAAGGCTGGATATCTTATTTATATATAATTTCATTTCTGTTCCTCCATAAGTTGGAAAAGAGCGAGAGAAGGATTTGAGCTTAAAATTGGTGGCCATTGCCATCAGCATGCTCAGGGCCACATGTTACACCGGATTATATATACCAGTGTTTTCAACAATTTATGAGTGTATTTGCTCATCTTAATTGTTTGATGATATGTTGATGAATTATATTGCTCTACAAGAGCGCATTCCCTTAAATTGACACAAGCTTGTGTTTTCCTATGTTCCTTTAGCATGTTAATATTTATATTATTTCTACCTTCTATTCTGAGATGATCCGTAGCCATTGAGTGGCAGTTGTCATTCTATTTGTTTTGTGTTGTGTTTTTCTTAACCATGAAAACATAAGGCATGTCTTATTATGGATACTGAGTGAGCTTCTATGCAGGGAAGTAGTGATCAGTCACCACCTAATCGACAACATAAATTCACAACTCAAGGGAAAAATCAACACTTTTTGAACCCATTACATAGTGGGGTTTCTAAGCTGGATGGATTAAGCAATCGAGCTGCTCATTTAACAGGGAAAGAGAGGGTAATGCCACTTGTACTCTCTTTTGCATTGAACTGCTTCATCTTTTAGCTTAGTTTCATACTGTTCTTTTTTTTTCTTTGCTTTTCCCTAAGTGGACTTACATTGGATCTATTTACTGCATTTCCAAATTGCCTCCCTGGATTATGTGTGTAAAAGAATACATATGACATGTTGGTGTGACACACATTGACTTGTCTAATTTAGGTTTTCGACATTTATCTTATAATAATGAATAACTTGACAACAGATGTGTGAATGCCTTCTAGGAGGTTGCAGATGTTCTAGAAGAGAATAATTGGTCCCGGGCTGCTGTGCAAGCAAATCCTGAGATGAAACTATTGCAAAGGGAACTTGAAAAAGAACATGTTCAGATGGCAAATATACAGCTGAAATTACTAGGTAGTATTTTGTTAAGCATAGATTCAAAAAGAGTTCATCTTAAATTTCTCTTTTCTGATTTTTCCCAATCTCAGAGGAAGAGAAATTGAATGAATCTTTACAGAAGGAGCTCAAATCCGTGAAACTGGACAGAGACAAAGTGAGTCTGAATTTTTTTTGGAAATTGTTCTGGTACAAATTGAATGAATCACAGGGGACTATAATATATTTAAAGAGACAAGTGCATGTTCATAGTCAGTGATCTTTTTTCTTCTGTCCCCTTATATGACTATGTTTTTCTCTATTGGACCATGCTTCTTGGCATGGCATTTTTCTGTTTACAGACCTCCACAGAGATGAGTGAAATGCACAGTGAATTGAATGAAAAACTATCTGCGATTAAACGGTTACAAATGGAGTTAAATAGACGAGAAGAAGAAGGTACAGATGACATTTTGGAGGACTTGAAGAGATTAGTTGCAACTCTAGAAAAGGAAAATGCTAATCTAAAGGTGAAAGTTATGCATAATTCATTTGTTGATTGGAATGTCATTGAGAACTTATGACATTTCTATGCTGAAATCAATCTTTAAATTCACGTATTTTATTTCAATATAGATGGAGAAGAATGAACTCAAGGCTGCCCTGGAAATGATCAGGATGTCACCTAACAAGATTTCATTGGATGCTCCAGAGGCTCTGACCAAGCATCAAGCTAGTTCTAATGAAGTATTCTTTCTAATTTATCTCTTCTTTCCTTTCTCAGGAATTGAGATGATCTGTTATTCTTTATTTCTACTCTTTGTATCCATGCCTGTCATATTAGCTTCCACTCATTGAGTGTAAGACCTTAAATACTTTGATATAAGTAATGTGTTTTTGAGTAATTTTCATTTATACTGTTGTCATATTCTTTATTTTTTGGGCAGAAGGTAGATGCATCAGAAAGTTCCCCTGGAAGGGAAGAAATGGCACAATCTTTGCAGAAGTTGGATAAAGAGATAAAGGAAACTCGCTGTGAGAGGGACAAAGCCTTGCAAGAGTTGGCCCGTCTTAAACAGCACTTGTTGGATAAGGTTAAATGTCCTGCAAATGTTTTTATTTTCATTATTGTGGATGTCTATTGTCTACACAAGCATGTACAACTCTTCCCATAAGCTTAGTTTTGTCTTTCACTTTACCATTTTACAGAGATAAAGAAGGTTTGTTTAGTACCTAAGGATTGCATGCTTTAGGTTTTCCAACTGCATCAAGAATTTGCATTTGTCCTACTTTTTGATGTCCCACGGGAAGGAGCCAAGATACTTTGATCTCTTACATTTTTGTAAACATGATTCTAGATTATATAGATTATATCTGATGGATGCATCATCGAATATATGAATATTCTAATTTTGGTGATTAGTATTACTTATTCAACAAATTGGATTGATTGATGTGGGTTGATTTTCTGTTTAGGAAAGTGGAAATGAATGTGACCTTTGAGGTGAATTTCTTTCCAGCACTCAAAATTCATGATGATTTTTATTATTATTTCTTATCTGTTTTTTAGGAATCTGAAGAGTCAGAAAAGATGGACGAAGACAGCAAAATCATTGAAGAATTGCGCCAAAGTAATGAATACCAAAGAGCTCAGATACTGCATTTGGAAAAAGCTCTGAAACAGGCAATTGCAAGTCAGGAGGAATTCAAGATGTATAACAACAATGAAATTCAGAAATTAAAGGAAATTATTGATGATCTGAATAAAAAACTTGCAAGTTGTTTGAGTACAGTAGATGCCAAAGATGTTGAGCTGCTAAATCTTCAAACTGCTCTTGGTCAGTATTATGCTGAAATTGAAGCCAAGGTAACTGAGTAAACCCTGTTTCTATTATTTCATATTTACAGGTTATCAGGTTACGTTTTGTTTGATATCAATATAATTATTCTTGCATAGGAACATGTGGAAGCAGATTTGGCTCGGGCAAGAGAAGAATTAGCTAAAATGTATGGGTTGTTAAAGGTTGGTATGCTGTTGCATTATCAAAGATGTTTCTTTTCCTAATCTGTGCTAAAAAAATGTGATAATCCACTTATATTTACATTATCTTTGCCACGGAGGAAGGGACTTGAATAGTAGTTCCTTGAATTGATAGGAGCTGAATAAAAGGAGTGATATGTACATATTAGATCAAGAGAACATAAATGTTACAATATGGCGCCAAGAAAACGAGGTTCTGCAATTTTGTGTTTCAAAATCTTTTGATGTATTTTTTATGCTTCTAATGATGTTTTATGCTCCACCTCAACCTGATTTTGGAGATTGGAGTTTTACTGTTACCCACCCTTTTAGCATTTTGATGGCTCTGTCTCCTAGTTTAAGTCCCTTAAAATGTTTTACTCAAAATAATACGGAATATTTGGGGGGCTTAATAGTAAATTGTAAAAGCTTTTTTTAGTGAAAGCAAGTTTCTTTGTCCAGCTACTAATGCAAATTTAAATTTTTCCTAAAACTGGTTTCCCCTGACCCTTTGTTTAACCAGGAAGCAAATAATCAATCGGAGGCTTCTAACAGAGAGAAGGAAGAAATCTTGTCCAAGCTTTCTCTAACTGAAAGGACGCTGGCAGATTGGAAAGTCAGGGTAAATAAGCTTGAGGAGGACAATGCAAAACTGCGCCGTGCTGTTGAGCAGAGTATGACCAGGCTTAATAGAATGTCAATGGATTCGGATTATCTTGTTGACAGGTTGCTTTTTAATATTCTATATCTTTTCTTTGCCTTGTGTTAGCTGACCCTCCATATTGATATTTGCTTTCCTGCAACTGATTAAAGTAATTTCATTGCACTGGAAACTGTGAACTTTAGTGTTTTTTTTCTTTCCAATTTATGATGTGAGACTTGGAGGTTTCTTGAATTTTGAGCATGCAATTTCTAAGTTCTAATTAATCTGCTTCTTCCTCTGAATGACAAAGTTGCAATAATGATGTGTATTTTTGGCAGACGTATAGTGATTAAGTTGCTGGTGACCTATTTCCAGAGAAACCACAGTAAAGAGGTATTAAAGACCCTTCTCAGATTTAGGTTCAGAATGCAAAATTTCAAGACTCACTTGGCTCTACTGTTATGTATGTCCGCCAGGTCTTGGATCTTATGGTTCGAATGCTGGGATTCTCTGATGAAGATAAACAGAGAATAGGGGTCGCTCAACATGGTTCTGGTAAAGGTGTTGTTCGGGGTGTTCTGGGTCTATCTGGCCGCCTGGTTGGTGGCATTTTGAGGGGAAGTTCCGCTGTTTCACGTGCTAATCTGGCATCTGAAAACCAGGTACTTGAAAATAAAAATGAATACCAGGTATTTAGAAATAAAATTTTAAAGGGAAAAAGTTTCATCAGGCCGTTCTGAATTTATCACCATCTTGCAGTTTTGTTTCTATTTGATTGTCGAGTGTCGTTATCCTTTGCATTTTTTTTTTTTTTGGGTGGAATCAAACTCTGTACATTGTTAGGAAAAAGTGTCCTCAATATTACTTTGTTAGGACCAAATTTGCTATTTAATCCTGTAGTTTATAAAATATGTCTTTAAGTAATTTTATTTGTAAAAAAGATGCTAAGAAAAGACAAAAATAACTATTCATCTAATTTTTTGTTAAATCTAACGGAAGAATATATATGTCAGATGCATATTTATATTTTTTCATAGATATATACATAAAAAATTGTTCAAATTTTTTAAGAAATTTTTTTCTTTGAAACTTCAAAAAAAAAAAAATTGTCTAATAAGTGACTTTAGATATGAGACAAAGAAAGTTTTGTTTAAGTTCGAAAGAAAAAATCTTCTTAAATATTATTTTTTTATGTATATATTTATTGAAAAATATAATTATATATGCGATACAAATGTTATTTCGTTAGATTTGAAAATTCAAATTTATTTTTGACACATTTTTTTACAAACAAGAGGACTTAAAAAACACATTTGGCATAAATAAAATGATTATTTATTCACTTCACATCATAGGTGTATCAAAGTTGTGGCAAGTGATAACATTGTTTTTCGTTTGTCTTCTCTCCAGTCCTTTGCAGATTTGTGGGTTGATTTTCTTCTCAAGGAGACTGAAGAAAGGGAGAAGCGGGAAGCCATGGATGATTCTACCAGAGCCAAGGAAGATTTGCATAAAAATCCCAACTCTGCAATTTCTAGCTCTGCTCCTGACCATAGATCAACGGCAACGGATGCTGCATCTCCTTTTGCCAGAGCAAGCGGGTCTCCAAGCCAGAATCCAGGTTATTTCCAGAGCAATCTAGGGCTATCTGAAAATAGTGACACTGAGTTTTCAACGGTACCTCTCACCTCGACGGGGAGCAATTTTCATAGCTCAAGGGCGCCCCAAAAATATTGAAAGTATATATATCCACAATGTAATTAATTAAAGGTATGCCTTGTTATTGTCGATGTTGTAGCTGTGCAATCTTTTGTTCAATCAATTCTTTTTTACACAAGTGACCCAACAAGTCTTGGCATTAACATTCGGAGCAGGACCCTGATTTGCAACAGTATTTTTCTCTTTGTTTTAGTGCATGTGTTTTCAATGAGGATGTAAAGACGAAAAACTCCAAGACTAATTGAAGCGCCCCCTCCATCTGAACCAAAAAAAAAAAACCTCACCCAAAAAAATTGCTTTTAATAAGCAATAGAAGAGGGTATTATTCAGTAGCCGGTGGTAAAAATAATGTGACATTCAAATTGTTAGTTCGAGCCATTGAAGTATTTATTTGTAATTTATCCTATACTTTCCAATTCTCATAGACCTTAAAGTACTTGGTAGAGTAATTAAAATATTAGGTGGTTACATTTGATGGAATATCTTCACACGTCTAACGAATTTTGATTTTACAAAAAGAAAATAAAAAACTAAAAAAAAATTCACATGCCAATTGAGCAGGAATAACTACACTTTAATGTGTGTGTGTGTCTATAAACACTAATAAAATGCACGTACTCATTTTATATTTTAATTTTTTATTATATTTTTCTAAAACATTAAAAAAAAATTATTAATTTTTAATAAATAAAATATTAAAAAATTTAACAACTATTTAGTTATAAAAAAACTTATTGTGAAGTCTATCAACATTAAGACTCATATTAAGACGCTCAAATTATTTAGAACATAATTTTTTTTGCACTATATACTTAAAAAAAGCAAATTTTAATTCTAAAGTAATAAATTTATAAAAATTTATAAAATATTTAGTGTTAATGTAATATAAAAAGTAAACTTTTATAATAAAAAAAATAAAATTATAATATAACGTAATTATTATAATTAAATAAATAAAATTAATAATATTGACAAATTTTGTAATTAAATTTGAATAATTTCATCTAATTTTTTTAATTATAATATTGTCATTATTTTAAAAATAAATATATATTTTAGTTTATCTAATTTTTTTTTTATCTTCATTTGTACACGTTTTTTTCTTTTTTGTTTTGTTTTAACCCATTATCTTAAGAAAAGAAAAAAAAAATTAATTCAAATGTGTATTGTGTATTTTAGGTTAGGCAGAACTTGTTTGTAGAAAAATTATACAATAAATAATATTTTTGTAATAATTTATATTAAATAAATAAAATTAACAATAATAATTTTTTTTCATAATTAAATATGAACAAATTTTTTCAAAATAAGTAAATAAATAATAATATATTTTAATTTATGTAAGACTTTAATATAAAAAATTGAACCATAAATAAAAATATTAGGATCTTTTATATATATATATATATATATATATATATATATTTTTTTTTTTTTTTTTTTTTTTTTCATTTTTAACCAATTATTTTTAAGTTAATCATTGTCATTAAATATATAAAATAAATAGTAATTATTATTTTTTTAATTATAATAAAAAAAATTAGAACAAAACTATACAAAATAAATTTTTTATTTTATTTTTAACCCATTATTTTAAAAGAAAAATAAAAAATTATTTCAAATGTATAATTTTGTATTTTAAGTTATGTAAGACTTATTAAAAACCAAGTAAGTTAAATATAAGGCTTTTATAATCTTATCTTTATAATAAAATATTGTAATCATTATTATTAATATTAAATAAATAAAATAAATAATAATGATAATTTTGTAATGACACTTCACAAACAACTTTTGTGAATATTAATGTCTAGAGATGATAATTTGTGTTATAGCTTGATTGATTAAATTGAACTTGAATCGAAAAACTCGAATCAAATTAAATTTGGGCTTGTTTTGACCAAGTTCGAATAACAAAAAAAAAAAAATTGGTCTGGATTAGGACCAGCCCATTAACCCGAATTGAAATAAAATAACATTAAATTTTAATTTAAAAATTTTTTAAAAATAAAAAAAGAAAAAACTATATTAAAATTAAAATAATCTTTTACCTTTTTTAGTGCTTCTTTTTTATGATATATTAGTTATTTTTCTTTCCTTTTCTATGATAATGAATAAATTGTTATAATTTATCATTTGTCAAATTATTATGTTAAATTTTTTGATGTTAATGCATTTAGCGTTTAAATCTACCCAATTTTTTAAACGAAAAAAAATAATATTCATATTTAATTCCAATTAGTATTATAAAGTTTTTATTTTTAAATCAATTAGGTATTAATTTTTGAAGTAAAATTTTCAAACATTTTATTAACCTGTGTTATACTATTCTCTTTTCCATCTGTTCATTGTCTTAAGAATTATATATTATGTAATAATTAAAGTTCTATTTTTGTGTATATTAAAAAAAAAAATATTCTCATATGACATTTAAGTTACTTTAATTATTCATTTTTTGGTAAGTATCTTTATTTAATCTATTCATCTCTATTTATTTTGTTTAATAATTAGAAATTTTTTTATTTGAATTTAAAAACTATTTATTCTAAATGTGAGTTTTTAAGAGAGCATAATGACCTTTAACTTTTACATGTGTAAAATTTGATGACATTTATCTTTTGCCTAATTAATTTTGAAATTGAATTTTACCTTTAATAATTAATTTTTTCTCTTATTTTATGTATATAATTTTTATTGTTTTATGTGATGATGCTTGAGCTTTAATCAATAAACATTATTTTTTTAAAAAAAAAAAATTCATATTAACTAAAAAAATATATAATTAACATTGTTAATTTAGACCAATTTAAATTAATTTAATTGTGTTTAATTTATATTCAAACTTACCTTTATTAACTCAAATTAAATTTAAATTAAACTATAACTTAATCAATTTAAATTAAATTAATTTAAACAAACTCAAACTACTAACACAACTCCCACGAATTAACCATCAAAAGTGAATCTAAGCATTTTTTCTTATAGTCCATCACATAACAAACCAGGCAAAAAAGGTATTAATATAAAATTGGAATTGAGAATAATGTATGAATCCATGAATCAAGCGAAACTGTCAATGCCACTTCAATCATCAAGCAGACGGTACCTAGTTCATCATCACCCTTCTGCTTCCCTTGATCGAATTAAGAAAAATTATCCACATTCCCATCAGAGAGATCAAAGGAAATTTTTCCTTCAATCTTTAGTGACACATCAACAATTACAATTAGTATACCTGGTTCATTACTGATCTCCCCTACTACTCAAAGAAAAACCAATAAAACAGCAAATAGATTCAGAACAAGCAAAACAGTCGACAACTTCAAAAATGATTAATCATGGTTAATTCCCTTTTGCATATTGCAGCTCTTATCAATGGAATCATCATACTTTTCCAAAAAAAAAAATCCACCATATCAACCTCCAAACCAGAGCACAAACAAAAACACAACTAGAAAATAAAACACTTTCAATTCGGTTCCAAAGTAAAGTTCCTTAAAACAGATTCGCAAATGAAACTAGGCGTCAACACGCAACTTCGAGCAATTTAGGAATTTAAATAATATTTAGAAAATATCTATCTAGCAAAGTGGACGGATCAAAAACTCAAAGGACATCAGACAAGTAGAGTGGACGGATCAAAAACCAAACAGAATTTGGAGCTCGAATTCACCTCGACGTTTGCGTTTCAAACAGAATAAAAAAAGGTACACGGCAAAACATGTTCCAACTCCATCAGTTCCTTATCCAGATAAGAAATGCAAAGAATATTGTTTTAAAGCAAAAGGCAAAAAGAGAATTATAAGTTTTTAACACGACTATCGTTTTAGCTTCAGTGAGTGAAAACCAATTTACAACGAACGATTGATATCTAATACAAAGTAAACAGAAAAACCTAAAACAGAACACAGGATACCAACACAAATAATATGCCGAATACTCGGGCTGGCAAGAGCGGAAGGCCAGAGCACGTTAAGAGAAAATAATATGCATCACAAGCTACAAAACCGTTTTAGCTTCTCAAATGCAAGTTTGGCCTCAGCATCAAACCTTTTTCTTGTCTTTCAGGGGACCTTTAGGGATCTTGCTCAAAACCTTCGCATCAAACACAGCATACTGCTTTTTCATCTCATTAATGGCTTTCTCTGCAAGTGGGTCAACCTTGTCTTCATTCTTCTCGTAGAGTACAGGAATTGTGTGCAGCAAAACGAAAGCTGTTTTTTGAATTGCAAGATAATCAGAAATTCAAGAATCTAATCGAGTAAGATACAATAGATGAGTTTTTCAGTACTTACATAGGTAGAATAAGGTAAGGAAATTGCACCAACTCCCCATGATCGATAAAATCCACAAGCCTGCAATTACCTGGAGTACAATAATTAATTCCACAATTCAGATTTAGGATTTACAAACAAAATTAAATGCAACGAATAGAACCTGAATCAAGAAAATTTAATGCATAATCCAAAGCTAACATGAATAATTGTAAACTGATAGCAATAAAAAAACACTCCTTTTACCTTTGGACAACAATGAATTAAGATAAGTGAACTACTTTCAAGTGAACCAAGAAGCTTTTATCAAGATAAGTTTCATTCATGGATTAACTAAGATTCACCATTTATATCAACGGAGGAACTTCAACAAAAAACTGGTCAAAATAATACTTACAATCAGAAACTTCTTCAGATCTCTTCCAGATGCAATATCACGCAGGACAGAAAAGCCCTCGTTGATCACAATTCTTAGGGCAGAAGCAAACTGCAGGAATGGATCCTCTGGAATATGAACATTTGGGATCCGAGGTGGAGTCCTACAATATCAAAAGCTGTAAACATAACAGCACATACCAATACAACAGGAAAAAAGAGTATTCAAATTGGACATAATTCAAATGATCTTACTTGTTGATAAAAGTATGAACACTGGACCACAAGAAGAGCATTGCAAGGGCGACAATCAATATGTGACAAACAAGAGTAAGCAGGTGATATTCAAGCAACTCAAAGAAGACCCACGTTGCAGTTGCTCCCGTTAGAACACTAGCCGAAATCTTTTTGTTCCTCCATAATAGCACATCAGCAGCTGCAATGGTCACCGAAATTGAGAGAAGGCCACAGAGGCAGAAAAAAATATTAACTTGACCAACTATTGCTCACAATCGATTCAAAACAATTAATGGTCTAATATAGAAAATCGAAAGAGAACTACAAATTCAAAAACAAACATTTCATGTTGAGCAGTTTGCTTATTCGTAAATGCATAAATAATTCCGGATTGCATAAGCCCTATGGACCCTCCAACAATTAATCTCATAGATAGCGTCTTGGATCAAATTTTGAACTCTCTAGCATCCAAAATCAGAAACTAGCATATCTTACAAACTATTCAAGATCTCGAAAGCAATCGCAGAAGCATTAAAATTTAGTAGCTAAAGATCAGCAGTAAGAGAATCCAAAACCTCTTATGTTATATTTGCACATCATAACAAAAGATTTGAAAAATGAACCAAACGACATCAAGCAAGCATTTGAACTATAATCTTACAGGCTCGTACTAAAAACGAAATCCATCGAATAACGAAAATAACTACAAAAAATCAGACACACAGAGAGAGAGTGTGTGTTTGTGTGTTGTCCTTACGTTTCCCCCCACCGAGAACCTTGTGAACCGGTTTCTGCCTACCAAAAAGCCTGTAAATATTGCCCTTCATTGATGAGGGAGAGGTAGGTTTCTCGGAATCAGAATCCGAAGAAGACGACGTGTCGTTCGAGTGGATCTTCTCACTTATCTTCTCCATAAGCGACTTCTCCGACTCCACCGTCGAACCATTTTCCGGTTGATCCGCCATACTACTCAAATCCGATCAAACGAATAAATGTCAGCTAAACAGAAGTTCAATAACCGAAATTCCCAAATATTTTTCCGATAAATTAGACTAGTTTTAGTAAGTAGCTACTAGCTAGTGTTGGGCTTATGGAGCCGAAGATGGATATATAGCGCGGAGAACTAGAATGATCAAGACCGTTGATCTTATTGGGTATATCCGAACCTGGAGATCGTGAGACGAGCCAACATTCGAAATTTGGTTTGGTGAAGTTGACGACGTCAGAGTTAATGTTTCTGTCTAATTTTAGTGCTTTTGTGGCACGTGGACAGTACAAGGGCGGTGAAGATTTGGGGGAAGTTGTTGACAGATGTGGGGACACGCGGCATTAAAGTTAAGCAAAAGATGAAACATGATCAGTGCTGGTTGCGTAGGCTACTGCGTGGTTTTGGTAGTCTATGGGTCCACAGTTGAAATAAAATTGATGTTATAATTTAGTACTTTAAATTAATAAAATTAAATTAAATATTAATATTAATATTAATGTTAATATTTATTTTAAAAATATAAATAATTAATATTTAATAAAAATATAATTTATGTAGAATATACTTACAAAAAATAATATTTTTTAAAATAAAATGATTTTTTTTTATTTTATTTAGAAAAATTATTTTTTGAATCTAAAAAATGCTCATGTTAATAAATATCTATTAAAATATAAAAAATTATACATTATTTTTAAAATAAATAATAATATTGTAATTTAAATTAATAAAATATAATATATTATTTTTATTAAATTAATAAAATATAATATTAATTTAACTATTTTATGAGAATTATAGTTATCTAATTTTTAATAAAGAAAATAATTAATAAAATTATAAATAAAATATACTCTAAAAATAATAAATAACACATTTTAAATCATATGCTCTCATATATATATGATTGAAAAATGATATCATAATAAAAAAATTTACCCAATTTTACACTAATATAAATTATATCGTTTATATTATAAATTATTTAAAAAATTAAATTACTTGTAAAAAAAATTTAAATTTATGTATTTTTAATATTTAATTATATAAAATGCTATAAAAAATAACACTTTCTTAAAAAAAAAAAAAACTTTACATATTCCAACTAAAATTATATATCTATTAAATCAACGCTCAAACATATAGGGTGCGTTTAATTCGCTGAATGTAATCGTAATGGAATGTAATATAAAGGAATCAGTATTATTATTACAGTATTTAGTTTAGTCACTGTAATAAAAAAAAAGAATCAGTATTACAGTGTTTGGTTGACCACTATAATGTAATGGAATGGAAAAAAAAATTATATAATTATTTTAAATTTAATAATTCAGCAAAAAAAATTAATCATAAAAAAAAATTAGCATATACAATTTCAGCCAATTCATAACAACAATTAATAAAATTTAATCACAATAATTTCAGTAAAAAAATCATAATTTCAGCCAATACATAACAACAATTAATAAAAAATGCAATTTTAGCCAAAAAAAAAATTACAATTTTAGCAAAAAAAAAATTACAATTTTAGCAAAAAAAAAAAAAAGCAATATCAGGAAAAAAAACAATTTCAGAAAGAAAAAAAAATACAATTGTAATTTCAGCAAAAAAGAAAAAAACAATTGCAGGAAAAAAAATAATTTCAGGAAGAAAAAAAATACAATTGCAATTTCATCGCGTCGGGAGCGCAAAGGGAGGGAGGCTGGAAGCACGATGGCTGGACGAAAACTGGAAGGGACAACACAATGCTGGACGGGACGACGCGATTGCAGGGAGGACTCCAGCTGGCCAGGACGACGACGTGAGCTGGCCAGGACGACGACGCGATGCTGGCCAAATGCGATGACAGAGCTATTCAAACACATGTAATGTAATCCTCATTCCTTATGTTAGGATGTGTAATCTTTTTTTCTTCTCTACATGTAATTGATTACATTACATTACATGTGGTTGAAAACCAAACAATGTAATGTGCAGAATCAATTACATTACTTATTCCATTACATTCAACCAAACAACACCATAATAAATCTCACTTAAAATTTTTATTTTAAAATTAATACAAAATGTATACATTGTTGTTTATGGCCCTGTAAAAACAAATAAATTACCCCATTAAAATGAGTCAAAACCAACCGTTTTGTCGAGCTCAAAATCAAATCAAATGTGAAATAAAATAATAATAAATAATTTATTTTATTTTTGAAAGAAAATTAAAGAATAACGACGATACAATATAACCTTTCCAATCTTCAATGAGAAATTTTAAAATCATCGAAGACTAAATTTTTTTCCTTTTTTTAATTTTTAAGAACATTTTCGACCTATCACCAAAATATTAAATTTAATGCAAATTTTGGTATTTTATTATTTCAATCAAGCACTATTTTTACTCAAAATTTGATACAATGAACAGTATTGTACCAAATTTGGAATGACACTGGTTATCGCACCAAATTTAGTACTACATTGTTCACGAGTATATATATTTTTTAATTTTTATAAAATTAGTATATTATACAAAATTATAATAAATTAAAATTAATTATATGAAGCAAAATTATTTAAAAAATACAACATAGAGTTAAAAATATAATACAAATTAAAACAATAATTTAATAATTAGGTAAATTATTTCCGATAAATCAAATGAAACATCAATAATTAAATGTAATGTTTAGTTCATATAATAAATATAATATTTTAATCAATAAATTTTTAATTTTTTTCGTAATAATAAAATTTTTAAATTTATTATTATTAATTTATTAATAGTAATATATAATTAATTGGTTGAACATAATAATTATTAAGAAATTAACTAAAAAATAAAAAGTATGTTCCATTTTATAAAAAATAAAAATTAATTTTTAACGTGTATTGCTTGATTAGGTTGTTTTAGATATTACAATTTACATTTTTACCTTTAATCATATTTAGTTATTGTAGCATACTTTCTAAGTTCTAAATATTTCGTCAACGTCTCTTTCTTAATGACAAACTTTTCTTGCAACAATTATAACCAAATGCTCCATCAAGACAAACCAATAATAAAGTTTAATGATGAAATTGGTTCAAATTTATACAATTTTTTATGTAATATGTTGCATATATTTTTGTCGTAGTATATAATATATTATATACACTTATTATTATACGTAGTATGTTATATACACTTATGTTGTTGTATGAAACATGTTATATGCACTTCTACTGAATGTTACATATACTTCTGTAATTATATATAATACATTACATTACATATATTTTTATTGTTGTATGTGATATGTTATAAGTATAATATGTTAAAAATATATATATTTTTAATATAATATTTAGTATTATAAGTGCAAAATAATGCTAAAAATTGAAGATTATTTAAGAGGATTAAAATTATGTTATTTTATAACGATGATAAATTTGCATTATAAATCATTTGTATAAATTTTACCAACTTTAACTCAATACATAATTACATACCACATAAGAAAATCATGAAAGATTCACATAGGTTCTTATACGTGTATTTTAACACCTTCTTATAAATTATGAATTGTTGGATAATATTGTATTTTAGATTAATAAAATTTAAAATTATTATAAATATTTTTTAAAAAATATAAATATTTAATAAATGATGAAAAAAAGTATAATTAATAAAAAATATATTTTAAAAATAATGAATAATACATACTAATACTATTTGAAAAGCAGGGATACGTTGTTTGTCCTTTGGGCTACGTCACTAAGCTTTAGGTAGCCTAACCATGTCAAACCAAAGCTAAGCAATTATAGCTTTTTTCTGTTCCCATTTTCTTCTTTCTGAGGCTTTTTTGCAGCATTGTAACTTTTCCTCGCAGTATTGGAATCTAAATCTTACTGGTTAAGCTTTCAGCTTTCTTAATAAAGGATGGCACAGTGAAGAATTAATAATGAGGAAATATTATTCATTAGAATAGTATTGTTATAAATATATAATAAAATAATCCCCAATTTTTTATAATTTTTAAGCATTTAAATTTATAATTTAAAATTTTTATCGGTCTAAACGAACTCATCAATATTTGTTCATAATTAATTTTATTTTTTGATCATTTAATTTTTTTCATACAAAATAATCCCTAATTTTTTAAAATTTTACTTTTTAATCCAATTTGTAAAAAATGTATCATTTTGAATAAAATTTTTATATAAAATTGAATTAAAAATATAAAATTCTAAGACTAGGATTATATGAAATTGAATTAAAAATTAAAAATTTAAAAATATTAGATATTATTTTGTATAAAAAATTTAAAATAAAATTTATTATTAAATAAAAATTATGAACAACATTATAATTAATCTTTTTTCAATGATCGGTGAGTTTAAAAGAATGTGAAACAATCGATGGGTCCCATCTTCGGAATCATAACAATCTTTTAAAAGAAAATCTAGAAAATTTCGTAACTTTTTATTAATAAAAAACAATACATTCACATATTTAAGTAAAATTTAAATTTAATTATTTAATAAAAAAATTAAAAATTTTATCACTTAAATTACAAAAAAATTTCAAAATTATGGCAATCATAACAATCTCCTTACATCATCCTTACTAGATTTTTTAGTTTCAATGTTTCTAATAATAAATTAAATTACTTTTTAAAGTGTAAAAATTTACACGTATTTTTTAAATATTAGGGAAAAATAGTGATATTGAAAATGTAAATATTCCTTCTTTTGAGGGTTTTGTTTTTAGGGTACCAAAAATGTTGTAATTTATAAAATAAAACTTGTGTGTGTATATATATATATGTGTGTGTGTGTGTATTTAAATAGATTATATAAATCTTATTATTTTTAAAAATTAACAATAAAATTTAATATAATTGTTAATTGAAAAATTAAGTCCAAATTTTGAGAATATTTTTAAAAGAACTATGTTATTTAGATTATTAGATGATGATAAATGTCTATAAATAATTTTATAAATTTTATTATATGATTAATATATGATAAAATTTAGTTCAATTTTTTAATTAATAATAAAAATAAAATTAAATACTATTAATTTTATGAAATTAACATAATTTATCTAATTTATTACAAAATTTATACAATCTAATTGTATAAATAACAGGATCCCAGTGCCCTTTATTTATTTTATTTTTGTTCAATTTTTTTACTTTCGAGTTACGAAAGTAATAGTACATGTTTCTAAAATAATTAAAGTGTTATTTAAAAATTGTACACGCTCCTCTATAATAGAGGTATTTTTTTTTATTGATATAATAGAGGTAGTTAAGTGAGTATTATTCCTCACAAGTTTCAAATCTCATGCAATATTGAGTGCTTATTTTTTTTTAAAATGTTATTAATGAATAAAACCAATTCCAATAAATTCATGCCTAGCTCCAAAATATTTTTTTTTCTTAAAAACACTTCCAACTAAATTAATTTTCATACTACTTTTCTTAAAACCATTCTCAAATAAGGACCTACTTATCAGGCCATGTGTTAATTAAGCAAGCCCAAAAGGCAATATATGGATCACAAGACCCACAACAACGAATCGTCTGTGGAAAGAGTGTTTGTTTTTGACTTTTAGTTTCTTTATTTCCAAAAATATTATGAAACGGAGGATTTTTTTCAATAATTATTTTTCACGCAAAAATTTTGAGTTTTATAATAACCAAACGTGTGATTGATGAACTTTTTTTTGGTGAGATCTGAGTGAAACTAGCGTTACATTGACAGAGATTTGAAACTCATGATCGAGTTAATATATAAGAATCAATAGTGATGAATTGATGATTTTCAGAAATAATATATATATATATATATATAGGCTAGAGCTCATCTTTAGATCAAGCTAGCTTATATAATTTGAAAATTTTTACCCATTTAAAATCCCAACCCAAATCTTTATAATCTCCTCAAACCTAATACTAAGCACTTACAGTGAAAGTGCTTAATCATGACATACTTTAACTCTTCAATCAGATGGCACAGTAGTCAACATTAAAAGCAGGCTAATAAGATTGTTGCTTGAGAAGTTATAAATCAGAGTCTTCTTAGGAGAACTTTTTGTAGACATTAATGTTGATATAGCTTTTCTCATTTTCTTGCGAAGCAAATTCCTTGTTTTGATGGGTCATAGAAAAATTAATTGAAAGAGACATGGAGTAGAAGTGATATTCAAGCAATGTTTATTGCACTAGTCAAGGCACAGCATTATAGTCATGAAAATTGAATAAATTCATAATGTAGTACACGCAATTAGAATTATAATAATATATATATAGTTTGGTATTGGAGTATAAATAAATAGTTTGATATGCACCAACCGAGTGAATTAAGTATAATGTTTTTATTACCTCTTTGAATAAGATTAATTTTAATAATTATAATATAATATTTTTTTTAAAAAAATTATTTATTAGTCATATAGTAAGTGAAGTGGTATTATTTATTAATTTTATTGGGCATAGTTGTAGGGTGAGAGCCATGTCATTGTCAAAGGTGGCCATGGCCCTAAGTCTAAATTATTTTTAAAATTTATAAACTAGTAAGTTAAAAGATAATTCATTTGCACCCCTCAAATTTTAAAAACATTTAACCTTTACCCTTAAAGTATTTTATATTTTTATTTCTACCTCTGCCCGTAGACAGTTGTATTTTTCAATAAAAATTGTTAAAATACCTTTATCTCCTTGATCAAGCGTAACACATTAACAATAATCCAAACAAATTAATGAACATAATTTTTTAACTTTTTATTTGGTTTAATTGGTTAATAATATTCCACTAAGTTCATTTTAAATTTTCATGTTACAAAAGTAATAAAAAATATATATAAAAAAAAAAAAAAGAAGAAGAAGAAGAAGGGAAAATTACAAAAAAAAAAAAAAAAACAGTCGCCCCTAATTAAAGTAAAGAGGAGGGTATTAATTTTATTATTTAGAGTTTTAGAGGTGTTAAATAGGTTACTTTTTCATCGAAATGCTCAAAACAATTGAATATTTTATTTAATAATATAATAATAAAGCGTTTCTGTAAATAAAACTTCGATTTAAAAGTAAGTTCATTGAAAAATATTTTTTATTTCATTGATACTTAAAACAAAGATTTTCTAGGAAACCCGTTTCTAAATAAATCCTCGAAAATTATTTCATTACAAAATGTTCTATAATGAGTAATTATATTGATACAATTTAAATTATTATTAATACAATAAATTTTCATTAGGAACAATTTTATTCAATATTAAAGACATTAAATTATAATTAATTATATAAATATAATTAATAATTTATATATTTTTGTTATAATAATAATAAAAATAATTATAAATATATTATTACCCTTCTGTAATCTATGAATCTATCCGTTAAGGCTCATCATACTCGGACAGAAAATCAGGAATCGAAGTCCAAGTCCCTCAATTTTAGGAATTAGACAAGAATGCCTAAATTAAGCCGTATTAAACAATGCGTTGGTCAATTATTGTTGTACATTAAAATGATCCTTTAAGCTGGAAAAAATAAAAATTCAAAATAATTCTCTGTTTTAGTTTCGTGCACAATACTTCTTTTTCCAAAAATTCAGCCAGAATCACTTGAATATCTCAATCGGTTAAGTTTAATCCTTTCAAAATTAAAGATTGAATATTACCATTTTAATTATTATACATTGAACTAGAAAATTGAAAAATAAAAACTAAACATGTTCCGAGGTGGCAATTCAGAGTACGACCAACAAGACATGAATTCTTTTTTTAATAAGAAGCAATTATTAATTTTTTATACTTTATAGAATGTTCTTATTGATGTAATAAATAAATAAATTAAATAATATTTAAAATATGTGAAATTGTGCTAAAAACAAAACAACAACAACAACACTCATAACAAGAATATACACAATATGAACACGAAATCGCACAAATTGTTCCCACCTTCCAGACTCTCCACCTTGACTCATCTACAGAACCCAGAAATAGAAAAGAAAAAAGGAAAAAAACGGAATATTTTAAGATGACCATTTGTGATTTGATGCAAAGAGTGAGTTCAATAAGCTCGTGGGCCATTTGCTTCTTTATGTCATCAGTCATCACATGGTCAATAACGCAATAAGTACAACGCGACAAAAATAGGTTAAGCCGGTTGCCCGGTTCGGTTCAAATGAAATATAACAAAATGAAAAATTAAAGTATTTGTAGGAAGGAACCAAAGAAGAAAAAACCTGAAAAAAGAATAATGATTCAAAAATTGAGGACAAATTGAAAGTAAAACATTCCATGTTGAAAATAAATATGACACTCAGCTCTTATGAACTTGTAGCCTAATTCTGAAATTATTTTCACAATTGATGTTCGCAACCAAACTTCAAAATTCAACCCCTGTTATCTACGAAAAAAATTTACATTAACAAATCAAAGAAAAATTGAAGAGAAAAAAAAAAAAAAAAAAGATCACCTCCTCCTACGATCGGCCGCGTATTGTGACAAGGGCACAACCTCCTGTAACGGTGTGGAAAGAGGAGTAGGCAACGGTGAGTTTCGGCAAACAGGGCAAGACCCATTAAGCTTAAGCCAAGCGTCAAGACAATAGAGGTGAAAAAAATGTCTACACTCAGGCATCATTCTCAACATCTCCGAATCCTTATAATCAGACAAACAGATCGAACATGTTGTTTCCTTAGTGACGGATTCCTTAGTGTAAGAGAATTTGGGGTAAGAGTTTATAACGTTTTGATCCAAGCCAACGGCGGTGTTTTCATCGTCGTTTTGTGGATTTCCATCTCCATCTTCAGCGACAAAGATAATACGGGGAAGAATGATGCCGTTATCGGAGTTGGGATTAGGAGACGGGTTTTGAGAAGAGGAAGAACGGTGACGATGGCGAGTACGACAACATAGATAGGAAGCTAGAAGGAGAGAGGACAGAAGGACTAGAAAGGCTAGAGCTATGACAATGGAATAGCCAAAGCCGAGGTTGGTGAGTTGACTTGTTGAAGGGGTGGAATTGGGGGTTGTGGTGGACATTTGGAGAGGGAAAGGGAGAGGGAGAAGGAGAGGGAAAGGTGTTGAGGGGTTTTAGCCATTTGTTTATTATTAGGTTAAGAGGATGGATTGGGAATTTGGGGTGTGTTGGTTGGATTGAGGAAGGTGGGTGGGTATTGCATATGCTGCATTTAATACTGGGTTTAGAAACAGAGGAGGCATTAAATTGGTGGGAGGGAAAGTGGAAGAAAGAAAACTCTCTCTTCCAACTATTTTGCAGGGTATTTAATATTTTTTTTAAAATTACATTAAATAAAATTCAAATAAATAATACTAAATTATATATAACTTGATGAGTTTACCTGAAACTTAGTCCAGCTAACCTGTTCATGATTTACAGCCTCTTCTTCTAAAAATATATTATTTATACATAAATAATATTATTATTTTTATAATAAATAATATTACTTTTGCCGTTATTTATACTTAGAGGAGATTTATACATCAATTGATTTTTACCTAATTTATTTAGGTATATAAAATATTTAAAATTTAATTACATAATTATATAAGTATGTAAATAATATAGTTATTTAAAAATATATATATATATATATATATAAGCATGTTTTCCCTTCTTACTTTTCTTTTTATAAAATTATTTACTTTATGACATGGATGTGTAATGTGATTATAAACCTTATAATATAAGCTTAATTTAAATTATAGTATTGTGATTTATTTTTTTTCAAATCTCAAAAAATTAGGTTAGCTTGATTTTTATAACATAAAAAACTATTATCGAGTAATATTATTATTTTTCAAAATAAGTATTAAATTGTGAGAAGTTTTTTAAATTTGATATGGTATTAGGGTTTTTAGCATTAAAAATTGTAACTTAAGAAATTATGGATATATTTGCTATTTTATAATGTTAATTATTTGGAATGAAAATAAACATTAATCAAAATGAAGAGAAAATATAGTATACATTTGGTTGTTTTCTCTGTATTTATGGAATAGAATGTGAATAAAATTATTAATTATTTAAATATCTTTTCAAAAATAATAATAAAAAGTTAAACTAAAAGGATATTTTGAAATTAAATTTTAGAAATAAAATTAATACAAAGAAAAAGTCTGAAAATAATTTGTGAGAATTTCAAATTTGTAAGTCCTTTATTTCTTCTTCTTCATCATGTTTTTAGGAAATAAATAATAAAATATGAATGACTCACTTTCTTCTTATTAATTTTTCTTGTAAAATAATATAATTTTTGCAAATTCTTAAAAACAAGAGCTACATAATAATATATTAGTTTGTATATAATTAATTTGATCAAAAAATAATACGTTAATTTATACATAAATATACATATTTAATTTATATATATTTTATAAATTATATATAAGATGTACATATCTTTTATATTTTTATTATATATAATTAATAAATTACATTAAAACAAATTCAATTATATAAATTAAATTTAATTATTAACTACATTTTTGTTTGAAAAGTTTTGTAATACAATACTATTTTGAAAATGGGTCGCAACTTGGAAGTGTGATCCTAGATTTTTTATTTATTATATATATATATATATATATATATATAGATTATGAGTAAAAAAAGAGCGAGATAAAAATAAAATAAAAAAATAAAAAAAAAAAAGTATTAAATCTTTAAAAATAAAAAATAAAAATTTAAATCTATTTCTTACTTAAAATATATTTACCCTCCAAAGTATCTATCGTATATTAAAAAAAAATTGTGATCAACCTCGCTTTTATAGAAGTATTTTGTTCATGAAGTTGTCCCAATTGGTGAAAAAACGAACTTTTTTATTTTTTATTTCCTTCAGTTACTCACCACTCACCAGGAAAAAATTTACAACAGTATATAGTAGTGGGATTGAGGGCTTGACCGGGAAGTTAGTTTTGGTGGGCCCATTATGCGTATTGTACTTTACTGGAAATTTAGTAATGGCATTGTCATTGGAATTTATCTATACTACATGAGGTTCTTTTTTGTTAAGATATATATTACATGAGGAGTTTCTTGCCATTTTGTAATGTTGATGGAACTGCATTATTTTCAATAGAAAATGGTTAAACTTGTCTTCTATTTTGGTGTTAAAATTACTAAAAATTAAGACGCGATTTTTTTTATGAAGATAATCATTTACGATAAACAAGGCACAATTATTTTTTAAGGAGTTTAAATTTAATTTTTTTTATACATAGTAAAAAATTAATATGAGCTATAGTAGACTATATTCAATTCAATACTAAATTTTTCATGTCATATTATAATAAAAATATAAAATTAATACTCAAAAAATATATAATTAATATATTATAATTAACTTATAACAAAAATATTAATAAGTATTACTATTAGTATTATTTATGTATAAAATAAATTTATTAACTAAAAAATCGAAGCAAATGGAAATCTCAATCAAATGTATTAAAATTTATAGTTATTAAAGCTAAAATTACAAAAAATATATGAAAAATGTAAAAAGTAAAATATGATTTAAAATTTTAAGCTTGAAATTATATTTAAAAATATGTATTGATAAACAATATAAAACTGACTAATAAAAATAAAAACAATACAAATTTTATATAAAAAAAATTTCAAATAAGTTATAAAAAATTATTAAAATAAAATTTTAAATAATATGATATTAGATAAAATTAAAATTTGGGTTAAATAAAATACGAAAAACATACAAATTTAAAAGTTTCAATATGAAGTTTATTATATACTTCTTTTTTTTAATTTTATTTTTATAATGTTGAGTATGAAGTTAAATATTTAAACTTTTTTTAGATTATCACATTTAAGAATAATTTTTACACAATATATGACTATAATTTTATTTATATTACTAATAGTTACTAAATATATGAAAAAATGAGTATATATTTAATTATTTTATTTATAATTCATATCATTTTTATCAACATATTTGTTAAATATTGTTAATATATATAAAAAAAATTATACATAAAAATTAAACATAATATATATATATATATATATATATATATATATATATATATATATATATATTATTATTATTATTATTTTTAAATAATTAACCACAGCTTCAATCCCGTCCAACTCGGAATAAGCTCCGGTCATTACCATAAGTAGCTTTCATCTTAACTCTCATAAGGCCTGCTTATTGGAATCTAATCACACATAAATTTTATAAGTATTTTGCACGTATATTACTTATAAATTATAATATGTATTACATTCAAGAATTATTTTTAAAATACAAAAATAACTCATTTCTTAAATAATTTTAGTATGCATCATACTATAAATTTATGTGTAAGTCAAACATGGTGGTGCCATTGTAACTACCTTGTGTCATTCTAATAAAACTAACAGCAATGAAGTGTTATTCATTAGTATATACTTTTTATTAATTATATTATTTATTAAATATTTTTCTTTTTTTTAAATATTTTTATTAATTTTAAATTTTATTAATTTATAAAAAATAATGAATAATTTTTCTGTTATTATTTTCAGTACGTTATCGGTTATCATATGACAATATAAATTAATATGAAAAAAGAATTGACAGGTAATCGTAATAAACAATTGATTTATCATGTAACTTGGTGCTTCACGAAAAACGATCTATCAACTTATTATTATTTATTAAGGAAAAAGTGTCGTTAAAGTTATTTTATTTTTATAAAATATGTTATTTAGACTCTTAGATAATAAAAAATATTTTTAAATTTTTTTACTTTTAAAAAATGTATTTTTAAGAGATAAAATTAATTTTTTATTTAATTTAACGAAATAGCAGATGTGTCACATTCATATTTATATTTTTAATATATATATATATATATATATATATATATATATATATATATGTAAAAAAAATTAATATTTAATTAAAAAATTACTTAATTTTTTTAGTTTTCAAAAAATAATTAAATAAAATTTCAATGTAATTTAAATATAATTTAAATAAAATTTTAATTGTCTAATATTTAAAGTCACAACTTAGATAATAATTTTTTTTTTTTTTAAATTTGATCGAATTCAATAAAATTTAAATAAAATTTCATTATTTAACATCTAAAATTACAAATTAAACAATAAAAATTTTATTTAAGTTTAATAGAAAGAAATTGTAAAAATTGGAGTAATTTTTTAATTAAATTTTTTTTAATTTAATATATATATTTTAAAAAATGTAAATATGCATGTGATATATTTAATATTTCGTTAGATTTAACGAAAAATTGAATGAAAAATTAATTTTACCCTTATCTGACACATTTTTTACAAATAAAGGGACTTCAGAACATATTTTTTTTTATAAATAAATGGACTTAAAGACACATTTTATATACTATTCCGTTAAATTTAACGAAGAATTGGATGAAAAATTAATTTTGTCCTTATTTAACACCTTTTTTACAAATAAAGTGAGTTCAGAACATATTTTTTAATAAGTAAATAAGCTTAAAAATATTTTTTATAAATTAAAAGAATAAATAAAATATATTCCATAAACAATGTGATCACTCCGGCTCTTTATCCTGTTCCATCATAATCTTTGACTTGTCAATTTGAGTTTAGACGGCACTACAAATCGATAAATGTAAAATAAAACAAACTCTAAAAGTCAGTCAATGTATGAATCAACAAATAGTGATGTTTCACTTCCATCACCCATGCTTGGGAGATAAAACTGATCACTGATGCTAGTAATATTTTATTGTGCTCATAAATTTTTTTTACGGGCATATTTGGGATAACATTTCACGGAGAAAAGCTAAATTTGGCTTGTGTTTACCAAACGCATTATATTCATTTATTTTGATAGGTGAGGTTTAAGCGAAATTAGAGAGTTTTCCCAAGATACTATGAACTTGTGACTTGTAGTTTAAAACAATAAAGTGATTAGTCTGATTTTCTTTAGCTTGAACAAAAAAATATAGATTGATCGAAAAAAGTATTTGGTGTGTGTTTCCTCCCAGATGTGAGTTTATATCTTTCAAGTTCAAGTTCATCACCTGTATCAAAAATAATTATTAACCCAAAATTACACATTTTCTCCACTCAAAATTAATTTTTGACGTGTATTACCTGATTAAGTTGTTTTAGATATTGCACTTTACACTTTTACCGTTTAATCATATTTAGTTATTGTAGCATACTTTCTAAGTTCTAAATATTTTATCTACGTCTCTTTCTCAATGACGAACTTTTCTTGCAACAATTATAGCCAAATGCTCCATCAAGGTAAACCAATAATAAAGTTTAATGATGAAATTGGTATAAATTTGTGCATTTTTTTTTAATGTAATATGTTGCATACATCTTTATTATTATATATAATATATTATATACACTATCATTGTACGTAACATATTACATATACCTACGTCGTTGTATGTAACATGTTATATAAAGTTCTGCTGAATGTTACATATATCTCTGTAGTTGTATATAATACGTTACATTACATACACATTTATTGTTTGTTAGTCCTAAATAATATTTTAATAATTTTTATTTAATTAAAACTCATAATTTTAAATATATTTTTGTTAATTTAAAAAAATATATTATTTTATCTTTTAAATGTAAATTATTTAGGCCAAAAATTCATATAATATTGAGTTAATATTTTATTTAAAATGTATGCATTTAAAAGTATTAATATTGTTTTATCGAAAGAAAAAAAAATAGCATGAAAACGGCTAGCTTAAATATAAGATGAATTTGAGGAGTATATCTCAAACCAAAAAAGATAGATGTACGGGCTTCAAATATGCCTTAAATCAAGGAACGTAAGAAAAACCCATTTACTTATAGGTCCATTAGAAAGTAACGGATCACGTATAGTCCAAACCGAGTTTGACAAGTAACACCGCTATTATTGGGAAAATATCAAGAGTTTTTTTTTTCTTTTTTACATCGAAAATATAGAGATAGATAAGAAATAGAACATTCATTATACATCATCTGTACACCACGAATTATTTACATTGAGTGAGTAGTGAGTACCAAATTTTATAGAAGGGTATATTTGTTTAAAATGAGTGAAAAACAATAATGAAAGACTTGACTATAAAGTAGATGGTCCGAATTTCGAATTTATGCGTTTTGCTATACATATTCGTGTAGAGTATTCTTGAAATTTGTCCTTTTATTTACAAATATTTATAACATTTAAAAAAATTGGCTTTAATGATTTTAAGATTATATGTATAATTAAAGATAACTTTGGCATTAATATTCACATAATTTTCAATTATTTTTTAATTAAAATATATTTTAAAATATTAAAAAAGTAAAATAAATTTTATTTATTTATTTATTTATTATATTTTTATAATTAAAATATAAAAATTTATAATAAGTAAAAAGTATATAGTGAAAAAGTTTTTAATCACGGATTAAATAAGTTTAGAAGGGGGGTGAATAGGTTATTTTCAATTTTTAACAAATATTAAATATGTAATCTAATCACAACGACCAGACATGCAATCGCGTGTAAAGATAAAATGCGGAACAAAAATAACACACGATATTTTTAGGTGGAAACAACCTAGGCCACAACAATGACCTAAGAGGAAAACCACCGGTCCACCGGACCACCTAACTATCCACTATGAAAATCAATGTTCAATTACAACCATAGAGTCCAGAACTACCCGTCGCAGATAGATCCCCCTTTCTGTAATTTACTTACGAGCCGTCGCTCCTTTCACAGCCTCCAATAGTTAGATGTCTGGATCCGGACCAACGTTCCGATCTACTTGAGTCACACAAGATCAATCGAATCCGTCACCTTCGGTAATTTCGAGTCACACGAAATACCGAACCCCTCACCTGAAATGTTAGCACAATAACACAAGTGCAAAGTGTGTCCTTGAGCGGATTCAAACAATAAATATCCTAACTAGCAGATTTAACAACATGCGATGTAAAAACAGGATCAGCTAGCAAACTCTAGAACAATCATATAAAGCTCAATATCATGCAAATCAATTAGGCATATGAATAAAACATGAGAACGCCTAAGAATGATAAATGAAGAGAAAAAGTTAAAAGCACAAGTCAGATTTATATAAACTTATTTCGATGTGGTGAATTTTATGCACAAACTAGCTTCCCTTAAATAGAGTCCAATTTTACTTCAAATAGGATTTGCAATAGACTATAACTCTACTCATATCAGGTTTTAGTTCTCAAAAGAATTCTACTCATACAATGATTCTATTCATATCAGGATTTATTTCTCACAAGAATTCTACTCATACAAGGATTCCACAATTCTACTCAATTCAGGATTTTGCTTTCATAAGAATTCTACTCATACAAGGATTCCACTTTTAAAACAATTCTACGCAAATAAGGACTCTATTTTCACAACACTTTTATTCACACAAGGATTCTACTTTCTTAACACTTCTACTCATACTAGAATTCTGCTTTCTCATTAAATGAGTCAAATTGGTAAAAGTAACACATGAGTCGAATTAAAAAAGAGTTCTAGTAGAAGTGAAAAACTGGCTCGATCGATCTAATGACTGGCTCGATCGATCGATCCAATTCTCGATCGATCGACCAGATTGATCGATCAATCTAGCTCAACCCGAGAGCACCTAGATCGATGTCGTTATCGATCGATCGAACAATATACTCGATCGATCGACCAATTAAAAGCACAAGTTATTTTTCATTACGATCCATACTAAGTGTCGTGCTCATTTGTGTGAAGATGTATGCATGATAGAATATTATACCTGTCATATGGGCGTTGCAAGCTTGGTGAATCCATCATCATGTATCGTCTGATTAATCGGTGAATTCCTATTCTAGATTACAGTCAAACATTTTGTCCACGAAAATTGCCAATACAAAATAAACCTTACATATAGTAAATTAAAAGTTTATTTAAATTAAAAATAAAAATAATAATTAATATTATATTATTAATTTATTTTTAAATCATATCACTTAAAATTTATGTTAATCATATCACATTGATTATAAAATAATTAAAAAAATTAATTAGAGAAAAATTAAAATTTTATTTTTTTATTTACTTAAATATAATTAAAAGGTTACATATAATTTTTATAATTAAAAAAAATTACCTAATCATTTTATAAATAAACTAAATATTTATAATAATTCAATAATTTATAATAAAACGGAATAATTATAATTTATCAAAATCAATTAATTCAAAAACATTAATTTCTTATATATTTTTTAAAATTATAAATTTTTATAAATTAGTTTAATTTTTTTTTTATCATTAATGTTATTATAAGTGTTAAAATTTTATTATTTATTTATCATTACATAATATGTGATTAAATTTAATAAAAATATAATATTTATCCATTTTTAAGAAATAAAAAAAATTAAAAGTTAACAATTTTACTACATATAATTATTTTGGATAAGTAATAAAAATATTAATTATTATATGACTTTTAATTTTATTTACTTAAATTTTAAGCACATTTATGTATATTTTTTATTTTATGCTCATATGTTTTTTATTTTATTTTTATATATTTATTTTATTAGAAGAAAATAAAATTAATCATTTTTATTTTATTTATTTAATATTAAAAATATAAAATATTAAAATTTTATTTTTTATGTTCTTAAATTTTAAATATATTATGAAAATGTTACTGAAGGTCAGTAGTATTTGTGAAAAAAGTGTGAAATTTCAGGGAATTAATGATATTTTCCCACCATAGTTCGACGATCACCATCTCATGCCCTTTACTTAGTCTCTTCCTTTTTGACAAGACCTTCACTTACTCTCTTGTTTTGAACCAGCTAGACCGCAGCAGCTTAGAACTTTCCCGCCAATCCGCGCGCCATACATTTGTCCTCCCTGTGTGATCATATTCAAAGGTATGGTTTTTACCTCCTCTTAAACTAAACTTTCAATTTCCTTAAGAAAAAAAAAATTGCTAAGATTAAATTTCAAGCTGTTAAAAAAAAAAGATTCAATTTCAACGATTTTCAGTTTTGTAGCTTTGATGTTGAAGTGTGGTGTTATAATCTCTACGCACAATCATTACTGGAAAAGATTTAGATAGTTGGCCTTTTGTAGCTCCATTAATGGACTATTTGTAGCATCCGTGCCCTTGATGTGTTATCTGCTAACTACCCTTTAGTATTTTCAGATAGTGTTGGAAATAGTGTGAATTTAAATAAAAAAAATGATGAAAAAAAGTGCATAATTTTACACTCTCAAAAAGGTTTGTCCCATTTTTCTACATCTCTTAGGAGGTGTATGTATAGAAAATGATTTACAATTGAGATTGGGCTCTAAGGGGTACCTATTTTGTAGTAGGGGAGAGTACCTAGGTAATTGTGGGTCCACACACATGTGTCGCAGTCGTCCAACCTGCCGTGCCGAGCGAGATGACACTTTTCTTTTCGAAAAAATTTTTATTATTAAAATTATTTTTTTCAACAGTAAGAAATTCTGTTCTTATCTAAACTGAGTCATTCACGTTGTGACTGTTACTTTTTGACTGTTCTGTTTTGTTTATATCCACTTAGATTGAGTCTTACGGAATGTTATTACTGACCGTTTTTCTGTGAACGTTGCACATTCTTTATGATCGTTTCTTTTTGAACTTTGCACGTTTTGATCCTCATAATTTCTGTGAAAATTAGTTGAAATTTTCAGCTATAAATAAAGAGCCATAACTCTCAGTTTTATACAACTCAGAGTACAATCTCATCTTCAGTTCTCAATTCATTGTATCTCGTTCTACTAGCTTTCTCTGCTCTTCGTACCAATATAAACCCAGAAAGAGAATACAAAAATCAATCCAGAAAAAGTTTTCCATACACAAATCCAAAAACACATTTTTAGTACAGAAATAATTCAAAATTATTTTCAATTTTCGAGCAACATAAATACATTAGAGGTGTAGCATTTTGGACTACATCAGTGCAGTGACGCTCCGAGATAGAAAACGATTATGGGCTATTTTATCTTGTGGATAACGAGGCTGTGTTTGCTTACACAATTTTGGACAAAGTTTCGAAACGTTTTAAAAAAAGCGACCTAGTTCGCTACTCAATCCAAGCAGTATATTTCAGTATATCGGTAACTTCCTATCTATTTTTACATGCATGAAGCAACATATAGTATCCTTCTTAGAGAAGAAGAAGAAGAAGAGATTATGCTTCTATAAGATTTTCTTTGATTCAAAACAAGACCTAATCCACTTTCCTCTCATTTTGTAAGGTGGGTTTTTCGTTTTTCTATTTTTACAAAAATGAGTTCTTTTATTTACAATTTCTATTAGCTCAATTCAGGCTCTTCTACTGCTTTGTTATTACTGGTGCCTCTTATTTTTTACTCCTCTTCCTCTCTCTATTTGTATTTCTACATGAAAAGGACAATCTTGGTGAAATGGTTTTTTATCAAGGGGCGTTTGAAAAGATTGCTTAATCATTATGGCGAACTTATATCATAATACCATTTTGGTTCTACTATTATATTTCTTATTTGAATGTTGATGTTTCAAAATTGAGATTCTGGTGGTTGATTAGTGCTTTCCGCATGGGAAAATTTGGTTTCTGATATTGCATGTAGGATAGCTCGTTTAATTACATTTGGGATTTTCTCTTTTGTGAACTATGCTTGTAGGGTAGCTTTCTAATTGATTCTTCAATTATATCCATCCATTTTCTTTTTTTGCTGCGTTTCTTGATCAAGTTTTGGTCTGTGTGTATAGACCTATGGTCAGATAGGAAGATGGGTAAAAAATTTGTGAAGATTTTGGCTCTTGTGTGTAAGAAGGGGCAGCATACAACAATTTCAAAGCCATGTTTATGGATAAAATGCTTTTCTTGCAATGTTACAAGTTTGATCTTGTTCGAATAGGGGCTTATGGAGACAAATTTGGAGCTTCATAAGCAAGGGGACGAAGAGGAATAAGTATTGCTTGATCTCGACTCTGTTTCTAAGGAAATTGACATCCTGCCAAGTACTCCATATGTTTTATCTGTAAGTCGTACTGCTTTTTCTTCATGAATTTCTAAATTTTGTAAATTGTATTTCAATTTCCTTTATACGCTTTTATTATTATTATTTTTTTTCTTGGCCTTTGTTCAAATTTGTTGCCATTTTAAACAACTATCCTTTCCAAGTTGATTTGAGGAGAGCTGCTTTTATGAAGAAAACTTTAATGTGAATATTTTGGCTTATATGAGTAAGTCTTGCGTCTTTTGATGGTAATTAATGTAAAAATCTACTGTGGGAAATTTTTATATTTCTGATAAGTTTTTGTGCATGGAATACACCCAAAGAGTAATATCATCTCAGTAACTGCATTCTGAAATTCAAAATTTGTACTCTTTTCCATTTTTATTGTGTCCCTGGAAATTTATGGTTTGCCTTTTATTATTGGGATATTGGTTAGTTATGATGTGAGAACTCCTTTATGTTAATGTAAGCATTTGAATCTTTGTCTTTTTGAAGAGTGATTCTGTGATATTGTGTAAGCAATTCTCGTCAGTCTTTACTACCATCATTAATTTGTATTAAATTGCAGGGTCTGGACACATTGAATCCAGTAATGATCATTGGAAACAAATGGAAGCTGGTGAGTTCTTACTTGTGAAGTTGTTTTGATATCCGAATGCATATTGATTTCATAGGAAAGTTATCCTTATACTAAAACACTTGAATGCATATTTGATCTCTCCATTTTTCTGGTGAAACGTATCTTCTCTTTCAAACATTCCAAGTAGAAACCTGGAATTAATGAATTTTGAATAAAAAGAGTTGGTCTCTATGTCGAATGTTAGCCTATGATTACAATTCGTCTATCATTGTTTTCTGCAGATTGGACACTGTGAAGAAACAATTGGCACCTGCCTTGTCTTCACTGAAGAAGGTAAGCTGTGTTTTTATTTATTTATTTATCATACTCTGAATACTTAAACATAGAATAAGAAATAAACTTGAAAAAGTAAACTATGCTATGCTATGAAGAATTGAAGATGTACATATTTCGGAACCTTCATTTCATTTTCGACTCTCTAGAGCTATGCAGGCTGCGGCTATTCCCTCTTTTCTCATGTAAATATAATTTCTTTCTAATATCAATATGAATTCTTTTTCATTGGGATTAATTGCTTCCCAAGTTGACGGACGACAAGTAGTTTGTTACCTTTTGTTTTGGTCATACAAGTAGTCTGTTACTAATTACTAGATCTTTGCATATTGAGAATGCTGGCTACACAATTGGCCCTCAACTTTGTCGTTTTTATTCGGACTAAAATGAGTTTACCGATCAGTTGATTCAGTTCTCTTGGTGTTTGATGGTTGTGAACTTTAATTACATCACATGCCGTGAAAGCATCTTAGTTAATAGCATAGAACTGGTCCTGTTATGTTATTGCTGCAGAGGCTAGTCCTGTGGTTCATGAAGAAACGGGACCATCGGAGGCAAATCTTTTCACCGGCAGACGCATAATAGATCCAATCCAAATCTCAACAAAGGAAGTTAAACCAATGACCTACCTTCATAAGATTTTGAAATTTAAGTTGGCATCTGATCCTATCATTCTCGACGCAACACCGGAATTGAAATAGACTTGTTAATTTTGTTTTAGACAGATTGTTAACTGCCATGAGCATTTTATTCAAGTTGTTAAGTACAGAACCTCTTTAACTTTTCATATTATCAAATAATTTATTTATTTTAGTAGAATTACTCTTCAACTTTTTTGTTTTTGGGAAATAAAGAACCCTTCAACTTAGTGCTTACAAGTTACAATAGAACCACGGATACAAAAACTAACTTCTTTTGGAGTTATGCAAAGTGCTTTTGTCACTTCTATCAAACGTTTTAAAATACACAATTTCCTCTTTCAGGTGCTGTAACTCTGTATGGAAATAGTTTTGGTTTTTTTTGTCTTTAGGGTCATTTGGGCATTTAGAATTCCCAAAACTTACTTTCTGATCTCACAGGTTTATTAACAAGACGAACAAACAAACTGAAGAAAATGCCAAACTATGCAGAGTCACACTCTGTTTTATTCCTTCTTGTAGAACATGTATATGCCAAACTCATAAAGTGATACCAACTAATCACATGTATTTCACTTTTTGAATACTGAATCAAATTTTATTGTAATGTCAGCAAAATTAACTTTTGATACAAGTCATAACTTGAATCTTTTCTGATAAAAAAAAAAAAACCTTAAACCTTTGTTGTAACTTAACATAAAAAACATGCAGTCTGCTCTCTTCTACAACAGAAGAGCTTAAAAAATTTCAAAAGAAATAGGACTTAAATATGCTCCAACACAATTAATTTCTTTTAATATTTTTGGGAATTTAAAATTTCTATTGAATTTTCTAGAACATACATTTTTTAATTATTATCTGTCATCAAGAAGTACTGGACAAAATCATTAAAACTTATAAATCTCATATGAGAGAATTATATATTATTACATATCACAAATCTATAGTAGTACCATCCATGTTATTAGATATAATGTTACAGACCTGAATAATATTACAAGAATTATGTCACATTGGTTGATATACATGTCAATTTAAAATATAGAAGGAATTACTAAACTCTTGAATTTCTCTGTTTTGATTTATCTATTCATCACAATTTTCAGAGGTATGGCATAATAATCTCAACAGATTCATGAACTTTAAAGCATACCATGTTGAAAAGCAAAGGAAAAAAAAAAATCTTCCTATGCCTGATTTTATGCTCAATTTATGAAGGGCTAAAATTGCAAAGGAGAGTATGATATTTAGCCATTCTATTTTTAGAAATTAAATATAGTGACCTAATTATTACAAATATACGTATATTTTAAAATTTTATGCTAATTTTGATTTTTTTAGATAATTTTTTTATGAAAAAATTTAAGTTGGATTGAATTAAAAGTTATTATCAAGAGTCCGGTAAATGTTTGAAGAGAAAAATATTTTAAAAACTTGAAAAAAAAAAGTAATTAAAATGAAAGAAATTGGCTAAAATGATTAAAGGGTTTATATTTGAAATAATTAGATAAATAATGTGCAAAGAAGAGTAATTAATATGTTCAATTTATAAAAGCTCAGTCAATAAGTTAAATTTTTTTATTTATTTCTTATTCTTGAGTATTCTATCCATGACAATTTGATATGAGAATAGCAGCATCTGGACTTACAAAATAAGATAAAAATCCTTTCGCTTTAAGTTCTCTAGCCTTCTACTACATCATGGCATCTAAATGTTCCCTAAAAACTTTCAACATATCAAAAAAGGTGACAATACCCACTAAGCTACAATCATCTTCAATAACCCAAACATAATTCACACGATGAGCTATTGCCTGAATCATCACAGCAACCAAAGAGCTCTTTGGGTGACAAACTATAGCTTCAGCTCTTGTGCCCATTCTTGAAGAGTGACTAACAGACCTCCTATGCCTTCTTAATCTTGACCTTGAACCTTTTGTGGACAAACAACACTCCTCATCAGATGAAGAAGTTGATATGGTACTATTTGTACTACTAACCTCCTCAAACATACTTTCCAAATTCCTTTCTTTCAATCTTTGCTTCACTACTCTGACCAAGTCCTCTGGAGGACCTCCACAGTCAATGTAGGCCATGAGATCTCCAGAGGACAAAGTGGTAATTGCAGCTGAAACAGTTTCTTCACAGCAAGACAGAGTAAAGGGTGAAATTTCACCTATAAAGATTCCATCTTGATCAACAACAGCAACTGAAGTTTGATGAATTAGAGAGTGAGAGATTAGTTGAATTGCTGAGCTAGCTGGGGAGTGGTAGTTTATGGCTAGGACATTGGTGCTTATAATGCCCAAAGTGTCTATGGATAAAGCAGGGGTTGGAGAGAAGAGTCCTATGGAGCTTAATAGAAATCGAACCACATCTTCTTGGGTTAGCCAGCAGAACTCACGGCCATTGTGGATTGTGGTAATGTTGGCTAATGAGCCTTTTGGGTTTTGTTTTCTTCTTGAATTGCCGCTCAGTCTTGTTCGGATTGGTACCACTAGGTTCTGTGCGCCTTCTAGAAGTAGATCTATGGCTTCAAGTAGGCTGAGAATTGAAAAAAAAACAGACAGATTTGAATTCAGTTTTCAATTGTTTGCAGTAAAAAACAAAGTATATGCCTTTTCATTTTAGATTACTGGTCTACATTCAACTCTAGTGCTAAATCAAGAGAAAAATATTAAAACATTAAATAAATAAAATATTTTGAATTTGGACCCAATTCTTAATTCAGTTAATGAAAAAGAAGAAAAACAATGAAGGTGCACTTATTTTTAATACAAATTGTGACATGATTATATCTTAGATTAAAAAAATTTCATTAGATTAAAAATGTGGGCTCATTTTTTTAAGCCAATTAAAATTTGCCAACTCATATTAAGATTTTTTCATAGTGAATACAGACAAGGTGCGATAACTCATGCATTTGAAGCTAAAAATTAATCATAAAAGTAACTTATTTGAACAACTTGAAATGAAAAAAATCAATAAAACCCAGATCGGAAAAGCACTCATGCGTATCGTGTCACCCATAATTTCTTAAAATTTTAAAATAATATTGAAATGTGTAATATAATCATTCATTTGATTACGAATTTGACTTCTTAAATTTTAAATTATGAAGATAATATTAACACATATTATATAATTATTAATTTAGTTACAAATTAAAAAAATGCTTAAAATAGCCGCTAAAACACGTATTATAAATTTAGAAGAATGTTAACGTCACAAATTTCCATATAATCTTGCATTTATATTATTTATATAGTAAAATGTATTAATATTACCTAAAAAAAAAAAATCACCCTTTTAATTTTTAAAATAATTTTGAAATATAACATGATATAAAAAATATGAGTATAAAAATTAATGTAAATTTACGTAACATTAACATTTTAGTTTAATTGTATGTCATAACTTCTTTCGTATATAAAGTATGGGAAAAACATATTTTTATTTTTTTTATAATGCAAATGAACATATGTTTTTTAGTATTATAAAAAAATTAATAAATTTATATATTTTTTTACAAATTAAAATGTGTTTTTATTTTTCACAAAATTGTGTTGGTTGGTAATTTTTTTTTTTTTTACCAAAAAAAATTGTTGGTTTAGCATCACTCTCAGGCTTTAAGAGAAAGTGATAATGGAACGCCGTAAGATTAATATAGCTATTTTTTTTTTTTTTTTATAAATAGAACCATGTTTATTATGCTTCAAAAAAGGGAATAATCAATAGGATTAAGGGAGGTAATGAATAACAACTCGCATACTCAGTACCTCGAAGATGGTTCCACGTGCATAATGAGGCCAGGAATCTTAGGCAAAATATCAGAAACAGGTGCTTTAAGAGCATCAGAAGGAGACAACAAGTTGTCCTCCTTGCAAAGATAGCAAATCACATCGACCATGCAAATTTTACCGATACACCGGCACTCTCCGGTGGAAGAATCGGCGTTAGAATTACAAGAATGGTCACAATCCCATACACTTATGAAGGAGTCTTCGGAGTTCATGAGAGCTGTCAAAGCGTCGGCAATGGTGGTAGAGACAGAGAGAGACCTCAGAGCCGGTTTGGCCAGACAGAGGTCAGATACCTCATGTACCAGGAAACTCACTGCCATACAAAACCTGAAAAGGAGTTCTCTGAAAACAAAATTGAACTTTGAGATTGTGGACTGGTGATTAAGATGATGGGAAGTAAAGAGAATAGCACAAGGAGATTGCGACTGTGGATATGGTGAAGTATTTGAAGCAACGGTGATGTATTTATAATATGAAGCGTTGAATGTTTCCTTTTTTTTTTTTTTTTTCCTGTTATTTTTAATATGTTTGAAAGTTGATATATTTTGTACTTTTATTGTTACAGTGAGTTTCTACAATTATATAATTTCTTTAATTTTAAATATTTATTATTTTAATATGTAAAAATTACTATTAACTTATAGAATTTTAGATTTTCAAGCAACTTTGTAAGTATTATCTATATATTTGAATATGTGATGAATATAATTGTTATGGATCCAAAAGTTTTTAGTGATTGTTTAAAAAAAATATAATACTAGACAAAGAGCATTTAAGATAGAAGTTCAATTCTGCTTCGTGTAATATTTTATATATCATTAATGTACCATAAATACATTAAAAAAAAAAGTAAAAATATGAGTTTTTTTTGTTAATAATTAATAATATATAAAATACCATATCAAAAATAACACGTGAGCTCCATGATAAATCTCAATAATGTCCTCACAAATCACTCATCCCCATTTCATTCTCACAAAAAATAAAATTACCTCAAAATTTACTCTAAAGCTATAACAACATATTCATTTTCTCAATTTATACGATATGATAATATGTTAAAAGTACTATTTCTGTGGTTAAGTATTTTAATATATATTCAATTTATTATTTTTTCAAAAATAAACTAAATGTTATGATATTGGCAGCATTTAGGCACCTAATTTAAATTGGTACGGCATTAGTCCCAGTGCTTACCTTTTTATTTATTTATTTATTTATAAAAATTTAAATATAAAGTGATAAAATTCGATTAAATAGTATAATTAAGTTAATAAAATTATGTTATATGATAAATTATTTGTATTTGTGATAATTTTGTGAAATATAATAATATTTTTTTATTAAACTGTATTCAAATTTTGATTGTACTTTTTTTTTTTTTTTGAAATTTTGATAGTATTTTAAAGCTATATTTGTTTTACTATATTAAATATTATGACTGTATAATTTATATATAGTTATGCGTTTGGTTTGAAATCAAGTCGTATCGTATAATATAAAAATAGTACTATTATGTAAAAATTTTGTACGACTAGAGAGGATGGATTTAAACAGTACTGGACAATTAACTTAGTGTGTCTAAATTTTTAATTATAAAATAATATAATTTAACTTTTTCTTTTATCTTAAATTAAAAATAATTTTTTTTTTATTTTAAAAAATGTAATAAAAATATAAAAATGAATTAAATATTAATTTAAATAAATTTTATAATAAAAAATTATTATTAATAAAAAATATATAATTAATTTAACCCGATTATATTATACAACTTTTTATTAAATACTGTACAGATTAATTATAATACAATTTAATATAACTATCCAATATCACTATACTTAATTTATTCAATACAGTGCACCAAACATAAGCCTAAGTATATAAACTTCAAATATTTTGAAGTACTTTTAAACTCATTTTGCTAAAATCTTGCGAAATTTTTTTGGTATGGTCTTTTAATAGTGCTTATGTTATTATTTGATACATATTCTCACTTTTATTATTAATTGGTTTTAATTTAGCATTTAAGTTCACATATCAGTACTTTTTTTTTTATATAAAAACTGAATAATAATTCAAAATTTTAGTAAAAAATATGAGGATAATTTTGACATTTAAGATTATTTTCTTAAAAAAATGTGTGATAAAATTTTTAATTTTTATAATTTGAACAAATGTTTACACATATAGAAATATATTTTTATGGGTTCAAGCTCGTGTCTTCTTGGTGCCTACAAAGATCATATATTATTACATTATATGATAATTGATAATTTTTTTAAATAAATATATTATTCACGCACCTGTAAGATATATTTTTAATTGTTAACAATAAATTTTCTTTGAGAAAAAATTGGGTGAGAAATTTTTAATTATTAACAATAAAAATATATCAATGGATGCAATTACAAGGTAGCATAACTTTAAAAAATACATAGAGGGTACTTCAATTTTTTTTTTTTTTTCTTAATAATTTAAAAATTCACCCATCTTTTCTTTAAAAAAAAATTAATCTTAAATGATAAAATTGTTCCTCTTTTTTTTTTTTTTGCCAAAATTTTAAATTATTACAATTTTGATAAAATTATTTTAAATTAATAGCTTTTTGAGTACAACATGAAACCTTTAAATTTGAAAACTGCTAATGTATATTCTCTTGTGTATATATGATTCATTAATTTACATAACTTTATTTTTAATCCTCTTTAAAAGATATGTGTGATTTTTTTTTTTTATAATGTAAAATAACATATGCTCTGGTAAAAAAAATTATATTTTTTGTAAAATACGATTAACATTTTATGTTGTAAGAAAAATAACACACACACACACACATATATATATTAGAGGAATTAAAAATAAAATTTTATTTATGAAAGAGATTTATATCATGTAATTAAATATAATATATATTTGTATGTACACATTGTGCATAAGTGTATAAGTATAGGTGATAATTTGTGTCGTAGCTTGATTAATCGAATCAAACCTAAATCGAAGAACAAGAAATCGAACACAAATTGAATTAAATTTAGACTAGCTCAAATAATTTGAAAAAAATTAAATTAGATTAGGACCGGTTCATTAGCCCAAAATAAAATAAAATTTAATTTAATTTTAAATAAAAGAAAATAATATGTTAAAATTAAAATAATCTTCTATCTCTTTTAATCCTTATCTTTTATGATATATTATTTATTTTTCTTTCCTTTTCATCTAAAAAATAAACATATAAGAAATAAATAGTCATAATTTATTTATTTTACCACATTATTATGTTACATTTTGATGTTAATGCTTTTAACATTTAAATATACTTATCTATTTAAACCAAAAATATATATACTCATCTTTAATTTTAATTAATATTAGAAAATTTTTATATTTAAATCAATTAGACATTAGTCATTGCAGTAAAATTTTAAATATTTTATCTGCTTGTATTGTGCTATTCTCTTTATAACTAGTCTATTGTGATGAAATATATTATGTAATAGTCCAAGTTGTATTTTCATATAACATTTTAAATTGGTTAAAATCTTTAATTTTTTTTTTATAAATATTAATGTCTAAGAATATGTGTTCGTTTGTATTTAGTTTGAATTCAAACTCATTTTTATTAATTTAAATTAAATTTAATTAGAGCTAAATAATTTATGCCATGAATTCTACCTAGTATAAATATGTTTAATTATAATTACTTATCATACTTTTTTTTTAGTGCTTTTTTAAGGATTGTCAGCTTTCAATTATATATTATACTTTCTGTATTTCTTGTTTCCTTTTTAAGTATAGAACAAAGTATTTTGGAAAAATTTATACATAAGCTAGATTTATGAATGAGATTAAAAACTTTTCTATTAATTATTTTATATAAATATATTATTTAAATGTAAAGGACTCCTTATAATATAAATATTAATTATATTTTTTTAAAATCAACAAGGTGTATAACATGTCTATGAATTTAGCCCATACAGATTTTTTTTTTCATTGATAGAAGGGTAGCATGTTCTTCATACTGTACAATATTATTTGTACATAAAGATTGAGGCCATCAATTGTACTAATGAATTTGTAAGGTCGTGCTATCTGATCACTCCTGCCATTTGGTTTGGTTCTCTTTTCTGCCATTTGTACAATATTATTTGTACATTTTCAATGTTCTAAAATCAGTCTTATTATTGGCTTGGGGTAGCTCGATTAGAAAAACGTCTGAGCTTCCACTATAATTACTGACGATTTTTTTAATGAGAGTTGTTAGATTAATTCAAGTGTTAGGAGCGATAAATTCGCCTTATTTAAATGGGTGCAACTCATAGTGATTGCATTGGCTGGTATCTTTAAAAAAAATCGAAGTGGTTTCTACCAACTCTATTTAAGATATTAAAAAAAGTCTTGCTGTTTTACGGAAGAGCAATTATTTCTCAGTTTAGGTGAAAATATTTGGTTGAGTAATTAAAATTATTAACCTAAATGTTAAACTTTTAGAATAACTACCAACAACACACGTGCTTTGCACGTGGAAATATAATTTTATTTAAATTTAGATAACTGAATTTCACTATAATAAAATACCCAAATTTAATTTATTTTTAATTTTAAGAATTGTTTATTTAAAATTTATTATTTAAATAATTGAGACATTAATGTTCATTTGATAAATTCAAGAAGACAAGCAAGTTAAAATGTACCTCAAATTCAATATATAAAAAGCAAATATGAAGGGCTCACAATAATATGTTATAGTAATATATAAACATAAGCAAATATAAATATAAAATCCTATATACAAAAATAAATGTAAAAGTCTAAAACTAATAAAGGATCAAATAGGTTAGAAGATAATCAAAAAGTCAAATATTTTACACTTATAATAGTCTCTATTCATATATAATATTGAAGGACTAAAATTGATATTTATAGTAATCTAATATTCAACTAAATATCCTTTAAAATAAGCACTGTTAGGAGAAAAAGAAAACATAAATATTGAGTGCATAATAATAGAAAAATATTAGAATAATATCTAATATTAATCATAATAGTATCCAACACTAATAAGACAGAGATAATTATTAATGTAATTTAACTCTCTTCCTTAAGACTGAACATAATTATTTCAGCTTGGACAATGAACAATAAAGATATTTTGTTACTCATAAATATTCATACCTCAAAGGTGCTTTAGTGCTGGTGGGATTTGAAAATGTGATGACAGTGTATGACAATATACCGGTTGATCTTTCTAAAAAACGACTGTGGGTCGATTGATCATTCTAGAAAACGCTGCTACGAAGTCGTGAGGTAGAGATTGATACCAATAGTCGTGAGGCCGTGAAGTTGATGTAAACGACGGCGACGACAGTGGTAAAAATAGATGATACCAACAGTCGTGAAGCCGTGAGGTTGACATGAATGACGGCGCAACAGCGGTGAACGACGGCAGTGATAATTTGATGAATGACGAAACCAAAAAACCAACCAGCAACCTTTAATAGAAATCGAACTGATTATGAGGAGTACTAGCAACTGAATGAAGTAAAGAAACTAAATCAGACCACGATGACAGTAGGAGTATATGTATGGCAGATGATAGAGAGATGATAGAAAATAGAAAAATATGTTCAAGATCGAACATTGCTCTGATATTATGTTAAAATACAAAGCGGAAGCAAATATAAATATAAAATAGATAAAAGAATAAATGTAGAAGCTAAAATAATAGATAATCAAAGTTGGTTGAGAAGAAGATCAAAAAGTCAAATAAAGACATTTTAATTCTCATTCATATATAATATTGAAGGGCTACATTGATATTTATAGTAATAATAAACTAAAATTTTAATCCTAATACAACTCTAAATAAGAGTCCTAAATTAATAAGAAAATATTATAATAATTATCTAATATTTTAATTATAATATTCTCTAACACTAATAAAAAAAATTAATTATTAATCTAACATTCAACTAAATATCCTTTAAAATAAGCACTGTTCGGAGAAAAAGAAAACAGAAAATTGAGTGCATAAAATGAAAAAGTTAAAAAAATCTTATTAATATATGTATGCAAAGAAAAACAGAGATAATATGGTGTAGTATTAAGACAAATAATTATTTAAAATAAACAAAAAGAATTTTGTTTCTCATAAATATTCATATAAAAATATTCTTTAGAATTATAAAAAAATAACAAATATAATACCTTTTAAAATCTAAAATAAAAAAATTTATAACAAAAAAAACTAATACTTTTGGTATTAACCCAATACTAACAAATATTTTCTAATTCAAAAAAGGGTGGTATTCTTGTTATGAGTTTTAAAGGGTGTTATTTTAGGTAATTTTTCTTTAATGAATTTATGAGTGTATGAATTTATTGCAATAGTAAATCCATGTTATTTTATTTCTTAATTTAACTTTTTTTTTTTTAAATTACATTACACAACTCACCATCTTAGTGATCGAACCTGTGACCTTAGATTTATGTATCTCATAAATAAATTTTGACATCATTGAGTAACAATCGCTCGAGCTTCTTTAATTTAGTTTTCAATATCATGTGATTCTATATATGAAACATACAATGCATGCTTTTTTTTTTTTTTTTTAGAAAAATCAAATTATTTTAATATTTTGTTTAAAAAAGAAAAATATTTTATATTATATAGTAGAAACTACAAATTAATGCTTTTAGAATAAAATATGAAAAATGATAAATGATTATATAAATTAAATGAAAATGATAAAAAGAAATCATATGAAAACGTAATTGTGCTAAGATTATTTTGATATGGCTATTAAAGGGGGAAAAATTCCTTTCACACAAAGAAGAAAATATGAAAAAATAAAAATAAAAATAAAAACCTTCCACAACTGCAAAAAATGAATTGAGAGATAGCTACCATAATTAAGATTTGCTATGAATAATCAACATTAAAGAGTTTACTTCTATGCAGAATATGCACATGTGCCTAAATTCCCACACATGTATAATAACAAAAATTAAATAAATAAAGAAGAAGGAAGGAAAGGAGAGAAAATATTGAATCATTAGAAAATTACAATTTATGCATCAAGAATAAAAAAAAACAATTGCTTCTAATGCATTTGTTTAAACCAGAGGCTGGGTATGATAACAACTGTAAATATATCTTATGTGTGTGTATCCTAAGGAAGAGGATACCGATGTTCTATCTTTATCATAGATTGAATTCATAAGAAATATAAATATTCATATGTAAATTATATTTTTATCTATTGGTTTAACTTCTCTTTAGAATCTTTGGACAAATAATCTTCAATTACATTGAAAGTGCATCATGATAATACAAACTCAGCAAATTTTTATCTGTAACAAATGATATTCTTGAAAAAATTAGTTACTACTTTCTTCTACATGTAAGATGAAGTTTAAGACTGAATTGCCAAATAATGATTGTGGAGAATTAAGTGAGAAAAAGGAGAATGAAAATATTTTAGTAAATTAGATATAATATATACAATAAGATTAGAAAGATAAAAGAGAGGTAAAAAGAAATTAATTATGGTTAAAGAAAGATAGTTTATTTTATTAAATACAATGTGATAAACTTATTAAAACATTTAGCAATTATAGTATATTGAATTGGATTAATAGATTTCAACGATTTTTATTTTATCATAATAGTATTGTAATAAAGAGATTTTAACCGTTTTTTATTTTAGTTTATAATAATGATATTGTAATAGACATAAACATTAATGTTTAGACGATAAGTTTGTTTTAAATTTAAAGATGATTAATGATATTATTTTTAATAAATTAATATTTTAATTCTTATATGCATTCATTTTTAGTTTTACATTATTTTCAAAAATGATAATTTTGAAAATTATGGAAAAGTAGGGATAAATTAGATATTTTCTTTTTAAATGCAAAACTCACTCTTGTGTAGTAGAAATAGATTTAGGTGAGGCGCTGTACTAGTCTTTTATATTAAATCATTTACGTTATTATTTTTTAAAATTAAAAATTATGTAATTTAATTCTTTAGCTATTAAAAAAGATACGATTAATAACAAATTGTATTATTTTAGTAATCTTTTTATTAAAATATTATTATTTCATATTAATTAATTAAAATATGTGTCATTAATAATAAAAATATTTAAGAAAAAATTAAAAATAATAATATTTAAAAATAAAATTATTTAAATATATATTTTAAAAAACTTAAAAAAAAAAAAAAAAACAACGACTTGCTAGTAAAATATAATATTATAATAGTAATTTAATATCAATTTTATATTTTTAACATTATTTTACCAGGTATTATAATATATATATATATATATATAATAATTAAATATATATTTATTATAAAAAAAATATTATAAATTATATAATTATTATTTTTAACAATTTAGTGATAATATAATTATAAAATGACCTTCACAAAAACAAAATCGATTTTTTTAACTTAAAAATATTGTAATTAAAGTAATTAATTTTTTTTTGAATAAAAATAGGAAAAAACTAAAAATATAAAAATAATTATTTTATATTGTTTATATTTTTAATAATAATATAATTAAATTATTTCAAAAATATGTATAAAATTTGAGCATAATTTTTAAAATAAATATAGGATATGTATTCTCCTCCTCTGAGTAAAATAACTAGATAAACCCAACGTGGTAGTGGGGTTAATGGGGTATATTAAGTGGCACAGTACTTGAATTAATTTTTAACTTTTCTCTTAATTTTTTGAAGATCAGCTTTAATTCAGCAAAAATATTTGAGAAAATAACAATTACAATATTTTTAAAACTTATAACAATAAATATAACATTATTAATATTAACTCAATATTAATTTATATTTTTTTAAATTTAATGTTTTTTTTATGGAGTATATTAAAAAAGTGTTATTTTAAGTAAATTTTTAAATACTTTTCTTCACAACATTTATATAAATACATATTTTATAATTTAATTAGTTTTGTTAATAAATAATTATATAATTATTTTATAATTTTATATTTAATTAATATTTAATATATTATTTAATATATGTAATATTATCATCAATTCAAACTTTCTATTATTTGTGATTGTCTGGTTTCATTCGGGCTAAATAGCGATATTCTAATTAATGGGATCAAGAAAATGCAGATGTTTAAATTTGTGTACTGTTTTTTTAATTAAAGGCATTAGGATTGAGGCACTTTATGGCATGGACGGATGGACCCTTTCCATCGAGCTTATCTTTTAAGTTACTTACTATTGGTTTGTCTTTTAACAACATTTTAGTGCTTGTCCTTTTCTTATTAAATGAAAGTTTTTATTATTTTTGTCAGCTACACTTTTAATCGGTGCTGATTAGTATATATGATGCCAAATATATATTTGACACATGTGATACAACTTCTTATAATTAAGATAAAAGTAGGAGAGTATACAACTCTTTACCTTCTTTTTATCCGAAATTTTTTTGTCAAATTAAGAATACTGACACACCTTTAGATCATTAAAATTGATTAAAATTTATCAATTACATAAATACTTAAAATTTTATTTGAATTAAAATGTAAATCTTAAGCATTAAATTCGTATATTATTATTTAATAAAATCACAATTTTACACGCAATTACTCAACGTTATTTTTACTTTGAACACTAGACTTTGCCTTTGTTTTATATATACTTCTTATAATTAAGAAAAGGTAGGGGAGTATACAACTCTTCACCTTTATTTTTTTTTTTGAAAAATTTTATCAAGTTAAAAGACTACTATCATACCCTCAATTTAAGATTTTTCAATTACATAAGTACTTAAGGTTGTGTTCAGGTTGGGATGCAAGTCCTAAGCATTAAATTTGTGTCTCACTATCTAATAAGATCATGATTTTAAGCACAATCACTCAACATTATTCTTTACTTTGAGCACTAGACTTTTCCCTTTGCTTTATGGGTAGGTCAAGATATAAATCCTTTTGCCCACGTTAAGGTAGTTAGAGTTAAAAAAATTAGACTTACTAATTATGAGGTCTATGAATGATTATTAGAATAAAAGGTTAGCAATTTGAATTTTGAAGAGCATGTAGTTTTTTCTAACAACCTTTTTTTAATGTAAATTATCAAGTTATCATGCCTGTTAGATTAAGGTGAGTACCCTAGTTTTGATATGATTAATAATCTTGAAAAATATACTAATATGTCTATAAAATAGTCATAATTCTCTTATGAGATTTTTTTTTTTCTATGAACTAAAAAGAAAAAGAAAAAGATATGAATCTTTCTTGGTTTATTTATAATTAGTCAAGTTAAAGTATAGTAACTTTTATCAATTATTGAAAAATTCTTTTTTAAAGGAAGTAAATACAATATAAAAATACAACTTTTCTTGTTTGCTACAAACGAAGGTATAACTAAAATGGATACATAAATATTTATATAAAATCCAGTAGGATCATGTATAAAGAATCAAAAAAGTGTTTCATTTTAAATTATCTCAAATTTATAGTAGTGCACTTTTCTTAAAAGTTTGAATCCGTTACTTGAATTAGGTCTCCGGTCTCCCATAATCATTCTATATTATATGAAAATTATGCAAAGGCTAAAAATACCATGCTACTTACTTACTCGGGACGGAGCCAAAAAAATAAATAAAAAGGAGCTAAATTTTTTTTATACAAAATAAAAAATAGTATGAATTATAATAAATTATACTCAATTTAACACTAAATTTTTTTATGTCATATTATAATAGAGATATAAAGTTAACACATTATAATTAACTTATAACGAAAATTAAACAAAAATAAATATTAGTATCATTCATGAAGAAAATAAATTTATTAACTAAAAAATCTAAAAAAATAAAAAACTCAATCAAATACATTAAGATTTATTAACATTAAAAGTAAAATAAACATATAAAAATGTAAAAAGTAAAATATAATTTATAATTTATAAGTTTAAGCTTGAGACTATATTTAAAAATATATGTTTACAAATAATATAAGAATGACTAATAATAATAAAAATAATAAAAATTTTATATAAAAAAATTTCAAATAAATTCTAAAAGATTATTAAAATAAAATGTCAAATAATATAATATTAGATAAAGTTAAAATTTGGATTGAAATAAAATATAATAAACATAAACTTAAAAAACTTTAATATGAAGCTTATCATATAATTATTTTTTTAATTGTATTTTCATAATTTTGAGTTTAAAAATATTTAAACATTATTTAGATTCTTATATTTAAGAAAAAAATTTGTAGTATACTACTCTAATTTTATTTTTGTTACTAATAGTTACCAAATAAATGAAAAAAGTATATATTTAACCATTTTATTTACAATTTATGTCATTTTTATTCACGTATTTGTTAATATATATTAAAATATGTACATAAAAATTAAACACAATATATTACTATAAATAAAATATTTATTTAATGCTAAAAATATACACGTAATTAATTTTTTGTAAAAAAAATTGGTCGAAACTAAAGCCCCCTTTAGCCCCCACGTAAGTCCGCCACTGTACTTACGCATTGTAATTTCTTATCATAGTTTTTCCCATATAATACGAGTATTAATACATGGTAGAATTAGTTCATCTCAATAATTTATTTCTGTTAAAAAAAGATGTTAGAAGTGAGACGAAATCAACAATTAATACTAATAAAGACATATAACAAGCTATATTTAAAAATTTATCCTACTATTTCTCAAGATATTTTTGCCAATTGTCATTGTTTAAATGAAGAAATAAAGATACATAAGTATGTTTAGTGCACCGTATCAGATATATTAAATATAGTCATATTGTATTAAATTATATTATAATTAGTCTGTGCAGTGTTTATAACAATCTGTCTAATATTAATTATAAATATTTTAATAAAATAATTTATGTTTAAAATAATATTTTATTATAAATTTATTTAATTCAATATTAAGTTTATGTTTATATTTTTATTATATTTTTAAAATAAAAAATATTATTTTTAAGTTAAGATAAAAAAGAAGTCGAGACACATAATTTTATAATTGAAAATTCAGATAAATTAAATTAAGTATTTAATATAATTTATACTCACATTACTTAATTATACAAAAATTTTATATAACCGTATTATTTTTATACTGTATGATACAGTCAAATATATGACTACATAAATTTTATATAGTTAAAATTTTTAATACTATGTAACAAATATACAAGAGTAATTCTATTTGTATTAATAACAATATAAAATTTAAAGTAGTCCAATAGTAAAACCAAAAAATGAATTATTATTAATATTGGGAGATTATATGTATATATATATATATATATATATATATATATATATATATATATATATATATATATATATATATATATATATATATATATATATATATATATAAAATACGACTTCTAAATTTTATTAATAATTATTTAAATTTTAATTGTATTTAATGCAAGTATATATCAAAGCAAGTGATACTCGAAATATTTAATTTATTTTTAAATTAGAATGTAGTGAAGGTGAAAACAGGAATATATATAGTTTTCTGAATCAATAAACCATCAACAATTACTTGCAATAGCTATAAACTCATAGTCATAAACCAGTGTTATAAGCAGGAAATTAAGTTAATTTTACTTAAAATTATGGGAAAATTGCACCCAAATTACAACCTTTTAGTTACTATTATATTATAACATATCTTTACATATCCTGATTTTATCATACTTTTTCAGGAAACAATTCCTTTTAAAATATTAATAAGTTACAACAACTAATGTAATTTTTTTTCATTTTAGTAAAGTGAAGCTGTCTATTTGTAATTGATCAGGAAATAATAGTGCGTACAATGACTATGTGACAGAAAACAATGAATCATTCTTTGTGGTTAAAGTCAGGGTGCGATGTATTCCTAAATGTGGAGGGACTATCTTTGGATAAATAAATTTTTTAGAGTAATATTTATAAAATTATAGATGTAAGGTTTATTTTGTATTGACAATTTTCGTGGACAAAATGTTTGATTGTAATCTAGAGTAAGAGATCACCGCTTAATCAGACGATACATGATGATGGAGTCACCAAGCTTGCAATGCCCATATGACAGGTAAAATATTCTATCATGCATACATCTTCACACAATTGTGCACGACACTTAGTATGAATCGTAACGAAAAATAATTTGTGCACATGTTGGTCGATCGATCGAGTATATAGTTCGATCGATCAATCGAGTGTGGAACGACATCGATCTAGGTGCTCTCGGGTTGAGATAGATTGATCGAGAATTTTGGTCGATCGATCGAGTCCTGTCCGATCGATCGATTCTGGAACAACATCGATCTAGGTGATCTCGGGTTGAGCTAGATCGATCCAGAAATCTAGTCGATCGATCGAGCATTAGATCGATCGATCGAGCCAGTTTTTCAATTCAACTAAAACTCTTTTTTTAATTCGACCCATATATTACTTTTACCAAGATGACCCCATTTAATGTGAAAAACAAAGTCATTGTTTGAGTATGACTGTGGTAATTGCTAAATCCTGATTGGTGTAGAGTTTTAATCCATTGCAAATCCTTTTTGAAGTAAAAATTGGACTCTATATATGTGAGGGCTGTTTGTGCATAATATTCACCACATCGAAATAAGTTTTTATAAATCTGATTGCGCTTTTAAAACAAAAAATTTCTTCTCTTCATCTATCAATCTTAGGCGCTTTCATCTTTTAATTGTTCAAACATATTGTGTGGTTATGTTTGAATAATATATGCGCTTAATTGCTATTCATGATATTTGTTTTGCATGATTGTTCTAGAATTTGCTAGCTGATTTGTTTTTACGTCGCATGCTGTTGAATCTGCTAGTTAGGGTTTTTCATTGTTTTAATCCGCTCTAGGACACACTTTGCACTTGTGCTATTTGTGCTAACGTTTTAGGTGACGTGTTCGGTATTTCGTGTGACTCGAAATTACCGAAGTTGACGGGTTCGATTGATCTTGTGGGACTCAAGTAGATCGGAACGTTGGTCCGGATCTAGACACCTAACTTGTGGAGGCTATGAAAGGAGCGACGGCTCGTAAGTAAATTACAGAAAGGGGGATCTATCTGTGAAGGGTAGTTCTAGGACCTATGGTTGTAATTGAACATTGATTTTCATAGTGGATAGTTAGGTGGTCCGGTGGACCGGTGGTTTTCCTCTTAGGTCATTGGAGTGGCCTAGGTTGTTTCCACCTAAAAATATCGTGTGTTATTTTATTCCGCATTTTATCTTTACACGCGATTGCATGTCTGGCCGTTTTGATTAGGTTACATAATTAATATTTGTTAAAATTGAAAATAACCTATTCACCCCCCTCTAGGTATATTTGATCCGTGATTAAAAACCTTCGATAGATAAAATATATACATAAAATATAATTATGTTCATTTAAATTTTAAATTTTAGGAATAATTTACTACAAACTTAATATGTTTTCATTAAAATGAGATATAAATAATATATTTTGTTAATTAAAAGACCTCTAATACTATTTTTTTATTATATATAATGTCATTTCTAAATAAAAATATTAAATTCGTAAGCGGTAAACTCAAGGAAAAGAATAATAATTGTTTAGAGACCAATATAACGCGATAAGCACTTAATGGTAGCGACTGAAAAATGGACAATGTAAGTAAATTCACACTTGCATTGATTTATGAGCGAAGTTTGATGTATTAATTATGAGTGAGCATATATATATAAAGAAGACTGCCCAAAATGATCGAATGCAAGTATAAATCATACTTAACACTTTTTTATAAGTTGGTTTATCTTTTGTGTAAGTTTTAAAATTTAAAAAGAGACCTAGCAGATCAGTTATAGGTTTTCAAACAAAAATCGAATTGACTCATTTCTATTATAGATACACTTTAATTTAATTTTACATATAATATATATATATGTGCATACATATTAATTAGTTTATAATTTTTTTTCTAAATTTTAATTTTAAAACCTAATTATATACTTGCAAAATAAACATTTTTTTTTTCTCTTTTTAAGTAAGAAAGATAGGCATGTTTTAACAAAATTTTCCTTATTTATTCCCAAATTGTAACCACTTAAACAATTTTTATTCTCATAACTCACTTTATATTGATTTGAGATATCATGCTCATTTTAAAGTCTTTCTTAAACAATTTTAATTTTTAATGAAGTTGAACATTTTTAAATAGCAACATATAAAGGATATATTATGCTAGTAACTCTTCTTAGTTTTTGTAAAAAAATTGACGAAAAAGTATAGGTTAAAAAAAAATAATGTGATGTTCAAATTGAATTTTAAATTATTGAACTAAAATAATAATTTTATCTCTATTAAATTTATTTTATTATCCTATCAAAATTTTTTATTAATAAAATAATATTTTATTATTCAAAAAATGATTAAAATATTACATTTTTATTGAGTAAGTGACCTAAATATTTATAGGCTTAAGTACTCCTTTAATTTTCAAAGTTTAACTAAATTTATAACTAAGTTCTTAAACTTTTAAATTATATAATTTAATTCTAACTTTTTAAAATTTTACGTATAAGTTCCTACACTTTTAAATTTTACACATAAATTTCTACACTTTTAAATTTTACAATTTAGTTCTAAATTTTTTGAAAATTCACACATACTTTCTTATGTACTAAAATACATATTTTCAATCAAAATTTTAGGACTTACATCTAAATTTTTAAAAGTTTAATAATTAAATTGTATAATTTAAAAATTTTAGGAACTTTATTTAAAATTTTAAAATTTTTGGATTAAATTGTAGGATTTAAAAGTTTAAAAACCTATATGTAAAATTTTAAAAATTTGAAGATTAAATTGTAAAATTTAAAAATCTGTAAATTTAAGTGTGAATTTCATTTCAATAAAAAAAAGTGTAAATTAATTAAAATTTAAAAACCAATAATATAATATAATTATATTTTTAAGAAAAGTAATTAAATTGTCCTACTTAATCCTTATAATTTGCATTGTAATTATCATCTTGAATAAGTACAAGAGAAAATTTGTTCGCATTGTACTAATTGAGCACGTCCACATCTTATAATTTTTCATGCGAAGTGATAATGGACGAGATAATTTTTTTCGTTACTCTTTAAATACATAATTTCGTAAACAAACTACATCCTAACCATTTTTATACATCGTTTTTAGCGTTAACATTAATAATATTTGCCTTTATTAATATATATTTTTTTGGAATTGTTTTCATAAATAATCGTGTAAACTAATTTTATTAATTTTTTGTACTTTGTTACTATAATACAATTATCTTTAAAGAATAAACTATTATCTTTAAAATTAAATCTACAAGAAATAAATTGTCAAAATAAAAATAAACAAATGCTTAAATTACATGAGAGTAAATTTATACGAAAATATGTCACTTTAAATTTAAAATTTAGATAAAAAAAAATATAATAATTGTAGATGATTTTATTAACTAGAAAAGAGAATATGAAATAATTACTTAAACAGAGTAAGAAGGCTATCTCTTTGTAGACGTAGAAAATATCTAGAAGAGAAAAGGCAAGAATAAAGGTTAGGATTTGATAGAAGGAAAAAGAAGAAGTGAAAGACAAACCGAGATTGAGAAACAAATATCATCCATTTAATTCAAAATAGTTTATATTAAGAAAATAAAGAATGGACTGTTACTACTATTATTTCATATAAAGCTTATATTCAAGGATTTTGATTTTGATTTTTTTTTTTTATACTTATTTATGTTTATTTTTAAATTTCAATCATTCAATTTTATATATGATATATAAAGTAAATTTAAAGCTATTAATAAAAAATAATATTTAATATTTAGGTTAAAAATATATAATTTAAATTTGATAAATATAAACAAAAATAAATAAATAATACTATACTTAAATCCACGATTTTAAAATTATTAGTATATGTGTTCTTAACTATTCTCTTAGTAGTTATAGGCATGGCCAAGCCAACTAAACCAAGATTCCCATGTATTTTCTTTTTCTTTCCGTATTGGTACGAACTTGTGTAATTAGTTAAAAAGACTTATTTTTTTGTTTTTTCTGAGTATAAATTTATTAGTTTTTGTTTAATTTTAATTATGATTTTTAATTAAAAAATGCTTATTATATTACTTAAATGTTTTAAGTATATGGCGTATTAATCTCCATAATAATATGTACAATCCCCTCTTAACTCTTGACAATGTATATTTTAAATATAATATTTATAAAATTATAAATAAATTATATATTAACACTAAAAAATAAACCAAAAATTTAATAATTTAATATATTTATATTTAAATAAGATATATAAATAATATTTTTTTTATTTAAAAAAAGTAATAATTAAAAAATAAATAATATTATTTTTTATTATTTATATAAGATCCATAGCAAACTAAGTTTTTGGACCCGTCACAACATACAAATGCTCTATATAATACAATATTTTCTAGTCAATTGGCTATATGTAATATTGACGTACAAAATAGCACATTATTTAGAGTGACCATATTATTTTAACTCAATTTTTTATTATTATAATAATTTTTCATAATGATAACTTTTTTTAATACTAATAATATTATATTATAATTAATTATATAAATAAAATAGATAGCAACAAAAATAATTGTAATAATATTATTATCCATTATTTAAATATCATTTTATTTTTATATAAATAACTGTCCATTAATCAAATAAATACACTTAAGAGATTTAGAGTTATTTTACAATAAATTGACACCCAAATACAAGTCTGTTCATTTAAAAATATAAAGTTAGATGTGCCTCAATTATATAAAATATAGTTAAATTATTGACTCATTCGTACTTGTCACATATTTGTATCGATTAAAAAAAATATTAAATTCTTTTTATTTCAAGAAATTTTGTCTAAAATGGGCAAATTTCATATAATAGTTTTAAAAAAAAGGCTCATTTAGATTTTAGTGTAGATATGAACAATTTTTGACTTTGAATCTAAAACTTTTAAGTTAGTAGGTCTTTTTCCTCTTTCTTTTCTCTACTCTTCTCTCCTCTTTCCTCTTTCCTCTTCGTCTTCTTCTTTCTCTTCCTCTTCCTATTCCTCTTCGTCTTCTTTCTTTCTCATCCTAAATTTCTATGTAATGTAGCCTAGATGCTACATTTAAAGAATAAAAGAATCTTATAATTTCATAAAAGTAGCTATTGCAAAATACTATTAATCAGGCTTCTCAAAATGTGTAAAATCTAGGATCATCGAACTATTAGTTTTGGTTCTCGTCTTCATGTTTCTTTTATTATACCTTGGCTTGCATGTGGACTTCTCTGAAATTACTTTTAGTGTTTGCTTTCTTAGGTATTTGGAATGTGAAAATGTGGAAAATAAGAGATGGTAGAAAATTGAAGTGTTTATAAACTGAACATGGTATATGCACAATATCAAACTATTGCACCAACATTAAATATTAATGTTTTTGTTGAATCCATTTTCAAAGTAATGCCGGTAAGATTAATTGCATCTTTATAAAATTGGAAGTTATATTAAATCAGAATTCGAGACAGATTTTTTAGATGGTTGAGTAAAGGATAAAAATTGCAACACTTTTTAAGAGATATACCGCAAATATACCACATATATACCATAGATATACCAGATATATTAGAGATATATCTCAGATATACCACAGATATACAAGATATATCATAGATATACCAGATATACACAGATATACCACAGATATACCTCAGATATACAAGAGATATACTACAGATAACTTGAAGAAGATGATGAACAGTGCAATGCTGGTTAAATTTGATTATCACTAACTTGTGCAAGAAATATGAGGTGTTATTTCTGTTAGATTGCCCACGTGTTCTCTGATTGTAATCAGACTATAATTGGCTTAAATTAGTTTGTTATTTTTTGTTAGTTGCAACCAATTTGTTATTTCTTTGTTAACATTCAAATGTAGTGTTGTTTGATTCCTTTCCCGCGTTAATTCTTTTCCCATGATAGTAGCTGAGCTGGCATGAGTGTGTATGTGTAAGCCAACTCAGCTTATAAATAAACAAGAAAAACGCATAAGAAATAACAAGAAAGAATGAAAGAAAATTCAGTTACAAAAGTTGCAAAGTGTTGAGTATTTTCAGTTCATGAATTTTGCTTTCTTTAGATTAAAATTGAAGTAAAATCTTGAAAGAATGTGAAGAAAGAGGAAGAGGAAGAGGAAGAAGATGAAGAAAGAGAAAAAAAAAAAAAAAAAAAAAAAAAAAAAAAAAAGAGAACCGGCAACTTATTGAGGGAGGAAAAAATTACTTTTTTTTTTTTTTTTAATTTAACATAAAATGACCTGTTTTAAAACTATAATATAAAATTTGCCTATTTTAAACAAAAACTCTTATTTCAATTTCAATGTCTGAAATTTTAAATATTTTATAAATATATAAATTTACAATAAATTACCAATATAGAAGGGGATACGTGCTTCTTCTTCTATTCTTCGACAACCTAGGGATAAGCCTACTAATCAAGACGAATGATCAAGAAATGTGAAAAGAACGAGTCAAGAAGAAGAGTAATTGACAACAAGAGATTAAACTAGTACATACAAAAAAACTATTTTGATAGCTTCTAACAAAGAAAAAAAGGATGAGAAGATCGATATTAGTTATAGAAATTAGGGATCAATACAACTGATCGACAATAACACTCGATACACCTAGCAATAAACAGTGATTTTGAATGAAATTTGTAACAAATCAAGATTTCAATAATTTCTAACAAGAAGAAGAAAAAACAAAACCAACCACGCATACATGAATTCTTTCATGGTTTCTGCAACTCAAAGTAACACAGCTTCAATATTATAAAATAATATAATATTATTAAATTTGAAGAAGTAAGCTTCCTGCAAGTCCAACTTGACAAATAGTTACAAATGCCTGGCAATCCCTAATCGTGGTAAGGTTTATTAGAATAAAGTACAATCTTATCAAAGAAGAGCTAAGCCTTTCCTTAAAGTAAAACTTGAAAAAATACAACACATTCTTGCCTTAACATTAAGGTAAGGCTTTCCATGACAAAGGAAAGTCTTACAACGATAGTAATAAGCCTTATCAAGATAAGGCACAACCTTAGCACAACAGAGGTTTTCCTCAAATTGGAATTTGAAAAAGAACAGAACATCATTGCCTTACCATTATCGAGGTAAGGTTTCTTACAACAAAAGAAATGAGTTAGAAAGAGCTAAGCTTCCTTCAAAGTTCAACTTGAAAAAGGATAGTACATCATTGTCTTGCCATTATCGAGCTAAGATTTCTTACAACAGAGGAAAGCCTTACCCAGACAGTGATAAGGCTTACAAAGATAAGGCATAACCAATACCATGACAGCGAGTAAAATAATATTAAAATAATGAAACAAGCAACAAATATAAAATGAATCAAAGAAAAAAAAAAAAAAACATGTTAGATGATAAAAAAAACTAAAACATTTGAAAAAAAAAAATTAACGTATGTATAAACAGCAGAATCGAAGAACAACCAACTAAATAATAACATGAAAACAAGAGAAATAAGAACACAGAATGACAAACAAAACATAAAAGTAACTTAATAACGAACTTGAAACAAAATCGCAACAAAATGAGGAAATTGAAGGAGAAGAGATTATTGATAATTTGATACTCAGAATGATACAGAATGAGTTCGAAATAATAACCGTTGCTGAGATGTGTCAATAGAGGACATTTATGTAAATTTGTTCCTTAGAAACGTCGTCCAGCAAAATTAGTAAAAAACTAATTAGGCCTAAAAAATTGGCATTTTTTGATAATTTGGATATAAACTTACCATTGAAAAATGAGCCAATTTAACAAATAAAATCCAGACCAGGAGTTAATAGGCTTAGAGTTACAGACCGGGTCGACCCATTTATTTAAAAGGCCTTACAAATTTGGCCCAATAAGGCCGCTTATTTTACTTCTTTCTTGCTCTCATGCTGAGCATGACTTAAGACTTGCCTGTTCTGTTACACAACTTCCCTTGTAAGTATATTAATATAACATAGTGTCACAAGAGGAACCAGGACACCTATCGATGACTATAGACAAAAATGGGTGTATAAATGGTTGTATCTAGTTCTACTTTAAACTAATTACGTAGCATAATTTTATATATATAATTTTATTTTAATTTTTTATCAGGTATTAAACATTTTTTTTAATACTATGATGAACATATATTTAGCTTATATTCATAAATATATTTAACATATATTTTTTATAACATAATAAATAATGTTTAACTCATTTTTGTAAATGCACTAAACATATATATTTTCAAAGATGAAAAATAAAAATCTTATTTTTTTATAATCCCTTATCCAACTTGTTTAAAAAATAATCCTCTTATCACTCACCACCCATCCTTTTTTTTTTTTTTTTTGTATGATACATATATTATTTTTCTAAAATGACACATATAGTGTCACATATTTTTTTACTATTATATAACATATAATTTTTTTTTATATGATATATGTGTTTTTTTGTGTGGAACTATTTCCACTTAAAGTAAAAGGTGTTAAAGTATACATAAAAATATATATGTTCAAAGAAAAATATATATATTCAATTAAACATAAAAATACATTAATATATTTGAAATAAATACTACACAAATAAAACTATAATTATTCAAAAAAAAAAAATTATTATTTGATAATACAAATTAAAAGAGTAAAAAAAGGAAGAAAAGAGAGTTCGATTAACATAGGGGTGAACAACTAATCCGATCAATCCGCTTAATTAATAAATTCGATCCGATTCGTCGGATTCGGATCGGATTGGATTGACATATTTTATAGTTGGATCGGATTCAGATTGAAAAGTATACAATCCGTTCAGATTCGGATCGGATTCGAATTGACAGATTTTATAATTCGCTGTAATCCGATCCGGACTGAATTACTATTAAAATTATAAATAAATGCATATTTATTTTTAATATGTTATATTTAAATATTATACATACCACAATTACATTAAATTATTATTTTAGTTTTAAAAAAAATAAAAATGTTAAATTCTTTATAATAACTTAATAATATTCAACAATATACTTTTTATTATTTTAATTATATAAGTTGTAACTATAAATAAATAAATTTTACTTAAAAATATATCAATTTAAAATTTAAATGTTAGTATATATTATGTTTTATATATGATAATAATAAAAAATAAATTATAATCTCAATCCGACCTATCCGATTCGAAAAATCTGATCTGCTCGGATTCGGATTGGTTCGGATTGACTACATTATCGGATCAGATTCGGATTAAAAATCTTCAAATCTGCTTCGGATCGGATCGAATTCGAATTGGTAAAAAACAGATAGTTTCGATCCGCTGCTCATCCTTAAGTTAACACAAATAACAAGAAAAAAAATAGATGAAAAAAAAAATGTAAGGAGTGTTATTAGTAAAACACGGCTGATGAAATTAAGTTATCAGTCGCCATTATTTTAAAATAAAATTAATTAAGTAACTAAATCATATAAAATAAAATATTTTAATTTTCAAACACCTTTTTTCCCTTATCTTCTTTCCTTATCTAATATTTATGTATTTGTAATCTTTTGAAAATAAAATAACCGTACAAAACATGAGGCAAACACGCATACAAACATACACAACAACAACAACAACAATAATAATAATAATAATAATAATATATATGTTGTACTACAATAAGCAAATAATTTAATCAATTTATTTAAATTAAAAATTTTTGATTAATCATATTCAGATTTGATCAGATCGAATTAGATTAACAAATTTTATAGTTTGATCAAATTCAGATTAAAAAATATACGATTCAATATGATTTGAATTCACACATTTTATAATTTAATACAATTCAATCTAAATTAAATTACTATTAAAATTATAAATAATTACATATTTTATTGAAAAATGGGCTAACATAATCCAATTTTACTAATTTTATTCTATGTTGATCCCTTTATTGTATAAAAATATAAGTGAATGATCCATATTAGATTAAGATTAGTGAGATAGGATTATGATAGATTATTTTCTTAATTTATTTTATAATGTGTTATATTTAAATATTATACATACTACAACTATAATAAATTATTATTTTAATTTAAAAGATAAATATAAATGTTAAATCTCTATAATAATTTAATACGCGTACAGACATTATTATTTTAATTATCTTAATTATGATTATAAGCAATAAATTTTATTCAATTTTAAATTTAAGTATCATATATATTACCTTTTTATATATAATATTCATAAATAAATTATAATTTTAATCTTAGATTAGAAAAAATTCGATACGTTAAGTTTGAGGTTGAATTGGGTTGATTATATTATTGGATAAATTTTGGTTTAAAAATCTTCAAGTTGACTTCAAAATAAATCAAATTTAAATTGGTAAAACACAAACAGTTTGCTGGTTTCAATATTGTATTTCAGAATATAACCCACATATTTGTTGGACTTGAATCAATAAAATGGCTGAGGCTCCAATATAACAAAGGATATATATATATATATATATATATATATATATATATGTTGGGGCGGTATTGTCCAAGATGAGAAATGACAAATAACGAAATTACACGGCACAATATAAATAAATGATTTATTTAAAATTAATTGATAATTTTTTTACGTTGTTAAAAGTATTAATATTTTTATTATTATTATATATAAACTATACAAAAAATAATTTTATTTGTAAATTATCTGACACATGAACTAGACAAAAATACCGAGCCAATAGATTGCAACTCTAGATATACGTATAGTACATACCCACAGTAATACTAATAAATCTATTAATAAGTAAATTAAAATCGACATCACAAATGGTCAAAAAAGCATCACAAGTAAAAAAAAAATCAATAAAACGAAGAAGAAGCAAGGTTAGATTTGTTCTCTGATTTTGCTAGTTTTACCACAATACCGCACATATAGTCACAATGTCACATCCGTCATTCTGGTCTTTTGTAATCAATCATTGTCTATCTGTAAGCATTAAACAATTTTATTATTAGATTAGAAGAAAAAAAAGATTACTAATATATAATATTAAATATATTTTTCTATTCTTGACAGAAACAACCAAAAACCTATTTTTGCTAAAAGTAACCAAAAACATTGTTTAATTTTTCTGTTTATATAAAGAATTTTTTTAAAAGGTGCTTTAAATCTATTCTTTTTATCAATAGAGTCAAAATAATTTTTTAATTATATAATAAGTATTATTTAATTTTTTAGTATATAAAAAATATATTTGAGTTAATTTATTTATAAAAAAAAATATTTTAAAATCTATATACTTGTAAAAAATTTGTCAAATAAGTATAAAATTAATTTTTTATTTAATTTTTCGTTAAATTTAACTGAATAATACATATGTCACATGCATGTTTATATTTTTCGATAGATATATATCAATTTAAAAAAAATTTAATTAAAAAATTACTCTAATTTTTTACAATTTCTTTTTATTAAACTTAAATAAAAAAATTTTATCATCTAATTTGTAATTTTAGATATTAAATAATGAAAATTTTATTTAAATTTTATTGAATTCGATCAAACTTAAATAAAATTTTTATTATCTAAGTTGTGACTTTAAATATTAGACAATTAAAATTTTATTGAAAATTATATTTAAATTACATTAAAAATTTCATTTAATTTTTTAATTAAATAGTAATTTTTTTTATGTATATATATATCGAAAAATATAAATATATATATGACACATCTGTTATTTCGTTAGAATGGATGAAAAATTAGATGAAAAATTAACTTTGTCCTTATTTGACACATTTTTTATAAATAAAAGGACTTAAAAACACAATTTTTAAAAGCAAATAAATTTAAATATACTTTTTATAAACTAAGGGACTAAATGTCACATTTTATAAAAATAAAAGGACCTTTATGACACTTTTACTCATACATTTGAATGAGATTAAAAATTAAATTTTTAATAAAAAGATTAAAAATTTTACCACTTGTAAAAAAAAATTTAAAGATTAACAAAGATCCATAAGAATTTTAAAAAATTGGAATAATGGAAAAAAAAAAAAAAATCAAAAAAGCTAAAGATAATAAATGCATGACAGAAATTAAGAAAAGTCTGTTAACGGAAAACCACCTATCCAGTACACCCATAGTATTATTAATTTTAGTGGTTTGCAACACAGCCCCATGTTTTTCCTCCGTTTGTTTATTTTCTAAATTTTTTCGAAAGAAAAATAATAATTTAAATGAAGTAGGATTATAATACGTGACCCACTTATTAACTTATTTTTATTTTTTACTTTTTTATAAAATATATATATTATTTTACATTATAATAAAAATAATACATATATTTTTAAAATAATTAAAAATAAAATTATATATATAAAATAAATTATTTCAAGTAATTAAAATTATTATAATATATTTTTGCACAAAAAATGGGCCAGTAAGTAATTTTTGGCTTATGTGGTCCAATCACAATGTTTTATTTTAATTTCTTTTTTTAATTTTTATTCTAAGAGTCATCTATAATTACTGGTAGTAATTTGTATCATAGCTCAATTGATCGAATCAAATTAAATTTGAGTTTATTTTAGCCCAGTTTGAATAATCTGAAAAAATTTGAGCTAGATTAGGGCCAGCCCATTAGTTCGAAATAAAATAAAATTAAATTTTAAATAAAAAAATAAAAAATTTTATATTAAAATTAAAATAATTTTTCATTTCTTTCAGTACTTTTTTATGATATTTTAGTTATTTTTCCTCCATTTTCTTTTGAAAAATAAGCTGATAATGAATAAATAGTTATAATTTATTTATTTTGTCACAATATTATACTACATTCTTTGATATTAATGCATGTAGAGTTTAAATATACCTAACTCTTTAAACAAAAAAAATATATTTATATTTAATTTTAAATTAGTATTAATGAAGTTTATATTTTTAAATCGATTAGGTATTAGTTTTTAAAGTAAAAATTTTAATTTTTTTATCAACTTGTGTTATGCTATTCTTTTTTTTCACTTATTTAATAAGTATTGAGAATTATATATTATGTAAATAGTCAAAGTTTTATTTTTGTGTATAAAAAAAAGTTATGTTCTCGTGTAACATTTTAGTTTACCTTAACTATTTATTTTTTAGTAAAGTATATTTATTTAATGTACTCATCTCTATTTATTTTGTTTAATAGCTTAGAAAAAATTTTATTTGGACTTGAGAACTCTTTATTCTAAATGTGAGTTTTCATGAGAACATGATGCTTCTAATTTTTACATGTGTAGGAGTTTAATGCATTTACTTATTGCCTAATTAATTCATTAATTGACTTTTTGCTTTTAATAATTTAATTTTTTCTTATATTTATATATATTTTTCATTGTTTTGTATAATGTTGTTTAAACTTTAATTATTAAACATATTTTTTCAATAAAAAAAAGTTATATTAACTAAAAAATATATATAATTAATAATTTGGGCTAGTTTGAGCCAGCTCGTTTGTATTTGTTTCTGGTTCGGGTTCCGGTTCCGGTTCGGGCTCACTTTTGTTAGCTCGAATTAAATTTGAATTGAATTATGAGTTGAACCTAATTTAGATTGGGCTAGTTTGGGTCAGCTTAAACTAGCCCAACTCTCACGAATTGACACTCATATCTACTAATTAATACAAAACATCCATCTCTAAAAATGCCAACAAAAATTTCTAATTAAAATAAGCTGATTGTGCCTTATTAGTGTTATCTGTTATCAACACTTGCTAATATGAGAATTTAGTACAATACTTGTTAAGAAAATACTATTCACAAATAACATAAATTTTATATTATTAAATACACTTCATAAATTATCATATTAATTACAAGCGTCACAAGCCCATAAGCAGGTAACCCAGTTAATTTGGGTACTGTGCTTAAGGCTGTGCTCCTTGCTGGACAGTAGAGATGCGAGTTCAAAGTTTGGGAATAACGTCCTAATGTTGAGCCCAAACACAATTTTAGTTGACAAATCAACCAAATTTTTCGAAAATCTAGAGGTATAACAATAGTCCTAACACAATGAAGTTTTTTTCTGACAAAAAAAAAAATTACAAGCATCACAAACTTGTAATACATAATACTACCTAACGGTTGAATTCACATATTACCTTAAAAGTATGTAATATTATATACAATTATTTAGATAAATTACTTTAAAAGTTACTTTAAATTATAATTTGATCATCTTAACCACTTTACGCTGGTCAACTTAATTATTATATTTTTAATAATTTAGACCATTTACATTTTAATTTTTGCACTTTAATACCCTTTTTTTAATTTAAAACTTTGGTCCCTCATTTTTTTTTAATACTTTTAAAATTTAATTAATTTTAAATTGGCCTCAAATTTTATAGTTTTTGACAAAATTTGTAAAAATTAAAAGTAAATTGACTAAACTATAAGTAAAGATGGCAATTTTCGATACGACACGAAAATCTTACTTGAACCTTAATAGTATTAATTTTGAAAAAAAAACATGAGTTAGGGTTGGGTTCGGTTTGGTCTGTTGAACCCGTTCTTAATAATAATAACAATAATATCGATTATATATTAGATACTCACTCACAACTCACAGAATTTATGTAAACTATAACTTCTAATAGTTTAATACGACTAAAGGCAAATATCCATTGCTATGAGTGAAAATTTTTGACAACACGAAAAAAACCGACTTGAACCTAAACCGTATTAATTTTTTGAAAAAGAATTTCAACCCAAAATGACATGTTTTGAAATCAAGTCGGGTTCGAGTATGGTTTAAATTGGATTAATCCGAACACAACCCAAATTTGCCACCCCTAACTATAAGTAGGGAACCAAAATGTCAAAATTAAAATTAAAGATAATAAATTATAAAAAATAATAATAGACCATATTATAAAAAAATAATAAGAGATTAAATTATAGAATGTGAAAAAAGAAATTAAGATCATTAATATAATTTAATATTTTTTTAATAAAAAATTAATTTTATTTATATGGATCCAAATTTATTAATTAACTCTTTATAAATATTATATAAGATTTTTTTTCCCACTCTGCTACTTTTTAAAACTATAAGGAACTTATGGTGAGAAATTAAAAAAAAAAAAAAAAAAAAAAACAAAGCGGTTAAAGTAGTCAATTTGAAAACAGCTATTCATCCTAATTGTCTTATGTAGATTTTTCTCATTATACTACAGTTTCAAACCTTGACAGCATAACTAATAGATACCACCATATGTCATAAATCCAAAAAAATAAAGTAAGATTTTTTTTTTAATATGTATTTTAGTAAAATCTAATTAATAGTCAAATGTGTATTATTAGTGCTGTTGTTACCCACTCCCTAAAGAGAATTATCCCAAACGGCAAAGTGAGATAGAGAGAGAGAGAAAAAGATAAGAATATATTGGAATTCGAGAAACTTATCCAATCGTACTAAAATCCACGCCAATTAGATAATATTAAAGTAGTGATATATATAACAATATATATTATTATTTTAATATTAATTAAATATAAAATTAATAATTTAATAAAATATTATAAAATTAATTATTAATAAAAAATTAATTATATTATATTATTTAAATTAATGTTTGATATTTTTATTTTTTTAATAACACTGCCCCCTTCTCTATGTACTCGATCACTCCTTTATATACAAATATCCCACCAACTGTACCTTAATTATTATCCTCCAATTTCAAAAGTGTTATATAGAAAATCTTCAGTGAAAGAAGAAAAAAGAAAAACAGAGTATTTGTTTCCTCTCTCTTCAATCAAGATCGATCGAAAATGTTGGCCATTTTTCACAAAGCTTTTGCTAACCCACCAGAGGAACTAAACAGCCCTGCTTCATTGAATGGCTCAAAGAAGCCTAAGCTTCCTGAAGAAACCCTCAAACACTTCCTCTCTCATCACCACCCGCAAAACACCTTTTCAGTTAACTTTGGTCACTCTTCTGTTCTTGCCTATGTTAAGCCAGAGCCTTCTTTTCTTCATCACCAAAGGTTAGTTCACTAATTAATTTCTCTTGAACATAAATTGAAATTAATTAATTAATTTATGAATTTTCTTGCGATGGGTTCTCAGGTATTTCTGTGGATTTGATGATATATACTGCATATTCTTGGGTTGTTTGAACAACTTATGTTTACTGAATAAGCAATATGGACTAACAAAGTGTACAAATGAAGCCATGTTTGTAATAGAAGCTTATAGGACTCTAAGAGATAGGGGTCCTTATCCTGCTGATCAGGTTTTGAAGGATCTTGATGGTAGCTTTGCTTTTGTTGTTTATGATAGCAAGACTGGCACTGTATTTACTGCTCTGGTATTATTATTTAATTTATATTTTTTTGTATAATTAAATTGGGATCACATCCAAACATATCCTTATTGAATAATTAAAAAGTGCAGGGTTCAGATGGAGGAGTAAAACTATATTGGGGAATAGCAGCAGATGGATCTGTGGTAATTTCTGATGATTTACAAGTTATCAAAGAGGGTTGTGCTAAATCTTTTGCCCCCTTTCCAACAGGTACTTACATACCCAGCTGGTAGCTAGCTTGAAATTCTACTTGTGTGGTAATAAAATATTAGCTGGACGTGTGATCATGAAATTGGGAACTAATCAGTTGATATAAAATGCAGGGTTTATGTTCCATAGTGAGGGAGGATTGATGAGCTTTGAGCATCCAATGAACAAAGTCAAAGCAATGCCAAGGGTTGATAGTGAAGGGACTATGTGTGGGGCTAATTTCAAAGTTGATAAATTCACCAGACTCAATAGTATTCCTCGTGTTGGTAGTGAAGCCAACTGGAGTAGTACTCAATGGGCTGAACATTAATTAATTAACTCTAAATTCTAGGCCTTTTATTCTACTAGTGTTGTTGTGCTCTGTAACCTGACTACTACTTTCACTCTTCTTTGTCTTGTATTTTCCCCCCTTGTGTTTGATGATCTTTATTTCTACTTTTCTTTGTAACGATTAGCACCAAGTTTCGACGATTTCTAAGCTTTTAATTATTATCGTGTAAATATTCTCCCATTTTCACGTGTTTTTTTATTCTGGATTTGTAGTTTTGTACTGTTGTTTCTTTTTCTTTGTTCTTTTGGATAAAATTGTATTGATAGTTTTACTGGACGTAAAGTCAGGGATACATAACATCTATATTTGTGATATATTTATCACCATTCATGACGATGCAATTTCATAATCAGCAGACAAGATTGAGTAAAAGAATAGTCAGTCACTCCAGAGAGGTATTTCTTGATACCAAGAATGATATCCTCCAGTTCATAGCTTGTTTAAAACTCTCAACATCTGCTTCTTCCAAATTACAAAATTTGACCGATCTAGTCTAGTTGCTGCAACTTGATTTTGAAAAGTTATCAAACTTCTCTCTATTGAATCCATCAACCTTAACTGTTCTTGAGGACGATTAGCCGTTTGACTATTGTCCTCCATGAGAAACAAGAATTACAACACCAATTAACCAGATAATCAAGAACTGTTCTTGATCAAGACGACGTCTGAATGTCAGTAAGTTGAGAAGAAAAGTATGAGAGAAACGGAGAGAAAAGGAAAACTGATATTTTTGTACATTTCACATCAAACAAATATAAGCTATATATAGCTGTACAATTCTTATCGAGACAGCTCAACACCTAAACAATTATGTTACAATTATAAAAGAAATAATCTGAGACACTACATCACACGCAACTACATTGGAATTGGGCACTGCACTTGACACATCAACAGTCACTTTAGCATTAATAACTGTCTCTACAATAATAAGCCTCAAATTCTGGCAAAACTACCAAAGTTATTATCCCCAGAGGAATGCCAGAGTAAAGGTGATCATATCTTTGGTCATTTATTGTAATTCAGAAGAAACACTTCTAATTGGATTGATGTACTTGTTTATAATCAGGAGTAAAAAAAAAAAAAAAGTAATTATGTCAAGCTCTTAATAGCCTTAGACCAACGTTCTCCAACTTGTCCACATATTGTAGAGAACTGCAGCATATTACTTCTTTTCATGAATATCTCTTCGAATATCTACAGATATCTCCGATGTAAAATGAGCTGCTTAACCAACCCAACTTGTTTAAAGTTTCCCATCAACTTAAAACATTTATTTATTTTGACAATTTTTTTATGGCAAAACATTTTTTTGAATATATATATATATATATATATATATATATATATATATTTTGGCTGAACTACTTTATTCATTTATTTTTTTTATGGGAAAAACCAACTTTATCATACTAAAAAAGGACGATAGGGAATGAGCCTTTTAATGGTAGCCTGTAAGCTTCAGTTCCTCCACAGTGTGCATCGAAAAGAATGCAAAATGATTTGAACTATTTTTTTTTTTTTTTCTCGAAAGGGTAAAAATAACTAATTTAATTGTATAAAATAAATATAATTTTATTTTAATTTTTTTAAAAAATTATTCATATTTATTTTTTTTATAACGTAAATAAATATATGTATTTTAGTATTAATTAAAAATAAACATATATTTTTTTAAAAAATAAAATAAATTTAATTTGATCATTTATATAGGAAAACAAAAGTAATTTGGCCCCATCCAAAGACATAGGTCTTTCCCTTTCCTGCACTGAAAATTGAGGGATAAAAACATAGAAATGAGCTAATCAGGATGTGTGGGAACTTATTTATTTCCAACTATTGAAATTCAGAAACTTTCAGATGAGAAACTGTACGTCATTGATACCCTGAATATCAAAGAAAGACTTATTGCAACGAGAATCATATTTCAATCCTTGATTACATTATGTACTTCAGTCCACCAAATTTATGAAATTAGCTAATCCCCAATAGAAACATCAAACGTAGAGTTGATGGCGGAACAAATTAATCAAGAAACGAAATGATGCAACCAATTGCGTTATATGCAACTACAGATGCTCAGAGTAGCACTTTAGTTCGAGGGGTGTGTGTGCGTGTATAATTATTTATTTATAAAATAAATAACCAAAATTGATGGACATAGCCGATGAAAACCAAAAGTTAAAGTAAGTTATATTTTAAAATAGTTCATAATATCTTTAATTTTAAAAATTCATAAAAATTATTAAAAGTTTCACCTTAACATTTTAAAAGGTGTACGATAAATTTTTTACTTATTTTTTAAGTTTATATAAATTTATTTTATATTAATTATTTTAATTTAAATATATAAAAAATAAAGAATATCATAAATAACAGATAAATTTATCGTAAATAAAAATAATTAATAGTTGCTAATTTTTTTGAAAAAAATAAATATTCTTTATCGACAAATTTATAGTATTACATGACGTTTATATGTTTTAATAGTAACTAAATTAAAATAATTAATTTAAAATAAATTTATATACATTTTTATAATAAATAAAAAACTTATAATGTAATTTTTAAGTGTACCTTTTATTAAAAAAAAAAGACCTCATGTGCACCGGAGGATCAGGGGCGCCACGGATGGTCTAAAGTTCAGATTTTTACTATTTTAAGAATGCTAGTTTATGTATGCATTTTTTACAATAATAAATAAATAATTCAATTATTTTATTTATTTTATTTTTTAATAAAAAATTTATGTTTATTTTTTTAATATTAAAAAATATATATTTATTTACATTATAAAAAAATAAATATATATATTTTTAAGAGAGTTATATATAAAAGATTTATATTATACAATTAAATTTATTTTTTATTTAAATTAATTATATTATAAATTATTTTAAAATATAACTTACTTTTTTATTTTTAAAATAATTAAATATATATTAATTTAGATAAAAATAATATATACAAATTTATGTAAATTATTTTGCAAAATGTGCGTGTGATGCCGTCTTAACTCCTAAGTTGCTGACAATCATAAATGATACGAAAACAACGTACATTTCCACGTGTCATTATAAGCGTATATCTGACGCTGACGAATAACCGAGTCGAGCTCTATTGAGCAGATTCGAGATTGCATACGAGTATGGCCAGCAATTTGTTTTACAGGACCTATGTACTTAACATAATTAGGGTTGAGTTTATATTAATGGGATTGATAACAGATAAATTTATTTTACTTATTTTAAAAATTAAATTATAATAAATTAATTTTGATAATTTTGACAAATATAATTAATATTAATAAATAATTAAAATTATTAAAATATATAAATAATTATTTTTAATTTGATTATTTATATGTTTGAATTTTAAAATATTTTTAATATAATATTTAAATTTATTTTAATATTTTATTTATCAATTTATAATAATATATTATTTAATTTAATTTTATGTATTGTTGTTAGTTTTTTAGAATTTAACATTATGATTTTGATGTATTAATATTTTTTTGTTATAAATTTTTATTTTATATTATTTAATCTTTGCACAATTATATTAAAATAATATTTAAATTAAATTCATTTTATAGTATTTAATTAAAATTTATTATAATAAAAAATTAAACGTTAATATTTAATATAATATATTTAAAAAATTATATTATATTATAAAATATAATATATATTATTAATATATTTAAATAAATTAAATTTAACTTAGAACATAAATAATTAAATTATTTAATTAATTTTATTTTAATATTTTTTAATAAAAAATATATATGTATTTTCTTCTAATATTAAAAAATAATTATAAAAAAATAAATATATATTTTATTTTTAAAAAAATTAAAAATAAAATTTTATACAAAATTATACTATATAATTAAATTTTAAATTTATCGATCTAATAAAATACATAAAAATTATGCTATCCAATTTTCCATTTATTATTTAAATTGAATCAAGACTGCACTCTCCGACTCCACAGGTTTAATAAATGAATCGAGTTTAGGTTGTTGCAGCACGAGCGACCATTTCACAGCTCTATCTGCGACAGACTGTTGTTTTTTCCTTTGAATATCTGAGGAAGATCGAAGGAAAAATGGCGGACAGGTTTTTCCGAAATGAAATGCCGGACTTCGTTGAAGAGATATCATTGGACGAGACAGTGTCCACCGAAGCAGCTAAAGACTCGCTCATGAAGCTTCTGTATCTTCCGTATACAACTCTCTCCGATAGATTAAAAAAGTCGGCTTTGGATCTCAAAGAAACGGTATTTCATTTCTTCGAGTTTCTGCGTTGTATTTTTCTTATCTGTTTCCATGTCTCATTTTGGAAAATCTTCCCGCCCAGCTAGCTTGTGCTTTTATACTGAATTAATATGGGTTTTGGTTTTATGGTTTTTTTGTATATTGGGATTGTAGACGTACCCTCCAAGTTCTTCGTGTTGATTTATAGTCGTATTTCTACTTTTAGGTGGTGAGAGAGACATGGGGATTGAGTAAAAAGCGTGTGCAAGATTACACTGTATATACCGGGATGCTTGGGACGGCTTACTTGGCGTTCAAAGCTTATCAAGTCACCAAGAATGTTAATGATCTTAAATTATGCTCTGACATCGTTAATGCTTGTGATTCTGCTTCCAAAGGTTCTAGGTATTGTTAAAGAATAACAAACCCAACTTTCTACACCTTTCTAGAATCTTCTATATGAAATGTTCTAATAATATTAATCTCGAATATTGGGAGTTTGTTCAGCTCTGAATTGACCTAACTAAAGTTGCCCGGTAAAGATGATATTATTTGAACTCTCCGACTCCGACTCTGAATTTTAAAATTATGAGCAAAAATGTTTTGTTCTTACTGACTAGAATGATAATTTGATGACCGGAATTGTTTATAATTATTGAGGTTACTCAACCTAAAGTTGTGTGCTAGCCATCCCTCAATTTTCTGTAAATTTTTCCAATTTGAAGTGTAGAATACCCACGTCTTTGAAAAATGAAGTGTGGAAAATGAAGACTTGATAAAGAGAAGTTACTTTTGTGGATATGTGATGTATGGCAAGTGGTTTATTACAAATCAAGTGAAGTTCTCTTTTTCAACATGCTTGCCTTACCCTTATGTTGGTTAACAGTGGCTTATTTCTACTGGTTTTGATGCATGACTAATGGAATGATTTTCTTCGTTCTCATCACACACTTTGTAATAAACTACCATATTTATTTAAGTTGAACAAAGCTCATGCTATCTATGTTTGTCATTGATGTGCTTTTTTGCTCCAGAAAATAAATGGAGGATGCATACTTATTTTTTGGAATTTTTTATGTATCTTAAATTTCTATGTGTTATTAGTTAAACTGGTTTTGCCAATGCATTGGTTGTAGCCGTGTGACATTCCTATGTGGGCGAGCTGGTGTTTGTGCTCTTGGTGCTGTTGCAGCAAAGCATGCTGGTGATGATAGGTTACTAGACTACTATTTATCAGAATTTAAAGAGGTAGTAAATCCTCTCCCTCCGTGACAACATATGTGCTCTTAAAAGTTGAACTCCACTTGTTTGCTTATGATGCTTTTTTCTGCCTGTACTAGCAGATCAAGCTATTCAGTGATTTGCCATATGAGCTGTTATATGGGAGAGCTGGGTACTTATGGGCTGCTTCATTCTTGAACAACCATATTGGTACCGGCGCTATTTCCAATACATATACCGTAAGTGATCCTTTTTTCCCTCAAGTCTTTTGCTAATTAGTTTGAATGGAATATCTGTTATTTTGGCTATTAAATTTGTCCAGCGATCAATTGTGGCCGGGACCATAAAATCAGGAAGACAATTGGCAAAAAAGGGAAAATGTCCTCTGATGTATGAATGGCACGGGAAGAAGTATTGGGGTGCTGCCCACGGATTGGCTGGGATTATGCATTTATTAATGGACATGGAATTAAAACCAGATGAGGCAGAGGATGTCAAGGGTACCCTTCACTACATGATTAAAAATCGTTTCCCGAGTGGCAACTATCCTTCAAGTGAAGAAAGTGAAACGGACCGACTCGTGCACTGGTGTCATGGTGCTCCTGGAGTTGCTCTTACCCTTGTGAAGGCAGCTCAGGTAATTATTATCATGCCACTGTTGATCCTTAGCTGTTTTTTAGGAATAAAATTTTGCATATAGTAGTAGTGCAAGAAACAAAACTGATTAAAAGTTGCATGCTATATAATTTCCCGATTACTATTCTTTATCTACTGCCAATCAGAGTAGTTTACAGAAATGCTTCATTTATCATTTAAAAATACTATCATGCTTTGTATTTGAAAGTTGTAATAGCACGTGACTCACCTTATGGTGTGGTAGTTAATGGTCTGGATAAGACTTCATAATTACATTTCAAATCACAAATTTAAATCAGACGAAAAACATCGTTTGACCTGAAGACAACAAAGTTGTAACAGCACACAACACAATGCAAGTTATACATATCGTGTCAGAATGTTCTCAAAAATGGCACTTTTCTTGTAACAGCACACAACACAATGCAAATTATACATATCGTGTCAGAATGTTCTCAAAAATGGCACTTTGGATGAAAACGTAATAACTTCACATAATGTGCAGTTAGACCATTTGCACCAGAGTATTATAAAAATATATTCTGGCTAGTAGGACATTCTTTAGTCAACGATACTAACATGAGAGTGACAGTTTTGAACGTTCCATCCATGTTTGAAATGGCTCCTTCATTTAGTTAACAAGCATAAGTAGATTGTTAAATAAGAGAATGATTTCAAAACCATTCTGAATACTTTTAATTAAATTATTAGGTATTTGGAGATAAGGAGTTCCTACAAGCAGCTATGGATGCAGGGGATGTGGTATGGAGAAGGGGTCTGTTGAAGCGAGTTGGCATCTGTCATGGCATCAGTGGAAACACCTATGTTTTTCTTGCACTCTATCGTCTGACGGGTAATGCTGAATACTTGTACAGAGCTAAAGCATTTACTTGTTTTCTACATGATAGAGCGCAGAGACTGATAACAGAGGGGAGGATGCATGGAGGTGATAGGCCCTATTCCCTTTTCGAAGGTGTTGGAGGGATGGCTTATCTCTTTTTAGACATGGCTGAACCATCCCTGGCTCGCTTTCCTGCTTATGAAGTTTAATGTTGAAATCCCTAAATATCAGGGATGATAACAGCTTGTTGGCATCCCTAAATATCAGGGATAATAACAGTTTGAAAATCAAGTTTTAGAATAATATTTCTTGTAAATATAATTTAGATTCAGATTTTATTTTTTCTGTTAGTTTCTGATTCTGTAAGTCTCTTATTTAAAGACTTTATTTGTACATAATTCAAACACACAGAAAATATAATAAAACAAACAGTTTTATTATTCTTTATGGTATCAGAGCATGGAGGGTATCAGCATGGAATTCTCAGCCGGTCTTCAAACCTGGGTAGCTGAGAATTCCATGCTGATTTCGTGGCTAATTCAGTCCATGCAGGTCTCGATAGGAAAAACCTATCTGTTCCTTCCAACAGCCAAAGACGTATGGACTGCTGTGAGAGAAACATACTCAGACTCCGAAAATTCATCACGAATTTTTGAATTGAAAACTCAACTGTGGCAAATGAAACAAGGAAATCTTACCATTACTGATTTTTACACGAACATGCTCGGGTTGTGGCAAGAGCTTGATCTAATTTGTGAAGAGGAATGGGCGTGTGTAGGCGACAGCGTCAAATACAAGAAAAAGATCGAAAATGAAAGGGTTTTTGAATTCTTGGCAGGTCTCAATCAGGATTTGGACGAGATACGTGGCCGGATTCTTGGTCGGCAGCCATTGCCGACCATTAGAGAGGTCTTTTCCGAGTTACGCCGTGAGGAACAGCGACGGAGGGTCATGTTGGCTGGCGGAGGTAGCGACGCTCCCTTCTGCGCGCACGGCACCGCCAACCGTGGAGGTTCCCGCATGCGCGACGGCGTGGGCTGGAGGAAGACAGGCGCTGGTGGTGCGGGTGCTGGTGGTGCGGCGCTCGGCTCTGGTTTCGGGAGTGACTCTGGAAGAAAAGGAGTTACGCAATATAAAGGAGGCGGGCCGGACTATGGGCTGCATGGGTCTGGGCCGAACAGTAATGGGCCGAACGGTATTGGGCTCTATAATGGGCCTGGTGGTATTTCACATGACTTGGGCCAGGAATATGGGCTGAATGGGCATGGCTCCAATGGACAGTTCAATGAATGGCCCGAACATCATAGTTTTTTATCTCGTGGAGGCCCAAATAATTTTGGACAAAAAAAACGTCCATGGTGTGAACATTGCCGGAAAAATGGTCATACGAAGGATTCATGCTGGGAAATACATGGCAAACCAGCTGATTGGAAACCTAGGCAAAATTTTAAAGTTCGGGGATACCAGGCCTCCTCTGATCAAAAAATTTCGAACGAGTCAAGTTCAGCATTTAATCCCGAACAAATAGAACAACTTCGACAAATGTTCTCTCAGATTCAGACATCTGGTCAGTCTTCTTATATACCCTCTGGTTCTCTAGCCCACAAAGGTACATTTCTAACCGCTTTAAATACCACTTTAAATTTCCCGTGGATCATTGATTCTGGTGCATCAGATCACATGACTAGCAATCACCACCTTTTTTCTTCATATACACCATGTGCGGGAAATTTAAAGGTTAGAATAGCAGATGGTACCCTTTCTCCGATTCACGGAAAAGGGAACATAAAAATTTCTGATACTCTCACCCTTGAATCTGTTTTACATGTCCCTAAATTGTCTTGTAATTTGTTGTCTGTTAGTAAACTCACCAACCATTCCAAATGTTCAGTTAAATTCACTTCCTCCTCTTGTATTTTTCAGGACCTATCATCGGGGAGGACGATTGGCAGTGCTAAGGAGAGTGAAGGACTTTATTACTTTGAAACAGCCAATGTGAGTGATCAGTATCAAATTGCAAATTGTAATTCTACGTTTTTTCCTAAGAATAATAAGTTTATGTTGTGGCACCTTAGAATGGGTCACCCTAATTTTCAATATTTAAAACAATTGTTTCCTTCCCTTATTTCGAATAAAGAATTACATGATTTGCAGTGTGAAATATGTGAACTCGCTAAACATCATCGCACATCTTTTTCAAAGCCTAAATACACTTCGTCTAAACCTTTTGCCATGATACATAGCGACGTTTGGGGACCATCTCGTTTACCCAATCGTACGCATACAAAGTGGTTTGTCACCTTTATTGATGATCATACTCGTGTGTGTTGGGTGTATCTTCTAAAAACTAAGAGTGATGTTCGCCAAGTCTTCATCAATTTTCATTCCATGATTCGTACTCAATTTCAAACTCCCATTCAAATTTTACGCACAGACAATGGAACCGAATATGTTAACCATTTCCTTAAGGATTATCTCCAGAGTCATGGTATTATTCACCAAACATCTTGTGTCTACACCCCACAACAAAATGGAGTTGCTGAACGAAAAAATAGGCATTTGTTAGATGTTGCTCGAGCACTTATGTTCACTGCAAATATGCCAACTCAGTTTTGGGGAGATGCAATTCTAACATCTGCCTTCCTCATAAACAGAATGCCTAGTCGAGTCATCTCGTTTGAGACCCCCCTACAAAAACTTCGGCACCATTTTCCAAACACTCGTCTTCCTTCTGATATTTCGCTTAAAGTATTTGGTTGTACAGCATTTGTACACATCCACCCTCACGAACGTGGCAAATTAGACCCTCGAGCCCGAAAATGTGTATTCCTTGGCTATTCTCCTACCCAAAAAGGTTACCGATGTTATGATCCTTTGACCAAAAATGTGTTTACAAGTCTCGATGTCACCTTCTTTGAGACCACCCCATATTACCAGCACAAAACTCCTCTTCAGGGGGAGCGTGTTAATCTTGAAGACCAGTTTTGTACCTTTGACTTTTCTCTCTCAAAAAATCTTTCGTCTCAAGATATTATTGAACTTCCTGATCCTGCTACACCACATCATGTCAAACCACCCCTCACAGAACAACATTTAGACTTAGTAGACTTAGGAAAAAATGCAGGAAACCAAGAACACAATGAGATACTGGTTTATTCAAGGAAGCCAAAATCAAAGTATAGAGGTCGATTCCCTCTTGATACACTACGAGCGTCTGACCCGGTGAATGGTCCAAATGTCCTTGAGCCTTCCTTCGAGACAGGTAATTCTAGTTCTACTGATGATTTACCTATTGCTCTTAGAAAACAGAGTCGATCTTGTACTTTACACCCAATATCTAACTTCGTGTCATACAATACCTTGTCTTCCAGATTCTATGCTTTTACTACTAACCTTGACAGGCTTATAATTCCAAAAGATATTGACGAGGCCTGGAGAATTCCGGAATGGAAGGAGGCCGTAATAGAAGAAATACGAGCATTAGAAAAAAATGAAACTTGGAATGTGGTAGAGTTACCAAAAGGGAAGAAGCCGGTTGGTTGTAAATGGGTATTTACAGTAAAATATAAAGCTGATGGAACCATTGAACGGTACAAAGCTCGTCTAGTTGCAAAAGGATTTACCCAGACTTACGGGATTGACTACACAGAAACTTTTGCTCCAGTAGCAAAATTAAATACTATTCGAGTACTGTTATCACTAGCAGTGAATTTGGATTGGACTCTACAACAACTGGATATTAAAAATGCGTTTCTCAATGGTGTACTAGATGAAGAGATTTTCATGACATTACCACCAGGTTTCTGTGAAAATGATAAAACAGACATGGCATGCAAATTAAAAAAGTCTCTCTACGGACTTAAGCAGTCACCTCGAGCATGGTTTGATCGATTTGCGAGGGTGATAAAAGGTCAAGGCTATCAGCAAAGTCAATCAGATCACACGATGTTCTTTAAACACTCTCAACAGGGACTAAAAACCATTTTGATTGTTTATGTGGATGATATCATACTGACAGGAGATGACTCAATAGAAATTGAAAATTTGAAAGCAGCATTGACCACCGAATTTGAAGTCAGAGATTTAGGACAGATGCGATACTTTCTAGGCATGGAAATTGCAAGATCCAAGAAAGGCATAAGTGTCTCACAAAGAAAATATGTTCTTGATTTGCTACAAGAAACAGGTATGCTTGGAAGTAAACCCAGTGACACTCCAATTGAAGCTGTAAAAAGAACAGATGATAATGATAAACCAGTAGAAAAGGAAATGTACCAAAGGCTAGTAGGGAGATTGATTTATTTGTCACATACCAGACCTGACATTGCGTTTGCTGTGAGTGTGGTAAGCCAACACATGCACTCTCCAAAGGAAAGTCATCTAGATGCAGTGTACAGAATCTTTAGATATCTCAAAGGATCCCCTGGGAAAGGACTTTTCTTTAAAAAAACAGAGCAAAAGAAAATCGAAGTTTTCACAGATGCTGATTGGGCCGGATCAATTGACGATAGAAAATCTACTACTGGATATTGCACCTTTGTTTTGGGAAATCTCGTTACATGGAGGAGTAAGAAACAAAATGTAGTAGCCAGAAGTAGTGCAGAGGCAGAGTTTCGAGCAGTAGCACAAGGAATTTGTGAAGGATTGTGGTTGAGAAAACTTTTAGAGGAATTACAGGTAGAAATTGAGCACCCACTCAAGGTCTATTGTGATAATAAGGCTGCTATCAATATTTCTCTCAATCCAGTCCAACATGACCGAACCAAACATGTTGAGGTTGATAGACACTTTATAAAAGAGAAGGTGGAAAGTGGTATCATTTGCATGACATACATCCCTACACAAGAACAAACTGCTGACATATTTACTAAGGGACTTCCACGTCAAAACTTTGACAACTTCATAAGCAAGTTGGATATGATCAACATTTACGATCCAACTTGAGGGGGGGTGTTGAAATCCCTAAATATCAGGGATGATAACAGCTTGTTGGCATCCCTAAATATCAGGGATAATAACAGTTTGAAAATCAAGTTTTAGAATAATATTTCTTGTAAATATAATTTAGATTCAGATTTTATTTTTTCTGTTAGTTTCTGATTCTGTAAGTCTCTTATTTAAAGACTTTATTTGTACATAATTCAAACACACAGAAAATATAATAAAACAAACAGTTTTATTATTCTTTATTTAAGTTGCTTTCTGTATAATGAAATAATCATAATTGATATGGCAGCAGCTTATTATTGGAAATGGATATCCAGATTCACAATTAATGGTACACTGCCATGTCATTTGAGATTTCATGTGATGAGTAGACTTTTCCCTGTATAATAGGTTGTGTAATGAGTTTCGTAAACTAATATTTAGGCTAAGATTAATAAAAAGAAGACACTTGCATGTATGATATGATATATAGTCCTCTTGTACTGAAACTACAAACATATCAAATATTACTTTGTGATCGATCTGCAGATGAAGCAGAAGCAGAAGCAGAGAGAAGTTTTTTGGGTCATGACTTTTCATAGTTCACTTTATATTGAAAGTTAATCAATGGATTGGAACTATAAGGATCAAGAAAGCAACAAAGATGAGTTTAAAAGATTACAAATACAACTGATTGTTAAAAAGGAAAAATTAAATGAGAAAACAATATAAATAGCATCTTCTAAAACTTAGAATAATAAAAATAATATTCTTTATGTTTAAGCTTATATTTTAATAATTAAAAAAATAATTGATATAATATTTTTTTTGAATACCTGTTCAATTGAAATTGAATGATAATAATTTAGACTCGTTTAATATTGAACGTTTATTATTACACGTTTAAAATTAAATGTTTAATATTTTTTTTTGTCAACAAAAATATTCAATATTATTAGAGTGTTAATTTTGTTACTATATATTTTAAGGGATATTATTTTTAATAATTTACCAAATTAAAACCAAAAAGTAAATGCAGTGGTCGTAACTCGTACGTGCTGAGCCAGGGATTCAATTTATATCTACAGATCCTAATTAATATATATTTTTTAACATTTACAAATGTTCGAATTTTTAATAATTTGTTTTGATAATATTTCTTTTGTATTTTTTTTTTAAATCAAACGGTAATTGTGTGATTATAATCATAATCATTTTGACTTATACATTAATATGTATTTTTAGTTATTATCAAAATTAGTTTTTTTTTTTTACCAAACACCCCGAGTAAAAAATGGCCTATTCAAATTAGATTTAGAAAGGCGTTATGAAACACATACCCTTTATTTTTCTAAATTTACAGCGAATTAGCGATGACTCCTTATTTATGACTTTTCTGCTTCCAACAGAAACACTTCTCAAAAACGAAATAATTGGTAAGAAAGGTTACACTCAGCAATTAGCAGCTTTCTGGAGTAAGGATGAGTGTTTTTATTTAAAATTAGCTACTCATCTACCAGAAAAATTTGCTGGCAGCAACGCAAAATTTTGAATCAAGACAGATATCAGTTGACAAGTTCCAGAAAACTGCTTAGCTTTTATCTCTAAGCCAATCCCACAAGTTTCTCACTTATTTCCCAAACCTTGCGAGCCTTGTCTGCATCACTAGCTTCTTGTGACAATTGGTTAACAAATGAAGCTGAATCCTTATTCCAGCTCCAGTATACACCTGACTTTGTCAAGCTTGGGTCACTCACCACCTGATTTACATGTAAAAAATCAAACCCATAAACCAAAGCAAATCAATGACAAGGACAAATTCTTGTATATAACATGTACGTCCCTTATAAATTTAGGTCGTTGATATTGACCACGTGTTTAGTATTAATTCTCATTTTATAAAAATTGATGATCAATATTCATCCGTTTTATCACGTAGAATATACAACGATTATATACAAGACTTTCTCCACATGTATTAATGTATTAAGTACTATGCCTTTTGTTTTTACCTGGGCAAGTCTTTTTCCTGCTTCTGTTTCTGACACATAACCTTTTGTGATGTACTTTTGGAATGGAGGAAATAGAAGCCTGAACAATGGAATGTGCTCCCTAAACAAGCCAGTTGTGGCAATGCAACCCGGGTAAAGGGATGAGAATGTAATGCCCGTTTCTTCGTGGTAGCGCTTGTGGAATTCTTGCATTGTGAGCATATTGCAAACTTTGCTGTCTTTGTAAGCCTTGGCACCATCAAAGCTTCCACCATCAATCATAGATGAGCTGTTTAATCCATTTAAACCTCCTGCAAAACCTCTCATGTCTCCAAGGTTGGCCTTTGGAGGCACATTTCCAGCCAAAGTGTTTGTGTTTCCTGAATTAATGTTAAGCACATCTTTTAACAAATGTAACAATTCATTGTTTAGATAGCATAGCTGATTAACAGTTTGTGTACCTGTGTTTTTATTATAATAAGAGGCTTCAGTGTTAAAATCGGTTTCAAGAGGAAACACAATTTTTGTGCTTACTGCATGTTTGTTTTTGCTTGTGGGAATTCAAGTAAAAGAGTTTCTCACAGGAAAAAACACATAAACCAAACATCAAAAAAATCATCAAAAAATGATTTCAGGACTAAAAAAAGCACATTTTTTTTGCTTATGTCATGATATGGTTCTCTTGAACGTGTGTTGTTTGAAATGACTTATAGCAATAGCACAAGCACACAACCAAAAAGCACAAAATATTTTGTGTCTTAAAAGCACTTTTGACAAAAAAAAAATTGTTTGATTCAAAAGTAATTTTCGTCATAAGCGCCTTCACGAGATCTCAGAAACATAATCAAATAGACTCTAACAATATTATCATGTCAAATTAACGATACCAGTTATAGAGCCAACAATTATAAGTCTCCTTGATGGATAATCTGATTTGTTTAAGTCCTCCAAGAGCAACCTTGAAAGGAGGAAGTGCCCAAGATGGTTAGTCCCAACACTAAGTTCAAACCCTTCAGCAGTGAATGAAGGCTCTTTAGCAGTCGGCTGATAAACAGCAGCATTGCAAACTAGCACATCAAGTGGTTGGCCAGATCGCCTGAAGTTATCAACAAATTGCCGAACACTGTCCAAAGAGGCAAGGTCTAAGTGCATAATGCTGTAATTTTCTTTAGGCATTCCAACTGATTTGGCTGCTCTTTCAGTCTTAAGGAAATCCCTACATGCCATAATGACTTGCCATTTACCAGTTTCAGCCAAAGCCTTGGCTGTGGCTAGACCCAATCCAGAGGAGGCACCAGTGACAATGACACTGCCCTTTCTTAGAGTTTTCTTCCCCTCTGATGCATTTTTGTTAACCTCAGGAGTTGTGGTCAGTATCTGGGCTCTTATAGGCCTTGATTTTAAGCTTAAATCTCTCTGCAATCATAAACACTTCATATTTACACAAAACCCAGAAATACTTCCCAATCAAATTGCAAAAGGAAATAATAATAGCATGAAATTGGGACTCTGCAATAGTAAACCCTTCATGTTGAACAAAACCCATAATTTTTTTAAATCTAATTGCAAAATGAAGTAGAAGTAGCATGAAATTGGGACTCTGCAATCATAAACCCTTCAAGTTAAACAAAACCCAGAAAAAATTTCCAATATAATCAAAATATGAAATAGAAATAGCATGCAATTGGGACTGTGCAATCACAAACCCTTCTTGTTCTCAAAAGGCAAAAGCCAGAAAAAATTTCCAATCTAATTAAAAGATAAAATAGAAAAATCATGCAATTGGACAGTTACTGGTACGATTCTAACAATGTTTATGTTAAAGGGTAACCAAAATTATAAATAAATAAAAAATTGCACCTTAATAATATTAAATAAGCTTAATTCAACCAATGACCCTAAAATGATCTGTAGAAAAGGGAAGCAAAATTCAAAGAACAAAAGGGAATATGATGTACAAACTAACCTTGCATCTTAGTGCAGCAGAACTGAGTTCAGACTTGAGGTTCTGTGAGAATGAAATTCCAAATAAAGTTGATTCCTTAAGAGAAGAACCAGACTTGCCCTGCAGAGAGATCACAATGTCTCACAAAATTAATTAAGCTTTTTCTTTCCTTTGGTGATATAAAAGGAAAAGCCAGTGTTTAGTAAACAAATTCATAGGTTACCAACCTCCTTGAGGACAGAGAAAGTAGAGGAAACCAAAGAAGCAGCTTGGAGAGCCATTAACACATGCAAAATAGCAAAGCTACTCAAATTCTTCTGGGTTTTTCAAATCCTTCCTTCAGTAGTCAGAGAAAGGTACTGAAATGACCAAAGTGGAGATGAGCTCGAAGCATTTGAAAACAGAAAACTTGGGTTGTACTTATATTGGATATGTTTGGTAAATTTATGACAAGAAAATGGTGCTACTACTCTTAGAATTGATAGACAACTGTTTGGAATTGTGGATAAGATAATTTGCAGTATGAGTGATTGCCTCATAGATTTCTACAAACCAATCAGATTTTGAGTTTTGGATTTTCATTTCGATATTTCATTCATTTTAAAAAGCATGGTATCGGATTGAGGGACCTCAAGAAGGGATATTTTGGGACCGACCCCAAAAATGTATACAGTATACCCTTTCCATAGTCACGGGCGTTGCCAGAAAATATTTAAAAAAATTATCAAAAATAACATTTATAATAAATTTATAATAAAAAAAATAATATTTTTATTAAAATTAAACATATTTAATCATACGATGTTCAAAATTAAACGGAATCTAAATAAATATCGTTTGAAAAGCATTAAAAATATATATATATAATAATTATTTTTTTAATTATAAAAAATATATGATTTAAATATAAATGATATTTTTTTTTATTATTACAAATTTTAAAGGATGTATTGTTGAAATGGTCATATAACTTTACTAAAGGTCAAGTTTATTACTCCAACTTTGGAGTTAAGTAGAATAAGGATTCTAATTATTCTAAAAGTACAGTTTAGTCCTATAACTTTTTGGTTAAGCATAATAAGGATATTAATTCCATAAAAGTGTCAAATAAGTCCCAAAAAATACCAAAAATAGCCGTTTAAATATGATTTTTTTATACTTATTTGGTACTTTTATGAAGTTATTGTTCTTATTATACTTATCTAAAAAATTACAAAATTAAAATATACATTTAAAATAATTATTATACTTATTCTATTTAATTCAAAAATTAAAGTACTAAATTAAACTTTTAATAAAATTACATGTTAATTTTAGCTATTATTCTAATTTTAAACGTGGTTTTTTTTAAAAAGAATGGGTAGAATGGTACTAATGATCTACTAGGAGCACATTGAATTTGTGGATTGGGTCTCGAAAATTACCATTTGTTACAATTAATTTATATTCTTAAATGTCTGAATATTCTTTATTATAATAAATAAACAAATAAAACATTAACACGTTAATTTGAAACAATAATACCACATAAATCTGATTAACTAACACAATTTGTCATCCCCAAATACTTGACAGCCTCACCCTATCAAAAGCGTCCCGTTATAAAATAATTGTTTGAGTAATTTTATTGTACCTTGCAAATATACTAATGTAAATCTAATAATGTTGTTCGAATGGATTAGGAACACGAATATCTATATTTTGTTTGTACTTTTTTTTTTTTCCTTCCCAAATGTCCACTTTTATATTTAATAAATGTAGTGAATTTAAAATTATTATAAAAATTAATATTTAATCCTTAAATTAAAATTATGTTACTTAAATTTTATAAATAAAAATAAATACAAGAATCTTAAATCAAAACGCGGACCCCAAATCAATATGGTGGAAAGAATAGGTAAACATTGTATACGTATAAATTTTTCGTTTGATATGCTATTAGGGTTATGAAAAGTCGGACTGAGCTAGATTTTCATGAGGCCCATTCGACAGAGGAACAAAATGTAACGAATTTTGAGCTTAAATAGCTTATATCTGATTATAAATTAATATTTTTTATAATTATTCAAAATGTATTTAAAAATATAAATTTTAATTACATTAAAATTATATAAATTATTAAAAAAATTTAAAGCTAATAAATAAATACATCAGGCAGTTGACCAGAGTTTCGGCACTCGATCGCATAAGTATATAATATGTTACATAATAAAAATATATGTAACGTATTACATATAACAATAAAAATATATATAATATAATACATATAATAATAAAAATTATATATAATATATTACATACAAAATTAAACTTCATATAATATATTAAATATAAAGATAAATTTAAATGTTATATATTACATAATAAAATTAATCCTAAACTAGAAAACAAATTAATCCTAAAATTAGTTTTCACTTTCTCACCAACCAAATAGGAGAAAATGAAATGAATTAATACAAGAGAAACATTAAGATAAAATAAAAGTAAAATTTATCGAGAATGAGCATGGCCATAGGAAGAGCACTAAGGAGTGATGTTAGCGTGAGTCATGTAATTTAGTATATAATATATGTATCTATTTGTAATAGAACTCTAGGTTGTACAGGATTTTAGTTTACTCAAGACTCTTGTAATTTATTCTTTATATATACCTCTATTGTGAGGTAAGAATTAACAAAAAATATTTTATTCACATTATATTTGACTTAATATCATAGCTAAAAAAAAATTCTTAGAAATTATTAACTGCGCCGCCTTCATCCACCGCCCACCAGAGCCGTTCTCAGCAGCAACAGCCGCCGCCCTCACCCACACGTTTAGCCCAGCGGTGTTCTGCCCAATCGAGCTCCGTTCAGCTCGGGCTCCGTCCAAGTCACGTCTGTCGTCGGCTCCACTTAGCATCGATCTCCCTGTCCTCGTAACCTGTCGCTCCTATATGCCGCCATCTGCTCCAGATCTTCCACCCTTCATGTATTCCTCTTAAACCCTAACCCTAGCCCACTTCCCAAGCCCCAAGCCCCACAGTTCAAAAAAAAAAAAAAAGAGCCTAGACCAATTCCCAAACCCTAGCTCATTCCCTCACCTATTAGCCAACAAACAAACAGCCCACTCCCTCATCACCAGTCCGGTCAGCAGTCAACAGACATAGTCAACAGTCAAGTCAACTGTTCAGTCAGCAAATCAAAAAAAAAAACTTTTATTCCGCTGCATATTATTATTTTTCAATGGAAGATTCGAAAGAACATTAGGATTTCAAAACTAATGAAATATTTAGCCTAGCTATTCAAGCAAGTTCATCAATACCAGATTTTTATGGAGTAATTGGACAAGATCATTATACGACATGTGGAGGTAACCTTACAACTTCTATAGCTGGTGGTGGTAAGATTGGTATGGTTTTAAACGTTTCTCACTCTGTTGGATCTGATACTTGGATTATTGATTCCGGTGCATCTGATCATATGACTTATGATAAATCTTATTTTACTGACTTGTCTTCCCTACCAGTGTCTTATGTTACGAATGCTAATAGTGAAACTTTTCTTGTGTTAGAAATGGGGTTAGTTTGTATTACCTCAACCTTACAGCTCTAAAATGTTTTATATGTGCCAAATTTATCTCATCACTTAATATCTGTCCCACAGTTGAATACTGAGTCTAAATATTCTGTAACTTTTTATCATATGTATGTGATCTTTCAGAATTTTCTTACCAAGAAAATAATTGATCAGGGGTAATTGAAGAACATATTGTTTTGTCTGGATCAGAACTACGCAGGGGAGAAACCAGGAGCACAGTCCCGCACTGCTTTGACTTCGAGTTTTGATTAGCTAAGTAAAACTTGATTATGACATTGTCGCTTAGGGCATCCGTCTTTTAGTCTTATGAAAAAATCTATGCCTACTCTGTTTATTGGTGTGAGTGAATCTGCTTTACGTTGTGAGACATGTGTATTGGCCAAGAGACATCGTACTACTTATTCTCCAAGTATTTCTAATAGAAGTATTATTCCTTTTGAATTAATTAATTCTGATGTTTGGGACCGTCTAGAGAGCCTACTATATCGAGTATGAGGTATTTTGTGTCGTTTATTGATGATTGTACAAGATTGTCATGGGTTGCTCTTCTTAAAAACAAAGATGAAGTTTTTCAAGCCTTTCAAAATTTTCGTACTCGTGTTCAAACACAATACAATAGCACCATTAAAGTCCTACGATCTGACAATGGGAGAGAATATGTTAATTGTATTTTTCAAGATTTTTTCCAAATACATGAGATTGTTCACCAAACTACTTGCCCACAAACACCAGAACAAAATGGGATGTCTGAAAAATGGGGTGTCCGAAAGAAAAAATTGTCACTTACTTGATACGTCTCGTGCGCTCCTATTTAGTGCTAATATGCCAAAATATCTTTGGGACGATGCTGTACAAGCTTTCGCCCATCTCATCAATTGTCTCCTATCTAGTGTCCTTCACGGACAAATCTCGTTTGAAGTTCTTGCATCTCATGTATTCCTGTCATTATTTCATAATCTTCCTACCCATGTATTTGGTTGTGTTGCTTTTGTCCATGTTCCTAAAAATTAGAGGTCTAACTTGGATTTTCGAGTAATTAAATATGTGTTTGTTGGTTATGGAGGATATCAAAAAGGATACAAGTGCTACCATCCACCTACCAGAAAGTATTATGTCACTATAGATGTCACTTTCTTTGAAGATATGAGCTATTTTTTCTCATCTGATACTGCTCTTAAGGGGGTGAATTCATATTTTGAAGAGTTGTATCATAGTGAGGGACAGAAATTGGAAGAAACAGTGAAAGTAACGCAATCAAAATTATTTCGATGGGTCCAATTGAGGTTCTTATCCAGTTGAATTCAATAGTAGAAGAAGCAGATGCTTCAAGTATCCAAGCAGTAATATCTGATCACTGAAAATCAAAATAAAGATACAATTGTTCCCTCTCCTACCCTTGATCAACAACTCCCTGGTACTGAAGGTCACTCATTTGAGGTATATACACCCATTGATACTAATATCATTGAGTCTAATGTTAGATAGTATGTGTTACCAAGGTCTACTCAGGGTCAACCAGCCAAAAGTTATAAACCAAATATTCATGCAAAATCAAAGTATCTAGTAGCCAACTATATGTCCACTAAAAGATTGTCTAAGTCATATAAATCATTTGTAAATCAAATATCTGTTGTATCAATACCTAACAAAGTACAGGATGCGTTGGGAGATCCAAAGTGGAGGAAGGCAATGAATGAAGAGATGGAGGCATTACAAAAAAATGATACTTGGCAACTTGTGCCTCCACCACAGGACAAGAAGCCAGTTGGTTGTCGCTGGGTATTTACTGTGAAACATAATACTGATGGATCTGTAAATTGATATAAAGCCCGCCTTGTAGCAAAAGGGTTCACTCAGACGTATGGTGTAGACTACGACGAGACTTTTGCTCCTGTTGCCAAAATGAATACTATTCGGATTCTGCTTTCGGTTGTTGCTAGCCTAGACTGGCCACTTCGACAGTTTGATGTTAAGAATGCATTTCTTCATGAAGAGTTAGTCGAGGAGGTGTACATGAGTCTTCCACCTGGGTATGTAGCTGATTTTCCTAGTAATTTTGTATGTAAATTCAGGAAGTCTTTGTATGGTCTCAAGCAGTCCCCTCATGCCTGGTTTGGAAGGTTTTCTCAATTCATGCAGAAGGTTGGTTACATACAGAGTAATTCAGACTATACATTGTTTCTAAAACATCAATAAGGGAAGGTAATTGCTTTAATTATTTATATTGATGATATGGTAATTACTGGCAATGATATTATTGAGATGGATAGATTACAAAGACAACTAGCCTCTGAATTTGAGATGAAAGATTTGGGTGAACTGAAATACTTCTTAGGGATTGAGGTAGCTAGGGGGAGAGAAGGAATTTATCTGTGTCAGAGAAAGTACATTCTTGATTTGCTAACTGAGACGGGTATGTTGGACTGCAAACCTATTGACACTCCTATTGAGCAAAACCATTGTCTAGCAGAGTATCCAGATCAGGTACCAATTGATCGAGCTCGCTATCAGAGGTTGGTTGGGCGCTTAATTTATTTAGCGCATACTAGACCAGATGTTGTATATACGGTAAGTGTAGTAAGTCAGTTCATGCATAATCCGAGTCAAAGTCACATTGATGCAATTGTGAGGATTTTAAGGTACTTGAAGTCAGCTCCAGGGAGAGGAGTAATGTTCTCTAAACACAACAACCATTTTGAAGTTTGCAACTTTATAGATGCAGATTGGGCAGGAAATATTACAGATAAAAGGTCGACATCAAGTTATTTCACTTTCGTGGGAGGTAATTTGGTTACATGGAAAAGTAAGAAGCAGAAATTTGTGGCACGATCTAGTGCTGAGGCTAAGTATAGAGGTATGACTCATGGGGTATGTGAATTATTGTAGATAAGAAGTTTGCTATCTGATTTGGGTTTTAAACTCAAAAATTCTATGAAGTTGTATTGCAACAATCGGGCAGCCATTGATATATCACAAAATCCAGTACAATATGATCGCACTAAGCATGTAGAGGTTGATCGTTAATTTATAAAAGAAAAGTTATATGCTAAACTAATTAGCTTCTCTTTTGTTCCCACTGGAAAGCAACTTGCAGATGTGCTCACCAAAGGAGTTTTCAAGAATGTGTTTTATGATTCACTAAGCAAGTTGGGCATGGTTGATATGTATACTCCAACTTAAGGGTTAAGGGGGAGTGTTAGCGTGAGTCATGTAATTTAGTGTATAATATATGTGTCTATTTATAATAGCATTTTAGATTATAATTTATTCAAAATTTTTGTAATTTATTTTTTATATATAAGGTAAAAATTAAGAAGAAATATTTTATTCACGTTATATTTGACCAGTGAAACGTAGGCAATGATCGACACTGATTCTTCGTCGATGGGTTAGATTGGAAGATGTGGTCAAATCAAAAAGTGAAAAGAAGAGAAAAGACATGGAAGATTTGAAGAGATTGTAAAGTTGGAAAATGATTCTAGTCGATTGACAGCAATAATCTTTAGATAAAAAATGTAATGTCTAAGCCATCAATCCACACAAATTTTCAATATATTTTTTTAATTCTCTCATTTTCTCTATCTGAGACAAAGCGGATAAAGATTATCTCAAATCCCGATCTACACACGAGCAACTAGTACCTAAACTCGGATACCCATTACCTAAACTCTGGCAAATAGACATCCAGTTCCTTTTCTTCACTCTTTAGAGCTTCTATGTCTTCTTTGTGCTAATCTTTCTATGAGTAAGAATAAATTAGCGAGACAAAGTAAAAAGTTTAGATGTGATAGTATAATCAATAGTTCAGCGGCGCTTAGTAGATAGACGAGAGAATGGAGGAGAAAAGCGGAGGCAAAGTTCATCTTCATTGATAAGACACTAAGAGAGATATTATCGATAATTGTTACTATTGGTTTGGAACTGGAATGACGAGGGACAACTAATAAATATATTAAAAGTTACAATTATAAATATGCTTTGTCCAAAACGATATCGGAAAGCGATTTAAGAAAAAGTTAGAAGACTACGAATACACACACATATATTAAAAAATATATTTTATATATAAATTATTTTACTTATTTTAATTTTTTCACATATTTAAAATAAATATTAAATTAATTATAAAAATAAAATAAAATAATATTTAAAGTTATTATGATGTAGTAATTATCATATAGTTATAATCTTTATTGAATGTAATAATCATCATATAATTTGCAGTAATCATTAAATGTGACAATTATCGTATAATTAGAGTCCTCGTTGGATATAATCTTTAATTCATTATCATGTTTAGAATCTTTATTTAATGTGATAATAGATCTTAAAATGGCAACTAATGTCAATAGTTTAAAGTATATTGATTTTTTTAAAAAAAAAATATTAACCATGATTCAGACTTTTATATATATTATAGATATATAATATATATTTTAAACTATTGATATTGGTTGGGCCTTTGTAATTTATTATTGCATTAGCAAGGACTCTAAAGTATCATAGTGAAATAAGTATCATATCCGATAAAAACTTTAATCATATGATAATTAGCATATTTAATCAAAATTTTAATTATTATTTTAATTTTACAATAAATTTAAAAGCATAAAAATTTATTTTAAATATATTGTAGAAATATTAATGTAAGGTTTATTTTGTATTGGCAATTTTCGTGGACAAAATGTTTGATTGTAAATCTAGAGTAAGAGATTACCGCTTAATCAGACGATACATGATGATGGAGTCACCAAGCTTGCAATGCCCATATGACAGGTAAAATATTTTATCATGCATATATCTTCATACAATTGTGCACCACACTTAGTATGAATCGTAACGAAAAATAATTTGTGCACATGTTGGTCGATCGATCGAGTGTATAGTTCGATCGATCGAGTTATAGATCGATCGAGCGTGAAACGACTTCGATCTAGGTGCTCTCGGATTGAGATAGATCGATCGAAAATTTTGGTCGATCGATCGAGTCCTGTTCGATCGATCGAGTATAAATCAACTTCGATCCAGGTTCTCTCTGTTTGGATTAGATCGATCGATCGAGAATGTGTTCGATCGATCGAGACAGTGTTATAGTCCTACTCAAACTCTTTTACTATGTTCGATCCATATGTTACTTTTATCTAATTGACCCCATTTAATGTTAATAACTAAATCCTTGTTTGAGGATAATTGTGATAATTGGTAAATCCTGTTTAGTGTAGAGTTATAACCTATTACAAATCCTGTTTGAGCTAAAATTGGACTCTATATATGTGAGGGTTGTTTGTGCATAAAATTTACCACATTGAAATAAGTTTTTATAAATCTGATTGCGCTTTTAAACAAAAAACTTCTTTTCTTCATCTATCAATCTTAGGCGCTTTCATCTTTTAATTGTTCAAACATATTGTGTGGTTATGTTTGGATAATTCACGTGCCTATTTGCTTTTCATGATATTGAGCTTTATATAATAGTTCTAGAGTTTACTAACTGATCTGTTTTTACATCGTATTCTGTTGAATCTGCTAGTTAGGGTTTTTTATTGTTTGAATCCGCTCTAGGACACACTTTGCACTTGTGCTATTTGTGCTAACGTTTCAGGTGACGTGTTCGGTATTCCGTGTGACTCAAAATTACCGAAGTTGACGGGTTCGATTGATCTTGTGGGACTCAAGTAGATCGAAACGTTGGTCCAGATCCAGACACCTAGCTTGTGGAGGCTATGAAAGGAGCGACGACTCGTAAGTAAATTACAGAAAGGGGGATCTATCTGTGAAGGGTAGTTCTAGGACCTATGGTTGTAATTGAACATTGATTTTCATAGTGGATAGTTAGGTGGTCCGGTGGACCGGTGGACCGGTGGTTTTCCTATTAGGTCATTGGAGTGGCCTAGGTTGTTTCCACCTAAAATATCGTGTGTTATTTTTTATTCCGCATTTTATCTTTACACGCGATTGCATGTCTGGCCATTGTGATTAGGTTACATAATTAATATTTGTTAAAATTGAAAATAACTTATTCACCCCCTTCTAGGTATATTTGATCCGTGATTAAAAACTTTTAATTAACAAAAGAAAAAAATTAAAATAAATAAAATAACTTACATGTAATAGATATATTTTTAATTAGTATATATATGTATATATTATTTTTAGATGATTTTAATTTTTTTTCTCAACTCAATAAAATGCGTGTCCTTAGACACAGAACATATCAAATGGTGTTTAGATAAAGGCACAATTTGTATTGCACAAACAATTTTTACAAGTGGGTTGGTTTTGAATAGCTTTGGAAATAATTGGACGGACAAAAAAATTGTGTATAACTAAATTTTCTTGTAGCTACTGTATATACGGGGTAGAACTAGCTATATTATTATATTAATGTACGAATTAATAATTTAAATTTAATAAATATATAATAGTATTAATTATCTATCAATACTTATTACTCAAAAAAAATTATTTGAGAAAAAAATAAAGTCTTTTAATATAATTTTTAGAGAAAAAATCATCTTAAAATTTTATAAAAATATTTGCAGTAATAGTCTTAAATAATTAATTTATTTATTTATTATTATAGTAAGTAATAAAGATATAATAAACTATTTTATGAAGAATATATTTGATAACTTGTTTCAATAATATGTAATCGGATTCAACATAATAAATATTTGTATAAACTTTTTTACTTAATAATGTTTATTAATTAATTATTTTTTAATTCTTAGATATTAGATATGATAATTTTTGAAAAATATGAATTAGCTGAATTTGACTAATTCATTAAATAAATAAGCATGAATTATAATGTATTTTTTAGTGTGCTTAAAATAATTATGTAATGTAATAATGTAAATTTAATGCACAATAAAAACAAAAAAATTAGCTATTTATAATAAGTATATTATACGGAGACTTTGGTATTTATTAGTGTATAAGAAGAATAAAAAAAGACGATCAAAATTATTGATCTTCTTTATATATAAGATAATATAAAAATTAATTGAATAAACATAAATCACATAATATATCTCCTTAATGTGATTAACAAAATTATACAAGAATAATAATGTAAATTTAGTACATAATAAAATCACAAAAATATAATTATTTATAAGAACTATATTTATTATGAAAATATTTTAGTATTTATTAGTATACATGCAAGAAGAATAAAAGAAAAAGACCAAAATTATTGACGCGTTTATATTTAAAATAAAATATAATTAGATAAGAATTGATTTGACGCGACTTGTTTATTAAATATGTAAACATGAATTTTCACTCATAATATAATTAATATAATAATTTAAAATTAGTAATGTAAAGTTAATATACAATAAAATTATTATTTATTATAAAAAAATATTTTAATATTTATTTATATACAAGGAAAAAAAAAACGTAAGATTAAAAAAACTTACTAGCAAATGACCAAATAATCACTTTTTACGTTAAAAAAAATAATCATAAATTTTTCTTTATTACTTATTTTATGTTATATTTAATATAAAAGTTTGTATTTAAAGTTGTTTTATTTTGTCTAAATCTTATCTCATTTTTCTTCATTCTATATAAATTATGAATATAACTCACTTTAAATATTTTATCATTTTTCTTTATATTAAATTTTCATATTATAAATAATAAAGTTTTGTTATTTTTTATAATTTTTTTTATTTATTTAATTTAAATTTATTTATGATAAATAAGATATTATAAATTGTACTATCAATAATATCATTTTAAAATTTGATGGTATAACGGCCACTTGTCATTTTTCTATTTTTATTTATGTTTTTTTTTTTTTTTTTTCATTTTGTTCAATGAAAAGAAATAATTTTGCCAAGTTACTTTTTGATAATAATAGAATTGAATTATGATAAAAGAAAATATAAAACTTAAATATTGCTTTTACGATAATTATGTGACGATATAAGTATTTTTCTCAAAATAAAAAGCATTTAGACTTTATTAGCAAAAAGAAAGCATTTAGACTTGAACAATGACATTTAAAGAAAATACGGACACAATTAAGATTCAGAAATGTGGTCCAACAAGGCATGATTTGTTTTACAGCTAATTGTGACCAAATCGGTTGGCTTACTCAGTCAATTATATATATAACAATTAAGTACAAAATCAGACTTTCAATATATGAGATTATTGAACAAGATATAATTTATTTAAATATATAAAAGATTTAAAATTAGAGTATCAATTACATTTTCTTTTTCAACTAAAGTTGTATTATGTGATTTGATTTTAAGTCTGAATATAAATTGTTTTAATATGTTTAAATATAAAGCGAAAGAAAATATAAATATAAAATAGATGAAAGAATGAATTTGAAAGCTAAAAGTAAGTTGAGAAGAAAATTAAAAAGTTAAATAAAAATATTTTAATTCTCATCTATTATAATACTGAAAGATTATAGGAAAATTACCAAAAATAGCACCCCTAAAACTTATAGTAACAAAATTAACACCCCAATAATATTGAACGTTCAATGTTCAATTTGAACGTAAAATATTGAACGTTCAATATTAAATGAGTCTAAATTATCGTCGTTCAATTCTAATTGGATGGATGTTCAAAGAAAAATGACATATTAGTCATTTTTTTAATTGTGAAAATATAAATTTGAATACAAGGGGTGCTAGTTTTGTTATTAGAAGTTTTGAAGGGTGTTAGTTTTGTTATTCTCCCAAGATTATATTGATATTTATAGGGATAATAAACTAAAATTTTAATCCTGATAGGACTCTAAACAAAGACTCCTAAACTAATAGAAAAATATTAAAATAATTATCCTAATATCCTAATCACAACAGTTTATAACGCTAATAAAGAAACTAACTATTAATATAATATTTTAACTTTCTCTCTTAAGCTGAACATAATTTATGTTCAAATTAGACAATTACAACATACATAAATAGAAATAAGCAAAAAATCAGAATAGATCTGTCATAGTTGATGTTAAATCTCAAAGGTGCTTTAGTGCTTGTGCGATCTGGAATTGGTGATGGTGGCGGGCGACGGTGAGCCGGTTGATCTTTATAAAAAACGACGACTATGAGATCGTGAGGTTGACGTAAATGACGGCTATGACAGTAATGAAAATAAATGATACCAACAATCATAAGACCGTGAAGTTGACATAAACGACGGCGACAACAACAGTAACAGTTTGCTGAATGACGAAATCGAAGAATCAACCAGCAACCTTTAAAAGAAATCGAACTAAAAATGAAGAGTACTAGTAATCAAATAAAGTAGAGAAACTGAAGCAGACTGCAATAACAATAGGTGTATATGTATGGCAGATAATAGAGAGAGGATAAAACTACATTTAGAAAATATATTAAAAATATTTAAGATTGAATATTGCTCTGATACCATATTTTGAGAATAAATCATTGTCTTATTATTTACAAACCTTATAATTAAGGTATGTATAAGATATTACAAATATAAAACTTTATTATGTATAATTTAAGTTTTTATTAAAGATAAATATCAATCATAAGATTGATAAATATTAATTATATCATATATTAATTATACGGCTTATGCTCAAAAAAAAAAAAAAAAAAATCCTTTATAGTGATCGTAAGTTTGTTGCCGGTAAGAATTAACAAGACTGTAAATGTTAATTCTGGCTATCTATGTTTTGCAACACTATTATTTTTTAATTATTGAAATATAAAATCAAAGGTCAACGTATATTGGATTTATGTTCCAACATATTTTCCATCAAAACTAGGTGTAATGTCAGATACTGAATTGGTTACAATTGAACCCTTATTTTGAAAACTTTTCCACACTTATGAGGCCTATGATCGATTGGATCAAATATGGGCCCAAAGTTGTTAGCCAAGTCCAAATCTGAATGAGCAAAGTGCATAGGCTAGACGGATGTTTCCATTATGGACAATTTTTTTTTTTTGGCCAACAAGCTTGTCAACTGTATGTACCCACTTAAATAATTGAAGCTCTGATATTCGAGTCCGAGCAGTATAGTTATTTTGAAAAAAGAAAAAAGAAAAAGAAACAATTCAGTCTTTTTGATTCTAGAGAGAGAATAATGGAATGCTTAATTATTTAGAGAGAGATGGAAGGCCTAGTTGCTAAAGAAGTTTCATAATTATTTAGAGATAGAAAAATGGAAGGCCCAGTTCCTAAAGAAGTGTGGCACCAATTATCATAAAAGCTCAAGCTCGTACATCCCATGAAATCTCAGAGCACATGCCCTCAATGTGTAAAATCATACCCTAAGCACCTTGAGGGTATGTAGTTGAGCAATACAATTTAGAACTCCCAAAATGGAAGACTCAGGACTGGCCTCTTTGGTAGAGCCGTTTGCTCATGGTTCTCAGTGCAGTTTGGTGTTTTGAGCCTTTTTTTCTTCTTGTTCTTTTGTTTCTAGTATTGTCGGCTTTCTTTTGGCACTTGTTTTTTCTTGAACTTGAACAATTGTCCGTAGTCTGGATTGTTTCCATCAGTCTTCATCATGCTTCTAACTGAAAGGTTTCTCTGTTTCTCCTCCTGAAGAACTGATGTCTCATGCTTGTTGTACCAAGTAGATTACTTTATCTTTTAAAGGGCACATGCACCAGCCATCCAGTAGCTTAAGGCAAAAGATTATTTTAATCAACGCTTTAATTCTACAACTTCAAAAAAAAATTGCATTTTAGCTCTTAAAGGGATGAATTTTAATCCAAAAAAAAGTACATTTTATTTCATTAACTTTAACTTTCAGAATTAAAATGCTGCATTTTTTTTCAAAATAATAAAACTAAATGCTCCGATTGAAAGCTTCAAAATTAAAGCCTACCTTTTTTTGTAAGCGCTATGAAACCTCCCCTCACCCTATCTTTCAATGATTTTTATCTTTTTTATATTAACAATAAACTCAACACTGCTACTTATTAGCTAATGTTTTGGGTAAAGAGACATAAATGATCTAGTTAAAGGCATGCACAATTAAATAACTCTTTAAAATCATTTTCGATTTCCTGATAATATATGTTTTTGGAAAAACCCAATAAACCTTTTGAAGAAAAATACGGGCAGCTGAACTTCACTGAATAGTTCGTATGAAAACTAAACAAGGCAACTAATGGCAATTACTAATGTTTACAGAAGACAATCAACCAGATTCTGTTATTAATACATGCATAACAATCAGCTGAATTCCACAGAAGAGCAAAACAACAGAGAATTACAGACGATTTTATAATACATTACTGCAAACTAGAACAAAACCTTACCCATAGAAACTTGAAATATTCAATTTAATGGAATAAGCAAAAATCAATTTAGGGAGTCCAGACACTAACAATATCTAATAAAAAGAATGTCATGATCTCATGAATGAAGTTCATTTGTAGGTTCCCATACCGACACCGGTCTCTCTACCGTATGGTTGAGTGCTTTCTCTGGCACGGGAATAGCAAACGTAGTAGAACTCCGAGACAATTGCAGTGAATAAGATGAAAGCTGCTCCTGCCCCAAACACTCCCTTTCTTAAGGTCTCGCATGACAAGTTATTGTAAAAAGGAGCATATTTGGTATGGTAGGCATTTCTAACCGAACCCGCCAACAAGCAAATCTCAGCAATGAGGAAAAATAGCCTAAGAGTCATGAATTGATTAGCAAATATCATATCAACATCACACATTAAATAACATCTTAGGAAAATGGTCATTGTTAAAATACCAGCAGATAATGAAAAGGATTACTGCCCAAGCCCTCGAACCTCCGGGAGTCAATGCTTTGCCACAGCAGAAGCATCGGCTTGCAACCATAATAAGGACTTGACTTGCCATCAGAAATAAAAATGCACCAACACCCAATCCAGTTGAGATGTCAGAGTCATAGACACAATAGTTGTAGTTACCTTCAGTGTCTTGTTTTATTCTTGCCTGCAACAAAAACAGTAATAGAGTGTTAGCTTTCCAGAAGCTTGCTAAGTTTGACAACAAAGTAGGTCATAGACAACAAGTGTGATGGAATAAAATCATTCTATTAGTGAAGGTATTATGAAAAAGCCATGCACTAGAACCAAGGTATATGAATTATTAGGAAGGTCTAATGGGAACCTGAAGACACTCAGTACCCTAATATATTTAACCACAGTATATAAATTTTGGGAACGAAATTCTTATAAAGGGAGAAAGAATTGTAACACCCCACTTCTTACACAAATTAAAACTTTAGTCAAACTAATATTTTTAGAATTATTACAATTTCACCCTCAATGTGTAGAAAACAAAATTTATGAGTTTAATTTTGTGATGTGAGGATGTTGTAATAAAATAAAAAAGATTTAAATTAATTTCTTTAATTTTTTTTAGTAAAGTTACAAAAATGTCCCAAAATGCCCCCAATTTTTTAAACTTATCATATTATAAGACAAAGATATTTTGGTCTTTTCCATTCAAAATTTAAGAATAGCTTGTCCTATACCTAAAGTGACACATGACAAATAAAAAAAAAAAAGTGGGCTGAACATGACCTACTAAAAACACATGTCCTTACTTGGTCTGCCCTTATCCTCACCCCTTGAATTAACATTTTCCAACTGAGTTATGGCTGCTTGTTCATTCTTTCCCTTCCTCATCTTTCTTTAAGAGAGATTTACAAAAATTTAAGAAGAGTTTATTCCTTATACCAACAAGAAATTCAAACTACTATTTAAAACATTTTGACATGTATTCAAAGCTTCCCTTCTTTTTCATACCTTTTGATTAAAATTTTATATATAATTTGAAAAACATTTTTTTAACACAAATGGATCACCAATGGATGAATTTTACAAAAATAATCAAAAAACAAGGTTATTTGTAATGTTATAAACTTCATATAAAACTATTTTTCTGAAAATTAAAATGAAAATTGAGACTCCACAACTATTTAGGGTTTCAAAATTATATTTCTTAAAAAGCTAAGAATGTCTAGTTTATCACAAATTTTACAGTTTGTAATTCAAAATTTTCTACACAAAATTATACCTATTTAAATGAGGATTATTTTATGAAAGTCAAACCAGAACCCCCAGTATTTTTGATATTAGACATGATTTCACAAATTAGAACCGAGTAAATTATATCTTGTTTTAAAGCTTGACATATCTAGTGTTTGAAACATTCTTGTTATTTCAATATTTCTAAACAAAGTTATGCCTATTTAACCAAAATAATGTCAAGATTGGTACCGAAACAATTGCTTAGAACTAATCGATACTCTTGTAATTTAAAATAGTTTTACTAATTAGAATAGAATGATTTATATATTGTTCTAAAGCTTCAGATGTCTAGCTTAATATGAAGTTTACGATGTGTTATTCCAAATTTTTTAGACAAATTGATAGCAATTTAACTAAATGTATGTCTGCTGCAATTATGCTGAAAAATCTATTCAGAAATAATTAGTATTTTATGAATTTGAAAGAGTTTTACATACGATATTTGAGTGTGTAATACCTAATTTTAAAGATTGAGATGTCTATATATATATATTTTTTAATATTTTTACATAAATAAAATTAGACATTTATACCAAAAATTACATGTGAATATACAATGATAAGTTTAACAGTACCCTAAAACTACTTAAATGCAACAATCAACTATTAGCAACCCATGTTTTAAAAATGTTAAAATGTCCTTTAGTTTGCAATAAATAAGCAAGCTATAGCGTTATTCATGTTCCAACATAAGTATGATTTTTAGAAATAGTTGAACAAGCAAACCATACAGTACACATAAAAAACCAACAGTGACATAGTATAGTGAATGGATATCTAATTATTTTCTACAGCATAGATAACATTGTTTTAAACTGTATTCATGTTCAAATAATCCAATTTGTACAAATTGCATGCTTATGGAAAGTACATTCATATCAACTTATATTAAAAAAATATATATCAATTTCAATGAACTTGTAAATCATTATAATATATTTAATTTTCATTATTAGAATCAATCAAATATATGCAAGCTAAGTTACAAGCATATTAAAATTAAATCAATTTTATTACATATATTAATTTTTATATCAGCTTGCAAGTCTAGTAAATATTTTAACGCTGCCAAAGTATTTCCCCTTATGTGTTCATGATAATTGATTCTACTCCACATTCAGATATATAATAATTTGGAAAGACATCATAACCAACAGATTTGGTCCAGTTCAGGTTACTATGATGTCTGTTAATTACTTAAATCTAACATTTTTAAGAGAAGAGAGGAGAGAAAGGAGAAGAGAGAGAAAAAGAGGAAGCTAGGGCAACTTTATTCTGATACAATGTTAAATGAGTGAAGTCTCACTCCCAAAATTAGCTCAAAGGAAGATGGTGCCCAACCACATAAATATTATAACCAAACAAATTGACAATATGAGACAAATGCAAATACTAATTTAATAATGTCTACCAACTCAGTATGATATTATAAGCTCAGTATCAGGTTATAAGTTTAATATGATGACAAATTTAGTTAAGTTAGTGCATAAATGACTCATGTATCAGTAAAGCTAACTAAGTTATTTTAGTGGCTATATAAAGAAAGTTTTTCACGTGTAGTTGAGAGCTAGTGCTAGTACTAAATATCTCCTCGTGCAAATAAATTTTTCACTTGTAGTTGAGATCTACAGCTAGTACTAGTGCTAAATGTCTTGCGACTAGATCCCCAAGTGCTCTTGACAGTAAATATACATTTCTCATGGTTATGTATTTTATTTGTATATTGATCATAGCATCATCATATTCTAAAGATCATAGACATATTTTTATCGAAATGTTATTACGTTATAAATCATGAGTATGTCATTCATAATTTTTTACAAATACAAAATTATTATAATTTTATGAAACTCCGTTATGCATTTAAGAGTACATTTGAAAGAATTGTAACACCCCACTTCTTACACAAATTAAAACTTTAGTCAAACTAATATTTTTAGAATTATTACAATTTCACCCTCAATGTGTAGAAAACAAAATTTATGAGTTTAATTTTGTGATGTGAGGATGTTGTAATAAAATAAAAAAGATTTAAATTAATTTCTTTAATTTTTTTTAGTAAAGTTACAAAAATGTCCCAAAATGCCCCCAATTTTTTAAACTTATCATATTATAAGACAAAGATATTTTGGTCTTTTCCATTCAAAATTTAAGAATAGCTTGTCCTATACCTAAAGTGACACATGACAAATAAAAAAAAAAAAGTGGGCTGAACATGAGCTACTAAAAACACATGTCCTTACTTGGTCTGCCCTTATCCTCACCCCTTGAATTAACATTTTCCAACTGAGTTATGGCTGCTTGTTCATTCTTTCCCTTCCTCATCTTTCTTTAAGAGAGATTTACAAAAATTTAAGAAGAGTTTATTCCTTATACCAACAAGAAATTCAAACTACTATTTAAAACATTTTGACATGTATTCAAAGCTTCCTTTCTTTTTCATACCTTTTGATTAAAATTTTATATATAATTTGAAAAACATTTTTTTAACACAAATGGATCACCAATGGATGAATTTTACAAAAATAATCAAAAAACAAGGTTATTTGTAATGTTATAAACTTCATATAAAACTATTTTTCTGAAAATTAAAATGAAAATTGAGACTCCACAACTATTTAGGGTTTCAAAATTATATTTCTTAAAAAGCTAAGAATGTCTAGTTTATCACAAATTTTACGGTTTGTAATTCAAAATTTTCTACACAAAATTATACCTATTTAAATGAGGATTATTTTATGAAAGTCAAACCAGAACCCCCAGTATTTTTGATATTAGACATGATTTCACAAATTAGAACCGAGTAAATTATATCTTGTTTTAAAGCTTGACATATCTAGTGTTTGAAACATTCTTGTTATTTCAATATTTCTAAACAAAGTTATGTCTATTTAACCAAAATAATGTCAAGATTGGTACCGAAACAATTGCTTAGAACTAATCGATACTCTTGTAATTTAAAATAGTTTTACTAATTAGAATGGAATGATTTATATATTGTTCTAAAGCTTCAGATGTCTAGCTTAATATGAAGTTTACGATGTGTTATTCCAAATTTTTTAGACAAATTGATAGCAATTTAACTAAATGTATGTCTGCTACAATTATGCTGAAAAATCTATTCAGAAATAATTAGTATTTTATGAATTTGAAAGAGTTTTACATACGATATTTGAGTGTGTAATACCTAATTTTAAAGATTGAGATGTCTATATATATATATTTTTTAATATTTTTACATAAATAAAATTAGACATTTATACCAAAAATTACATGTGAATATACAATGGTAAGTTTAACAGTACCCTAAAACTACTTAAATGCAACAATCAACTATTAGCAACCCATGTTTTAAAAATGTTAAAATGTCCTTTAGTTTGCAATAAATAAGCAAGCTATAGCGTTATTCATGTTCCAACATAAGTATGATTTTTAGAAAGAGTTGAACAAGCAAACCATACAGTACACATAAAAAAACCAACAGTGACATAGTATAGTGAATGGATATCTAATTATTTTCTACAGCATAGATAACATTGTTTTAAACTGTATTCATGTTCAAATAATCCAATTTGTACAAATTGCATGCTTATGGAAAGTACGTTCATATCAACTTATATTAAAAAAATATATATCAATTTCAATGAACTTGTAAATCATTATAATATATTTAATTTTCATTATTAGAATCAATCAAATATATGCAAGCTAAGTTACAAGCATATTAAAATTAAATCAATTTTATTACATATATTAATTTTTATATCAGCTTGCAAATCTAGTAAATATTTTAACGCTGCCAAAGTATTTCCCCTTATATGTTCATGATAATTGATTCTACTCCACATTCAGATATATAATAATTTGGAAAGACATCATAACCAACAGATTTGGTCCAGTTCAGGTTACTATGATGTCTGTTAATTACTTAAATCTAACATTTTTAAGAGAAGAGAGGAGAGAAAGGAGAAGAGAGAGAAAAAGAGGAAGCTAGGGCAACTTTATTCTGATACAATGTTAAATGAGTGAAGTCTCACTCCCAAAATTAGCTCAAAGGAAGATGGTGCCCAACCACATAAATATTATAACCAAACAAATTGACAATATGAGACAAATGCAAATACTAATTTAATAATGTCTACCAACTCAGTATGATATTATAAGCTCAGTATCAGGTTATAAGTTTAATATGATGACAAATTTAGTTAAGTTAGTGCATAAATGACTCATGTATCGGTAAAGCTAACTAAGTTATTTTAGTGGCTATATAAAGAAAGTTTTTCACGTGTAGTTGAGAGCTAGTGCTAGTACTAAATATCTCCTCGTGCAAATAAATTTTTCACTTGTAGTTGAGATCTACAGCTAGTACTAGTGCTAAATGTCTTGCGACTAGATCCCCAAGTGCTCTTGACAGTAAATATACATTTCTCATGGTTATGTATTTTATTTGTATATTGATCATAGCATCATCATATTCTAAAGATCATAGACATATTTTTATCGAAATGTTATTTCGTTATAAATCATGAGTATGTCATTCATAATTTTTTACAAATACAAAATTATTATAATTTTATGAAACTCCGTTATGCATTTAAGAGTACATTTTATTCTCATAAAAATCATATACATTTATGAGAACATTTTATTCTCATAAAATTCATATGCATATTATCTTATTAGCATGTTTTAAAAATTGATAAGCATTGTGCATGTAGTTTTCATGAGTATTATATACAATTATTTTATAAAACTTATTCACTCATTGAGCTTTCCAAGCTCACCCTTTATATTAATTTTCTTCCCTAGGTCACAGATTTTGAGGCCATATCACCTGAGTTTTGAGGCTTGGGATCCATCTGTTGTGTTTATTTTCATCTCATTTCTGCTTTGTATACTGTTTTCTAGCTTTATACTTTGGACTAGTGACCAAGGCAATAAGTCTCATGTGTTGTATAGAATACATCTGACAGTATGTAGTTATATTTAGCCACAAGTTATTTTCTGAATATGTAAAGTTATATGAAGTTTACTGGATTGTGAAAAATTATCTTTTAGAATTGTAGTCATTTATTGCAAGGAAAATAATTCAATAGTTAGGAGAAACTATGACCAAAATTTTATAAATTTTTTATACAAAATTTTCAAATAAAATCAAAGTCGATTTAAAATACTAGTTATTATGTTCTTTTAAGACACGTCACATGCTTTAATATTGAATTGGGGCGGGGCAGGTACTAATAATAAGCTTGCTAAAATTGACAACAAAGTATGTATTTATGTCGGTTTCAGAAAAAAGTTCTTTTATGAAAAATAACATAATTTTGCATAATGTGCTTCTGGGCCTTTAAAGTACTTGTGGTAAAAAAAAATTTACTTTTAGTTCATAAGCGTTTTTTTATTGAAACAAGTGCTTTTCCAATATCTCAAAAGTAGAAGCAAAAAGACTGATTTTGTCTTTTTCTGAAGTGGAAGTCCAAGAGATTAGAGCCTAAATAACATTAGTAAGCAGCAAAGTAAAGATGCATATAACAATATTAAGGGACTAGGATTTTCATTTATTACATGTAATTAGTAATGACTAATCCATCAGTTAGCTAATTAAGCTGAGAAGAGGAAGTAAACAAAAATTGAAAACTATCAAAATATGTAAAGATCAAAGTCATTTTCCTTTTTTGTTTCTAATACAAGGTTCGTAACGTGCAATTACTAAAGTCAGAACAAACTAATATTCAACTAAGAATAGTTATATACTTGAGTTTGGAATTTTTGGAATAAATCAATATATACCATAAACCAAAATTTTACATTAGATCTAACATTAAATAATGGATACCAAAAATACGAATAAGAAAAAGGAAATAGTAAATTTCTCCCAAAATACAACAAAGCATTTCTACAATGATGTAGTTAAATCAAAAGAAAATTAAACAAAACAACAACGAATACGTTGGCTCACTACTCAGATTTCTTTCATTAGCCTCAAAAGCAATATCAAGCAAAAAGCTGAGCAAAATAACCAAATGTCATCAACAAAGCATGCTTGCTAGTTTTCTACACTCTTTTCCTCAAACGTTGCGTTTGAAGTAACAGCAACAAAACAACTCAGCACAAGCAGACAAAACAGAGAGAACATGCTAATTGATTAATAAGAAAACAAAGAAATTATATTAAGCCTCAAACAACAAACTCTATAGAAAAACGACAAGCAAACTTATGACAAGCAAACTTATGCTCCTGCATCAGAGCCATTATTTGTGAAAGAATTTGACTCTGAATTCTCAATGTAAACTGCAACATCATCTGGTGGATAGTAAGGATGAATATCATCGATGTTGAAGGTAGAAGAAATTTGGAGATTAAGAGGTAAATCCAACATGTAGGCATTAGAGCTAATTTTGCTGTTAATACGATAGGGCCAAAACTTCTTATGTTGCCGCTTATATAACAAGCCTGTAGGAAGTCGATGTTTATTCAAGTGTACCATCACTAACTCACCTTCCTCAAACTCTTTAGCTCTTCCCTTCTTGTCAGCTTGTAGTTTATACTGAATATTCATCTTTTCTAGATGCTTCTTGATGCTCTAATGAAACTGTATGTAATCTTCCACCAGCAGCTTTGCTCTTAGGATCAGGTAGGTGCAATAGATGTATGACATAGTTAGGCACTTTTCTGTACACTATTGAGAAAGGTGACTTACCAGTTGATCTGTTGGGCATACTGTTGAAAGCAAATTCCAGTTGTGGAAGCACAGTATCCCACACTTTGGCTTCTCTCCCACTAAACATCTAAGCATATTTTCCAATGTTTTGTTTGTAACCTCTTTTTGACCATCGAATTGAGGATGATAAGCACTACTAAAATTCAATGTAATATCAAATCATTTCAACAATTCTTTCCAAAAATGGTGAGAAACTTAACATCTCTATCAAAAATAATGGTTCTTTTACATGGCACAAAGTGGGCCAAGTTTTAGAATCTGTCCACAATGACCATAATAGAATCTAACCTTCGCTGCATCAAAGGGAGTCCTAGGACAAAGTCCATGCTAAGATCCTCCCATATAGTCTCTGGTATTGGTAGGGCTGATACAATCCAGTATTTTGTGCTCCTCCTCTTGCATATTAGTAGATTGAACATTTTTGCACAAAGTTAGTGACTTCTTTGTTCACGTGTGGCCAGAAAAATCTATCTTACAACAGGGAGAATGTCTTATCTTTGCCAAGCTGTCCCGCAAGTCTACTAGCATGCATCTCCCTCATTAATTTTTGCCTTAATGAACTCTTTAGAACACACAATTGATTTCCTATGAATAAAAACCCCTCCTGTACGTTTTAGTCCCCTTTCGACTTTTTTGCTACACAATCTTTCCATATGATAGAGAAATCTTCATCTGTGTCATATTGGTCAGGGAGTTGATCAAAACAAGTTAATTCCGTTCTAAGAGCCAATGATGCATACTTAATGCATCTGCCACTTTGTCGTATTTTCCAGCATTGAAGTTAAATACATAGGAAATTTTTTGAAAGAACACCACCCATCGAGCATGCAATCGTGAGATACTCTTTTGAGAATTCAAGAACTTCAATGCTTGGTGATTACTATGCAACACAAATTCTTTTTGCACTACGTAGTGTTCCTAATACTTGAATGTTCTCACAATAGCATATAGCTCTTATTCATAGGTTGTCGATTTTTGTCGTGCTTCACTAAGTTTCTTACTATAATATTCAATGGTTATTCCTTCTAAAGATAATATTGCCCTAACACTTACCATGGATGCATTTGTTTCTGCCTCAAATTTCGATTACTTTATCGAAATTGGGGAGGCCAAGGACTGAAGCAGTACTCAATTTTTGTTTCACCAAATCAAAACTATGTTATTGTTCAGATCCCCAAGTGAAACCGCCTTGTTTTAAGCAATTAGCAATTTAGGTAACAATTGTGCTAAAATTCTTGACAAATATCCTGTAAAATGTTGCTAGAACATGAAAACTCCTGACTTTCTAGATGTTAGAAAGAGCCGGCAAATCAACAATGGCTTACACTTTAATTGAGTCAGTGAAAATTCCCTCATCACTAATAATATACCCTAAGAAGAGTAGTTTATTGGTGAAAAACTCACATTTCTTGAGGTTTAGGTACAATTGTTATCTTTCAGAACCTGTAACACTGGTTTCAAGTGCTGCTCATATATTTCTTCATTTTCACTATGCACCAATATACATCAAAATATACCAAAACGAAATTACCTGTAAATGGCCTCAGAATCTAGTTCATAAGTTTCATAAAAGTGCTTGGGGTATTGGAAAATCCAAACGGCATCAATTTCCATTCATAAAGGCCTTTAATTTTAAAAGCAATTTTTCACTCATCACTAGGTCTAATTTTGGTCTGATGATAACTACTCTTGAGATCAAGCCTTGAAAATACCTTGGAACCCTCCAATTGGTTTAACATTTCATCAAGCCTTGGTATGGGGAAACAACATTTGACAATGATTTTGTTAACTGCTCAACTGTCAATACACATTCTCCATGAAACCATCATTCTTGGGTACTAAAAGTGTCAGGACTACACAAGGACTAAGGCTTTCGATAATGAGTTTCTTCTGTAACAATTCATTAACCATTTCTTGAAAGATGCCATGCTCTTAGGGGCTCATCCGATAATGAGGTAAGTTAGGCAAACTAGCTCTCGAAAATAAAACTATATGGTGTTGAATATCACGCATAGGTGGCAAGTTATCTAGAAATTCGAGTGGACTCAACTCTGTGAACTCAACAAGTAGTTTATGTGCAAAATTTGGTAATTGGACTTTAGTAGCCAATGGACTTTCACTAACCATAATAGCTAGTACTAGATTAGCTTGTCTCAAGTCTTCTTCAAATTAACCCAAAAAGGAAATGAGAAACTTTTTGCTTCTTCTCTAGAGCACCAACGTCATTATTTTTAGTAGCAGGTAACAATGCAATTTTCCTCCCTTTCCATAGGAAAACATAGCAATTCTATTTACCCTTGTGTGTGGCACTCACATCAAATTGCCAAGGTCTTCCAAGAAACAAATGACAAGCATCCATTTCCACCACATCACATTGTACCTCATCTTGGTAGTATTTCCCAATTGAGAAGGGAACTCTGCATATTCCTATACCATGACCTCACTGCCCTTTTTAATCCACCCTATTTTATAAGGGATTGTTGAGTAGTCTCCAAACCGAGAGCTTCACAAGGCTTTTAGACACAATATTCTCACTACTTCCACTATCAATTATTACGTCACAAACCTTGTGATTGATTGTACATCAAGTTCTGAATAGGGAATGGCGTTGTGCTGGTGTGGGATGTTTTGGAGATAACTTCTTTTGCACAATATAAGAGGCTCTTTCTCCATCATATGCTTTCACCAGATCTGCATCAGCCAAATCACTGTCATAGTCAGGATCAATTTTTGCTTCAATTTCTGCATTATCTTACATCATATTGGCTGATCACCTTTGAGGACACTCATTTGAACGGTATCCCAATTTTTGACATCTGAAGCTCTTTAGAGGTAAAGGTTTGGTATATGGGTTGTTTCTTCAAGGTAAGTTTGAAGGTTTTGGGAAAAAAATTGGGTGGGTGTTGGAGCTAACTGTTTGGGGTTGGGATTTAAGTGTAGAAGGAGATGGGGTGTGTACAGGTTTATCATGGGAAGTCTCAAGTAAATGTTTCTTTGGGTAAGACGATCTCCTCACCCAACAAAGTTGTGTTTCCACTTTGAAAGCTAAACTATTAGCCTCGTTAACATTCCAACAAGTTTGACTAAGTTCCATTCTATTTCTAATAGAACTATAGAAGAGTTGAGCCCCTAAACACACCTTGATACCTTCCGTGATTCTTTTTCCCACTTCTCAAAAATTCTTTGGTATATTCATTCACAGAACGACTACCTTGATGGCATTGATGGTACCGTTGATAAAGCAACTACTCATAATCCGTGCATAAGAACCTTTGGATCATTTTCTTCGTCATCAAACCCAAGAAGTGATTGGAGGTTTGTGAACCATTTGTCTTTCAATCTGGACTTGATCCCACCATCAAAAGCTAACCCCTAAAACTTATAAGCAACAAGCTTCACTTCCTTATCAAGTGGCACATCCACATAATCAAAAAAAAAAAATTCCACCGAATTAATCCAATCCAAAAGCTCTTCTACGTGCATATGGCCAGAGAAATTTGGAAAATCAATGTTGAGCTATAATCAAGTTTATCATTAAAATGAGGAGGTTGATAAGTTTGTTCAAACCTGGGCTCACGCATTGAGGTTTCAAAAGCATCATCGTGGAGCATTAGGTAATTGGGTACCATTCTCTAATTGTGAATTAGTTCTTCAGAATTAGTGTCATCGAGGTTATGAGGGTTCTCATTAATTGGGAGTTGTGGCTAAACACGAATAGGTTGTCAGGCTGGTTCTGCGAGTGGAGGTAATCAATGTTCTTGGTGGAATGGTGGTGGATCTGTTTTGGCAGGTTGAGGTTGGGTGTTTTGGTGGTGTTGGGTGAGGGTCTGGCGAAACTCGTGCGCGAAGTCCTCAAATCTGAGGCCAGACCTTCGTTCCAATTCACGAATAGCTGCCCAAATAGCTTTTGAATCATGTAATTCATTTGTGAGTTGTTGACTACAGTTATCGGAACTAGCCAGCGGAGATGAGGAGAAACCTTATGCCCTGATACGAATTCTGATGTAGTTAACCAAAAGAAAATTAAACAAAACGAGAAGGACTACGTCGGCACACGTCTCAGATTTCTTTCATTAGCCTCAAAGGCAATATCAAGCAAAAAACCCGAATGTAATCAACAAAGCATGCTTGCTAGTTTTCACACTCTTTTCCTCAAACGCTATGTTTGAAGTAACAGCAATAAAACACCTCAGCACAACAAACAAAACAGAGATAACATGCTAATTGATTAACAAGAAAACAAGAAAATTATAATAAGCCTCAAACAACAAACTCTATAGAAAAACTACAAGCAAGCTTATGCCCCTGCAGTGGCTGATTTAGGATATATATCCGGCAGGAGCACCATTTATACATTAAAAAAATAGAATTTGATATTTTTCAACTAATACTTATTTTTAATTAAAAAAGATATTATATGTATATCATTTTAATGAAAATATGTACAAATTATTGAGTTTGTAATGAATTAATGTATATAAAAGTATAAAATTTTAAATTCAGATAGGACACAGTTATAATTTTACATATAATTTGTCTATAATTTTATAAATATTATACCTAAAATTTTATTTATCAAAAATTGAGGTGGGCACGTGTCCCTCCGCACTTTCACATACATCCGCCAATGTGCCCCTGCATCATACAATAAGTCTTCTTTTTTTTTTTTTTTGATAGAATGCATCATACAATAAATCGAAACCCCAAGTTTAAAACATTCCATGATTTTATTTATTATTTATTTTTATTTTTTTGCATTTCTGAGCTAGTAAAAAGAACCCATAAATTAAATAAATCAAATATATAAAGGAAATAAAATAAAATAAAACAGCAGCAACATTCAAGAAAAGATGGTAAAGATTAGGAATGAAAATGTTAGAGTGAGTTAGAACTTACAGTGCTCCTTCTCTGCTCAGCAGTAACAGCAAGACCAAAAGCAATGATATCAAAGATGAAGATTGTAACTAAAAGAAGCTTGGATGCCATAGCTACCAAGTTCCAGAACTCTCCCCAGATCTATCTACCTTTTACTTCTGTCTGTGACGACCCTTTATCCCGTAAAACTCTGTCTCTTTCCAAAGGCCTAAAAGAATAGTAAATGCGTTAGAAAAACACACAACTTATAATGAACAATAACGTGTCGGTTGTTGTTAGAGGACAAATTATATTTTTATTAATTTATTATTTTTTTATAAGTATTAATTTTATATTTTATATAAATTTATAATTTATAATTTAATATTTAAAGTTGTTGAATTTTGAATAAATTTTTTTAATTCTAATATTATATTAAAAATTATTAAAAATTTAAATTTTTATAAATTTAAGTTTTTAGTAAAAATTTAACTATAATATTATATTCTTTATCAAAAAAATTCTTATAATTTAACTTTATATTAGTTGTTCACTAATAAATTTTAACATAACATTAAAATTATAAATTATGTGTTCAAAATTACTAATTTTGATATAAAATTGTAAGTATTTTATATATATAATGTATAAAATTAATATTAATAGAAAAAATAATAAATATATAAAATTATTATTGGTTCATCTAAGTGCTTAAATCTTTAAAAAAAGTTAATTTTTAACTAATTTAATATAAAATTAATAATCGTAAAATTAATTAAAATTGATTTAAGATAAAATATATTTTTGTTAAAAGAAATAGGTTTTACCGATAGAAAACTACTTTCCACCGGTTGAGTGAAATTGTGTACCCACCGACACATACTTTTTTTTTTTTTTTGATAGAACACCGACACATACTTATTAAAGCAGTAAAGCACCCCTTCGAGTTCGGGGCCAAAATTTTATTTTGCAGTTGATAAAATTAAAAATGTTAATACACATTTTTAAAATAAGCAATTACAAAATTAAAAAAAATAAATAAATATAACACATATTGCTTCTAGACCAAGCTAACATATGAATATAGGACAATCAAAACAAAGAATATATACTGGTGAAAGATATAAAGAAAAAAATATGAATATTTTCATTTTATTTATTCTCCACGTTATTTGGCTCGACCCACATGCTATATTTGTATAGGCTAATCAATAATTCATGCCAATATGACACTCAAATAAATAAAAAAGAATAATATATGCTATTTTATTACAAAATAATAACAAAATGTTAATTATTCAGAAGAAAATAAAAATTATTAGAGAAATAATTTTGCATAAATGATTTATTTATTTCTGTAGGGTCCTTATACAACCAATCTAATTCCAAACCCTAAAAAAATTGTTCTTATATATTAATTGAGGTGATATAATCTAACTTGTTGAAACAATTTAACTTACTTTCATAATACAATTAAATTTCACCACTTTATAGAGATCTCATTTTAATATGAGTAGGAGAGAAAGTTACGTGATATGGACAACTGCATGAATTAGAATTAATGTAACTAGTGGTCCTTAACTTCTTGCCCGTCAAAACATTAGATGTATGGATTGCTTACCACCAAAAATAGGAAAAACCCTTTACAATATTATAAATTTAAGAATAATGTATTTTAATAAATTTTAATTAACAAATATGTTAGTAGAATTAGGGGTATATAGAAAAGAAAAACAAAAATAGAGCGATATAGCTTTCATCTTAATTACAACCACCACATAACTTGCTTTAAAAGTAAAAGAAAGTGATGAAATGCATGCATGTGTTCCGAATACAATGTTTCAAGAAAAAGAAATGTTCCAATAAAATGCTTTGTAAAAAGCTATGATTAATAGTTTGGTACTCTCGCTACTCTTATAAAATATTTTGTAAATCTAGCTTTATTTTTTTAAGAAAATAAATAAATTATTTATTAAAATTAAAGATAAAAATAAATATTAATTAAATAATCAATTAAAACATACTATAATACAACCATCTTTTTGAACCATTTTAATGATCAATTAATGAGTTTATGTTTACATAAATTACTATTATATGTGCATCCATATCTTCAAGGTAACTTCTAGATTTCAAGAGCTTACACTCCAAAGTACGATAATCTCTAATGAATAAAATAATATATCTATATTTAATATTATATTCAAGAGAATAAGAGAAAAATAATATGAAGATTCTTTAGATTAGATTATTTGTATTATTTGGTCCCTTAGATTATAATATTGTCATTTTTTCTTAATTTTAAAAAAATGAGCTAATTAAAGACAAAATAACTAATTTTAATGATTTTTTAATTAAAATATTATTTTTTAAGATATCAATTATTATTTTAATTTTTTTTATATTCAAATATTAATTTAAAAAATGATATTTTAATTAAAAATTATTAAAATTATGTATTTTGTCATTAATTGGCCTATTTTTCTAAAATTAATGGATAAAATGACACCACTTACAGTCAAAGGAATCAAATAACACGTATAACATAATTTAAAGACTTCTATAACCTCGCTCCCAATATTCAAACAAAAAACCTTACACAAACAATAACAAAAGCTTACTTAAAAATTGCTCCATAGCGAAGAAATATCATTTATACCTAAATCTAAATAATAAAAAAAGGAAACAGATTGTGGTCAATTTTATTTAACTAAAAAATAAAGAAAGAAAACTCGCTTTAACTGAATTTTGATGGGTCATACTTATAAGCAAAATATTTAGATTTGTCCTTCTCCCCTATAATATAAGAGTATTTGTATATAAGAAAAGGTTCACAAACACCTTACCAGAAATCAAACTTGTAAGGTGTAATTGAATTTTATTATTTTTTATTTTTTATAGTAGGTGTAATCGATAATTATGAGTAATTGACTATTGTCGGTGAACAGTTGTGCTATTTCCTCTTTTTACATAGAGGAAAAAAAATGATGAATGATATGTTGGCTGGTTTCTATTGTTCTCCAAAATCTTTGAAGAAATTTGTACTTTTAACACAACTAATCTTTGTGCAATTTTCACCCAAAAAAAAAAAAATGTATACAAAATAAAAAAGATATCTGATTGGGCTGCAAATGATTTTGAAACTTTATTGGGCCACGAACCATAAAAACCCGGTACGTTTGAAATCGGGGTGCTGCTACACGAGCCCATTATTTTCCTAAGCAAGTAATCCCAACTGCCTATAAAAAATTCACAAATTTTACTTGATATATCAATTTTTATTTTAATAATGCCCAAAGTACCCTGAAATTTACATTTAAAAAACTCTGGTAGGTAGGTCGTATCATATGTAAAAAATAATATTTTGAAATGGCAATAAGATTAGTAAGGAACTAGTGTGCATACCATGATTTAAATTTGGGTTAAAATTATAATCAAATCAATAAAATTGGTTCTTAAAAGGTAATAACATATCCCCCTCTCAAATTTATAAATGTTTTTTTATTTTATAAAAATACATATCATACTCCCTCTCAAATTTATTATTTGAATTTTTTTCCTTTCCTTTCGTCATATTGTGTACTTATTTAACATTTTTCATATACTTTTGACTTTTATTTTAATATTATATAATTTTTACTAATTAAATTCAAGTAGAATAATAAAAATTTAAAATATTTTCATAAATTTTAATATTTTAACTTTAAAAAATCATAATTTTTGTCTCCTATACAATTTATATATTCTTTATTATACCACGTATAATTATATAGTTATTAATTTTTTAGTTATTAATTATTATTTATATTATGTAATTTTTTTTAGTATCTATTTTTTTCTTTTATATACTTTTAATTTTTTTTACATGTTTATTATAATTTATGTTGTTTAATTATTTTAATATTTTTTTTCATGTTATATAGATATTAAGTTATATTATTTAATCTTATAACAATTTAATTATATAGTTTTGAATTTTTTTTAAATTGAATAAAATATATATTTGACATGTAATTCTAATAATTTAATGTTCAAAAATACAAAAATTTATTAATTTTTACAACATTTATCATAATTTTTTCACATTATTTGTAATAATTTAATTTAAAAAATTATCTATTTTTGTTATTTACGTAGTATTAGAATTATCTGTATTTTATTATTAAATTTACGTGCAGTAATGGCAACGTCCCTGACAGACCGTACTAAAGTTGATTAAGAATTTATTGAATGGCTTGTTGTGAAGGGGTAAGCGTATTTAAAAGATAAAAGTACTAGTAAAAGTAAGAGGGATGTGTAAGGCTCTAAACGTGTATTTTTAAGAATCTATCAGGTCAACTTAGTAGTATCACTCTAATGAGACTAATCAGCCCAGAAGTACCAAACCAACCTTGCTGCTAAGTACATCCCACTACAATTCCATTTTTAATTTAAATAATTCAAGTTTATTTTGTTTATATAAAAAACGTGGGGGTTGTGAATTCAACCTTGAATATTTAATGAAGGGCATCATAATCTTACTTATTGGACTATTAAAACGTGAGCATGTAAGCTATGAAACAGTCAAAAATAAATATCTTGATATTTTATAGCAAAGATCATAGTTCTCAAGCATGCAATATATAGAAATTGATTGAGCACAAGAGAAACCATGTGAGCAACTTAATTCATTTTCATGTGATTTTCCACCCCCCTTAATTCTCATATATGCCCTCTCATGTGATTCCTTTCAATATTCCCTCTTCCCCAACACACCCAAACTATAAATGTAGATTTCAAAGTCCTATATATATAGAGTCACTATATTGTATGTATATATGTAAGCACTTTTCTTACCATATATATCACTTGAAAGAGACATTACGTACATACTATTTACATATAAAAAAAATAACTTCCTTACATTGCACCATGAGATTTTTCACCTGCATTTCAGTAGTTCTGGTCACTCTGCTCCTCCTTCCAAATATTGCTAGACAAGTTGTATCCATAGAAAAGAGTAAATATGGTATAAATTATAAATATATGTTAATTTGAGCAAAAATTGCATGATTTCAATTATTTTATATAACTCAAACTCCCACATCCATAACTAAGATCGAACATCATATTTTAATGAGCTTCATGGCATTGAGCCCTAGCTTGTTGGCTTGTATGATTTCAATTTACTTATTTTATTTTTAGCTTGTTATTGCAGAAGATGGTGATTATAATAGTGAAAAGATACATGGGGTGGTAAGTAGTAGAGAAGCAAAGATGAAGATGATGATGAGTGATAAAGAGCAAAAGCAAGGTGCAGGATCAAGATTACCAGATTGTACACATGCATGTGGATCCTGTAAACCATGTCAATTAGTAACAGTTAGCTTGGTTTGTGCTTCCCTCTCTAAATCTGAAACTTGTCCTATTTCTTATCGTTGTCTTTGTCATGGAAAATCTTTTCCCGTTCCATAAATTAATATATGATATCTCTTCTTCCTTGAAACAACTTGAAAACTTAATTAATTAGTGTTGTAAGAATTATAATGAGAATTACTGCTTTAATGTCACATATATGTTTGAATTTTATTTCTTTTGTCCTTTGTTATTTTAAATGCATGGCCTTTCATTTTTTTTTTTTTCCTTAATGAGTAGTTTGCTAAAATAAAAATAAACAATTAGTTCTATGTAACTAAGTCAAGTACAATTTGATCTATTAAAAATTAATTCCCTAAATTTTAATAAAGGGACTTGAACTAAGTCATTATTTCCATGGTTAAAAATATTTTAAATATGGTGAAATTTTTGTACATTTATAATTTTAAATCTGATTGGAACTTTAAAATGTTATGTCTTTGTTATGATAATTTAATAAATTGACTAGCATAATGATTATAATTAGTGGAGTACTTCAATCATTCCTTTTCCAGTGGAGTATTTTAATTAAATTTCTTCTTCAAAAAGGGATCACTATTCGAAAAGAAGAAGAAGAAAAGAAAATACCTAGTTCTTAAAATGTGATAATTTCCGCTAAATTGTTAATTGTCTCATATATGGCGCCAAACTCAATTCTTAACAGTTATGATTTATTGTCCCATAAAGCTCAAGGCCTCAAGCCATGTGTGTCAATTTTGTGTTGTGTATTAGCAACATTAACATCTAATTTTAAAAAGTTGATCTCAATTAAAAAAATATAAAATTTATGATCCGACAATAATATTCTTTCTAAAGCAATGCGAGACATAATATTTTTTATTCTAATAATGATTATAAAAAATTTAAGAATTTATATAATAATTAAGGCACGTATCTCTCATTTGATTAAAAAGATAATTTTATTTATACAATTTTGAATATTTTATGAATTTTTAATCATATTTAACACATAGTATCTCCTTTTAATTTTACTTTTAAGCATATATTTTAAATATAAGATATTTTAGGTTTTTAATTTGATTATTTTTTAATTAAAATAAAAAGAATTATATTTTGATATTTTTTAGTAAAAAAAATTTATAGTATATTTTTTAGCACTAATGTTTAATTTATTTTTGTTTAAAAAATTTATAAACCTCATTATTGATCAGTAGTGCAGTACCCTCTAAATTAAAGTTATAAATCCACCGCCGCCTACAAAAATAATACATTAATGCAACATTTCTTTTCCATTTTCCGGTCAAATGCATATGAAGTCTCCTTTGAGGAATTCAAGGCTATTTCTCATATAATTTTTTTCTATTCATTTCTTCTGAATGCAAATGCAATCAACACAAACGTTAAGAAAATTACATAAAATAATATCATAAAATTTATAATAATAAAAATATTATTTAATAAAATTTAAACATTAAATTGAATGACATAACAACGTTTAACATGTAATAATTCAAAATATTATTTTTATTATTATAAATTTTAACTATACTATTTTACTTTTTTATTAATATATTTTCAGTAAAATTCATCTCTATTTATCACTGCTATACGAGGAATGCCTCCTCACTTGTTGCTAGCTGCAAGTTAATTACAAAAATATAAAATATTAATGCGCTGAAAATTTATTTTATTTATAAAACATTTCAAGCTATAAATGAATTAATTAATATGATAATATATATACCGTATATCTTCATGGAATATTACTTATTTATAAAAGGTACTCATATAATTATTCTGCTTTAATTTATATACACTAATACACGTATATGTAATATACCCATGAAATAACCAGGAATCTGTAATGTAAAACTCATGTTGGTTGACTAGTAACATTATCTCATTTCAAGTCACATTTTTCAATCATATTAAGTATAATTTGATTTATAAAACAAAAATACTTACGGCTCTTAAATACTTAATATTTCTTAGTTGAGATCATTCCAACCACACATTAAGTACAATTTGATATAGAAAATGATAAACACAAATTAAATGTAACGTATGAAGCTTGACATTTGCTTAAAAACACCACAGTTTCTTTTTTTTTTTTTTGCTACATACAAGCCTCGAACTCGAGAGCTCCCCCTTATTAGGGCGGTTACAATGCCATTGGGCTACCAGGGCCTTGGCAAACACCACAGTTTCTTAAGCATACACATATGCTAATATCCAATTCAAACACTCAAGCAAAAAAAAAAAAAATTCTTGCAACGTGGTAAAAAAAACATAACCTTGTCGTCCAATCAGGGTCGTTTTGAATTCTTGATCATATAACGGTATTTCATCGTATTATAAAAAATATATCTGAGAAAGATTAATGATTTTCTTCCAAGTTGCAACGTGTTTGAAGGGTTCCATAACAGTACTTTCCATGTGGTTTAATTGCTAGAATTTATTAAATGGTCAAATTCTTTTCGATCGTTAATTATAATAATAATTTTATTCACTTTCAAATCAAAACTAATACGTACATTTACTAGTACTAACTGTTTTATTCTTCAAGTCTCTTTCTTTCCATACTGCTAATTCAAAACTGAACGTTGAATAAATATTGAATCTCAGCTTGTAAAATAATTAATAGAATTAAGTGATAGTACTTTCTTCTCTCTCTATATAAGTCATCCCAAATTCATTCAATAGGACGATTACAAAAAACAATTAATAGAGAGAGAGAAAAAAAAAAGAGAGAGGTTAATATACAAAACTAAACCATGCATTATCGTTCAGCAACAGCAATTAACTTCCAACGTTACCTTCTAAATACACAAAAGCAAACCCAATTAGATCAATATCAATTGAGCAAAAGGGATGTTATAAAACCCTATGATGTGTTCATTAACCATAGAGGAAGAGACACAAAGAAAACAATAGCAACTTTGTTATATGATAACCTTTCTTGGTTAAACCTTCATCCTTTCTTGGATAACAAGACCATGAAGCCAGGTGACAAGTTGTTTGACAAAATTGATAGTGCTATTAAAGATTGTAAAGTTGGTGTTGCTGTGTTTTCACCAACTTATTGTGATTCTCTCTTTTGTCTTCATGAGTTAGCCCTTATGATGGAGACTAACAAGAAAGTGATCCCTATTTTTTGTGATATTAAGCCCTCTCAACTTCGTGTTGTGAAAAATATTGGAAAATATTCAATGGAGGATCTTAGGAGATTTAATTGGGCTCTTGAAGAGGCTAAGCTTACAGTTGGACTCACTTTTGACTCTGTTAAAGGGTATATATATTTTGCCTTCAAATCACTTATACCATTTTTGGTGTGTCAGTATATATTTATCAATAAATGGCTAATACGTATACAAATTTTCCACTTTTTAAAGCTATTTTACTCCCCATTTTAGTCATTTGGTATACCAAAAATGGTACACACACTTGTACCACTTTTGGTGTGTTAGTATATATTGAATCAATAAATGGCTAATAAATATACAATTTTTCACTTTTTAAAGCTATTTTGCTCCTCATTTCAATCATTTTTACCCACGTGTATGCCACATATTGGTGATACACACACTAATATGCCAAAAATGACACCGTAAATTTAGACTTATATGTTTCTTAATATATTGCTTTCTTTTTAATTTTTTGTTTGAAATTAATATGGATTAATAGGTTAATTTATATTACCATTCATATAATTAACTTATTTAGTTTAAAAATTGCAGGATTTTGGTGACATTTTGTGTGTGTTGTTTTTCCTCCGGTACATAAATGAACAAATTATTTAATTGGTTTTATTTTTAACATCTTTTAGAAAAAAAATGTTCATTTTCTTATAACACTAAAAAACATATATTCATTCAAGTTTTTTTTTTCTTTTAAAGATGTACTTCTTTATATAATTCTTTTTTTATAGAAAAAATAAGAGCAAGTAAAATTGAACTAAAGTATTTTCTGAGAAACAATCAAGCCTTTACCACCATTTCAGAAAGCAGCTCGTTTCTCTAATGTTTATCGCTATGAGAATAATAAAGTGTATTTTAATTTAGATTGATTTCTAAAATTAATTTTTCCAGTAACTTATTTTGTTTCTCCTTATTAATTGCTTTGAAGGCTTGATTGATATCATACTTTGGTTTAACTTTAGATTATTCGGATCTTCATATAATCTAGATGCACATGAAATATTATAATAAGCATAAACATAGTATAAACTATTTATTTTTTTGTTCGCAGGAACCTATCGAATGTTATTAGAAGTGCAACAGATATCATAATCCACAGCTTGGTTGAGATTGAAAATGAGAAGAGGATACAGGCGTTTCAAGAGGTTCCAATACACTTGTGAATCAATCAATGCCTAATATATACTGATTCTTCAGTCTTACTAAACTAGCTCTTCAGCATAAGATTGTGTCAATAAATATTTTTACAAGCATACCGACCCTTTTTTAACTTCTTTTTAATCTTGATTGTTTCATTGTTTTTATAAATGTGTAACATAAAGGAAAAAATAAAAATTAAGTTTCTCTGAATTTGCTGGCATTTAATAATGTACTCTACTAGTACATGCATGTAGAATGTATCTTGTAAAATTATAAATATAAATATTTTCAATAATGTTATATACTTCAGTTTATTTCATTTCTCAGAGATTTGATCTGAATTCAATAGTTCATCAACGCGGAACAATATTTAAAGAATAAAAAAAATGATTTATTTACCAAAGAAAAATAGGTGGTAAATATCAAAGTTCTTAATCTTATTATATACCTAACATTGTTAAGAATTTTGTAAGGGACTTTTGGCCCATAAAAAAGTTTTATTCTTTTTATTCTCTCTTATTTATTCCTAAATATACTTTATGAATATGAATAATTCTTCTATCTTAAATTTGGAAGTTGTTTTCTCATGATAACATAATGTTTTGTTCTATGCTAGAGTTGCTAGAATGCTTGTTAAGTTGATGAATATATATTAACAGTAGACTTGTCCTACTCTAAATTTGCTAGAATATTTGTCTAGTGAATTAGGATCTCTTGCTAGAGAATGAGTATAACTAGTCTAGACTTTGTTTACCATCCCATATCATTCATAGTTAGTATTTGATGACTATTTGTGTCATAAAAAATACTTAAATTGTATATCATACGTTGTGTGTTGGAAATTTGATGTACAATTTAGAAAAATGAAGATAACAAGAAATATTTATGAAGAGTCTTGAAAAACTCCACATTTTATGAAATATCTAGATAAAAAATTCTAGAACTTTGACGGTAATTAATTATCTGAGTGATATTGTAGAAAATATTTATAATGGTCAACAACGAAATTGGTATTTATATATCTATGCATTTATTGATTAATGTACGTAGTAATTAATAACACTAGTCGATGCAATTTAACTTTATCGCAGAGTCCATAAAACTTCCATGTACAGAACTTTCAAAAGAAAATGTTTCATGATCGATCAGGAGATCTCATGGAAATAATACCTCACACATTGAATTATGTAAATTATTTCTTACCATTTATCAAACTTGTAAATTATGCATCTCTAATATGTAAAATTAAAGCATTCGCGCGCTCTTCTTTTTCCAATAAGTGTGACTTTGCATATAACATTTTATTGAAATTAGCTACTGTTTGTTTTCTAGAGAGTGCCCATAGTGGGTGTTGTGCGGGCATGGCCTCTCCGCTCTACATCCAGGCATTATCACATAAAGACTAAATTTTTTTAGTTTTTTCCCCCAGGGCTAAAGACTCTGTCAATCCTGCCGATAATCATGTCGTGTTAAAGGGAAGTGTCAAGAGATATCAGAAAGAGTCCGTGGGTACAGGACTGATTTAAAACAAAAATAAAAAATCTGAAGGTGTAGATTGGGTTGTGCGAATAAGTCCAAGTTGGACAAATATAGAGAATAAATTGATTACTGCATTTGAAAATTGAAATTGAGAGGTGTCTGAAAACGATTTTCAAAATCAATGTTATTCGAAAATTTAAAGGTGTTTCAGATATGATAGTTATTTTAAACTTTTATTTTTCAAAGTAATTGTATCTTTCATCCGTTTCTTCATTTAGATCAAGTCAATTTCATCTATATTTTATTAGATAAAATTCAATTTATTTGTATTTTGATTCCTAATTATCTCTCATGCTATATATATGACTAATAAATGAGATTTTTTTTTGTTGATAATTTATAGCTTATTTAATAATTACTAAGACTAACACCACTCAAGAAATGACAAGACAAAAATGACCCTTATCTCTGGCTAACAAATGGTAAGGAATCTCTCAAGATAGAAAAAGAATATTCACTTTTAGATTTGGTACGCGAACTGATATTTTAGCTATTTTTTTTATAGCCAAATCCCTAATGTTGAGGATATCCCAACTTTTAAACTGAATTCGTAACAAGAGCCAAGTCTGTAATTACTTGATAATTTTAAGAATATATAATTAGTAGTTGCATTTTAGATCATTTATATTTAAATTAATGCATCTATACAAAGTAATAAATTGAAAGGTTCTCCAACTAACTCAATATGAAATATGGAATCCATAAAAGTTTGTAAAGATCGGAATGAAGAAAATATGGAACAAAAATGCATTTCAGTAGGCTACCATTTTCAAAATCAGAATAATAACTGAAGAAAAGTCGAGCGGGCTAGGAAATAGAACTTTTTTCAACCGCCCAAATAACAGCAAGGGCAAGGCAAAAGGGAGAAACAGCTCCAACAAAGGGCAGTTTGACATAAGAGTCTCCTGCATGTTTACACAGTCTGAAACTATATTTACCAGGTAGTCAGGTTTTTTAAGCGAAAGTAAAAAAATAGAAGAATTTTTCATCAAGAATAATATAAACCAAGTATTGGACCAACAGAGAGCCAACAAAACTCTTCTTTTTCTAACATTCCTTCCAAAGAAATCGTGTCTAGACGTCACTAGTCTTTAATCAATAATCAACGTCAAAGTCAAACATTCACATTCAGCAAAGTCGAGATGTAGAATTTATTAACGTGTGATATTGTGATGTAAATTTATAGAATTCAAGATTATGAATTAACAAGATGACAAGCTGACGAAACAAGAAACTACTTACAGAGAGAATTGTATATTCACGTGAAACTTAATATGTAATCAGTTACAATCTTTTACAACCAAGAGTGTATTTATATTTACATCAGCCAAGTGTAGCATAACAGAAAAATAACTAACTAGTAAAACTGAATAACAAACCTATAAAACTAACTCATCCAAAACCTCCCCTCAAACTGATGGGTGTGGAAGAACCAACAGTTTGGGCCTCAAGCACAGAAATTGCGCAAAAGACAACAACTTAGTAAGGGAATCGGCCACTTGATCTAAAGTTGGAACATAGGTCACAGTTAAAGAACCCTGTAGCACCAAATCTCTAATAAAATGATGATCGATCTTGATATGTTTGGTACGAGTATAAAAGACAGGATTATGAGCTAGTGCCTTAGCACTAATGCTATCTGTAAGAAGAAGAGGAGCATCTGACAAAATGATGTTCAACTCTGCAAGAAGAGACTGCAACCATATAATTTCAATAGAAGCCAAGGCCATGGCACGATACTCGCTCTCAATACTACTTCGTGAAACAACTTTCTGCTTAGAGGACTTCCATGAAATCAGACAATCACCCAAATAAACACAATAAGCTCCAGTGCTCCTATGATCATCTGGACAGCTAGCATAATCAATATCACAAAAAGCCACTAAATCCATAGTGGTTGGAGTAGAGAAAGTAAGTGCAAAATGAGAAGAACCCTTCAAATATCTAAGCAAACGTTTTGCAGCCAACTAATGCACATCTGTTGGAGACGACATAAACTGACACAACTTATTCACAGCAAAAGCAATATCAGGTCTGGTAATTGTGAGATACTGAAGCGAACCAACAAGTTTCCTATAGTCAGTAGAATCTTCCATAGGAACACAATCAAACTTGCTCAATATTTTGCCAGACTGCATGGGTGTAGTAATAGGCTTAGCATCAACCAAACCATAAGACTCCAAAAGATCCTTGATATACTTCTGTTGAGACAAGTATATACACTTGGGACCATACCTCACCTCAATGCCAAGAAAATAATGAAGAATTCCCAAATCTTTGAGAGCAAATTGGAGATTCAAATCTGAGACAAGCTTGTCAATAAGCACAGAGTTGGACCCGGTGATTAAAATGTCATCAACATATACTAAGATTACTAACATATCACTACCAACAGTTTGCACAAACATAGAACTGTCAGATTTAGAGTTAACAAACCCCATAGCAATTAAACACGAAAATAGCTTCTGGTACCAGGCCTTAGGTGCTTGCTTCAGACCATATAAAGCTTTGTTAAGTTTACAAACCAAATTAGATCCACCAGTTTCAAAATCAGGTGGCTGACACATGTATACATCCTCCAATAAATCTCCATTCAAAAATGCATTATTAACATGCTGTCTAACTTGCCACCCCTTAAAAAGCACAAGAGTAAGCACCACCCTTATAGTGGTAGTTTTAATGACAGGACTGAATGTCTCTAAGTAATCAACACCAAATTCCTGAAGAAATCCCCTTGCAACCAATTGTGCCTTATATTTATCCAAGGCGTCAGTAGACAAAAACTTAACCCGAAAGACCCACTTACAAGTAATTGCAGTATGGCTCTCAGGCAAAGGAACCAAAACCCAAGTTTTATTAGCCATAAGAGCATCAATTTCATTTTGCGTAGCTAATTTCCACTCAGGAATGGTAAGTGCAGCCCTATAACTCTTTGGTACAGGAAGCACTTGACCAGCCATAGAAGAAGCAAGAAAAGACTTGGGCTTAAAAGTACCAACTTTTGACCGAGTGAGCATGGAATGAGAGTTAGTCTCAATTGGAGGTTGGTGAACTCGAGAAGATATTGAAGGAGGTACAACAGGTTGAGAGGCATTAGGAATTGTAACCAAAGGTTCCTCAGATAAATGAGGACTAGAAGAAATTATGTCCTGAAAATTAGTAATATCTAGTTCACTTCCAGGAACATGAGTATTTAAATCAGAAAAATGAGTTGACTCATGCATAGGAGACAAAGAAGACTCGGGTACAGAAGCAGACAAAGAAGAAAGAGAGTCTGAGGACTGAGAAACATTTAATGCATTAGAAACACTAGACACAGAAGATGGGATATGACAAGCAATGGGAATATGAGCAGGACTTGAATAGTAGAAAGTGCAGAAGATGCAGTGATAGCAGGCTAGTCAGAGGCAGATTGAGAAAAAGGAAAAGCTGACTCATTAAAGACCACATGCCTACTAGCATAAAGCTTACCTGACTTCCTATGAAGACAGAGAAAACCTCTTTGATTTTGACAATAGCCTAAGAACACACACTTTAAGGACCTAGGTTGAAGTTTGGTAGTATTATACGCCCTTAAACAAGGAAAACTCTGACACTCAAAAGTCTTTAAAGCTGTGTAATCTGGCTGTTTGTCAGTGAGAACCTCATAAGGTGACAGACCAGCTAGTATTTTTGTAGGAAGTCTATTTAACAAATAGCCAGTAGTGACCATGGCATAAGACCAATATTGTATAGGCATACTAGCTGTGGACAACAAAGCCAGACCCCTTTCAACAATGCATCTATGTCTGCATTCAACAACCATATTTTGCTCAGAACTATGAGGGCAAGTTAGTCAATGCACAACACCTTGCTTGACAAGAGTAGAAACCATAGGTTTAAACTCGATACCCCCATCAGTTTGAATTGCTTTAATATCAGCATTAAATTGCTTTTCAACCATTGTTTTAAAATTGAAAAAGACAGAACTAGTCTGATCTTTACTATGAAGCAAAAATATCCAGACAAACCTGGAATGATCATCAACAATTGATAAAAAATACTTGTAAGAAGTACAAGCATTCTGAGGTGCAGTCCACAAATCAAGATATAATAGATGAAAAGAAGTAGAAACTCTTTCATGAGAATGTAAGAAGGGCAGCTTATAAGATTTAGCAATTTGACAATGTTTACAAAACTCTACATTTGAATTAGAACCAGAAACAACCTGTTGAAAAACATATCGAGACAAAGCATTCTTAACAGTAGGAAAAGAAGGGTGACCTAATCTATTGTGCCAATGTTGCAGAGAAGATGAAAACATAACTGGAGATAAGGAAGAACACTCAGGTGACACGAAACCTCCAGCTAATCCATGCACCTGGTACAACCCATGCTCACTTGGACCTTGCAGTTTGATCCTCTTGGAGAGAAGGTCCTTGACACAAAAACCATGAGGAGAAAATTCAATGGAAACTTTGTTATCATTACAAAGCTTATAAATAGAGATTAGATTAGTAGCAGCCTTTGGTGCATGAAGCATGTCTTTTAAAGAAAGCATACAACTATCACCTATATTCAAGTTACCAGAACCAATATTAGCTATGGGAGTTTTAGTGCCATTACCTAGCATAATTCCCTCAATGCCTGAGTAAGGAGTAGAACTGGTAAATTGAGTAGCATCAGCTGTTATATGATGACTAGCTCCTGTGTCAAGAAGCCAAGAACAATCAGAAGAACTAGAGGATGATTCATTGCATTGAGCAACCATTGTCTAAGGACCAAAAGCCTTCCCAGTTAGCAAATCTCGAAGTACAAAGCAATTTTGTGCACTGTGACCAATTTTATCACACACTTGACACACTGGCCGATCACTAGAATTCTTTTTATAAGAATTCTTGACAAAAGTTCCACCTGAATTAGGAATTCCTTTAGATCCTTGAGAATTGCCTTGCAGAAACTGTCTAAGATTCCATCTAGGAGCATTATAGTTGGATTTTGACCCATCACTAGGCTTTGGAACATAAGACTTACCACTATTATTATGAGCATTGCTTCTTGAAGAAAAACGTGCAACATTAGCTTGAAAGAAACCTTGTTGATTACCAAGATCTTGTTTCTCAAGCATCCTGTCATAGTCTTCCAAATAGTTATGAACAACATTGATTGAGGGCCTCACTTCATGCATCTGAATATTAGAAATAAAGTTGTTATATCTAGGACCCAAGCCTGTCAAGATGTAAAGCAGCAGATCCTTCTCTTGAACAGGTTTTCCAACTGCTGCCAAATGACCAGCAATGGTCTTAGCTTTTATGAAGTATTGAGACGCAGACAACCCTTCTTTGCTCAAACTTTGCAATTGCTGCCTTAGATCCATAACTTTCGATTGAATATCTGCAGAGTAGGATTCTTCAAGAGCAACTCATTGCTCACGAGTAGTCATACCTCCACTTAACTAACCCAACATACTAGCCGAAACTGAGCCATAGATCCAACCTTTAACAATTAAGTTCAATCTGTTCCAGTTCAAGAAAGATGCATTAGGAGTAGAGGAATTGTCAAGAAATCGAGAAGGAGTCATTAAATAACCATCAATTACCCCCTCAAGTCCATAAGCAGTAACATATGTCAACAACTGATCTTTCCAAATCATATAGTTATTCTCATCCAATTTTACAGAGAGACAAACATTAATAGGAGGAGAAGAAGAAAGATTTTGAGCCAACTGATCAATCTGACTCAAAACAGCAATATTTATTGTCGAAGAACGCAACGGAACAATTTCAGCACCAGGAGATTGTGAAACTGCATCTCTGTAAGACATATTAGCAACGCCATTAACATCCTTCATAGCCATTAGAAAAGCTTGGATGATGGCTCTGATACCATTCAAGATTATGAGCTAACAAGAAGACAAGCTGAGGAAACAAGAAACTACTTGCAGAGAGAATTGAATATTCACGTGAAACTTAATATGTAATCAGTTACAATCTTTTACAACCAAGAGTGCATTTATATTTACATCAGCCACGTGTAGCATAACAGAAAAATAACTAACTAGTAAAACTGAATAACAAACTTATAAAACTAACTCATCCAAAATAGAAGATGCTTAAAAATTAATATGGGTGATAAAGCATCAAAGATTGGACTAGGAGCATTACATGATATCAAGTATGGAGAAAAAAGAGAAAGAAAACAAGGTTACAGAGCATCCAGGATCGATCCCCTCAAGACAGATTGATCTCGCTCCGAGGGCTATCCAATTCGGGACTTTCTGCTGGAAAACTAGTGCCCAGACAAGAAGACAGATCGATCCCCCTCTAGCCGGATCGATCACACTCCAAGTGTGCTCTGATCTATAACTTTTTGTTAGAAAACTGATGCTCATACATGAAGACGAATCGATCCCCCTCTGTCCGAATCAATCATGTCCCTTACGGACAGTTTCTATTTTTTGCAAAAAATAGGGTAAATGACTTTTAAGGGCATGGACTTTGTCCTAAGAAGCTAGAAATAGTTTGGGCATTATTATAATTGTGCAAATGTGCTATATAAACACATTTAAGAGCTCTTAGGGTTTCTAAGAGAGGATTTGTGTACTTAGAAAAGAGAGGAAGAAGAAGAAGAGAGATTTTTTACCATTGTTGTGAGGAAAAATTCTTGAGTGTCTCTTTGAGTGCTTTTCTTTCTTGTGAGTTTTTCTCTTCCAACATTTCTCCATTTGTACTTGTATCTCAAACTTTAAAGCTAATGGAACTCATCTTATTGAAGGGGTGAAGAAGTGGAGTAGACTCACCACATTGGTTGGGTTGAACCACTATAATTTTTGGTGTGTTCTTTCATTTTGCTATTATTTATATTTCCTTGCTTTGATTAAATATCTAAGGCTTAAAAGTGATTGTTGTTGGATTGATAATTTTATTTGGTGTTTGTTTGAAAATTTCTATTTTACTTGGTTAATTTCAATAGTGCAATATCTAAGAAGTTAAATTCTCTCATAACATAATACAAAGTCGAAACTATAACTTTAAAAACTATCAAAAAATTCCCTTATGATTACTTGAAATTGTGTTATTTAGCATAGAAATAGAGTTGGCATTGACAATAATATTAGTATGATTATTCATAGCTAAATTCAGAAAACAACAAATAAACAAAACAAGCTCACATAAATATCAAAACTAAAATAATCACAAATTCAAATGAAGATAAATCTCATTTCAAACTACCGGGCACTACATTAATATTTTATCTTTGAACAAAATATTAACTTGTAAGTAATACCTTGGTATAGTAATCAAACACTGAGAATAAGAACACATCTAATAATAAATCTTTCTTTGGGTCAATTTATTGTTCACATGCAAAATCAAATAATCATCACGCATTTATTACCACAGGTGTACATACAATTGTGCTAAATATAATTCTCCTTTAGGCTAATTAATATATACATAGGTTACATGTACACAATCGTTTATATTTCAAAACAAATCAATTTTTACAAGAGATATCACGTTGACAAAATATCGCTTCAATTAATTCATTTTAAAATATATAAAACATCTCAATATTTAAATTTAAAATTGCCTAATTTTTTTGGTAAAGTCAATACTAATTGACTCAAAATTCACTAAAATAATAAACCCATTTAGGTACGATTCAATCATTAAAAAATTAAAAATAATTGTATCTAAATTACTTTAAGTGTAGTTGGGCACTTTTGTTGAAATGGTTAGTTTTAACTACAGTTGTTAACCATATCTAAAAGTAAAACAAAATATGAAACTTTTTCGAAAACTTATGGAAACTTTCAAGTAAGGTTATTAATCGTACCTGAAGGCATTCATGTGCAGTTAACAATCGTACCTAAATTATTTCTTAAAAGATTTTAAGTAAGGTCGTTAACCATACCTAAATCTCAGGCAAAACAAATAATTACTAGGGCTCCATAAAATCTATCACTTTTCTCTTCAACATTGCCCACACATTGCCATTGCTTCCAGTCCCATTATTGCTATCCATTGTTGCAACTTTCACTGCTGTTAGATTCCCACACTGGAAGCTAGCTTCCAATCCCATTGACGCATTGCATGAGTCGTCTCAATTAGTTCCTTTCCACTCTACCAATACCAATGTTGCTTTTTGTTCTCCGACAAGGTATGAATTACACTTTTCCTTTACTATTTCGAGCAATAGCTGTAATTTTTGGCAATGTTTAACTGTGTTCAATGGCAATGTGTGCTATGAACTTGCATTTTTTCAATTTTTTATTATCATTTTTTTTCTTTAATTATTTAAAATATTTTGATAAATATATACATTGTAGACTTTTTTTTGGTTACTAATAATGCAAATTTTTAAATAATTTTTTTTTAATATTTAATATTTGAGTTATATATATTGGATTGATATTGTATATATATGTGTGTGTATTATTTGTTGCTTTTTTTTTTTTCTTTCTTTTTTTTTTCTTTTCAATTTTTAGTTTAATTTATTTTATGTTTGATTAGTATTTTTATTTTAGTTAAAATTCAGTTGATATTGATATACTATTAATTTAATCAAGTTATTTTGAATTAATGTTATATTTATATATATTATTTAATGATTTTGTTAATATTTATGTCATTTGTTGTTTCACATTATTAACTTATTGACATTTGTTTGTGTATATATATATATATATAATTTGGTTTAAAAATGGATAAGTCTTAAATGTCAATAAATAAAAAGTCAAATAAATTTATTGAAGAGCTTGAATATTTTTTTTTTAATTTTGTTATTGATAATGCAAATAATCATGAAATAATTAGGTGTCATTGTCTTAAATGTGAAAACCAAAAAGGACATAATGTGATAAAAATTTGAAATCATATATTTAAACATGATATTGATAAAAGCTATAAAATACGATTTTGACATGAGAATGAGATTATGAAGAATAATAATAATAATTTTCCCAATGCATCCCTATACAAAAGAGAAGCTTGATGATGAAGTTTTTGTTGACACTATTGAAATGTTAGATGTAGTGCAAGGGAATTTGAATATCGATAGGTTGGGTCAAGAGTTTAATGAGATTTTAGAGGATGCCGAAAAATTATTATGAGATGGGTGTAAGAAGTACACTAAGATAACTGCATTAGTCACATTGTACAGTATTACAGCGAAGTGTGGAATACCTGATAAATATTTTAAAGAGCTTCTGACAGTATTAGGTGATATGTTGTCTGAGGATTATAAATTACCTCATTCAATGTATGATGTTAAAAAAATTCTTAATGAGCTAAGAATGAGATACGAGAAAATACATACATGTTGGAATGATTACATACGCTATAGCAAAGAGTATACAGATGCACGTGAATGTCCTATATGTAAAGAATCAAGATAAAAAGAGTCCAAAATTAGATTAGATGAAAAAAATTAAAAAAATTTCAACAAAGATGTGGTATTTTTCACCTATTTCACAAATTTGAAAAATGTTTCAAGACATTTATCAATCCAAAGATTTATCTTAGCATGCTACTCAAGAAGTTGATAATAAAATAGAATATCCATCACATTCTTGTTCTTGAAACCTCATCAATAAAAAGTGACTTGAATTTGCATCAAAATTCATAAATTTTAGACTTGCACTTATAGCTGATGATATCAATCCTTATAGGTCAATAAATAATAAGTATAGTTGTTGGCACATTATGTTAGTCAATTATAATCTCCCACTGTGTTTATGCATGAGAATGTAGTTTATGATGCTAACATTGTTAATATCATACCCTAAGTAACCAAGAAATAATATTAACGTATTTTTATAGCCACTAATAGATGATTTAAAAATTTTATGGAATAATGGTATTGGAGTATCTGATACATATTGTTAAGAGAAGTTCAACTTAAAAGCAATTCTAAATGGTATTAAAGTATTTATTTTATTATATCAATATTAGTGTTTTTGCTAGATGGTACAAAACTATTACACTTTTATCAAGCCACCATCTAATTTTTGGCCTATTAAGGCTAGTATTAATTATCTTTTATTATATATATGTATTTTTTTAAATTACAAGTAAATATCTAGCTAGGCTACTGACTATTAATTATATATTTATATTATCTTATATATGTGTGCATGCATCTATTCAAAATACTGGTATTGAGAATGATTTTTTTGTTATGAGATATATGAAAGATATTATATATCAACTAAGAAAGTTTCATTCATGACTAGTAAGTTAAAAAATCTTTTCATGCATATACATACAATATATGTTAAGAGCTAGTTTAATGTAAGTTTTTTTGAATCATCATATTTTTATTTGTTTAAATATCATGTAGTTTCTTATAAATATATATCTAATTATATTTTTTTATAGTTTACAAAAAAGAAAATATACATACGGTAAGAATTTGATGTTTGTGGAAGAAAAGTATGTTAATTTTTAATTGATAGTATTGGACAATCTAGCTAGATAATTATATATTTTATATTTTGATATTAATTAAATTTAACTTATATTTATAGTTGATTTGGTTATAAGAATGAACTCGTGTATTTTTTCTGATGTGATAGGCTATATGTCTTGATAGATGTTTGTTTCTATTTTGAATTAATAAAATATATCAATTTTTGATCACATATTCATTATTGCATGTATTTGAGGTGATTATATATATATATATATATATATATATATATATATGGTATACGATATGAGCAAAGATATAATAAAAATATTAGATATAGTATTTCATATATAAACAAGTAAAACTATATATTTACAGAAAAATAATATTAAAAAATTAACTTTTAGGCATGGTTAAAAATTTAAAGCGATAATTAAAAAATGACAAGTGTACCTAAACTATAAGCATGATTGTCATTTTTTTAGATACAGTTATTAGCTGTACCTAAAACATTTTAAATACAATTGTTAACCACAACTTAAATGTTTTAGATTAAGTTACAAATACTTTTAGGTACTGTTCACAACACTATTGATGTAATTATGAATTTAAAAATAACCGTATTTAAAATTTTAGTCGCACCTTAAATCTTTTTTTTATAGTGATTAATTGGATCAAAATTTATTAAGTCATAAAACTCACATTTATATCTTTACCTATAAACTCAAAAGCAATTTTTTTAAGTTCATAAAATGCCTCGCAAGCCTGAAGTTTTATGGGTCACATTTATATCTTTACCTATAAACTCAAAAGCAATTTTTTTAAGTTCATAAAATGCCTCGCAAGCCTGAAGTTTTATGGGGTTCAAATATGTTATTTATGGGCTTTAAATTATGGAGAAATTAAAAAATAATAATAATAACCACCGAAAATCTTCAATTAAAATAGTCAAAAAAAAAAAATCTCGCCTTTTATTAAAAAAAAAAAAAGAGAAGAAAAAAATTGTATGAATTAAATCCTAGCTTTTCAACTAGGCTAGCTCTAGTCAAGATGAGTAACTTTCATCTTTCTGAGTAATCTCTCTTTCAGTCATGTACTTTATTAACAAGTTCGACCACTCTTCTGATCAAATTTTTTTTACTAAAAATTTTTAATGATAGAAAAATAAAAATTATACTTTTCAAATTTGATTAAATTAATCTCAATATAAATTATCATTGAATCTAAAGTCTAGAAAATAATAACAATCGTTTTGAAATTGAATAATATTAAAACCAAAATTATTTAATCAAAAATATCAAAATAATTATAGGTCAAAAGTAAATTCAATTCTTAATTATTTAATATAAAAATATTATGGTACCACTTGTTAGATAAATAACATTTTAGTAAAAATTATCATCAATAACAGATTTAAAAATATTCATATTAAATTCATAAAAATTAAAGATAAAAAAGCAAAAGCGTACCCGAACACATTACAAGTTACTTTCTAGAACCTAGCACTTTGTCTTTTAAATTTATACATTTTTAAGGTAATTTTTTAACTTTCTCTTTACTTTTTCTCACACGATTGAGATATTAAAAATAATAAGAATTGAACGTACAACTAAGACTATAACCGCTATATAGTTGATAATAATTGTATTTTTATTTATTTTATTATTAAAATATAAATTAGACTTAAGTCTCTGTACGTTAAAAACTTACACTCTATTAGATACATTAAAATCCAAATTAAATAAACCTTAATGGACTACTTTTAAAGAGCTTCTGACAGTATTAGGTGATATGTTGTCTGAGGATTATAAATTACCTCATTCAATGTATGATGTTAAAAAAATTCTTAATGAGCTAAGAATGAGATACGAGAAAATACATACATGTTGGAATGATTACATACGCTATAGCAAAGAGTATACAGATGCACGTGAATGTCCTATATGTAAAGAATCAAGATAAAAAGAGTCCAAAATTAGATTAGATGAAAAAAAATTAAAAAAATTTCAACAAAGATGTGGTATTTTTCACCTATTTCACAAATTTGAAAAATGTTTCAAGACATTTATCAATCCAAAGATTTATCTTAGCATGCTACTCAAGAAGTTGATAATAAAATAGAATATCCATCACATTCTTGTTCTTGAAACCTTATCAATAAAAAGTGACTTGAATTTGCATCAAAATTCATAAATTTTAGACTTGCACTTATAGCTGATGATATCAATCCTTATAGGTCAATAAATAATAAGTATAGTTGTTGGCACATTATGTTAGTCAATTATAATCTCCCACTGTGTTTATGCATGAGAATGTAGTTTATGATGCTAACATTGTTAATATCATACCCTAAGTAACCAAGAAATAATATTAACGTATTTTTATAGCCATTAATAGATGATTTAAAAATTTTATGGAATAATGGTATTGGAGTATCTGATACATATTGTTAAGAGAAGTTCAACTTAAAAGCAATTCTAAATGGTATTAAAGTATTTATTTTATTATATCAATATTAGTGTTTTTGCTAGATGGTACAAAACTATTACACTTTTATCAAGCCACCATCTAATTTTTGGCCTATTAAGGCTAGTATTAATTATCTTTTATTATATATATGTATTTTTTTAAATTACAAGTAAATATCTAGCTAGGCTACTGACTATTAATTATATATTTATATTATCTTATATATGTGTGCATGCATCTATTCAAAATACTGGTATTGAGTATGATTTTTTTGTTATGAGATATATGAAAGATATTATATATCAACCAAGAAAGTTTCATTCATGACTAGTAAGTTAAAAAATCTTTTCATGCATATACATACAATATATGTTAAGAGCTAGTTTAATGTAAGTTTTTTTGAATCATCATATTTTTATTTGTTTAAATATCATGTAGTTTCTTATAGATATATATCTAATTATATTTTTTTATAGTTTACAAAAAAGAAAATATACATACGGTAAGAATTTGATGTTTGTGGAAGAAAAGTATGTTAATTTTTTATTGATAGTATTGGACACACTAGATAATTATATATTTTATATTTTGATATTAATTAAATTTAACTTATATTTATAGTTGATTTGGCTATAAGAATGAACTCGTGTATTTTTTCTGATGTGATAGGCTATATGTCTTGATAGATGTTTGTTTCTATTTTGAATTAATAAAATATATCAATTTTTGATCACATATTCATTATTGCATGTATTTGAGGTGATTATATATATATATATATATATATATATATATGGTATACGATATGAGCAAAGATATAATAAAAATATTAGATATAGTATTTCATATATAAACAAGTAAAACTATATATCTACAGAAAAATAATATTAAAAAATTAACTTTTAGGCATGGTTAAAAATTTAAAGCGATAATTAAAAAATGACAACTGTACCTAAACTATAAGCATGATTGTCATTTTTTTAGATACAGTTATTAGCTGTACCTAAAACATTTTAAATACAATTGTTAACCACAACTTAAATGTTTTAGATTAAGTTATAAATACTTTTAGGTACTGTTAACAACACTATTGATGTAATTATGAATTTAAAAATAACCGTATTTAAAATTTTAGTCGCACCTTAAATCTTTTTTTTATAGTGATTAATTGGATCAAAATTTATTAAGTCATAAAACTCACATTTATATCTTCCTCGCAAGCCTGAAGTTTTATGGGTCACATTTATATCTTTACCTATAAACTCAAAAGCAATTTTTTTAAGTTCATAAAATGCCTCGCAAGCCTGAAGTTTTATGGGGTTCAAATATGTTATTTATGGGCTTTAAATTATGGAGAAATTAAAAAATAATAATAATAACCACCGAAAATCTTCAATTAAAATAGTCAAAAAAAAAAAAATCTCGCCTTTTATTAAAAAAAAAAAAAAGAGAAGAAAAAAATTGTATGAATTAAATCCTAGCTTTTCAACTAGGCTAGCTCTAGTCAAGATGAGTAACTTTCATCTTTCTGAGTAATCTCTCTTTCAGTCATGTACTTTATTAACAAGTTCGACCACTCTTCTGATCAAATTTTTTTTACTAAAAATTTTTAATGATAGAAAAATAAAAATTATACTTTTCAAATTTGATTAAATTAATCTCAATATAAATTATCATTGAATCTAAAGTCTAGAAAATAATAACAATCGTTTTGAAATTGAATAATATTAAAACCAAAATTATTTAATCAAAAATATCAAAATAATTATAGGTCAAAAGTAAATTCAATTCTTAATTATTTAATATAAAAATATTATGGTACCACTTGTTAGATAAATAACATTTTAGTAAAAATTATCATCAATAACAGATTTAAAAATATTCATATTAAATTCATAAAAATTAAAGATAAAAAAGCAAAAGCGTACCCGAACACATTACAAGTTACTTTCTAGAACCTAGCACTTTGTCTTTTAAATTTATACATTTTTAAGGTAATTTTTTAACTTTCTCTTTACTTTTTCTCACACGATTGAGATATTAAAAATAATAAGAATTAAACGTATAACTAAGACTATAACCGCTATATAGTTGATAATAATTGTATTTTTATTTATTTTATTATTAAAATATAAATTAGACTTAAGTCTCTGTACGTTAAAAACTTACACTCTATTAGATACATTAAAATCCAAATTAAATAAACCTTAATGGACTACTTTTAAAATGAATTTAAGACCGTATATAACACATAATGATTTACATATATTCGATTAAAAACCCAACATTTTGTATATGCCCAAAGTTGAATTGGCATTCGAGCATGACTTTATCAAGCGCACGTGACACCAGAATATCATGAAGGTATGAGTTATAGCTAGAGTTGTTCTTATCTTACATATATTGGATTAAGAATCCAACATTTTGTATATGCCCAAAGTTGAATTGGTTTCGAGCATAACTCATAGACGCTCTAATAAGTCGCTCCGGTCCTTCCAATATTTCTGACTAACCTGCGATTGATAAAAATAATAAATTGGTGTGTGATAGGATGTGGCGTATGTCCTATTCTCTTTAATGATGTTTTTTACTTAAAAAAAAAAAAAAAACTACATTATCGGACATCCCACGTACTCTAAATCAAAGGGTAATTAAGTAAAAAGACCAGGATATGGGAACAAATAAGAAAAATTCCCTGCAGCTCAAAACTTAACATTGGCAAACATGAAGAAAGGGAACGAGTTTTTTTACTCCGTTTTCTTTTTAATTTAATTCATGTTCATTTCGACTTTGACAAAATGTATATTTTAATTGAACCCAACAAACCATTTCAATCCGTAATAATAAGTTGAATTGTATTGAGTTTATATGTATTTATTGGTTAGTTTAATTTAACTATTTTTTAATACAAAAATAACAAGTAGGTTTTTTTTTTTTTTTTGAATCCGACCAACTCCGTGGCCAATGTCGAAACCGTTAAACTATTCGGAAGCAAAGAAAATGAATTGAATAATGCACTTGCTTACCTTCTTTGCAGACGCGTATATTACACGAACCATCTTGCTAATTTGACAATGGAAGCCGTTTTAATAAGCATTGACTAAATGTTTCTTCTTCGGACTTTGATCAATCTTCTTTGGTCACTTTTGTTGAGAAACAGAGAATGTCAGAGAATCAAAATTCAGTAACTGACTTTCTTAACTGACGTTTAGAAGAAGAAAAAATGACAGGCTTGTTTTAATTAGCAAATAGGGAACTTCTCATGCATAAATACAGGGAAGGGAATTTATGTTGAAGTTATTTAATGCCATAAATTTAATTAATTTTCTTGTCAACCACGTACGTCAAGATTTAGGTTATATAATTAATTTCTTAATTTTGTGATATTTCATTCCTTAAATTCTTACTACATTATAACTGATGTTTATTTATAAATAAATAGGTTATGGAGAATTTTCTGGGGGATATCAATAATTGGAATTGGGATCAATGCATTTGGTTTTGGACCAATGGTCCTTAAAGTTAATTGGAAAATGCAATTGTCTCAACGACCAGACCCTATCTACAAACATTTCAATCCTTGCTAACAAGTGTGATCTGCATTCATTTTCAACCATTTCAATGGTTTGACAAACTCTATTTTCATGCTTTATTTTTGGAGTAGCACTAGATTGGAAAACTCTTTAGACAAGAGTGCCTAATAAACTATTTTTCTCCAGGTGTTCCTGAATCATTAGTAGTATATACAGTATAAAACCAAAAGTAGTACCAGATAATTGGAGTCTGGTCTCACAACCCCATCACTGCAATGTGTATTCTTTCATATACAAGGTAATGAAAATGTTCTGCATCTTTCTTGGGGTTAGAGTACTCTAAGCTATATATATCTGAATATTACTAAAAGAAAACCATCAAGGCTGTTGCAACCACTCCTGAATAGCTGAGCGAATAGCATGGTTGGGAACAAGATTTTGACTTTCAAGCTTAAGATTTGTCATAGGTGAGGTCTCATGCCCACTATCTAGCCATCCTTTAATAGCTTCAGCGTCATAAGTAAAACCATCTGCCGCCACATATGGATCTCGCATTACTTCCTGCAAATTTGTGAATAAAAGACGTATTCACTTGACCCCACTTATAAATTGAATATGTCTGTATACACACATTTATATATTATATATGAGGAGTGATGTAACAAGAGAATTCGCGTATTACTCACCCGCGACATGTATATTGTAAAGGGTATAAGCGTAAATTTTATGAAGTACTAAAACTGTCAATTACAGCTGAGCCTATTCATTTTTCTGGATGTATGCTGTCAATTCATCTATGTTTTAACAGAGGTATAGTAAATCACAATCCCAACATAATTTAAGAGTAGTATGTATCTAAGTTATGATATGCAATGATATATCAGTTATTAAGTATATATAAAATTAATGATGTAAAATAATGAGATAATTATAAGACTCCTTGTTAATATTACTAATAGAGGCATTTAGATTATGATATTTAGATTAATGTATATAAAAAACCATTTTTGTTAATTTGAATAGATCAATCTATCTGACACCCACAAACGCGAAGTAGAGTGCAATTAGCAAAGAAAAAAAAACGTGAAATAGCCTGTTATATCACTCCCTTATTATACATATGAATAAATATGCATATCACAATCCACATGTTACAATTTAATTAACCTCTTATTAGTAAAAGGTTCTACAATTATTTATTCATCTCACATTCTTAACTTTACATGCAATTAATAACTAACACGTTACTTGATGCATACTACAATTTGATGTATATAAAATTACAATATAGATGTATATAAAATTACAATATATATATATTTGAAATTAAAAAAAAATACCTGAAATATTGGACATATAAAATATGGAGGAGGTTGAAAATGCTCTCCAGGACCTAGTCGGAATGATGATGATGAACCACCACATGAAGCCCTCATGGGCTCAAGTACCCTCCAAACATCCGACACAAGGTCAGCTCGACTCTTCCGACTCATCTCACAACACCTTAATGCCATACAAGTTAACTGTTCAGCCAACACAAAGGGCCAATCGCCAGCCAAAGGATCAAGAAGAGTTGTTAGTTTTCCACTGTCTAATGCATATTGCACTTCCTTTGTTATCCCCAAAGCTGGCCTCCCAGTCAGTAGTCTCAAAAGTATAATTCCAAACGAATAAACATCTGATTTAGCTGTAAGCTCTCCTGTAGAGAGGAACTCAGGATCCATATATGCAAAAGTTCCTTTTGGATCAGTTCTGCAACACAATGTTGTATCATTGCTTGAGCTTTCTACACGAGATAATAAACGGCATATTCCAAAGTCACTTAGTTTGCTAACAAAGTAGGCATCAAGTAGAATATTAGCTGGCTTCAAATCACCATGCACTATGCTGTGCGGTCTATTGGAATGAAGAAAGATGAGGACAGAACATAACTCTGTGGCAATTCGTATCCGAGTTTGCCACGATAATGGGGGACTGTTGTCCCTGCAACTCAACCTATCTTCAAGGCTTCCATTTGGGAGATATTCATAGATTAGGACCCAAGCTTCTGGGCATGCTCCAATGAGAGTGACAAGGTTGGGATGTCTGAGCTTGCTTAAAATATCAACCTATATCCACAAATCAAATTATGCATGAGATCAAAATTGGGTTCTTTTTTTCTTTTCATTATGTATTGACTACCAAACGATTGATAGAACATGTTAAAATTAAGATTTTTTTTTTAAATATTATACAATTCATACATCTTACACTTATATGCCTAAGAAGGAAATTTTAGTCCCATTGAGCTACAAAAGCTCAGGTAAAAAAAGAATGTTTCTTAGGAGAGTAGTTTTCATCCCATGAACATGACAATTCTATCCATGTCCGTCAAGTCTATATATTTGTTACCACTGTCTATCCAACTTTAAATTCTTCATAATATTAATAACAAAGATGAGGAATGCACAAAACATGCTAATAAAGATACCATAACAGCATATGCTAATTAAAATACCATAACAGTATTCTTAAAGAATCAACTTGAAATTGTACATCAAGGCTAATTCTACGAAAAATAAAATTCGAGCACTCCATATTTTTTTTTGATTGACTAGAGCACTCCATATTAATTGTACGAAATTGTACTAAGTTCAGTAAATTGATCATGATATCAGTAGAAAATATAGTTTTAACATTTACTACAGCTGGATGAGAGAGAAACAATTACATTTATAACTAATCATTATCATCAATTTCGTCATTATTTATTCTGAGGAAGACATAATCATATGTTTTAACCCCCATCTATCTAGTCCTTTGGTACCAATGGTTGAAGTCATGTTTTGCTAATTTGACCTACATAGACATGTGGATAATGTTACAACCTGATTTTAATACTAGATTGATAATAAACCTAAAATAACTATACATTTTAATTGTTAATGTGCTAAAATCTTGCTTTTACTAATTTCACGCTTTTATTCAAAAAATATGATGCTTTTGAAAAGACTTTACCTCCTGCTGAAACTCCAAGGGGCCTTGCATACTGTGAGCGTGTAGCCTTTTTATAGCCACGTGGGTGTGGCGCAGAACACCTTTATAAATGCTTCCATATCCTCCTTCCCCAATCTTTTGGGATAGATTGAAGTTTTGAGTTGCTTCTTGAATCTCTGTGAAAGAGAACTCTGTGAAAAACTGAGGTAGGTGTGCGCTTGTGATCTCCCCTTGTTTTGTTCTCAGCTCCTCAGCTTCTCTTAGTGCAATGTCACGTTCCATTTGCAACTCATCCCGTTCTCTTTTACAATTTTGTAGCAGTTCCACAGCAGAGAGAATTTTATGCTCTAATTCTATCACCATCTTATCAGATTCTAAAATTTGGCTCTCCAGTAATGATTTTTTATTTTGTGTAGCCTCCAATTCTTCTACAACTTCGTTACGCTGGTTCTTCACCTTCTCAAGTTCTTCGTACTCTCTTGCTAGCAATTCCTCAATTTCTTTTCTCTGTCTTAACTCATCATTGTATAAGCTCTCTGCTGCTCTGGCCTGCAAAAGTGATGATTCACACATAAGAACATCTCCCTTTTTCTTTATCCATTTTGGCATGCAAATGACTGACTTTATATTGACAAAAACTAACCATTATTCAACAGTGAAAACACTCTTCAAACAGTCAGAGATTTCCAAACTAGACTAATATCAAATATGCTCTAGGTTGAACATTGATAAAGCTAGGTCATTGTTGGTAAACTAACAGCAAAAAGGTCCATCAACGCTTTTTTATCCCAATGCAATGTGTATAGCATGTGTCAATTCTAAGAGAGTATAAATTAACTATCTATGTAGTGTAAATTTGTAGAGAGAATATGTAGGCAACATTGTGAAAAGGAAAGAAAATTCACTGAGAGGTCAACATCTGAAAGTTCTAAAGGACATAAGTTTTACCTCTCGTATAGCATCAATAGCATATTTTTCAGCCCTCCCACATCGAACAGCCTCCTGAAATGCATCTCGTTTTGCATTTTCAGCCTCAGCCATTACTTGATCTAGATGATCATAAAGAGTATCGTTTATGCTTCCGTCCTGTTAGAAATCAAAAAACAGTAATTATTTGTCAACAAATTGACTCCAACAATAATTCACAACAGTACCAAAAAGAAAACTGAAAACAATTTGCTTTAAAAGCTTTCTTATCGCACAAATGATCCATATGCACATGAATCCTATGAATGATGATTCTGCACCTACCAGAACACTAGGAGGGGATGAATGGTGTCGGTTTTTATTTGAATGTCGAAGTGCATTTATGTCTGACCCATTCTCGTTCCCCTCATTTCTCACAAATGGAATTAAAGCTGCATAAACAACCAAACTTGATGAGTAAAAGTCATGTGTTCAAGGTCTAGTAATCTCAATTGTTGAATTACAAATATTTGGCCTACATGATACATGGAGCCAACACTTGTGAAAGAATGGTAGATATATAAAAGCAATGTTGGTCCTCCTCTTAATAACTTAAGTTTTTAGGAAAGTTGGTAAGCAACAACTTCTAACATAATATCAAAGCTATAGGTCCTATGTTTAAAGTCTAACAATCCCAATTGTTAAATTATAAGTGCTTGGCCTACATGGTGCATAGAACCTACACTTATTGGGGAGTGATAAATGTATAAAAGCAATGTTAACACTCATCTTAACAGCTTAAGCTTTTTAGGAAAGTCAATGAACAACAACTTTTAACAATATTGAATAACCTGAACTTGGGGAAGGACTCCTTGTTAAGGCATCCCCTTCATAATAACTCTGCCCTGCATCCAATCTGCTCCTCGATGTAGAAAGGCTATCAGTACCATCTATTGAAGAAACATCTGTAATGCTCCCTCCAGAGTTCTCAATATTAGCCGACCGAACCTTGCGTAACAAATTAAGAGCTAGATTGGTGAGTTTTGCAGGATCATTAGATCGGAGATTAACTGATTGGGATCTCAAGTGGGTTGCTTGTCTGTCTCCGGTGCTTGTACTTGTACTTGGTTGCCACTGTGAGGATTTCACTTCAACAACTGTGCCATTCAAATTGGACTCCCTGTTTTGACAGAGTAGTTGAATGAGTGCCATAATTTCCAAAATTAAGAGAGTTAATTCTTCTGTAAAATATTTCTTTCTTATTGGATATTTAGGTAATAAGAGCCATATATACCTGACACCCATAAATCACTTATAATCTTTCGATAAAAATATATATTTACATAATTATCAATGTTAACTATATTCAGAAGAATCTCATCACTGTTGCACAGATGTCAATGAATATTTCAAGTAAACCTGGTATGAATAAGAAATCCTTTGCAAATGAAGTGTATATGACAATAAACAGGTGCTTCTTCTCGTACATATATGGCTTTTTTTGATTTGATATTCACCATTCTCCTGCATTGACAAACTAATGTTAAGCAATCGTTCTTTAATGAAAGCTGAAATTGGTACTCCTAAAATTTATAATGGGTGATAACATAGAATAAATTTTATCATCAGACTTTAAAAAGTTGCAATATTAAGACAGAGTGAAAGATTTTGCAGAGCAGAAAGAACATAAGATATTCATCTGTCACCAAAGACAGTCATAATTACATCACCATAGACAGTCATAATGACAAGTAAATAGAAAAGTTCTTAGGTGTGGTACCTTGAGTGGAACTTGTCCACTGCTGCTCCCATAACAAGCTTCCTGATTTTGTGCTGGGAGATAAGTTCGACAATTCCTTTTTCAATTTTGTCCATCTCAGTATAGAGTTTCTCGGCCCATACCTAAGTTTTATAGTTACCATATCAACATGAATTAGAAACCTAAGCTAACATTTCAAGTTCCAACTAGCATTAAAAATAGAAGCTGCATTTGAGGATAATTCTGAATTTCCATAATATGAGTTAAATATAATCCCACTTTTGACATCCTAAAATACATTACAACCATAAATAATAGTCATCAAAATTTTGCCTCAATATCTAGTTGTTGGTAAAGCTAAAAATTTAAAAAGAGATGCAGCAGAAGGAATTTTACCCCCATCCGCCGACAGAGAAGAAGATACTCATCCAGGACCTTATGCATGTGTTGTCTTTCAATTTCCCTGAATGCACTTACTTCTTGTTCCTTCAGTGAGATTGCAGGAAACTTCGTACCCACTAAAATACAATATAAATTGAGTATAATGAGTATTTAACAATGAAAACAAGGGCAACCATTCCATAATAAAGTAACTGTATTAAATTTCAACCAAAAAATCAAGAATAGCTGATCTAACTATGATGCCAGAATTTCAAGTTTAAACTCCCTCAATAAAACCAATGCCTGATTGGATTAAGAGTTCTCCATTCCTTAGTAAATTTAAACAAACTTGACCTCATGGTTACAAATTGTATTTCATTTTATTCATCAGTTTTTACTAGACTCATTATTTAGATCTTCAATTATTCCAAAAAAATCCAAAAGGTCCAACCAGAACGCATCATATTTCATTCTCTAGTTTCAAAAATTAAGTCAACCCTTTTCAAAAGTTGTCAAGAATAAGAAAATGAATACCTTACCTCTAGATTTCAAAATTAGCTTCACATTAGACTGATTTCATAACTTAAAAAGGAAATGAAAAAAAAAATACATTTTAACTGTGTGCTAATATATGCATATGTCCTCCGACTTAGAATATGAACTATGCAGACTTACTTAGGGGTATCATCTGAGCAGGCACATGAACATGAAGTAAGCAAATCTTCTTCCGTCCAGAGTTCTGTAGTGCCCATATCAGAGTTGATTTGCTCTCTTTCACATCTTTTCCAACTGCAACATATACTTTATCTTCAGTCACTTGTGACACTGGCTCGTCTATTACCTCTCCTCCACTAGCCATGATTCCTCAAATATCAGGATAGATCCGCAGGACTCACCAACGCCATGTTCGGATAAAGATCATTCGGATTCTCTCTGAAACTTCTTCCGCTTTTGGCAGGCTTTACCAAATTCAAACCTCTCTCTATTATCAGAGCAAACAAACGAAAATCTACCTTAACCTAAAGAAAACGCTCGTCAATTGACGAACTTAATAATCAAAATCAGACTTTTCGCATATCCTCAATTATCCAATTTAATTTATTTTTTTCCTCCAGAAACTCAAACAATCAACAAAACCTCATTTCCAAGTTTGAACTTCCGTCAATAAACTTAAAATTCACTACCAAATTATCAAGGTCTTAATCAGGAAAATGACAAGCTTAGAAAACAACATGGTGCATAGGTCTCGATGAATATGATTTGATCTAAAGGGGATTGCTTGTCTGGTGCTAGAATGAACTACCAATAGAAACAGAGTCTTACTTGCAAATAATATTGTATTTACATATCACACTCTGTTACTCTAAGAAATTACACAAACAATTTATTGACGAGCTCCACTCTCTTAGTCCACAACTCTCTCTCTTTGCCCCTCTCTGGTGCTTTGCCTACCTTAGCGATGAAGCTTCTGTACGAATATGAAAAGGTTTTTTAATACATGCTACTAAAATGTCAAATTTTAATTGAATTATGAATGTGGGTCAACTTTAGTTATAAAAAAAAAAATTAAAAATTATCCAAGTATAATACATTTTAAATTTTATAATAATAAAAATAATATTTTTTAAATTTATATTGAGTGTTGATTTGATACTAAAAATATTATTTTTATTATTATTAATTTTAAAATATTATATTTATTATTTTTTTAATAAAATTCTACTTATCTCAACAAAATTTAATTAATTGATAAAATATAATTAGATGAAACACTTTACTTTATTTATGAATAACATTTAGTTATATTATGCCATAACAAAATTATTTTTAAATAAGAGTTATACGTACACAGACATAAATTCAAACCAATGCTGTATATTGTAGATTACACAATAAATTAATTGATAGCTCCTCTATTTTGAACATACATTTAAATATATATTTTAATTTTATATCATAAAAATAATTCTGACGACATAAAACATGAAGCCACTGGTAAACTATACTATATGCATATAATAATATTTAAAAGTAACAAATGATTTATGGAGTTGAAATAACTACCTTCAAATTTTTTGAAAAATACTTTTATTATTAAGTTAAAAAATAACAGCTATTTCTCTTTTTTTTTTTTTTTTCCTAAATGGACTTTGTCCACAACAAGTATTGAACTTGTGACCTCCCTGTTATTGGGAGAGATATTGTGCCATTGGGCTACTAGGCCAACGACTAACAGCGATTTCTCTTATCGTCACTAATTCTTGGTTTTTATTGACGTATTTGTTATAAAAAATCAACAAATATAATAATTCAAGAGATATTGCAATAAAATAACAGTAGAAAGGATGTGCCTATTTTTCAAATATGAACTGTGATTTCATAATATTTAAAAACATCGTCGTGTTTCATAGTATTTCTTTTTCCCATTTTAGTGTTTAGAAAAAAATATAATAATTATAATGTAATAATTAACAATAAAATAAATAATATAACTACATTATATAAAATAAACTTTTGAGGGGTATGAGCATAATTAATTTTGAATATGTTACATTACCCTTCTATCTTCATATTCAATAGTCACACCTCACGCAATAATATTCAAAATTTTGATTCGAGTTACTCTTAAAGTCACAACCAGATTATAATTACCCTTATACACGAGTACTATTATATATTATAAAAATGATAGTTTTTTATTAATTACATGAATCAATTGTATTATATAGGGTTCACAATTCGTATAAATTGTATTAATTTAAATTTAATTTATGTTATAAACTATCAATTTTAATTTGTATCATAAATTGTCAATTTTAACTCAAACTAAAAAAATTTAGAATAGTCTAAACTAACCAAATTTTTTATATATATATATATATATATATATATATTATATATTTTTTTTATCTAATATTAATTAAAATTATTATAATTTTTAATCTAATTAGAATAATAAAATATTTGAACTAAACTTAATATATTTTAATTATATTAAATATATAAATAACAAATTTTTACAAAATTAAAAAGTATAAGATTCAGAGTCATAATTGTATTAAAAATAATTCAATGAACTATTACTTAAAATTAAAGTAAATGAATATTTTAGACTTAAACTTCATGTAATTGTGATTAGTGATAACATAATATATTTACACATTATTAGTAAGAAAAATGCAGCAAATTTTTTTTGACATGAATTAATAAATTTGACTTATAGAAAAAATAATAGTAATAATATATAATAATAATTATAATTATTTTTTATTTTTGTATTATTGAGTTTATTTTAACTTAATATTTTTTTTAATGTTATTTAGATTGATTTAAATTAAATTTATTTATATTTAGTTAGTATTTTTGTCATGCTACTTACGCCTCAAACAAAACAAGCCAGTTGTAAGGACTAAGTAGGAGAGTGTGCCAGCGCTTCAGGGGATATTCGATGTGTCCCATTTTGATCCCCTCATAGTAAACGTCGCATGCTCTCTGCCCACGCGATAATAGGCCAAGCATGAAAGACGTTGAGATAATAAAAAACAAATATAACAACACGAAAACTCTTAAGTAACTCTCTTTTAATGATGGAGGGATACTGGATACAACACCTCATATATCTCACAACGTCAAAGAAAGTTGTGCTTTCTTTTCTTTCTTTCTTTTGTTGTTTAAAGTTTTAAAAGGTATAATAATGCTATTTTCCCAACAAACAAAAAAAGCACAATTCTTTGTTCTCACAAATTTTGGAAAAAATATTCGCAAATATTTATGACCTTTCAAAAATATTAAAAATCTCATTCAATTTTAACAAATGTTAAATATAATAGTTATTAATGGCATTTTTTTTCTTAATATTTTTAAAGTCGAAGAATATAAAAAATAAAATTTTAATATATCTTATTTTTAACATTAAATAATAAATTATATTAAACAAACAAAATAAAAATTATCTTATTTTCTTCTAATAAAATCAATATATAAAAATTAATATAAAAAATATATGAGTATAAAATTAAATATATATATATATATATATATATATATATGCGCGCTTACAAATTAGGTAAATATAATTAAAATTCATACAATAAATAAATTTTTTATTACTTAGTCCAAATGATCATATGTAGTAAAATTGTTAACTTTGAGTTTTTTAATTTATTAAAATAGATAAAGGTCATATTTTAATTAAATTTAATCACATATGCTTCAAATGTAATGATAAATAAATAATATAATTTTAACACTTATAGTAAAATTAATGATTAAATTAAAAAAAGTTAAAATAATTTATAAAAATTTAAAATTATAAAAAATATATAAAAAATTAATATTTATGGATTAATTGACTTAAATAAATAATAATTATCCCATTTTATAATAAACTATTCAATTATAAAATCTTAGTTATTTGTAAAATTATAAGTAATTTTTTAATTATAAGAATGATACATATTTTTTAATTATATTAAGTAAATTAAAAGTAAAATTTTAAATTTTAAAGTATCAATAAATTTTTAAAAAATTCTTCTAAATCTAAGTTAATTATTTAATTAATTTTATAACCAAGAAGTAAATAGAAATTTTATATAACATATTAAAAAATAAATATATTTTAAAAAATTAACAAAATTTTTAAGTGATGTGGTTTATAAAATAAATCAATAATATAAGATTAATTTTTATGGATATTTTTAATTTATTATCTATTTCTTTACTTATTATATAATTTTATTTTTAATTACAATAAACATAATAAATAAATAAATATTTTTTTACTTTTTAATATTTTAAAAGATATTATTGCAATTTAAAAAAGAATTGAAAAATATATGCTGATAAAAAGTTAACTGCCATTATTAATGAGGATTATTTTTTATAATATGTTTGACCTTGGAATCATTAAAACCATTTTTTTTAAACATTAGAAATATTTTAAAATAAATTAATGTACTCATTCCCTTCAATTGCATTTTACCTATACTTGTTTTTATAATTTTTCTCGTTGATTATTAACATTTTTGAGATCTACACCTTAATATATGCTATAATTATCATAGAAAAGTTATTATAACAATCAATTGAATAGTTATGGGTAATTTTGTAAAAGTGCGGGAATATAATGAGAAATTTACTTTTACGTGTTTATAAAAAGATGAAGTAATAAATCAGCACACATTATCATTAAATTAGAACAAATAGTAAACAAAATTTACTTTAGGTGAGCTAACTTTGAAAAAATGCGGACAAATTTAGTAGCAAAAAGAAAGGGCGTGAATGATAAATAATAAATGTTTTGGGTTTAAATAGTTGATATTTAAATTATAAATTAATATTTTTTAACATTAGTAAAAATATATTTAAATTTGTGAAATTTTGATTAAATAAAAATTATACAAATTATTAAAATGCTATTTAAAACTAACAAATAAATATATTGAAATTTTAGCAATTTTATAGGTGACATCGTCGAAAATTTGGCGTAAACAATAGAAATGTATGTTATATATAATAATTAGAATATATATAATATATTGCATAAAATAAAGAATCAAACACCCAAAGATCAATTAGATAAGACTACAAATTGCAAACAAATGGTATAATATAATTACCCTGGTTGATCTGGTAGTTGATGAGATATTTGATAACCATTGAATCAATAATCTAACCACGAGCTACTTTAGTAACACCATTTTTTTAAAAAACATAACACAAACTTATATTAAACACCAAAAAAAAAAAAAAATCCAAGTTGTGAATTAATTATAAATTTTTTCTCAATAAAGCAAAAAATTACATTTCTCTCTGCTTGCTCTCTCTATGCAAGAAGGATACGCATGTTCTTTCTGCAAGTCCTTTTGCCTGAAAATACAAGAAAAGAGCATGAACCTAGTCTTTCTATTTCGTTTTGGTAATATGAGCAAGATCTAGAACTTACAACATGTTCAACTGTCCTTTTTTGCCTTTCTAACCTTGCTTTACATCTTGGAGCTGATTTACCATTAGATCCATCAATCTCTATGTAGAGTTTAAAGGACGTTAATTAAAGCACATAATTTGCCATTAGTATTAAGGTAAATTTAAACATGGGCCATTTGTATTAAAGTTAGTGGTAGAACTTGCCAAAATGAGAAGCCACCATTTAAGAATCTTAGTCTTATACCATTTCGTGAATTTCTTAATATTATTCAAGATTATTTCACTAATTTATTGCTTAACGCTATTGCTATCGAAGTCGAATTGAGAGATAAAATCTGAGTGTTAGAAAGATGAGAGAGAATAGTTGAGTCAGAGTGTAGAACAAGAATTTAGATGCAAGGAACATAATTGTAATTTTCTTACTCCAAAAAGATAATGTCTAGCGAAATAGGGGGAAAAAAATGCTTTTAGGTTGAGTACGTACTATATGAAGTCCATATATCAAATAATGAAGTGTGCGAATAACATTACTAAAATTCGGTGGGCCGTTTAAGGTTCATTAATTTAAGCCCTTTACAACTCCGAAACCGCCTTTCTTTCCCGCCAACTCCTTATATTGCGTACGGTGCTTGTAACTCGTAAGTAACGCACTCTTCCCCTCTCAAAACCAGACTGTTTACCTCCCTTCAATTCCAGAGATTTCTAAATATCAGATCCATCTCTACGCTCGTTCTCGCTTTCGTTCAACTCTTCAGAAATTTGAGTTAGAAAGAGTTTGTCAGATACCTGAAATTGACCGACTAAGTGAATGAAATTCAAGATCAATAAGGCTTGTGATCTCAGCTCCATCTCGGTTCTTCCTGCCCAAGCGAGGTTCGATTATCTTTTTCTTTAATGTTATCATCTTAGCGTTCCTTTTAATTATTTTCTTGGAAAGTTGTTAAAATGTAGCTTGAGCAAATGTTATTGCGAAAATCAAATTCTCATTGTTTCGGAAAGATCTTCCGCTTAATCGATCCTCTACATTCCGTTATTTACTATGTTATTTATTGTCTGTTCCTTTATTAAGCAAGAGAAAGTATGTGCATATTTGATAGAAACATATTCTGATAGTTCTATTCATTATTTAGGGCCTGGAAGAATCCAGTTTTCTAAGATTAATTCACAGTTGTAGATCCTTTCATTATATTTCTTTATCAATATGTTTCTGAACCTATAGGCGACCAAATGCGGTATCCAATGGTACACAAGCATCACATCATTCATCGAACCTTCACAGCAATCATTTTCTCAGAGCATGTTTTCTCAGTTCTCTCAGAACTGTGGATGAGGTTTTGACAAATGACCAGTAAAACTTTGTTAGATCTTGGAAATTCCTGCTTTCAATCCTTTCTATGGTTGGAACAATTACTGACCGTTATGATTAAGGACATAAATTTCAAGCTCTTCATAAATTTGTAATTTTGTTGCTAAATAAACCTGCTCTTTCTGTTAATTATTTTTCATTAGCGGTATGAAATAAAGATAGTCTGAAGCACATTTTATATTTTTAATTTAAGGAGCTTTTCTTTGCATCTTCTTTATCAGATGTTGACTTTATCCGGTGATAGAGCTGGAGTTTTTATGTCTATTTTTGTTTGTAGAAATCAACGTCCATTACTTATCTAACTGATTCGTCTGATGGTTTTGTAATAGGTGTCTAGTATTTAGCAGTATGGGCACAATAGGTTGAAGGATTTTAGAGTGTTTATTTTATTGTTATGAGTTGAAATCGTTTTTGGAATGATTGATTGGGAGTTTGGTTATGATAGTTGATATCTATTCATAATTAACTATTTTCCAAATTGCCTATTTAAAATTCATTTATGTGATCAAACCTTACATGTTATCATAATTGTTTCATGGATATAATGTTTAGATCTTGTTTAAAATTCACAGACAGAGAATGTTATTCGGTACACCCTTCTTTGTTATCTCTACTGTACCTACATAATTTATCTTGCCATAGTAAATGATATCAGAGATATAGTATGAATCTCCTATTCAAAATTCATATTGTATGCTAAGTACCTCCGTATTGGTTACCATAAGAAGTAAGCTTCATGAACAATAATGTCTAAATTCGATCTACCTAGACAGAAGAATCTTAGCCAGCTTCTCTTTACCAGCATCTTTTATCTTGTTGCATGCATTTTATTATTGTAAGACCAATCAGCTTTAAGCATATAACTGAAAGTTGAGAGTCGTACTGCTTGCTTTTTGCATCTTGAATTCTTGATAGTAGATGGTGTCATGTTAGTCTTAACTTTCTGCAGAGGTTACAAACTTGAAAGTCTATGTCAATACATAATTAATTAACGTAGTATTTGTGACACTTCTGTTTGTGTTGGACGCTGTACTTTCAATTTTTGTGTGTTTATGGTCCGTTGTTTCACTATATGGCCACACTCACAAGTGAAATAGTCTATTGCTTTAAAGCATTTCTTATTTAATGCCTAAATGAATTGGTATATGGTCACACTCACAAGTAAATTGAAGCAAAAGTTTCAACAGTGCTTCATCTTCCCTAATTTTAGGAACTAGTATAATGTAGCATAACCAAGCTCTAATGGTGCTGACATCATGGTTTCATTTTACATTGAGAATAATATGCAGTATATAAGATCACTTTGGCCTTGTAAACAAACTCATGATGTTGAAAAGGACTTACAGATGTATTTAGACTTTACTTTGAAAAGGAAGTATACATTTGGCTCAAGATAAAAACATGAATGCCATTCGAATCTCTGTAGCATATGATGCCAATGGTTGTAGAAGTAAATTTTTTTTAACATTTTTTCTCTTTTTGTAAATCCAGTGGAAGGAATGCATCAAAAGCTGATGTTTCAAGATAACTTATGGCAGCTAATGGTAACGGCCACATACTATGGTCTATTTGTATTCCAAGGTTTCTGCTTATTTCCTGAGTATTCATAAAGCATAGTTTCTAACACCATTGATTTGCGTATGCTAAAACAAGGAACAAGATGGTATGAAAGCTAGCCTTGGTGAGAGCTTCACATCTATATCTGAGAAGTGAGCCAGGAAAAATACGAACACAAATTAAAGGAGATTTTTTGGGCGCTTTCAACCTTACCAGAGAAGATAGACGCATCTATATTGAATTCACAAAGTGAACTATGTAACTCTTTCATGAAGGAAATCCAAGTATATATTGGTATCCAGGGACAGATTTGATGTTCATAAAAGCATTTAAGCTCAGATAAATTTTGTGATCATGATTTTATTTTGATTCTCTTTTCTTATCGTTTGACTTGCAGACAGTGGCTTGCCACCCTGTGACCGACAACCCAAAGAACCAAACCTCTATTCTTCTACCAAAGGTGCTTTATTTTTCAAATGGCGGCCCTTTAATTTTTTTTTTTTTTTATATCAAGAACTTATTATAGTAAATTTAGTTCACACAAAGCTTTTATTTCCGTGTTTTAGGTTAAAAGCTATGCTGTCTGTCAACAAGGGAAACCCTATCCTAACCAGAAGTAGGGAAATTTTTTTCATTGTTTATTCTTGCGCTTAATAAAACAAGTTAGATTTGCTTCGATACTAATTATCAGTATCTTATCTTATGCTTGATGGATTTTTCTTGATGCTTATTTTCTAGACAATTTTCACCTTCATACTCTAGATCCTGTGAAGAGAGGGATATGAGTGATTATTAAGATAGATTTTTCTTTATTTTAGTTCAGCTGTGTCTCCAAAGGTTTTTGCACAAGCAACTATAGTTCCAAAGATTCAAACAGGAGGTTGTAAGGCAGTAAAAAAGGAACAGGTTACTTTCACAAACACATTATCGGAAAAAAAAATGCACAAACAAAAAGGATGTTGTTCCATTAAAAAGGTAATATTCACTCCTGTTCTCTCTTCCCTTCTCCCCTTGTCTGTTCGGAGAACATTATGCTTTTCAGGGTTGAGAAATAGGTCTACTGTTAGGAGAAATAGCCTTACATGATAACTACTGCGTTCTAAGTTACATCCTTAGAAATTTCCTATAGGAAAAAAGTTTACCTTTTATTACCCTGAGTAGTATGAATGGATTTGTGCCTGCTGATCCTTGTTGATGGCCTGCTCAAGACTGCATTCCTTGATGCAGTCAGGAAAGAGAATGCAGAATTATTATAGACTCGGACAATGATAGTGATGGAGGTTTCTTCTGCTTAGACGACCTCAGGTACTTTTTAAGTTTTAAGGATGATTAAAATTTATATGATAATGCCCATTGCTGCTAATGTCTTCACTCTTCTCCTTCCTAATAAATTAAGAAGAGGACTATTATAGTCTTGTTTAAGAAGCATAAGGCATACCTTAGATGTTTTAGGACTAGTTGAGGTTTCATGCCTAGATGCAAATATAGAGAGGCTGACTCTGCAAATTTGCTCCAGAAAAGTTGGAGCACAAGATAATTGGAAGGATTAAAAGGTATTAACACATGATCCAAGAATTTTGAAAATTTTAACAATTTTGGTAAAATTTCTAGCTTTAAAAATTAAGGTTTTTTCTTTAAAATTTAATATATATATATATATATATATATATATATATATATATATATATATAATTTGAAAATTTTTATATTTTTAGAAATTTAGAAACATTTTCTATGTTTAGAAACTTCGGTAAATATTATATTTTTAGAAATTTCAGGAAATATTTTTATTTTTAAAAATTTTGAAATTTTATATTTTTACAAAGTTTTAATAATTTTTATATATTTTGAAATTTTGAAAATTTAAAAAGTTTTTGAGTATTTTAGAATTTTTTTATTTTAGTAATGTTTGAAAACTTTCTTTTTTAATGTTTTTATTTTTGGAAATTTTTGTAAACTTTCTATTATTTTTGAAAATTAAATTTTTTTTTGTAAAGTTTATATTTTTGAAGAATTTTGAAATTTTTTTGTAACTTTCTATATTAGGAAAATATTTTGTTAACTTTCTATTTTTGAAAATTATCTATGTTTAAAATTTATTGTAAATTTTTTATTTTAAATATATTTTTTAAACTTTCTATTTTGGATGAACTACGCTTTTCGTCTACTAACTTATCATATTTAATACTTTTATCCCTTAATTAAATTTATAACTTTTCGTCAACTAGTTTTTCATATTGAACAATTTAAGTCGAAATTCAAAAGTTAGACTAAATTATATTATAGCAATCAAAATTAAAGTATAAAAAACTTATTTTTTAACATATTTAGTCTATCAATTTTTAAAAATTAACATATTTAGTCTGTTATTTTTAAACTTGGACTAAAGTTAAATATGAAAAAATTAGTTGAGGAAAAGTTACGAAAAATTAGATTAGGAACTAAAGTGTCTGAAATGATAAAGGTAATAGACGAAAAGTGTAATTTAATATTCTATTTTTGTAATTTTTTTATTTTTGTAAATATCTATTTTTGAGAATTTAAGTACTTTTTATTTTTGAAAATTTTAGAAAACCTGAATTTTGAATCTTTTTGTAAACTTTTGATTGTTTTGAAAATATTGTAAATTTTTATTTTTGGAATGTTTCATAAACTTTGTATTTATTTATTTTTTTAATTTTTTAATTTTTTTGAATATTTTATATCTTTCAATTTTAGAAAATTTTCTTCAACTTTCTAATTTTAGATATTTTTTATAACCTTTTATTTTAGGAAATTTTTGTATACTTTATTTTTTATAAATTTATTATTTTTTGAAATTAATGGAAATGTCTCATTTTCAGAATTTTTTGTAAATTTCTATTTTGAAAATTTTTGTACACTTTTTATTTTTGGCAATTTTTTTTTAGAACTTTTTATTTTTGGCAAAACTTAGTAAGCTTTTTATTTTTAAAAATTTTGTAAACTTTATAATATTTGGAAAATTTCGTATTTTTTATTTTTTTGTATTCTTTTAAAACTTTCTATTTTTGAATATTTTTGTAAACTTTTTAATTTTTGAAAATATTTATTTTTAGAAATTTTAATAAACTTTTTATTTTTTTCTAAATTTTTTTTTTAACTTTCAATATATTTGAAAATTTTGAAATTTGTTAAGCTTTTTTTTTTTTTTTTTTTTGAATTTTAGAAAACTTCCTACATTTAGAAATCTATTTTTGGAAATTTTTTTTATTTTTCAATTTTTTGAAACTTTAATAAAGGTTCTATTTTTGGAAGAATTTTTGTTTTTAAATTTTCTATTTTCAAAAAATTTTGTAAACTTTTTAATTTTTAAAAATGTTCTATTTGTTAATTTTTTAAAAAAACATTTTTTTTTTAAGAATTCAATATATTTGAAAACTTCCTAAATATTTGGAAATATTTATAAATGTTCTATTTTTTTTAAATTTGTTGAACTTTATATATATATTTTTGAAATTTTTGAAACTTTCTATTTTTGAATTTTTTTTAAATTTTTATATGTTATATTTTTAAAATTTCAATTTTTTCCATATTTAGTATTATTTTTAGAATTTTTATTTTTGGAATTTTTTGTTATTTATATTTTTTTTGAAAATATTTTGTTAAATCTCTATGGAAAAAAAATTAAAACTATATATTTTCGAAATTTTTTGGAAACTATCCATTATTGAATATGTTTGTAAATATTTTAGTTTTTGAAATTTTTATTTTTCCATATGCTGATAAACTTTCTATTTTTTTTTTTTAGTTTTTTGAAAACTATTTATATTCATTAACGAAAAAAATGGCATTTATTACTGCTAACTTATGAAATATTATACAAATTTTTACACTCTTTTATGATAAATATAATGATAGGATTAATTGCTATAAAATATTGCACAAATTTTTATTTTTGTAATGATAATGTCTAAATTATTATATGTATTAAACTTCAAAAGGAAAAGAAAAAATATTTCACAATGAAAACATAATTTAAAAACAATTTGAACAAACACCATAATAATCCTGTCTTTATTTTTTTTTTATTCAAAACAGTTTTTAAAAATAATTGCCAAACAAGATCAAATATTTTTTAGTAATGATTTGAACACAACTTTTAAAAATAATTTTTAGGTTAAAGGCCAACCAGATGCTTTGTTTTTGAAAATTTTGAAAATCTTTTTGTTTTTGAAAAAATTTGTAATTTTTTTTTTTAAAATTTTGTAACCCTTCTATTTCGTAAACTTTGTATATTTTGAAAACTTTTTTTATTTTTAGAAATTTTGCTAAATTTAGACTTTTTTTATATTCTTAGTAGTTCGCAAAATTTATATTTTTAAAGAAGTTTGAATTTTTTTTTTATTTTTGGAAGTATTTTGTATTAGAAATTTTATAATTTTAGATTTTTTTTTTAAAAAATTCTTTGTTAGAATTTGGAAAGTTTTTATTTATAGAAAATTTTGGAAATTTTTTACTTTTAGAAGTTTTGGTAATTTATATTTTTTAATATTTTTAGGAAATTTTTTTTCCTTAAGATTTTGAAAAATCTTCTATTTTTTAATTTTATATAATATATAATTAGATTTGAATTTCTAAATTTAGAAAGAAAAAAATTATGAATTTAAAATTTACTGATTTTTCAAAAAAGAGTAAAAATTAAAATATTTGCAAAACTTCCTTAAATTAAAAAAAAAAAAATCAGTTTTTTCTTGAATTTATGTAATACAAATATTTTGATCTTTATCAGTACTAGTTGTAACACCTGTCTTACACGCGATTTGTTTCTTATTTTAATTATTTTTAGCTTATTTTTATAACATATTTAAAATAAATATAAAATTAAATTTTTTATACTTTTAAATTAATTATAAAAATAAAACAATATTTGTAGTATTTATTAGTTGTAAAAATTATCATATTTAATTTTTTATGCTTCCAAATTATTTGTGAAATAAAATAATATTTAGAATTTTTATTAAATGTGATAGTTATTATATTATTAAAGTTCTTATCGGTTGTAATTTTTATTTGATTAGCACGTTTAGAGTCTTTATTTATTGTAATAATATATTTTTAAAATGTAATTAATGTTAATAGCTTAAATTATAGAAATAATTTTATTTAAAAAAATATTTGATAATTATTATATTATTAAAGTTCTTATCGGTTGTAATTTTTATTTGATTAGCACGTTTAGAGTCTTTATTTATTGTGATAATGTATTTTTAAAATGTAATTAATGTTAATAGTTTAAATTATAGAAATAATTTTATTTAAAAAAATATTAAGTATGATTCAAATTTTTATACATAATATAATATAATATAATAATATATAGATCGATAATTTGATATAGATAAGACTTTTTTGATAAGTTTTTATTAATTTTAAAAAAATTGATAAAAACAAAATTGTTATGTCAATATTCTCTTAGCATAGCATAGCATTATTATCCGGGCTTAGGATTCAAATATTGGGACATTTGTTAAAATAAGTATTAACTGTATGTTTTAGAACGTATTCTTTGAAAGCTAGCTTTTTTCCATAATCAGCAAAATGAATATGTTTTAGTCAAGCTCAATTTACATTTTTGATCTTAAAAATTTTATGTCAGCTTTTATTAAAATTAAAATATTGTAAGTTTTACAAATATATTATTTTTCTTAACAATCTATATAAAATAAAAATTATAAAAATAATTATAATTTTCATATTATTTTAAAAAAATCATAAAAAATTAAGAAATAATAGAAATAGAAACACAAGATAATTCAAGATATTTTTTACAAAAAATGATATTTATTAGAAATAAATTTAAAAAAAAATCAAAAATTAAAGCTAAACCTTAAGGAATATGATAGATTGAGAGAATAATTATTTTCCAAAATAAGAAAATAATTTTCAAGAAAGGATATAATATATTATAGAATAAATAATAAAAAAAAGAGTATAACTATAACAGATGCAAAAAAAAAAATTAATATACCATTAATTGATAAAAAACTATCAAAAATTTCTCTGAAATAGTGAATAATAAACAGGAAATATATTTTTTTAGATATAATTAATGTAAATTTAAGATATCAAAAATTAAACTTTATTTCATATCCTAGGTTTAATCCAAGTATTAAGTCTAACATATGATTTTGAACGATAAAATCTAATAAAAAATGAAAGTCACATATTTTTAATACATTATTTAATAGGATACTCACTAACAAATAATCACAACAGTTTGATATATGGACAAAATGAATTTATAGAAATAGATAGAACATTTAAAAGAATAGGACAAATAATAAAGTCAAAAATATTAAATAATATGGAATATCTGATGAATAAAATTTAGATATTAAAGAAAAAGCAATATACAAAAAATTAAGTTTATAAACACTCAAACAAAAATTAAGAAAAGGAAAAGAGAAATAAAAAAAACAAAAAAAATAAATTGAAGAAGTAAAATAATTAGTTCATAAAATAATATAATAATATTAAATTAAAACTTATGTTACAATAATATAATAATATTAAATTAAAAACTTATGTTAAAAAACAAGTTACTAGGAATAGAATTAGAAGGAAATAATAACTTAACAAGCATATTTAGTAATCAAGTATCTATAATGAAAAGCTTTATTTTTCTTGGCAGAAAAAATAGATACCACGGATAAATTAAATATTAAACTTTTAGAAGATATAAACAAAACTTAAAAAGAACTAAAATATTTACGACTAGATATATATAAAAAATTTATAGAATTAAGAAAAGATATTAATAATATATCAAGAAAAAATGAATTAAAAATTAATCCATTAAGAAGGTTAAAGGAAGAACCTCTTAGGAGATCTGATACTTTAATATTTAATAATGATATAAAAAAAAGGATGAAAAATTCAAGGATATAATTTCAATCTAATGGAATAAAGAAAAAATTTAAAAGAATAATTCATAGACCCTGAAAATAGGGACATGAAAATTAATCAATCTGTTAACATTAAGAAATGAGGAATTATAAAAATATTATGAAGAAAAATTTTGTACAAATAAAGAAGATGATATGCCAATAATTAATGAAAGTGAATTTAAACAAGAAAATACGAGACCAAAATTCATATAGAATCAATATTATTAACCCCACAAAGATTAACCTCACAAAAAGGAGAAATATCTGATCCACACAGAAAAGAAAGGAATAGACAGATACCTGAGAAACTTAACCTTTTAATAGGAAAAAACAACCTAAGATGGAAGAAATATTATATTGGGGTACTAGAAGTATTATTCCACTAAAATTTAGGCTTCATGAAAACTATAAATATGATATTTTAAATTTAGATTGTATAAGAGATAGGAAGAAAACTTTAAATGAATGAGCTAGTGGAATGAGTGTAATTATACAAATTTTTATAACTGCACAAACAAATTCTTCAACTTGTTGAGTATTATTAGCTCATAAAATGGCATGAAATGTAAAAGTTTAGTTTGTAAATTTAACAGAACAATAACATTTACTAATATAAGGAAATGCAACTACAAGAAAAGAATATTTAGACACTGTAGTAAATAAAATACATAAAAAATTTATCGAAGAAGATAAATGAATGAATATTACTAAATCTAATGAAAATGAAATAAATGAAGTTAAGTGGCATATACGAAATATAAAAATATGAAAATATGTAATAGATGTTTTATAGATTCTTTTATATGTAAATATGAAATATATTATCATAAGTTACCACATTTTATGCAAGAAACTTGTAAAGAAATATTTTTTCAAAAATTACTTGAAACACTACATAAAATCATGACAAAAGAATGAAATAAAAGAAATAGAGAAGTTATATCTGATACATTAGGAGGAAGAATAATAAGCCTTAAAAGCTAGATAGTTATAAAATGTCAAGAAATAACAGAATATAAACAATTAAAAGAAAATGATAAAATTTGTTGTGATATAAGAAATTTTAAAATGTAAAAAAAATATGAATATAATATAAAACCTTATAATAAAAAGTATAAAATATGTAAGAAGTTTAAAATATACAAATTCAAAAAACAAGACTTCCAAAAATTAAGATAAGATATAACTGAGAATTTTACAGGAAAATATATTTTATTTTGGAAGAAAAAGGTATAAATCACTAGGAAATAAAAATTATTGCCTTCAGGGAAAAAGAAATGCACATGTTTGACCTGCAATAAATAAGGACATTATGCTAATGAATGTTTTAATAGGTTTTAGTATATAAAGAAATTTTCACAAAAAGTAAAAATCTTATAAGAAGCTTTTAAAATGAAATTAAGACTAATAGAAGAATCAGATATAGACAATATTTATAGTATTTATCTATTAGAAGAAACTGAATAAAAAATCATTGACTCAGAGTATTATTATTCTTCATTAGATGATTAATTATTTGTATAGTATTACAAATTTAAATAGTACATGTATTAAAATAGGACTAAAATTTAAAGGATACACAAGATATCATCTACATGGATAAATAGACACAGTAACTACTAACTAATATTTGTGTAGCTAGTAAATATGTATTTTCAGAAGAACTTTAGAAATAATCATCAAAAGAATTAATAGTAAAATAGCAAATAATATTATAATAAGTCTTGACAAAGTGTTAAATGAAACATATATATTAATAGGAGGAGAAATATTTCATATCCCTACAATATATCAACAAGAAATTAGAGTTGATATTTTACTAGGAAATAACTTCTTAAATTTATATCAACCTTTTATCCAATACCTAAAAAAAAATAAGTCTGATAACTCTAGATGTTGAAATCATTTATGTATCAAAAATTAAAAAAATATTAACAGTTTTATCATCATCAACTTAATTTCATGTTATAACAAACAAAACAAAAAACGTGGTGAGTTAAATCGACATAAGGAAATATCATTTTTTAAAATACTTTACACCCTTGTTAAAAAAAGAATAAGACATTGGGTCTTCTTGTAGCGACTAGTTAGGTGTCACTGCATTCCCAAATCATTACCCAACGGTTCCTTTTCTTTCCATGTAGTATCAAATCATTTGCATGAAATTTTTACCATAAACAAGTAGTCGAATGGTGGGTGATTGTGCATAAGGTCATGAATAATTGGTTCGAGACTTGAGACTTGTCTCAATATTGAGCTTGAACATGACTTTAGGTACTCATGTGGTTGGCAAAAAACCTTAAATAATGATGATCGAAGGATGTAGTCGTGACCCTAACTTCGGTGATGTCTTTTGTTCAAAAAAAAAAAAGTGTTTCTTGAGAATTATATCAAACAAAAATCTTTCTTGAAAAATTACCAAAAATAACACTCTTAAAATTTATTATAACAAAAATAGCATCAAATAACATTTAACGATGTCCAATTGAACTGCATTAAAAAATAATAATGTAATAATCATTTTTTAATTATAAAATATATGATTTGAACATAAATAGTGTTATTTTTGTCTTCACAAATTTTAATGGTGCTATTTTATTATTTTTTATAAGGTAATAATTATATTGACAAGTATAATCTATTAGAAAATAACACTTTAAAGGGTATTATAATACTTAATACACACGTAGCCACCCAAAATAATAAGCTAGAATTAAGCAATCGCATAACGCTCCACTATTACTTAGGGGTGAACAAAAATACTCGAAATTAATCCAACTTATTAAACCTAACCCAACCAAACCAAAAAAATCGATTCTTAAGTTTTATTGGTTTGGTTTAATTTTTTATAATAAAAAATTGATTAATATTGAGTTGGTTTTGTTTGGTTTTCATTTATTAAAATATTAAAAAAATCAAACCAATCCAATTTATTTATTAAATTTTTCTTATTATATTTATATTTATATTGTTATTTTATAGAATCATTTTAAAAAAATTTAAATTTTCATTCACAGTTAATTAGATTTATATTTTATATCCCTTTAAATGAACCAGTTTTCTCTTAAAAACCTAAATCAAAGCCTCACTAGTTACTCATGAATTATAATGCCTCTCACAAGTCACAGATTCGTCAAACTTTAGCTAGTTGTCAACAGGTTTTGCCCACTTTTGTTGTTAGAGTTGGATATTTAAGCGAAATTCATCCAATCGATTCTCTACCAGATACTCTCATTTATTTTATTTTTTTATCAATGTGAGATGCTAATTTTGTATTATTTAATAATTTATCCATTATAAATTTATAATTACATCATTTTTCACATTTTTTTCGTTAGAGTTTCCATTATATAAATAACATTACTGAATAATATTATTGTGCTTATTTGTCTTAATTTTAATTTTTTTAGTACTTTGTATTTAATATAGATAATGATTTAGATATGTGAAAATTTTAAAAACTATATTACAAGGATTTAAAAAAAATTAATAAATAAAATTTGTTAGCGAAAAAAAGAAGAAATTTTCTTTAACCAACCCAAACCAATCCAAAAAAAAAATAGTTCGGGTTGGATTGATTTTTCAAACTTTATAGTTCGGTTTTGTTCGGTTTGGTTCGGTTTTTATTTTTATAGAACCGATCATATGAGGTTGGTTTCAATTTTGCTCTAAACCCAAACCAATCCATATATATTTATATATTTACCCCAATTATTACTAACCTTAAATAATAACATTCAAAGTGTTAACTATTCAACTAACACACCATGTCTATTGCTGTAAATGTAAGAGCTAAACAAACGAAGCTTTTAGTTTCCACAAATATAATCTTCCATGGAAACCAGACATAACACAACACCATATGAAACACAAGAAAGTCCGGAAACAAAACAAAGCATACCCAACAGCGTATGAGAGTGTATTGTCAAAGCTCTTATCCAATATCTAAAAGGGACTGCTAATAAGATCAGCCCTAAAAAGCTTTAAAATTACTATTTAATATATACTAGACAATCAAAGGTTTATAATTTTGTTAGAAATTAGAATGTAGCTAATTTTCCGTTTTTTTTTTTTTTTTTATCGAAACTTTTCTCTTCTATAACGTGCATCTTGTCTGCATCCAAGCCCGGTCCTATTTAGAACATTAATATTTTTCTATTATATTATCTGCCTACTATGAGAATCTACCATGTTTAGGTTTCTCTAAATAAATTGAAATGCAAGCCCCAGGCTCAAAAATTTGATATATAATTGAACAAATTCGAAAGAAATAAATTGAACTTTCCTAAGTAGTGAGTGCTATGAAATGAATTGAACTTTTACTTTTCTGTTTGCGATGGTTTGGAGTCTCTTTATACATTCGGAGTCCAAAAGATGTAGCATCCAATGCTTAAAGCAAGTGGTTACAGGGGGATAGAAGTGTAAATTGGGATAAGATATTTACTATTTTTTGGTACAACTCATTTATTTTATCCATCTTCTCATTTAATTTTTCATGGATGAGTTATAGTAATTGAGATAACAAATAATCATAAATGGCACTGGTAAAAAATACAAAAACAATGTAAAATTGAAATATAAAACATGATTATTTACAGGGATTTATTATGTACTTTCAGAAAAGGAAAAAAAAACATTAATAATATAGCAATTTAAGGCTTTAGTGTTTTTAAAAATGTAAATTGTTATGATATTAGTTTTTTCTATTTTAAAAATAGGACTACCTTTATTTATATCGTAAAAATTTAATAAAAAAATGATGGAATATCATATTTAAAGTTTGATATATTAAAATTATAATTTAAATGAGATATTATTAAAAATACCAAATGAGACGTAGAATTAGACGATACAGTACACTTTACTTTACTAAAGGGGAATATATCTAGAAATAAATCGAAAGAACTGAAAAGGCAAGCCACCATTTTTAAAAAAGTTGGCATTAGTGGGACAAATCTGATTTTGAGACTTAATTTCATTATAAGATTAATGATTGTTTCCACTTCTTAAATAAATAACTAGCTTTTAGAGAAGTAGCAAACTAATGATAGCTTTTTCACGATAAGCATCACATCTAGTAACCTCTATAAACTAGAAGCAATTAGCTTTTCACTTCTGTTTATGAATAATTTAAAAATGAAGCATTTGGATAAGCTAGCTGTAGGTGACACCATTTGGTGAGAGAGATTTACATGATAGCCTCCTAACCGCTGACGCAAACTGGGCAATCTGCTTTCTGAATGTTTTATTAGTGATCTAATCTGATTATGTGATTTCAAGTTTCATCTTCTGGTGTTGAACCCATTATATATATATTTGGTAACAACTATGTATTTTTTTAACTTAGAGGGCTTAGAATTTAGAATTTGAGCAAGAGTTTAGAGTTTATATCTTAGGATTTAGGATTTGGGTTTCTAAAATAAGTACATATAACACAAGAAAAATAATTAGTGATTTGGAAAATTTTTAGAGTAGTATTTTTTTTATTTCAAAGTATAAACTAAGAAAATTACACCTGGTACTTGAATTCACACCCTTGAGCTTGGGGCATTAGACTACTACCACTTGAAGGGTAAATTTTACCCAATCTTGGCCTTTCATTTTATTAAAAAAAAATTTACTTTCATGATAAAGTAGTGTGACTCTAAAGTTTTGCTTTGTATATATTATTTGAAAATAATAATATTCTGCTGTGTTTTTTAGAGTGAAAATATTATAATTTGCGGTTGAACTGTGATTTGATCATAGGTGTGTTATCTACTCTTATCACAGCTCTAACCACATATATATTGTTGTCATTTACAAAGTGAATGATGGCCATATTAGAAATTAAAAAGAAGGAAATGATTTTTTTTTTCTATAAACATAATTAGATATGACTTAAGTATTAATTTATATTTTGTAATAATATTATTTTTATTATTATAAATATTATGGATGTTATTTTAAGTAGTTTTTTTTTTTTTTTAATTATGATTCATTTATTATTAAATTAAAAATAAAAAATATTTATATTTTTTAAACGTTCAAGCACTACTACCACATAAAATTACAAATAATATTTAAATAAACATATCTTTATAATTATAGTAACAAGAATTTTAATTATCTAACAATTTTTTTTTTTTGGTTAATGATAACTTCAAAACTAATAATAAATGATAAATAAGTGTTTAATAATTATCTACTAATTAAAACTTTTATTATCTAAACACTTATGAAAATATACTATAAATATAATTCTAGCAAAAATATCATAAAAATAAAATTTATGAAAAAATTTCATTACTCAATTCAAAGTTACTATAATGAAAAGATCTTCAAAATTACTACATTTATTATTTTGACATTTATTTTTCAAATTTTATCATTAGACTACGTGAAAATATTCATCACCAAAGTAAGAATAAGAGATGAAATAAAACATAAATAAATTTATAAAATATCACATTAATCTTTTAGAAAAAATATACACATTCATGATGAACTTGATCTATAAAAATTAGAAGAAGAAAAAATAATTTTTGCATAATATGACTTTAAGAATTCAAAGTATTTCAAAAAATTTATAAAAAACTTCAAGAAATAAAAATAAATTATATCACATGATTAAAAACATGTAAAATTTTTTAAATTTGATAATAATTATTAAATAAAAAATAATATTTGATTGCTTATAAGTTAATTTCTTTAAATAAATATTAGACATTAAGGTAATAATATTAGATAAACAAATTTAAATTATAATGATAATGTGATTTATTTTTAAATAATTAGGTAAAATTTATAAAAAAAAAAAAAACATAAATTATTAAAGATAAAATATTCTAAAGTGCAAATATATAAATTAATAGGATAATATATTTATATTTTTTTATTTCTCTCTCTCTCCGTTCTCATAAAATCACACTTGTAGATACGTTTTGTAATTAACAAGATTTAGCCAGCTATTTTTTTTTCTTTACTGGTCCCGTTTTGGTAATTAAGACTCGTTAAAACAAAACCAATTTTGGCAACTCCAAGATATTCCAAAAATTGGATAGTTGGATATGACTCCCATTAGCTAGCTACTTTGCCACTATAAACAATTTCTTGGTAATCTTTCTAGTGGTATTCATATTAATTTTTTTCATGCTTGGTAGCTGGAATTGACTAAGTTTTAAATCGTATTTAAATTTTCAAAAAGACATTCATTTGATCAAAAATGAATTATTTGCATAAAAAAAATAGGATAATTTAATCTTTTAAAAAATTTATTATTTTCTTTCACCTTTTTCTACTTTCTTCTATTTCCCCTTTTCTCTTTCTCACACCTTTTTCAATTCAAATTTTAAAAAGATAATTTTTCTTAAAAAAAATAAAAAAAAGTTTTATTTTCATAAAAAGGGGGGAAAAAGAAGGAAAGAGTTTGTAGAAGAATTAAACATGATAAATTTTGCACATGGAGAGATGTGTGAGAGAGAAAAAGAGGGAAGAATATGATAGGGAAAGAATATGAGAAAAAGTGAAAATAATATAATAAATTAAACGTTTATTTTCATTTTTGGTGCATTTATTTATTTCATAACTAGATAGTTAACTTTTTTAAGAATTTAGGTACATTTATAAGGAATAAAAGTTATAATATAAAGGATATTTGTATTTAATAATAAAAATAAAAAAATAGTATATTTAAAAAATATAAAATATATATTTTAAAAATAAAATTATTAATTTACCTAAAATATCTCTCTATTATTTAAGGTTAGTAGAATAAATTGAATATATTTTTTAATTTTAAATATGTTACTTTTATTTTTTTATTATTTTTTATGAATATATGCTATATCAGTATTTCACTTATATTTAAGATATAAACTAAAAATTTAGATAATACATACCAAAATATGATATAAAAAAAATAATGAATACAAAATAATAATAATAATAATAATGCCAATAAAGTACCACTCTCCTTACACAGTATTTAGCTATTTATGATATCCCATCTGTTATCATTGCTCCTAGCATCCTTTTGAAGGTTTTAGATCACCACCCACCTCAATATAAGTTCAATGTGGAAAAATTCACATTTGGTCTATTGTATTTTTACTCGTTAATTTTATTGTATTGTTTATACTACCTGATCTGTATTTGTCTTTCTCAAATTGATCATTCGGATTTAGAGAGGAATTAGATGTTTGTCTCTTATAGCTTATAGGCCTTCAGATTAGACAACAAATTAGAATTAAGCTGGAAAAGTAGTTGGTGGACCTGATAAGAAAAAAGTGGTTAGTGGGCCAGATGCATTCACGTAGTAGGGGCCCAACTGAGCAACATCAAGGCCACTGCTCCTCACATGCACCATTAGATAAGCATTTTTTTTTTTTTTTCAAAACCATTGACAAGCATTGGTTTACCAAAATTTTCATGTCCCGAGTTAATACTTCCAGTACAAAGCAGATTACATTAATACAGTGCTTCCCAACAAAAACTTCGTCTTTATTTCCTGCTTATATATAATACAAGTTAAATATACATACATAGTACGTTTTTTATTTTTTTATTATTAAAAAAATCACAAAATTAATATATTTAAAATTTTATAATAATAAAAACAGTACCCTTAATATTAATTTATACCACTTTTAACTCAAAATATGCTATTTTTATTATTATTAATTTTAAGTATGTTATTTTGGATAATTTTTCTTAATTATTTTTTAATTCTAGTTTATTTATTATTAAATTAAAAATAAAAAATATTTATATTTTTTTAAACGTTCAAGCATTGCTACTATATAAAATTACAAATAATATTTGAATAAATATATTTTTATAATTATAGTAACAAGAATTTTAATTATCTAACAATTTTTTTTGAGATAATGATAACTTCAAAATTAATAGTAAATAATAAATAAGTAATTGATAATTATTGACTAATAAAATAATTATCTAAATACTTATGAAAATTTATTATAAACATGATTATAGCAAAATTATCATAAAAATAAAACCTATAAAAAATTTTCATTACTTAATTCAAAATTATTATTAAACAAAACCTTCAAAATTATTATATTTATTCATTTGGAATTTATTTTTCAAACTTCATTCTTAAACTACTAAAAAAAATTCACCACTAAAATAAGAATAAGAGATAAAATAAAACATAAATAAATTTATAAAAAAACACATTAATTTTATAGAATAAATAGACATATTTATGATGACCTTGGTCCATAAAAATTTTAAAAAAAAAATATTTTTTGCATAATATGATTTCAAAAATCCAAAGTATTTCAATAAATTTTTCATAAAAAAAATCAAGAAACAAAAATAAAAATATCACATGGTAAAAAATATGTTAATTTTTTAGATTTGATAATAAATATTAAATAAAAAATAATAATAGTATATGGTTCTTTACGGTCAATAACTCTAAATAAATATTAAACATTAAGGTAATAATATTAGATAAAAAAAATTTAAATTATAATGATAATGTGGTTTATTTTTGAATAATTGAATAAAATTATAAAAAAATATATAAATTAATAATGATAAAATTGTTTAAATGATAAATAATATATTGAAAATTATATAATAATAAGATATAATATATATTATTTAGCTGAGTCGGGGCCAAAACATGCAATCAGTTTAATTTATTATTATATGTGAAGGAGATCTCATCATGGTCAACTAATAATTTGAGAATAAATTTTTTTATTTTTTATTTTAAATTACATATTTAAATTATATTGATTATCGTTTAATTTATTAAAAAAAAAAATAGACCTTATAAATGCTTTCTAATAAAATGATTAAAAATTTTGCATTTAAAAATAAATAAATTATCTTGTTTGATTTTTCAATTTAAAAAATAATTGTTAAAATCGAATAATATTTCATGTTCGTATATTTGACACAAAAGTTTTTTTTATAACAACTTTAGCGAGAATTGAAAAATGTACTGCAATATTTGTCAATACCGTAAATTTAAATAAAGAAATAAATAATATTATAGTTACATAAATTTATATATATTTAATACTTATATCAATAATATCCTAATACATGATAAAATTATTTAAAAATTTGAATTATTTTTTTTACTTTTTGAAATAATTTTGTCATGTGTCACAATCTCTTTGATCTGAACACAAATTTATGTATTTTTAATAATTCTCATTAAACCAAATGTATTTTTACTGCACAGTAATTAAGTGCCTTTAGGTGTGCAACAATTTTTTTTTTTTTTTTTATGTAGTTTTATTAATACATGTCTCACATTTTTTTATAAAGCTAAGTGATGTAGAGGGATTTTAAACGGATCAGGCATTGCACAACCCATCAAAAATTAGGCACAACACAGCACGTTCTTGAGCGCAAAGCCAACTTGTTTTAAATCTATTTTTAATTATTAAATATGTAATAAATGTACATTTATATCATAGCAGGGGAGTAGCTTAATGTTAATGGGGTATTCTTCAGTCACTTAGGGAGGGAGTGTGTGTGTATATATATATATATATAATTTTTTAACTTAGTTTTTAAATTTTAAGATTTAGATTTTAAGCTTTAAATTTATAAAATAATATGTAGCTGTCGCCTAACATATAATAGATAATGTTGTCAAATATATCAGTCATATATATAACAAGTAGATTAAATGGACCATGGCCGTGCCGGCCCGTCAAATGGTCTAATTAAGGATGATAATTTGTATCAAAACCTAAATAAATGAATCGAAATAAACCAAAAAAATGCAAAATAAATACGAACAAATCAAATTCAGGTAAAAAACAGACTGGCCCAAATAACACAAAAAAATTTGGTTCGAATTTGGGTCAACACGTTGAACTCGAATCTAAATTAAAAAAAAAAAAAAAAAAGGAAAAGCGTAAAGTTGAAAACATAAAAATTAGAACACATATAGCATAAAGCATTTACATTTACTCATTATTTAAGCCTTACTGTTGATTTTCCTTTACTCTTAAGCTCTTCTTCGACTCAAGCCGCCGCCACCCAAATTCAATCCCAACGCCCAAACCCCAACCCCGAGCCCCTGATCGGTCGACCCACTTACCAAGCGACGAGCCAACAACGCCAATCAATAGAAGCGGCAATCCCAATTAGCCAGAGGAGTCCTCGTTACTCGTACACCAAGCATAACGTGACTAACGTTGGCCACCATCTCTTCTCAACTAGTCAATCTGGATTCGACTATAATCAGCCAATCAGGTACCCCTTTACTTATATTCTCTATAGATTGAAGTATTTTGCATGAACAAGGCCAACCGGACTTGAAGGGAGAGACATTGTTAATTCAATTTGCTTTCTTTAATTTGTTTTTTAAAAATTAATTTTTTTCATTGTTGTATTAATTATCATATTGTTAGTCACAAGAATGAATATTTAACAGCAACCATAAGAGTAAACCTTAAATTTCTTCTGGTTTGGTTGTTTGGAGAATCACTTCTCTCTGGTTTTTGTCAAAGTAGGAATGCCTATTTATAGCTGAATATTTAAATTAAATTCATTCTTAAGTATGAGCTATTTTGCTTGCTATCTTTTATTTGTTTTTTAAGTTGTTAATTTTTTTCATTGTTGTATACTTATATTAACTATCATATTGTTCAACACTTAAATGGAAAATGATTGTATTAAAGATTCTATTTATAATATCAAAATTGAAAATGATAAAGGAAGTTGACAAATTTCATTATCACTTAGTACTACTGTCATTTTGCCTTTTAATATGTTCTCTTATTAAATTTTATTTAATTTGTTGACCTCCTTAGCCACCAAGCTAATATGGCAACTTCTTCAGAGATAAAATTATTTTTTTAGTTAATTAAAATTTTAATTTAAAAGGTATGTGAAATTGTAAATATGTAATGAGGTTAGTTTTTCATAGAACTTTAATAATAGTGAATTTTCATATGAAAGTTAATATGAACATGGAGGACATAGATGAAACACCTACTACAATGGAGAAACCTACTACAATGGAGGACGTAACAATAAAGATGATACAATTCCAAAAGCAAATAAGCAACATATCATGGTATGGAATCACTTCGATGAGTTGTTTTTGGTCCAGATAAAATTAAAAAAGCAAAGTGCAATTATTGTGGTCATAATTTCCAATTTAAGTCTGAAAATGGAACAGGTACTTTAGGTTGCAACTATAATAGGTGTGTTATGACTTATGAGGAAGACCCGCAATATTGGTCAGTTGATTCTTGAGAAAAATAGTAATGTTGTTTTATGTCGTCGTGAATTTGATCCTGAAAAGCTTAGAGAATTATTAGTACAGGCTATTATTTTGCATGACTTGTCATTTCAATTTGTAGAATATAAGGGGATTAGAACACTTATTGATTATCTGCATCTAGGAATTCACACAGTATCAAGAAATTAATATAATAAAAATTGATGCTATTAAGATATATAATAGGGATAAGTTAAGAACGAAACATATAATATCCATAAGTTCTGGTAGGATCAATCTCACATCTGAATGTTGGACTTCTATTACAACTTATGGTTATATATCTCTGACATGTCATTTCATTGCTAATGATTGGATCTTACATAAGAGAATTTTGAATTTCTTTTTTATGCCTCCTCCATACAACGGCGAAACACTTAAGCGAAAAGATCTATGATATGTGTCGTGAGTGGAGCATTGAGAAGAAGTTGTTGGGCTGACATTGGATAATGTTTCATCTAATGATATTTGTGTTGAAAAGTTGATAAAACACTTGAATGATGATGACGCACTCATGGGTAAGGGAGAGTTTTTTCATCTCCGTTGTTGTGCACATATTATTAATCTAGTGGTTTAAGATGGATTAAAAGATATTAAAGTTGTAGTTAAAAAAATTCGTGATAGCATTAAATTTGTGAAATGGTCAAGTGCACGAAAGTAAAAGTAATTAAATTGTGTTCAAATGGATATGAACTCTACCTTAACAACTAATAAAGGCTTAAAACAAGATGTTCTTACAAGGTAAAATTCTACTTACCATATGTTTGAGAGTGCTTTATTTTGCCGCAAAGTATTTGAGTACATGACTTTCATTAATGAAAGTTATAACATTGTCCTACAAGGAAGGAATGGGAAAAAGTTAGAAAATATTTGTAGATTTCTCTCTTTGTTTTACAGCATCACCAATGTTTTTTGCAGTAATAAAATACTTAAATGCGAATTTATATTTTCTTATACTTTCAAGTTAATTATAAAAGTAAATAAAATTTAGAGTTTTTGTTGAACATAAAATCATCATATAATTAGAGTTATTATAAGATGAGATGCTTATTCCATATTTGAAGTCTAATATGATAATAAATCTTAAAATAATAATTATTGTCACTAGTTTAAAAAATAAGGATAATTTGTTTAAAAAAGCTTTAAACATAATTCAAACTTTTATAAAAATGGTTGCGTAACGAGTAAATAAATAACAATTGATCTATGAGATATAGATACTATTATCTTAGGGATATTGATATAATGTAAAAATGAGTATTTTAATTTTATAATTTATGAGTTGACATAAATAATCTTATTATTTTTAAAAATAAGCATTTTATATTAAAATGTATATTTTAGTCTTGAAATTAAAATGCATGATTTAAAATAATTATATAATTAAAATATTTATTTTCAATAATTATGCGAATAAATGATTTTGCACAATAATAAAATTTATAATATCAGATCCAATAATTATAAAAAGGGGCTATATTTTGTATAAAAGAGGACCATTCCTACCCTCATTGAGATATTATCTGGTATAATTATTTCAGAAAATTTGCGTAGTTTACATTATCACTCTACATAAATATAAGGTTACTGCTTTGTGAATAATCACCTATAACCTTCATTTTAAATATAAACATAATGCTTTGTGAAAAATTTCAAAGTTTTGGAAACTTTCATATTAATTTATGGATTATATTTAGAGTCTAAATGAAGTAAATGGGCGGTCTTAAATTTAAATTGCATCATCATCATCATCATCATCATTCATATCTTTAGTCAAAGAATAACGACAAATTGACTTAAATTAATCTTTCTACTAATCCAGTATTTAAAGAAGACATATATATCCCTTCCTTTCTTTCAGAGCAACCTTTTGGGTTTTGGCTACAGCCTACAAGCTACCGACATTTTGTATTAAATGTCATTGTACATGTATTTGGAAAACTATTTTTTACCGTACGATGATAAATTTTTATATAGAAATCTACCTATGTCCTCTGTTATAAGAGTCATTTATTGATTTTATTATCCATTACATAATATAATAAAATGAGTTAAAATGACCCGAATTATTTTTTTCTTTTTTACCCTTTTGAATTTATAATTTTATATTATCATTGGTTTCAACAGTATAATCATCGGAGAAGGGCGACAATAATTCCAAAACAGTTTAATCTCATAATTTTTAAATATATAACATTTTAATTTTATAACTTTAAAAAATATACACTTTAATCTCAAGTGAATTCATTTTAATCTTAAAAAAATACACGCAAATTTTATAACTTTAAATTTTAGAATTTAAATACACATTTTTTTCAAAATTATAATATTAAAATACTTTGCTTGAAAGCAACGAGACTAAAATACTCATTTTATAAAAGTTGTATAATTTCATGCACCCTGCATTTTTTTTTTTAATATTTTATATTTCTAACTTCACAATTAATTAAATATTAACACGTGAATGGTGAAAATAACTTAATGCTGACGTTAAGGTAATTAATTAAGCTTTGTTTTCTACCTAATAAAATAGGAATCAGAGTTACAGTATATCATTTTAATTATTAAAAAAAAAAAAAAAACTTTGGATGAAAATAAAATAGTAAAAACAATAATTGCCCATGAGTTTGTCTCTTGCTTCCCCATCAAGATTGGATGTGCAAACTACTTTTACAATGACTTTTGTCACCCAATAGATTACCCATAAGGCCACACGTCACAACCACTGGCAGCTCATCATGTTTTCTTGTGGTGGATGATAAATGTTATTTATGATAACGGTAAACAGAAAAGAAAATGCAGACAATTAAGAAAGTAAAAAAGATATAAAATAGGCTGATATAGTATCGCCTTTTGATTTTAAAAAAAATATCTTTTTGGATTTCTTGAAACAGAAAAAATGTTTTAAGTTTGTAGGAATAAAAAATTAAACCACCTTTTGTTATTCATTTGAAATTTGTAAGAAAATTATTTGCAAAAGTATCAAGCAAATCTAAGAAATTACCATAGTAATTTTGTGACACTTCAAAAGACACGTTATTTTAATTCATCTTAATATCTTTTGTTAAATTTGATGTGTCATTCTTTTTAACATGTGCTACAAATATACACTAAAAATATAATTACTTTAATAATTTAACGATAAATTTGGTGTCTTGTATTCATATAATGTGCATTTTGAAGTCTTGTCCTCATCGTTTAAAATGGTAAATTTGTAAGTGTGCATTTTATATACTAAATTGATGGAATTTGATACTTTTTTAATTTCTTATTTAATAAAATATATTTATTTGTATTTTTTATTTGGTCATTATTTAATTAAAAGTATATAATTAGACTAATTTTAAATTGAAAATGCAATTTAACAAGGATTGATTTATTTTTTTAAATATTAAGTCTATATCAAAAAATGTGATATTTATCGATGCCTAAAAAATACACAAAAATATTAACTTTACAAAAATAGTTTATGAACAAAAATATTATAATATCTAAATTCAATTTTATACTGTTAAAATAAAATATGGTATAATAATTTTTAAAATTTTAAATTTTATCAATTATTTTTATAAAATTTTTACTTTATGAGATTTTTTTTTTTAAATACGATATAAAATATTTAAAAAAATAAACTAATTTTGTTAAATATATTTATCGTTTAAAATTAAATTAAAGGATAAAAAATGTAGAATAAAAATACAAATAAATATTTTTTATTAAATAGAGAACAAAAAGTACCGAAGCGGAATTGATGGATTGAAAAAAAAAATCACATGATAAAAATTATTACTCCAACGGTCCTACCAGATACGCGTCTTCTATTATACATTTATAGTCCATGGTTTCGAATCTATACGCTAATTATTTTTTAGGGAAGATCAATAGAACTTTTGTTTTTTTTGAAAAAAAAAAAAAACTTTCTAAGAAGTGAGATAGTGTAACGTCGAGTACCAAAGTAAATTAATACTTGAGATTATTATTAAAGAACTTTAATATTTGTTATGTATCTTTTTAATCTTTAAAACCGTGATTTTATATATATAACCTAAGTTATTATATGTTGATTGCTATATTTATTACATTAACATAAAAATTATCTTTAAATTTTTTTTCATAAATAATAATATACATTTTTTTATCCTATAAAATAATATGTATTAAATAAAATTGTAATTATTAATTAAATATAATGTAAAAAAATATAAGATAAAAAAATAATAGTAAAATTTTTACTAACAAAATTAATTAAATTATATAATTATAATAAAAAGTGTTATTCTATTCTATATCACCTGTAAAGTCACAAAAAGAGACAGGTTAGGAACTTACTACTAAGGATGGTGGTGACTTTGATAATGTTTGAACGTGGAATTTCAGAGGAGGATAAAATGGAGAATCTTCCATCCAAAGCTCTTTTAATGGACCCCATTAGTCCTACCCCAACTGTCACGTATTCTTCCACTGTCAGCCAACAACTCAAACATTGTAAAGCTCTCCTCGTTCACTTTCTCACCTTCACTACCTTCTCTCCTCTCCATTTTTTCCACTTTTCTCAGTCTTTAATGGATGCCCATATGAACAATTCTGGCATAAAATTTAGTGGGTAGTCGGTGCTAGAAAAGCATTTGTGAGTCTCTTTTTAGTTGTCAAAAAAATAGATACCCACTTAGAAAAAGTTTTTGTTTTTAATCAGTTTTTAATAGAAATTTGTTGAGATTTTTATTTTCGGTTTTGCTAAAAGGTCGGTATTTGGTATCTTTTTGGAGAAATTTGTGGAATTCGTATTGCTTTGCGTCTTGGGAATAACTTCGTTGGGATTTTCAGAGATTGATTGATTTTAGAGGTATTAAGATTTCTTGGGCATTTGGTGCTACATTGCTGAGAATTAGACTCTTTTTTTACTTGCATGCTTTGTTCTTTCAATGGTTGAAGCAAGGACCTCAGAAATGGATTCTGAATTACAAGTGATTATGTGAACCATCGGAATTATCGCATCAAGTCTTAAGATAACTCGAATGATCGGAATTACTGATTTAATTTGTGCTGTTTGATCTCCAACTTTTGTTTCTCTGAAGCTGTTGGTCAGATTCTCCACAAATCTAACATGTTGATCCCCAGCTGTATAGTCTTTCTTAGCCCTGTTTATCTTCAGTCTTCTCAAAGCTAAGAGCTCAATTTCAAGGTACATTCATTTCATGCATTCAGTAATTTATTCTCAGTACCATTGGCTTATTAATTTGGTGAAAACTAATATTGATCCTCTTCGTCTTAACCCAAAAGGTATATGAATATTGTAGAGGCAAATGTATCAGTAAATTCAAGCTACTTGACAGTAATCATCACATTATCTACCAATTGTATTGAATCTGTTCTTTTGACAATTTTCGCTTACCAAATTTCTCTTCTTTTTTTTTTGTTAATTTGGATGCAGCAAGATTATCATTTTTTTTCCTTCAAGTTGGCCGGTTAACCATGGGGAAAAGATCCCAGAGACGCTCTGTACGGTATGAAAAAGATCAGTCAGGCTGCATGTGGGGCTTAATTAGTATTTTCGACTTGCGCCATGGTCGGTCTGCTCGGAAATTGCTTCCAGGTAGGAGGCATGGAAGCAAGCATTTTGGTAAGAGATCTGTTTGTTTTTTATTCATTGTTTTTTTTTTTTTTTAAATAAGTGCGCTACTCAAGCATTCATAACTGAAACTCAAACCTGAACATTGTACATGCACAAATGTGCTTCATGTTGGCTGTTTTTGATTCATTGTTAACATGCTCATTAAGTTATGCACTCAGGACTAGAGTCTAGAGGACTGACACCTTACACGTTTGACAAATTTCTTAGTTTGAAGTGAATTTGGGCATCCTAATATTTTTCATTTAGGACATATGTATGTAGCTATTGCAAATAAGATATTTCAGTTAATTTTTTCTTCCAAATAAGTTTTGTGGTAAAAATTGTTGCAGATTTGCATTGTCAATGTTTCATTCATCTAACATTTGTTGAAAGTTATTATATAATCTATTTTCAATCTGCAGGTTCTGGACTATCCAAAAATAAGTTTGAGATTTTGAGCAATTTGGATGGGACTGTTCAAGTTACCACCTTTGTAAGTGCTGATAGCCATTTTGCATGTGTTGTTAGAATTTAAGATTTTAAATTTTTTTTTCTTTCTCGGGGCATTGGGGATGGGAAAAGGGAATTTAGAACATTGCCAAGATTTATTCATTTGATAACAGGATGAGTATGAAATTTTGATAATGCTAAATTACGGAAGTTTCAGGATGGGGAAGAAGCCTCAAGAGCAGAAGTGACTGACACCGTTAAGCCCAGTGTGAAGAAGCTGATAGACAAAGAGATGTCGAATGAGCCGGGGAAAAGGAAGAATGCAAACAATTCTGAAGTAGATAGAAACCAATCTGAATCAGCACACGATGGCCACAAAGGAACAAAGAAGATTCGGAAGAAAAGCCATGATATGGATGCCTTTGATTTAAAAGTTGCTGAAAATTTGCAACCTGAGGGTTCCTGTGATCATAATTTAGCCCAACAATCCACAAAAGTTCTTTGTTTCGATGAGATAATACACGAGCTCTGTCGCAAGATCCATTTGGAAAGTAATCCCTCTGTGGAGTGTAATCTGAATGGAGAAGCTTCGGTAGTACTGGATCACAAGCATTATGATATTAAGGAGATATTGGGCAAGGCAACGAAGGACTTCATAAATCAGAGGCTTATTAATGGGAAACATCTCACAGAAGATCAGAAGATCCAGAGCTCCAGGGAACTAATGGATGTACTCAAGCTTATAAGCTCAGATGAGAAAGGGTTTCTAAAACTTTTACAAGATCCAAACTCATTATTGGTCGAATATGTTCAGAACTTGAAGGAAGCTCGTGCAGAGAATGGTGAAGAGCCGAAGTTGGAATCTGACTTTTCAGAACAAAAACTTGTTAACCTGAAAAAGTCAGACGACGTAGTCAGTGATAAACCCCGTCACTTCTTCAGGAGAAGGACCAAGTCTCAGGAAGTAAACTCATTCGAGGCCATTGAGTCGAATAGAATTGTCATACTGAAACCCGGGCTCACAGGCTTACAAGATTCTGAAAGTAAAATCAACATTGCCTCTTCTCCTGTATCTCATAGTAGGGTCGAAAATAAAGGATCAAGTGATAAAGTTGGCTCCCACTTCTTTCTATCTGAATTCAAAAGAAAATTGAAGCATGCTATAGGAAAACAACAGAAGGAAGTATTGACTTCTGAGATATCAAATAGAGTTGGAAAGGACAATGTTGGAAATAAGTCTCCTAGTAAAGAACATTTCTTTATTGAAAGAATTGCAAAACCTTCTACTCGTTCCCAGAAAGCAAATAAGAATGGTAGAAGAAAAGGCTCTGAGATCAGTGTGAGACATGGAACTGATGGTGTTTCTAACAGTAAGATATCTAATATCTATATAGAGGCCAAGAAACATCTCTCTGAGATGCTGAACAATGGAGATGATAGTTCTGAACCATCAAGCAGACAAGTTCCTAAAACCCTAGGGAGAATCCTCTCTCTTTCCAAGTACACTCCTCCCATAATCAGTCCTGGAAGATTTTCTAGTATTGACAAACAACCAGTCAATGAGAATAAGCAGTCCCCCAAACACGAACAGAGTGTCAGTCCTCTAGTTCAGGAAGCACAAAGCTCAAAGAGTGAGTCACTTGCAACTGACAACAGCCTTGGCTGCAAAGCACAAGCTCCTAACATAAATCCTAGTGTACAAGAGGACACTATCCGTGATATTGAAGTATTAGAAACAGCATGTCAGGGTGAAGATGAGATTAATCCTGCGGGTATTGTCTTCTCACTTCCAATTTTAATGAATACTACTAGTCCTTTTGCAAGTTTTCAAATGCTTTTTATGTTTTTTTTTTTTTTTTTATGATCTAAAGTTTCTACAGGTGATTTAGGATATGTAAAAGAAGAGACAGTTATTTCCTTTGCTCCCTGCGAACCAAGTTCGTGTCTAAATAGTGACACATCTAAACTCCATGAAGGTGGAAATTTTTTAGAACCACTGGAGCAAGAGGTAAAACTATCTTTGTGATTGGTGATTGTTGTACTATTATTATTGCTGTGTTTCTTTATACAAATTTGTTCCCTCCATCAAGTAGGTTTTATCTGTTGATCATCCTTATATGTTTTTTAGGACTCAAATGATGAAAATCAACCGCATCCTTCTCCATTACCATCTCCTTGCTCTTTGACCCCGAAGAAGGTTGTAGATCTAGAAAGTTTTATTGACATTCCAGAGAGGCCAAGCCCTGTCTCAATTCTTGAACCGCTGTTCACTGAAGATGACATCAGTCCTGCAAAAACCGTATCTGAACCTGGCAAGTATTATCATCTAGAAAATGGATTTACTTCACATGTATCACTCTCTCTTTTCTCCCTTGCAATTTCATTTTCAGATTTTTCTTAGCTTATATAGATTACTTCATAAATCTGCAGTTGGGACAACGATTCAACCATTACGGATTCAATTTAAAGAACCTAAAACTTTAGCTTCAGATCAAGCAAACTGTGCAAAGCCATTTATGGAAGAGAAAGAATTAGTTTATGAATGTGTAAAATTAGTGATGGAAGCTTCTAGCTTTAGCTGGGATGAATTCTACACTAAGTGGCTTTCTTCCAATCAACTACTTGACCTGTCATTGGTTAACGAGGTAGAATTTTTCTCCAACCAACTTTGCTGCAACCAAAAGCTTCTTTTTGACTGTATTAACGAAGTTTTAGTAGAGGTTTGTGAACACTATTTTGGTTGTTCTCCCTGGCTATCATTTGTAAAACCTGGCATAAGGCCACTTCCAAATATGAGAAGTGCCATTCTTGAGGCTTCAGAAGGAGTTCATTCCTGTCTCCTTCTTCTTCCTCTTCCTCGCACTTTGGATCAAATTGTCGGAAAAGACATGGCAAGAACTGGAACTTGGTTGGATCTTCGATTTGATACTGAAACTATTGGATTTGATTTAGGTGAAGCTATTCTTGGTGACTTGCTAGAAGACACCGTATTAAGCTATGAAAGTGAAGTCCTAAAAGTGGCTCAATGTGCTTCCACTAAACGGGAATGAGTGCAGCATTAACTTGTGAGGGAGTTGTTTTCTTCATATTATAAATTTACAACCTCGTGTCAAAGGTAGTAGGAAATCAAGCAAGCTCATGTTTATAGAGACAGAGAGCATGGCAGCCAAAATATGCAAATGAAGTGGAAACTTTTTGCAACTATCGTTGAGCATCCGGATATTGGTTTTTTGTTAAGCTTCCTCTACTTTTAGTCCTATAGATTATGTATATAAAACTTGGTTTATTGCAGAACCACTGCTCGGAACCCTCGGAGATGGTGTTTCGTCAACTGATAGATTTTTATGCGGAGACCGGAAATCCAATTTGCATGCTCTCCTTGCAATACTTCAAATAAGCATTTTTCACTCATGGTTCTGTGTCCATGACAATCACTGAGACAGTTTTACCTTTCTTAGATTATGTAGTTTTTGAGTGTTAATTGAATTATATGAGGGTTTGCTCTTCATTTTGTTTGATTATATTCATTTTTTGTTTCTTTTTTGGGCTTGTTTTGTTGTTTTGTTTGCAAAGTTTGAAATATTTCATGTGAGTGAGTGTGGTTTAGCTCAAAATTAGGAAAATAAGGGAGTTTCATGCTAGGTTTAGGGTATGTACCAAACAAGATGCAAATATATTTGTGCTTTGTACATTGAGTTGGTACATCATAATAATATAGCACGTCTGTTTCTAATATATATATATTTTTTTTCCTTCCTTTTTTATATTTGATAAGGCAGGTGATTTATCTTCAAACATGACTTTAAGATTCACTTATTCTTGATTCAATTCACATATTTGAATCATACTAAGTATCATTTTAACTATAAAAAAAATTAATTTTTGATTTTGTAGATATCAAATATCATTCATAGATCGAGCAATGTTAAAAACGCATAAATTTATACAATTTTTTCACTTATATCATAACATGTGACATAATTATCTAAAAAAAAAAAATTTCTTTTTATTTTTTGAACTCACATGTTACGGTACAAAAATGTGTAAATTTATGTGATTTTATAATTTATCTCTTGTGGTTTTCATGTATCTATCAATCAAATTCTATCATTCTCTAATTTTTTTTTTTTTGAATTCACTCCTTTTTTTTTTTCTTTCAGAATAGGGTAAAATTTTAATTCACATGCTTTGTTGAAGTATAAATTATATATAATAAAGAAAACATGAATTACAAATGACTATAAGTGGCAAGTAATAAAAATGATGCATGAACCTTGTAAAAGGACACCAGAATTTGAGAAAGTTTTAAGTTTAACGATACATGTTATTTAATGTATAATTGTTATTTAAAAAAAATAATAATAAAAAATTGAGAACTTTTTCCTCTCTTTTTGGAAAAAGAAAAAGGAAACTCATTCAGAACGAGCAAGCACAGAGATAGAAAAGTTACCTTCTGGAATTTAGGTCTGGTAGCTGAACAATAAAATTATTAACCAGTACGCAATGCAAATTGCAAGCTAAATATTATGTTTTTAAACCCAATTGCAAATGACCGAACTCTGCAAACTGAAAATTGAAAAATACTAGCAATACTATGGCAAAAGCAGCAAATGATAGATGTGGTTAAATAAAAAAATTAGGTGGACAAGAATTTACGCACCATGTAGTTTACTTAATGATCTTGTTGTAAGATTATTTTTTTCTTTCCAAGATACATGTTCTTTTTTTATATACTAATTAAAAATACAGGCTTTGTACATTAATGATTTTTTTTTTTTTTTTTATTAATTTCTACACACATTTATATGTTTAAAGTATCAGATTTTTTTTTCGATAGCATAATAAGTATACAATATTTTTATGTTTAAAGTTCTTAGCTTAAATTTTTCCAAAATGAAAAATAAATACAAAGGGTAAAATATATTATTATTTTAAAATATAAGCGAAAATTTGTCTAAATTTCTTTTTGGTATGATTTATATATTTATTTATAAATAAATATAATATTAATCATTTTTTGGAAATAGAATTACCCAAAAATTATTTATAACTCTAATTCATTAATATTATAATCTAAAATTATTTGTTATGCATTAGAATACATGTAATAATATGAAATATATATCTATTTTATATAAATTTCACTTGGTATGTGATATTATTAATAACTTGGATAATTAATAGTTTAATGTTTATAAAATTACATTCTTAAATATAAATAAATAATGACAATAAATGTCAATATTTTAATAAATAAAGATATTTTTGTTTATAAAATTAAAATGTATGATTTAGATTTTTTTTATAAATAGTATAAATATAAATAATGTATTTATAGATATAAATAGTATAAAAGATATAGATAAATGATTTAAATATGTTTTATGTACTTAATATTTGGGGTCGATCGTGAAAATATCATCAACTATTAATTTCATATAAAAATATTTGAAATATTTAATTCTATTAATATTTATATTTTTTTTATCATTTTTATTAAAAAAAAAATTCAGTTAAATGTGGTATGAAAATTTTAATTTTGTTAATAATAATTGATAGAAAAATGATGGATCTTCTTTGCAATAAATTAAACATTAATAATATTTTTGTTATCGACCCAAAGGTTAAAGACAAAATATATTTAAGCTATAGGTAGATAACTCAAGTACAACTAACCATATTTTATGGTATTTTTCATCTAGTCCTAGATCAATAATGCATATCTTCGCGCATATTTATTATAAAGCTATTTTCTTAGCACTTGTTGGATTTGTTTATGGGTGTTCTTCATTTAAATTTAATCGATAATTATGCTATATTATTAACTAAATAAATTATATTAGTAACTAAATAAATTATATTAATAAAATTTATTACCCATAACACTATTAAACAATGAGAATATTCTCCAACGTAACACCAAACAATTTAAAAGGGTGCTTGGAGTTCTATATTTTAGCGGTATTTTTATTATAAAAAAAAGTTTTATTTGAACTCATACGGTGAAATTACACATTATTAATTATTTTATTTAATAAAAAATATAAAAATGATTAATTTTTATAAAGTTATAATTTATAGAAAAATATTATAAAAAAAATATGTTCAAAATAGTTATAAATATTAAAATTAACTTAATTTACCATACGTATCTAAGTTAAACATGTTTAAAAAATTACAATTTAAATAATTTAATTTCATAATGTTTACGTAATGAGAATAAAAATCACATTTAATAAATATTTTAAGTTTTATGATGAATATATTTAATAAATATTTTAATTATATGATTACCATATATAATAAAAATTTTATATAATTAAATAAATAATATATGCGAACAAAATATATTGAATAATAAATTACATATATTTTTAAAATATTATAATTTTAGATATAATTATCCTTATATTTTAAAATAAATACATATTTTGCTCTTTATATTTAAATAAAATATGCATATTTTAATGATAGTTTTTAAAACTCAAATATTTTAACTAATAATGCTTTTCGTATTAATTTTTTCTATGATTGAATTTTTACAATAATAAATAGCTAATTGATTCAAAAACTTACATATGATATTAAATTTATTTTTATAATTAATTTTGAATATAAAAAAAAAAATCTAATAGTTTGAATTGACAAATAAAAAAAATTGCTTACAAGTACATCATAAATTACCCGTAACGTTAATCCACTAATGTTTTTTTAGCCAACGATTTCAATGTAGCAATATCATCAGGACATAGCAGGTATTCTCATCCTCATTGAAATATTTTAGGGGTTTTGGGGTGGTAATTCTTTATAAGAGGTTTGAGTATTTTATGAAAATTTAATTTCTTTATTAATAAATAATTTATGATAAATTAAAATTTTAATAATTTAAGTATTCATAAAATATTATGTATATTTATCTGTTATGTACTAAATTTAATAAGTTTAATTTTTGCCTATAAAATAAAGCTATAATTAAAATTTTATTCTATTATTTTAAAGGTTATTATAATAATTTTTTCTCGTATATTATAATATTGAATTTTTATAATTAAAAAATTAATTTATTAATGAAAGTGTTATTTTTAATAAAAAAATATATTTAATTTAACTCTAAAAAATTTTATAATTATATAATATATTTTAAATAAAATTATATGAAAATAGGGAATCGAGAAAAAGGCCGGATGGGAAGGTAATTTTGACAGCCACCCCCCGTCCCCCACATGGTCATTTTTCATCGATGTTGAAGTCAAAGTTCCTCTACAGATGTCGATTCAAACAAAGCAAATTAACATTCATATTTAACATTCATATTTCTCTAATTTAATAGCTAAATTATTAGTTATATTTGAAAATAATTTTGATGTATGATTTATAATTTTATGATTAAATAATTAAATTTATAATTTTTGATTTTTTTGTAAAAATAATTATTATTGTGTTTAAAAATAATTTATACTTAATAATTTTTAAGAAAAAAAATTAAAAAACGAAGTTTTTTGGTAACATTTTTTTTTTCAATTTATTTAAAAATAAATAAAAGTTTTGATTATTATTTACAAATTTTAAGTTTTTAATATTTTTTTTCAAATATTTATACTTATAAAACTTGATTTGCTCTTTGGAAAAAAAAAATGTTTAATGAAAATGAAAAAAATAAGAAATGAAAAATTTGATTAAAAAATTTTATTTTTTAAAAATGTATGAATTATTCATTATTTTAGTAGTGATTCTTTTAAAATGTAAAAATTAAAAAAAAAATCGTTACCAAACATATTTATTATAAAAAAATAAGCACAAAAATTTTTCCATTAAAATTACAACTAAAAATCTATAATTATTAATATGAGTTTGCTGTAATTGAACCGTAACTTGAACAAAAATAAGCAAACCTTTCACGATACTAGTGGATAAAGAGAAAGCTACTTCTATATCTCTATATTGGAAATGTTATTTCTTATAAATAATGAGCAAGAGTTAAAAAGATTGCAGCTATTTAAATCAAAGTTAATTCGTAGCTTATCGCAAAATTAAATTAGGGTACTCTAATCACTTTCTTATCTGAGCTCACGTCGTTGAAGAAAGACGAAGAAGTACCAATAATAACCGTCTGCTTCGTAATGTTCATATCAATCTATTTTAAATTTTGAGATAACTACTAATTATAATAACAAAATTCATTGTGTTCAATTAATTGAACGACGATAATTTAGACTCGTTCAATATTGAACGTTAATATTATCGTTCAATTAGAATTGAATGACGACAATTAGACCTATTTAATATTGAACGTTCAAATTGAATATTGAACGTTCAATATTAAACGTTCAATTCTAATTGAACACAAGGGGGTGCTAATTTTGTTATTATAATTTTGGGGGGTGTTATTTTTGGTAATTTCCCTTAAATTTTTTATGATTTTTGGTTCTAATCATGTATTTATTGTAATTAACTGTTTGTTGTCTCTATCAGTCCAAATAAAATGGACATTTTAACTGCTTGTAACTGAAATCTTATTAAAAATGGGAGCTTATAAATTAATTCGAATTATTATAAAATTATTGTTCTATATTATTTCCCTTGTTGATCATAATATATACTCAAATCTTCAATACATTCCCACCAATGATAAACACTAAAATAAGCATATTCATTGGGCCAAGAGCACCTCAAGTAAAAGCTTTCATATTCAGTTAACACATAAATTTATATACTTTTGCATGGATAATATTTCTTTTAATAAGAAAAATTATTTTAAAATTTAAAATATTAACTTTTTTTTTAATAATTGTGATCGTTATAAAATATAATATAATTAATATAAATATAAAAATATATATAGCTTGTATATTTATGGTGAATAAAAATTATTAGAGAAATTATTTAAAATAATATTTTTTAAAATTTATAATAATAAAAAATAATTTTTTTTTAAAATTAAAATTATATTAATTAATATTAGATTGATTTTTTTTTATAATAATACGTTAATATTAAGAATGTTAATTTTATTATTTTAAATTTTAAAAATTATATTTGTTATTTTTCTAAAATATTAATAAGTAGAGTAAATCACAATTTACCAATAACGATATTCTTAGTTTCTTATAATATAGAAACTTTAAGAGAGAGAAAGAGAAGGCGTCATCATCAGAGCACAAGCTAAAATAGTCAAAGCCCAGACTTCAAGACTTTATTTGGCTTCTTCTCTTTCAATAAAATCTCAATCTTTTCGCCATATCATTGGAATTTTCTACCTTTTTCCCAGATTTATCTTTTCCTCCCCAAATCTGCTCTCTCAATCTCAGTTCCTGTTATTAATATTAAAGTAAATTGTTGCTTTTTATTGAATTATTTTTTGTATTTTCCCAATTTCTGTGTAAATTGTTATCTAAACCCTAGATTTGACTCTTCGGCGCTGGGAAACGCATTCCGGAGCTTTACGGTAGCTCGTGGGTCGTCTTTGAACTTTGGATACGAAAATGGTTTCAAAACCCTAGCTTTGGTTGGTGCTCCAATCTATGCTATAGCCTATACGTAATGTTAGATTCAATGATTTCTGTTTGATATGTTTTTCGATGTACGCTTTAAAATTCAGTGCGTTTTGAAATTTGACTTTTATTGTATGTTTGGTGGCTTCTTTTTTCTTTCGATTGGTATTAGTTTTTCACGTAAGTTTTGAAAGTTCGGTGTCTTTTATGGAGTCTGAAATGATTTCAGCTACTTGGGCGCCTGGTTTTGGTGGAAGAAGATTGAACTATACGTGCTATTTTTGATTAAGTACTGCAGATCAATTTTGATTTGGTTAGTCTGTGCCAACTATTGCATGTACTTTGGAACTTGACGTATATTAGAGTTTATGAAGAATACTAGCTCTTTATAGTTAGTTCGTCATATTTAGAAAACTATAGAGTTTGTACTTTGTTTCATGAATTGCTTTTTGATATTTACCTTGTCATTGGGAATTTTTTTGGGCAAACACACAAAATAAGCTCGAGTTATACCTAGTTTGACAATCTAGTTTGAGTTATCCATATTTCATAATATGTTTGGATTTTTTTTCTTTCAATCTTTTAGTTTCAGTTTAAGTTAGCTTATAAGTTTTTTGTATGTACGCATATAATGGTAAATTTTTTGTTACAAATCCATATAAAGTTTCTATAAGACTATGTAAATAGATTTTTTTTCTTCCGGGCGCCACTCTTTCTTATCACAGCTTAACCAAATTTTTATTGCGAATTTCCCACAACTTAAACTACATTATGAAATAGTGTGAAACTCGAGTCTATTTTGGGTTCCGATTTTTTTTGAGTGGGGGATATATAATGCTTTATTTTAGGTGTAAATAGTTTTTAGTCATATTTATCTTTCGTTTTATCTATTAACAAATTCAACTTGGATTCTTCTTAAAAATTTGGAAATGATTTTCTTAAGGCATAAAACTGCGTGCTATAACTCTGGAGCCGTAAGTTTCATTTCCGTACACTGTTGTTCCTTGGATCATGCAGAGTTATGCTCTGAGCTCAAGTTTCATTTAATTTATTAGCGTCGGATGATTCTTTTTGGCAATTTGCTTATGCTTTTTTCTACAGACAAAGTAGCATTTGATGAGTCTTCCTGAACTCCCACTTTTAATGATTATAATATATTATAAATAAGAAATTTGCTGCATTTGAATTTGGAGCTTTGAGTGCTCTTGAATTATTGATGCTAACATTAATAATCTTTTCCTTATTTACTTCTCCATTTAGCCAATTGTTTCCTGAATTATAAAAAATTCATATGTTGTCTGTTTATGTGGCAATATTTCTTAGTATGCATTTGATGCAATAATTATTACTAATCACATTTCATTTTCAGAATCAAATTGTTTAGCCATTCAAAATGGACAGCTTTCTTTATCATGCTATTGTCTTCTGTCATCTCTCTTATTTAAATAGATTTTGATTGGACTTTACATGAAAAGTGTTCTTCTTTAATGCAGCTTAGTTTAGCTTGTGCACCTTCCTCTTGCTGTTCAATGCTTGGCGCAGTATGCCGATGACTGTTAGGAGAAATGCAAAGGTATCATGGTGCTGGCTGCACTGGTGCAGTTAATAACAGTACATTAGGGGGTGTCTCAGCCAGGGACAGTTCCCGAGCTGATTTGTCTTCTCTGCCAGCTAATTTTTCCGTGAATCCTAGGTAATGGGTTCTGATCCTACTTAATTATTCATAGGGTTTCCGCGCTCCCTAAAAAAGGAAATGGATAATAAAAAAAAACAATGCATCCATGTAACAAGAATTAATTGAATTGTTTTTGGTAACTGCTAAACAGCTTCTCTATCTTGATGCTTGCTACTCATGTTGCTAAGTTGAGAATTTGAGATAATCTTATTGCATTTTAGATATAACTTGTTTTTTTCTTTTACTGATGATCTTATTCAATTATTTGACATTTTACTAGCTATCTCCATGAAACTCATGTCAGTTTTTGTACTTGATTGTGCAGGCGTCCGTCTCCACCGACATCTTACAAGTTGAAGTGTGATAAAGAACCTTTAAATTCCCGGTAATTTTTAATTGGAAGTTATTTACTTATTTGTGCAGAAAAGTTGAATTTAGAATTATTAATAATTTACATGCACTTGACTTCCATATGCTCTTTTTTCCTTTTATCATATTTTAACTTGTAACGAACAATTTTCTGAAATTTTGCAATATTTTGCATCTTCAGTAGTAGATTTGTGTCAATAAATATGATGTTCAACTTTTATAGTCTTTCAATATCTTAACTGCAGACTTGGGCCGCCTGACTTCCATCCTCAAACTCCAAGTTGCCCGGAGGAGACTCTCACAAAAGAATATGCGCAATCAGGATATAGGGAGACTGTGGAAGGGCTTGAGGTACATTTCTGCAGTCAACCAAATTTCCTTAAAAGTAACATTAGACAGTTAGATACTGCAAATATCTCAACCACTTAAATCTTGTTATGCATGATGTAGTATGTTTTTAAGGAGGATTTCAAGATTGATTAACTTGTTCATGTTATAAGTAGTGCTCATTTTATCAGGTCTTTTTTGATTGCCCTTCTTTTTTTAATCCTTCAATGCCTTGTAGTTGTAGATGTGTGTCATGTCTGTCTCACTGTATGAGATTTTCTGTTTTATCTTTATTATCTCACTCCTTTAAATTTATGAGTAATTATTTAACTTGGTTTGCTTGCTGAATGTGACAGGAAGCTAGAGAGATAACATTGTCTCAGGTTCAATCTTTTAGTAAACCAGCTGTCTTCAAGTGCAAAGAGGTAAATTACTTGCTCAGTAATATTGTTGTAAGAAGCCTACTATTTGATATGAATAAGGTTCATTTAACCTTGCCACATGTTGAAAAATGATTATATTTTAAGAGAGTATTGTTTTGTCTCTCTCTGCTTTGCAGGCTCTGAGAAAGTGTCTCAGGACTATAAATGAATCTCGTGCTCAGAAGCGAAAGGTGATACATCTATTCTCAATTAATTTTGATGCTTAACATTGTTGTCGAAAGATTTGCATGAACACCTGTTTTGTTTTGCCTTTGCAGGCTGGTCAAGTTTATGGTGTCCCTCTTGCTGATTCAATACTTACCAAGCCAGGTGTCTTTCCGGAGCAAAGACCCTGTGGTGAAGATTTTCGTAAAAAATGGATTGAGGTAAACCTTTATATGTGGTGTTCTAGTTGTTTAAGGGTTTTAGGTGTAAATTATGGCTCAGTTGCATCACTGGCCGTGTTCTCTCTCATAATCTTGGTGCAAGAAACTTTGAGGATTGAAAATTAGATCATCAATTCAGGAAGATTATGAGGGACACAGTTTTGCCTGGGTAGGAGACAATGCTTTATCAAAGGAGAGAACTGGTATTGCAGCAGGCTAGGGGTGCAACTAACCAACTTACTGAACATAATACTAACAAAGATAGAAGACATGGAAAGAATACACTAGCATCCTATAATATAACCTGGAATATGGATACCAGGAACGATGGCATTAGATCCTCTCCAATAGTTGAGATGTTGAAGAGCAAAGAGGCTGTCAGCATGAAGTCAATCTAATGGTCGCGTACCTAACTTTGTTACTCATTTGTAGTAACTTTACCATGCTACTCATTGTCTAAATGCAATCTCTGAATATTTCATTCTGAAAATCTTGAATTTAAGAGTTCAAGGATGCTGGGTAAAGTTACTACAAATGAGCTACTTTAAAGTTCAGGAGATCCTTTATTTTAGGAAGATTATAAGATAGCTTTTGGCAGAAGAGCTGAAGTTAAAAACTTGACTTTTACGGTTTGCATGTGCTGCTTAAATTAAAACGTTTTTCCCCTGTTGAAAGTTTCCTTTTAAAATTCTTTTAAGCAAGAATGCTACTACTTTCATTTGATTGTATTTTTTTTCCCTGTTCCAATCTTCAACAATTCCAGGGTTTGTCGCAACAGCACAAAAGATTACGAACCTTGGCTGATCATGTTCCCTATGGGTTTAGGAGGAAATCCCTTTTTGAAGTTCTTATAAGGAACAATGTGCCATTACTGAGAGCAACCTGGTTTATCAAAGTAACATATCTTAATCAGGTATGGTATTTGGATTTATACTATTAGTGAATTTTTTGTTCCAAGTACCATTGTTTATTTCTTTTCATTTGAATGAAGCAGATGATACTTGCATTTTGCAGGTCCGGCCTGGGTCTGCTAGTATATCTGCTGGGACACCAGATAAACCTCAGCTGTCACGCACTGAGCTCTGGACAAAGGATGTTATTGATTATTTGCAGCACCTCATGGATGATTTTTTGTCAAAAAATAACTCTGTTTACCGATCCCCACATACACTTTATGCTGGGTCATTACAGCAAAGAGGCGATTCAGCATTGGTGGGACTTGACGGGGAGGAGCCTTCTTTACATTTTAAGTGGTCGTATGTAGTGCGGCTCTTGCAATGGCAGCAGGCTGAAGGATTGCTTTTTCCTTCTCTTATAATTGATTGGGTTTTAAGTCAGCTGCAGGTATTCTGTTTACAGTGTTAGCTAGTTTTTAAATTAATTTTTTTTAGTGTGCTTTAAATGGAGTAACTCAAATTTATAGATTTGTTTTTTCAATAGTGGACTTTTGGATTTTGACAATGTGCATTGTGCTTCTATTCTTACAGGGGAAAGAGCTGCTCGAGGTGGTGCAATTGTTGTTGCCTATCATATATGGTGTTTTAGAAACTCTTATTCTTTCTCAAACATATGTACGTACCCTTGTTGGAATAGCTCTTCGTTTCATTCGTGAACCTTCTCCTGGTGGATCAGATCTTGTAGATAACTCTCGAAGGGCATATACAACATCTGCTTTGGTTGAGATGCTTCGATATTTAACACTTTCTGTACCTGATACATTTGTAGCTTTCGATTGCTTTCCTTTACCTTCCTGTGTAGTCTCTCATGTAGTAAGTGATGGGAGTTTTTCAAAGCTGTCTGATGATGTGAAAAAGATTAAAAGTGGCTCAATAGAAGTTACATCTATGGTCAGAAATAAAGGTTTTGATGCACATTATCAATTGTTGGTCCTTGACAATGTTGTTTCATCCATTCAGAATCATACTCATAATCTAGCAAAGGCAGGAAGTCCTGGATATCCAGGCCACAGTGTGGCTAAAGCTGTACAGACCTTGGATAGATCTCTTGTTGAGGGAGATATCAGAGGGGCCTATAAGCTTCTATTTGAAGATCTCTGTGAAGGATCTGTAAGGGAACGGTGGATAGCTGAAGTCAGCCCATGCTTAAGATCATCATTGAAGTGGATTGAGACTGTCAGCTCATCACTTGTTTGTTCTGTTTTTTTCCTTTGTGAGTGGGCAACATGTGACTTCAGGGACTTTAGGACTGGCTTGCCTCATGATCTAAAATTCACTGGCCGAAAAGATTTTTCTGAGGTATATGTTGCGATTCGGCTTTTGAAGTTGAAGAGAAGGGATTTGCAAAATTCACATCGTCACAATGGCGAGAACCCCCTCATGATTAATAAAGTAGCAAAAGGTTCAAGTCAGCAGGATAATTATCCTGTCAGAGAATCAAAAGGCTTCCATGACTTCAGAAGTAACTTAAAGGATGTGGATCAGCGAAGCTCCATGTCATCAAATATTTTTGAGAGCCCAGGTCCTTTACATGATATGATAGTATGTTGGATTGACCAGCATGAAGCAGGCCAAGGAGAGGGTTTTAAGCGCCTTAAGCTACTTATTGTGGAGTTGGTGTGTGCTGGATTGTTTTATCCCCAGGCTTATGTGAGGCAGCTAATGGTGAGTGGAATAATGGAAATGGGTGGACCGCTGGTCGAGGCAGAGAGACAAAAAAGGCATTACCTGGTCTTGAAGCAGTTGTCTGGGCACTTAATCCGTGACGCATTGGAAGAGGCAGGCATTGCTGAAGTTCCAGATCTGTTGGAGGCTATGCATGCTTACTCAAATGAACGCCGTTTGGTACTTAATGGGCTTTTGAGTGACATGAATAATACAAAGAAAACAGGCAAGAAGCAAAAGCCTTTTCCAAGTTGTGGAAAAGATGGTACTTCTCCAGTTTCACTTGATCAATTGAGAGTCACTCACTCATCGTCTAATTTACTTTATAGTAAAAATTTCAAGAAAAGTAACAGTGATATTGAAGCACTGAAGGAAGCAATCTCAGTATTGTTGCAACTTCCAAACAGTTCTCCCATACCTGCAGATTCTGGGACTGATGAATCCCAAGGGAGTGGCAAGAAGCTTCCAGGGGCACTGTTTAATAAGATGGACATAGGTGAGGGCACACCTGGGTGTGAAGAATGCAGAAGAGTAAAGAGACCAAAGTTGAGCGAGGAAAGAAGCCCTTGCATACAAGGATATTCTCCAACTTTATCAGATGATGAAGATTTGTGGTGGGCAAGGAAACGGCCCAAATCTTCAGAGCTTTTGAAAGTTGATGCACCAATTAAGTCGACAAAGCAGGTTTCCAGGAATAGGCAAAAAATAGTGCGGAAAACTCAGAGCCTTGCCCAATTAGCAGTTGCTAGGATTGAAGGTAGTCAAGGGGCTTCTGCAAGTCATGTTTGTGACAATAAGGTAAGCTGCTCTCATCATAAAAATGGGATGGTAGGGGAAACTCCCAAGTCCATAGAAGGGATCAAATCAAGCCATTGTATGGATATTATTGGCATTGGAAAATCCCTGAAGCGGCTGCGTTTTGTGGATAAGAGAGCTTTTACAATGTGGTTGATGAGTGTCATTAGGCAGTGTATTGAAGACACTGAGAAAAGTATAACTAAGGTTGGCCAATTTGGTAGGTCTCTAATTTCTGTTGACAGTAAAAGTGCTGTAAGGTGGAAGCTTGGTGAGGATGAACTATCAGCTATACTTTATTTGATGGATGTTTCAAATGATTTAGTTTTAGCTGTTAAATTTCTTCTATGGTTGCTACCGAAAGTGTTAGGTACTTCCAATTCCACAGGTCATAGTGGTAGGAACATTCACCTGCAGCCAAGAAATGTGGAAGGCCATGTGTGTGAAGTTGGGGAGACATATCTTATATCATCCCTGCGAAGGTTTGTGCTCTTTCTTCTTGAACTTGAACATATATTAGAATAGAAAAGAGAAAAGGGTGTCTTATTTGATAATGAATTTTATTTGTAGCTTCTGCTTTTATCTACCCTTTGTTCTTATTTGGTTGGTTTCTTTGAAAGAGCAGGATGAACTGAAATTGGAGTGTGAGATTTATGGTTTCAGTTTCTATTATTTGAGTTTGCAGGGATACTAATATGAGTATGGATCCTATTATTTGATAATCTTTTGTTAGAATCATTAGAGTTCCTTTACATACTTCTTGTGAAATCCTGGGTTACCCTTTCCTACATAGTAAAGCTGGCAATTTTTGACACGACCTACCCATGAAATAGTCAGGTCCGAGTTGAGCTTATATAGGTTGGGTCTCAAACAGGTCGTTCCGTTTTACCAATTAAAAAAATTAGGTCTTAACGGGTTAACCCAGATAACTGTGACCCGTATAAGCAATCCAAATAATCATTAGAATAAGTAGGTAATTATTTATAATCTAATTATTTCGTAGGTTTGTATTTTAAAATATTTTTGGGATGATCTTCAAATTTATTTCATCTTTTATTTTTGTGCGTTTATCAATTTATAATAATATGTTTAATTTAATTTTATTGGTATTTGAGATTTTAGCACATTGATATTGATGTATTACAATACTTATGATTATTAATATTGTTTTTGTTTTATATCAGTTAATATTTAAAAAAAGATTTGGCTTAAATAATGCTTAAGTTAATTTAATTTTTTGATAAGTATAATTTATTATATTAACATGTTATATAAGTATATGTTGATACTTGATACAATATTTCAAATTTTATTACATTATAAAATATAATATATGTTATTTGATATATTTAAACGAGTTAAACAGGTCAACCTATTTATTAAACAGGTTGGGTTGGGGCTGTACTTTCTGACTTTTTTAATAAATGGGTTAAGTTTGGGTCGTAAACGGGTTGAGCCGAACCCGACACGATCCAACCCAACCCAACCGTTTGACAGCTACACTACATAGTTCTATATGTTCTATTGAGGCTTAACAAGATTGTAGTCACTATTTTCTTAACATAATAGAGCCCTTTCTGCCATCCTTCTTCTTGTTGGCAATTGTGTTTCTTTTAAAATTATGCTATTGATGTCATCTAATTTTTTCCATTACCTGAGATCGTGGCAATTGTCTAAAATGAAATGTACTCTTCAGGATACTTCTATTGGCTAAAACATTAAACATACACGTATACTTGGATGGGACACATATTTATTAAATTGTTAAATTATCATGCATGTCATTAATAATTACTCAGCTTGTTGAGACTGAAATTTTGGTGAGGTTAGACATCTGAACAATGAATTTGATTTAGGTACGAGAGCATACTTATTGCAATGGATCTAATACCAGAAGCTTTATCAGCTGCCATGCAACGTGCTGCTGCACTTATGGCTTCTAACGGAAGACTGCCAGGTTCAGCAGCCTTGGTATATGCTCGATATTTATTAAGGAGATACAATAATGTTGCTGGTGTCATTGAATGGGATAAAAAATTTAAGGCAACATGTGATAAGAGACTTTTAGCTGAGTTTGATTCTGGGCATGGGGAGTTAGCTTATCCCCTCGGTGTTCCTCCAGGAGTTGAAGATCTTGATGCATTTTTCCGTCAAAAGATTAGCAGTGGCCGGTTATCCCGAGTGGGTATGAGTATGAGAGAGGTAGTACAACGAAGTATAAATGTCGAGAATGTGGCTCATTCTGTTTATGGAAAAGAGAGAAAACTCTTCCCTGCAGGGGCAGCTAAGGTTCCTGCTGCTGAGAAGTGGAATGAGGGTTATCAGATAGCTCATAAAATAATTTCAGAATTGATGGATTGCATTCGGCAAACTGGTGGTGCTGCTCAAGAAGGGGATCCATGTTTGGTCTCTTCTGCTGTTTCTGCTATTGTTGGTAATATCGGGCAAACTATAGCAAAAGTACCTGATTTTAGAGTGAGCAGTGATTTTTCAACTTCCCCATCTTCCGATGCTTTGAACTTTTCCCGGCATATATTGCTAATTCATATAAATTGCCTCTGCTTACTAAAGGAAGCTCTTGGAGAACGCCAAACTCGTGTATTTGAGGTAGCACTGGCCACAGAAGCTTCTTCAGCTTTAGCTGGGGTCTTTACACCTGGAAAGGCATCGAGAAATCAGTTTCAGTTATCTCCTGAATCCCATGATCCCAATGCTGAAAGCATGAGCAATTCAGCAAAGACAGTGCCTGGTAGGGCAACAAAAGTTGCAGCTGTAATTTCTGCGCTTGTAGTCGGGGCAGTTGTTCATGGGGTTACCAGTCTGGAGAGAATGGTTACTTTGTTCAGACTAAAGGAAGGGTTGGATGTTGTTCAATTCGTTAGGAGCACAAGATCCAATTCTAATGGTAATGCACGATTGGTTGGGGCTTATAAGATGGATACCTCAACTGAAGTTTATGTCCATTGGTTTAGGCTGCTTGTCGGAAACTGCAGAACTGTTTTGGATGGATTAGTTGTGGAACTCCTGGGTGAACCATCATTAGTAGCCCTTTCAAGGATGCAGAGAATGCTTTCACTAGCTCTGGTTTTTCCACCTGCTTACTCTATATTTGCTTTCGTTACGTGGCGTCCTTTCATTCTGAACACCAGCCTTGCAATCCGTGAAGATATTAATCAATTGTATCAATCTTTGACAATGGCTATAGGTGATGCCATAAAGCACTTGCCTTTTCGTGATGTGTGTTTGAGTGACACTCAGAGTCTCTATGATCATGTAGCTGCAGATACCAGTGATGCTGACTTTGCTGCCATGCTAGAATTGAATGGTTCCGACTTTCATTTCAAATCCAGGGCTTTTGTCCCTCTACGTGCAAGGCTTTTTCTAAATGCCATTGTCGATTGTAAGTTGCCACCTTCTGTGCTTAACCAAGATGATGGAAATAAAGTCTCTGGACTTGTCGACTCCAAACCTCAATACACAGAGAACGAAACAAAGCTTTTGGGTAAGCTTGTTTGTGTTTTGGATAACCTCCAACCAGCAAAGCTCCATTGGCAGTGGGTAGAGCTTAGGCTTCTATTAAATGAACAAGCCCTCATTGAAAAGCTTGCTGCCCGTGATGTGTCTCTAGCCGATGCCGTACGAGCTTCCTCACCTAGTCCTGAAAGAGCTACTGCTTCTGAGAATGAGAATAATTTTATTCAAATTGTTCTCACGAGGTTATTGGTTAGACCAGATGCTGCTCCGCTTTTTTCAGATGTGGTTCATCTTTTTGGCAGGTCTCTAGAGGATTCCATGTTATTGCAGGCTAAATGGCTCTTAAAAGGTCACGATGTTCTCTTTGGTCGAAAGACCATTAGACAACGCCTCACTCACTTTGCTGAGAGTAAAGGTCTTTCAACTAAGCCTCAATTTTGGAAGCCGTGGGGATGGAGGGGTTCTGATGTTAGCCCTGTGACAATGGCCAGGGGAGACAAAAAGAAATTTGAAGTCACCTCCCTTGAAGAGGGAGAAGTTGTTGAAGAGGGAACAGAGTCAAAAAGGTGTGGAAAGGGGTCCAGTGAAACTACCAACCTCGAAAAATTCAGTGATGAACAGCAGCATGTGACAGAGAGGGCCCTCATTGAGTTATTACTTCCTTGCATAGATCGGAGCTCAGATGACTCACGGAATACCTTTGCAAGTGATTTGATCAAACAGTTAGATGATATTGAGCAACAATTGAATACTGTAACTCGTGGGATCAGTAACCATGCAGGAGTGGCTCCTCCTGGAGTTGATAGTCCTGCAAAGAAAGGAAATAATCGCAAAGGTAAGAGAGGGAGTCTTGGAGCAGCTAGACATTCAATTTCACCCACAGATTCTACTCCACTTTTCCCTTCAGCTTTGCGAGCATCTATGATGTTGCGATTGGAGTTGCTCCTGAGATTGCTTCCTATGATTTGTGCCGATGGGTAATTAGTCAAATTTTTATATTTTAGATTATCATATATTTGTCTGCTGTGGTATGGCTTGCCTTGATTTTTTTTTTTTTGTGTGGTGTTTGCTCATATATTCCTTCACGTTGTCATCAATTCAGTTATAATTATCTGTGTTGCAATTGTATTTCTAATTGTTAACATTTGCAATTGATCTAGTTCCGTTGAGATGCATGGCTGATGATACAGTTAGATTTTATTCCCCCCAACAAAAAAGACAAGAAAATTCTACATGTTTTTTTTGTGTGGGCAAAATACATGTTTATTTGGCTATAACATATTTGTAACCGTAAGTGATATTGTTCCCTGTGTAGTGCGTAGAAACAGGGACACTGGATATACTGGAATGGATTGCATTAACATATACATGCCTTCGGTTCCCAGTTTCTTATCCATGTAATTTTAACCTAATAAATTGTATCAATAATCTTAGTTCTTGGTTTCCAGGAAAAGTGGATCTAACCATAGAATGAAGATTGTATATAGTTGTTGGATACTTGGATGATGAAATATGATGTTATACCATAGCGTTACCTCAGAGACTCTTTTTTGCTGCTTAAATTGATGTTTCATCTCTTTCTGATCATTTATTTCAAGTACTTATTTAGAAAGGTTCGGTACATATATCCAAAAACAATATTTTCTTACATGATGTTTCATACATTCAGGAACTGGAGTGCGTATACATAACATGTTACAATGTCATACTTGTGGGGTTTGTGTACTGAAATAATTTTTGCACTTGATAGTTTGGATAAAGCTGTTCTGTCTGTCATGTTGAATTTTTGCACTTGTTTCTTTTAGGGAGCCATCTGGAAAGAACCTGAGGCACACACTTGCCCCTGTGATACTCCGTCTTCTAGCAAACAGAGTTGTTTACGAGGATGTAGGCCTGTCATCTGGCTCAATACAAGGTTCTCTGTCAAAGAGTGAGGCAGAATCATCAATTGAAGCTGTTTCTGCTGTTGTTGCAGATCTGTCAGGGGAAAGTCTCTTTGATAGGTTATTGTGGGTTCTTCATGGTTTATTAAGCAACTGCCAGCCAAGTTGGTTGAAATCAAAGCCCCGTTCCAAAACATCCAATGAATTTGCAAAGGGTTGCTCTGCATTTGACCGTGAAGTAGCAGAAAACTTGCAGGTTACATTACTAATGGCTTTTCTCAAATTTGCTGCCTTTTTTTAGTTAAGGAAATTGGAGCTTCAACTTTTAACCATCACTTTTCCCAGCCTCCGTTGAATGGGTGGAAGTTATATCGTAGCTAAGAAGCTGAATTCCTGTTTAGCCGACTCCATAAATTCCTTCAGTCTTATTAAATAAGGATGGCTATAATAAACAAATATAATGATGATAATAATAATAACAACTATTATTAACCTCAATGGAGTTCTTATAGCATGTTTGTTATACTGTATTAAATATCCTGACTATATAATTTATAAACAGTTATATTTTTTGCTGTGAAATCAGACCGTATCGTAAAATATAAAAATAGTACGGTTATATAAAAATTTTGTATAATCAGGAAGTGTGGGTTACTGTACTGGACAATTAATTTAGTCTTTTTAAATTTTCAATTATAAAATTATATGCTTTAATTTTTTCTTTTATCTTAAATAAAAATTAATATTTTTTTACTTTTAAAAATGTAATAAAAATATAAAAATGAATTAAATATTAATTTAAATAAATTTTATAATAAAAAATTATTTTAAATATAAATTATTTTAGTAAAATATGTATAATTAATTTAACATGATTATATTATACAGTTTATAAACAAACATTGTACAGATTAATTATAATACAATTTAATACAATTCAGTCCAATACAACTCTATTTAACCTATCCGATACGGTGCATCAAACATGCCTTTGGCTACCTTTTCTTTCCATAGACAAACAGTGTATAGATTTTGTAAATTGAGCTCCCCATATATGTTAAGGATGTTCTTTTATTTTACACTGGAACCAAAAAGGATCCCTTACCACATGGTTTCATTAAATATTCCATTGCTAACATTTCATGAATAGTTTCAAGTAGACGTGCAAAGTTAAGCAAAGATTCACTGAATATTGATAAAGTTTCTTGCTGTCTAATTCTGTTTCTTTTCACGTGCAGAATGACTTAGACCGCATGCAGCTTCCTGACAAAATCCGCTGGCGCATCCAAACTGCAATGCCAGTACTTCTTCCCTCTGTCAGGTGCTTGATCACTTGTCAGCCATCACCTATCCCTAATACAGCTCTTGCATCTCTCCAACCTAGCATTGCAGGGTCTTTCCCTGGAAGCTCAACCCCATCTCAAAGGACTCAGTTACCTTCAGCACGACCTGTGTCTGCCATACCTGGGAAGTCCAAGCCGCTTCCTGCACGGGACTATGAAATTGAAGTTGACCCATGGTTACTCCTGGAAGATGGTGCAGGATCCGGTCCATCTTCTAGTAACAGTGCGTTAGTAAGCAGTGGTGACTATGCTAATCTTCGAGCATCCTGCTTGCTTAAAGGGGCTGTACGGGTCAGGCGTACAGACCTCACGTATATTGGTGCAGTTGATGATGACAGCTGAAATTCAGTTAACTTAATTCTTGATGTGTCTGGAGCAAGCAAGCTAGCCCTAGGCAGGTGCTTGTAATTTTGCTTCTCATGCATAAATGGAAACAAGATGCCATGTTTTTGGCACTTTCTGTTATCAACAGAGGAGCTATTTATGGAATTCTTTTGAGGGTTGGCGTGAATCATTTTGGAGAAATGCGAAGTTGATGTTTTCATGCTGCACAACTAACTCCATATCAGGTTTGCTTGACTAACCTTTGATTACCCCCATCTAGGCATTTAGCCTGTTGTGCAGTTTGGAGGTTTGTTGTATATATAGGGTTAATTGTTTCATTTACCCATTGGTCCTAGTAAAATATCTCTAAGATTGATTCATAATTTTTTTTTTCATTCTGTTTTTTTGTTAGTTGTTGCTGTTACTACAGCTGCATGTATGAATGTGGGTGCACACGCATGTGTGTATAGTTAGTTATCCATATATTTATCAAGCTAGCATACTATGTTAGGGCAAAATTTGCCATGTTTTGCTTTTATGCAGGCATTTGAACTTCATCTTGTTCCATTATGCGCTCTCATGTAAAAGTGAGGGGATGAGGAGAACCCTAGCAGGCTAGCATAGCGTCTTTTACAGATCAGTTAATTTTTTATTTTATTTTATTTTAACAATCAGGATAAATGCTTTCCCTGTCCTATTTTCTTTCTTTTTGGGAGCCATAATGCGAAGTATAGTATTGACGGTCGTGTAATATTTCTACTGCATAATCTCCATAAACGTTGAATGAACAAGCAAAACCGTCTTAAAGGAATTGGATATTGGAAACCTTTATTTAAGAAACATGCGTTGGGTGGTTTGAACTCTAATTTAGCACCTAATCATGCAATTAAATAACCAATCGCAAACATATTTAACATTTTAAGCCCAATGATTGGCTGGGAAAGGCTGCTGGGATTAAGATAAATCCATTTCATAAATTTATTATCTCAGAATTTCAGATTCGATCCATTGAGATTTGAGAGTACAGTTTGATTTTTTTTATTTATAAGTATCTAATGTTCTTGGTTACTCACGGTTCTATCTACAAAAAGTACATCTTCAATCCATGCCATAATGTTAAACGCTAAACCTTCCAGTACTCTTGAGTAACTCTCTAGCACTGCTTGCCCTACATCCTGTAAAGGGAAAAAAGAAAAGGGTTCTTAAGTTTTAAATCCCATTTGTTGCATTCAACAAACCCATTAATTCCATTCTTTATCATAACAAAGACATGAGCATAACATGGTTGCCAATAATCCTGATTGTGTTTTGCCTCAAAAATGATGATTTAGGGCGAGTATTTAAAAGCTACAAAAAGCTTTTAAAAAGGCACTTTTGACGTAGTACTTTCAAAATTCAAAATTTGTACTTCCTGACACAAGTATAATTTTTTTTTATTTCTTCTTAAACTACTTTTAAAAGAAATATAAGCAAATAGACTCGTATATACTTACACCATTGTATTGAATCTTGCCAGTGTCCAAAGATGTCTGTGCAAGTTCAGGATACTTGTGCTTCAAACAGAACAACAAACTTTCTGCCCTTTGAGCCAAAAGGTGATTTTTGTCACTCCTATCAGCATCAGACATGAGATCTTTCACCATATCCCAGGAAGATTTTGAATCACTCATACAAGCTTTTCTTCTCCATGTATACATTGAAGCTTCAACTTTGTCAGCAAGCTCCATTGCATCATGTTCAGAAGCTATATTGAGACAGTCAAGTAGATACTCTGGCGAAAACTCTTCTGACGTATACATATAGCGGTACACTGTATCTCCTAGACAGGCTCTTCCACTCTTAAAAAAATTGATTTGTCAGGACTTTAGGAATATGAAACTTGATAATCATTTCTACAAAGGTACCAGAAATATTATAATAGAAATGGCAATTATATGCTGTTTTATCAAATTGATAGTTCATTGTTTTGCTTAGATCTTGGTGGGGGTTGGAATTTAAGTTGAATTGAGGCCCAAAATAACGTGTTCTTGAGTTGAGGCAAAAATTGGCCAAAATGCGCCTTTTGCTGTGTACACAACTTGTGTACAACAATGAACAAGTTGTACAAAGACTATACCACGGTTTTGGGACCTTTTTTTGCTCACCAAAAAAAAAAAAAGCTATTTAGGGTTCAAACTCATTCAAGTCACAAAATGATTTTTATATTACTAGTAATTTATGTTCAAAATAGGAGGGCTATAGACTAACCTTTGGAAGAGTTGCAATGTATGTGTCTGGAATTTCCATTTCAGCCAAAATGGTATTATTGATAGCCATGGCTGCTTTATGAATTTGATTGGTAGAGTCACGTTTGTGTTGTAAGTGCTTTCGGGACTTTTCATTGAGGCCATTAGAAGGAACACATGGAACTGGAAGCCACCATTTCTCCTCTTTCCTCTGAACAATAATCCTCCGAAATGATCCTGAATTAGCTGAACCGGATGAAATGCTACCTTGTTCTGCATACCAAAACTCCTTACCTTCAAAACTATCAAGTATTTCCTGTTAATCAATTCATCTACTTAGTATTGGAATAATTTGATATTATTAGAACAAAAAAAAAAAAAAACTCTATGATAAACACACAGTGATTCTTACTATGAGCATAGCATCAAGTTTTTTCAAGGCAGGTAGGTTTATATAAATATCATATCTTGGTCTGCACGTCATCACCTAAAAGACAATTAAGTGAAATTAGTAAATTACAGGCTCAAATCACACCAGTATGATCCAATCTGTCATATTAGTAAAAGTAAACGACTATGGCAAAACCTAATTGAATTTCCCTCGTGATTCATAAAATAGACTCACCTCCAAGTCAGTTCCATCCTGCAAATTTTGTGATATAGCAGGAATGAATTCTACAATATAATCACAAACAGATAGAAGGCACTCCATTTCTCTCTTCCACTTAGCTTTCTTTTCAGGTTTCAGAGGCTCTAACCTTAAACTTTGGCCAAATACGGTGGCTACATAAAATCCCCAAAAAAGAAGACATGTCAAATCAAAACTAAAGGTTGTATAATAGATCTCTTTAACCTTTCCTTATTTACTATAGTGCAGTTTGTTTATTACCATAGAGGTTGGTTATAGAATTTGAGATTGTAACAGCTGTGCAGACACCTTTCCCACTTCCAGACATGTCTTCCCCTAGCAAAAGCTTTGCAAATCTTTCCTTCATTATCTCCAACTCTGTAATAATTTTTACAATAAAGTCAGACAATAACTTGGTAATTGGAAGTTTGTTTGTAGGAAAAGAATTTTGAGACTTAAAACCGAAATGGATATATTTGCTTTTGCTTATGTTAAAAGTATTTATAATCAAAATGCTTTAAAAAAGTACATAATTTATGCTTCAGTCACAATAATGTGCTTTATGAAGCCCGAAATCACTTATAACTAATTTTTTTTGTTTGATTCAGATGCGCTTTTGTACTTTCAAAAGTACTTTTACAAGATCTCAAAAGAAGAAGCAAGCATACACGAAAACTGACCTAAATTTAATGCTTCAAGATCATTAATTTGGTCATCAGGAGAAACAATTTTGTGCTGCTTCATTCCTATTCTAGTAAGAATGGGTTGGTTATGAGCTCCTGACTTCAAGGCTGGCCAACAAGAAGGAGAAGGTTCACCAAAAGAGCTATTTTCATCTGTAGGCTCAGAAAGGATAGAGGCCTCTGAATAACTCATAGAATATCCAAATGAGCCACCACTTATTGTTGAACACATTGGGGTTTCTGTAGTTGATTGATCATTTTGCTCCATAGAAGAAGGGGAAGGTTGATAACCCAGATCATAATTTTCCTCAAAATTTAATGAGTTGTCCATTTTAGTAAAATCTATGGTCAAAATTGCTTAAAACAATAAAACCTCAAGACAATCAAGTAATATAAGGTCTTTTCAGTGGTAGTTGTCTTAATAAGAAATTAGTAACAATTAACTGAAAAAATGAACTAGTTTGTGACTTCGTGTACCAAAGCAGTCTTCGAAAATTTTATAGGAATTATATGAGCTGAAATTTCAAATATATAAAGCAAAGGCCCAAATTTTACCTTTAATTACTAGATTTCGAACAGTTGAAAAAAATACTTTGTTTCAATATACTCTTTTCATCATCATCATGAAACAAGAGCTATATTGGTTTGTCTGATTTTCAGTACTTTAGCCATCACAAGAACTAAATAAGAATCAAAATTAATATTTTTTATGGAATTAAATTTTTTTTTGAAACTTACTAACACCTTCAAAACTTATAATGATAAAAATAGTACCTAACAATATTGAACCATATTTAATTGAACGACGTTCAACATTAAATGTATTTAAATTATCGCAGTTTAATTTAAACGTTGTCAAATTAAACGAACGTTTAAAGAAAAATGATATAACAATTATTTTTTTAATTGTAAAAATATATTATTTGAACACACAATAGATATTATTTTTTTATTACAAATTTTTAGAGTATTATTTTGTTATTTTTCATAAATTATTTTTAATAGATGCCTATAGTTCGTAGGAAAAGAAGCTAAAATACAAATAATATTTATTTTTTCTGAACTAAAATAAAAATAAACAAACAAAACAATTCTAAAGAAATTAGCACATAGGGAATATTTGTAGGCATGGAGAATTTAATAAGAAATTGTAGTGAGCTTGGTCTGGAGTAAGGCTATCTCAAAATAGTTGCTGTCTTGCTGACTTCTTAGTTTTTGTTAGTCTAATTTTTTTTTTTTTTTAAAGGAATCCAGTTGGTCTGTTAGTTTCTAATAATATTATGTTATATAGACGTGCCTGCCATTTTGTAGTGTGAGTTGCTTATAGCTCATTATTTAGGCTTTCAATATTTTTTTCCCCTTGTTTCAAAAAAAAAAAAAAAAAAAAATATATATATATATATATATATATATTCCCCCCCCCCCCCCCTAATTATTTGACTTTGAATTTATGAATGCGGGGATAGGGTTCCTATTAATTTAATAAAGGTCAAAGGTTTCAATAGCAACATAAAATAAAATAATAAAAAAAGGTCAAAAGAGGTTTCTTTCTAATCAAATGCATGAACCTGATTCCAAATTAAGACACATGCACTCTCCTAAAGATTAGTGATGTCAAATGCGTTCGAGTTTCATACTTTAATTTGATATTCTTAATAAATTTATAAATTAAAATTATCTCATTTTATTTAAATCACATAATATTTTATTTAAAATTATTTTTAATAAAATTATGATAATTATATATAATCATGATTTTTTTTAAATAAATAATAAAAATAATACTTATTAAAATTTATAATAATAAAAATAATAATTCTTATATTTAAATCATATATTTTTACAATTAAAAAAATGACTGATGCATCATTTTTCTTTAAACATCGTCTAATTAAATGCCGTTCAAATTAAACTATGGTAATTTAGATATGTTCGATGTTAAACGTTATTTAATTAAATATCGTTCGATATTATTATGGTGCTATTTTTGTTATTATAAATTTTAGGTGTATTATTTTTAGTAATATTTTATTTTATTTTATTATTTTTATAATTTTATTTATTTTATTTAAGTCAATTTAAGACAAATATATATTATATATAAAAAGTTGGACAATATAAAATAGGTTCAAAGTTACTTTTTAAAGGGCTCTAAGTGTTTTTTTTTTTTTTGAACAAATAAAGGGCTCTAAGTTAGTTTTGATATGTTATTAACAAATTAAAGTTATAGCGTATGATTGATCCAAGTTGGGTTTTTTTTTTGGACAGATACAGGGCTCCAAGTTGGTTTTGATATGACGAAATTTAAATAAAAAAAAAAATGCAGATAACTGAAGGTTGAAATAAAGACAAATTTTATTGATATTTTTTTAAGCAAATTTTGTAAATAAATTTGACATTTGATTAATGATAAATTTTTAATTTTAACAAAATTTGAACCTACAATTTTGTATGGTATTTTTATTTACCACTTAATCAAAAACGAGATTAATTTATTGATATTCAATTACCATGTTCAAGCAACCGATTAGGTACTTTTTAGTAAATAAATAAAAACAATCCAAGAGCCCTAATAATGTTTTGGATTTGATGATCACTAAAAGCAAATTTCGAATTTTAAATAGTAAACACAAGATAACATTCAAGATATTCATAAGGCTAAAAATAGCAACAACAAAAATCATAAGACTTCACAATCATGATGTCATTTTATCTCCGTTTATAGAGCTTTTGTTGCACATGAGTAACATAATAATTCTTGATTTCGTTCAAACCACAAATAATATATATATATATATATATATATATATATATATATATTAAGTTATTATATACATCAAAATGATACATTAATTAATAATTTAATATAAAATTAAATATGTGTGATGAAAAAATAATTATAAAATTCTTTATTAATTAACAATAAATTAATTAAATTATACCATGTAAATTAATATATGTATTAAGTTGTGATAAAAAATATTTTTGAACTACTAAACATAATTTGGGCTCTTTTACACATGGAGTAGTATTTAGAACATGTCTGAATTCTACTATGTATTATAAATTTATCACAATATATAAATTAAACTTATAATTTTTTTTGTTTTTGTTTATAGAATACAATATTATTTTATATTTATAAAATCACAAAACACGTGATTTTAAGTAAATACAAGGGGTTTGTGAATATGTGGTCTAACTATTCTATTTCGTTTCAAATCATTAGTTTAAATTACATCGACTACTGTTTATTAAAAAATGAGTAAGAAAAAATGGCAGTCGTTTTGCTCGAAAATTTATTGCATTCTTGCTTTTCCTTTTTTTAAAATAATTGTTAATGAGTATCATAAGTAAATTGGGGTGAATTGCTTTTAATTAAGGATTAATTATATTTTATGTTAAAATATATTGAAGTTGCTATAAATATGATCACAATATTTATAAAATTATAAATATAACTATAAAGTATTTAAAATTTTAAAATTATAAATATATTAATTATAAATATGTTCATAATATTTACAAATTTTAAAGTATTTATATCAAAATGTTTGTAACTTTAAAATTTTAAATACATTATAGACATGTTTGTAACTTTATAATATTATAGATATATTTGTAACAAACTTAATATATTAAAAATATAAAATATAATTAAGTTTTTAATTAAAACTAGTTAGCTTTTTTAATGAACTATTTTAATCACTTTTATTTTTTAGTTGCTTAATAACTTGATTTTTTGAAAGAAACAAATTGGAAAGAAAAAAATCCCACGTGATACCACATATGCTATATTTGCAAAAGGCTAATTAGCAAATTTGAATTCATAATAGCTATATGAAGTTGGTTTTTTTATTAAAAAAATGTTAAATTCAACAAATAATCCTCAATTTTTTTTGACATTCTATATTTTTTCCCTTATTTTATTATTATTATTATTATTATTATTATTTATGATTTGGTCCATTTATTTTTATTTTTGAAAAATATTTAATTTTTATTTAATTACATTGATAAGTAAATAAAAATTAAATATTTTATAAATAAAAATTTGCTTGTGACTAATCTAAACATGTAGATAGAATAGGGTTTTATGTGAATAAGTTAAAATTATTTAAAATGTTTATTGTGATTATTTAATAGGTTAATTTAAATTTATTTTTAAATTTAAATTTTATTTTATTTTATTTTTAATTTAATATGAACTTGTAGAATTGCGGAGGCATAACTGTTGTAAGAACACCATTAATCAACACATTAATAACCGATATTATTAAGGTGATCAAAAAAAATACAATTTATTATTTAATATTTTATATAGCTAATTTTTAACGATTAAGATTTAATGCAATAATTTTTTTTTTCTCATATTCTATCTAAATTTTATCGGTTGATGTATGATGATATAAAAAATTGTTTATAATTTTATTGCAACCGATCATATCCCTATTATCAAAGCAAAACTATTGGTAAAATTAGAAGTGTGCAAATAATTTGATCAATCTATTTAAATTAAGAAATTTGATCTTATCTGTTGGAAATGAATTGAATTGGATTGGATCGATAGATTTTATAATTGAATTAGATTTAAATTAGAAAGTATACAATCAATTTTGATTCAAATTGACAAATTTTATAATCCGTTGTAATTCGACCTAGATCAAATTACTATTAAAATTATAAATAAATGTATATTTTATTTTTAATATATTATATTTAAATATTACATTAAAATACTATTTTAATTTAAAAATAAATATAAATATTGAATCCTCTATAATAATATAATAATGTTTAAGAGTATACTTTTTATTATTTTAATTATCTTATTTGTAACTATATATAAATAAATTTTCTTAATATTATACCAATTTAAAATTTAAATATTAGTTTATATTATGTTTTAAATATGACAATAATTTAAATATAAGTTATAATATCAATCTTTCATTATCCAATCAATTTTTTTTTTGATATATTATATTTATATTGGTTTGAATTAGGTACATCATTAAAATAAATTTAAATTAGATTAAATTAAAATTAGTAAAAAATAAATAGTTTAAATCCATTGCTACTGCAGGTAAAATCATATAATTAAGGGCAAAAATGACTTTTAGCTTTCCTAAAATAATTATATTACCCTATTACCATAATTAGAGGGACTCAAAAGAAAATACAAGTAAAGAAATAATTAATATCTATTATCTAATATATAATGTATTTTTTCTGCTATGAATATAATGTCTTCTTTGTTTTATTTTTATTTTTTAAAAATATGTATTGGTTAAATGAATTTAAGTTCTATTTTTCATTTTTGTTATTCACAAAATATCAAATTCTTATTTTTCTTTTAAGAATTTTTTTTTTTTAGTTTATCAAAGAAATAAAATTTTGAGTAATTTTGATTTGTTATTTTAAGCCTTCTATATTTTTTCTTAAATGAACATTGATCAATATTAGTTTTAAAAATTGTCTATCAGACTTAATAAAAAATTTAAAAATTTATTAATCTCCTTGTATAGTAAACATAAATAAAATTTTCTTTTGCTTATTTATAATTAATGGCTTTACATTAGCTTATTTCCTTCAAGTTTTTGATGTCAAACCCCTTCAAATTCTTCTTTTTATTTTTTTTTAGGATTTATAATTTTTTTAATATAATGAATAATAATAAAAAAAAATTATTAAAAATTAAAAAAAAAATAGATTAGTTTAATCTTTTTTACCATTTTGATAATAAGGTAACTTTACATGAATAAAAAAAATACAAATAAAATATGCATACTAAAATAAAATTCAGTGAAAATGAGTGCATTAAACTTTTTTTTTTTTTTTGAAAAAAATCAAAACATAACATCACTCAAGACCTATAATAAAAGAAATAATACTCATAGTATTAAAATTACATATTTTTATAATTAAAAAAATTATTATATATATTTTTAATGCCCGTTCAATTTTAAGTCTTTTAAATTGAACGACAATAATTTAAATTATTTTAATATTAAATTTAATTTTAAATGTTATTTAATATGATATTTTTATTATTATAAATTTTAAAAATATTATTTTCGATAATTTTTAATCTTTTTTTTTTTTTTTTTCTTTTTCCCTAATAAGATTTATCTTGTTTAACATTAACTAAGGCTCTAATCCACGTGTCATTAATGACTGAATTGGTCCGTGACTGTCCATCTATCCTCAACCAAATCATACGGTACATTTTCGTACATTGAGAGGCTGTAAGAGCACTCCCTTTCGTTGCATTTGAAGATCAAGAAGGATATTTAATCTTTGGATCCATAATCCCGGGTTAAACAATTTATCTCGTGAAGCCTTTTGAAAATAAAAAAGATGATGCCTTCTCCTTGATTATCTCGTGAAGCCTTTTGAAAATTTATCACTTTCTCTTCGGTTGTCTTAAAGAAGAAGCAGCACTTTACTCTTAATGTCGAATATATATTTTTATCTGAGAGTTTTATTCTGTAAACAATCTGAATAGAACTAGAATTGTATCACTTTTGGAAAGTTTAGAATGTTGATATCTTCAGTTAAGGTTTTCCATGGCTTCCGGCCTTCCCTTGCTTATTTTCGAGATACTATACCTGCTTTCTCGTCAAATGAACTCAATGTTTTGGCTCCTCTGAGAATCTATTCAGGGTTTGGGAGCTCAGTGAAGGGTAATTTTAGCCGCTTGAAGAAAGCTGGATTAGGGTTGGATAATGTTAGTTTTCGGACTATGGCAGTGGTGAGGGACGAGGGAGACAGAACCCAGGATCATCTCCTTGTTGACGAGTCAATGGGTACAGTTGATCACAGCCAGGTTACCAATAATTATCTTCATATATTGTTGCCATTTTTTATTCGTTTTTTATTTTTTATTTTTTTTTATTTTGGATTAGGCATTTTCATTTATGAATGATTGTATGTGTTTGGTTTGGTGCATGGTCTTGTTGCCCTAGCGATTACTATTTAGGAAAAAATTAAAATGTGAAGTGAGCTTGTTTTTGCCACGATCACAATCTAGTGTGAATGAGATCAATCTAGTGATAATAACTAGGAAGCTGATAATATGATGGTAAAAAAAGATGACCACCAACTATGAGGGGTATCATGAAGGAACAGGCGAGGATATTTTCACTAGTCATATGTAAGGGCTAGTCAGCTGCAAGGGGGTTCTCTTTATACCCAGACCTTCCAAATCAAGTTGTACAATAGAAGATTTTGAGGTGCATATCTTTTATTCATTTTGAAGTGACGCTATGTATCTAGATGTGAATATTATAGATGTTATCAGCATATTTGAGAGAAGAAAAACCGAAAACAAATAGAAAGACAAAATTCAATCATAAGATTAATTTGTCATTTTTGCAAATTATCTAATATGTAAGAAGATACTGAGGATCATGAAAGCTTATAACCTTATTTATTTAATTTGTTTCTTTAAAGATGGTTCTGAGGTAACTTTCATTTCTAAATGTTTGTGTTGTACTAGTAGGTTAAAGACGTGTCACAAAAGTCAGAAGAGCGCGATTTTGCTGGGACTCCATATGTTCCTGTTTATGTCATGCTACCCGTGAGTTTTTTTATTCAATTTATTTATCTGCATGCATCTGATATTAACTGTTGTTTCTGTTCACATGTTTGCTTACTAATGAGTGAGGATAATAATTTTTTGATCGCAAATAGTCGACAGGTGTGCTAGTCTTCGAGAAATTATTTTTAGTGTGTTGAGAGGATATATGACTTGTTTTTTTTATGTCTGCATCTACTAGCATATTGTCATATCTACAACTTTTTGTTTAAATAAGTCAAAAGTTATTATCATTACTTTATTGGCCATGATTGCCATGTCATTGTGTCCCAAGACCAATCAATAGTTTCTCCTTTGTCCCGTGTTCATTCAACTAAATTGTCAGCTGTGACTTATACCATATTGCAAGTTTTATTTATATTTCAAATTGTTGAATGGCAGCTGGGTGTGATCAATAAGAACTGCGACTTGGCTGATCCAGAAGGTCTCATAAATCAGCTCAGGATCTTAAAGTCAGTTAATGTTGATGGTGTTATGGTTGATTGCTGGTGGGGAATAGTGGAGGCACATGTAGCACAAGCATATAATTGGAGTGGCTATAAAAGTCTTTTTAACATTGTGCGTGATCTAAACCTCAAGCTACAGGTGAGTAATCCGTTTGAATGTGGTTTCTATCTTCTTTCTTATTTGATTTTCTGTTCTTTTTCTTTTCATGTTATTGAACACGTTTCTTTTAAGAACTGTGCTTGATTTGATTCACAATTTATTTATTTCAATTAAGCTTAGGTTGTTATGTCATTCCATAAATGTGGTGGTAATGTTGGAGATGATGTGTATATTCCCCTCCCTCAATGGGTCACAGAAATTGGTCAACTCAATCCCAGCATCTATTTCACTGACAGAGAAGGAAAGCGAAATACTGAATGTATCTCCTGGGGCATTGATAAAGAAAGAGTTTTAAAAGGGCGGACTGCAGTTGAGGTATTGCATTTAGATATTGTCAAATATGATAGTGAAAAGAACATGAGTTGACAATAAAGTGGCATGATATTTACTAGTAGGCTTTTTTATTTGCTATTGAGTTTGTTTTGAGAACTAACACTATCTTCAAAAGGCACTAATATTGCACTGTTTTCTTTGTGAACAATTTAGCTACAGTTCATATTTTAAAAGGATTTGAATTTTCCAAAATGTACTCTCGCTATTTGCTTACTTTAATGCTCTATACCTCTTAAGTGTTCTTTTCCTTTAATGTATCATCACAAGTTTCAGGATATATATTAGTGATAAAATTCAACGCAGGTCTATTTTGACTACATGAGAAGTTTTCGTGTTGAATTTAATGAGTTTTTTGAGGATGGCATCATCTCTGAAATTGAAATTGGACTAGGCCCATGTGGGGAGTTACGGTATCCTTCTTATCCTGCAAAGCATGGTTGGAGATATCCTGGTATTGGTGAATTTCAGGTATTTATTATATTCACTGGTGATTATTATACTATTTCTTGAGATAAGTTCTATGAAAAATTATGGCTGGATAATAATCCGTTACTCTCTGTCTAATCGTTAAGAAAAGTGTGCAATTCTATTTGTTGATGCAACTAATTTCAGTTCAGTGCTATGATAAATACTTGATGAAAAGTCTGAGGAAAGCAGCAGAAGTGAGAGGCCACACAATTTGGGCCAGAGGACCAGATAATGCAGGTTCTTATAATTCCACCCCTCATGAGACTGGATTCTTCCGTGATGGAGGTGACTATGACAGCTATTTTGGCAGATTCTTTCTCAAATGGTACTCTCAGACATTGATTGATCATGGTGATCGTGTACTTGCTCTGGCCAATTTAGCTTTTGAAGGAACTTGCATTGCTATAAAGGTTGTTTTTGGATTGTTGATGCTATTTTTTCTCGGACTTCACTCCATAAATTCTCTCATATATTTTTCTTCATTATCAATGACCAGCTATCAGGCATACATTGGTGGTACAAGACAGCCAGTCATGCTGCTGAGTTGACTGCTGGATTCTATAACCCTGCAAATCGTGATGGTTATGGTCCAGTTGCAGCAATGTTAAAGAAACATGAGGCTGCTCTAAACTTCACATGTGTTGAATTACGCACATTGGATCAAAATGAGGACTTTCCAGAGGCATTAGCAGATCCAGAAGGATTAGTTTGGCAGGTAGTCATGCCTGGATATATAACAAGACTTACTAGTTTAAGAATTTTAAACCTGGTTAGCGAGTTGCCTGATTAGAGCAGATTTCTGTATCTGGATGTAGAAGATGTTACTGTTTAAAGTTTACATAAATGGATGCCCTTAAATTAGTCTCTTTGTGAATAAAAATGATCACTTATACGATATATTGAAAATTGAGCCTCTAGCTGCTGGGCCTTACAGTTTTCTGAACTCTCAATCTTCTTAGCTAGGATGATAGTGTCACCACAGATGTTACCTCTTTTGTATATTGCTTTGTTAAAAATTCTTGAGTCCAAGTCCCACTGCTAATTTGGAAATATGTTTATTCCATATTTGTGAATTCTTTGAATATAAGACCCTAAATATCAGGATTTTTTTTATTTATTTTATTTTAATCAGGCAAAGATATTGCTTATTATCAGGTCCTAAATGCTGCATGGGATGTTCGTATTCCAGTTGCAAGTGAGAATGCTCTTCCTTGCTATGATAGAGAAGGCTATAACAAGATTCTAGAAAATGCCAAGCCTCTGAATGACCCAGATGGAAAGCATTTATCTGCTTTTACCTACCTCAGGCTCAGTCCAACTTTAATGGAGAAGCACAACTTCATAGAGTTTGAACGATTTGTAAAGAGAATGCATGGTTAGTCACCTTCACTGCCTTTCTCTGCTACTTTGCCAATGATTATTCATTTGCAGTATATTTTCTAGCATAGCTGATGATGCCAATATTACATGTTCGCCACAGATGAAAATCTATTCCTGGATTTAGGCCTAATTTTTATTACTTTCTTGATTATGGTACATAAATCTGTTTCACAATATACAATTTGGCTCGTAGACTTTCTGATTGCCTATGAACTAATGATTGGTGAATTCACATGAAGTTAGGAATGACATTAGATCAGGAGACAGGAGTACCTATATACCTTTAGACATGCCTTGATTTATCATTTAAAAGATGTACCGGGTTTGGCGGGTCTTAAACTATTGTTCCTGCAATTGCAGGAGAAGCAGTTTCAGATCTTCGAGTTGGTGTGGATAAGATGGATACAGATGGTCAGGTTGCAAATTGAGGTCAAAGAAATCATTTTACGTTATACACGTCTATGCTATGAATTCTAATAATGACTACTTGTGTTTAAATTATGAAAGACTATTTTGGTCGAATATCTTCTTTCATTGTTTAAGACATGTATTCATGTGGGGGCGTTTGCCCTAAATGGTAGATATCTGGTTCTTGGAGAAGCTTACGTTCTCTTATTGCTCTGGTGCTCCCTGAGGACCCTAACCCTACAAGGCTATAACTCGTCCAGTTGAAATATTGATACATTTGCGACGAATAATAGAGCATTTTACAAATAATGTAGTGAAGTAAAAGCTTCATAAGCAGCAAGCAAATAAAGTAATACATGAGGCCAAAGGCATGAGCATCTGACTTTCCTTTTGATTATACAATTCGAACTCAAAGCAAGGGAGCTAAATAATAAAATGGATAATCACATACATATTGTACATTTGGATTTTAAAAAATTTCGTAGCAGTGAAAGTACAATGGGAACTCTTTCTTCCATAACCTGGTAAATGATTCTAGTGTATCATTCCTGGTATAACTTGTGAAATTACAAATACCAATCAATAATTGACTAGGTCGGTTAGTCTTTTTTCCTTTTAAAAGCTGGATGTATTCTTATGTTTTGAGAATCCAATTTGTCAATCTTCGAAATGCACTCTCTCATCCTCTTCAAGACAAGAGGTAAAGACGAGGCATTACTTGACATTTTTTCTTTAAGCAGTCGTATTTTCTCAGTAGTCTCTTGATCTACATGATCTAGTGATTCTCCGTCGCTAGCCGTAATGCGTCCTGCATCTGAGAAATGTAAACATGTTCAACACTTCAATTACAATAAGGATATAAATAGTAAAATATATAAGTCAGTATCAGTAGAGTTCAATCCAAGCAAACACACAAGGACGATTATGAGCATACATTCAGACCCAAAAAATATTGCATTAGTTTTATTGTTTATTATTTATTTTATTGAAGCACCCCAAAGAGATGAGAAATCTAACAAGCTAGCCCTCAAATTTTCCCATCTTAATATACCTACCTTCATCTTCAACATATGTCAATCACTAACTTTCATATTTTATAAATACAAGCAAATAATAGAAGTTAAAAATGATTGAGGAATAAGTTAAGTTTAAAACTTTAAATTGTTTACTTAATGAAGACAGCTATATAATACATACAACTAAATCAAATGAATAAAGATGAAGACTTTATCAACAGCTAGCTCTCATTCCCTAAAAAGATTAAAACAGTGAAGTGGAGATTAAAACAAAAAAGGTTGAACATGAATTCTGAAATAACTTATAATGAATTTCAATGCTAAACAAGAAACTCTAAGCTACCATTTATGAAGTACCTAGGGCTCAAACTGAGTCCTCAATTAGAATGAAAATTTTCTGGTCAAACTTACATCATGAGAATTGAGAATGAGTTGCAAATGCCAAGTATAAATATAACTAACAACTATTATTTCCTAGTAAAGGAGATTTTTTTTTGCTAAACTTAATCACTTAAACCACAAACACCAGTTAAAACTGGTGATGTGGGATAAGGATAAATACTCACAGAAACTCACGCACACAAGCGATGTGGGAAGAAGCCCAAAAGTTTTTTTGCTAAACCTAGTAAAGGAGATTATCAAAACAATCTTAATAATTTGTTGCAAAGTAGTTTGAGGCCCTGAAGAAGTTATTTCAAAATTCAAACCTCCATGTGTGCTTATCATGGTATATCAGTACATGCATGAAAAAAGGTTGATAGAAGACGAATAAGAAAGGGGGGGAAAGAAGGATAATAGAAAAACTAAAGATTCCTAAAAGTCCAAACTTGCCACATTAAAACCATAGACCTATCATGATCTTCTTCATTCTTTTACTAGGAAATAAGCCTCTGCCGCAATAAGAATGAATGATTCCATGGTTACACTTTACACCAACCTTATCGTAGAGAACTTTTTCACTCATCCATATCCACACTACCTTACCAATGTTACACTCAACCAAAAAATAGAAATAATTAAAACCCAGGATATAAAAGAGAGGAGCCTCTTCCATTTGATAATAAGATTTTGGTAGAATCATATCATCCAACAAAAGCACTAAACTTCAGTTATAGCATCACATATTCGATTCCTAGTTAACTCAATTATTGTTTCCTCACCCGTTTTATTTCCTTTTTATAGTTCTAGCTATTATTGCTTTGAAATACTATTTTGCCAAGTTTGTAAAGCACTAAAAACGAATGTCCTGTTAAATTACTGTTGGTTCTATTCCATGAAAATAAAAAAAGCTTTGAGCTTGGATTTTTTCTCAAATCTTGTAATCCCAAATTCGTCGTCACTTTATTTCACTTTTGATTTTCAATATGCAGCACGCCAGACACTTTAAATAACCAACATGATAGAAAACGAACAAAACCCTAGAGAGAAATTTACCTGGGTTCGGAACTGTGGAAGACGTTCCTGGGTCTGAGCCGATGGGCAAAACGGGTCTTTGCGTTGCTATAACAGAAGCCAAAGTTTGCTTGAGCTGGTCCGGCAAGTTCGCTCTACAGTGAACAATCTTCTGAGCCATTTCCTTCACCTCGGACTCCAACTTCTCCATCTCTGCTTCTGGATCGGTCGCCCCGGATTCAAAATCGGAGCTCCGAGCCTCAACCCGTGTTTCCAGATCTCTTGAGGTATTGTTCAATGTCATGCTCCGATAAGGAGCAGAAACAAACACCGATAACGTTGGGCACACAAGATCAGAGAGAAGGGAGGGGTTTGAATTTTTGGAGGGTAATTGGGTTTTTAACGTTGAGCTTTTCGAATTTTGAAAATTTGATAGAACATGTATTTGCACAGAAAGGAAATGTATTATCATAATAATTATTCATATGAATTAAAATTAAAAAAAATTATAATATATTTTTACAAGAGTTCATTTTTGAAGGTTTTTTAAGGAGTAGTAATATTGACGTAAAAAAAAAAAAACAAAGAGGAGTAGCAATATTATTATAATTAAAATTATTATTATATCATACTAATTTATCTATAATAATAATATTTTAATTTTAAATAATTACCTATATTATATATAAAATTTTGAATCACGTTTAATAATTTTTCGAACAAAAATATTATTATATTTTAAGCAATTGATATTATTAGCCTTTTTTTATTTATTATCACATTAAATGAGAACTTTAAAACATGATAATCAAATAAATATTATAACATTATCTAATAAACATAATTTTTATTGCTTAGTTAACGACAAACATAATTTTCTATCCTTTCAAGTTGTTTAGTTAACAACATTTATCATATCATTTTTGATATACATATATGCTTTTAGTGAAGTAGGTTTTATAATAATAAATCTCTAATTACATAAGAAATTTAGGGTTTATTTGATAACGATTTTAATTCTTAATTTTTTATTTTTTTCAAATAATTTTTACCGGACATTTTTTTTAGATATTAAATCAAGCCATGAGATTTTTGTCTGTGTAAGAGTGTTGGAAAAATGATTAAAGATATAAAATTTGTAAATAATAACAAAATAATTTTTTTATTTTTTAAGTTTTTGAAGGAAAAAATAAAAGCATTATCAAATAACTTATATATATGATCATTAAGTAAATTTTTCATCTTTATGTTTTTAAAAAACTTATTAGAAATTCAAGGTATTTATCATATCATTTTCCATATCCATATATGCTTTTGGTTAAGGAATTTTTATAATCATAAATCTTTAATTTTATAAAAAAAAATTAGTATTTGGCGTGTTACATAATGGTAAAAATATGTGAAACATGTGTTCAGAATTATTTTTATTAATATATATATTTTTTAAGTAAAGGACGGTGTTTAGGAATCATAACATAGAGTACAAATAGGGTATCGACTTTAATAAAAACATGCAGTCACTTTCTTCTTTAATAGCTTATTTCTTTTGTAGTCAGAGTCTTTTCTTTTTTCTGTAAAAATCGACACCATTAAATATTTTAAATTGTCACTAAATAAAGATTACAAAGAAGCTATTTTACATTTGCAGTAAATAAGAATTAAGTTGAACCAATGTCCACTAACGACGTAATAGTCCTAATTTTAAAGATTGATCATTCGATATATAGAGGTGAACCCTTAATTACGCAATTAAGTACAATTCGAAATAAAAAAAATTAAGTCAGAGTTTATTATTAATAATTCCACATGATATTTGATAAATTATCCCATAAACGTTTTAGATAAATTATCCTAGTGATGGTGCAGAAACAGGTGTACGAAACAACCGAACAAGATATAATCCTTTTGATTGCAGCAAATGTTGCATTATAATAATTAATTTAAAAGAAAAAAAAAAATCAAGAGTTTGGTACAGTAATTTTCAGTTTAGAATCCTCTCAATTTTCAGATGACCAGTTGTCTTTCGAAAGTTTTTTTTTTTTTTTTTTTTTTTCTACTAATGTCTGCATCTTTTTTACTACTATATTATAAAAGGGAGTATAAAAGGGATGGCTAAATAGTATTAAAGGGAGAGAAGAGCAACGCAGTTAGAGATATATTACTCCTTAAATGGCTCATCAATTGTATGGATTTGTAATCCAAGATGATCCAAAATGGTATGAAAAGTTCGTGGGCATGAAGGATGAGTTGCTTAAAAAAGTAATACCAGTGAGAACAAACCCCATTCTTCATGTTGTAACTGAATATAAATGGACAAAGATTGTACGAGAAATATTAGAGAAATTTGATACTCAAAATAATAATGCAATAGAGAATAGAAGGCCAACATAATTATTATTATACAAGCAAAACTCTAATGGAGACATAGCTCTTCATGTTGCAACAAGAATAAGGTGCTTGGATATTATAAAAATCTTAATAAATGCAGATCATTATCCAATTGATCAAGACGTAGAAGCAAGCATTTGGCCAATAACAAGGGTGAGAAATTTGAAAGACGATACCATTTTACATATTGCTGTTAGATTTGGTACCTTACATGCTGTTCAGTTTCTTTTAAAAAAGAACTGCGAATTGACTACTCAGCAAAACAAGACTAGTGAATCCGTACTCTTTCTGGCCATCGAAAGAGGATACATCGACATTGCAAAACATTTACTGCATGAAACAAGTGATTGTGCTTATGGGAAAAGGGAAGGCATGAATGCCTTGCATGCAGCTATCATGTGGATTGATATATTCTTTTTTTTTTTTTCTTTAATGAGGTGACAGTTTATAATTGTATAAATTTATATCTTTTGTTTTTTAAATCACTTATAATTATTATTGTTAAATAATATTGTATAACTTACTTACACTTTGGAAATCGATCCCCCTAGCATTAGATTTACCCATTATAACAACAAGGCCTAAATCACCCACTTGATCAATCTGCTTTTAAAATAACATATGTGAAAATAATAAATATGTTCAAACTAATCCAATGGACGTATGTTTGAAAATATTGTTAAAAAACATATATTTAATAATAACAAAATGATTATATAAATGATAAAAAATAAATGAAAAACTATGAAAAAGGGAAATTACATAACATCCTTAAAATAAAAATAGAATGGAGTTCAATAACAAACAGGTATAAATAATTATAGTATAACTTAAATGGCATTCAATTTGAAATCATAGGCTAAATTTTTTTTTAAATAATAAGAATAGTGGACATAAGTAGTGTTATTTTTATAGTTACAAGTTTTTATTATATCACAATATATAATATTTTTATTATTATTTTTTTTTTAAAGAAAATATCCCTAAATAACTTCTTTTTTTTTTAGAATTGATTCTTTATTTTGGACCTAGGCCAATAGTATGCCGCAATTACAGGGAAGAGAGAATAAGAAAACTTAAAATGATCATACTTTCTCTTTCTTTTATACATTTGAATTTTTGTTTCTAAATTATTATTGGTTTGGACATATACATATCCAAGACTAATGTATAAATTTTCGGTTTTTAGTTATTCATAATTAAAATTACACTGTCACATTTTAAGCCTAATTGTGCAACAAGTATGTTATAAATTATTACAAGCCAAATAAAATTAGAATCTAATTTAATTACATAAATAAATAATTATAAATAAATTTAAAGTAATAAGCAACAAGAAAATAAATAATCTATGCATAACGCATGCAATTTTAACGAATAAATAATTCATATCAACTACAAAAACCATTATTATTAGGAAAATTTATTGTAAATAAACAAATTTTACTGTACAATTAAATATTATAGCATTATCTTTCCCTTTAAAAAAGAACAGAAAATAGAATAGCATCGGTTCTAAAGTAGTATTTTTCCTTTTAATAACTAATAACAGTTGCTAAAGTAGTGTTAAATGCGTAAGTAATTATATATGTATCAAATAAGCACCAAAATTAAATATGTTATTAATTATTAATTAAATTTTATTAATATATAAAATGTAAGTAATTTGAACAATATATTTATGGGAAATAGGCTCATATGACCCCCCTTTTGATAATTTTAATCTAAGATGGACATTAAATTACATATTCCAAATTTACCCCCACTTCAACAGTGTGTCCATTTATCCGGATTGACGTTGAGTCTGAAAATGGGGGGTGTGATGCGATCAGACTCCTCCTCGGGGGCGAGCTTTAATGGAGTTCGGGTTAGGCTCATAGGCGCCGAGATTGATTGGCGAAGTGGCTCTAGCAACAGGGGATCCTATGCTTTTACCACATTGAGATTTACAGACGCGGTTCAGATTCTTATGGCTATTTACAAGCGAACCAATCTCGCCGAGGCCGAATGAAAAGAAATAATCGAAGAAGAACAAACAGCAGAAGTAGACGTAGAAGAAGAACAATTACACTGATCAACAACATCCGATTTTGACTGAGACAAGGAGGCAAGGCCTCCACCACTCTGTTCCTCGCGGGTCAAGCCATCCGACGACAAAGATGGCCCGAACTCCCCACCACCCTTGAACCATTGATCGTCGTCAGGTCTGGTCCGAGAAAGCGCGCCCAGATCCGCGCCTCCAGCCACCAACCCACGCCTCCGCATTCGAACTCGATGAATGCAAATCCAGGCCCGATAGTGGACTTTTTGCGATAACTGAAATTGATCCAGGCTACATAACAGGTCCTCTGTCTTCTGTGTGGAAAGATTGGGTGAAGTGGTGTATTTGAGGCTAATGCGATCATTGCTGTTCCTTATGATTCATCTTCGTCTTTCTCTGATTATTTTCTGTTAATTGATGTAAATAAACGCTATATGTTGCAATTATTTTGAGGATGTTTTGTTCACTGTGATCTGATATTGGTATTGGTATTGCTAGGCTGTTGTCAATAATCTGGAAGATGCGCATGAATTCAATTTTGATCTTCAAACTTTTAGAATGTAGTAAATAGTAATACTGTAGAATGTAGATGAAGTTAGGAATCTCGTATATTCTTTGTCTTGTAACACTCATATTTGTCCAACTGAGCTCCGGCGAGTGGAATCGTCGGCCAATTAAAATTAGATCAGTTGGACATGTGTCCAACTGAGCTCCGTGACTTTTCAGTTTTTAGTTGGACATGTGTCCAACTGAGCTCCGACGAGTTGGGTCATCGGCCAATCAAAATTCGATCAGTTGGACATACGTCCAACTCAGTTGGACATATGTCCAACTAAGCTCCGGCGTGTGGGGTCGTCGGTTAATCAAATTTCTGCTAGTTGGACAGTCGTCCAATTCTGAGCAGTCTAGTTGGACATGTGTCCAACTGGACTCCGGCGAGTGGGGTCGCCGGCTCCGGCGAGTGGGGTCGCCAGTCGGTCAAAATTTTATCAGTTGGACAGTCGTCCAACTCTGTTGAGGTGAGTTGGACAGTCGTCCAACTGAGGGGTTATTAAGGGCATTTTTGTCATAATATGTAAAAAAAATTAAGTGGAGGGGGTCATATCAGATTTTTAATAAATAGGGGTCATGACGGCATATAACCCTATATTTATTTTATTTTATTTTTTTTATCAAACCAATATATTTATGAATAATAATTAATGAAATTGTATGACATCCATTTACGCAAAAGCCAAGCTCCAGTGCACAGCCAGTCAGCCAGAAGCAGACCTCCATCGTTAATACAAAATGAATCGCTAATAACTTCAAAACGGTTGGAATGGCTACAGTGATGACATTATTATTCACTTTTTTGTAGTTGAACTCTACAAAAAGACAAAAACAGAAAACCTGCCATTATCAGGTCATAATAGGGTTGATCAAAAGACACAAGAGAAGCCTCGAAATGTCCCTCAACAAGACAGTTCGTATCCAAAACCAACTGAAAATAGGTTAAAATCCAATATGGGATTGTGACAAGATTCAGGGTGAAGATAGACAGAACACAGGGATCTCCTTTTGGGTGAAATTTCATCACTTTCCCTGGCAAGGAACCAATCTATTATGGAGTGACCAAGGAGTCATTTCCAACAGCTAACAAGTAGCTCTGTATAGGAGGAACATGATGGTTCGGTTATCGTAAATTGTTGACCAAGATTGAATCTTTCTAATTTTCTCCTGGTTTGGTAGAATGGAAATGTCTATCAAGTTATCAACAGTGGGTGGTTTGTCCTGCTGTCTTCCACATTATACATTTTGTGGTCTCAGATTGATTGCCTGTTTAATTTATGGCCTGAAAGTGGGTAATAAAACTGTTGTAATGTTGTCATCGTTATTGATAATTTTTATCTCCATTTTTCTTTATCAAAAAACTCTAAATATTACAAATAATCTATGATAGAGTTTGATTTGATAATACAGTTGTACTCACAAAATTATTTCAAATAAAATTGTGATAAATTCTTTGTGTGTGATAATCTTGTAATACTTGAGTTGGAAGAATTAAATATTCATTTTGTTTGATTTGAAACAGAAGGGCAAATGATATGATACTTGTGTTGAAGTTTGCCTCTTTGGCAAGTTGTGTTACAACTCGAATAGCTGTGAAACGAGGTTGTTTTGGATTTGTAATGAGACACTTATGCTTGGATTTGCAGGGTGAGGTTACGCCAGATGCTTTTTCTATGTCCTATATTGTTACATCCTTATCTATCTATTCACTGATAACTCCATTTTTATGCACTACGTAATACTTATTTTTAAACATCTAACAAGTATTATTATTCTACTATTACACCATTAATATTACATGTCGATTTTATTATACTCATACACGTATTACATATACATATAAGTATGATACTACATACATATTACAGATAAGTATAATACAAGATAGATTTTACTTATCTTTTTTTTTATCTTGATTGCTCTCTTTTCTTTTCTTCCAGATATTGTCTTATAATTATTGCACATTTTGACTCTCCCAACAAATGATAGTTGTTTTCTTCAATACTGTTAAATATTATTAACAAAAGGTCACCGGTTCGATAACGGTTGGCCCCTTTTTCAGTATTAAAAATAATTTATGATATCAAGATTTTTGCCCACGCGCTTTGTTAAGTTTGGACTTGCGGCATTAACGGCAATCCCTAAAAAAAAATTAATAAATAAATTCAAGAGTCATACCTATCTGATTCGAGAAAAAACGAAAATCCTAAAAATAAATTTTAAAAATTTTGAAAAATGAAAACGAAGAAAATAAGACTTTAGTCCGTAAAGTACTTTATGTCTACAGGTTTTTGTTTGTTTCTCAAACAGCTTTTTTTGTTGTTGTTGATAAATATGAAATCTCAAATTTGAAACTTCTTTTTTTGTATTTATTATCAAGGTGATTTTTTTAGAGATAAACCGCTCGGAGTCATCTCACAAGAAACTGAGATATTGATAATTGAAAAGAGTGAAATGACATTTTTAATTCATGTTAATGTATTGTTGAAGCACTCACAAAAAATTAAATGTCATCGTTGATAATATCTGATGGAAAACTCTATATTGTCTCATCTGTTTATCACAAACACATTCAAAAATAAATTAAATTTTTTTTATTAATCATTATGAGATAGTAACCCTTATTAACCAATAAAAAATGAATACATTAATAAAAATAAATTTAAATAAGTACAAATTGATTTACTTGTTAGGTTTTTTTTTTTCTTTCAAAAAACCCGGCTAGTTTGAATTTAAATGTACGTACCCAAATTACATTCAGAGAAGGACTCTTGTGCTCGTTGCAGTAGTAAATACAACTCTGTTTCCACGCAAACAATGACCTGCTCTGTTCTCTCTCTGCATTTCCCAGTCAGTCTTTAATTTTCCAAGAACTGTTCGACCTTTAATGCTCATTATCTCATATTTCTTTGTTCCACCATTACTCTCTCTTTCTTTCTCTAAACATTTCTGGTGACCCAATTCGCATTCCTGAGAGGCCCAGCGAATTCATTCGACGTAAAGCTAATGTGAGTTTTCAAAATGTGTTTTTGGTCGCATTACCTTATTTCCAATTGTGGGTTCTTTTGTTTTGTTCTCAAATGTCAGTATAGTCTTTGATTACAATTATTTGACCCTTTTATTTTCTAGATTCATGGTGCTTGCTGTTTAGAAATAACTTAGTTTAAGCTTCTTTAGTCAAAAGTCTCTTGGGTTTTCGTTGTTTTGTATGATTATGAGGTTGCCTTGGAAGAAGATGCTTGGTACTAAAAGGTGTATAATAGGTGGATTGTTGACAATGGACCTGTTTCCGACATTGAGCCTCTTTGTTCTTTATCTTGAATGTTAAACCTTTTTGTTGTCTCTCTTTTGTATTTCCCTGCTCTCTTCATTATTCTTTTGCTCTTTCTTTAATAATAAGGACCATGCCCATTGATTAAATCATTTGGTGGAGACACCATGATCTTGTAAACTCTACTATAGTACTCTCATTCCCTCTAACAACCCGTCTTTCCTTGCAAAACCCTTTTTTTGTAAGGTGAGGCCAAGGTTTTTGGCCCAATATATTGAAGCTCTGTCACCATATCAAAGTCTATAAGAACCATTCCAATCCCAAAAGATTAACTTAATGGATGGAGAGTCCCATAATCCTTATAAAGTCTATTGTCTTTAATACTCTCTTTACGTCTTAACACTTATTAATTAAATAATATTTGTTTTTCATGTGTGTTTCCTTTAAGTTATAATGTGATAAACCATATATTAGAAGTTGTTTCTTTTTCTTGTTTGGTTTTTTATTCATATGTTGACACATCGATGGACAGTGCTTCATGTGGTTTAGCATATTTTATGAGCTTCACAAATAGTTGTTTAGAAGGATCTTCTTTAATCTTGACTTTGCAAATTATTTAAAAAAATCTGAATTAGATAACCTAAAGAAACCTTTTCTCTTGTCTCCTTAGCAGGCATTGAGTCTACGTTGTTGCTTGGAGGCTTTCTATTTGAGTATTGTAACTACCTACCAAGTACTTGGATAGAGAAGAGCTATCTTAGTTTTTTGAATTAAATTGCAACTTTGGGTCAAAGCTGCTTCTGATTTTTTTTTTTTACTTATAAGTAGTAAATGCATGGATCAGAGGGACCCTATGGCGTTATCTGGTTCGGGATCATTCTATACACAGAGAGGAATAGCCATCCCTGGTTCTGGAACACAGCCTGGAATGCCTGGCATTCATCCCATGACTAATCAAAGTTTTTCATTTCAATCGGATACGAGAGCTGGCAGTATGGGATCAACATTACCAATGGAGCCTCCATCTCATGGTGTTAATGTTGGTGCACCTTCTGTAGTACCACCCACTGATCCTTTTCAAAGAAAAAGGGGAAGGCCGAGGAAATACGGACCAGATGGAAATATCTCACTGGCATTGTCTACTTCACCTTCTATTAGTACTGGAATGGCAGCACCTGCCCCCAAACGGAACAGAGGGAGGCCACCAGGGTCTGGTAAAAAGGAAAAAATGGCTTCTCTAGGTATGTTTTCTCATTTCATTTTCCAATTAAATTTGTGTTGATGTTGAGTATGAGTGTATGACTAGCAAGTAACTTTCAACTAGGTTCAATGTAATGCTTGTTGGAATGAATTATTGTTATGCTTTATATTCTTTTAGTTCAGTCAAAACTTAATCTGTGATATTGCATACATACCTCTTCTCTTATTCTAGTTTTAAATTTTACTTTCTCCTGAAATTGGTCTTCTCTTCTATCTCCTGAAATTAGTCTAGTATGAGTGTATGACTGGTTAATTTCTTTTGCTAGGTGAAAGGCTGCCTGCTTCAGCTGGGATGGCTTTAACTACACATGTAATCTTAATTGCCGAAAATGAAGTAAGCATTTTTAACTTATCAATCTGTGGTGTCTGCATCCTTTATCATTTATAATTTATAATTCAAAGCATGCAAAGGTTTAACAACTCTTTATCATCGAATGCATGCAACAAAATGTGAACACCCATGGTGCCCTTTCTATTTTCTTGTTTTTTGTTATTATGTTTAATGAGGGCTTGAATTTGGCTAAGGTAGTTGTTATGTATCTTTTATATAGAGTCCTTCAATTGAAAGAGCTCATTTAAAAATGTCTTTTGTCTGTCTCAGGACATTGAAGAGAAAATAAGGTCATTTTCGCAGCAGGGACCAAGAGCTGTGTGCATTTTGTCTGCCCATGGAAGTGTCTCTACTGTAGCACTTCGTCAGCCTTCAACATCTAGTGGCACAGTCATATATGAGGCATGAGCACTTTTTGATGTTCATTTCTCTTTCATTTTTACAAATTTTAGTAAGGATTTATAGTATTAATGTTTGATCGATATTATGCGTAGTAATTAGGTTTTCAGGATTAAAGCCCCTAGGAATTATAAATATATATGCTTAAACTATCGATGTATGTCATAGAAAGGTGTCCTTAATGGGTTTAGATTTTTTTTGCAGGGACTCTTTGAGATCATTTGCTTGTCAGGCTTGTACTTGCCTAATGATAGTGGTGACTCCCAAAATCAAAGAGAAAGTCTGACCATCTCTCTTGCAACTTCTGACGGCAGTGTCATTGGTGGAGGAGTTGGGGCAAGGCTTATTGCGGCAAGCCCTGTTGAGGTGATTTATTGTTTCTCTTGATAACCAAGGGGCTGTTTGTTTGTGATTTGGTTTCTAAAAAGTGATTACAAAAAGTAGTACATAATTTGTGCAAAGCAAAGAATGCACTTACCGGACCCAAACAAACAAACCCCAACTAACATTATACTTTCACTATAAACCCTATTCATTAAAATAATTCATCAGAAGAACAATATCTAACTCTTGGCTACTTTCGAACCCATCTTTTATTCTTTAACTTTTGTGTGCCACAAAATTGCTGCTTCCCCATTTAGTTGGACATCTTCATGTTGTAACAAGACCAATCAACTCAACTGGCAATTCATCATTGGTCCATTTATTTACGCAACGATACGCCCTTGCATTCCCGATGCTGTGCTTTTGTGCCATATGGCTTGGGACTGTGCCAATCCATCTTGGGGCACGTAGCATTGTACTATAATAAAATTTTGGTGCCCTTTTTTTGTCCATTATTAAAATTCAAGTTGATCGATTGTTGCAGGTAATAGTGGGGAGCTTCATTTGGGGTGATCCGAAGGGAAAGAACAAGAAAAGGGAACATGAAGAAGGTCCTGCAGAATCAGATAATCAGTTACTTGAAAATCCTATTGCTCTAGATAGCATTCCACCAAATCAAAGTCTTAAACCAACCTCTTCAATGGGTGGCTGGCCAACATCACGAAACATGCATGATATCGATTTGATGCTCGGTTGATTCTTATCCATTCTGACCATGATTCTGCGTATATTTCTCATTCATAGCTAGTTGGATCTTTTATTTGTTTGGATTATTGATGATACTTGAAGAAATCTAGCTGCTTCTGGCTTTAATAAGAGTCCAACACCATTTTACAATGTGGTGTAGTGTCATATATTCCAGTTTAATGGTTACTTTTAGCTAGTAAGTGTAGCACTAAGATTTCTAGACAAAGGTAGATCTGAAGCGTCAATTTTTTGAAAACAAAGTATATCCATTTTTATCGATTGTCATACATGGATCCTGCTATCAAATCATATGAGATTCACATCACGATGAAACTAACTGGAGATATATAAAAAAGAAGGTTCAGGTCTTGTTTAGGGCCATTAAGTAGTTGCATCGCTAAAGATGTTTTAGGATGGTCCTTTTTATCAAACTAATTAGTATGATCCAGGATTTTATTTTTAATGGATACAATCTATTTTTGATAAACCCAACTATACTCTACAATGAGGGGATTCAAACTCACATAAAAAAAATGGTGCATCACCTTTTCCACTTGAAAGTAGGTTAAATTGTTTAAATTATGTCGAACAGTTGAGACTTCTAAAAAAATATTATCAAAAGTTAAGAAGCATTCTTTTCACCTGTATTTTTAAGAGTTTTTTTTTTTTTTGGCTGTAAGAAGACTAAAAGCATGTCACTATCCGATGAGTCATGAATATAACACCTTTCAATTCAATGTATATATCCAAAAACAAAAAAAAATGAAATAAACAACACCACAACAAGCAGGTCGTGATATAATATTAAACAAATGAAAACCAATCTCAATGAATAGCCAACCTCATATAAACTTATTTAGCAAAAAAAAAAAACTCATGAAATTTTTGAAACCCCTCACTGAAGGAAGATAAAGACCAAGAATAGACGAACCAGGCTTTTATGTCGCTTGTTATTCAGCTACCCCTCAAGAGTTATTTGCAACATTTCAATTAAAAAGGATGATATTAAAGTGGGCCGAATCATTATGAAGTACTATTGGAAATTAATGGTTCAACTTTCTTGTTCTATCAAAATTAACAGGACCGATGTGATGTACTTGGTAAAAGACCTAGCATGCAGCCCATATGAACTTTGCCATAAAGAAAAAAAGTTCATCCAAGAATCCAAGGCTATTAAGGGTAGCAAAATGACAATTATTACAACTATTGTTGACTGCAAAAGTTCTCATCTGATAATTTTTCATGACCCAAATGACAATAGGAAACAGAAAGCAGTGTCATCCAAGACTTTACAAGCACTGCTAAAGAAAATTTCTAGGGCAAGACAAAGACATACTAGTTTCACCATTTACAACATACTATCGGTCATTGCTGGGAGACGACGAAAGAAGTTAATAGGTGGAGATGGAGTTTTATGTCTGAATCTTGGGTGCCTCATACAGTAAAATCCAACCAAAATAGCCAGAACCTGAAAAGGTGTCACATACAAAACCAAAGCAGCCACAAGACAGAATGTAATAAATATTGTTGTGGCACGAGGATCCCGCCAGCTGAGCAATGTATGAATCCGCTCCCCTTGAGTAGCAACATCGCCTACCACAGATTGAATCCTTCCAGCAACACTCCTTAACCGGTCATATCTCATCCTGACAATATCCGAACCTTTTGATGTTGGAAATGTGTCAAATTCTTCATCTAGCTCATCAGGATGCACAGCATCTGCATACGAAATCCTTGTGTTCATATGAGGAGGATATCTAGGGCGGTATCGGAAATTCCATATCCCTATTAGGAACATGTATAGAAAAATAGTTGGCAGAATGAGTTCTGGAAAACAGATGAGCATGATAAACAGAACATGTACTAGTACTGTTGTAATTGGATTCTTCCACATGCAAACTTCCCCAAACCATTTTGCAACAGAAAATAGACCTGAGAAAACTGTCATCAAGCGAAAAAAGTTTGCTTTGCTTCGCCTCATGCTCCACATATGAGAGTCAACATCTGACATGTATTCAACTGCTTCCTTCCTAAGAGGAGGTTCTGCTCGACTAAGCCGAGCTGCCACTATGTTGACAGCATGATGTCTTAACATGTCCTGTTGTATCATAGTCAATGGCCTTTTGTAGTGCATCTTCGGCAAAAGGGGTTTAGAATATATGGACATCATATTCACAAATGACATGCATGTGAATCTTATCGCTAGATGCAATTCACCCATCTTTTTGACACCTGAAGGATGAAGGACTAATAGGGGGTAAGAGTGTGTATAAACACGACCAGTCTCAAGTGTAGATATTCGAATCCTGACCTTGCCAATTTTCATGTCTCTGTTTTCATTTGAACCACCAATCTGACTATTATCAAACACCCCCACTGTTAGAACTGTGGCTAGATCATATACCTCCCAAGTATATTGCTCATTGTATTTTGGGCTAAGGCTGTTAATTATTGTTCGAGTGCGAACCCATTTATGACCATACTTCGCTACACAATATGTATCTGATGTACTCATCCCTTCCCTTGTTTTCATAGGGTGGAGACCACTGGCACTTAGAATGCCAAGCTCTAAGAGACCTATAGGTGACTTCCATAGCTGCTTTGCAGTGGGTCGAAGATCACTACTATAGTGAGTTGACTCATCAAGCACATGGTACCCTCCATCAAGACAAACACGTAGATGGATTCTACTGGAGAATTTATCTTTCTTTTCCTTCTCTTTATCCATTGCATCTGACATTGATTTCTCAAGGTTAAACCAGCGTCCTCGGATGGTTCTGTCATCAGCACGCCTTTCAACAGAATTTAAAGGTATAACAGCCCTCCCAATAGTCTCATCTTTGTTGGGACCAACGCGGTCCTCAACTAAAACAACCAGATGTTCCTCAAAAGGCTCAGCAACAACAAACATATGATCCTCATTCCAAATTGGGTTCGAAGTTCGGGTTTGAACTGTTTTGGTTTTCAATATCTGATTACCAATCTGTACCTTAACATATGCATCAGGGAAACGTGACTTATCTGATACAACCAAGTCTTGTGCCTCAATGACATTTACACGAACATACCATAATCTTGGTGCATGATAAACTTTTGACCGGAAATGTGCAAAAGCTGATGAAGAAGTATCGGGACCAATGGCATCAGAATGCCAAGCATCAGGAAAAGCCTCATCAGCTTGTGTGCCATACCAAACGGCAAGCATCAATTCCCCTTTCTTCTTATCCCCATCCTTGTCTGCAAGCCTATACCACTCTGCAGCTAATGGACTATCAGGTGGAACACGTGTAGGAACTTCATTGAGGTCAACTCGAACAATCCCAACAAAATCATCTTTTACTATATCTTTGTCCTTAACCACAACCTCCAAAACAGATGACTGCAAATTATCCTTAGCAAAAGCAAACACTTCATTCCATTCAGGGTTTTGTTTTTTCTCAAAGTGCTTTGTGATTCCTTTGTAGTTCCCTATTCTCACTTCAACAAAAGGGTCAAGGCTCCCAGTGACATCCTTAGAAGGAAGGTCACGTGCTTTCACAACACGTACAAATAGATACTGCATCTTTTCAACAAGATCATACGTGCTAGCAGGCCTGTCTCCACGTATTACTCGCCCTCCAACAACTTGCCCTCCTCCAAGGTAAGGACTTGTCTCTTTAAGTGCATAATCAAGTGGTTGAGAAGATGAACCAGAGAACATGCGAATAACTTTAGATGCCAACGGTTCAGACTTCACCTCATGCGTTCCATAATTCACAGTAGGCTGTGTTGCTGCTGAAGGGACACTTTGGTGTTTTGGTTGATTTGTGTTTGGAAGATTATGAAATGTGTGTCTTCTTTCACTTCTATCATTAGAGAACAGGTTTTGGACTAACTTGATGCTCCTTGATTTTGCATGACCATGGCTTGAGTGTGAATCTGTTTCCAAAGAGGAATCCGTCGCAGGCAGTGGACTTGATGATTTTATAGAAGGGTCATCTGTAACAAAAACTTTTAGACCAAGCTCTCCTTTAACACGAGATAAAATGGCACGTTTTTCCAGAGGATAATGCAAAACAACAGCATCAGCATATGGAACGAAAGATGTCCCAGTGAGACGAACTTTTCCAAGGAATGCTTTGGAATTGTTGGATTTATTATGGTTGAAAACAAAGGCTTCAAAAGTGAGGTTAGACAGGTTCGTTGGATCAGAGACATTGAAGTAGAAACTTTCATTCCAAATAGGATTGAGATCCTTTTCTTTAGTTGTGGTTCGAAATTTTTGATGATCAAAGTGGAGCTCCACAAAAGCATTGGCTGAACCTTGCCCATCTTTGGGCATAAGGTCGTGAGCACCAACAACCTCTACACCCAATTTAAGGTTACTCATGGCACTTCTGACCAATATGAAGAAATTGTTTGCAGGAGACAAGAAGACCTGTATTACGTGAGAAACATCAAAAGCAGCTTATCTATTATCACATGGAGACAAATTATCAATCAGCCAATGAAGTTAATAACAAAAAGTTTAAAATTAGAGTATCAATAAAATTTTGACCCCAAAAAAATATCCTCATAAAACTTACAGATAACTCACATCTATAAAATAACTAAGTCACATGAAGGCTCCCTCCATACGTAAATGACACAATTATTCAAGTGGCTTTACTTTTAACCCTTAGTAAAAAAAAAAACATATATTCATTTTCTTCCGATGTTAAAAACCATGTGTTCATTTAAGTTGTAAGAAAAATAAACATATGATTTTTTCTCCTATGGGATTAAAAATGATAATCCATGTATGAAGGGCTATGCCAGGCAATTAAACCATGCTAGATCTTACATTTTGTTTCCCACAGTGTAGAAGTTTTCCACCACACAACCTTTAGTTAGAATATAAGTTATAATATTTCCTTATTATCATTATTCTGTAAATATATTGTATTTATTATCTTTCCTTAATTGAGATTAATATGTGTATATATATAACCTATTAGGTTAATGAGAAAACACACAATTTTGATTTCTAAAGTTAATTTGGTATCAGAGCTTTGAGAAAAAAAAATATATATATATATTTCCGCTGCCTATCCACTGCTGCTGCCTCGCCGCCGCCGTCCTTGTGTCACCGGAAAAAAAAGAAGCTGCCATCCTTCTCTGCGCTTCTCGGCCGTCGTCGTATTCTATCACTGGCCAGTTCCTGCAGTCGCCACTACCCATCGCCGGCCTACCCAGATCTGTTTTGCCTTTCCAGATCTGTTTTCCTGTTTTCCAGATCTGTTTTCAGATCTGTATCTGTTTTCCTATTTTCCAGATCTGTTTTTCCCATATCTGTTTTTCAAATCTGTTTTTTCCAGATCTGTTTTTTCCTCTTGTACTGTTTCAGATCCAAACAGTACTGTTCCTATATATATCCATTTTTTCCTTTTTCGATCCACTTTTCTTAAAAAAAAAAACAGTAACCCATTACCACTATGTCTAAGGATCCAATGGAATCAATCTTCCACACTCAACCTCAAATTCCCAGTAAAATTATTTCTACCACCATATAAGACAGTTCATGCTCTGTTAATATTAAATTGGACGGTACCAATTACCGTATTTGGTCCAAGATTTTGGAAATGCATATTGCAGGTAGGGAAAAGAAAGGTTATATCACAGGAAGAAAAGTTCCCCCTAAAGAAGATGATCCAACTTATGATAAATGGGAAGCTAAAGATGTCATGGTAAAATCTTGGCTCATCAACTCTATGACAGATCAGTTGATGTCTCACTTTGTTCAATGTGGCACTGCCAAGGAAGTTTGGGATGCAGTAAGACGAAGTTATTTAGATGTTTCTGACTCGTCACAAGTGTATGAGTTAATGAAGAGGTCATTTCAGCTTCGTCAGAATGGTCGCTCTCTTGCTGAATATTACAATAAAATGAATTCTATTTACATGGAATTGAATTATCGCAGACCTAATGATATGGCATGTGCTATTGATATTGAGAAACTGAGAACTCGTACTGCTGAAAATCGAGTCTACATGTTTTTAGCTGGTTTAGATCGAAGTTTGGATCAAGTGAGCAGTCGGATTTTGGCTACTTCTCCTTTACCAAGTCTAGAAGAAGCATATTCTTTAGTCCGTCGTGAAGTACAAAGGCAGGCTACAATGGGTACTGAGGACCATCCTGAACCATCAGCTCTCATTGTTCAACGAAGTAGACCACGTTTGGATACTCCATCTGCAAATTCTGGTTCTCGCTTCTGTACCTACTGCAATAATTCCAATCACACTGTTGATGTTTGTTGGAAGAAACATGGCTATCCAGAGTGGTACAAACTTAAGCAAGCTGAACGAAAAAAGAAATCTAGTCAGACTGCTGCTTCTGCCTCTCAGGTTTCTCGCATAACTCCTCAAGGAGGTAATTTTGATTCTGCTTTTATTTCTTCTTCTTCTAACACTTGCTTATTGATTCAGGAGCCACTGATCATATGACTAGTAATTCCGCTCTCTTTAATTTTTTAACACCCTCTTATGTTAAGTCTGTACAGATTGCCAATGGGGCACCAATGTCAATTTTGGGAGCTGGCAATGTCTCCTTATCACCCACATTTTCCATGTCCTCTGTTTTATTTGCACCTACTCTTAAGAATAATCTTTTGTCAATTAGTCAACTCACTAAGAATCTTGATTGTTCTATAACTTTCTATTCTACTCATTGTGTATTTCAGGACAATCAAACGAAGATGATGATTGGCACTGGTAGAGAAAGAGGAGATCTTTATTATTTAGAGAAGGGGTCTGGCAATACTAGTTGTGGTTTTTAAGTGGATAGAGGAAGTGATAAAAAAAAATTATGTTATGGCACTGTCGTTTAGGGCATCCATCGTTTGTTTATTTGGAACGTTTGTTTCCTAAACTTTTTTCGAATATTTCTGTTTCAAGTTTAATTTGTGAACAGTGCATTTTTGCAAAAAATAATCGTGCTATTTTCAAAATTAGTTCTAATAAAAGTCTTGTTCCTTTTGCTTGTGTTTATACTGATGTGTGGGGTCCTTTTTCTACCCCTACTGCCTCTGGACATAGATATTTTGTTTCTTTTATTGATGATTGCACTCGAGTTACTTGGCTCTATTTGTTGAAATCTAAGGGTGACGTTTCTCATGTTATTCCTCAATTTTATAATATGATTGTCACACAGTTTCAGGTATCTGTCAAGGTTTTTCATTCTGATAATGATCGTGAGTTCGTAAATCAATCACTTACTCATTTTTTTAAAACTCATGGCATCATTCACCAGACGACATGTGTTTATACACCTCAACAGAATGGCATAGCAGAGCGTAAGAACCGACACCTTCTTGAGGTGGCGCGTACTCTATGCTTTACTATGCCCGTTCTTAAACAGTTTTGGGCTGAGGCTGTCATGACTGCTGCCTTTCTTATAAACCGCATGCCTGCTCGTATTCTAGACTATCATACTCCATTGAGAAAATTATCTCTTTTTCACCCGTTATCTTCTGCACTTAATATATGTCCTAAAATGTTTGGTTGTGTCTGTTATGTTCATGTCCATGCCCTTCATAGGGACAAATTTGATCCACGTGCTCTTAAGTGTGTTTTTTTGGGATATTCTAATACACAAAAAGGGTATAAATGCTTTCACCCACCTACAAATAAATACTGTGTCTATGGATGTTCAATTTTGTGAACTTGAGTCTTATTTCTCTGATGATGTCTCCTTGATTCCTCTTCCGGGGGAGATTCATAGTAAGGAAGAGGAAACATTGTGGTTAGAAGAAAAGAAGTTGTGGATTTCTGGTAAGGGGGAGGACTCTCTTTCTTTAGAATGTAATGACTCAAATCCTTTGAGAGGACCCGAACTTGGAAAAGAGGAATCAACTAAGGAGTTGAGGCCACCTCATATGTTCCATCTGCAATTTGGTAGAAAAAACAAGGATGTTATTGCTATGACCCCATCTTCTAATGTGGAGACTCCTCTTGATGATACTACCATGACTTCAAATGACTCTTCCGAAGTTGACCCTAAGGTACATGTTTCTCCTTTATCTTCTACTAATGATATTCTTGTTTCTGACGTACCATCTGATCATGTAGTAACAGAACCTACAATTGTAGATCCACTGAGTAATGCTCAAGATAGGAGATATCCTCTTAGAAGTCGTAAACAGCCTGATAGATTAGGCTTCTCTAAGTCTTCATCTAATATTGTTTATCCCATATCTGACTTTGTTTCTTATCACCGTCTGTCTCAAGCTCATTTAGCGTTTGCTCTTCAGATATCTTCTGTACCTATCCCTAGTCATTTTCAGGAGGCTCTTGATGATCCTAAGTGGAAAGTTGCTATGATAGAAGAAATGAATGCTCTCCAAAAGAACTGTACTTGGGAGTTAGTCGAATTACCTAAGGAAAAGAAGATAGTAGGTTGTAAGTGGGTGTTTACAGTTAAGTTTCGTTCCGATGGAACATGGGAGAGGAATAAGGCCAGAGTAGTGGCTAAGGGCTATGCTCAAACTTATGGAATTGACTACCAATAGACATTTGCTCCGGTAGCTAAGATGAGCACTGTTCGAGTTATACTTTCTATGGACGTGAATCTAGACTGGCCATTACTTCAACTCGATGTAAAAAATGCATTTCTTCATGGAGATCTGTCAGAGGAAGTATATATGGATCCTCCTCCTGGTTTTCAAACAAAAGATGGGAAGGTGTGCAGGTTGAAAAAAGCCTTGTACGGGTTGAAACAGTCACCTAGGGCATAGTTTGGCAGATTGAGCCGATCAATGAAGGAATATGGTTTTAAACAAGCCCAAGCAGATCACACTCTTTTCTATAAAAAGGTGGGTAATGATATCACCTTACTTCTGGTTTATGTTGATGATATGATTGTTACAGGTAGTAATTCTGATGAGATAAAGAAATTACGTGGTTACTTGGCAGAAGAATTTGAAATGAAGGATTTAGGAAATCTGAAATACTTCTTGGGTATTGAAGTTTCTAGGTCTAAGCAAGGGCTTTTTCTCTCTCAACGGAAATACATACTAGATCTCTTGACTGAAACTGGCAACTCTGCGTGTGCTCCTGTAGATACACCTATTGAGGTAAATCATGGTTTAGCCATTTATCCTGATCAGATTCCAACTAATAAGGAGAGATATCAAAGATTAGTAGAAAAATTGATTTACTTGACTCATACTCGACCTGATTTATCTTATGCTGTTAGTGTGGTTAGTCAGTTCATGCATAATCCGAGTGACAGGCACATGGAAGCTGTGAACCGAATCTTGGCCTATTTGAAGTCTTCTCCAGGCAAGGGTATTTTGTTCTTAAAACATGAACATCTTGACATTATTGGTTACACAGATTCTGACTTTGCAGGATCCAAGATGGATAGGAAGTCTACTTCAGGATATCTTACCTTTATTGGAGGAAATTTAGTGTCTTGGAGATGTAAGAAACAGAACGTGGTGTCATTGTCCAGTGCAGAGGCCGAGTACCGCGCTCTTCACCATGGTATTACAGAGCTTTCTTGGTTAAAGATTTTGTTGAGTGAGCTTGGTTTTGGTCCTAAAAAGTCTATGACTTTATTTTGTGATAATACTGCAGCAATTGAAATTGCAAATAATCCAGTGCAACATGACCGAACTAAGCACATTGAACTTGATAGAAATTGTATCAAAGACAATTTGGATGCTGGCATCATTCAAGTCCCATACATTAAGAGTGCTGATCAATTAGCTGACATTATGACCCATGCGGTTACAGGAAGTTCCTTTCATACATCACTATCCAAATTGGGCATGTGTGATATCTATGTTCCAACTTGAGGGGAAGAGTTAGAATATAAGTTATAATATTTCCTTATTATCATTATTCTGTAAATATATTGTATTTATTATCTTTCCTTAATTGAGATTAATATGTGTATATATATAACCTATTAGGTTAATGAGAAAACACACAATTTTGATTTCTAAAGTTAATTCCTTTAAGCAGAAACACCAACAAATCAAGTTACATTAGAATTTAGAGTAGAACTATTACTTAGGAGTCTTTTAAATCTAAGTCTTACAGTTTTTTCTGTGCATCAAAAACCATGAGGGCAAATTTCCCAGAATCCTAAAAAGTAACCAGTAAAGCAGAATAGAATCTATTTTAAGTTCCAATCCAAACCGGAAAAAGGGGGAGCTACATGCTATAGACACAGACAGAATTCATGTCAATTCAATCAAGTGAAAAGCCGAAAAAGAAATGAAAAGGAATATGCATCAAATAAAGAGAATCAAACAACCAAATATCCCAGACGATAAAATCATATCATATTTGACCCCCAAAAAAATTAAAAAGTGATGCATTGTGTTTATACTCGTCTTTTTGGCTAAAAAGAAATCGAAATTTCCGTCAATAAAATTAATTAGAAAAATAAGCCAGGAAGCTATAATTATATAAATAATCAAAAACTTGAGAGAATATTTTCCGATCCTCCAAATAATTTCTTAAAAACTTAGAAAAATCCCAGAAGCATATTCCATATCCTGTAAGTTTCACTTTTTAAAACCAAAAATTACAATTAAATAAATATTAATAAATAAATAAATAAAACAGACTCAAAAAACACCCACCAGGCCACCACCAGCAAAACCGAACAAAAGCAAACAAAATACAAGCAAAAAACGGTGATCAAAGAAGAAAAACAACAAAACCCATAAAAAAATCGTAGACGCTGGAAACAAACCTGGTTTTGAGCTTCAACAGGCCAAGTTCGGAAGTTTATGGATTATAAAGATTTAAACCCAATAACAGAAACTAAGAGATGCTTGTATCTGAGGGTTAAAACAAACAAAGGAAAATAAAAGGGACCAAGAAATTTCTGGGTTGGTTCCTACAGAGACATAGATCAACAGAGTCGTCCTAAGCGACTTATGGTTGGCATTGAAAGAGAGAGAAAGAGAGGAGGTCTGAATCCACTTTACAAATGAGTTTCATTTGTTTGTGTTTGCAATTTAGTTCAAGCACGTCTATCCGAAAACAACAACAACAACCGTATTTTTATTTTGATTTGCATTTTCATTTTCAAAGCATACGCGCTTGAAGTTTTTTTTTTGCAAAGGAAAAAAAAAACTTCCAGCGCGTATGTTTTGAAACTGTGGGAGAGTGTCAGAGAGTCAAATGTCCACTGAGGAGATAGTGACGGGTGACCACAAAATTTTTGTTTAACTGTATATCTTATTATTTAAGAATGTATAATTAATTTTTAAATTAAAAATTAATTATATTTAAATAAATATATTCATATATAAAATAATAAATTGAAAAAAATTTCTTCAATTATATAAATATTTTATTTTTATTTTTATTTTTTTTAATAAAAAATATATGTTTATTTTTTTTAACACTAAAAAAATTTATTTAAATTATAAAAAAATAAACATATATATTTTTTTAAAATAAATTAATAATAAATTTTTATATATAAAATAATTATATAATATAATTACATCATAAATTTTATAAACATGACTTATTAAAAATTTCTCTATATAGTTAATAAGAAAAGCAGATATTACAATATTTCCTTTCTAAAAAGTCTTTTTTATGACCCAAAAAACACTAACTAGGTTAGTAAAATTTTGTTTGCTCTCTTATATAAATATAAATAATACACGTATTAGTATACATATCATAAATAATAAATAAATTATTAAAAAAAAAAACAAGTAGGAAAAAAAAAACTTAAGAGTTATTTTGCTATCATTTAGTCACTTTTATACACAAATATATTGCATAATAATACATAATTTAATATATCAAAATAACACTTAAAGATAATAGAACCATCAAGATAATTATACTGAATTCATAGTTTTGCAGGTTTGAAGTTTAGAACATGCCTTCTAATTTCGATCATATTTTTTAATGAGATCTCTTTTGACAAAAAAAAAAATTAGCATATAATATTTGTTAATAATTTTATGATTCAATAATACTTAACTTATTTAAGTAATAAAAGATTTAAAGTTTAATTATAAATATATAAAAAAATATATAATTATTATAAATAAATAAAAAAAATCATACCATATTTACTCTCATAGTAAAGACGGTAGTACAGTAAAATTAATTAGAGAATGATGATGGTGGAGATGCAAGTAAAAATAAAATAAAAAAAATATATATATATATATATATATATTATTTTTAGAATAAATAATAATATTATATTTTAAATTAATAAATTTTAAAATTAGTACATTTTTTGTTTTTTTTTAATATATAATCATTAAATGCTTAATAAAAAGAATAATTATTAAAATTAATAAAAAAAATATTTTAAGAATAATAAATAATATTTAAAAAAAAGGTATGTATTTTTTTTTTTCCTCTTTGAGGAGTGCTAGCACTAGCAATACTTAAATATATTCTTATTTTAACTTACATTATTTTTTATGTGACACATATAAATTTTAAATTTTTTTATATATTAATTTTTTTTTTGAAAAACGTAAAAAACTAAAAATAGTATATCAATAAAGCAAATTTTTTTATATATTACTTAAAAGAATACTCCAACTGAATATAATTTAAAGTGTTGCATAATTCCACATTCTCTAGTTAATTTTTTTAACGTGCTCCGATGAAATTCGAAAGTTGGGTATTAAAGTACTATAATTATTTAATTTTATAATTATTATATTAAATATTAAAATAATATCATTATTATTTATTATTAAGTATTTTGGTATGAAACTTAGGCATGATAAATCATTAGTTTTATAATTTTTGATGGGCTTAAAATGTTAATTTTAAAAAATTATATAATTATAATTGTTTATTTTTTATAATAATAAAATTTATAATATTTAATTTATAAATTATAAAATTAAAGTATTTATTTTTAAAAATTATGAAATTTGTAATATTTAATTTAATAATTATAAAAATTAACGTGTATTTCTCATAAAAATTATGAAAAGGTTAGAAATTTTTCCGAAAATTTTGCCTGATCTGTTTAAAGTTGTATTCTTAATTTCGAGTTTAACGTGCTCCAATGAAATTAAGCCATTCTGTTTCCGAGTTGTTTCTTAATTTCGAGTTTGGAAAAAACTGTCTTTTCAATGCTACTAAACTTTTTTTTTAAACAGATAATGCTACTAAAATATTAGACCCACTGATCCAAAAAAAAAAAAAAAGTTTAATATTAGACCCGTGTGAGATTGGACATTAAATAACTATGGTTTTTCAATTTTTAAATTCAATTTATGTTCATAAAAAAATTATTTCAATTTGATTGTTATCCCAAAAAAAAAATTTGATTTTAGTAAAAAATAAATTGTTAATGTTGTTATCCTAATTTTATTATGACAAATTTAAAGTTTAATTATAATTTTTTTTACAATTTATCTATTTAGTCCAAAATTTGAATTTAACTTAAAATTGATTCGCAAAGTGTTATAAAATTAAATCCTTTCATTTCATATATAATTCAAAATTTGAATTTAACATATGTTGATTATTGTCATACATTTTGCACATATTTTCAATTTATTTTTTGATATAAATATATTTTCATAAATATTAAAATTAAAAGATATTTGTATTATAAAATAAACATTGAGATTATGTAGTATTAAATAAAAAAATAATATATATTTAATGTATTATAAATATCATTAAACATATGTTCATCACATTATAAAAAATTAGTATATATTATCAATAAATTTGTAGCCTATTTGACACCTAAAAAATTTAAGATTTGAATCTTAATTATAAATATATAAATAATATAATTATTTTAAAATAAAATAAACATATTTTAAGTCATAAATAACATCAAAAATACTGTAAATTATGATTTACACTTAAATCTACAATTATTATTTCTCTCAATAATTAAAATTTTAAATAACTATGTAAAAAGGCTCCTACGCAGTCATTTTTCGTTTGACTAAAGTGGGACTCGTCATAATATCTTTATGTTTTTTCTCGAATCTCGATCACTCTTTCAAAAAAAAAAATTATGTCTCAACTACCCCAATAATTCCTTAGCAAAAACAAAATGAAAATAACGTGTAATAGTCACACAAAAAAAATTTAAAACCGTAGAAATAAATTGCAATAACCAAAACAAAAAAATGAAAAACTACCATAATTAAATAGTGTTCGACAATTTTTCTCAACCAGGGCTAGATTAGGGTTAAATTTGGCTGAAATATTTCCAAGTATATATTGAGAGTAGTATATATTAATATTGAGTAAATCAACAGTAAATTAACTTATAAAATATTCCATTTATTTTATTTTGTTAGCCATTGTCTAATACTTTACACAGTGTAGATTTAGAATAAATCAAATAGTTAATTGCCACATTTGGAACAATTTGTATATTGACTAATGATTTCATTGAATAAAGATTAACAAAATAATATAAATAAAACCTTTTACAAATAAATAAGACAAAAAAAAAATGGTAATATTAACGAAACAAATGTAATAATTTAATGTTGTTCTTGAAATTTTAAACATTAGTTTAATATATATGTTGGGCCTTGGGCTTTCAATAGTATCAATATCCTTGCAACTATTATCCATTATTTCTCAAAAAAAAAAAAAAAAAATTTAATAAATTGAAAGTTAAATTTAAGCATTTAGTGTGGTGGTTAGAGGGTACTTTAATTCCCTTCTCTCTTTCATCCAACGATTTAACAAATGGAATAGTGAAGAGCAATATAGTAAATAGAAAATTGATTTTTGCATCTATAGTGATATGTAGGAGACAAGTACAATGCCGAAAGTAAAAACCAAGGTGAAAAAAAAAAAACTCAATATTTGAAGAACGCTTGAGTTCTTTATAAATAATAAAATATTGACAATTTAATTTATGTAAATATTGAAATATTATCAATAATGAAGTTGCTTTTGTTATAATAAAAAAATTAATCTGTTTTAAAAATATCAACAAAAAATTCTTACATTTTATGTAAGTATGATAATCATGACTTTAACTGATATTTTGATCCATAATTCTATGCATAGGATGCAAAATGTAGAGAAGTAACTTAACTATATAACAGAAAGTTCTACATCAATATTTATATCTAACTAGTTTTAATCCAAAATAAATCCTTAAAGAATTAAATATATATATATATATACACACGCTTTGTAATGATTATAAATTTAAAATATTTAGAATTTTTTTATCAAAAATAAACAGTTGAACATAAATGAGTCAACCTTTGTACAGAACAAATATCAATTCATACCAACCATATATTCTACCAATATTCCTTTTCTCATATTTCAACTTGTCAAATCGAAGAAAACTCCCTTTCCTGAAAATCATGAATGAGTTGAGGATCATGTGCAGGCAAAGGGTATGGATATTTCTCACTAAGAGACTTAATCAATAATTCCAGCATAATTTTTCTCAACGTATTATTTGCAGAACAAGCCAATACTTCAAGACCGACCTCTAATGCTCCTGTATGTATAGTTTGTTTGAATTTTAAGAGCTTTGCATATTCATTTAATAAATGGAACATGTAATCATATACATATTCCATCTTTAGTTCCTAGCTCTTGTATGAATTTGCTTGCTGCCTTCCCAATTATTTTTTTTCTGCAATTCATTTACTATGAAGGTAACATTAAAATAATTTCGAATTTACAAAAAATAACATTTTTAAAACTTAAAACAACAAAAATAATGCTTAATAATATTGAACGATGTTTAATTATATAATATTTAATATTAAATAGGTCTAAATGGCCATAATTAACAACAAACACACAGTATGCTTTAAAATTGAAAGTGAAATTTTCTTACCTTCTTCATATGATTGTTATCCCATTCAACAGCAAATTTGATTGAGGAGCACATATTTACATTGTTTCTTCTAGTAAGCCTGTAATGCTTCAATGGTATCATACCTCTTATAAAGAAATCATAGTAGTCAGACTTTATGTACAAGGTCCACATGCCAATAAGTATTTTTCACTAACAGACCATGCCCAGCCTTTTATGAAAATTTGAAGAACTATAGTTCTTGTACCTATACACACAGAACTATAGTTTACTTAAATAAAAATAAACACTAAATGAAAATTTGAAGAAAATAAATTGATGAATTGGGGTATTAAATTAAAATTTTTTGATAACACATGTGAAAAGAGGTACCATTTGCTTAATTTGAGTACTACCAATCTCCTTTTTCTACTATAATAGATATTTGTGTATCCGTTGAACGTACGGGCATGTTAAGCTTAATGAATAGCTAGAATGTATAAGTTTATTGTATGTAGTGGAATATGTTCATGGACAAAATTGTCACGTTTGTTTTGTGGTATAAATTTTTCTTGTTGTTGGGATTAATTTACTAGTAGAACTTCTTGAAAACGTAGCCTAAAAAAACAGAAAATTTTAGTTAGACTAATAATCAATAACAAATAATAGCTTATGATAAATTTGAGCAATACAGTAATACAAAAAATAAAATACAATGTTCTCAAATTCATGAATCAATAGAGGTGATATTGCTAGGTGTTTATCATTCAACAATATTGGATAGCCAAAAAAAAAAATTATAAAATATATTTGTGAGGTTTGTTAATTAATCACTAGAATATATAGTAACCACATATGTTAAATAAAATTTATAAATATGAGTTTTCACATACAGGATCAATCCAGCCTGAAAATACCACAACAATTATAACAAGAGAAGACAAAAAGAAGAACAGAAAAGGGGTTATATAATCCATAAGCTGTAGCGCATTAAAAGGACTACGACAGAGAAGTACGTGTCGTCTCTCATTATCACTAACTTTCTATGCTTTACGAAGGGCTATTTCCAGTTCTAGTGTAGACTTTGCTATAACTGAAGACTTCATTCTTTGTTTGCATAAAGCTTATAGTTCATGAAAATTGGTTGAGTACTATGTGTCGTTTGAGGTTTTTGTTATCCTCTGACACTTGCTCATTATGGAACTATACCTACAATTTTATGAATATTTTTTGGGTTATTCTTTTTTTGGTCAAATTTTTTGGGTTATTTTTGGATCAAAATATTATGCTTGATATTTTTCTTTAGTTATTTTTTATTTGCTGTTAAATCTCAACTGTATATTTGACATCTAATGCACATGGTGAATTTAAAACTATTAAATTGAATGGCTCATGTAAATGCATTGTTAAAATTAATACTATAAAAAAAATTCTAAACTATAAAAAGTATTATTAAAAAAAATAATTGTTAAATTAATAAAGTGAAAATTTTTACTAAAGTAGAGTTTTCAAAATTTAACTTAAAAGTTTTCCGTTTAAATTTAGGTTTAACAATGGTGGTTTTTTTCTAATTTTAGAAGAGCTTTAATAATGGAGGTTCTTTTCTAATTTTTGTTTATTGTGAACAGTAAATTTGACTACTGTAATTGGGTGTGTTTAAAGGGATTTTATGATGTATATATAGGTTGGACTTTAGAAAATAGTGTAGAAGACAAGTCACAAAGCAAAAATAGGGGTTTTTAGTCATTTAAGACATGGGCGTTGTGGCATAAGTATTTTATGTTGCAATACACGTTCATTTTCATGTTTTTCAATGCAACCCAAGACAATTGGATTGTGTCACGAATTTTTATATGCTGCAGCACGCTTTGTGCTGCAGCATGAGTTTTTCTGTGTTGCAATGCACTCTGTGCTAATTTTTTTTTTTATATATTTGTTTGTTTCGATTTGTTCGAATTTCGATCTCTTGTCTTGTTTTCACTTATTTTTTTCTTTTTCTCTTGTTTTAGTTCAAGATTATTCAAAAAGTACCTTAACCTACAAAACACACAAATTCTTTTAAAGTAACAAATTTTTAAAATAAAATATAAAATTAATGCTTCAAAACATACCGAATTATAGGTTAAAATTATGTTTATCAAGAATCACAAATCTTTCGGTCCTAAAAAGTTAATCTCAAAGATATTGATATTCATACTTACTTATAAACTTCGTATTAATATAATAATTAAAAGAATACTTTTAACATTGCTACAAAAGTTCAATTTACCTTTTGGGATCCATGTGCGCCTATGTGATGTTACTTCACCTGAGGGCTGAGGCTTCCCTTTCAAAAGGGCAGCGACTTAACCTTGTTAGATATCCACCCTCCCAATGATAGGAGCATGGAGATAGGCACAAATGACTTTAAGTAGATTCGGGAAATAACAGTTAGTTATGAGTTAATAACAGTTTTTCTACGATTTTTATTTTTTGATATTGAATTATTACAATAATCATATTGCCTCACACTTAATTAATTATGATTAATTTTTTTAAACAAAAGCATTCAACAATTTTAATTATCTACGATTAAAATTACCATCTCTACTCGCTCGTGACTTTCTTTCCCGGTGTAAAGGATGACAGTAATTTGGGGTAACTTTCCTTGATTCAGAATTCAACGGTGGGAGTTCAGAGTTGTAAAGATAAAATCAAATATTAAAGTTCAGTTCTTGATATAGGTCAACAGTGGTCTAGACCTAAATCTTTTTGGGCTTTGGCTAAAACCTGGGATATTTACTCACTTTGAAATTTTCTAAGTTAGCCCATATCTCCTCTAAGTTAACCCACTTCTTTCAATACATTTGTATAAGGAAAAATCTTTATATCATGTTCACAAATAATGTGAACATCATAATTAAGAAAAATTATTAATTAATTTGATCATTATTTATGTGGTATTTTAGGTTAACAATATGTGAAATAAATACAATAATTTTTAATGAATAATACAATTCTCAGCTAGGACAACAGTTAATTAAATTAATAAAAAAAACTACACTACTTTAAATTAATAAATAATTTCTTTATAATTAGATGATACAGTTGTGCCAACTAATATCTTAATAGATAAATACTTGTCTATCATTTATTAGTATAGTGGTAGTGTAAGATAATATTGACGTTGTAAATTTATTAGTCTAGTGTTATTTGAAACTTATCTCACTAGTAGTGATGGCTTTAAAAATCCCCTCTCATTCTCTTCGACTAGTCACTAGATCATGAGTAACTCTGATTGAGAAAAAAAAAATTAAGAATATAAAAATTTGCACACACGACAAAATTATCCTGAAACGTTGGAAAGCATTTTTTTTCTTTTAGATAATAATGAAACATAGCTGGCAATTTTTCTAAAGTGTACAAATTTGTATTTCTTTACCATTTTGATAATAATATTTTATCACTCCATATTTGTGATCTATTAAAAATTTATGGTAAAAATTTAAATATTAAAAATTCATATTATAAAAAATCATTTTTTTGTTAAAAATTTGATATTTTATCAAGTTTTAAGAATTATACATGTAAGTTGAAGACCTTAAAAAGCTAAAAACAAATGCTCGGAAAAAAAAAAAAAAATTGTTCTTGTAATACATATAATTTTAAAAATTCTCTTAATATTTTAATATTTTGATTTAATTGTTATTGTAATCATGTTGATTTGAATGAATATAAATAAATTAAAAAAAAAAAAAAAAAAAAGGCGTTATGCGATAGTGGTACAATGAAGTTAGGTATGGTTGGTTATTTCGGTGTCTTTTGTTCTTAACCATGAATTAAAATTACACTTTGGCTAAAATATTTGTCCACATGTTGTCATTTGGAGGTTGATTTTTCTTTAAACTAAATGCAAGAATATACAGTGAACTAGCATGTAGAGGATAGAATGAGCTAGTATAATATTAGTTAGATAGTTTATTATAGAATTAAGAATGTTGGTTGGCTGTTATACTAATATAAAATAGGTATTGTGATCTCATCTCATCTAAGATTATATTGAGTAATAATGTTAATAAAACTTTCCTCGTTCTTGATCTTCTTTACTCTGTTTGAGATTTTGTACTAAATCAAATTGGGAGATCTTGATATCGCCTCTAATATTTAATCAAAGCATTTCTTACGCCAAAATAAGTGTTTCTTTACCAAAATGAAGAAAAATTTTCTTTTATAGTGCCTTCATTTTGTGCACAAATAATGTATTTTTTTTTTTTTTTAAAAGGATAATTATTTTTAAATAATTTTTAACATAAACTCCAATCGAAAATAAGCATCAACTTGTGTTATTCTTCATATTATGGTCATTTTATTGGAGTTTATGATGCGAAAAAATGAATAAATAAATAGACGGAGAAAGAAAGTTAATTGCAGTTCTTATAAATAAATTTCAGAATCTATTATGAATAAGACGAATGTTATTATAATAATAATAATTATTATTATTATTATATTAAAATAGGGTCCATCTCCGCTGTATGATTTGATGCCAACCAACAAGGCTTTGATGATATTTTGGGAAATATAAACAAAAACAGAAACTTGATGATATTCGATTATTAGTCGATGTGTGGGACCACAAATCACTTGGATACCCAACACACGTCCACATCTTCTTTGGCTCTATCGGAGCTGTGCTCTCCTGAGTCCTCAATACATGTTGTTATATGCATCTATGAAATAATGAACGACCTCACTTTGGATTCTATAAATTATTAATTAGACGTTAAAATGTTAAATAAATGCTAAATTTGGAATTTTAAAATCTCATATTATCGAGAAAAACTGGCTTTTTTAAATTTCAATATTATATACAAATAACCAGCATGGAAAACGATTATAAATAATAAAATATAAAAATCAATAGCTGTACTCCACGTTCACTATTAGAGAGTGCGAAAATACTTTACAGCCAGTTTTATTTCGGCGGGCCCATTGTATTCAATTAAATCTTACAGCTGGACCCTTAATAAACGTTGCCAATACTGCTCAAATAAATAATAACGTATATTATGTATTATGAATTTTACATAAAATTGTAATAGATTAAAAATTTAAAATAAAATTATATGTATTCTTCACACACATATATATATATATATATATTTAATTTTTATATAATAATAAAAATAAAAATAATTTTATTAAATAAAAAATATTATTAATTTTATTAACTAATTATAATAAAATTTAATTAAAATATGATAGTTAATTTTTTGTGACCGGACAAATTCTTTGTAAAATTATCAATTATAAACAAGAATATGAATAATAAAATGATAAATAAGGAAGAAGAATTCATATTTTATAATAAGAAGTAAGCTTAAGACAAAAATTACACTCCGAATCTCATTTTTAAAATTATATACCTCCTTTAATATATATATATATAACCAAAATTAATTTTAAATAATGTATTATATATTTATAAGTTATGTTTTTATTATTTTAAATGACAATAATTATTTTTTAAAAATTATTTAAATTATTTTTTTAAATTAAAAAAAATAAAAAATAAAATTATATAATTATTTTATAATATATTCTTCTTACGATCTAGTTTGTAATAAAATTTTATAATAATATAAAAATATTATGTATTTATTATATATATATATATATATATATATATATATATATTATTTATTGATTATAAGTTTTATTTTCTTTCTCATCATAAAACATTTATTATTAAATAATTTTAAAAAAAAATTATTTTATATAAAAATAAAAAATTACTAAAAAAATTAAAAATAATGATTTTAACATTATTTAGATTTTTGTTCCCCCACTTAAGATTATCGTTCTCTACTAAAGATCTCTAATAAATCTCTACAAAGATTTTAAGTTATAATGAAAAGTAAATTCAAAATCGTTAAAGGAAAAAAAAGAGAAAATTTTCGACCCTATCCAACCTCGTTAATAACCCTAGATTATATACATGTCCAACTAGATTACTTATAATTGGACATATTTAAATGATCATGTTTTGATTAAAAGGTGACCTCACTTGCCAGAGGTGAGTTATACATATGTCCAATTAGTCGTATTTTGATCGGTTGATGACCCCACTAATCAGAATTAAGTTAGACATATATCCAACTAATTAGACAATTGTCTAATTGGCCGTATTTTGAACAACTAATGACCTATTTTGTTGAAGTCAAGTTGGACACATTTTGAACTGGTCTAATTTTGATCGACCAATGATCCTATTTGCCTGAGTTGAGTTGGATACATATCTAACTAAATTCAAAAATTGTCTAATTTTTAAAATTTTGATTGATTAGTGGCCTCACTTGTTAGAGCAACAACTTTAAATAATTAACCATATATTATCAACAATAAATAATTGACAAATATAATCAACAATAAAGAAATAATATAAGCTATTCCAAATATATGATATTAAATCTCTCAAATATAGTTCATATGCTCATAGTCATAGTCATAAACTCTCACACACAAGTTACACAAAACAAATAAAAGATAATAGAAGTGAAGGTAAAAAAAATAGCAAAGAGATGAGAAAAAGGAAGAAAAAACCTATTAGAGATCATTTAGAGAAATTGTCATCTTTTTTTCAACTCAACATAATCAATCTTACAATCCCCATCGTCATATCAACACACAACTTTCCAAACACTCATTTACAATTGTCCAATTCGTAATCCCTTACTTCCATACTTTAAAGTTCTCGACTCAGACTCGCCAACACACCCATATGGTGAACTCTAACCAGTGTTGCTCAATCGTGGTCCAAACCATTAACAACCTAATTCCAAATATTTGATATGTCGTTCGTTGTTGCGATAACCCTCAAGCATACAAAAACTTTGTCAAGACCTACCATGTAATTGACAATGATGGTACCATTTGGTTTCTCGATCAAGTACATATGGTTTCGAGTTCACCATCCAAACGCTCACTACAACCACCATTTTCAACCCTAACAACCTCTTGAGACTTGCAATCTCTAAAAAGTTACAACTCACACCCATTGCAAACTTTACCAACCTCCTTCCACCAACATTCATTCCATAAACTTGCCAAAAATATAAGTTTTTTTTAATCTGAGAAACTGTTGCGACGTCAAAAATAGAGAACGGTGAATGTAGAAATAGAAGTAGAAAGACAGCCAAATATTAGAATAAAACTAATGTAAATCTAATACAATAACAATGATATACTTGAAATTTTAGTAAAAAGTACAAGTAGGGGTTTTGGCTTGAAGTTAAATTAGTGAGATAGATATAACTTAACAAGCAAAATTCTCATCAAAATATAAATTAACAATAAATATGATATAAAATTTAGTTACATATATATAAGGGTTAATTACTCTATTAATTTGTAATCTTTACTTAATAATAAACATTGTTATCAATTTTTTTCGTACAAAATAATCCCAATTTTTTATAATTTTACATATTTAGTTCAAATTTTATACAAAATGATCCATATAAAATAGTAATTTCATACAAATTGGACTAAATGTGAAATTCTAAAAGATTATGGATTATTTTGTTTGAAAAAAAGGTCAAAAATTAAAATTTATTATTGAATAAAGATTAGAGACCAAAAAAGTAATTAACCTATATACAATTAATTTATGTTAAATGATGAATAATAATATTATTACAATTATTTTTGTTATTATTATAATAAAAGTATATAAATTTATTGTTATATTTTTATAATTAATTATACATTAATATTAGTGTTATTTTTATTAATAAAATTACTATTAATAATAAAATTATTGTAATAATAATAATTTTGATCGTGCCAACCCTAAATAAATAACGATAAGAGCTATTCTTCTATTTAGTTGCATAACATTTTGGTTTAGTTTAGCTTTAAAAAAGAAAAAAAAAACATTTTCCTTTAGTGTAACCTATAACACAATCTCTCCTTTTTATTACAATATTTTTTTTACAAAATTCTATTACAATCTCTTGCCGACATACTTCTTAACCACTCCTTCAACAGGTGGCAGAAGAATAGCAAGCACGCCAACTGTATTACCGAACGAAATAAATAAATAGTAATGGAAATTTTTTTCTTCTCATAGGAATGACATAAGTCGTGGTATCAAATCTAAAAAAAAAATAAAAACAAAACAAGTATGTATTTAATCTTTTAAAGTCACTAAAAAAACAAATGAATAGTTCTATTTTTTATTATTGCAAGAACTCTATTAAAATAACAATTTTGGTATTAATTTTAAAATATATGTATTGTTATTAAATCAGGTAAAAAAAAAATATTTATGAAATATATAAATTTTTTATTAGTAAAAATGTATTTGTAGTAGGAATGTATAGACTTTTCCAACGAAATAGTTTCTCCATGTTATTTCTTTCTTTCTAATTTGTATCAAATCTCAAATCATAGCCGTTAGATCAATGGAATTAAAACATCATGTGTACTAAAAATTGAAATACAAGAGACAATAATTAGTAAATTTTTAATGATGTTTGTTTCTGGTAAGTTGTGAGCATTTTATAAATTTAGATAACTTAATTTTGTTCCATAAGTTTTAAAATTCTTAAAAATTAATCTTATAAACAAACACTTGAAATAATAAATGAGAATCATAATAAGTCTAACTCAAATGAATTAAATGTTCATAATTTAATAAAAAATAAGGAAAATCTAAACTTGAATTTTTGAATCTAAAGTTAGAAGTTAAAAATTAAAACTAAAAATGAGTTATTAATTTGTATTAAACAATTTGAAAATAATAACAAATTATAGAATAAAAAGGAAATTATAATACAATTTCCTTAAAGACGAAAATAATAGAAAAAGAAAAGGAAGCGCATTTACAGCTAAAATGCGCTCATAGCTCTAGAGCAAAGCAACAGTAGTCCAAACTCCAAACATACGCTTGGGTTCACTCCACGTATAAAAGCTAACTCTAATCTGTAATCTCTATCCTTCGTTCAATTTGAACAATAACATAGCAACGTTACAATTAACTGCGCATATTATCATCAAATAATTCAATACCCTAACACATGGAAACCACCCCGGCTCCGGCGTCAGCACAGTCGGCACCAGCTCCGGCTCCAGCTCCTGCTGCGGTACCATCTCCAGCTCCAGCTACAGCTGTGGCATCGGTTGAAGGTAAAAACGACGTAGTTTTGGATAAGGAGAAAGCCGTGGTTCCACCACCGGTTGAAGTAAAGGCTGAGGACTCCAAATTAGCTCTCGCCGTAGTTGAGAGTAATCTTTCTCTCCATCTTCTATACTATTCTTAAGTCGGTGTTTGTTTTAATCGGAAATTAACCTTTTTATTTTTTATTTTTTTTATACAATCTTTCTTTTTCTGACTTAAAAATGATAAGTAAAGCTAATATTTCAGAATAGGAGCAGTTACGAATTAAATATTTTTCTTATGCGACACATATAGATATTTTCAACGGTACACGATGCCTAGACATAGAACAGAACTAGATCTTTTGAATGTTTAGATCAATTTAATCATTTGAATTTGGAGGGAGGTTTGTTTATAGACTTTTTTTTTATACCAAATTAAGATTTTTTTTTCCTCCAAAATCTGAGATACATATATGTTCCGAAGTCCGAACCTCTTGTATGACTAAAATTTGTTCTTTAATTTTTTTTTTTTTATGTAGAACTCATGAACAATATTTGTATTTGAAATTTGAGAAACGGATCCAAACGCAGTTGAAATTATGATTATTTCCTTTTTCTTTTTGGTTGGTGTTTCTCAGTTTCTTTAGTGTCAAACGGTATGATGTTTATTGACCATTACACAAAAGCACTTAGATATATAAGTGGTGTTATAAGATAATCTTTTGATTTGTCTGGGGATCAGAGAAATGAACCCAAGTAAATTGGTCCAGATGTCTTTTGATTTTTTTATTGAACAATTTCGACTGTTATTAGATCCTTTCATTAGACAAATCCAATTAATTTGTGTAATATCAAATCCCATTATAAAAAGAAGCAGTCTTTTCAATTGAGAATCTCACTTTCAAAGATAGTTTTTCTTGGATCCTAGCTTTACCCTTTACAATCATTTGCTTTAACTTTACCATCACTTTAGCAAACATTATTAGTATTGCTTTCTTGTTCTGCTCATATGTACGTTTGGTAATATAATATTAAATATTCTTCGAATGAGTAATGGCAAAAATAGTTTTCTTAATTCGTCATTTTTTCAAATAAAAGTTTTACAGCGTTCTTAATTCATGATTTGTTTTTACACAAATTAGCCTTTATTTTCCTCTTTAAAATATCAATTATTGCTTCCAAATTACCTCTTTCATTCTGATGATTTATTTTTTCTATTCATAGATACTCCTGCTGATACTGTAGAAAAGAAATCTTCTAAAGGATCAATTGATAGAGGTAAGACTGTCTTGTAATTCTTATATTCTGTTTCCAAGTAAAGCCAATATGTCATAAGTAGTAGTTCTCTAAATTCAAGCATTTTTTTTTTCAACGAATGAAACGTCTAGCCTACTTTTAAGCTGTAATAAGGAATGGTTTAAATGTCACCACAATGTCTGGAACAAGACTCGAATTCTAGAATGGAAGTCAAGTCAAATATCATCCAATCAATTGTGCTAGTGGACTGTTCGACTAAATTCAAGGATAATTAAGGATAATTGTGTTAGTGTTCAACACTTCTACCTTATCTGTGATCTATCACAAATTTGTGATAGATAAGAATTTTTCCTTTATTGACGCTTAAATGTTCCAAAGTTGATGACAAATGATTTGTTTTTATGTTTAATCAGATGTAGCCCTTGCTGAACTTGAAAAAGATAAAAGGTTGTCGTATATCAAAGCTTGGGAAGAAAGTGAGAAAACTAAAGCAGGGAACAAGTAAGGCTCTCGCACTTATATGTTATATCTACTCTCTCAACCACTAGCCAAGATTTAATGTTTGTTTTGCCTTTTAGTGTATATAGTTCACTTTGGACAACAAATGTACTTTCCTTCTTTTTTTCCCTCAATTCGTTCTTTCCTTTGAAGAATGCTTTTTTATGCATACCTTAGTTTCTTCAATATGTTGAAGATTGGATCATACCCATAGGACTAGCTACTCTTCAAATGACTCATTTGAACATAAATAGTTGAGGATTAAACAAGATTGTTACTTGAACAGGGCCGAGAAAAAACTCTCCAATGTGAGTGCATGGGAAAACAGCAGGAAAGCATCTTTGGAAGCCAAACTGAAAAAATATGAGGTATTTCATCTAAATTCGAAGCATACTTCTAAAACTAGTTGGACCCTAAAATGCAAACTTGAGTGATTAAAACTCCAATGGAATATATTTTGCAAGTAATTGGAATATAAACCTAAAGTTGAACGTTACAGCTATGTAACACAACTCTTAGGTGTGAGTTGTGTTTTGCACTAGTACTGCATCTGGGCTTTTGATTTTATTTTAGGTAGTAGTGATGCAGAATGCGACTCAAAAATTGCATTTTTAGCATATTTAAAAATTATATGGGAATAATTGGTGTATAGAATGTGAACTCACGTCTCAAAAGTCCAAAGCTTTGTTCAGTTTATGTTGAGCTCTAACAAGTTGAAAGGTTATCAGGAGGAATTGGAAAAAAAGAAGGCAGAATATGCAGAAACAATGAAGAACAAGATAGCTTTGGTTCACAAGGAAGCAGAAGAGAAGAGGGCAATGGTTGAGGCTATACGCGGAGAAGAACTCCTCAAGGCAGAGGAGATGGCTGCAAAATACCGTGCAACAGGACAAACTCCCAAGAAGCTCCTTGGCTGCTTCTGAAGTATTTTAAACTGAACCTTTTGAGAAACATTATTGTGACCTCTGGTACTCATGTGTATAACTTTCTTGTTTGTTCTTTTCATTGAAGTATCCAAAAATGTTATCATCCGTGGTTGTAAAGTAATAGCATGTTAAATTCGTGTGTAACAAGTTTTTCATTCTTTTATATGTACCAAGGACATGTGATTTTTGCCTACATAATTGTATCCATTTTGTGTAATGGGATTTTCATTTCCATGAGCTTGCATGACCTCTAGTTCACACGCATGTTAAGAAAAAGACCAAAGAATCCATTCCAAATTTTGAGGGTTCAAATGATTATAGAATAACATCGCAGAACCCCAAAGCGATTCAACAAAAGTCCATTATTCGTTCAGACTTAAACCAAGTGTATTACCCTGTCGACACAGTTCTACTTTCAAATTAGAGATCCACCTTTTGTGTGCGGTAGCAATTCAAATTTAGTCCCGCTCTACCAGAGTGAGATGATTTATGTAACTCAGGTTGAATGCTAATAATGTCACAATTTAAAAAATATATATCTCAGTGAAAGGAATGTATATATTATATAAAATAAGTTCTATACATAATGAGTTCTAACTAGCCTGGTCTGACAAATCAAAACCTACCGGCAGTAACAGCATAGCCTCTAATAAGTAAGATTCGGCAAAACTTAAATGATAAAATCTTCATACAAAATTTGCTTTCACCAGAGGTTTCATATTACAAAACATGTGAAGTGTAAGGCATCTTCAAAAAGGACAGATAAAAGAATTTTCCTCTAAAAAGCTCATGTCATTGTTAATGGGAAAATCTAACAGCAATTGCAATGCAGTATCAGATGAGTCTTCTAAATCATTGGAGCTTGATGAGTCAGAACCAGCCATTTCATCATCAAAGTTTGATTTGCAACATTTGTACTCCACAAAGTCATTTTGATTGCTAGGGGTGGCTGAGAAATCTACTATGCTGGGGCTAACTTCTGCAGTCAAAGCTGAAACAGATTCACATTTTGTTGATGAAGATGCTAGACATATTGCACTATGACATGGTGTCTTGTCTCCTGCATGTAACTTTCGAAATGAGTCTCCAACTTCGGAGTTCCATAGACGAAGAAAATAGTCTGCATCAGATCTCTCTTGATGAGATTGAGAATGGAATATGGACGATTCTCTTGAAAGCCGAGCCTCAGCCTCAAGCCTAGCACTCTCCCATTGTGCTATATGACGTGTGGTTGGCGATGAGGGAGCTTTAGTAGTTGAACAATAAGATGTAAAAGGTTCATGAGTTAGAGGGTCAATTCCCAAGCATACAAGGCGCTTTTTCAAGTGAGTGTTCCATAAATTCTTGATCTCATTATCAGTTCTTCCAGGTAGTTGAGAAGCTATAGCTGCCCACCTACAATCAAATGAACACAAGGACTCCACTAAGAGACAAAAGGAGGACCAAGTTTGGTGAAGGTTATGAAGTTTTGCAAAAACAAACTTTTAACACATTATGGAGAAAGAGAGCTCAAAAGTCTCTATAGAAGCCACAGGGGTCAGATTATATGTTTTCTAAACTGGTCAAAAAGTTAGATGAAATACTAACACTAGCATTGTTCAACTAAGTTAAACTCACATGTCATATATATATATCAATCTGCGCATATGACAATATCTATAAACTGAAAACAAGCAAAGAAGAGCAACCAATTACCTATTTCCAAGCATGCCATGAAGCTGTATGATAAGCTTCTCTTCCTCAGAAGTGAAGGGACCACGTTTAATGTCAGGTCTAAGATAATTCGTCCACCTAAGCCGACAACTCTTCCCACAGCGAAGAAGACCTGTTTAAAGAAAAAGTGTTAGCTTACGTAAATTTAGATACAAAAAGTTAGGGTCTTTATGCTTATGGAAGCACTTATGATAAAAAAAAAAATTTATTGTTTGTTCAAAGATACAATTTTGTCGTCGTAAGGGTCAGGAATCAACTCTTCAGAAGGGACAACTTCACACCTTATTCATAAAAGAAATGTCTAGGAAAAAAAAGGGACAAGCTTCAAGAACAAGATATACACTGCAGAGTTGCAATAAACAGAAACAAAACAAATTAAAACATGTAAAGATCTTAACTTGCTTGTCATAGCTTGTTTTTGTACTAATGTATCAAATGTGATGATCCAGATAAAATTCAATGGACTAGGAAGAAAATAATTAAAGAAGTGGACAAGGATTTGAGTGGATAAGTATATGGCTATATGTAAGTAAACAACAGAGGGCACAGATATGCAAGAATATTGTGAGTTCTAGCTTACTAGACATACCAGCTGGTACAAGGAACAAGAACCCACTTTTTGTTGACAGAAAATTGGCTTTATCCCTTCAATCTGAAATTAAATTTGTCCAATATTTGACACAACTGATAAAAGACAAAATTTGACAACAAGCTTCTAGAAAAGCAATATAGTATTAAAAGCCTCAAACTTATCCTAAATAGTTGAACTATTCGGAACAATCTATACTTAAAGTTAACAGAATAAACATAAAAATGAGAAGATTTACTTGTTTTGTGAAGCAATATAAGGCATCAAAGATTACAGAGCCTTAACACTCATAAATTGCAACAGTGTACCTATAACAACCAAATTCAGCACGACAAACTTAAACAGGTTTATCAAACTCGTAATTCTTAAGACATTGTTGAGTCATTTGCTCTTGATATATTTCTCTATTCAACCTTCGAAAATACTTTTACCAGAAATAAAACTAGCATAAACAAATCTAAACAATCTTTTGGAAATCAAAGAGAAAGAAAGAAGAAGAAGAAGAAGAATATATAATCTTCATGATTAAGAATGACCATAACCTGCAAGCTTAGGAAGAGAACGCCAACTACCATGACCATTGTTGTTTTTGATGAAATTAACAAGAATCTCATCCTCTTCAGCAGTCCATGGACCTTTCTTCAAACCCTTCTTATCACAACATGGTGTCCTTCCCATCCCTCTCTCTCTTTCTTTAAGTCCCAACAAACAAATCAAAGAACCACTTTCTCCAGACACAAACAATATTAAAGATCCCAATAACTCTTTAAAACACCAAACTTTCTTGGAGAGAGAAAATGATGAGATTTTAAGAGATTTGAGAGAAAGAGAAAGATGGGTTTGGTAATTAATGCAGAATTTTTTATTTTTTTTTAATAAAGGAAATGGAAGGTAATGTATTTATTGTTGTGGGGTTGCCACAAGAAAACAGATAAGAACAAAGCATAGTTGAGTTTTAAGCTGACTAACTCTGTGTATTACAATAAATTTTTAGTACAAGAAATGAGGAAATTGAATCATACTTGTACAGAACAGTGAAAAGTGTAGTCAATGCTGAATTTCTGTTTTGAGGTTTTCAATTACTTATATAACTGGTAAGAGATTTAAAGCAAATGCAATGAAGATAATAGTGATTTTGCATTGATAGTGGATTCTTACAGACAACTGTGTGGGATTTATTGAACTCAGAGAGACTGAGAGAGAGAGAGAGAGAGAGAGGCAGGCATTAATGAGGTTGACAATGACATGTATGGTACAGACACACTATGAGATGACTAAGCTTGCATTTTTTCTGGGTATTTTGAATATAAATATTTACGTTGCTTCTTAAACACAAACAGTTGACAGAAATTCAGAATACGTACTATCAGTCTATCACTGATTTACTACAAAAGTAATAAATATAAATCTTTTAAATATATACTATCTTTAACTATTGGGACGTGCTCCTTTGCTGATTTACTGGGAACCAAAGCTTGTTACTTGTGAGTTCCAGTCTCTACATTGACTGGTTTTCAGTTTCGTGGAATTCGAATATAGAGGATTAAACAGACTATAAATTCGATTTGACTGGAAATTACTTTTAGTGATGTTGGTTAAGGTTTTTTTTTTTTTTAATAAAAAACCTCCGGAGACGAAGACATAAAATACTTGTTAATTATTGTTTGATTATTATCATTTATTTTATTTTGAGACATAAAGTCCGGAGACGAAGACATAAAGTCCATTTTATTCATTTATTTTGATTATTATCTATATTTAAAAATATTAACAATAAAATAAATACTTGAAGCAATTGTCTAAAATTTTAGTAATTATTATATCTTTTTCTACATCTTTATATATAACTATATTACCAATTGATCTATTTTTTCTTTTTTCTTGTCAAATAGTTAGAAGGTCGATTTTTGTCTAATAGTTTTTTTTTTTTTTTTTTATATAGAAGATTTTTGTCCAATATTTACGTTAGTTAAGTTGATTGTTAAATAACAATTGTTAATTATTGTTATTGTTTGTGATATTTGACGATTTGAAAGTACCCTATGCTTTATTCAAAGTCTTAATCTTTAATGGTGAAGTAAGATCGTTTAGATCTTAAAAAAGATAACATTAGTGAAGAAGACGACCCTACAGTACCAAAGTAAAGACAATCTCGTCTAAGTACGAAGTTAAAAGGACGACCTAACAACATTAGTAAGGAAGACGACCCTCCAAAGTAAAGGCAACCTCGTCCAAGTACGAAGTGAAGAGGATAATCTCACTACATTAGTGAGGAAGCACGATCCCACAGAAGTAAGGAAAACGACCAGATGACGAAGTGAAAAAGATGACGTGAAGATAAGAGCCAAAATAATTAAAGAGTCTTTATTATTTGTAATTATCATTATTAATTTCTGACATCCCGTCTATTCAACCTGTCTTGTCATTGCAGGTATAGAGATATTTGTTGTGTCTATATATATACATGTACATATAAATGAAAAAAGGATGAATTTCTATACTGATTTTTAGAGTGAGAAAATTCTCTAAAATAGTTATAATATATTGGTGATACAGTTTTGTTTAATATATTTATTTAAAAGAGATTAATTGGATAATCTTTAAAAAAAATTACGAGGTCTTAATGGATTGTTGTTAAGACAAACAACAACATTATGGTCAAAAAATATAAGCTGTTTGGTTTATCACTTATGATTTATTTAAAAGCATAAATGCACTTGAGTATTTAAACATAATCCACCTAATTTGATCTTGATCAACGCTCTGGTCATCACAAACTATCAAGAATATCAAGTTTTGCATTTTCATAATAATTATGTCTTTGAAGATTCTTAAACCCCTAACTTTGCTACCTATGATAATGTTGTCTCTTTTTTGGTCCCGCCACCATCTAATTACATTACCATTAATTGTGATGGTTCATGGAGTGTAGGATCAAAGCAAGGTAGCGTCGAGATTGTAGCAAGAGATCAAAATTGTAATATTGTATTTGGCGCACACATCGTCGTAGCTAGCAACTCTGTCATGAAGATTGAATGTTTGGCTGATCTCTATATTCTCAATTTAGCAAATATTCAAGGATGCATCGACTTTCAACTGAGAAGTGACTCCAAACTATTCATTGACAAGCGATGCGTCAACTATTTCATGAGAATTGTCTGACTTAATCATTAGCTTAATGAGAAGTTTGCGGATATCTCAAATATACAAGTACAACATGTAAGGTGTGGCGCCAATATGGTCGCATATTGGGTTGCTTGCAACTCTATGACTAGATTGTTGCCACTTGATTGGGTTCCTAACCTGCTTGCTCAACTTTTAGCCCTTTTGTTACAAGATAGAGTTTAATGTAGTATTGTCTATATTTGTCTTGTATTTAGACCTCTCATTATCATCTAATGAAATTATTTTCGTATTAAGAAAAAAAAAAAAAAAAACAAACATGGCAAAAAAAATTTTATGAGAGCAACATATTACTCCAAAGATAATTATAATTATGTTTGATATATCAAATCAAATATATTAAGTATAATTATATTTAATTAAATTATATTATAATTAGTATATACAGTGATTATATATATTTTTATAATATACTCTAATTACTCTAATTAAATTGATTATATATTTTTTAATAAAATAATTTTTATTTAAATAATTTTTATTATAAAAATTATTTAAATTAATGTATAATTTATTTTTATATTTTTATTACATTTTTAAAAATAAAAAATATTATTTTTAATTTGAGATTAAAAAAAAATTTAAGACTTATAATTTTATAATTAAAAATTCAGATAAATTAAGTTAATTGTTCGTTTAGACCCACATCTCCTAATCGTACAAATTTTTTATATAACCATATTATTTTTATACTATACGATATAATGTGATTTCACAATCAAACATATAATTATATAAAAGTATATTTAATTCTTTATAACAAGTATATCGTATATGTCTACTAATTTATTGTATATCGTGAAGTACAGCTTGGAAAGTGAACTGGGTTGAGGGAAAGTCCAGGAGAAGAATCAGATCGCGTAAGAACACCAGTACGCTGACAGATCCCAGCTCGCACCACTAGCTCGCGATCGCGAAGAACCAGCTTCACCTCAAATCAGATCACGAAGAACCAGCTCCATCAATGCTAACTTCAAGGTACCACCAGCTCCACCAGCGTCATCGGCAAGATCCACCAGCTCCACCAGCGCCACAGGCAAGATCCACCATTTCCACCAGCGCCACAGGCAAGATCCATCAGCTCCACCAGCTCCACAGGCAAGACCCATCAGCTCCACCAGCGCCACCGGCAACAAGACCAGATCCACCATTCAACTCTTGTCCTTCCTGATTGTGGTAACGTGCCTAAATTAAAAGTTGCCTATTAGCTTGATTTTGTCAATACTTCTTTGAAATGCTAGCAGTGATCTGCCTGAATTGTGATATTGGGGTAAGAATATCTGGTAAAAAACAAGAATATTGATTGTTATCCTGTTGTTTTTGGAAGAATGGATAGTTATAGTCCAAAAACTAATCATAAAAAAAGTTACGCCGAGGTCATTTCTAATTCACTCACAAATGTTGTGATTGAAACTTCTGATGCCCCTCCTGAGAGAAATGGTGCTATGGCATGCGTCACTGTAGACCCAGACTTGTATCAATCCCGCTTGAATTTATGTAAGTTTTCATTGATTGGTCGAATAATCCTCTCTAAGGGAGATAAGCCATGGACTCAGGGTGATTTAAAGTCGCGTTTAACAGCAATTTGGAAATTACCCACTAATTGGAAGCTTATTTCTTTGGGAAGGGGTTATTATCATATGTTATTACATACTTCTGAAGATAAAGCTAGAGTTTGGGCAAATGCTCCTATAAATTTAAAGCCTGGTATTTTTAGGGTTCAACCATGGATGCCAAATTTTAACCTTTGCATCAAAAGACAACTAATGCTCAGGTGTGGGTTCGTTTCTACAATTTGCCTTGGGAATTTTGGGATAAACAAATTCTTACAAATATTGCCCGTACTATTGGTACTCCTTTAAAAATTGATAATGCAACCCTAAATGGAGAAATGGGAAAATTTGCAAGGGTTTTGATTGATATTGATATTTCTGCAAATTTTGATGAACAAGTAAGGGTTGAAGTGGGTCCTCTAAAGATCTTTGTTGATTTATTCTATGAGAACTTCCCAGAGTTCTGCACCATCTGTTCTTCGGTAGGACATGATGCATTTAAATGTAGGAAAAATAATCCTCCCAAGAGTGTTCATCCACCAAATGCTGCACCAAAAATTCAAAAAATTTATCGGCCTAAAGAATCTGCTAATTCTGCAACCATCCCGGTTAGTAATGCTTTCTCTGCACTTAATATTATAGAGAATGATATTATTACAGGTAATAATGTGGGTACTGCTCCTCCTCTGAGTACTTTGTCAACTCCTCCGTTGAACACTTCCATCTCTGTGCCTACGGACACCATTAATGTTCGTCCAATAACCTCTGGACTTATGTTGTCTAAGGATTCTACAGTAGTCTCTCTTCCTACATGTGAAGTTTTATCTACCTCCAATGATGTTGATTATGGACATATTAGTAATACTTCTACTTTGGTTACGGATGCAAAAGATTCTACTAAATTGGATTCAGTGACCGACAATACCAAAGTTTTGAAGCCTCTTACCCCTATTGTTGACTGCAATTTCAGTGATACTGCTTCCAGAGTTATTCATAACACTGTGAACATGCTGGAATTTGAACAAAGAATGATGAGGCTTAAGAAAGCTTATATTACTGATAATGAATTGACTAGTGACAAAGAATGGCATTTGGTTACTAGTAAGAAAGGAAGGTCAAAAAGTCCAACATCTTCTTCTGCAAATAATACACCTTACAGTGGTGTCCCAAATAATGATCTATCATGATAGTGTTTTATTGGAATTGTAGGGGTATAGCCAATAAAGATACCCAACAAGCTCTACACAATTTTTGTCGGAAAGAAAAACCTGATTATGTTTGCTTAGCTGAACCCATGACTAGTATTCGAGCTCTTGAGGGTCGGTTCTGGCGCTCTCTCGGATACACTTTTATTTGTGCTAATACTCCCTCCAATCCTAAAATCTGGCTTTTTGCTTCACCTGATGTAGCACTGAATACTTCTGTCTTGATTAAGGACCATCAACATATTAGTGTTACTTACACTAATAACTCTACTACTCATCTGTTAACTTTTGTTTATGGAAGTGGTACTTATATCAAAAGAAGAGCCCTTTGGGATTCTTTAATGGTTTTATCAGAACTACATGCTTCTTGGTTGGTAATTGGAGATTTTAATGTCATTATGGGTGCCCATGAGACCTCTGGATCCTCTCATGCAAATCTTTCCATTCAAGATTTTAATGCTGCTATTTCTTACTGTGATTTGATTGACATTGATGTAAAGGGTTCTTTCTTCACTTACTTTAAGGGTGGAATCTCTCGGACCCGCTCGCGTCTTGACAGGGGATTGTGTACTAGCTCCTTTTTGGATGCTTGGAATCAAGTTTCATGTTGTACTCTTCCGAGACACAAATATGATCATCATCCACTTTTGCTTTGTGCTGGTACGACTAGGCCTCTAGGACCTCGTCCTTTTCGATTTCATAGTATGTGGCTTGATCACCCGGGTTTTTTGGATTTAGTACGCTCAGTTTGGTCAACTTCAGTTCATTCTAGCCCTATGGGGGTAGTAATCAGCAAACTCAAAAACCTAAAAATGTCCTTAAAATCTTGGAATAGGGAGGTGTTTGTAATCTTGACCGTAATATTGAGCTAGCTAAGTCTAAACTGGCTGATATTCAAAAAAGATATAATGATGAGAACTTTAACGAAGACACTTTTCAGATCGAGTCTGATGCCATGGTTGATTTGGATAGGCTCTTAAAACAACAGGACACCTTCCTCAAAGAAAAGATCAGATTAAAGTGGCTTAAGGACGGTGACAGGAATACACCTTTCTATCACTCGATGTTTCGTCGTTTAAAGGCTAAAAAGCCCCTATCTCATCTGGAGATTGATGGTGATATTTGTCATGATTCGGATGCTATTGCAAGTCATATTGTGGGATATTATGAGAGGATGTTTTCAGAGCCTTTAAGGGGGGATCCTCCAGATTATTTGGCAATTGCTTCAATAGTTCCAAACCTGGTTACTCAAGAGGATAACGTTTCTTTGAGGAAAATTCCAACTAGCGAGGAAATAAAACTGATGGTATTTGATATGGATCCCTTGAGTGCTCCTGGACCAGATGGATATACTGGCCGTTTTTTCCAACATTGTTGGGAAATTGTTAGTTCTGATGTTGTTAAAGCAATACAGGAGTATTTTCGTACAGGGAGGATGCATAACGGGCTCAATTCTAGTTTTATCACCTTGATACCTAAGATTGATCATGCAAGTCGGGTTGATGAATACAGACCTGTTGCACTTGAAAATTTCATGTTTAAGATTATCACGAGAATAATAGCTACTCGTCTTGGGATTATCTGCTCTCGTATTCTTTCTCCAAATCAATTTGGTTTTGTTCCGAAACGCAGTATTGGGGATTGCATGGCAGGGGCATCTGAGTGCTTCAATGCTTTAGATATTCGTAGTCGTGGGGGAAATCTTGCTCTTAAAATCGATATTCGGAAAGCTTTTGATACGATAAGATGGGACTTTATTATTGAGGTAATGAGGAGCTTTGGCTTTGATGAGATTTTTCTTGGTTGGATACAAGGTCTTTTTAACTCTGCAAGAATCTCTGTTCTCATGCATGGCTCCCGTAAAGGTTATTTTCCTTGCTCTAGAGGGGTGCGACAGGGTGATCCTTTATCTCCGCTGCTCTTTTGTATAGCAAGTGATTTTCTTAGCAGATATCTCTCTATCATGTCTGTAGATGGTCAGCTTGCCCATATCTCTTCTCCTCATGGTATTAAAGCTCCTACCCATTTCCTCTATGCAGATGATTTGATCATCTTTGCAAGAGCTAGTTCTCAAAATATCCAGAATATCTCTAAAGCTCTTCAGCTTTATGGTGTTTTATCGGGACAATTGGTTAACTTTGAAAAATCAAGAATCTATTTCGGCAAGGGAGTGTCGAGGGGTGATTTTTAGAATTTCCATGAACTTTCAGGTATGCGTTTAGGGGGTGATTCTATGAGCTATTTGGGGGTGACTCTTTTTCGTGGTGCACCACGTCGATGCTGGTTTCAGGGTTTGGCTGATCGGATTAAAATTCGATTAGATTCTTGGAAAGGTTTATCTCTTTCTCTAGCAGGTCGTCGCTGCTTGATTGCATCGATTATCCAAAGTACTTTCCTTCATTCTTTTCAAATTTATAGATGGCCAAAAAAGGTTCTTGATGAACTTACTAAAGTCATCCGAAATTTTTTCTGGACTGGTCATACGGACAAATTGAAATTAGTTCAAGTCGCCTGGAAAGACTGCTGCCGTCCTCTTGCTGAAGGGGGTCTTGGTCTGAGAGATTTGAAAACTCTAAATGAAGCCATGCTGAGAAGATTTGCTTGGCGGTTAATTGAAGGAACTTCTCACACCTTGACATACTTGCGGAGGAGATTTCTTAATAGGAATGATACTCCCAGAGGATATCATATTTGCTCATCTATTTGGTCTGGCTTGAGAACCCATTTTCTAGCTTTGATTGACGAATCTCGTTGGTTGATAGGTAAGAGTTCACGGGTTCGTTTCTGGACAGACAATTGGCTTGGTTCGCCTTTAATAGAGAGAATTCCTGAGGCTCCTATTGATATGCCCTTAAATGCTCTGGTTGGTCAATTTCAGACAGAAGATGGTTGGCGTTTACCGCAAACTTTTGTTGACTCTTATCCGGATGTAGCCATAGAAATTAACTCGATAACTGCAGGTACTAAAGATACTCGAGTATGGACTTGTTCTGTTAAAGGAGATGTTTCCACTCGTGATGCTTATGATTCTTTGAGATCAATGGGGCAAGTTAAAAGTTGGGGTAAAGAAGTTTGGTCCCCATCTATTCCTCCATCCCGCTCTATGCTTTTTTGGAGAGTTATACAAGGAAAGGTTCCCACTGATTGCGTTGTCAAAAAAAGGGGTTTTTCCATCCCTTCACGCTGCTTTATATGTGGTAGATCAGAAGAAACAATCTCACATCTCTTTTTAATGTGTCCTTTTGCTGGGGCCCTCTGGGACCTCATTGCCTATTTTTTTGGATTGCGCCCCCGTACGGACAAGACAATGTTAGATTTGTGGAGAGATGCTATGGGTAGAGACTTTGGATCTCAAATCCGTAATTTATGGAAATCAAGCATTGTTTCTGTTATTTGGATTATTTGGACAACCAGGAATAATTGCTGCTATGATGGGATTGAGATTTCTCTACGTTCATCTCTTACTACTCTTTGGCGTTTTATTAGAGAAGCAGGATTAATGAAAAATGGTGCAATGCGAAACACTATGAATGATTTGCAGATACTCAGTCGTTTACGAGTTCGTGGTATACCATCAAGATCCCCAAAGGTGATTGAAGTTAACTGGCATCCTCCTCCTCCAGGCTGGTTAAAGGTAAACACAGATGAGGCAACGTTTGGGGCACCTGGTCTTTCAGGTTGTGCGGGAATTTTTCGAACGTCTAGATTTTTTGTCAAAGGCTGTTTCTGTGCTCCTTTAGGGGTTTCTTATGCCTATGAGGCTGAATTAGTAGGGGCTATTCATGCAATAAAATATGCAGACAGGTTTGGCTGGAAGAAGATTTGGTTGGAGTCTGACTCTGAGTATGTGGTAAACTTATTCCGCAATAAATCTAAAATGGTGCCATGGCGATGGCTCTCATTCTGGACAGATTGTTTGGATCGAATTGCACGAATGGATTTTCACTGTTCTCATATCTACAGAGAGGGTAATTCAGCTGCTGATAGCTTGGCTTCCAGATCACCTAGTTTTTGTTCCGCGACTTGGTGGTGGGATGTACCATCTTTTGCGCGTCAATTTACTATTTCTGATTTGGTCGGCAAACCTTCTTATAGGTTTTGCTGATGCAAAGTTATGTAATCCTAAATTTTATTTTTTTAATAATATTTGTGGGTGGTAGGAAAATGAAGAGGGTGCTAAGGACTGCTTTTCATTCTGATGGGGTAACCTGGTGCACCTACTGATTTCGATTACCCATTGACTTATAAAAAAAAAAAAAAATGTTCAAAACTGGGTAAAAAGTTTCTATGGTGTTTCAATATGTGTGTGATTTTTTCTAGAACCGAAGCTATGTGTACAAAAACGTCTTTTAAGTCACCATTGCGAAATTAGTTGAATCTAAATCTAAATAATATTTTATGCCTTGCAAGTGACATCGGAACTCCATAAAGATCAGTACAATCTGTCACTTGTGTTTACCTTCCTTCTCCTTTCTTTGATTTTATCATTATTGAGTCACTAATACAAACATTTGTCTTCTGTTTTTTTTAGAGGAACGGTTATTATAGGTTTGTATAGCTGTTGAAAAATAATTGTGTCGTGAACGTATTATCAATATATAACAAAAAAAAATGTTATCAATGTGTTTTTTTTTAAATATAAAAGTATATTATTTTACTCATACATGTGTACATCTACTTCTTAATCAAATAATGTTTGAAGTAGGCTTTGTACCACATCGTTACTTATGAAGACAAGCTTACCAGTTACCACTAATCACTATGCATCTGTCGTATTTATTGCGCTCAATGTGGAATGGGGCCATGGGGGCAGGGAATAGTATGAAGAGACCAGACTTGGGACTCAATGGGCCAACGTAATAAATGTGTCGGGCCATCAGATCTAAGGAAAAAGGACAAAGCTTATACCTACCAAAAAAACTTGACTATGGCCCAACTTCACTTAATGAATATGTCGGCGGCCCATTAAATTTTGTCGTAAGAAAATTTATAGATGTAGTTTTATTTTAACTCTTAAAAAAAAAAATACATAATTATTTTTTCTACCAAGTAAATAAGCACATTTTTTAAATTTTTTTAAAGAAAATAAATATATATATTTTTTACTATTAAAAGTTTAACCCATTAAATTTGAATATCATTTTTTGGCAATTTCTTGTGGTTCAAGTGGTAAGATTCTAAATCCTCTCATCAGGAACACAAGTTCGAATCTCATCCGAATGTGTAAGTGTGTTTTCTCTTTATTAATAAAAATAATTGAACTTTAAAGCCCTTTAAAAAAAAATTTAACTCATTAAATAACCATATCATTATGCATTAATGAGGATTTTGTTTACTTTCTGATAATAAACGAACACAACTTCTAGCAAAAACAAAATTGTAAACAAGCATAAAAATAACATTAAATGTTCCTATGATATACTTTAGTTTAATTGATAAAAGATATAAGATCAAATTATTTATAGAGAATTTATAAAAAAAAGTTATATTATGTAAAAAAAAAAATTATGTTCAAATTATAATCCAAATGAATTAATGACTAATGTAGCTTTAAAAGGCCTAAAAATAAAAAGATGGCACAAATAATAATAATTAATATCTAAATATATAATTTTATTTTATAATTAAAGATAATTTTATAAAATTATTAGTATTTTACTAATATTTGTACAATTAATTTTTTTCTTATATTTTAAGCGAGACTAAGCTGGAGCTCGATTCTTTTGGAACCTAACAAATTACGTGCAGCATAAAATTTGGGCTTTGCTAATTAAACTTGGGTTAACATTGAAGCATGGAGGTTCCATGTACATTTCAGGCCTGGCCCATTTATAACAGCCATTTCCGACTTCATTTGTAATTCCCAACTCAATTTGTCCCGCGACCACTGTTCTGTAAATCTCGCTCTGGCGGGGGCGTTCTTCCTTTTCCTTTAACTGTTTGACTCCTGAGAAAAGAGCAAGAAAGTTGAGGGGATAGAGAGAAGATGGGAGAAAGAAAAGTTCTGAACAAGTACTATCCACCGGACTTCGATCCGTCGAAGTTACCCCGAGCTCGGAGGCCCAAGAACCAACAGATTAAGGTCCGTATGATGTTGCCGATGAGCATTCGATGCAATACTTGTGGTAATTACATATACAAGGGAACAAAGTTTAATTCTCGCAAGGAAGATGTCATTGGCGAGGTTTGTTTTGCTCTTTCTGACTTTCTCTCGTTTTAATTTTGTTATTTTGTTGGGAAAATTTTAGGTTTTTTTTTTTTGCTTCTGAAATAAATTTTATTTGTTGTTGTTGAATAATGGGAAACGAAATTAGATAAAAGGACAAGAGTTGATATTTTCTTGGGATGGTTTTTCTTTCATTTATGTTCGTGATTCTTGTTTCGATATTTTCAATTCATTGTATTAACCTATATTCATTTTCCATAATTATTTGGGCATTCAAATATTTAGATTTTACTTCAAATCTCGAGATTATATTTTTGATATTTTCAATGCATTGTATTAACCTATGGGAAGTTATTTAGAAATTCTAAGTTAAATAATTAAATATTTAAAATATAATAAAATGATAAATTTATGCATTTTATTTAAAATTAGATAATACATGTTATGTCCCACATCTCACCATCCTGAAAACACTTTAAGAAATTCTTATACATTCCATCATTTATCCCTCACTCGCCTCGACCTCCATATTTACCATCAACAACTCCAAATCTTAACCTAAAATATTAAAAATGGAAGATAGATATATAAAAGATACAAAAAAAGTGAAATTTTTTGAAGAAAATTGAGATAAAAAGTAATTAAAATAGGTATATAATTTATTTATTTTTTTTGCGAATCGCGCAGTGGTTCTGTAAGTATTACCGAATGTTTCATATAAGTTCGGCAAACCCTTAACAAACCCAGGGTAGTTTTGTCGTTTCAAATATTATTAATTTTTTGTAAAATTTTTGCATTTAATAGGATGTCTAAAAATAAATTTAGGAATTTCTCCATAATTTTCCATAACCTATATTCATTTTGCAGACTTATTTGGGCATTCAAATTTTTAGATTTTACTTCAAATGCACCAAGTGCTCGGCAGAGCTCACAATGAAGACTGATCCACAAAACTCTGACTATGTGGTGGAGTTTGGTGCAACCCGAAATTTTGAACCTTGGCGAAAAGAGGATGAGGTAAAAAATTTGTTACTATTTTCATTCCAACTCGTTCTCAATAATCCGTATTGAATTTCTAATTATTTGAAGGAGATTTTTTTTTCCCAGCTATTGATTTATTTTGTTGTTGTCAGGAAATTGACAAGGAGAAGCGGAAACGGGATACAGAAGAGACAGGGGATGCTATGAAAGCTTTGGAGAACAGGACTTTGGATTCTAAGAGGGAGATGGATATCATGGCTGCTTTGGATGAAATGAAGTCCATGAAGGTAGATGCTGAAGTAGCTTTTTCTAATTACTGAAATATCACATGTTCAAAGCGTCTCATAATCCGGATTCCGTGCACCATACTGTCTTGTTAGTTTTGTAATTATTTTATGCAGGCTTTATTTTAGTTGGCCTTCTCTAATACTAATTTACTATTTCTTCTTGTGCAGTCGAGACATGCAACTGTCAGCGTAGATGCAATGCTAGAGGCCTTGCAACGTACATCTGCTGGAAAGGTATTACAGTTTGTTTTTATGTTCATAGATCAATTTAGCACTTAAAAGAAAAATTAGGGTGCCACAATTGCATCTTCAGTGTTGTTAAATTTTGTTCTATCATTGTGCAAGATAAGGATACATATTTAGTTTAATCAGATAACATAAATAGTTAGTGCACGTTTGTCATAAAAATAGTTAAATATCGGAAACCTTTAGCTTACCGACAATGCAAATTATGTTTCTGAAGCTGAAACCCAGTATGCTGTTCAGAATAGAAATGAGTTCCACTGCTGTTTCAGAAAGCGAGTAGGATGTGTCATTACCTGAGGAAGTAAGAAATCGTTTTTATTAGCTAGTTGCAATAATGAATTCCATTAGTGCACATTTGTCATAGAAGTTAGAAACATAATTTCTTAGTAAAATATAGGAAACCTTTACCTTACTGATGCTGCATATCCATTGCTGAAGCTGAAGTCTAGTTCGTTGTTCAAAATATAACAGCATGTTTAGTGCATCATATTAGATAGGTTAAATATAATCGTATTGGACTAAACTGTATTGAATTGTATTGTAATTAGCTTGTACAATATTTAATAAAAACCTGTATAATATAGTCAGATTAAATTAATTATATATATTTTACTAAAATAATTTATATTTAAAATGATTTTTTATTATAAAATTTATTTAAATTAATTTTTATATTTTTATTACATTTTTAAAATAGAAAAAATATTATTTTTAATTTGAGATTAAAAAAAAAGTTAAGACGTTTAATTTTATAATTGAAAATTCAGATATATTAAGTTGATTGTTCAGTACGGTTTAGACCTACATTCCCTAGTCGTACAAAATTTCTATGTAACCGTACTATTTTTATACTGTATAATACGGTTTAATTTTACAGTCAAACGTATGACTGTATATAAATTATATAGTCATAATATTTAATATGTTGTAACAAACATACTATAAATGAGCTATGTTGGTGTTTCATAGAGCTAATAGAAAATGCCATTACTTAAGGAAGTAAGAATGTGTTTTTAGTAGCTACTTGCACATATTTACAACTATTATTTTCGAAAAGGAGACAAAATATTATGCACATTAAAAAGCTATATAAAAGGGTTTCATTTTGGTGCCCTTTAAAATTTTCTTTGTTGCTTGATCTGACTGTGTTTTTGGTTTTTGGTTTTTGGTTTTTGTCCTGATAGGAGAAGAAATTGGAAGAGGAAGATGAAGCAGTCATCAAAGCAGTTGTTTTTCATGTAAGTATTCAAATCTTTGGTATTTTTTTATTCTTTCTTGTCCCCTTCTCCCCTTCATTTCGTGCGGAAAAGTTAAGTTCTGAAACATTTCCCTTAAAACTTGTTCAGAATTCAAGAGACTTTGTTCGAAGGATTGACGATGATGATCTTGATGATGATGAAGAGATGTCTGAGCTTCCTGGCCATTTTGCTGAAACACCCAATAATTCAAAGGTGGACACATCTTTCTTATGTATAGTTGGCCATCATAATCTCTTCAATGACCCTACATAGTGGGTGTAAAGCACGAGTGACAATTTAAAAAAATAATAATAATTAAAATATTTTAGTCAATGTGATCTTAGTGTTATTCATGTTTTGTTATAGAAAAAGGAGAGTGACTTAAGTTTATTTGTTTTTATTTTTTATTTTTTCTATGACAGAAGCAAAAGATTTCACCCGAGCCTTCTAGCAAGCCAACTGATTCCCTGACAGATGCCAGCTTACCTGACAGCTCTAATAATGCAGGTATTGTCACCACCCCCCCCCCCCCCCCCCGTTTCCTTTTCTTCTCCCACATATGAATATAGTTCTGTTTTTCTTCCTTGGTGTCTGTGGCCAAAGTGAGTTCTTGATTAATGGTTGAGACCCGTGTGTTAATCTCTCTGTTAAAGGTGTGGCCAAAGTTGTCTGTTTTTTATTAGCGCTCTTGTTTATATGTTTTTAGTCTACTCAAGGCTTCTCCCCAGTTGTCTTAACTTTTCATAAGTTTATAATTGTAAACACTAGTTAATTCATGGTGCCTTCCCAGGCATCCTATTTGAGTACTAATCTTGAAGTGTTGATCATGTATTCTGAGGTGCTAGGAAATTTTTTTATATGTGGTCTATTAGAAATTGATGTACGTGCCACTCCGAAGTTTGTAAACGACACTAACTTTAAGTTGGAACCTGAACCTGTTTAGCTTTTCTCAAGAACATACATCATAAAACTTGTGTGACCTCTGATGTTTTACACTTTAATCTTTCTTTCAAGTCTCTTTCTAAAAGCATCTAATGTTTTTTGTAGCTTTATTTGCTAACTGCCTTCTGTTTGGTGATTGGCAGGAAAAGCAAGCCGTTCTGGAGCTAATTTTCCGAAGTTCATCGTTAAGAAACCACCAGCTGTTGTTTCCAAGGTTAACCAAGCAGAAAAAGGGAAAGATGAATTCCATGAAGGTGGTAGAAAGGAAGGGAAAAAGCTAGGTGATGAAGCCCCCATTGCGAGCAACGTGTTACAATCACTGTGCCAATACGACACTGATGATGAATAAACTAAGATTGATTAGGTAGTTGATCAATTACAGTCCGCTAGCGTTTATATTGGTGAACCGACCTAGCAATTACCTTTTTGATCCTAGCACACCTAGTGTGATGTGCTTTTTAGTTCCTGTTAGTAACTTCCTGTTACCAGTGACGGAGTATACCTTGTATGGAGTTGCCCCCCCCCCCCTTCAAAAATTGTAATTTTTTTTTTTTAGAAAACATAAATTCACTTTTTATGAATAGATGATATTAGATACACTAGTTAATATTTTTTTCCCCTTGGGAAATAAAAAAAAAACCTTTAGTTTCTTGCGTATGTTGCATTGATTACAATATATAATTAATAATGTATTTGAAATGATTTTTAATATTAATTTTAAATAAACATTTTTTCAGTTCAATAAGAGAATAATTTTAATCTCGGCCATTGAATTGTAATTCCTTTAGTGGTAAAGGGTGGTTACTTTTTTTTTTTTTTTTTTTTAGGTATGTTTAGTTGGTTGTAATAGAATAGGAAATGTAATTGATTCGGTCCATTACAATGGTTGGTTGTGTTAAAGAGATGTAATGTAATGTAATCAATTATAAATGAATAAGGAATTGTGATTACATATGAGGGGAGACTTAAACACTTTTATATTATCGATTCTATTCACACGTGTTAAGTCTATTGCTGTTGTCTTCTCTGTCCCGTTCGTGTGCTGAACATGAGAGTCGAAGCCGTCGCTCTCCTCCGGCGCCATTTGCAGTCTTCTCTCTGCCGTCCAAGTCTGTTTTCGAGCTCCGCTGCACCAGCTTCTCCTGCACTTGAACGCTCGAATGGTCGAACCAGAACTCGTGCTCGAGCTCGAACGGTTGAACCAGGGCTCGCTGTCACCCTTGAACGCTCCGTCTCTCCCTCCGTGCGTCGTCCAGCCGTCCATGGCGTTGGACCTCCCGTGCGCCGTGCTGGAAATTACTGAAATTGTATTATTTTTTTTGCTGAAATTCTTTTTTTTTTTTTTATGAAATTGTTGTGATTAAATTTTATTAATTGTTTTTATGAATTGGCTGAAATTGTAATTTTTTTGTTGAAATTATTGTAACAAAATTTTTGTAATTAAATTTTACTAATTGTTATGAATTGCTAAAATTGTATATGCTAAATTATTTTTTGTTCTGATTAAATTTTTATTCATAAAATTATTGAATTTAAAATAATTATATAATTTTAAAGAATATATTTTATTTAATTTAAAAAATAATAGTAAAATAAAATTATTAATACTGATTCATTTTTTAATTACAGCGACTAAACCAAACATTGTAATAATAATGCTATTTTTTTTATATTATATTTTATTACGATTACGATTACATTCAATGAACTAAAACGTAATTTTAGTCTAATATCTCCTCACTTAGAATCGCCAACCAAAATAAGTTCAACAATTGAAAATCAGTATTGTACACATAGACATACAATCATACAAAACGTATGTCATTACTAGTTTCATATTATAAAAAACTTAAAATCTGCATTCACTCATTCTCATCACCAATCTTATCACCTGAAACTGTTTCCTTACTTGATGTGGACTCCATTCTAAAATTCTCAATCTTTTCTCTCAGTGCTGTGACATCCAAAGTAGAAAGTATTCTTTCCTTAATTTCCTCTTCCATCTTTTCTTTGTCCTTTGAACTTAAACCTTTTATTATATTTTCCTTCAACTCCTCAATTCTTCCACTTACACCACTTTTATCTACAACCCTCTCAATTTCCTCATAAATCTCTTTGTTCACCTTCAATATCTTCTCCTTCAATTCTGCAGGGGCCTCTCTGGCCACATTTTTCTTGGCTACCCCAACAATTTCCAAGTCAGCTGATTTCAGAACTTCCACAAGCTCCTTTTTAACACTGTTAACTTCTTCTATCAAATCATTACTTATTGGTTCTCCTCTGTTTAACTTTTCCTGATGGTCCTGCAAAAGTTCCATTTTAGCCTTTAGCTCAGCTGGGATTTTCTGATTAACCTTCATTTTCAGTTGCTGGCTTTTCTGCTTCAGCTCAACTATCCTATTAACCGTATTTAGCTTTTCAAGCTTCTGTTTGAGGTCAAGATATGCTCCTGGCCGAGACAATTTATGATTGAATTCTTCCACAATTTTATCCATTTTCTCCTTTGAAGTGGGATCGAGGGGCTGATCAGAGAGAAATTTTGGGGATATAGGTAATTCCAACATAACTGATTCTAGCTTCTCATGAAAGCCCATTGAGATGAATGCACGTGTTATCTCCTCGTCTATGTCTTGTTTTAGATGTTCAATGGATTTGATGGTAACTGGATTAGACAGATCTTTTGCTTCAATTATTGATTTCTTTAGATTCTCAAGCTCTGATTCTATATCATCCATCTTTGGCATGTTTATCTCAGACGGCTTCATGTTGATTTTTATCTTAGGATCCACTGGCATGCCTTCTTGGAACCCTCCAATTGACCTGTACTTGAGCATCCGATGGCGAAGCAACTCTTCTTTACTCATGCTTGATAGTTCCTGCTTACATTCAGTATAATTTTGAGTAATAACAGACTACTAAGCAGTAAGGCTAGAGAAAGAAATGGTAGAACAGAAGGAAAAAAAAACTATTTACAGATGCTCCAGAAGGAAAAAAAGTTAATCAGAAAGCTAATAGCTATGGTGTCAAGATAACAGATTATTTTATATATGTTTCAAGTGATAAAGCATATAGTGACAGACTGGCAGTGAGTGCAAATATGAAAGTTCCCATTATTAAGTATGAAGAACTTCTGGTAATAAACTTAAATTTCGAATCTTATTTTGTTGAATCAAATGCGTACAAGGCTACAAGCTTACATTGGGTGTTTTAAGTGCTTACAAGTAATTAACGTGTCAAGTAGCAAACATGTTTAGGATATAAACAAAATTTTCACCTTTCATGTAGTGAGATATAGATTTAAGTGATCAGTTACCTGCATTGCTTGGTTGATTACAGATTTTATTTGTTGAGAAGTCCAGGTTGGATCAGCATGAGCACCACCAAGAGGCTCCTGTATCAGTAGTAACAGAATGATGAAGCCCCTTCTTACAAGCTTAGCTGATATTAATTCAAGATACAACTATAAAGGGTATGGAAATAATCAAATTGCCTAGAAGATACCAGCAAAGAACTTACTCTGTGACGATGATTCCAACATTGGCACACGGACCAAGTATTATGATAACTGATTATTGCATTCTATCCATATTTTACGACCTTTTAGATTTTGGTTACACGGCTTTTCATTTGGTTTCAGATGGTTAATTTATAACTTGAAAAACGATTACTCTGAATATTATGACTTCCAAACTTTTCACCGGATAGAGTACTTTAACTAACTAAAGAGAATGAACTATATGTACGGTGAATGTTGTATGTTGTCATTTGCCCTTTTATTCCGTACTTCTTTCAGTACAGTTAATCATATGAATCATCACTATTTAAGAAAAACAGGAGAAGAAATAACTGGAATGACAGCATCAGCAATTTTGAATCTGTAGTGATCTTGAGCTGTTATCCTCAGTTTTTCAGCCGCCTGTACAAAGGTTGGAAATATGTTATGTTAGGAAAAGTTGAACTACATCTTCAATTATCCCGACAATCAAAGTACTTTCATACCTTTGGAGCTGCTTGGGAAGTTTTCCACAATATTGCAGCACAGGCTTCAGGACTGCCCCAGGAAATACAGTTATGGAAAATATATTATTAAGATATACAAGGGAGGTGAAGATAGATATTTCTCAGAATAGGAAAGAAGGAAAAATTGCTCATATCTAAAGGGTTTATTTGTTTATGCTTTTGAGACCTATAAAAATGGTTATCATAGTAAAAATTGCTTCTGAACCAAATAGAAAAAAATTGCCATACTATTCAGGGAAGCACTTTCTTCTAAAATAAATTTTGATAGATTTCAGTAAGAAGTTATGGTACCGTTAGGATTTTTTTAAGTTAGTTTGAGATGAATTTTTTGGTTAAAAGTGGTTTCAAGAGAAGCATCTATGTGTTTCATATAAAATTAATTGAACTAGTTTTCAGTTACAATTAGTAATTATTTTGGGATGAGAGCATACAATCAAAACGACTATATTATTCCCAAAAGTTACTTACTTCTCTTAAAAGAACAATATTGCTTTCCAAACTTTTGGAAGCACTTCTCATAAAGATTTCCAAAAAGAGAGGCAGTTCAAAAAGGATTACATGTTTGATAAACTTTACATTGTTAAGCAAATAATATTTTTTAATGAAAATAAATAAATTGAATGACATCACCTTGCAACATAAAAAGCAGAGTTCTCTAACATAAACAATTTATTGGCACAACCAATGGCAAGAGCCCCACCAGAGCCACCTTCACCAATTACAATTGTTACAATTGGAACTTTTAGGCCAAACATTGTTCTCAAGTTATGGGCTATTGCTTCACCCTGCATAAAGTAATAGGAATGAATATTCCATACAAAAGAAATTAACTAGATTGAGCAAACTCTCAATTAGAAGTTGGATACTCACTTGACCAAGTTCTTCAGATCTGAGATCCGCAAAAGCCCCTGGTGTGTCAACAAGTGTTACAATGGGAAGACCATGATGGTCAGCATATTTCATCATTCGTAACGCCTTCCTGTAGCTGTTATTAGGCAATGCTTTCAGTCAAGTCAGCCATCTTTTTTTATTTAATCCACAAGACGGTTCATAGAATCATAAGGCTAAGTTGCTAATTTTTTTCCAGAATCTTTATCAATTACCAAACTTTGATGTCATGTTCTTTGTACAAGTTTGAATCAATGAATTTAAAAAAAAAAATTGTTCACAACCTCATCTCTTATGCACATCATGGTTTATATGATTGGCAGATGCTTGGAACATACCCGTGAGGAGTTGGCATCGCAAAGTTGCGAGCAATGTTCTCCTTTGTGTTTCTACCTTTCTGATGGCCTATGAACATGTAGCTCTTACCATCCATACTTCCAATCCCAGTAACAATAGCAGGATCATCATAGCCTGCACGGTCTCCATGAAGCTCCACCCACTACAACATTAAAAAACCAAGTACAATGCATTATAAATGACTATGTATACATATATTGGGGAAAAGTATGAAGAAAATGAACTACCTTCTCTGTGATATTTAAAATATGATCAAGTGCAGTTGGTCTGTTGGGATGTCGAGCAATTGTTAGCCGCTGGATAGGTGTTAGATGTGCATATAAGTCTTTGAGAGCCTGTAATTGTTGTAGTGGAGAAAGTTAGTGCTACTATTCCATTGTTAAGAACTTAACGCATACTGTACTATCTTGCAACCCTTTTTACCAGGAAAAATACAAGTTATATCCTAAAAGACCAAACATTAAATGTGAAGTTTCCTAGGTAGAACAAGGATGTGAGCTTTAAATGAAGATGAATAGAGAAACCACAGAATTCACCTGCTGATATTTTTTCTCCAAAGTGCCAATTTGATCACTGAAATCTAGACCAGTTTCATCAGCCATCGTTCGTATCTGCAATGAAAATATGGACCTTAAAATTTAAAATCAGCTACTATTATCAAATGTTCAAATATTGAGAGTTAAGGTTGCTGATTTTCTGCAAAAATAAAACAAATTTTGTGTTTGCTTTTTGCCCACTAAAGCATCTTCCTCAAAGTTCAAGTAAATGACACCAACTTCCAAAAGATGCAGAAACCATAGAAAGAAAAACAACTTGCCTCAAAAATCTTCTTCTCAAGATCAATAAGAGGCTTCTCAAAAGGTAGTGTCACAGGTTTTGGTTTCTCAGGCAGTGCTTTGAAATGAGACAGATAACTCAAGAACCCACTGGTGATATTTGGATCGATATCGTCAGGCCATGGATAATCATGGCTTTTACCCTTTCTGATTTTTGCAATAACATGGAAAACTCTCCTGATTCCAATCCCATGACCCACTGAACTTTTTGACCAAAATCCACCTGCTTTCCCAAATGATCTTCTACCAAAGAAATCCTTTCTAAGATTCTGATGGGGAAACTCAAAGCCATATTGTTCAACTCCACTCCTCCCACCATTTCCAGCAACAAATGATATGGAACTCATCATGACGAGCAAGTCTATAAATATTGTACTTCAAATTATTGCCAACATATATGTTGTCCACATGCTCCAATCCTATATTTATATCAACAACAACAACAACAAAAAAAGGCAATCGAAAAATTAAAAGAAGTGAAAATTTTCTGAAAGCCAAGCTTCACTCCAAGGAATTTTAAATTCTCTCAGAAATTACACCAGAAAGTAGTGTAATTCAAGAAACTAATCAATAATAAATCTAGGATCGAACTTGACCAGCACATTGGGTGACCTTTAATCCTTCCTGATTTCTACATTTCTCGTTAGGAGTAGGCTAGGTATTTCAGATGTTCAAAAAATCTTATTTCTAGATAAAGGGCTTGAAAGGTTCTAATGATTTTAAAGAGAGAAAAACTCAAAATAATAATTCATAACTTGAAAAAAGAAAATTATAGTAGCAGAAAACACATATTTATGTTGTAGCTAAAGTGGTCTACGTGATATTTCTTTATTTATTTGATGATTTGTTAACTTTCTCACGTTTTCTCAGTAAGCAAGCAGAAAGGAAGCAGTTGGAGTTACCTAAGAACTCAAAGCTTTAGTGTCTCCAGACAGTACGAAAGGTTTTAGGTATAATTTAACTTCATTCGTAGAAATAAAAACGAAACAAGAAAAGAACAGAAGCTGAACTGAATTCTGAATGTTACTGCGTCTTTTTATGTTTTTAACACCTAATAGTTGCTCGTTGTTTCGATTTGGCAACAGAACAGGGAAGGTATTTTTCAGAGAGAAATAATTAATAATAAATTGGCGTGGATGGATGTTATTGGTGGGTGTCATTTACGCGTTAGGATTAAGATAAAGACATTGACGAAGGTCTCCCTCCTCTGGGCTTTGAGAAGATAAACCTCATCCAATCGGGCCCTACGACGGAGTGAGGTGTCACATTGCTTTTCCATTTGAAAAGCTCTAAATATCTTAAATAGTAGAGTTAGATTAAATAATATAAATAAAATTTAATAAATTATTTATATTTTTGATATATGGAAATCTTTTTTTTTTTTTTTTTTCTCTATTTTGAGCACTTTTTTTTTAACTTAAATTATGAAAAATTATAACTAAATTCTCAAATTTTCATTAAATTATAAAAGTCAAACCCATTTTCATAATTTTTTCTTCCATTTTAGTTACGTATAACGTCATGTTTGATTAAATTATATATTAAATAACAAATATAGAAAGAATTTTAATAATACATATTAAATATTTATTTGTCACACCAATCTTGATAAAATTAGAATTCTCAGCAATAAATAACATTTTTTTTACTGTTTAAATGTAAACAAGGGATCCACAATAATTTTATCATAACTAAAATTACTAGTATACACAAATTTTAAAATAATATTTCGTATCATTATTTTGTTATGACTTTAATTTTATTATTTTAATTTTAATAATTTAAATAAAATAATAAAACATGACTTTGAAGTCATGCCTGCTAAATTACTCCATCATAACATATATTTACTTTTATATTCAATTAATAGATTACTTGACATCTAACAATTTCATATAAAGTGAAAATTTTACCGGTAAACTTACTATTACTAATTAGAAATATCTAACATCCATTCTAAAAATCACTTTTATTTCAAACTTCAAAACACATTAATGCTTCTCTTCAGAGAAAATTATTTAAATTCAAGCAAGTTATATGATTAGTATTTACGGATTGATAAGAAAACAATTTCTAAGATAAGCACAGGCAAAACTATTTATCGTTGTAAAATTTATTTTCGACAGATCTTGTGTTAACTTATACAAGCCCTTTTGACACAAACTCGATCTTCTTCAGTTCCTTAAAAATGGTACTCTATTTGGAAAGATTGTTTAGATAAAATCTCTCATATGGAGTTTCACTGCTCACATATTTACAGGGAGGGCAATGCTGCAGCTGATAGTTTAGCCTTTAGGGCTCCTAGTTTATGTATAGCGACTTGGTGGTGGAATGCTCCATCTTTCGCTAGCTCTTTTATTTATTCAGATGCAAACAACAAACCTAATTACAGGTTTTGTTGAGAATATTTATTTGTATATTTAATTTTATTAAGTTTTAATAATATTAGTGGTGAGCGGTCTAATGAAGAATGTGCTAAGGAGGTGCCAACCTAATTAAAATGTCTCAATACACTCACTAAAAACTGCTAATTACAACATTTTATAAAAAAAAAAAAAAAAATACAAGCCCTTTTGACACAAATACAAGTCCAATTAGATTTCCTCTGTTTTGTGAGGTCAGGACCGTCAGCTCATGAGTACCAGAAGTGTTGGCAGGTAGAAGTCAAGTGGTTTCATAAATAATTGGACTTTATACCCAAAAAGCAACAAAATGACTGTTTGATTATCTTATACATTATATAAAATTTACAAAAATTTAAAATTAACTTATTTTAACGAATTTAACTTCTAACAACCGTCACAATAAATAGGAAATAATCGGTTGGTTCTCATTTTTCTCATCTCATTCTTTTTATTTTTATTGTTGAAAAGTTCAGAATTCGAACCTTGTTTCACTCCATTTCAATAGGATAACATCTATATTTAGAGCACTAATTTTTCAGTATTTTATTTAATTACTAAATTGGGATCTGATATTTTACTTGTCTCTCATTTACTAGAATAATTAAATTATTACCGTTATAATATGATATTATAAGTTGGTTTTGTTTAGGCAGATCAAATAAAGACGTTGTTTAGGTACTGGTGACGATTATCACAAGCATTGTTCTTCCATATTTGAACTTTTTGTTTGATCCTCAGACACCTGAAAAATATATATACATCAGAAACACACAATAGATTTATTTATTTATTTTAGAGATACAAGTAAAAATGTCATTCACAGGAACTTTGGATAAATGCAATGCTTGTGATAAGACTGTTTATGTGATGGATATGTTGTCTATAGAAGGTGTTCCTTATCACAAAACCTGCTTCAAATGCAGTCATTGCAAAGGAACTCTCTCGGTATTATATATGTTTAATTTTGTTCACTTTTTATATACTATTGATTTAAGTACTTTTCAAATCATTTTGAGGTCCCAGGTGCTTTTTAAAAAAAATAATTTTAACAGCTATAATAGATCACCTCTTATAATCAATGTAAGGTAGATAAAAAGTTTATAGGGTTAAAATATTTAAAAAAAAATAATAATGATATATAAAAAATTGATATTTTATTGACCAATCTCTTTTTAATAAAAAATTACTTATGAGATCTCAATTGATATTTTAATTCTAACCTGTGTGCATGTTTAGGTGTTAGAGACGCAATTTTCTAAATTTTCTTTAGCTTTTGGTAATAGTGCATATTTAAATGATTGATTTATATACACAATCCTAAATGTTATTAAGATATGTTATTGTTGAAGAACGAAAATGTAAATCAATCTTTTTTTTTTTTTTTATGAAGATTGATAAACTTTTGTGGCAGAGAATCGAACTAGAGAACTCTTAGAGAATTTTGAATTTTAATATCTTGGAGATTGAAATTGAAAAGCGTATTCATTTTAATTTTGGTTGAAAATGTGTTATAGTACACTAATTTATTTCAAATATTTTAATTAAAAATTTTATATTGGAATATAATATAGGGGGTGAAAGGGGTGTTAATTTTCTATTTACATATTATGTTGGCAGATGAGCAGCTACTCCTCCATGGATGGAGTACTCTATTGTAAACCCCATTTTGAGCAGCTTTTCAAAGAATGTGGCAATTTCAGCAAGAATTTTCAAACTGGTAATTCTTATATATTATACAATCTAAATGTCTCTCCCTCTTTTTTTGATTTTCTTTTTTCAAGTGAATAATATTAATTTGTTTGTTGAAATTTAAAACTACAGGGAAATCTGATAAGCAAAATGATCTGGTACATTCCCTTTCCCAAATATTTACATGTTTTTCATCCATTAAATTGCATATTATCAATATTATAACATATTACTGATAAAAATTGAGAACAAACAAGTTTTTACGTTGATAAAATAACAATGAGAGTATGAATTTATAAGTGTATGAGTCAAGAGTTTTATCTTTTAGGATGAAAGCTCGTTATTTTAGAAAAATTCATGAAAGACATTGGACCATATTGATGTCCTTGGCTTAAAATGATCGAGAAGCAAATATGTTACGATTAAATTGAGAGTTTATAAATGTTTGGATTATCCTTCTTAACAAATTAATTTTTTTTGAGTTTAAACTTGGTAACACTTACCCAAGTCCATGGATTGTTGGTTTCTAATGATCAAACTATATATACTGCAAAAGCATTTATAATTTATCTTCCAAATCTCTTGTGTAAAAGCTAATTAAGACGTTAAATTCCACAGTCAAGGGCTCCTAGCAAAGTCTCTTCCATGTTCTCTGGAACCCAAGACAAATGTTCTACTTGCTCAAAAACTGTTTATCCATTAGAAAAGGTATGCAAATATTTCTAAGGAATTATTGTATTTACCGCACTTTCATGAAGAATTTCACGTTATGCGTGCTTTTGTTAGAAAACACAAAAGCGCTTGTTACTTATCTATTCAAAATATTTACACACATGAATTGATAGGTGACATTGGAAGGAGAATGCTACCACAAGTCATGCTTCAGATGTGCTCATGGAGGGTGTGCCCTTACACATTCTTCCTATGCAGCTCTTGATGGAGTGCTCTACTGCAAGCACCATTTTAATCAGCTTTTCATGGAAAAAGGTAATTACAATCATGTCCTCCAAGCAGCTGCTAACCGGAAAAATGCTACTCCACCTCCCGAACCTGCCGATCCAGTTGACGGGGCTGAGGCAGCAGCAGCCTCTGAAGAACAGCCACCAGCAGACCAATCTTGAAAGCTCCATTTACACATTTTGCTTATTTTTGCCTAATACATGGTTTGATTTAATCATTATCTTTAAATTCATGTCTAACAAGTTACACAATTTCTTTTTGAGCTGCTCAACTAATTTGAGACATTGTTTTTTTTGTTTTGTGTTGTTAAAAATATAAGCTTGTAATGAATATGTATTTATTTTTCATTCTCTCGAAGTTTTAATTAACAAATATAATTGGATTATGTACCAATTGACCGATTTTCTTGAGCTATAATTCTCTCTAGTATTTTTGTCATGAATTTTTTCGTATGTAGATTATTACTTTTCCTGACTTAATTGGTCACAGTTCTGATTTTTTTTCTTCTCTTGATAAAATAATAAATATAATTATATAAACTTATTAGTTATTATGATTAGCATAAGTTGCATGAATAAGTAGTCAGGAAAAAAAATGCAGTTGCATAATATTATAGCGAGAAATATGTAAATATCACAATATAATTAAAATTAAGCTATAATTTTGAAAATTTATGTTTACATCTTTATTATATAAAAAAAATTTAAATCATACTTAATATTTTTTAAATATAATTATAAATATATTTTAAGTTATTAATAATCTAGACACTCAAGAAAAAAAAAAAAAAGAACACATATACCACGTTAATATAAAGTAAAGTTTTAGACTTAAAAAAATATAAATGTTAAAATTTATTTTTAAAATAATAATAAAATTGAGATAGTAAGTGACATAATCAGTTATTTATTATTTATTATTTATTACATTATGCCAGGCGAGATTTGCCTGCAAGAGCTTGTATCTGGAGCGTGTTCTTACGTGCAAATGTGAAAAAGAAATGTCTCTTGTATAACGTGGTATTTAATATTTAATAAGTATGATTATGTAAAACTCAAGTTTAATTATTACATTAACTTCAACTATCATAATCTTATTTATTATTTGATATTAAAATAATAATTTCATAAAATATTTATTTTATTTATTTAAAATTATATGAAATAATTAATTAAAAAAATATATAAAAAAATAATTTGAAACAATGATTTAAAATAAATACATCTCATAAATTAAATAAATAAGTCAAATTCTACTGTACTAGCAACTTTAACATGTGACTGAGAATAGAAAATTTTCAATTACAATTTCACAACACATTTTGTTGTTGTTGTCAATTACAATTTACAACACATATGAACTTGCAAATTGTAATTTTATTATTTCCCACCTTCCAAACAGAAGGAACTCAAATAAACTACAGCCTCAATTCGTTCTTTCTCTGTCAGAAAATTAGAAAGCCGGACTATCACGTCGATTAAATATCAGTTCTGTCATTTTCTACCCTAACTCTCTAAATCTCCGCCACCGATTTGCTAATCAGCTACTCTTCTGCGTGACTTCTCCGATCGGTTAGTCGCTCTAATTTACTTTTACAAATGTGCATGAGCGTTGACTGATCTCTCATTGCGGGCGTATCGATTTCCATATTTACAAATTGTTGTTTATGTGAATATTGTCTTGTATGCACAGCGTAGTAGATTTTTCTTGCTCTGGCGCTTCGTTTCGTTCGTACGTATATGTTCATGGCCTTTAGACTAGAGCCAATGATTTTGAACACTATTGATCGTTGTATGGACCTAATTCAGTTTTGACACAAACAATTTAAACCTCTTTTTTGTTCATTTGTCAGCTTTATCATCCTCCAGAAAAATTGGACTCTGTATGAATTGTTCACATTTTTGAATTGTTGTTTGGCTGGTTACTCTAGGTGTTTGAGTAAAGGCCAAAGAGAGAGAAGCGAGAGTCTGAAATGGTTGACAGATAGTACTGATATCAACCGGTTTTGTGGAGGTTCTTTATCTAAGGACTGGAATAGAATGGATGCCTTGTGTAGATTGCGACAGCCAAATGTTTTCTGCCATGGTGAAGGGACGGGTTATAAAACAGTGGACCGTTTTGATTCCCATATCCTACTTAGAAGTAGAAATTTTGGTCGTAACTTCATGGGTAAATCACAAATTAATTTGAAAGCGCAATTGCATAAGAAGGCAAAGAAGGTTACCTGTTTAAATGGTCAAAGGAATTCAAATTTGACTTCTGGAGAGAAATCTAATGGTCACTTATACAGCTGGAATTCTAGAATCTCTTTACTGTGTAGTTACGACAATGTTCTTAAATGTCCAAAAGCATTTGGGTTGCACTGTCAGAGTGATGATTCCTTGGCCTTTGTAAATGGAAATGGTCGAAATGTAGAATTCCTAGAAGGTAATGACAATATCTCAAAAGAGGGTCTTGCTTATGCTGCTGAGTCAAGTGGTTCTGGAGAAGTAGAGGGACAAAGAGAACAAGAAGAAGAAATGGAGACACCAAGTCTAGATGAGTTGAGGGAATTGCTACAGAAGGCAATGAAGGAATTGGATGCTGCTCGGCTTAATAGTACTATTTTTGAGGAGCGGGCTCAGAAAATATCAGAAGCTGCAATAGCCCTGCAGGATGAAGCTGCAAGTACTAGGACTGAAGTCAATTCAACTATTGATACCATTCAGCAAATTGTGAATGAAGAGCCTATTGCCAAAGAAGCTGTTCAGAAAGCAACCATGGCCCTTTCGTTAGCAGAGGCAAGGCTTCAAGTGGCATTAGAATCTCTGGAGGTTGCAAAAGGTCGGAGTGACTTTCAACAGAGTTCACAACAGAGTGAATCACAAGATGATATTGAAGAAGAGGAAAAAACTCTTTTAATTGCTCAAGAAGATATTAAGGAGTGCAAGGAAAATCTGGAAAATTGTGAGGCACAACTTAGGCAATTGCAAAGTAAAAAGGAGGAGTTGCAGAAAGAAGTGGACAAGTTGAATCAGGTTGCAGAGAAAGCACATCTTAATGCTTTAAAGGCTGAAGAGGATGTAGCAAACATAATGCTTTTAGCTGAGCAAGCTGTTGCTTTTGAAATTGAGGCTACACAGCGTGTAAATGATGCAGAAATTGCATTACAAAGAACAGAGAAGTCCATCTCCAGTTCTCATGTAGATACCTCTGAAATAACTGAACCACAGATGCTAAGTGATGATCTTGTCATTGAGGATGAGGAAAAAGTGGTTCTAGGAATTTCTGGGGATACATCTGTTGAATGGGACAGAGACTTATCAGTTGATGGTGATTCTTTGGTTGTAAAGCCTTTATCAGATAGCCTATCTGGCAAGCCCGCTCAGAGTTCTGAAGACTTGAATCCAGCTGATGAATTAATTGATCATGAGAATGGAATGTTGAAGATAGAATCTCCTAAAGAATCTGAAGTAGAAGTTGAAAAGTCTAAGAATGTGGTCCAATCTAAAAAACTAGAAGCTCAAAAGGATTTGACAAAGGAGAGTTCATCCGTGAGCACTCCCAAAGCATTGAACAAATCTTCTCGTTTCTTTTCTGCATCATTCTTTTCCTTTACAGTAGATGGGGCTGAGTTCACACCAGCATCAGTTTTCCAGGGTTTCACGGAATCTGTGAAGAAACAATGGCCAAAGCTGATTCTTGTCCTCTTGCTATTTGGAGCAGGGTATGTACAAGAATGCTTTTTTCTGATAACTATATTATTGTTGTACATTCAGTAAACTAAGTCTATAACGTATTAGATTTTGGCCGAAGTTTCAAGGTTGTGGTCTATGAATCAGATGTAATGATTTGCGTGAGAATTTTTGGGTGCACTTTAAGCTCTATAAACTGCTATATAAATTAAAAAATATTTTCAAACATGAAATTCAGAAAATAAAACTTGTTAGTTTCTCAAATAAGTGCCATGGAAAGATGATCTGTTGCCTACTTAAGTTGATATGTTGTGCTAGTATTTGTCTTTCTCATCATTACTATCAAGAAAGGAAGTGCTAGCTCAGTTGTCTGATAGTAGATTTTTGGTTTCAGATGTATCTTTTGTGGTTTTTCAAAAATTAAAGGCTTCTTCCTGAAAAATTTCCTTTTGATTTGCTCCCAGTTTGAGATTGCTATATTGTTATAAAATTACCTTGTACCATTACAAGTTGCTCATTTATCACAGGGTTACTCTGTACACCAATCGGACAGAAAGGAGCAATCAGCTGCTACAACAGCCAGATGTCTTCACTGCCAGTGTTGAAGAAGTTTCATATAGTGCAAGGCCTATAGTGCAACAATTACAGAAGCTTCCTAAAAAGATTAAGAAATTAATTGCGATGCTTCCCCATCAAGAGGTATGCGGACTATCATATCACTTAATGCATGTTTTACTTTTTGTCTTCTGTCTCCTATAGTTGGCCACATACCTCTTGATTTTCTATTGGATAATTCTCAGGTGAATGAAGAGGAAGCTTCTCTATTTGATATGCTATGGTTATTGTTGGCGAGCGTAATATTTGTGCCTATATTTCAAAACCTTCCTGGAGGTAACTGAATTTCTATATAATCTGATTGAATTTTCTTATTTTTCTATTACTTTAAGCATACCGATTATTTATTTCAAACAGTAGAGCTCATTTTGTTTTGATTACAGATGAATGCTTGCTTTTCATGTTGTTAGAAGCCTAATGAATGCACATGGATAAAAAGTTCTACTTTATCAGTAAATGAATTTAATGCTTAATATAGTGAAATGTTTGCTAAGGTATCTCCTCCACCCCATGTGTTGAATGCTTAAATGCTCTTTCGAAGTTACCAGGTAGTTTGGTCTGAGCTAAGTGTTATTGTTTTGATGACAAGAACATTTCTTTCATTGTTGCATATTTTCTTCATCCTCTGATATTTAACTGGGCCAAAAGGTATAGTTGCATGATCATATTATTAAACTTATTCTGATTGATTTTCATTTTTCATCTGCTGAAATTTCTAGGTAGTCCTGTTCTTGGGTATTTGGCTGCTGGAATCTTGATTGGGCCTTATGGCCTCTCTATAATTCGCAATGTGCATGCAACAAAGGCTATTGCTGAATTTGGAGTTGTTTTCCTACTGTTCAATATTGGCCTCGAGGTGAAGTCCTTTGGGATTTGACTTTTGTTAATCTGTCTTAGATTTCCAAGAAATAAAATAAGGAGGATTTATTCTGAATGATGGTGAAAATAGTTGACAAGAAGCTTTCAATTTATGTTTTGTAGCTCTCTGTTGAAAGGTTGAGTTCCATGAAGAAATATGTTTTCGGATTAGGCTCTGCTCAGGTGATTGTGAAACCCCCTTTTTCTCATGGCCTGTTATGTCCAATGTCTAATAATATAGTTGTATTTGCTATCTTAGAATCCATTGTCCTTTATAATATGCAGGTTTTTGTTACAGCAGTGGTGGTTGGCTTGGTTGCACATTATATTTGTGGGAATCCTACTCCTGCTGCAATTGTTATTGGAAATGGCTTGGCTTTATCATCCACTGCAGTTGTCTTGCAGGTAAAGGCTGTAAGCAAATATTTTCTTAGAGGAGGAAGTGTTCTTCAGAGTACAAGGATCATTAACCACGTACATGTCTTAAAAGCTAATATCATAGGCAATTTTTACTTGTACTGTAGTGATAAGTTCTTCTTTGGAGTACTTTAAATCTCACCATAATTTTATATACAGTACCTATTTTGACATTTTCTATGGTAGCTATATGTTGTGTCTATTGATGCATCAACTTCCTTCATTGAAGAAAGCTTGGCTTCAATGATGAGCCCACCTGTTTAATTAATATCCTTCTGTAAGGGTAAAGACTGATTTCAGTAAAAAGAAGGGTAATGACTGATTCAAATGAAATTCCTTTCGCAGGTATTGCAGGAGCGGGGTGAGAGCACATCACGCCATGGCCGTGCCACATTTTCTGTCTTACTTTTCCAGGTTATTATAATGTTTAATAAGATAAAAAATTATCAATGGAGGGCATGGGACCTATCCTTATGAGTCATATATTAAATATTTTGATGCAGTTGTTTAACTAAAGCGATCAAATGAGTGCTGCGACATATTTTGACATGAAAATCCATAGTTTTAAGTCTTGGCACATATGCATCCTAGACAACAAGTATGTGATAAGATAATCTGCTATGCATGATGTATTTATGTAAGATAATCTGCGTATGCATGATGTATTTGCTAAGGACTGTGCAAGCATGATGTCTTGCGTCATATAAATTTCTAACCTGGATTTGTACTTTGACTAATAAGTATTATTGCATCAATTACATGATGTTGTGCTTCTTTTTGCAAGTACTCAAGATGTCTTTGCAGAATTAATAATTTTTTTTTACTCTTGGTTCTTTCAGGATTTGGCAGTAGTGGTCCTGCTTATTCTTATACCTCTGATTTCTCCAAATTCATCCAAAGGAGGGGTATTAGTTTATTCTTTAATTTTTCTGTTTTATACTTTTGCAGCTAGTGGTTTATTTTTAACAATTTTCCAAGAATCTTGTATTAGAATAGTTTCAGTACCTTTAGCATGAGCCAAAATATACCGAGGCTCTTAGCTTCTTGCTTTCAGGAGTTTGTTTTCTAGTTAGTTGTGGAGCTAGTTACACTGACCAAATTCTTGTGCGATACCCACTTTTTGTGCAGTGTCATGTTGAAGATACAGTTTGACATATATGGATATATGAGATATTATATGGAAAAGGGAACGCATATTTGCTAAAATAAAACAGGGCATGTTTCAGCTGCCTTTCATCATATATATTTTTTTTCTTCATTGTAAGGCGATTGTATTTGTAAAGCTATTAAAAAGTTAACTGTGTTGACTAGCATGGAGGTTTTCCTTTAAGTAAAAGAATTAATTAGTGAACCTTCTTGCGATATTTTGAGTTCTAATAATATTGTTGTCACGATGATTGCTGTTTTTTTTTGGTCATAAGAAGTTAGTTAATTTACTATTTTTCAGCTTGGATTTCAAGCTATTGCTGAAGCTCTAGGACTTGCTGCGGTTAAGGCTGTAGTTGCAATTGCAGCCATCATTGCTGGTGGACGTTTGGTTAGTTTCTATAACACTTTTTAGAATTCACCATGTGTTTGAACTACTGGCCAAAACAAAAGTGCACGTATTGCCTGATAAATTGATTAAACTTATGTTACTTTTCATTTACCATATTTGTGAGATATGGTTTGCACCCGTGCTTAATTTTTAGCAATTCTGGACAGATACTTGTGCCATTTTTGCATAAAAAGAACACGGGCTTTTTACTTAAAAGTTGAGCAGGCATCCATCTAATCAATGTTAAAAGCTAATGCTGCAAGTTTGGATTTTTCAATTGCTTTATATTATATTATTTTTTGGGGGTTGCAAAGACTAAAAACTGTTCCTTGATTGCAGATTTAGCACTTGTCTTTAACTTTCAAGCCAAAAGAAAAAACTTGTACTTGTACATTATTGCCTTTTAGTTGTTTTTGTTGGTAAATATTGCAAAAACTTTTTTTATTTCTCTTCCTCCTGTATTTTGGACTGGGAAGTGACAAATGGTATGTGTCATGGTTTTTATCGTTATCTGATTCAGAATCATCATGCTGAGCTATTTCCTATAATAATGAGGTGATACTTGTGGTGGATGCTTAAATTTTGTACTACTTGAAGTGAACCTTATTTGAAATATTTTTTTCAAGTGTTTCTGTTAGAATTATCTTCATTAAGCCTTGACTTCCAGGTAGTATTTTAACTCTCTTGAGCCACTTATGAAATGAATTGCAAATGACTTATTTTTGTAATTCTGCAGCTGCTTCGACCAATTTATAAGCAAATTGCTGAAAATCAAAATGCAGAAATATTCTCTGCCAACACTTTACTTGTTATATTGGGGACTAGTCTTCTTACTGCCAGGGTATAGAACTCAATTAAATCACTAATTATTTTGTTAATAATTCCTGGCAGTTGTGTTAACTTTTTCCCCCTTATTTTTTTTTTCTTGAACAGGCAGGTCTTTCTATGGCTCTTGGAGCATTTTTGGCTGGTTTGCTTCTTGCAGAAACTGAATTTTCTTTACAGGTCGAATCTGATATTGCTCCATATCGTGGCCTTTTACTGGGTCTCTTTTTCATGACGGTATGTACTTTGTGTAGGCAATTCTTGAAGGTTGCATCTTCTTTAAGATTTGAAATTATGTATTTGGGTTTTTTTCATGTATTGTCTGAGATTTAACTCCTTCCTTAAGGTTTTGAAATTATATATCCTCATATGAAAATGATGGGAAGTCACAGTGGCTTTTCATCACTATTTTCTTTTAGAATCTCCTCATGATGAATTCAAAATTTCAAAATATTATCTAGAAAAAATTTGTAAGACTATCTTTTTTGTCCTTATTGAATTTTCTTTCTGGAGTGGTTACATCCAGATGCAACCTTATTTTCTCAATATCTGCTGCTAGCATACAAAATTTTACCCTGGAGTTGAATGAGTTACTTGAATGAATTGCCAATTTTGGTGGTAATAATTCTCATGAGACTTTTTAAGTCTGATGCAGTTAATAGTCATCCCTTGCTGTATTTTTCTCAGTAAAGTGGCATGTTACTGCATCAATTAACTATTTTATTGAAATCTTATTGAGATTCCAATCACTATACTGCAGCATTGAGGCCTATACTAGGGTCTTTGACTATTGCATTATCTTAGGTTTGGCCTGTTTATGTTGCTAAAACGTTTGTAAATATTTATTATTAATGATAATACTTGGTTGATTTGCAGGTTGGAATGTCCATCGATCCCAAACTTCTTTTTTCGAATTTCCCTGTCATTACCGGATCTTTGGCACTCTTAATTGGTGGCAAGACGTTGTTGGTTGCTTTAGTTGGTAGACTATCTGGTATATCAATAATATCTGCTATAAGAGTTGGTCTTCTTCTTGCTCCTGGTGGAGAATTTGCATTTGTGGCTTTTGGGGAAGCTGTTAATCAGGTCCTTTTTTTATTTTTTGAGAAGCTTTATATGCTTGCAAGCTCTGTCAAATTTGCTGTACTTTTTATATCTGCTAATATAAGTAACTACACACCACTTGCGTGTTAGATCAAGCATACTAATCTAGTTTTCCAATTAAAGTGTTGGCTTCACATCCTCTGTCCTCTTTTGAAAAAAAAGGAATAAATTTGGTATTTTTAATTTGGGTGTGCCTTGGGGGAGGATAAAATAGATTTGATAGGTGTTGCTTTTGGTGTCATCTGCAGGGTATAATGTCCCCTCAACTTTCGTCTTTGCTGTTCCTTGTCGTGGGTATTTCAATGGCTCTCACGCCTTGGCTAGCTGCTGGAGGCCAGCTAATTGCTTCTCGTTTTGAGGTGCATGATGTAAGAAGCTTATTGCCTGTGGAGAGTGAGGTAAAATGAGCAACATAACGTCCGTCTTTTGGTTGTAAATATGATGATTATCCAACAAGTTATAACTACTTTAGATGGGATCACTGGTTTTAGATTACAATAAGTTATAATGGTCTAGTTGTATATTTTCATTATTAAATTATCCTTAGCTGTGGTATCTGAGTTGAAGTTTTTGAACCAAGACTCATCAGGAAGAATTATTCACTATGGTAGTTCTAGGTGCTCTTCACTATACTTGCTTGACATTTAGCTTTTGAATGCAGTCGAGGAGTTTACAATATTTTGCAGCTATATTCCAGGATTCAATTACCTAAAGGAGATTTGCCTACCTCTGATTGGCCCATTCATATAACTTTATGTATCCCACATAACATACTGGCGTAGATTGATTTGTTTTTCAACTCTTGGTATTTTGACCTTTGAATTATAAAACAACAGTTTTTGTTATTCCATGTAAATGGTTGTTTCTGTCCTTCTCGTTCGCTATTATTTTCAAGTGCCATTTATCATCATAATGAGGAAATTTTCGTGGAGCCAGTGAGGTGGCAATGATCCAGTTGATGTTTCCTCTCCAAGTAATACAGTCTTAACATTTTTTTTACCCAATTAACTTTGCAGACAGATGATTTGCAAGATCATATTATTATTTGTGGATTTGGAAGGGTTGGTCAGGTAGTAACATATCATTTAAAGTTCATCCCCAACTGTACTTGTAGCTTTATTATTTTTCTTTTACAAATTAAATGAAAAACTATTTGCAGCTGAACTTGTTTAACTGCAATATGTTTATTAATATTTTATTTTGTTACCAGATAATCGCTCAGCTTCTTTCAGAGCGGTTAATTCCATTTGTAGCTCTTGACGTAAGGAGGTAATTCTCACCAATAGAAAATTCGTGCATACTTTGTTAATTTGTTCTATGCGTGAATGATTGATTGATGTTTTGTGAATTTTTCTTTGTTAAACATGTCTTCATCATAATTCCTTGAAAGGAGTACAATCTTCGATCTGTGCTTGCGTGGTGAACAAATTAGTTTTGATGACAACTTTTCTGTGGCAAATGGCCAATAATACAACTACATTTTAATTTTAGCTTTGAAGAAAATGAATGAAATTCTTTTATGAAGATAGTGAAGATGGTATTTGTTACTTTTCCTATATTCAGTGATAGAGTGGCTATTGGACGTGCCTTGGACCTTCCTGTCTATTTTGGAGATGCTGGAAGTAGGGAGGTAATGCAGAAGAAGTAAGGAAATTTCACTGTGCACAATCTTTACAATCTTAGTTGTTTTCTACTGGATGACTAGGTGCTTCATAAAATTGGAGCTGAAAGAGCATGTGCCGCTGCAATAACATTGGATTCACCTGGGGCAAATTACCGAACTGTTTGGGCTCTGAGCAAGCATTTTCCAAATGTGAAAACTTTTGTCCGTGCTCATGATGTTGATCATGGCCTTAATTTGGAAAAGGCTGGGGCTACTGCGGTAATGCATGTCAAATGTTATACAGAACTTTTCTTATGTTTGTGATTCTCTACTAATGCACTAGTCGAGTAAATTTGCAATATTAATTTTCTCAACTTAAATGTTTGTCCTGGGACCCCGACCTCTCCTATATGCACATTTGAATTAAATCTGACGTTCAAAATTCTTCAGGTTGTACCAGAGACATTAGAGCCAAGTCTGCAGTTGGCAGCTGCTGTTCTTGCTCAGGTGAATACATTCTCTTTTATAGCAAGCATTTGTCCTTCTTGAAATGATGGAAACTTGGTTTGGCTCTTTTACTGCAACATGGAATCATTGCCAATGATGGAAACTAAAGTGTAGTAATATGGACTGGTTTGCTGAACTTTTTTTCTAGTGCAACATACTAGCATCCCATGTTACTTGGTCTTTATCTGTTATTGCTCATTCAACCTTTAATAGGAAATAATCTTTTTTTAGTACCATTAGGTTTTAATAACCTTAGAATTACTGAATGATCCGTGATATGACATTCTGCTAACTTTTAGATTATGGTAAAGCCTAAGCCTATTCTTGTGCAGTTTCCATATAGAAGCCTTATGCCAGAAAATCAGCAAATTTAGAATTATACATGAAATTCCTTTATTTATTTTCTTTGAAATTCCTTTATTTATTTTCTTTGATACCCTATAAAAGATGTTTGGAACTGCTTGAATATGTGCCATAAAATTCTATCCAGTGAATGAAAAGCTTCTAAAGTATCTCCAAATGTAGTCTAAATTTCTACCATCTTGGAAGACCCAACTTAATATACTATTTTAACTGTGAAATATATATTCAGTCTTTGGTTTTCCATACCTTTTTTTTCAAGGAAACAAAACATTAATAAATTCTCAAAGAAAAAAGGTAAGGAAAACGTGAATAAATTTATTATAGCAATTTGCTTTATTTTACTTTGCTAATTGTGAGAATATAATATTCTATTAAGGATCTCTCTCTTTTATATTGTGTTTCTTACAAAAATAGTTATCCTTTTTCATATTATTTTAAAGGTTTTTGGATTGAACTTTTGAAGCAATTGATGGCAACATTAACGATTCCTTTCTCATCGCACTCTTCAACGATTATTCTTGGAAAAATGATCGCTAGTTTTTTTTTTTTTTTTGTGTCTGCTTGCTTTATTTTCTGTCCGTTCTTAGCACTTCATTTTTCCTGTTAGGCTAAACTACCTGCTCCGGAGATTGCAGCTACCATCAATGAGTTTAGGTCTCGCCATCTGGCTGAGCTAACAGAGGTACTTCTGGATTTGAATGTTTTTAATTTCTTTTTACAAAAATGCTTCTATGTTATATGATTCTGATATCTGTTTTGATATTTAGTATTGTGTTTTTCTTCTAACAGCTATGTCAAGCGAGTGGAAGTTCTTTAGGATATGGATTTTCGCGGATCATGAGTAAATCTAAAGCTCAACCTTCAGATTCTTCAGATGATAATCAATTGTTTGAAGGAACACTTGCAATATAAAACATGCCAAACAAAAATATAAAAAGAAAATCAAGAACTGTAATCAATAGATTTTCCTTTGTACAGAAACTGTACTGGAATTTTTGTTCATAAATTTTACGTATTGTTATGAAATGATCTTTATCTTAACAGATTCCCATTTTGTATTGTTCATGGCCTCTGTTTGATATAATATGTTAATTCCTATCCTCTTGTATAATTTTTCCAAGCAAAAGTTTATTATCATAAGGAAGCATAGGATTCACTGTGGAATTGTTTAGATGATCTGATCTTCAGGCTTGGTCCTGTTGGAAATAGTTTTGGAGAGGTAAAGGTGGGCGGAATGTGCATGTTACCTTCGCTTTTCTGTTCTCGTCTCTCTCGAATAAAATAATGATCAAATTCAAATGCAGAAAAATTCTTTATTCTTTAATACGATGTCAGAAACTGTGTTCTTGCTAAACTGTGTTCTTCAATGGTTCTGGACATTCCTGGAAGGAGATCTTCTCATTCAAGTGGCATTGAGTGTCTTCCGAAGTAGTTCATCATCCGATCTTCCCAATTGTGTCATGGTGTTAACATCCGATCATAGATAGAGAAGAGACAAGAGGGAACTAGTTCACTAAGCAGCCCCATTAGAGAAAAACTATTTACAAGTTACAGCCAATAAATGATAAGGAACACATTCATGGTACCTATTAGGGGAAGAAAATGTTGGTTTTTGTGTGGTCATTTCATAAAGTTATTAGTATTCTTGTACTTATTTTTTATTCACAAATCTAAACAATATTATACAAGTTAGTTTCCAAATTTTTAATTACTAAAATACATATTTATGAATTAAAATTTTAAGAATTGTGTAAACTTTAAAAAATTTAGGTACTAAATTGCATGATTTAAAAGTTCAGAGTTTTATATGTAAAATTTTAAAAGTTTAAATACTAAATGAATTTAATTAAAATTTAAAAATTAATAGTATAATTAAGTATTTAAAAAAAAAAAAAATTAACAAATAAAAGTGCTAATGCCATAACAAAGCCATAAATTAATAAAACATCCATAAAAATCAAAGTAAGTAACAAAGTACCATGTATTTTCCTAATAATTTTATAAATTTTCAAAGGCCAATAATGATTTTGGGATAACTACAACTTTAGATATTTCTCTCCAAATTATGGCCATTTATTTGTAAAATAAAAAATAAATAAAAAACCTAAATTCATTCTATTCAATGGAATTCTATGGGAAGATCAAAGACTAATTCAAACAAAAATTACTAGCTTTTCATGGAAAAAGATTTACTGGCATTAATAACCTATCTACTGGAATTTTACTAAATAACAGTTAAGAAAAGAAAAATGATTTTACCGAAATAACCCCCCGCTTCACAAATGACCTTTTCGTCAGATCAAGTTACAACGGCTCTTTTATTAAAAAAAAAATTGATCATGAATAACGGCTATACGCAATTTCGCTTGCCTATTTAATGAGAAAACCCTAATCATCCCTAATCAAATTACAATCCTTGCTCTCTTGCGACGCAGTCCGTCTATGCTAACAGAGAACAACAAGAACATCATAGCTCTTGCGCTCCCTTTATTATTATAATTTTTTTGTTGTGGTTTATTAGACATTCTGTTTTGAATCTTTAATTTTGCCCTAATTATTTGTGTTTGCTAGGTCTTCTGCTATAAATTTCTTGTTTTTGTTTCTTCTGCTATAAATTTTGTTGTTTTTTTCCCCTATTTTCTTTCTTGTTTTTGTTTCTTTTTGGTATTAACGATATGGATGCAGGGTCGATGAGTAGTTCTTCATCAAACTTGAAGAGACAATCTCGGTGTCCTCTTCAAGAACAGCTTCTTCAGAGAAGGAATTCGAGAGAAAACGTAAGCTTTCCATAAATCTAATCTCCATCACCCTTTCACAATCTAGTCGTTCTTTAATCACGAGTCTTGTGGGTTTTTAACGTTGAGATTCTGAAGGCCTCTACGGGTTTTGGTTCCTCCAAATATTGCCTTTTGTCTTTCGAGCTATATCTTCAGAATGTTATACCTATTTTGGTTCCTCTTAAGTGTTGGGTTTTTCTTTATATTCTAATTTGGGTTATATGTCCTTCTATTCCCATTAAGCTCGAGCTTTTAGAAATTTAGGGCAATATTTTACCAATGTTCAGAATGATTATACCTATTTTGGTTCCTCTAAGTGTTGCAATATTTTGGTTTTGAGGGTTTGTGGGAGTTTTCCTTTTCAAGATCGTTCTTTGTGCTTCCAGAAACAAAGTTTTGATGTCGACTAAAAGAACCTTTTTTGGTACATATATTAGAATTTTTTTAGTTTGAGTGATCCTTAAAATGGTTTCTTGTTGTTGTTATCAGCTGGACAGATTCATACCAAACAGATCAGCAATGGATATGGATTATGCTCGCTACATGCTCACAGAAGGTAGGAAAGACAAAGAAAATCCATCAGTTAACTTTTCTTCTCCATCCAGGGAGGCGTACAGGAAGCAGCTGGCAGAGACCTTCAACATGAACCGGACTCGGATTCTAGCTTTCAAGAACAAGCCTCCTACTCCCGTTGAGTTGTTTCCCCACGAGTTCAACACTTCTATTCCTCAGGATAAGCCCACGAAACTTAGGCGAAACATTCCTCAGGTTGTTATTTTTGAAAACTTGATGTTTTAGGAACAGAGAAAAACTGTTTATTTGATATTATTTGACATTATCAGACATTGGATTATAACTATTTGGTATTTTTCTTTCAGACTTCTGAAAGGACGTTGGATGCTCCTGACCTAGTTGATGATTACTACCTTAATTTGTTGGATTGGGGAAGTGCCAATGTCCTTGCGATTGCTCTTGGGAACACAGTGTATCTGTGGGATGCTACATGTGGCTCTACTTCAGAACTTGTTACCATCGATGATGAAAATGGCCCTATTACAAGTGTTAGTTGGGCTCCAGATGGAACACACATTGCCATTGGCCTTAACAATTCTGAAGTTCAATTGTGGGATTCTGCTTCTAACAGACAGGTTTGTTTGTTATCTGCCTCCTAAATAATGCTTTTAATTTTATTTTTTTGTGGAGCCAAATTTTGCCAACTCTTATTTCTTTGATATTGTTATTCAGCTGAGAACTTTGAGAGGTGGCCATAGATTGCGAGTAGGTTCACTGGCTTGGAACAATCACATACTTACGACTGGTGGAATGGATGGTAGGATAGTCAACAATGATGTGAGAGTCAGATCACACATTGTGGAAACTTACAGAGGTCATGAACAAGAGGTCTGTGGGCTTAAATGGTCAGCCTCAGGCCAGCAATTAGCCAGTGGAGGAAATGACAACCTTCTTTACATATGGGACAGATCAACAGCATCTTCAAACTCAACTACCCAATGGCTTCACAGACTTGAGGACCATACATCTGCTGTCAAAGCCCTTGCTTGGTGTCCTTTCCAGGGAAATTTGCTAGCTTCTGGTGGAGGTGCTGGTGATCGTTGCATAAAGTTTTGGAACACCCACACAGGAGCATGCCTTAACTCAGTTGACACTGGCTCTCAAGTTTGTTCATTGCTTTGGAACAAGAATGAAAGAGAGCTACTTAGTTCACATGGGTTTAGCCAGAATCAACTCACTCTTTGGAAGTATCCTTCAATGGTTAAAATGGCTGAGCTCAATGGTCATACATCAAGAGTTCTTTTTATGGCTCAGGTAAAAACATTTGAGTTTCATATATAGTTTAAATTTATTTCTTTGAACACTGTTGAGCAGTCATAATTGAATCCTTTCTTATAATGCTTTTTCAGAGCCCTGATGGTTGCACAGTTGCATCAGCAGCTGGAGATGAAACACTGAGGTTTTGGAATGTATTTGGTGTCCCAGAAGTGGCCAAACCATCTCCTAAAACCAACCCCGAGCCTTTTGCTCATGTGAATCGGATTCGGTGAGAATCAATTTTTTATTGGTGTAATTTATTGTGGAACAATAAATTTCTTGGACCAGGTAACAATGGGAGCCAGCTTTGGAAGTATAGCTCATGATTCAATGTAAATTTATTAACTGTTTGTTGCGTTTGATTCAACTGCAAGACTTTTTTATGTACATTATTTGGGAGACCTCCTAATCCCTTTTGTTTGCATTTTGAGTGTATATGTGAAAATGAGAAAGGTAATATAAGTATTACTTTGTTTCATTAAGTATTAAAAAAAAAACAGTATTTAAAAAAACACTATTCTAACTTTTGTGTGTTTACTTAATTCAAATCCAAATTCATTCAAGAAAAAGTAGAATACAATGTCCCAGAGAAAGAATCTTGAACAGCCCTTTCCATGCATAATGACTGTAATAGTTAAAACTATTTAAAACTTTTTCTAATTTGTAAATAGGCCAAGTAGAATACAAAATCCCAGAGAAAGAATCTTGAACAGCCCTTTCTTGAATAATCTAATTAAAACTTTTTCTAAATTTTACATGGTCAAAGATTATAAGCCTTTACTTTTTGTCTAAAGATGTATAATTCCATTTTTGTCTAATATTGTACTACTAAAATTATTTGTCAGATTACTCGTAAATTTCTTGCACATCACTACAAAGAACGACTTACTGTATAAATAATCGACAACATTAATTACGACTCTGTCACAGTTTTTTTAAAGATAATTGAAACTTCCATATGATGAGAAATCTGTAACTTCTTAGTGGTTTTTTTTTTTTTTATAGAAATAATTTCTTATTTATGTGAGTAGAATTTTCAATTTTTTTTTTATTATAGTTGTTAATGGCCTAGTAGCTCAATTTAAAAAAAATCGTTTTTTTTTTTTTTTGTAATTTCTTAATTTTTTTTATAGCAATAATTTCTTAGTTATTGTGAATAAAATTTTCAATTTTTTTTTATTATAGTTGTCAATGGCCTAATAATTTTTTTTATTATAGTTGTCAATGCCCTTAGTGATATAACTTAAAGTTGGCAGATTACTGCTTAGAAATAAAAGGTCCTTTTAATAAATAAATAAAAAAAATTATACAAGGAAGTATATGAGCTAGAGTGTGTAATATGCCTTTTCATGCATATGGGTAACTAATCTAATTAAAACTTTTTCTAAATTTTACATTGTCAAAGATTATTTATGCCTTGTGTATGAATTACTTACTTTGTCTAAAATGCAATAACTTAAAGTTGGCAGATTACTGCTTAGAAATAAAAGGTCCTTTTAATAAATAAATAAAAAAAATTATACAAGGAAGTATATGAGCTAGAGCATATGCCTTTTCATGCATATGGGTAACTAATCTAATTAAAACTTTTTCTAAATTTTACATTGTCAAAGATTATTTATGCCTTGTGTATGAATTACTTACTTTGTCTAAAATGTATACACATCAATTCCATTTTTGTTGGAATTAAAACTGTTTGTTGCGTTTGATTCAACTGCAAGACTTTTTTATGTACATTATTTGGGAGACCTCCTAATCCCTTTTGTTTGCATTTTGACTGTATATGTGAAAATGAGAAAGGTTACACATCAATTCCATTTTTGTTGTTAAATAGGCTAACATTGGACCCATTGTACTACTAAGATTATTTGTAAATTTCTTACTCACCACAACAAAAAAATAACTTGCTGTATTAATAATCGATAATATTAACTACGATTCTCTTACAATTCTTTTTAAAGATAATTAAAAATTCTGCATAAATAAATTTTATGTTAATGTTAGAGCTTGCTCATATGATACGAAACTTATAACGATACAATCTCTCTTTTTTATTTTATTTTATTGTTTGATAAAATTATATCTATATAAGATATAAGGTTGTGATATCTTTTCTTTCGTAGGTTTTTTTTTTTATAGAAATAATTTCTTAGTTATGTGAGTAGAATTTTCAATTTTTTCTTTTTTTATATAGTTTTCTGGCCTAATAGTTCAATGAAATAAGCCCTTAATGACAAATTAAAGTTAGCAAGTTTAATTCCTACTTGAGAATAAAAAGACTTCTTAACAAACCAAAAAAAAAAAATTATACAAGAAAGTACACAACCTAGAATGTGTTGTGTAATATAATCAAAATTTGAATGGTTGGATAAACAACCTATTTTAATTAGGCGTGTTCAATTCGACCTTGATGAGAGAAGTTATTGATCAATCAAAATCTAATTAGTTGAAAAACTATCCATTTTAATTGAAGATGTGTCCAATTTGCAGCTCTAGTGATGAGAGTTATCAGTCGATCAAAATTTAGTTAGTTGGACATCTATTTATCTCAAGTTCATTTTAGTTAAACATGTGTCCAACTGATAAAGCTGTCGACTATCCAATTTTGACTGGTCAAATTTAACAAATGCTAATAAAAAATCATCACATTTGGTCGATCAAAATTAATGACATTTTTATCACAATATGTATAAAAAAAAAATAACACTTTAAGACTATGCAGTATCTCATTTTAATAAATTTTTAAAATTAAAGTTATTTATTTATTTATTTATTTTTTACATAATGATCCTAAATTGTTAAAATATAGGAATTAAAATACTAACAAAAAAATTAGGACAAAAATGTCACAACATAAGTTTAAGAATTATAACAATATTTTTTTTCTATTTTTTTAACCTCTAGTTAGTTTTAAGTGTATATACTCTCCTTTCACATCCTCATTGAACTCAAACAAAATATTTTATTTCTTGAAAAATTACATACATTAAAAAATACAAAAATCTCCCGAATTGCATTAAAAAAAAGGGTTGTGAAACGTGGATATACAAAATGAGTTTTATTTCTGAATAATTCCTTAATTTGGAGTACAAATTGTGGTTAAAAATGAAATGTAAAGGTCAAAAACGAAAACTTAGATTCTATTATTATTGTCGTTTTCGGGTTGTTGTCACGACTCAGCCAGAGTCACCGTTGTCTTGGTGGCACTGAGCAATTGAGCATAAATTCTCCTCTTGGTCTGAGACGTAGTACGTAGAAACCACCCAAGACACGTTAAACCCTAGAACTTTATAAGTTATCACGGGCCATTTTTTACGCATTTTAATCCATTATCAGATGGCTTCGATGATTTTCACCGATTCTTCGTCAGTTACAACTGCTCAGATGTTTCCTTTGAGCCGAAACGCACTTTTCCGACGCAGAGACGCCGTCGTTTTTCTCCGCCGCCTTACGTCACTGCCAACTCCTGACTCACCTAGAACCGTCATTCTTCGCTGTTCATCTTCACGGCCGTCCCTCGCCACTGGTATTATCTCTGGCTTCTTCGTTAAAGTTCCGTTTTTTTTTTCTTTTTTCCTTTCAATTACGACATTTCGTGTAACAACTCGGATTAAATTTTATATAATATATTAATGGGCATTCTTTCTATCAAGTTAGATCGTAGGAGATGTTTATTTACTTATTGGATTTAATTCATTTCATCGAAAGCTTCATTGGCTACTGAACCATCGGCCAAAGTCATTGATGGAAAATCAATTGCAAAGCAAATCAGGGATGAAATAGCTGTTGAAGTGTCAAGAATGAAGAATGAAATTGATGTTGTTCCTGGGCTAGCCGTTATTATTATTGGGGATAGGAAAGATTCTGTAACTTATGTACGGAACAAAAGGAAGGCTTGTGAATCTGTTGGTATTACTTCTTTTGAAGTGCGTTTGGCTGAGGACTCTACAGAACAAGAAGTGCTCAAGTTTATATCTGAATTCAATGATGATCCTTCAGTTCATGGGATTCTTGTTCAGTTACCTCTGCCTTCTGTACGTTTCTAACTTCTAAATCCCATACTGAACTTCTTATTTCCTGTTTTATGATGTTTCTGTTATGATATAAATATATAGTTATCTCACCAAGACTGCATGGATTTCTTTATTCCTGTTTCGTATCAGTTTGGCATATTAGAGAAGTTGTGTGATTCCCTAGGGACTAAAGTTGCTTACTTTCGATACTTTTATGTTGTTTCAATAGAATGACGAAGATAAAACACTAGTAGCTAAGCAATTATTAACCACATTTTGTAGAACTTTTGATAATCATGCTATCACTTTGGTGTGTTGAAATAGTTCATATTTACTTCACATGAACAATTTAATCTAATTGTCTTCATGGGTTTGGTACCAGCATATGAATGAGCAGAACATCTTAAATGCTGTTAGCATTGAGAAAGACGTTGATGGATTTCACCCACTGAATATTGGCCGTCTTGCAATGCGTGGCAGGGAACCATTGTTTGTTCCTTGTACACCCAAAGGATGCATAGAGTTGTTAAATAGATACGGTGTAAGTATCAAAGGAAAGAGAGCTGTTGTAATTGGTAGGAGCAATATTGTTGGGATGCCAGCAGCCTTATTGCTGCAGGTAAACTTTGATTTTCTTTTCCTTTTGACTTTTTCTAAACGGAGCAGAAATGAATTTCATTTATTAAACAGTGATTATTATTACATGTATTTTGTAGCTGAGTTAAAATTCTATGGCAGAGGGAAGATGCTACAGTCAGTATAGTACATTCCCGAACCAAGAATCCAGAGGAACTGACTCGAGAGGCCGATATAATAATCTCAGCTGCAGGAAAACCAAACATGGTGACAGGCAGTTGGATAAAACCTGGTGCGGTGGTTATTGATGTTGGTATTAATCCAGTTGAGGTGAGAAGGCTCCCTTGCCCTTTCTTGCGTTTATGTACAGTGATTTTCTAAAGATTTGATTTTTTTTCCTCTATTACTTAAGGAAGTTGATTTGAGTTTGTGCTGTTTTATTGAAGAATGAATTTTATTTAGTCACCATGGTGCTTGCAATTGGCAGGATGCTGACAGTCCTAAAGGTTACAGGCTAGTTGGAGATGTTTGTTATATGGAAGTCAGCAAAATTGCTTCAGCTGTCACTCCAGTTCCTGGGGGGGTCGGTCCAATGACGATAGCAATGCTCCTCTCGAACACTATGAGCTCAGCAAAAAGAACGTACAACTTTCAATGATATATGTGAAAGTATAATCCGAAGAAACATTTCCATTCTGATTCAATTGAGTCGCCAATTTGCCATCTCACCCCCACAGTTTTGAGCATACGTTTGTATTTTGTCAAAGGTCCGAAGGTACTTGTTTATTACTTATTTTGGATTCTTAAAGTAGTTTTTGTTAAAAATAGTTTAAATAGAAGCATTAATGTGTGTTTGGCATAAAATTGCTTAAACTAGGGCTTGTTTGGAGCATCTTCTCCGTTTGATTGAAAATAATTTTAAATGGCTTGATGTACTTTAGGATTATGGCACTCCCATGAAAAGTGGTTTTAAAATTTTGAGAAATATTATTTGTGTTTTTAAGAATAATTTAGGATACATGCTCCTATCTTAAATTAATTATCAAATACTTTTAATTAAATCACTTCTCTTTGAAATAAAGATTATCAAACATACTTGAAAGTACTTGTGCTTTAGGCTATTTGAAACAATTTTCAAACAAAAAGAGATGCATTTATAAACAGACCCTACAACTTAAGGGGGCTTCTGCATCAAAACTTGGGTTGTGTAAAATGTAAATAACAAGAATGGTCGCTATCGAATTTCTTACCAATTAGCCCCTTTTTTTAACTTTAAATCTGTTATATTTGTTAATATGAAACCAAATATATATTTCTTTTTAGTCAATTTTATGAATGTAAGATTTTTTTGCGGGTGCACGCGCCGATAACTATTAAAAAAAAACCTGTAAACAATAATAAAGTTTACTCGCGTGGTTTTTCCTTTACACTATATTGCTTAAGAACTTGAAAATAAAAAAAACTTGGGGCTCATTTTGTAACTTGTTTTCAAATTATTATTACTTTTTTGTGTTTGAAACTAGTTTTCTATTTTATAATTCCTTTTGAATAAAAAACAAAAACTCATTTGGTGAAAAGTTCTGTTTTCTTATTTCATTTTCTCTTTAAGTCCCAATAAAGGAAAAATAAATGTAACTAATAGAAAGAAAAGTGAACTTAAAATATAATTTTCAAAACATTTAAGTTTCAAATAGTAAAGAGCTTGTGTAAAAATAAAATTGAGTTTCAAACTAATTTTGAATTTGAAGTAATTATAAACAATACTTAATTTGAAAATTTGAGTTAAAAAACTAAAACTTGAAAACAGAACTATAAAACATATGCCCTTACATAACCCACTTAGGACATCCCGTTTGTATTTTTTATACATACGAGTTTATCATAGAATAAGAATAGTGTTAGATACCTTATTTTGTTAACATTAAAGGGGGTGTATTTTTCCTTGTTGTGGTCATGCATATAGAGAATACTTATTAGGACTTCGGACCTCTATGAGGTGTAATTTTTGATCCTTTAATGCTTAAATAAATTTAGCAACTATATTAAAAGTGTATTGTGTTTATGTCAGTTAATGAGCATATAATCCGACTTATGTGTTAACTGTGAAGTAATGTGCATATATTAAGAAAAAAAATTTACCTTATGACAATTACTTACCCATGTAGCCTTAATTTAGGATTAGAATTAACACTTCATAATTATCTTTTCAAATAATAATTAGATAATATTTATTAATTATTTATCTTTTTATCATTTATTTAACAATTAAACTCATTTATTAACTCAATGCATATTAGACTAACGAGCAAGTTACACTGCTACATACCAAGTAACATGGATTATTTTACGCCCAACAAATAGTAAGGGGTTTAATTAGCCTATTTTTCTTAGACAACGATTTTATATTATTCAATTATTTTGCTAGTCATAGCAAGTTAGCTACAAGACAATCCAATATTTGACAAAAGAAAATTAATTCAATTAAATATTATATAGGATGGATGAATTTTATCCTCCTCTCTCTCACTCACCCTCAAAGTAGAGGGAACATATAAAATACCACAAATTCAATCCCCTTCCCTCTCACCCATTGAGGTTTATAGATTGAACTAAAAAAAAAAATCTTCCATTTAAAACCTGGCTGATGTTACATTTGACCTCAATTTCCAAAGATGTAACCAATCTTAACAGGTAACCTATGCTTAATTTTCTTGTGTTATCTTAATAATTTTAAAAAAGAAAAATAGTACTCTAAAACACTAACTAGCAAACCAATGAGCTTCTATGTAACTTGCATCGTAATCACACTTCATTCTTTTGGCAATCTGAAAATTTTGATCCCATTGTGCATAGCTTGTACAACTACTCATCACTTCACTTGTCAGCAGAAAGATCAATTCGTGCTTCAAAATGGTCTACTGCCGTTCCCCTCTTCTGACTTTTACTCCTAAGAATAGAAACCTGAAGACACTTTAGTTTTGAGATGCTCTTCTATAACATATTGTCAGAAATACCCTTTAAAAAACACTTAGGCAATTGTATCTCTCATGCCAAATTAAACTTTTCAGGGTTACCAAACAATGAAACTCAATTTTAATCATACGTCCAGGAAACCCCATGTCAAATCGTAAATAAAATAAAATAAAAATGATTTCAGTCATCAATAGACTTTTTCAGTCTTGCTGCCTTTCGGCACACAAAGTTGTTTTCAGTCAGTACAGAGAATCTCTAGTTTATGGCGTTCGTGAATTTTTTTTAAATCAAAACTATGCCCTAACTCCTAAGTTAAATAAATACAATGTTAGATTATATTTGATGTATCCATATTCCATACAGAGAAAGCCTTAAGATCTGGCATTTCCTGAAAATAATGTAAATAACAAGATAAAGAAAATACCCAAATAAAATGAAGAGGGTGATACCTTGGGTCGCTCCATACAGCTCCCAAAATAGCCTACCCCAAATGACATGGAAGAGTAAGCAGCTGCAATTTCTACAGCCTTCAGCTTTGGAGATGTCCCAGAAACCTGAAGTAATAACTGACATTATTAACTCCTCAAACATGCCAACATGAAAATTTTTATTTACGAACTCACCCCAGTAGGAGGGTCAGCTTGCACAACTAGCACCCCTGCACTTCTATCAGAATCAGCATGATTGCTCTCTTGAATAACAGAGCGTAAAACTTTCATGCAAGCCGAGGCAGGACCCACCTGTGAACTATGAGTGTGCATGACTGTTAGATACATATATAGGCTCTACTGTGAGTAAGAAATGGTAACAATTCAGTCACTGAAACCATATAGCACAGGAAAACTTCCCCTTTAGAAAAGCATTAAATCCACAAATACATACATACATAGACGTAACATAACAATAGCAAGAAAAGGAAAACAAAGAACATACATTGATGAAGAGATGCAGCACTCACGAGCAGCAAATCTTTTCATTAGGAGTTCACCGGCGCCACTTACGCAGCTCCCAACTATAAATGGAGCACCAAATGGACCTTTTGAGGAGGCCCAGCAACCCGAACCATATGATGCTGCTAATCCGACACGTCCACTGACCTGGAGGAATTTTTTTGTTACAAAACAAAAACCGGATTAATACTAGATTTTTTAATACCATAAACAAATGACAAACAGAATGGTGCAAGATTCAAAACCCATCACCTTCAGAGCAATTCCCCCACTTGAGGCTCCGGATGCAATATGTCCCTCGTTATCAACACAAATAACTCCAACGGTGTCCATTATGCAATCATCTTCAGCCTCACATGTCTTTGAAGGAAGCAATGGTGGAGCATCTAATAACATCCATAGAAGTTAATGTTTGTATTATATGCTTCACAAGTTACAAAAGGAGGACAGCGGCTTATCATAGCAGCAAATAAGCACAAAGGGTTAAGTACATACTGGCTAGGTGAAAAAAGTTAAATACTAACAACAACCTAAAGCTATCCATGCACAATAGGTTGGCCGATGGGTAAAACATGAGGAAGAAGAAGCTGTGCATACCTAATTTTTCAGTAGTTTCTTGCAGACTACATGGAGGTTGATTCAAAGAGTTTTCTGTTTTATATTTTGCCTCATCTAACATTGCTTTGAATTTTTTCCATTGTGCTTTTGCCTTCTCTGTCACTAGCCACTGAATTAAAATACAGGATCAGCTTTTTATTTCTTTCAATTTTTTGGGGATATCTGGCTGAACAATCATTGCCTTTAAATTTGAAAAGTAACAACAAGGTTTTCCATCTCTTATTTCATGGTTGAATAGAACAAGAAGGGAGAGGGGAAAATAAGGAGAGCGAAAAATAGGAATAGGATGAAAATAAAATAACTGAATAATAAAAATCTGCAAAACAAAGATATGAGTATATGACCTCTTCAGCCTCTGCTATGGTTGCTGGAAAAGCAATGGCCTTGGACTTTGCCCAATTGCGGGCACCTTCACCAACTAAAAACCTGGATGATAAAAGAGTTTCTTCGCAATAAGAAAATACTGGATATACAAAAAGGCATATTGTAGTTTCTTTAGTCTGTCCATTCTTTTCCTAGATCTGCAGATACCAAGCGTTTGAAAAAACTAAACCATACAAAAGTTAACAGACTACAAAAGCATTGCATATAGACCTTTTCATTTCTGAACACAAGAGTGAAAGCCCTGTTAGGCATACATGAAAATACTGCACTAGGAGAGAAAAGTAAAAGAACACAAGGCTAGCAGAAATCTACATCTGAAGAACATTAGAAGGAAAATACCAACAAAAGGAAAAACTAAAGTAGGCAATTGTTGAAAAATAAAATATATGGTAGTCTGAATTTAACAGGGAAAGTAATAATTACATAGGAGGTAGTCGACCCAATGAAGAAGATTCCATCATTTGCTCCTTAACCAATGAAGTGGCAATCTGGATGGCATTTCGGACGCCTGGTCTACAACATATGCAGCAGACACTTATTAACATGATAAATAAGGTGAATATAAGTTAATTGCAAGCTCAAATATATTAACAGATTCAGAATGAGGTTACCTGGCACTGCTCCAACAGCTCCAAATGTTCCCGAGTTCCCATCCATTATACTGGCATCACATTCTACATGACCATCTTCTGTCAAATTAGAGCCTCGGCCTGCATTCGTGCTTGGATCATCCTACAATGAAATGCTTCAATCATAAATAAAAGGATTATTATGAAATTTCTTTCCACATAAAGAGAAGGATTTCAATATACAATTAGAAATTTCAAAATGCTACAATGCAGTCCCCTCTCAGAAAACAAAATACATAGCTATATCACGTTTGACTACATAACAGCGGAGGGTAATAGATACATAAGAGAGAGTAAGGACACTATAAGTGATAGTTCTTGTTGAAGTTAGCTCAACTATTATAGAACACTGTGTTGTGTATTTCTTAAGTAAATACCTCCAGGACTTGAATCGCCGCCGAAACGGCATCTAGGCATCCACCAGAACCCTAATTGAAAGGAGGAAAACAGAAAAGATTTAAGATTCACGTGTAAAGATTAAATAATCAAACTCAAAGTATAGGTCCTTTACCAACTCGCATTTTATACACTACTTTAGTATCAAAGACTTTGCAAATTCTTCTCTTTTTGGTTCATTTTTTTTTAATCCCTGCAAACAAACAGAAATTGAGGAGAATACCAATACCTTGCGGAGAACAGAAGAGGCGGCGAGGCAAGCGCGTTTCATGGCGGACCTCAAGGCTTTCTCATTGGAAGGTGCGTGGTAGCCTGCGCCTACATGAACCGCTACGAAGAACCTCCGGTTTTTATCTTCTTCGCCATCAAGGCTTGCGATTGACTTCATATTGTTGAACTAATAAGTTATTTTCGTTTTTTTTTTTTATTGAGCAGGTTAGTTTGGAGCTTTGGCTATGGATCTAACCGCGACTAAAGGATTGATGAAACAGCGACTAGCCACCAAAAATAACTTTGAAAAAATTGCCAAATTCACCCAAAAATTCCTAAAAAGGCGTTGATTTTATCACCTTCAACTAATATCTCTTCGCCTCGAGTGTTAATTCAGAACGTACCTTCAAAATAAAAGGCGTTGATTTTATCACCTTCAAGTTAAATTTTTTTAATTATTAAAAATAATATTAAAAATTTAAAAATTATAAAATATTTAGAATTTTATTCTAGTAAGAGCCATGTGAATAAAATTATAAAAAATTTAAATTTAAATATTTTTTTAATTAATTATTAAATTTTTAGATGATGGCTACCTTCCACTTTTTTTCAATATTAAAGCAAAGGTAAAAAGAGACGGGAAAAAAAGCATCATAACTACCAAAAACAAAATTGGAAAAGATGGGGAGTATTTTCTTAAAAGCATTTGTGCCTAGTAACTGCATTAACCACTACCAGGACAATACAACTATTTTAAGTTACTTTAATATATGTTCATAATTTTTTTTATATGATTTTAAATTTAAAAAATATAAAAATTGTAAAAGTTCTAATAATTATGACGATGAATGCCCATTAAAATACTGACAAATCATAGTATATAACTTTATTTTTTAACATATATATATATATATATAAAGTAATTAGGATTAGAAAAATGAAAAGTATACATGCTAGCCAGTAGCCAAAAAAGGAAAAGTGCTTATCTGCTGCTCTCAGCCTAAGTCGAGTTGACCATGGATTAGACCCAGGCACCTTATAATTGCACAATTTTAAGACCAATTTGATATAGTTGCACCTTATATATTGTGGTTAATCATGTTGGTCAATAAATAAAATGATATGATGCAATTATAAAGGTTAAATATTGTTGTTTTACAGTTACAAATCAAGTATATTAGAGAGCAACAATAAGGCTAGAACCCTCATCTTCTCCCTAAACTAACCCTAGGAAGTTTTATATAAAACAATTGTATTGACGAAATAACGTGTTAGAAACGATGAACAAACAAATGTAAGATGCATTATGCTAACAGATACAAATACACGAGTTAATGATACAAAAATTGCAATGCAAGTTCTTAACCAACAATAAATTTATTCATCTAATACAATTATATCAAATCCCCAAATCAGTAGGGGTTTTGGCTTAAAAATTAATGATCCTTGACAGTACAAATCAAATATAGTTCAAACCCAAAAAAGGGCCAATGCTCAGGTTTACATTGAGAATATAGCTTTGCACTGTTCAACTGTATCGTCAGGGCTTGTAACTGCAGAAAAGTAGGAGAATGTTATTGGTTGCTTCTGAAGTAAATGACACGTATACTCCCATTCAATTATATTCTTTACTTGTTTGACTTTTTCAAGTAAAGTAACACTTCCTAAGAAAACATATGCAGTAATCAAGCATTTCAATGGCTTGGAATACAAAGTCAGCAATAATCCAAAAGCAATGAATAATTTCTCAGTTAAAGTGACAAATTTGGACATCTTTGCTAATATACTCCACATAAATATTAAACGAGCAAATGATATGAGAGTAAAGACAAGACTTGAAATGATCAAAGAGACCCATAAATGATTGAAATATAGAGGATTGGTTACCTGTGTGACCTACAGTTTGTTCTGATTCATAAATTTCATGATCATTCCCTCCCTGCCCAAAAGCAGAACATATCAAATTTGTAAGAAATATGACGAACAATGTACGAAACAATTGTGAAATTAAAGAAAGAAGATCAAGACTCGAGATGCAAGAAGGAATACAAAGAAGCTGAAATGAGAAAGTAGACGAAAGCAAAAAAATCATGGGAATGCAGACTACCTTGTAGGTTTTGTCACCAAAGAAATGGATTTCTTGAAAATCATCAAGGTATCTCAAGCAGTATGTTTTGTCCCAACCTTGAGGGAAGACCTGTTGAGAGGGTTTATATATACATATAGTCACATACATATCTTTGTTAGAACTTCCATTCAACTTTCTGAACTATTCATGATATCATCAAAAGGTGAATGGACATTAGCTATCACTTACATCAAAGCTAATTTGTCCTCCTATGGAAAATGTTAGGTTGAAATGAGCAAACTTTTCCCGAAGCACAGAAACCATTTTTGGACGTATATTTTGAACCTGAAACCCAGTCCTTTGAAGTCAGATACAAACCATGTAAACTTATAGCCAAGAACCATAAGAAAAAACAAATATCCGAAAGTTTCTTCACAGTTCACAGAACCAAATATTTCACCTTATCAAATTTTTCAAATTCATCCCTTTCTTCCTGGCTGCAGTTTCTCCCAATTGGTGACACATTGATCATGCCATTCCGGAACTCTATAAATGTTCCCCTGCAAGTGCATAACAAAAAAATAAAAATAAAACAAGTTTGATAAGGATGCTAGATAAAAACAAAGAAGGATTCCCACTACAAACCTCTTTACCGGGATATCCAAATCAGCAATGTAGTACAACGTAAAATTGATAAATTCCTGCAAAGTTGTTTTGTAGTTACATCAATATATGACAAAGATACACCTTCTGGTACTAGCAAGTGAAATCTTTGAGACTACTACACTAGGAAAAACAGTGGTGGATTTAAGGTTTGTATTTTAGAAGGGGCACCATATACATAGTAAAAAATAGTTCTAAGTATTTCTCAGTTACTACTTGTTTTTAAATGAAAAAAGATATTATGTGTATATAATTTTAGTAAAAATATATGCAAATTATTAAGTTTGTAATGAATTATTGAATGTTAAAAGCCTAAAGTTATTGTATGTGCCCTCCTAACTCATGTATACACCCGTTTTGTGTAAAGTCAACCTAGTACAAATATCTAAGTGTTTCTATTCAATCAATTTAAGGTGTTTAAGGATGTTTGAGCATAATAAAGAAGCATGCGTATTATTGGAGCCCTTGTATACATGTAGGCTGGAAAAGGCTGTCCAATATGTCCTTTGAGCAAGATAAGTGTGGCACCTTTCAAGTAATGTAAGAGACTAAGAGTCATTTTACATAAGAAGGATATTACCTTGAGCTTCTCCTCTCCAAGAAATGCTTTCAAACTCTGAAAAAAGTTATAAAAAAAGAAGAAGCAAAAATCATTGAGCATACATAAAAAGAAGAAACAGGGTAAAAATTTATGAATTATGCTAAAGATTGTTCACGATCATAATGAATACAGCCAACTGCTATTAATCATCTTTTCAGATATAGAAAAACCTTAAGATCACTGAAATAAAATAAGACTCTGAGATGAAATAATTATTTTGTATAATAACTTCGAGAGGAAGACCCAGAAGTAGTTTTCCTTTTATCTTTCCTGTTAAATCAAATTTCTCTAGCTTCTTTATTGTAGGATAATTATTTTTCCCCAGGCACAAATTAGAAACAATTATTTCCTCACTATGTGCTCAATGCATTCTTTTCAACAGAACTTGGAAGATTCAACTTCAAGGGCGGATTCAATCCTTGGTCCTTTCCTAAGAGTTGGCTTAAATGCATTTGATGTTATATATATTTGTATATGATCCCAACACTCTGTGGTACAATTTTAGAGCATTCTAACATTTATCCTTTGTATATGATCCCTACAATATGTGGTATAATTATATAACGTGTCAAATTTATGATTCTCATATTCATACCTGTGTGTCAATGAGCTTCCCACCTTTATGAGCCACAAGACCATTCTCAGAAAATACATAATCATAATCATCAAGAACTGAAATACAAGGATACAGTGATGTTAATTCGGATATCAAAAACAAAATGCTAACTACCACATAAAACCAACCATCAATTGAATCTAACACACAAAATCCATTAGATCCAGCTGAACATTTCTCTTTTATACTCAAATTGTGATAGCAAAACAAAGACAATGCATACTACATATTTAGCTAGATGAGATATAAGCAAATTGCATATAATCTACATGTACTAAAACCTGAGATCCCATATGAGAGCTAAAATAATAGGGATTTCAAATCTGGGTATTTTTTCTTTTGCTAAGGATCTCATGAGGGCAGCTGCTCAAACGCTCCATACGATTAAAGTATATACCTGTCTTCCCAAGTTGCTCGGTTATCTTACTAAGATCAGATCCTCCTACAACTCCTACTGTGACTACCTAAAATTTGACAAGGTTTCCATTATTCAAAAAGTAGAAACAAAAAGGATAACAAATTTTAATAAAAAAGGGTTTTGGTACCTTTCGAAGTGCACGAACGAACTCAAGCATTTTTGGTGTAGCCACCTAAAACAGAGGAGGAATTGACTTGGACATTATTCACTAGACCCATACAGTACTCAAAAAATATAATAAATTACTTGGGATGTTATTACATGTAAATAAACAATTGAACAAACATTGTAAATTATAATAGGAAAAAAAATTAGCAATTCGAGGGTAGAGAGGAATATGAAAGAAGAAAAAAGTAGACCTTTCTTGGAGCTGTAAGAGTTCCATCAACATCAAACAGGGCAATTACGCCAGGCTTCATCACAGCCATTTATACTTTATCTGATTTTCCTGACACCAAATCCACAATACCACGATGCTCTAAGTATAAATTATAATGAAATTCTTTTCAAAATCTCGGGTTGGTCGCAGATAAAGTCTGAGCTTTCAGCTTCAGTTAGAGAATTTAAAGACTTTGAAATGTAGACGAAACACAGATTAAGTTGATAGGAGAAGTTGATTTTACCTGAGTGGGTTAAGGTGAATCAGAAGAAAGTAAGAGAGCTTTTGCTAAGCAGCACGGAATTTGAAGCAGATCTGCTTCAGTGGCGGACAATAGGGGGACGTTCCAGGCGTTATATATATTGCTGAGGTTAATTAGCGTCAGATTTTGAGTCTTTTCCTTTCTTCTTCTTCTTTTTTAAGAAAATATTTCTTTTCAGAAAGTATATACTCTGCAAGATTTCAATTTGGAGTTTTTGACAAATATTTTATTGATTTTCCTTTGGATTTTTTTATCGCATGTTCCTCCCCCCCCAGATACAAATTGCTGTGTGGTATAGCTCTGCTAATTCGTGCTCATAATTTTAAGTTTCTAAGTTCGACTATTACATCAAATTATAATTTGTAACTTGTGTAAGTATACCTAATTCACACTTAATAAAATTCATTTTATCTATATTTATCTAAATGAAGTAAAATTATGATCTATAATTACATATTATTACTATTTACTATTCCTAGTCCTATTTCTATTCCTGTTCCTATTTATTCTATTACTATTATTACATTCTTTTCTTATCATTTTATAGGACTATTTTACTATTATATCAGCATTACTATAGCCACATACGTATTATATATAGATAAGTATGATACGATAATACTATTACAGATAACTATTATACATACTTAGACTTTATTTGTCTTTTCTGCAGATATTATCTTAATTGCTCTCTTGTCTTCTTCTGCAGATATTTATTGATAATTCCACCACGCTTCCGCGACTCTAGTTATTTGATATTTCCACCATGCTCTACAATTGAAATTAATCATGTTAAGAAAATGACAATTTTCTAAGCAATCAAATTATGAGAATATCAAATAAATATAGATAAAATAACAAACAAATTTAACTATAATTATTTCAATATAGAGAAAGAAACTTGAATCTCTTCTTAAAAATATTATAATTTTATTTTTGTTTTTGTTTTTGTTTTTCTTATTTTCTTCTCTCTCTCTCTCTCTCTCTTTTCTTTTTCTTCTCTTCATCTTTTTCTCTCCTATTTCCTTCTTCACATCACATATACTTTTCATCTCATTCCAAAGCCTTTTATAATAATTAGTTTACTAATATTATAAACTTTCCACCTTAATTTGCGTAGAGTGAAACTCTCATACGTTTTCCTATTTCATTTCCTTTTATTTCTCTCATTCTCTCTACAAATGGAGGATGAATTTTTCTAATTTACTAACAATCTCCCACTTGAAGACTAATTTCAATCTGTCTTCAAACTTTAATCAATGTAATAACTCTTCTTCGATCTTGTCACTCTTGCAGACTAATTGAAGTTGAACATAGCTTCAATTTTTCGATAGTTACCGTCTTTGTGAACATATCTACTGGATTCTTGCTACCATGGATCTTTTTGAATTTTAACATCCCATCTTTTAATAAAGATATGATGAAGTGATAACGAAGTCCAATATGCTTGGTTCTGGAGTGAAATGCTGAATTCTTTGCCAGATATATCGCACTTTGACTGTCACTGTACAAAGCATTCTTCTCCTGCTTGAACCCAGCTCAGTTAATAATCCTTGAAGCCAAATCGTTTCTTTATTGGCTTCTGTTACTGCTACATACTCATCCTCTGTAGTGGATAATGCAATAATCTTCTGTATCTATGACATCCAACTAACAGCTGTAGTACCTACAGTGAATACATAGCTAGTGGTGCTCCTTCGGTGATCAACTTTCCCTGCAAAGTCTGCATCTACGTATCCTTGTACTTTTAACTCTCCTTTAGCAAAGTACAAGCACTTCTCTATGGAGCCTCGTAGATACCTTAAGATCCACTTCACTGCTTCCCAATGAGTCTTTCTTGGATTTGACATGAACCTGCTAACAACTCCCACTGCATGGCCAATGTCTGGTCTCGTACAGACCATTGCATACATCAAACTTCCAATGGTTGAGGCGTAAGGAACCTTAGTCATGAAGCTTTTCTCTTCCTCTGTTTGAGGACATTGATCCTTGGATAGGCGAAAGTGACTAGCCAAGGGTGTGCTAACTGCCTTGGCATCGCCCATGTTAAATCTCTGCAAAACACGTCTGATGTACTCCTCTTGAGATAACTGCAAAGTTCCTCTTTGCTTATCTCTAGTGATCTGCATCCCAAGAATCTTCTTTGCTAATCCGAGGTCTTTCATGTCAAATTCTTTTGACAATTGTTACTTCAACCTATTAATATCGTCCATATCTGGTCCTACTACTAATATGTCATCAACATAAAGTAGTAAAATGACATAACTTGACTCAAATCTCTTGAAGTAGCAACAGTGATCAGCGTTACACTTCTGGAAACCTTCCCTATGCATGAAGTTGTCGAACTTCTTGTACCACTGTCTTGGAGCTTGTTTCAATTCATACAAGCTCTTCTTCAATTTGCAAACCATGTTTTCTTTGCCTGTTTCTATGAAACCCTCTGGTTGATGCATATATATCTCTTCATTTAGGTCTCCGTGTAAAAATGCAGTCTTCACGTCTAACTACTCGAGATGAAGATCTTCACTTGCAACAATGCTCAAGACCATCCAAATAGTATTGAGCTTCACAACAGGAGCAAAAATATTGGTGTAGTCAATTCCTTCCTTCTGTTGGAATCCTTTGACAACTAGCCGAACTTTGTATCTCTTGGAACCATTATGCTCCTCTTTCACCCGGTACACTCATTTGTTGTGAAGGGCCTTCTTTCCTATTAGTAACTTTACTAGTTCCTATGTCTGGTTTGAGATCAAAGACTTTATCTCATCTTTCATAGCAAGCTCCCACTTGCTGGCATCTCCAGTCTGACATGCTTCATCATAGCATTCAGGCTCTCCTCTATCAGTCAGCAACAAATAGTTCATGTATCTCTTATTAGGTACATAGGGCCTAGAAGACCTCCTAAGTACAGGAGCTGGAGTAGGAGGTTGAGCTGTGTTGGACTAGTGTGCACTACTCTGTCCAACTAGTTCTTCTGATTGAGGACTCTCAACTATCTGTTTTGTGACAGGACTATCTGGGACATCATCCACATCCACATACATTGGCCCACTCTGTTCAGAGTTGCTGGCACCTACAGTATGTATGTCCTTATACATTACTCTTTCATTGAAGATTACATCTCTACTACGAATCATCTTTTTGTTTTCGTCATCCCATATGCGGTAGCCAAACTTATCCTCACCATAGCCGATGAATGTGCATTTCTTTGACTTAGGATCAAGCTTATTCCTGCCTTGATCACTAATATGCACATATGCTACACAACTGAAAACTTTTAGATGTGAGAGTTTTACCTCTTTTCTGCTCTATACCTCCTATGGTATACTATTCTCTAATGGAACCGATGGCCCTCGATTGATCAAATAAGCAGCTGTGTTAACTGCTTCTGCCCAGAACTATTTTGGTAATCCCGATTGCATATGCATGCTTTTGGCTTTCTCAGTTAACGTACGATTCATACGTTCAACTACACCATTGTGTTGAGGCGTACCTGGCACGGGTTCTCTCCATTCTGATCCCGTTCTCATAACAAAATGCCTTAAATTTGGTGTCTTCATATTCACCACCATTGTTAGTTCTGTGTTTTTTTATTTTCAAACCTGTCTCATTTTCAACCATAGCTTTCCAGCTTCTGAAAGCTTCAAACACTTCGCACTTATGCTTCAAAAAATACACCCATACCTTCCTAGAGTGATCGTCGATAAAAGTCACGAAGTAGTGTTTACCACCAATAGATGAGACAGTTGTTGGTCCCCAAACATCAGAGTGAACAAGCTCCAACCTTTCTTTTTTTGGGGTTCGAGAACTTGTCTGAAAGCTGACTCTCTTCTGCTTTCTAAATATGCAGTCTTTACACATGGCCAACCAAACTAAACGTCCATACATTCTCCATTGATTATCAAATCTATTTGAATTGATTGTTAATTTGCGATATTATTTTCGTTAATTGTTCGTACCATTGATATCGTTACAAAACAAAATACTTTTTACAGTTTTACTAAATTTAGGACTCTAGTTACTTAGAGTTTTAGTTTCACTAGAACTCTATTTAATTAGTATTTTACTTTCGTTAGAACTCTATTTAGATTAAGAAAAATGTTATTTAGAACCACTGCAATTCCTTGAGAGACCGACCTCGGAGGTTTGCTTGTCACTTTTCTACGAGTGATTTATACACTTGCGAGTACTAAATTTATCACATCACTTCTCATACATACTAGATAGAGCTGTCATAAGATCTGCCGTGGTCTTTTCCTTTGCTATGTTAAAAGCAACATTGCGTGATAACGTCAATCGAATGACTCCGAGGGCTTGCCTATCGAGAAGAGCCCATTCTTCGTCTTTCATTTCTTCTGACTTTTCTCCCGAGAAAGGTTGATATAGTTTTTTCTGATACAAATAGTCTTCTATTTGCATTTTCCAGAATCCAAAGTCTGCATCGTCAAATTTTTCAAGTTTCACCTTTCCTTTATCTGCGACCATTGCTCCCACTCAAATATGGTTGCCTTAAGATTGTAATATTTTAGCAAGGCTCTGATACCAATTGTTAAGAAAATAACAATTTTTTAAGCAACCAAATTATGAGAATATGAAATAAATATAGATAAAATAACAAACAAATTTAACTATAATTATTTCAATATAGAAAAAGGAACTTGAATCTCTTCATAAAAATATTACAATTTTGCTTTTCTTTTTCTTATTTTCTTCTCTCTCTCTCTCTCTCTCTTTTCTTTTTCTTTTTCTTTTCTTCCTCTTTTTCTCTCTTATTTCCTTCTTCACATCACATATACTTTTCATCTCATCCCAAAGCCTTTTATAATAATTAGTTTACTAATATTATAAACTTTTCACCTTAATTTGCGTTGAGTGAAACTCTCATACGCTTTCCTATTTCATTTCCTTTTATTTCTCTCATCCTCTCCACGAATAGAGGATAAATTTTTCTAATTTACTAACAAATCACATTCATCATTGGGCTAGTATTCTTCATAAGACCAGACTTCTTCTTTATCTGATTCAACTGGAGTAGGAATATCTCCTGGAACGCTTTCAATCATAGTCAATTTTGAAGTATTAATATCATCATCAGCAACCCTAATTAATATGTGTTCTTCAAAAGAAAAAAAAAACATTGAAATTGGAATGTAGATTTGGTTCTTGTAAAAGTTGGCTAATCTTTTCCTCATAGTTATACACGAACTCCATTCGAATTTATTTTCTTCCATGGATTATACAATTAGTTAAATTAGTTGAGAAATATTCAATATGTTAAGTAGGAGATGAATTGAATTTCATTTTCCATTTTATGGGACTATTGAGAAAATGTAACTTTTATTTATAAAAATGTGGTATATTTTGGACATTTTTTTATATATAATTTGTTTTAGTTTGGTATGATATTTGTCTAGGGATCCATAACATATAGATAATGTTTTTTACCTTCACTCAATCAATATATATTAGAGGTAGGGTCTCTAACTCTATCTCCTTTAAAATGACAGGTTGTTACACAAAATTTTAAAGAAAATATCATACATTTATTGTTCTCTTAATATTAAAAAGAGGTTAAATAGTACTAAGGTTAAGGTGTTGCAAATGAATGAAAGTGTACTTCTCATCATTAGTCTTAGTTGTCACAGCCTCTTAGGTACTCACAGATCTGCCGACAGCCAGCTTAAAAGCATCAATAATCCTAATTAATATCGATAGTGAAATAGTATAATTCGTTCGTTAGGATAATGATTGGATAGTTGTTGAGTACTGAGCAGAAGAGAGAGAATGGGTGAGCAATTTAAAAATAGTATAATTCATCCGTTATGTTAGAATAAATTTTAAAAATATAAATAGTAAATTAAGTATATAATTAGAATGAATTATTCATTTTTTTGGTCGGAATTGGTTATTGGATAATTGTTGGTCATCCTTTCGTTTCTGACATTATATTTGAAATCTTTCAGAAACCAGCTCATTAGCTTACCAACTTATCTCCTGCAAGGCAATTACCTAGCAACTCTTACTTTGATGCTTTGAGCTTCCTATCTCTATGTTTGGATGGCCATGAATAAGCAAAGTTTATAAAAATGATCCGAAGCGCCACTTGGTGGGTGGCTTGGCCAGTCTGTTAGAGTAGGCATGCCTACATCAAGACCACCAGCAATTTTCATGGCGCATTATGCGCTTCAAGTAGCAAAGTAACAATATCTTCTTGATGAAAAAATTAAATTCTCTTTAAAAAATACATAAAAGTAACATTTGAATATGGAAAAATCTGGGAAATGAAGTGATACATAAACTAATAATTAAAGCATGTTTCATCGTAACAAAAAGAAAATTGTTATTTCCTATGGCTGTAAAGAGTTCGAACAAGGAATGTAGATTTTTAAGGGGGAGGACTAGGGAGCAAAAAATTTTCCCCAGTTTCCATCTGATTCTCTGAGCTTGGAGTTACAAATTCAGGAATACAAACCACGTAGGTTTTGCATGGCTGCGGCATAGATTAAGCTCTGATCACCAAAATAGGACCCCCATGAACAGCTAGCACAAAGCCTCATTTTTCATGAACAAGTGGGCTGTAAATAGGGAACCACATATTGTGTCGTACATATTTCGCTGTCTCTTCCTGCAGAAAGAAGAATAATTGGAAGAGTTCAAAGAAATAGACCCGTGTCACATGAAAGTTCCCTAGTGCGCTTGCATTAGAACTTTAGCCCACATTCTCCCTGGAAATTCTATCAGGCACGATGATTTCAAGCATGCCCTACTTTCAACAGAATATACTATATGAGGCAATTGATACATACAGGCCAACAAGTTGTTCAATTAAAAAATGTTTTTCACCTGTAATTCTCACTAGTAAAGTATCACCGGCTCTCTTCATAAGTCTAAATCTAAAAGGCATTTTTAGTTGTTTTACTGCTATAAAAAGAAAATAAAATTAAAAAGCACTTGGTAGGAGTTAAGGAGAAAGTTACATACTTCTGACATCTGCACGAGCTCTTTGAACCCAATATCTCCATGTCCTTCAGCCAGTTCCTCAGCAACAGCTGCTCGCAAAACAGCAGCACCAACCTCTGCTGTTATATCTCGGATACTGCACCATGCAAAACAGCATCAGCCCAATGAATACAAATATCATTAAAATGTGTTGCCTTCCCCCCGCTTCAATTTTCAACCAAAGTCACTCTATCATTCCTTTATGTGGATCCTAGGTAATTCTTCAAATAACCTCAAGTTCACACCATAGATTGATAATTTCATATTGATGCTTAAATTATGTGTGACGTGAAATTCGTGACATAAAAAAAGGTTTCCCTATCCCCAAGAACTTGTTGCACTGACACCTTCCAACTATCTTGAAAAATTCGTAAAGAATTTTTACATACAAGTTTATTTCTCGCTTGGTAAGAAACTAAGAATGAAAGCAATAAAATTAATAAATACCAGGTAAAACAAACATTTGATTCCAGGGAATTATGAACATTACCTATCAACGGATGGATACAAGATTCCCTTCTGGATATCTTCATCTGTCATATACGAAGCAAGGCTGCCAAGACACCACAGAGTCAGCAATTAATGGTTAACTAAAGCATGCTCCACATGGGAAAACCTCACTTGTCCATACAATTAGCTAGAGTGGCTCTAGTCAAAATGTAAATGTTGAATATGATTTTAGTCGTGTGTGCATAACTCTGACTTCTTTAGTATGACAATCTGGGTCCAAGTTTGCAGACAACATCATTAGCCATGCAAACCACAGAAATTCCTAAAATACAACTTCAACCTAATTTAATTAGGGGAATCATGTAAAAAAGATACAACACAGTCAATTTGAATCCGAAATAAAAGGTAATCCAAAATCAAGGACACTGTGATTGTCAAAGCACAATTTTTACCCAAATATGTAAAATTAGTTCTCAAATAGTTGGTTACTTGGATGACACTAATACATAGCCATTATCCATAATTATGATGGAAGTAATGATAACATGGAAAGAAGTAAGAAGACCAGTTTCAGTACTAATTATGGTTCTTAGAGCAGATTTATATGACAGTCTTAGCTCACACTAAGCAAGATGCTGAGCTAGAATGATACCATTCAGAAGCTGCTTGTAACATGCCATCTGTGATAAACCGAGCACCAGAGAGAAGTGATCCCAAACCAATCCTGATACAAAGGTAACCAAAACTTTAAGTTCCAATGCTGAGAAAAAGATGCAGTAAAAGTTACAAATCATAAGGAAAATGAAACTGACCCAGGAAACAGATACATGTTATTTGCTTGATTTACGTGCCCTATTTTTCCGTTACCTGTAAACAGATGCACACAATTGGATATACCAAATACTAAAACAACATCATTACTCAAAACTAAACATTAGCACCAGTTATTTTGAGTACGCCAAACAAGAAAGTGTTGATAGAAGAAAGTACCAAGATCAACATTTTCAAAGGGGCTACCACTAGCAAACACAATATTATCACCAGCATGCTTAAAAGCATCTGCAGCATTGCACTCAGCTGTTTCACAGAACCAACAACCAAAAAATAAAAGTCAACAACATATAAGCTTGCACAAAGAAAAACTTAAGCAAGATTAAGCTTAAAGAAGCAAACCCTTCATGGTGGGATTTGACATGGCGAAGATGGCAGGTCTAGGTGAATCTGATTCCCGCATTGCTTTAAGCACCTAATTCAAATGTAATTCAATATTTTCAGAAGAAACCAAGAATTCAACAAAAGATATCTTTATCTTAACAACAAACATGCTGGTAGTTAAATTAGAAGCATTTCAGGCATGAGAAATGGATAAACCAACTGCAGATATATTGTGAAGTAGATTATTATGCACAATGCACCAAATGTGACTACTGACACAGACACTAGGACCAATATAGTTCATTAATACACTAAACTAAAACACTCCTTTTCTAACCGTCAAATTAACAAAAAATTCTAGATAAGTTCATGTCATCTTCCGTAAAATGATCTAGTTTTTATGTCATGCATGATTAGAGAATACAGTAAAAAGTTTTTAATACTGCACTTACCTCCTCGTTGAAAATGCCACCTACGCCAGACAAACCAAGAATAACATGAGGCTTGACCCTTTTAATCTGGGAAACAATAAGCATGTAGAAATTAGAACTTCAATATTACAAATTTAAACCCAGAGGAAGGAGGAAAGACAGGAAAAAGAAACGGAAAGAGAGTGGCTGGTTATATCTCAAGATTTGAAAACTCCTTAAAAAGTGCTCTATTGACTCTGTAAGAGTTACCACTTCAATAAGGCTAGCTCCTTCACTAGGCCCATCAACTTCTCCCGGGTTTTTGGCAAATAGTGCAGCTGTTGGATCAAGATTTTTCCTCTCTTTTGTGACAAGACCCTGCATCCAGATACATGTTATGCTCCTTACATTAGACAAGTAATTTCAAATACTTCAGTGAGATAAGAAACTGCATGAAATAGGGAGCTGATTACTAGGATAGAGTGGGGGTTATGTTGGCAAAAGATTGTAATTAGCTTCATTACAAATTAACAACTTATGCTGACATAGTTCCTTTTTTTAATCCTTTCTAACATTAAGGAGAATCCAGTTGTGCGAATAAGTCATTATATATACTACCACTTGATAACAAAGCATAGGAACACACATCTTTGTCAATCAGAAAAAATTGGCTTTTCAAAGCTGCTTCGCTATTTCCAGCCATCCTTGTGACAGCTTGCACTGCCATGTTAAGAACACCAAGGCCCGCACTGAAAGAAGATAAGTTAGAAGCAAAATTAAGGTGCAAAAGAATAGCAAGTTAACAACATGCAATTAACGAAGAAGAGTTCACCCAAAATTTAAGCAAAATACTTGCTACAATGAATTAAGAGTACCTCCCAGCTCCCACCACAACAATCTTTTGTTTCACAAAGTCAGACAAAGGACGACCCTGGGATCTTACAGATCCTAGTAGTCCAGCTAGTGCGACTCCTGCAGTCCCCTACAAGACACGACATGAAGTGGCCACAACTATCAAAACCATAAATTATAATCCAGAGCATTTTCTTAGTATATACAAAAAGTGATGCCGCTAAATAAACATAACATGAATGATGAAAAACCAGATACCTACTTGTATGTCATCATTGAACATGCAAAACTTCTTACGGTAGCGTTGTAGAGTTTCAAAAGCCCACTTCATTTGGAAATCCTCAAACTAATGCAACTAACCAATCGTCAGGTCACCAAACGATAGCTAACCACATAAGAAAAAAAGAAATTGTACTTCACAAAGAAATAGACCTGCACAATGGCCTTTGGCCAACGTGTGTAAACAGCTTCCATGAATTCATCAACAATTGATAGGTACTCTTCTCCTTCCAACCTAGGTTGTCGAAGCCCCAAATCTGTAAAAATAAAATCATGTAAGCATGTATACTTGTCATGTTTGCTAGACATTTCAAACTAAATTCTACAACTATATGTGTATACTCGTCTGGTGTAATCTGGGAAAAGTAAGAGATACTAGATATTGCTAAGAAAGGTATTAACAACTGCTAAAACACTAAACTCTTTGTGAAACAAAGACTTGATATACAGTGAACACACCATCTAGAAATCAATACATCAAGGAAATGAAATCACGCAACATTAAATTTCACAAGCTATAAAGGACGTCCAGAGCTATAGAGATTATTTACAAAGGGGATCTTCAAGGAGCTTCTGATTGTTAGTACCAACATCTAGCATAACTGGGAGTACCTGTCAGAGATGAAAATTCAATATGGGAGATGTCACAATCAAGAGGTTTATAGAGAATGAGCAGAAGAAACGTTGTTCAGAAGGGATAATACTCCAAAACAAGACTATACAATCAACTCATTCATGCAATAGAAACAGATCCCACAAAAGTTCTAAGAGTAATGCGCTTGAGGCCTTTATGGATTTCTATATGACATGCACATAGAGGTCACCAACAATTTGTACTCATACATAGAAAGTTTAGAGCACATACTCTCTGTGGATTGAGACCAGCCGCAGCAACATATATATCAAGCTTCCCAATTGGTATTCCAATGCCCTGAACCCCAAGATCACCTAGGCCAAGGATTCGACTGCCATCTGTCACAACTATCATGTCAACCTGCAAGATAGAAGGGAAAATGACTGCTTCAATCAATGAATCAAACTGTAGAAGCCTTTAGAAATATAAGACGAAATATTTAATCTATATGAAAATTGAAAAATCTAACTAAGAAAAGGATGTAGTATACATTTACCAAATGAAAAATTAAGAAAATTGAAAGGGAGAATGTGGTTCAGTTTTTTGAGCTCATCTATCGGAATGATAAGGTTAATAAGTTGTAAAATGTGGAGAATCAAAAGTGAAGTGATTTGAACTAAGAAGCATCCATGAGGGCAATTTGGACTAGCTATTGTAGGAAAATTATTAATTTTTGTGGCTTCCAGATAAAGAGGAAACAGAATCTTGCTTTGAATCCAATAAGAAGCAAACCATACATGCTGAGCAGGCCAATTATAAATCATTGACATCATCTCTCCTTTGTCCTTTGCACTAAAGTACATTCCACGGGGACGTCTGAATAACCCTGAATAATTCTGGCAAACTAAACCTACTGTGGGAGTGTAAATAATTGGAGCAAAATCTTTGATGTTATCAATAAGAACCTGGAGAGAAAGAGATGAAATCATGTTAGATGGTTAAAACACATAACTATTTCCCCATCTATAAACCGGTTACCCGATAGTATAATGTCTCATTTCTATCATGCAATCTATTTAAGATCCTCCATTTAGCCAAAGCCACAACACTAGCCGGTTGGCACTGAGTGTTTCTCTCCAGAGATCGATATGAGTCCACTGAAAATTCAAAAAATAACACATAAGATGAAAGCCTCAATACAATTGTTAAATCATCACCCAAAAAAAAAGAATAATAATCACACACCCAGTATTCTTGGAAAAACCTACCTTTCAATTGATAATTAACTTATATGACACCAAATAACAAAATCAAGAAGACGTGAAGATGTTTACATATTAAGCTATTAGGTAGCTCTAGGATAAGGTTTTCCAGAGGGACTCGGCAGAATGCCGCATTGCAAGGATACTTCACTCAAGTCAAAAGTATAAAGCAGAAACAACAAATAGCATCACCATTGTGTTAATTGTGGTTTATGTGAATACAAGTTTTGTTTTACCAATTCTTGTAAGACACATGAATCATTCAAGTCTTAAAGTTATCTTATTAATTTCTGAATCACTAATAAGATAACTTCTGAAGTTTTAGCTATATGAGCTAAAAGAAGGACGTTTAATCGCCTAGCAATAGCATCCCCTAATTTGCTTGCACCAACAAATAATCATAAAAATAAAAACATTTAGATTTTTAAAAGATTAGGAATTTACTGAAACGATCATATTGGTGCTCAAATGATATGATACGAGGTGGAAGGAGTCCCCGAAGTCCGAGCCTATCTCTTTCTGTCAAAGGAAACGCAGTGTCCTGTTCTTGGGAGGAAATAATAATACGAAACAGTTAAAACAAAAAGTCACCAAATAAAACGTAACAATATACATCTCAGTATTTCACTAAGCTTCTATCACCTAAAGCACCAATGTTTAAAGAGAAAAAAATTCCGCATTCTCTTCAAATAAGTACAAGAAGCACTTACAATTAAGAAAATAGTATACGAAGCACTTCTCTTAAATCTTAACTAATGAGCTACATCTATTAGCCAAAAAAAAAAAAAAGTAATGAGCTACATCTCTGCTTAATATCAAGAAAAGCATATTAGAAAACTATTGAAATCCTTGTAAGACAAAATTAACCTTTTACCAAGCTCAAAATCAACGAAAATAAGAGAATAAACTTCAAACCTATTGTTGTAACATCACAGCAAAAAAAAAAATTGGCATAACAAACACAACCAAAAGTTGCAATTAAAGGTTTGGAAATGAATACAAACAAAAGAAAAATAAACTTTATGGGCCAAAAGAACCTTGTTGAACCAGGGATCATGGAGAATGTCAGCACCACGCTTAGGAATAATGCAAGGACCAGGAATGGCCGTCGAGAGCCGTCTCGATCGGCTCAAACTCGACGCTGCGAATCGAGTTAGATTCCACATTGAGTGCCCTAGAAGTTCCAAAATCAAACTGCAAAAACTGATAAACCGCCAAACAAGCTCAGAACACGACCTACAACTACAAATGCATATTTTTCAGCTCTCACAGCAACAATAAGGAAAAAAAATATAAGTTCTCAGCATCAATTCAGCCCTAGTTTTATAATGGAAAAAATGCTTACAGTATTATTATTATTATTATTTTTTATTGTATTGGCTTATTTTTATATTAATTTACTTAATTTTATTTTTCAGATTATTTCCTTTTCGAAACAGTCGAGATGTTATGTGGAAAACAGCAGCAGTTGAAGCTGTGGCGAGACTCGAGAGTCTAAGCTTGATTGCTGCCCTGGATTTTCGGGCAGGGGAAGAATGTGCCAAACCAAACTACCAACCAATGTAAGCTGACGAATGGAGAAGAAAGGAAGAAGGTGAACTGCCCGTATAAATAAGCGGTCAGAAAAAGTATATATACGAAGTACAGATTGGAGACTAACTTATACCGAATGTACGTAAGGGACCACAGTAACGATAATTATATTTATTAGTTTTTTCAGCTGAGAGAATATTAATTTAGATTTTTTTAAAGAAAAGTTTCGACTATCATATACAAAAGAGAAATGCATTCCGTTACAAATTTATGTATAAAAAATAGCTAAATTATATAGATTTTTATAGAAGAGTCAATCAAATTAAAACACATAATTTATAATTATTATAAGATACCTGGAACTACAGACTACTCAATACAAAATCAACCACTAAAAAATATTAATATAACAAAATCTAAACTATTATTATAAATCATTCTTTATTTAAGATAATACATTAAAATATAATTAATTACATATAAATATTTTTATTATAACAATAATAAAAATAATTATAAAAATATCAATTGAAAAAAATAATATAACAAGTCTTCAAGTGTTCCAATAAATAATTAAACGTTTACAAAATTAAATATACTAATTTCTTAAACATTTATTTTAAATGCCAGAAGAAGGATGAATTGGTGAAAATTGATCTTGATTTTTTTTTTTTTTTACTACTTTGAGATTAAATAAATAGACTCTACCAAGCTAACATCTGATTCCATTACTAATTTGAGTATTTGACCTTTCATCCAAATAAAAAATAATAATAATAATTGAAACACTATTTTCATCCAAACAATAAACATGTTTCACATTATCGGTGGTTCAATCATGCTACTTTGTTCGAAGAGGTTAAATTTTATCGTCAAATCAAATCAAATAATAAACCCATTAATTATTAATTATAATTATTGAAACAAAACATATCACATGAGACCAAATTAAATTATTAGATGTTTTGCGCATTTTAGACTAGGTAATTAGTTTTTTTTTTGTTTTTTTTATTATCAAAGGATGGATATCTTTTTAGATGTAAACTTAACTTTTAATTAATGAAAAATTTGATGCTCCAACTAATGCTTAAATCCGCAATATTTTAAATATAAAATGCTCTTATTTAACATCTAAATAAAAATTGGGAGCAAAACAAGTTACACTGAACATGCATTAGAATATTAGATGGTCCTCTTTAATGAAATGAAGATATTATTAGACTCATAGAATACGTGAGGTGATATTTTTCACTAATTATATTACTTATTTTTGTAATGAAGTAATAAGTACTTTTATATTTCAAGAAAATAATTGTATTGGTTAAAAAAAATTTGTATTATTATTATTATTATTATTATTGCATTTTACTTAACTTTTTATATAAAGTAGTGAAAAAAAAATTGTACTTTTATATAAAGTAGCACATAATCACTTTCTTTAAAATTATGGATAAAAATCGTATCATATTAGTCATATTCGTATTATATTATTGTGTTATATTTTGACATTAATTATGTCATATTTACGTGCTAGTAAACACATAAAAAATTTTACTTAACTTTTTTTCGTATTATTTATTTATAATAATAAAACATAAAAATACCTTTAAAAATATGAATAAATTATTGATCAATTTTTATTATTATTTTTTTTATTATATCATGTTATATTCGTACAATTTACTCCTATTTAGCAATCAATAATTTCGCAATGAATTGAAGCAATATTATATTTCTTTATTTCACAAAAAAGGGTTATCCACACATTTAAACAAAATATTAAAAATTTACTTATTCATAAAGCAAAAGGAGTAGGTTTTTTTTCCCACTGTATGGAAGGAATAGAGATGAAATTGTAAATCTTTGACATCCAAATATTGTAGGATCTTAATTGTTTTCTCTATTATCATGTGAACCCCACAAAATGCAATTTCACCGTGTTAATTTATTTTTAGTGAAAAAGATGTGCAGTAGTGTAGAAAAGTTGTTCAATTTATTGACCTTATTCCAAACAAGCAAATAATATGCTTGTGAGCAACAGAGAGAGAGAGAGAGAGCGCCCCAATAATAATGCTTTGTCTTCCATTCAACATTATTAGGTACAAGAAAAACAAACCAAAGTTAGGTGCAAAGGTATCTTAATTATTTCATTTAAATAATTTAATTCTATAATTATTATATAAAATATCAAAAATTTCATAATTTTTAATAAATATATAACAATAATTCAATTATTAAGAGTGAACAAACAAACACTTTAATTCCATAATTTTTGAGTTTAGAACCTATACCTCTGTTATTTATGAAATTTAAACATGATAAGTTCTTTATTTTAATACTTTTGTTATAGACTAAAAGTGTTTATTTTAAAAAAAAAATTATATAAATAAAATTGTTTACTTTTAATAACCTAACTTAAAAATTACAGGACTAAAATGTTCATTTAAAAAATTACAATCTAACTTAATAATTACATAACTAAATAACTAATGATTGATAAAAATGACGAGACACTATAACTTTTTCCCCAAAAGGGGACTAGCTACTGATATTTCTTCACAGCCTAATAGGATATTAAGAAAGTGCGACCCTTGTTGCATAATTCAAAAGAAAATCGGGTACCTAGAAGGGAACTTAACTAGATCAGTCTAACGCAAAAAGAAGCCTCGTAAGAATATATCAATAATTGCCTCTCAGTCTCTCTCACTCACTCTTTTAAATAAAGTCACGGTACCTGGACATTCTTATAATTTTCACCAAAAGTGTATTTTAGCATTATTATTTTACTTTAAACAAAAATGAATTACAATTTTATAGAAGTTACGGGGACTCTACCATTTCTCTCTTTTTGATAGTCATTTCCATGTGTATAATCAAACGAGGGAAAAGAAAATACCAGTTAATTCTAAAGCAATGGAATTTGATTCGGCTTTAAAGTAATAGACGAGAAGAGTTCTTCCCCTGCTATGTATAGAAAATTTCTTTCCGATGGCAGCTTCTGCATATTGAAGTCTCCGCATATGAGCTTTTTTTTATTCCCTCGTTTATTCAGAACTGGGGAAGGACGCTGGAGATGAGAATCTGAGGGCAACAGAATAATAACTATAACAATTCATAAATTTCCTGAATAATTTATGCTAGGGTCGATGCCAATTTGATAGAGGATTGTATCTATTATGAGGAGGATGGTATCAGAGTAGAGATATTTTATTGAAAAATACAGGAAGATAATTAGCAAATTATTTTCATCACTTAACAAAAAGTACGGCAATTGAGATAACAATTCAAATCATGATCAAAGATGCCATTCTTAAGGGAACTTTAATAAAGATAAGTCCTAAAAAAGCTATTCATATCACCGTAAAAAACAGATAAAAGGGATGCTTAGCATAAATTTCAATAATCTTTTGTCCCAAAGTTCTTGCACCAGAGCTGTGAAGGAATTGGACGAACAGGCTGATGCGGCCGTTGCTGCAATAAAAATAAATTATCTTAGAAATAGTAATCTTAATCAGCTCACTGGTTTCAAGTGATTAGAAACACAGTAAAATCTATGAGTGTGCAGCGGTTCAAAATCCCAGGTTTCAAGCCAATCCAATCCTATCCGCTATAAGTTCGGACTGATTCAGTTCAAACTGATCAAAATAGTACCATCTTTAAGTTATTATAATTTAATCTCATTTTTTCAATGTTATTTTTGTATTTGCCATAAAGTTTAACATCTATGTTATTACGTACCTAATATAAGAGTGATACATATATATAAAAAATTTAATTTTGTTAAGGTCGGTTTGGATCGGATTGAAGCAGATGGTAAACAACTCCATCCATCATCCAATCCGTACGTAGTCGATTGTAGAATTTTCAATCCATTGCAAACCAATCATCGGTTCGAAATAGTTAAAAGTTCAACGGATTTGATTGGATTAATGAGATTCATCAGCACAAGCAAATGGAACAGACTTCACCTATGACGCTCCACAAGCATGACTAACAATTTGAAACAACAAATTTAGATCATAAAACTCAATAAAAATGATTGATACCCCCAATCCACACTGATGAAACAAAAGGAGAAGAAGCTCTCAGTTGATCGCAAGAAACAAATAGAAGCAAAACATAATTCAAATTCCAAAGTTCACAATAACATTGCTAGAGTTTTCAGCAAAACAGGCCCTAAAGAAGAAACAACTCAGATCCAGAGGTCAATTTTATCTCACGCCCTACATTCTCACAAGTACAAAACAGAAAGGAAGACTAAAAATAAAAAGCATTGAAATAAAAGGGAATGGGAAATACCTCAAGCTCGGCGGATTTCATGGCAATAGGGATGCAGATAAGGAAAATACCAGCCATAGCAATGGCGGTGTTACGCTTCCAATGCTTGGGCCTACAGTATGGGCCTCCAGACATACTCCATACCTTGTTCCTGAAGTCCCCTGGAGGTAGGCCATGAGCTCCCTCGCCACCATGTCCGTGTTCGACTCCTCCCATTCTCAACTTCCTATATGTTCTGTCAATAACGATCACGAAAAATGGATCAGGAAATGGAATTGCAGAAAAACAAAACCCTAATTAGCTGATTTTGATTACACATTAAGAATAGATGAACTTATTCTAAATAAGCATCTATAAGGAACCAAAATTAGAAAATATGTATATATCAGAAGTATAGATGATGTTGAATTGAAAAGAAACAGAGAATTGGCGGCAATAATACCTAAGTGATTGTGGAGCGGAAGAGCTACGCTTTACTGTTGGGGGATTGTTTCTCGGTGAATGCTGTAGTTTGTTGTAGAACGGTTGAAGTTGGAATGGAGGACTCTTTTGTCTTTTCCATCTCACTCACATCACAAGTGTAGTGGGCTCAAGCATGGAAAGTTCTTATGGGCTTATATATATATATAATTGGGCTACGCTATTTAACACACACAAAATGGGCTAAGCTAAGATTTTCTTCAGCACTTTATCGTCCTTTCCAGTTTTTATAGTTTTTTATATTTATTTTTTTTAACACGAAGGGGCATTAACAAAAGAATTATCTTCTTAAAAAAAAAGTATTAAACTATTACTTGATTCAAGCCAATAAGACTTCGTTTCAATTCAAATCGGATGTTTAAATCACAACAAATATTATTTAATTTTAAATATATACATTTTATTAGCCATATTAGTAATTTAATATTAATGTTATCAATTTTTTCCGTCTTAATGGATAACGGCAGAGAATATCAATATCTTTTACCGGTAGAGACAATCTAATGGGAAAAATATCTTTATAGAATGGGGTTGGGAATCACACTCCTCGCTCATCTATATCTAAAATTCGATTTCTTACAATGTTTTATATTTTTATCAATTAAATTATTTTTAATTAAAAATAAATTTATTTTGATTATTTAGCAATAAAACAAAACAAATATTTATTAACATTAATTGATTATTTTACAGTAAAAATTTTATTAATTTTGAGCATATAAACTATAAATAAACCTATAGTTTTAATTGATGGAGAATTCCCACTCTGATCCTGCGAACATTTAGCGTGAAGATTGTGATCTCAACCTTGCTGCCGCTACCACCTCCACCCCATTGACAATACTACACTTGATCAATAACCTCTCTCAAGAAAGAGGCTAATAAATTTTTTCTATAATATCGTAGTATGGAAAGAGAATGTACATCTTACGAAAATAAATACTCTGTCCTCTCTCTATGATAATATATACTACTGTTGTACTAGGAAAAAAAAATCAAAGATAAAGGGAAGCGATTCTACTCCCCATGCATTTCCACAAAAAGACTAATATTTTATCACAAACATCCAAAAGGAGAGGAAAAGGGGGAGTTGTGTTTGGTCGACAAAGGCTATAGAGGTGAAGGTCTTTGTTTGGCATGCTTCGGCTTGGTTAGCGTTTAATTAGTTACCATTTATGCATAGCACATCAAAATGGGGGAAGTTTCTACTCGGTTGCTAATCATCAAAAACAACAACATATAGTTGAGATGGAACACTTGTTGAAAAGGGGGGATGGAGAGATGGGGTGAAACGGATACACCAATAGTGCAGTTAAATTGATCGAATTAATGCATTTTATTAGTTTGTCGTGTCTAACAACGAATGAGGAATGTTGCATCAAGAGTGAGAGGGGCTGGCTGGTTAAATATTTATCAGTTGATGCCTTCTAAAATTGACGTCAACATTTGGCCTCAGAGCTCAGCCGCAAGCGTCAATCTTACTCCATCCCTGAAAGATGTTGGAGAAATACCTAGTGTCTGAACCAATTTACTGATATCCATGGATATGTCAGCTGGTGATTTGACTCCACGGTCGACCTAACAATTCAACATACAGTTAAAGTTATGAGGCACAGTATACAATAGGAAAACAATATCAAAATTTGTAAGCTTTAAATGTAGATTCAAAATGTGTACTTACTGATGATGCAGACACTGATTTGATCAATGAGTTGTTATATCTTCTAATATCTGCAACAATCTCGGCCATTTGTAGACGGGATACTCGATCTGGTCCACCAACATTTAATAATAACTGCATTTGCTCACCCTCTGAGGAAGCATCAAGATTACCATAAGTCCATAACCATGACAACAAAAATATGACCAAAGAGTGAATTTCTACTTTCCCTTACCTAATGAGAAAGGAAAAAACCACTAATATTATAATGTTTTTTAGATCAAATGGGTTCAAAAATGGTGAGTAAATCACATTAGTATCATGATTCACACTAATATCATGATATATGTTGTACACCACATATGAATAACATAGCAAGCTGTACAATTGTCTCAATTTTAAATGAATTCTTCCTATAAAGCATTCCTTCCAAATTTGATGACAACTAAAGATGGTGTCGGATTTATTCAGGAATCGTCACGCATTGGATATTTTTCTTCTTTGACTCATTCATTAGAAGTTGTGGTTAAGACATATGATCCACTTGAAGGTGAGTTTGAAAAGAAACATACATTCATAATCTTGGACGATAAAAAATAAATCATACCCGATATCCATTTATTTGCCAAAGCTATTATGATGGAGACGAGATCTTTAACATACACCGGGCAACGAAACTCATCATGAAAGAACTCAACTGCATTTCCTTTTGAGAGAACGCTATCAATCCACTACATGGATTGTGTAGACAACGTAATTAGATATAAAGCAACTCATGAAAAAGATTCAAGGAAATTCTCATTTTATTGCATGAAATATACAATAGAATGATAGATCAATTATGTTTTTTCTACTTATAAGGTTGGTCAGACATAAAATCAAAATAGGAAGTATTCTTTTAATGGTTGTCTATTGGCTTATTATCTAATACCTAAAAAAGTTACTTTTCAATTTCATTTCTTAGATAAATCTCCAAATTAGATGGGGAAAAAAAAAAAAGGCAAAAAGTACAATAAAATCTCTGAACTCCATGCATGCACCTGAATAGGTAGAGATTTTGGAACTGGTGAGATAGTTTGTGGCCCAAAGATGATACTGCTTCTCAGAATTGAAAAGTTTGAGCATTTTTCAGAAATGAACTGCTCTGCTGCAACTTTTGATTTCCCATATACATTCACTGGAATAGTCTCATCTTCCTCCTCGTAAAAGGACTTCACTCCTTCATAAACTGAACAGGCATTCAACAATCATGATTAATAAATACCCTTATTCTAGATATAACACTTAAGGTACAATAAAACAACTACTTTTAACACAAACAGAAACATAAATACCCTTATTCGTGTTTCTTCCTTATTTATAATTTTTTCTCACCCTACAATACATCACCGATCGCCCAATGCAAACAAAAGAATGGAATTGTTAAGCAAAACTCACCTTGATCGGTTGACAAATGGATTAAATAAGTCCTACTCCTACCCTTTTCAAAGCTCAATAGCCAGTTTACAAGAGAAGTTGGCACATTCATAGACATAGCAGCAGCAGGATCAACTTCACAAGCTCGAGGAACAGAGAGCGCAGCACAGTTCACTACCACATCAGGCTGGATTTAAAAGTTCATCAAATTTCAGTAGTTAAAGAGGTCAATGGAATTATTAGAGCTTAAAGATCCTTAAAATTAACAAAAAATTATTCTCATTCGACTCGGCAGAATGGAAAGCAGAAAATTACACCCACGATCCAAATTGGTAACAATGAATTGAAAAGACTCACTAATTAATGTTTAGATTCCACATCTTGAAACTCACTAGACAAAAAAGTAGCAAAGAAGGTGGGGGGGAAGACTATAGGGTCTAGAGTACCTGGCCAAATGCGTGTGAAATGGCTTCAAAACCTAGCCCAGTTCTCAAATCGACATGAAAAGCGAGTAAATTTGGAATTGCTTCAAGCAAAGGAGGAGGGGGAGGGCTGGAATGGTGGGTGAAAGCCAGATCGAATTGGGTAGCTCCATGAATCTCTGAAAAGCCTTGTAAGACATGTTGTCCCAAATAGCCTGTGCCTCCCACTACCAAAATTTTCTTCCTATTCATCTCTCTTACCACTCTATGTCTCTACGGTTGATCTTACTTTTGAAGCCTGAGGAACCACTGCACGTCTGCACCCTTTGGGAAAATTACTCTTTTTTCTAAACAAAAAAAATTATAAATAAATAAAAATTAATCATGCAACTTTATAATTATACACTTTAATATCGGAAAAAAATTATAGAATTTCTGTAATTTAATATAATACGTTAATTTTATAATTATTAATATAGGCATTAAAAGTTTTTAAATTTTTTTTACATGATCACTTCTATTTCTATTAAAATTAAGAATTTATAGTGTTTAATTTTTATTCATAGGTATTTGATTAAAAAATTATGAAATTAATATACTCATTTGTACATAATAATTAAATTATTGTGATATTTTTTAAAAAATTATGAAATTTTTGATACTCAATATAATATTCTTTTAATATATAAATGATACAATTATTCAATTTGAGAATTTATAATGTTTAATTTAACTTGTTTTATTCTTAACGGACGTTAAAATCCTAACTGAGCTCTATCAAATGCGATAAGTGCTCGAGTTTTTTTTTTCACCCCTTCATTTCTCGCAGTTTTCTTCAATGTAGGGGTAATTTTCTCTATATACGGATACAGGGTTGTACGTGGAATTTTGGTATATTTTCTTTTCTTTCCTCGTTTGAATTTACAAGACACTTGACAAAAAAAAAATAATAATAATAATAATTTACAAGTAATGTTTTTAAGTTTATCTGCGAGGAAATTCATTTTTAGTTTTGATTGAATATCTCTTTGCGCATTATCCAGAAATACGATTTTTTTTTTTTCTCCTGGAAATTCGTTGTACGAAATGTTTTGACTCGGAAGATTTTGAGTTGCACCAAAGGTGGGTTCATCAAGTCTTCTTCGTGTCATGACTCACAGTGTTTTTTTTTTTTTTTTGTGTGTGTGTGTGTTGGGTTTGTGGAAGATGTACATTGAATTTATACTTTATAGTCAATAAAAAAGTATCATTGCTCCCGATTTGTTTGGTATTTAGCAGAGTCAAACAATTGTCTGGTACCTGGGTATTTTTCTGATTCCCTTCGCGATCTCGCGAGATTCTGGTTTGTCTGGTTTGCTTGTTGCGTGCTCGGTGTGTTACCGGAATTTTTTCCGGGGTTCTGTTTAGGCTTAAATGCCATTTTCGGCTTAAATGCCATTTTCGGCTTAAATGCCATGCTTTATGTATATGCTATTTTAATAAGGTTGTTGTTTTTGGTGTGTGATCTGTCCTATAGCTTTGTGTATTCAAAGCTTGTAGGTGTTTTCTGGTTGTTAACCGTGATTATAATCCGGTTGGTTATGTTGTTTCGGTGGGCATTTATGGCCCTCGGGAATTTTCTAGATTTTCAGATCTTAAGGTTTAGCATTAGGGAAGTTTTTAATTGTTTTGAGTACTATCCTTTGCATTGGCTTAGCGAATCCCCACGTTTGATGATAGAGGTTGGTCGGTTGAGAAAGCTATCAAAAGCTCCAAGTTCACCACCAATTCGTGATTCTAGTCACACTTTTCCTCCTAGGGATTTAGTTTTAATTGGGATGAGCTTTTGTAATGTTTGGATTGGTGTTTCAGACGAGAATTTACTACCTGATGTAACTTTGAAATTTGATTAATGGAAATTCTTATGATCAAAAAAAAAAAAAAAAAAAAACAAAGAGCAAATGCATAGTCATTATCAAGAAAAGTTGGAAATTATAGGATAATAGACACAAGGTAATCTCGGAGAGACAAAAGAGATGCATTCCATGGAGGTAAGATCCGACGAATATCTTCACCAATTGAAAAGGTAATACTCAAAAGTCACTTGTATAATTCTCTTAGCAGTAGCAGCAATAATGAAGGGAAAGAAAAAAAACAATGACGAACACTAATTGCAAGCTCAATAATGATTTTAACTTAAAGTGTCTATTTTTTTCAAAAATTTTGGTATTAAAATATTTAATTACAAAATTATATAATTAAATTGATAAAAAATTATATAATTAAAATGCACATTTGTACGAAGTGGTGATAATGTTGGATAATTTTTCCCATCTTCCATGTTTTTCAGCGAGATTTTTCTCCTAACCATGAGTTTTGGGCCTAGGCCCATTTTATCCTGAAAATAAGCATTTAGTTTTGTTACCCTTTGTTAAAATGTATAAATTAATTTTAAAAAAAATAAACATTGCATTCAAATTTATGTGTTTATGTACAACTTATATATTTAAAAAAAAAAAAAAAAAAAGATCTAACTTATTATTTCACGTTAAACGTTATTCAATTTAATCCATTTAAGTTATACTATGACAATTTATGCTCGTTTAATTTAATTATATTGGTTATTGCTAATTAAAAACACATGTAAGACACACGAATTATTTTACTTATTGTAATTTTTTATTTGGTTAATTATATTTGAAATAAATATAAAATTAATTTTTTTATACTTTTAAATCAATTGTAAAAGTAAAATAGTATTTAAAATACTTATTGTGGTATTCTTATTCTATTATTATATTTATAATCATTATTTAATGTGATAATATATTATAAAATGACAACTAATATCAATAGTTTAAAATATATGAATAATTTTGTTCAAAAAATATTATGCATAATTCATACTTTTATAAATAGATAGATAAATTTTAGGGTTTTTTTTTTTTAAAAAAAATTCAATTAACTTTTATTTTTTGAGAATTTTTTCTAAACTACGAATGCATAGAAATTATAGGTATAATAGGAGAGAGATATATACAAATTAAAGATTGAATGTAAGAGAGATAAAAATATTGAACCCTAAAAAATAGGATGTTAGAAAATTTGAATCTATCTCTTTCATAAGATGCACTCAATTATCAAAATATCTGCTGTATAAAATTTTTTTTTTCCCATTTTTCTAATTTTTAACCTTTTAAATTTACAAATCTATTTTTTATTAATTTAAATCAACAAATCAGTATCGGCTAATGTATAATTTTTCATTTCATGCGTGATCACATGGAGTTTAGTGGTTCCGAATAGTGATTTTGAATTCTAGTAGTAGTAAGTTCACAAAATGAAACAATTTTTTTTTGATAAAAGAACAATTTTGTTTTTAATAAAAAACTTAATGAAGTTGACTTCACTAAATGAAATTTGCTCCATCAATTTCATATTTTATCTTGAGTACTGTTATGTAGTACCTATAGGATGCAAATCTATTTGGATGTAATGTGAAAGCAAAACAAGGTCATGGTTCTAGTATTTATGTTAAGCGAAGTTTAAAGTTTTTAATTTCAACTATTATTTTAACAGTATTTTGGTTGATTTTGTTTCATAAATTTAAAAAAGTTTAAAAGGTCTTGTGCCCATGGGCGGAGGCAGAAAATTTTTGTAAGGGAGGCTAAATTTTTTTTATACAAAATGCAAAATTAGTAGAAATTACAGTAAATTATACTTAATTCAACACTAAATTTTCATGTCATAATATAATAAAAATATAGAGTTAGCACTATAAAAATATATAGTTAATTCATTATAATTAACTTATAATAAAAATTAAATAAAAATATAACAAATTAATAAGTATTAGTATCATTTATGAATAAAATAAATTTATTAACTAATAAATCTAAGTAAATAAAAAGCTCAATCAAACACATCAAAATTTATAGTTGTTAAAACTAAAATAAACATATGAAAAAGTAAAATATAATTTAGAATTTTAAAGTTTAAGAGTATATTTAAAAATAAATGTTTATAACAATATAAGAATAACCAATAATAATAAAAATAATAAATTTTTTATATTGAAAACAATTTCAAATGAATTCTAGAAGATTATTAAAATAAAATGTTAAATAATATAATATTAAATAAAGTTAAAATTTGGGTTAAAATAAAATATGAAAAATATAAATTTAAAAGCTTTAATATGAAGAATTTTTACATAGTATACGACTATAATTTTATTTATGTTACTAATAGTTATCAAATATATAGAAAAAAATATATATTTAACTACTTTATTTACAATTCATATAATTTTTATTCACATATTTGTTAAATATTGTTAATATATACTAAAATATATAAATAAAAATTAGACATAATATATTAATATAAATAAAATATTTATTTAATATTAAAAATATACACGTAATTAATTTTTTTTTAAAAAATTAATCAAGATTGAAACCCGCTGCACCCCAACGTAGCTCCGTCACTACTTGTGCCATTCTACATGGTGCATATATGTGTTGCTAAAAGTGAGTGTTGAGTCCTACATTTATATGCCTTAAGCAAATTTTAAATCCCTTAATTTCAATTGCTATTTTAACAATAGTTTAAAATTTTGGTTGATTACTTGATCTTATTTAGTAAATTTAAAAGAAAATGTTAATATATTTTAGTATTTTAATAGCATTGGACGATATAATATGGAAAAAAAGTAGTTTTTCTTTTTATTTTTTTAGAAAGGTAATAATAATAGACATGCACTTCATCTACAAGCAGCCCAAGTTCAATCGATAACGAATGTCAGTTGGACAATGAACATAGTCAAATATAAAATTTGACTTGATGAACTTATTCAGCTTTTCTATTTAATTTGTATTTTGATACAATAAAATAAAATCTTTATAACACGTGTTATTTCATAAAAATATTATTCATGATATATTACGCCAAAACCTATTATTTGGTGTAATTTTTTTAAATAAGATTTATTCGCTTTTAATTCACTTGTAAAAATAACATAAATAATAATTATAACAAAATTAAATATAATAAAATAATAATATTATTATTATTATATTTATTTAAATAATATAATTAAAATAAATAATAATATTAAAATAAATATTATAAATTTATAAATAAAATAAAATTAAAAAATAATTTTTTTTTATTAAAAAAGATAGAATGAGAAAAAAATCATAAATAATTATATAAATTTTGAGAAAAATAGAACATTACAGTGTATTCGTAAGAACTGCAAGCGTAATGAGGATTATTGTTACTGCTATAATTTCTTTACGTTCTATTACAGAGTACAGTAAAATTAAACACAATAATATTTTAAATAATTTTTATTACGATTATAATTATTTTTAATTAAATATGTCAAATAAAATTAAATATATTTTTAGTATTTAGTTCTTAAATTTTACTTTCGTTTAAAATTCAGTCCTTGAAGCTTGAATTTTTTAAAGCAAATGCCGTAACTTCCCTACGCGCCAACCAGGGCGGGCATGGCAAGGCGTGCAAGATTACATGGCACGACGTGTCGTGTAAGCCATTGATCAATTAGCGTGTTCGCTAGAGTCTATATAGGCACACCCCGAAGAAGTCCTCCTAACTAACAAGGTTTTCCGCAGAGACGACGCAGTATATTCCTTGGCCAAATATTCCCGCAACGAACCTTTCTATTCGACTCTACAGGTTGTCTCTCGCTTTTCTTTTCCTTCTGGTTTGACCGAGTTGTCTCTCCTTTTTCTGAGGTTACTTCTTTTTCCCTAATTTCAAAGCTTATTTCAATATTTTGGTTTATGTTTCTACTTCCTTTTCATTTCTCATTTTGTTCGTCTTGCTTCGTTTTGCACTTTGTAAGAATCAGCTGCGAGTTCTGATAAATTTTGTGTTTTAACTTTTTCTACCTTTTGGATTGATGGAGACTTGGAGGGTCTTGAAATCTTCCTTTTTGTTTCGTTTGGCTCTGTTAATTGGATTCTTGAATGCGTTTTGGTTAATTTGTCGATTTTATTTATTTATTTCTGATTTTAGAGTTCTAGAGTTCTAGAGCAAATTAAAAATTAATAATATGATTTTATTAGCTGTGATTTTTTATTGGAGGTATTAAATCAGAACATAGTGAGGTACAGTTATGGATAATAAAGATTGTGGGTACGATTCTTTGGTGATCACTGACAAGTGTTTTACTTTAGCTTCACATAAGGTTTCAGAGAGACAGATACAGCTTAAAGAATATGCACACAAGGGCTCGCTACGAATTTTATGAGGAGAAACTGAAATGGGCATGTACGAGATTCAACTTGGTTTTAGTGTTTGTAGCTTCTTAATGAGATCAGTCTTCTTAAGCATTTAATGTGTCAATTATTAAACTCTAAACACATAATTATATTCCTCCGTGTTATGTTCTGCGTGTATTTAGCTGACAAGTTGCTATTGCATTGTTTGATTGACAGTTAACTTTTCTCCATGCAGTGTCCTGTTTGGTTTTCTGCATACATAAGCTTTGTGATTTAAGCTGAGATATTCAAAATGGTTAGTTTTCAAGTTTGAAACTTGTTACTGGTTATAGAATGGACAATAAACGACATATTGCAATTTTTACTACTGCTAGTCTTCCATGGATGACCGGAACTGCTGTCAATCCACTATTTCGTGCTGCATATCTTTCACAAGATGGGGAGAGAAAGGTCACACTGGTAATTCCTTGGTTATCTTTAAAAGATCAAGAACTAGTATATCCCAGCAATATCACATTCAACTCACCTGCAGATCAGGAGAAATATGTCCGTCAGTGGGTTGAGGAGAGGACTGGTTTTAAGTCTGACTTCCTTATACGTTTTTATCCTGGAAAGGTAACTGGATTTATATAATGAGAGTTCTTCATAAATGATTGAATTACTATACTTAATTAAGGTTTTCTACATATCAAGGAAACATATGTTTATTTGTTTTGATAGGTCGATTCTTTCGAGTCACAAATTAGGCAATTCAGCATGTGCTTAATTTTATTTAAGTTACCTGCGTGGCTGCATGTACTGAATCACATGCAGCTTCACACAGTCGTAATAATACCCAATTTTTGTGCAGTTTTCCAGAGATAAACTGAGCATTTTTGCTGTTGGAGATATTTCTGAAATAATTCCTAATGATGAGGCAGATGTTGCCATTCTTGAGGAGCCAGAGCACCTTACATGGTTTCATCATGGGAAGAGATGGAAAACCAAATTCTCATTGGTTATAGGAATTATTCACACCAATTATTTGGAATATGTGAAGCGGGAGAGGAATGGACTGCAAGCATTTCTACTAAAACATGTCAATACATGGGTTGTTAATATATACTGTCATAAGGTATGTTATGGTCATTTTTAGATTTCGTGAAATAACATTTCATTCTGGATATTAATGGCTCGCACCCCAATTGTCAACTTGCATGGTGTCTTCTTCACGCTGTCTCTCTTGTTAATCTACCATCTTGCTCTAAGGAAATATGCCAAATTTTATCATTTTTTTTTCTTTGGTGCCGTTTATGAGACTTCACATATGATGTATCTGTAGGTTATAAGACTATCTGCTGCCACACAGGATTATCCGAAATCCATTGTCTGCAATGTTCACGGAGTAAACCCCAAGTTTTTTGAGATTGGAGAGAAAAAGCTACAGCAACAAGAAAATGGAAACCAAACCTTCTCTAAAGGTGCTTACTACATTGGGAAGATGGTTTGGAGCAAAGGCTACAAAGAGCTACTCAAACTTCTTCGACATCATCAGAAGGAACTGGCTGGGCTTGAGGTTGATTTATATGGAAATGGGGAAGACTTTGATCAGATTAACGAAGCTGCTAGAAAACTGGACCTGCCTATAAGAGTTCTTCCTGGACATGATCATTTGGATCCCCTGTTTCATGAGTAAGCTTTCCACTGTCAGTACCCTTTTTGCCAAACAAGGTGTAATAAATTAAGTGGAAAATTGGAAAGGACTCGGTGAACTTTAGAAGTCAAGAAAGAAGTAGTTCGTCTTTGCTTGATTTGTTTTATCAATAATCAAATAGAGCTTTATTGAAGTTTATGTTTCTCTTCAGCTACCAACTAAAACTATTTTTTTCTTCAAGATACATACCATGTATACCTAAATTTCTTTCCACTCTATGATCAGCATACAATGTATATTTTTATACTGAATTCATCTCTTTTGCTTCCCTTTCAGTTATAAAGTATTCCTGAATCCTAGCACAACAGATGTGGTTTGCACTACTACAGCTGAAGCATTGGCAATGGGAAAATTTGTTGTATGTGCTAATCACCCCTCAAACGACTTCTTCAAGCAGTTCTCAAATTGCCGGACATACGATAACAGTGATGGATTCGTCAAGGCGACATGCCAGGCACTATCTGATGAGCCTGCCCAGCTGACTGAAGCACAGAGGCATGATCTATCCTGGGAGGCTGCTACAGAACGATTCTTAAAGGCTGCTGATCTGGACCATTCTTTAAAAAGAAAGTTTTCAAGATCTTCTCTGAAGAGCTTTATGTCTACATCATCAAATCTGCAGAAAAAAGTAAATGATGTATCAGCATACTTGCATAATGCTATTTCCGGGTTTGAATTTTCACGAAGGCTATTTGGTGCTATTCCAGGGAGCTTGAAACCAGATCAAGAGCAGCGTAAGGATCTTGGGTTGATTATGCCTAAAGAAAATTATGGATCAAAAAGTTAGTGAAGTGATGATCCTTCTGTACAAACCATGAAGTACTTAATGATAGGCATTTCCAGTACATACTCATGTTCACCTCTTACGATCAAATGTGTGCAAAGGTTACCACTATTCTCCCCTGTACCTGCAATTATGAAATGAAGACAAGCCACAAGCCACCTCTTGTAAATTGCATCAGATAAATGGAACTGGAGCAGCTGGTATAGGGAAGACCAGAAGAAAATAGAAAGTTAGAAACATGTTCGTATATAAATGTAAAATTTACTATGTTGTAGGTTTTGGCCATTTCTGATTTCTGATCCAGAATCGACATGATAAGCTGTAAAGGTATGTGGAAATCCTTTTCGTGACATTCATACTATTCTGGTAAAATGTCTCAGTATGTGTTTTGTGTTGCTTAATCTTGTATTTACTTATGTTTTACAATCGTTATAACGTGTTATATCTTTTACCACATCAATGTAAACATTTCCTTTTCCATAATAATAATAAAAAAAAGAAGCTGGTCCTATGAAACCGCTTGGTTTTATTATTATAACTAATAGTGTACAAAGTTGTTCAATATTTTTAAGTAGTGAATGGGAGTGGAATGGAAAGAGTTATATATATATATATATATATATATATATGCGATCGCTTTTTCGTACAAATGATTTAGACAATTTTTTTAAACAAACTTAATTAATTATTAAATCTCTTTGACCTTGATCTAGGCGGGTCGAGCAACTACTTTTAGCTCTAAGGATAAAATTTTAGAGCTGGAGATTGGATGATGAACCAATGAAGCACTGTCGCGCTCTTCTTTAAGCACCGCTTTATTTTTTGGCATATAATTTTAGAGAAATGGGAAGAGGAATGCAGTTCTTAATTTCACCCCACCTCATGTTATAAAAATACTAAGGGTCTGTTTGGTTGGGTGTAATAACACCCGTAATGTAATGCCCATTACGATTACATTGTTTGCTTTTCAAAAAAATGGTTCAGTAATGTAATGGCATTACATCTCCATCAATAAAAGTGATTCCACACTCAAAGGGATGGAATTACAATTACATGTCTTTCGGTAATGAACAGTGCCGCGTCCTCAGCCCGCGTCCCAGCCCGCATCCCCGTGCAGCTCGCGTCACCACGGCGTCGTCCCGGCCAGCAGCTCGCGTCGCCCCCGCGTCGTCCACCTCGCGTTGTCCAGCCGTCGTCGTCCGGCACATAATCGCCCAGCCCAGCCTAGCCCTCGCGAATCGCACACCCCAGCCGTCGCGCCTCGCGACGCCCACCCAGGCCACCCAGCCCTCGCGACCCCCACCCCACGCCCACCCAGCCCTCGCGACACCCACCCCAGCCCTCGCGACGCCCACCCCAGCCCTGCGCGACGCCCACCCCAGTCCCGCGACGCCTCCGTGCGATTAATTATTTGTTTTTTTTTTTAACAGAAATTGTATTATTTTTTTTAAATTGTATTTTTTATTAATTATTGTTAAAAAAAATTGTATTTTTTCTGAATGTAATAGCACATTAATGTAATTTTTTTTAAATTGTATTTTTTATTAATTGTATTTTTTTTTTTTCTAAAATTGTATTTTTTTATTAATTGTTGTTATGAAATTGTATTATTTCTGAAATTTTATTTTTTAAAATTGTATTTTTAAAATATTTTATATAATTTTTTTTTTATTCCATTACATTACAGTTGTCAAACCAAACACTGTAATACTGATTCCTCTTTTTATTACAGTGACTAAACCAAACACTGTAATCGTAATACTGATTCCTTTACATTACATTTCATTACGATTACAATTACGATTACGATTACATTCCAGCGAACCAAACGCCCCCTAATTCCCTCATCGTTTCACCTTTCCCATTTTATTATCTCTATTTTTGTCTCAAACCAGAAAATCTCGGAGAGATTTGCCCTTTTCTTTGTAGTCTCAGTACAACTTCTTTCTTTTTGTTTGCATATTTTTTATTTATTTATTTAGAGAAATTACAAATGTGACTTTTAAGTTCTATATTTATATTTTTTTGTTATAGTTTAATAATATTGATACTAAAATTTTTTCACTTTCTCAACTACATTGGACAAAGTTTTGACTTGAAATTAAAAAATATTGAAGTAAAAATTAAATAAAAATTGAAAAGAAATAAAAATTTAAATTATTAATCATTTGTCTTGTGGATTCACATTTAATAATAACTAGTGTGCGTTGCATACACTACTATAAATTTGGCTTTATAGGACGGCTACTGGCCGTCTTATAAAGTCCAGTCCTAAAAGAATCGAAAAAATAGGACGTTCACGGAGCGTCTTATAAAAAACTTTTATAGGACGGCCAGTAAATTTTTTTAAGACGGTCAGTTCTTTTAGGACGGCCATAAAAAAAAATAATAATAATAAATAAATAAATAAAAATTCACTAGCCGTCCTATAAAATTCTTTTAGGACGGCCAGTAGCCGTCTTAAAAGAATTTTAAATTTTTTTTTTTTGTGTTCGTCTAGTACTGAAATTTATATATAACATGTACAAATTATTCTAAAAACACGATTATATGTTTTTGTATAATATTTTTAATTAAAGATATAACTAATTAAAAAGGAAAAAAACTAGCGCGGCTTTCAATTTTTCTTTTCCCACTTTAGTTTTTCAATTCCCTCTTTCTTTTAGAACTCAAACTGACAATCAAAATTCAACCCATAGATTCACAATAAGAAACTAACAAACTAAATATCATTAATACTCAACATTAAAATTGATACTCATAACAAAAATGCAAAGATGGTGGCCAAAGATATGGGCGAAAAAATGGCAAAGAAAAATCAAGAAAGAAGAATGATTAGAGTGAGCGAAAAGAAACAAAGAAATCAAATGTCCAACTATTTAAAGAAAAAAATAATTATTAAAGTCGAGCAAAATACAAATATCAACCTAAAGTAGAGAATATATATATATTTAAAAAGATTACCAAAGATTAGTGTAAGAATAAAACAAATAATAAGTACTGGAGAATAAATAATCAAAGCCTTCACATACTACCAGCTCTGCTAGCAAAAATTAATTATTGTTGGTGGTGATATTGAAGGGGATGGGGATAAGGATAAATGTTTTGGTGAGAATGAGGAAGAGAGGAAGGAGGACGAGGGATTGAATTTTTTTAACTTAAAATGGGGATAAGGATGAGTGTCTTGGTTCACTTGCGAGGAGAAATATATATAAGTAAAAAAATTATACTCGTTCTTTTAGGATTAACGCAAAAAAAAAAAAAAAATGTACTGAAACTATTAGCCGTCCTAAAAGAATTTTTCTTTAAGGACGGCTACTGAATTTTTCTTTTAGCCGTCCTAAAAGAATTTTTTAAGTTCCGCCAAATTTTTTCCGTAATAACCGTCTTATATTTCTTATAGACGGCCATATACTTGAGACCGTCCTATTTGTTTCTCACTCTAAATTATAAGCCGTCCTATATTACCCAAATTGTAGTAGTGATATTTGATGTACATTATTATTTTAATTTTATATATATTTTTAAATAATTTATACATTATATTTGAAATATATGTCATATATAAATAAGAAATAAATAATGAATGTAGAATTTATGTTAAAATAAAAAATATTAATTCTATAAGCTAATTTTTTTTAATAATAAAATAAGCTGACTTATTGTAAGAAAAATAAAAAGTGAATATGCACTAATAATGTCGTATATGTACATTATGTATATTTATAAATTTAAAATATAAATATTCTTATGTACAATATTGAAGAACTCTTCTTCGATTCTAATTAAACAACAACACTTTTTTTAATTCAATAATATTAGTGAAGCAAACTTACCCTATTTGTATATATATAATTCTTAATAGCATTTTATTGACTAATTTGATTCATTTATGATATTTTTTGTCAAAGGTATTCCTTCATGTTATTATTGTTTAAAGATTTTGTTATATCGGATTCTAATTAGTCTTAAAAATATTTGAAGAAAAAAGTCTTAAAATTATTAATAAAGAAAAAATCTTAAAACTATTCTTAAAATGAAGTCTTAGAAATTAAACTCATTCACTTTTTAAAAACCTTAGGTTTTGATAAAATAATATAAAAATATTTATCATGAGAGGAGAGCGTGTCGTGAGATATGTATAAACTTTTTAAATTATTTTTAAATAATTAAACTCATTTTCTAATTAAAATAATTAATTTTTTGAAGATTTTAGAATTCTTTTTAACTGCTTGTCTCACTTCCCCCCAATCCAAGATAAAATATGAAGACAAAAATATAGTCATTATTTTAAAATTTAAAGATACTTTTGTCCAAATAATTTATATTTTTATATACAATATAAATAAAATTAAATATATAAAAAATTAGTACCAGATTTAAGTAAACTTTTTTAATATGTATGAGACCTGCCAGTGACGGAACCATAGGGGCCACGAATGGCACTGATTTCCTCTTACTTTGTGATAATGTAAATTTTAAATATAATATTTATTAAATAACATATATGCTTAAAATGTGTATGTCCATTCTAAATTTTTATTTTTAAGTTTTTATGATTTAAAAATCTACTATAAATTAAATAATTTAAATATATTTATAGACAAATGATATACACATAATTTTTTTCTAATAAAAAATAAATAGTAACTAAAAAATAAATAATACATTTGATCTGACGATAAACATACTTACAAGCTTATAGTTAAATATCATGTAATTCTTTTAAATATATAAAATATTTGAAATTTAAATCTCAATAATAAGTGTTATTTAAAAAAAAATAAAATAAAATTGTGACCTATACTCATGTAACATCGTTGTTTTTTTGGTTAATAGCAGTCATCTTTCTGGAATGTAACTGAAGTTTTTAAATAAAACAAATGGCGTCAGTTTTATTATGTACGTCTGTCTCCACAAGAGTAACCGTTCTTATACTTTATTGAAATTGTAAAAGCCAGCTTTATCACCAACCTCAATCTCTTTGTCATTAACTCATTTATTTTTTTATTTTTTTATATATATATATAGCACCGATAAAATAAAAATCACTTAAGTGGATAGATTTTTTTTTTTTTTTTTCATTAATTAAATTTCATTTAAATATTAAAAATTTATAAACTTATAACACACAAATAATATTGAATTAAAATCTTTATAAGTCCTGTTATTTTTTTAAAAGTACATTTTAGTCTTGTATTTTAAGATATACCTTTAAGATCCTGTAATTCTTCAAAAGATATATTTTGGTCCTATATCTTTTAAGGTATATTCATAAGATCATGTAATTATTCAAAAAATTTGATCAAATTTAAATAGTATTTTTTCAATAGTAAACTTAAAATTTTGATAAATAAAATACAAAAAGTAATTTTTTTTAAATGAATATTAAAATTTTGATTTTTAAAAAATATAAATAAAAAAATTAAATTTTAAATTGATTAAAAAAATGGAGTAGATTAAAGAATTAAAATTTTAAATTTTATTTTTTAAAAATCTAAATTTATCCTTAAAATAAAGAATTATTTGGACTTTGTTGAAACTTTTGATGAATGACCATAAAAGTATAACTCAAACAATAGAAGACTAAAATGTATTTTTTAAAAAATTGCAGAACTCTAAAGATATGTATTAAAAAAATATATGATTAAAATATACTTTTTAAAAAATTACACAATTGATATAGACTTTAATCCATTAATATTAGATGTTGTAGTAATATTATTAATGATTTTGTTTTTGTTTTTGTTTTTCTTTCACCTTAATCGCATTTCTTGCCAAATAAAATTAGAAATTTACAAAAAATAAAACTCTTAAAATTTATAGTAATAAAATTAGTACTCTCAATAATTATATATTATTGAACGAGTCTAAATTATCGTCATTAAATTCTAATTAAATAGGTGTTCAAAGAAAAATGATATATTAATTATTTTTTTAATTATAAAAATATAAATTTGAGCACAATAGATGCTAGTTTTGTTATTATAAATTTAAAGGGTGCTAATTTTGTTGTTTTTTCAATAAAATTTTAAGACCTTGAAATTATTTCTTCTTACCTTTTTTTAATCTAGATATTCTTTAAATGATTTCAGTTTTCTTTTCTTTTAACACTTGAAAAGGCTCAACATATAAACCAAAAAGCAGTTTCAAGTCTTTTAATTCTCTCATAAAAAATGAATTATTATAATTCGATATAAAATTAGAATATATGATGATAAAATAATTATACAACACTTAGTTCGGAAAGTAAGTGGCTTAAGATTCTAGTTAAGGCAAATTGGTTTTAATTGGTATAAAAATAAACTTAAAATTAAAATACCAATTAAAAAAATTTGGAAAAAATAAAAACCAGTCAAGGTTTCAAATAGAGTAACGGTTGGTTCTGTATCTGTTTTTTGTCTCTTGTAATATTAAAGTTTGTGGTTAATAATGATTATTATTTATAATTTATGTTTTATGGTTTATAATTTATGATTAAATAATTAGTTTTGTGATTTATAATTCTTTTATAAAAGTCACTACAAGAATAATAGTGATTGTTAATAATTACCAATGTATTTGATAATAATTTTTACCTAATAATTTTTAAGAAAAAAATATAATTACTTTGAAGTTGTTTGGTAATACTTTTCATTTTAAAAAAAAAAAATTTAAGTTTTAATCTTTTTTTTTTTTTCAATACTTATAGTCATAGGACTTGACTTATTCCATAGAAAAAATGTTTAGTAAAAATGAAGAAAAAAAATCCAAACTCAAAAATTAGAAATTTGATTCAAAAATTTTCTTTTTAAATATTTATGAATCACTTCATATTTTTGTAGTGATTTATTAAAAATATAAAAATTAAAATCAAAAATCGTTTTCAAATATAACTGATTGAAAAATCACTTAAAAAAAAAAAAAAATCGTTATCAAATAGAACCTAAATTATGGTAGGTTCAAAATAAAACATAAGTGGTCCACTGGTCCGGTACCAATTTATAAATTTTCCTTATAGCCACCAGATATAAACCCAATAAAACCACAAACCTCCTTCCCTAAAACCACATCTTATTCACCTAACCCAAATCCAGCTCAACAATTAATTATCTTTTGTCCAAATTAAGAACCTGCCAAGAAAAATTAAAGAAAAAGCATTTAGAAAAAAAAAAGGTTCCAAAATTTGAATTTAATTTGCTTACGCACCCACGTGAGTTTAGAAGTCTATTTTCTTATTTGGCAAATACCAACTTTAAATACCCTTTGTAAATATCGTAGATTTGTTTCTTCTCACACTATATATGTATTCACTAAGAGAAATGAGAGTTTGGCATTGTGCATTTATTTGAGAGAGCAAAAATGGCTGATGATTCTAGTTCTGAGAGCTCTGCGATTACTGCTGAAGAGGTTACTAATGAATCCAACGAAGAGGGGCTTGAAGTAGAAAGTATTCAAATGAAGGTAATTAATATTCTAACTATATAGTTTACTTGTATTTGATATATATATAGTGTGTTTTTTATGATATTCGATTTTATCATTTATGTGATTTTTTTTTTTAGTTGAAGATATGTTTATATGTGCTTGTGTTTTCTTGTATACAAGCAAGTGTATGGCAAGTCCTAAATGAGGATTCTAAGTTACTGCTGGAAAAGGAAAAAAAAAATAATAATAAGAAGGGAAATCTATCATCTATCTCCATTATCATATAGAAATGAAGGTGACATATATAAGGCCGTTATATATAAGAGATTAATAATGGAGAACTTATTAAAGAACATTAAATTTGCATTTAGACATTATTACTGCAACATATGTTTATTTTCTTTTAATTTTTTTTTTCTATATATATAAAAAAAGTTATATAATTAAATATTTAAACAATATGTTAATAGGCTATGATATGTTATTATTGCTTTACTCAAAACTAAGATGATTTTTTTTTTTTTTTTTTTGCATTTAGATTAGTTTGTTGTTTGTTTTTAATTGTTGGGTTCGAACACGAACTTGAAAATGATGAAATAAAGTTCAATGCAGTTAGATTAGTAGGTGAACCTAAGTTACTGTGTTCGTTACTTCATATATGTGAAATTATATTTTTCATTTAACCATCTTGCATCTGTTATTACTAGTTGGTGAAAATGTAAATTTTTTTTTCTTCTCTTTTTTCTTACACACTCGAGTAGGATTCGAATTTGGATTCTTGGTGGGAGTACTGAGAATCTTACCACTTGAATCATAAGAAATTTTTAAAATAATTTTTATCTTGACAAGGGATTATGTATACAATTTTGAGTTAAATATTTTTTTTTTAATGATGCTTGAACTCATTTATTAAAGTAAAAACTATTTTTTATGACAACTTGATACGTATATTAATTGACATGGTATAATCTAATTGTCTTATATTAATAATCGATCACACAATCATCTTATCATCCCACATCATCAATTTTATATCTAATTAATAACTAACATATCACTTAATACATATATACAACACAACTCATTAAAGTATGCTTGTTTCTTTTTCTCTAATATTTTTCATTAAAGTGTGAATTTTTATTTCTTACTAAACCAATCATTTTATATTTTTAACATATTGTTATTATATTCATTCTTAGGTCACTTGTCTCTTTTTATTTTTATTTTTATGAGAAGTCTCATTATTATTTTTTTCTTGACCCATTTATTATTTAGTGAAGCTTTGATACCAAAAAGTTAACCTAATTGATCAAAACATTCATTTTCTTATAAAATCTTTTACAATATTGTCTCGATTTATTAATGTAAGGTTTTTGTTTATTGTAACATATTCTCAAAATATGTGTCATTTGGCCCATTACTTTTATTTTCAACTTATTTTAGTATAGGATTTTATTCACTTAACATATTAGAATAATTTCATTCAAATAAGAGTTGTACTCGTATAAAATTCTTTTGTTTTCCAGCATGATCTCTATCATCATCTTTCTTATTTTGACATATCTATCTCTTTCGTTTGTATATTCTATTTTTATTTGAATCACTCTATCTTTTTTATTTTTGCAAGATTGTTCAATTGTTTTGTGAGGAACATGTAAGTTTTTTCTTTTTCCCAATGAGTGAAAGTGACCCATAATTCTAATGAACTCTATATCCCAATGAGGACACTCATAAATTTTATAAAACTTAGGCTTAATTATTTTATTAGACCCTAATTTTTAGCAAATTCACACATAAATTCATAAACTTCTAAAATTTTACATATATGCCTCTAAACTTTTAAATTTTACAATTTAATCTCCGAACTTTTAAAAATTCACATATAGATTCTAGCTTGGCTGCTAAAACACTTATTTATGAATCAAAATTTTAAGACCTATGTAAAAAACTTCAAAAAATTGAGAACTAAATCATATAATTTAAAAATTTAGAGACATATGTGTATGAATTTGCTAAAAGTTTGACAACCAAATTGTACATTTTAAAAGTTTGAAAACTTATATGTGAATTAAATTAAAGTTTGAGGACTAATATTATAATTTAACTTAAAATTTTTCATAGTATTGTATTATATGAGATTTTTATTTTTATTTTTAACAATATTATAGAAACCCTTTGTGTTTTTGGGGTTATAATTATTTTTTCGAAAATTTGAGGGAAATTTACAAAAGTGATTTGAGATAAGTGAATACTCTATATAATTGTTTATAAAACGGGGTCTCATATGTGGAAACTGGTAAAGTAAAAGGAAATTACACAGATTGTGTCATGTTTAAGAAATTTTTACATGCATTTATGAAAAGTATACACACCTGTAAAGTGTAGTAAAAAATTTATAAGAACATGTAGGAAATATTGTACTTGTAGCAATGCAATGAAATTTTCTTTTTTAATTTGGATAGGTAAGCACTTTTTAGGTGGGAAGAAATTGATGAGATTGAATTCTAATTTTTCTATAGATTTTAATAGGATAGACTAATGAGTAAACTGTATTATTATTTTTTAGCTCAATTGATAAGGTACTATCTTTATTAATAGGATAGACTAATTAGAATTTAATAGAAGTAATCCTTTACAAACTATTAAATCACCCTACAAATGGAATCACCATAATTTATGTCAATCAACTGATCAATACATTGTGGACAAAAAAAAAAAAAAAACTAATCAAAAAATTGAGAGTCTAAATGATAACTAGACCTTATTTGATAACGATTTTGATTTTTGATTTTTGATTTTTGTTTTCAAATAAATTTTCAATCATGTACGTCTGGTAACGATTTCTGATTTTAATTTTTATATTTTTAAGGAATCAAAAAACAAAATATGAGAAAATTCATAAATCTTTAAAAAAAGATTTTTGAATCAGATTTCTAATTTATTAATTTTTTTTTATTTTGATAAAATATTTTTTCTAGAGAGTAAATCTAGTCTTATAACTTTTGTATATATAAATATTTGAAAAAAATGATTAAAAACTTAACATTTGTAAAAAAAATAACCAAATTTTTAGAGTTTTATTTGGAAAAAAAAAAATCAAAAAACAAAAAGCCTTGATTTTTGATTTTTTTTTTCTTGAAAATCACTAAGTATAAATTTTTATCAAACACATTGGTGATTATTTTTATAAAAGAATCAAAAATCACAAAATTAATTTATTTAATCATAAATTATAAATCAGAATCATCCTTAGTTAACGGAGAAATACTCAAAGTAACATTGCACACAGTTAAACACTCTAGTGGTGGTGTTGTTGCCGTTTTAGGTAAACAGGTGTATTGTAATTCCATTGAGCACTTAGAGTTAATTGCAATTACATGGGGAGTTCAGCTTGCTGATAATGGGTGGCCTAATGTGGTGGTTGAGTTTGATAATAAGGTGGTGCGTGGTTGGCTAGATCGCCAAGGAAGGGTTGGGAGCTTCTTAATTGATTTGTTGAACCAGTCCTTAAGGACACTAAGCACTTACTTGATCTCTGTAATCACTGTAAGATGCAATGAATTAATAGAGATGTTAACAGGGTGGCTTATGAGATTGCAATATCTGTGAATGATAGTGGTATTGATATTGATATTGATATTCCTGTGGTAGAGGATGTTCTTAGGAGGATTCTGGATGTTATAGATAGGGAAAGACCTGTTGTATCTGTTTAAGACATTCATCTATTATATATTTTCTTCTGGCCAATACAAAAACCACAACATGAGTCCTTTAATTTATTCTAATAATTTAGTCCAACAAAATTAAACCCTAAACATTTTACATGTTTTATATTGTTGAGTTATATTTCATTGACATTTTTTTTTTCTTTTTGCCAATAAGGTTTCCTTTACGAGTTGCATAACTAGTAATATTGCTTGTAAGAAGCTTGTGGTTAAACGGTATATAACCTACTTGAGCACGTAGAAGATCTAGGATTTGAATCTAAATTACAGATACGTGAGTATTGTAGTTATTAAAAAAGAAAAGTCTAACATTACTGAATTTTTTAACTCTTAATATGTTTCTTCTAAATGGGTTTTATACTATCTCCAACATATAGTTTTATAGTAGTTTTTCTCATTCATGCTCCTTAGCAACTATTGACATTTTGAAAAAAAATCTATATATATTTATATAGACAGTTATAAACTACCTCTAATATGCAATTATCTAAACGTGCCTAACCATAATGCAAGGAGACATGTATTATTTTTCCCTTTCATATATATTCTAAATAAAAGTATAAAAATGTTTTTTTTTTCTATCAATATTTATCTACGAAAGCGGTTTTAAACCGTCGCCAAAATAAAGTTTTGTAGTAGTAATATATGCATGACTTCTTATTTAAATACAAAGAGGCAATATTTTTTCTCTTTTATAGAGACTGTTTTGGAAGGCTTTCAATATGTTGTTATGTAACACAATTTATGTAATTTTTGTTCTCTAAATGTAAAGAGCTTGCAATATTTGTTCCCTTTCACATATGCTAGATATATAGTAGTATAAAACCACTTGCTATTTTTTATGGCATAAAACAGCAACATTTTATTTCGGAAGCAGTTTAAAACTGCCTCCAATATCCATTTTTTCTCTTTCATACTTCATTAAAATTATAGGTTGTTTTTTTATTTGTCGACATATATTTATGGAGACGGTTTTGAACCACCATTATTTTATTTGTTGTTGTTGTTGTTGCTAAACAAGCCACCTTTAATATGCAGTTCCATAATACTACCTATGTATTTTTTGTGCTCTAAATGCAAGTAGGCATATGCATTATCTTTTTATTTTATACTTATAAAATTACTTGAAACATTTTAATTTTCAATATATATCTTTGGAAGCGGTTTCAAACCGCCGCATATATATTGTTTTGTAGTAGTTTTTGTGTGTGATTTTGTGGTATAAATAGAAAGAGTCGTGCATATTTTTCTCTGTTTCATACACCTTTTTATGGAGACGGTTATAAATTGCATATAATATGTTATTTTGTAAAATATCTATGTTTTTTTTTCCTTCTATAAATGCAAGCATACATGTATTATTTTTCTCCTTTCATATATTTTACATAAAATTAACAAACGTTGACTAGTTCTTTCTTAATATATATTTTTGGAAGCGGTTTTAAATCGCTTCCAAAATAAAGCTCAGTAGTAGTGAATATGCATGACTTTTTTGTTAAAATTTAAAGAGACAAACAATATTTTTTTTCCTCTTTCATACTTTATTAAAATGGTAGGCTATTTTTTTATTTATAAAAGTTAACATATATTTATGGAGACGGTTTTGGACCACCTTCAATATGGTGTTATGTAACATTGTTTGTGTTTTTGTTGTTGTTGTTGTTGTTGTTGCTGCAGTAAGTGCAAGGAGACATGCTTTACCTTTTCCCTTTTATGTTTGCTACATAGTAGTGTAAAACCACTAGTGATTTTTCATATATGTTAGATAAAACTATGAAACAGTGACATTTTTATTATTTTAAATATCTTTGAAAGGATCAATTGTTCAAGGAATGATAGAGAAACAAGAAAAATATATATCTTCGAAAGCGGTTTAAAACCGCCTCCAATGTGTAATTTTGTAGTAACTAACATGGATGACTTTTTGTTATAAATGCAAAGAGACATGCAATTTTCCTCACTTTCATTTCATTAAAATTATAGGTTGTTTTTTTAATTGTCAATTGAACCACCTTCAATTTTTTTTTTTTGGCTAAAGAAACCACCTTCAATATGCAGGTCCATAATACTACATATGTATTTCTTGTGCTCTAAATACAAGTAGGCATGTGCATTATCTATTTCTTTCATACTTCCTAAAAGTGTTACTTGAAACATTTTAATTTTCAATATATATCTTTGGAAGTGGTTTCGATCCGCCTCACATACATTGTTTTGTAGTAGTTTTTGTTTATGACTTTGAGGTATAAATAGAAAGAGTCATGCATATTTTTCTGTTTCTTACTCCTTTAAAACTATTGGCATTTTTTAAAACTATTGGCAAGAAGACATGTATTATTTTTCTCTTTCAATAATATTTTAAATAAAATTAGAAAACGTTGATTTTGTCCTTCTCTTATTATATTTTTTTGGAATCGATTTTATATCACATCCAAAATAAAGTTTTGTAGTAGTTAATATGCACGACTTTTTGTTAAAATGTAAAGAGACAAACATTATTTTTTTTTCCCTCATTCATACTTTATTAAAATGGTAGGATATTTTTTTATTTATAAAAGTTAACATAAATTTATGGAGACGGTTTTGGACTGCCTTCAATATGTTGTTATGTAATATCTTAAAAGTATATATATATATATATCTTTGAAGGGATCAATTGTTCGAGGATTGATAGAGAAACAAGAAATATATACATCTTCAAAATCAGTTTAAAACCGCATCTAATGTGTACTTTTGTAGTAATTCACATGGATGACTTTTTGTTATTAATGCAAAGTGTTAGAAGTTATTGAGAAACTAACTTTTTTAAAGCTTAAGTTGTTAGGTTTTGAACACAAGACATTTAGCACTGATATCATGTTAGAAGTTATTGAAAAATTAACTCTCCTAAAAACTTAAGCTGTTAGGAAGAAGGTCAACTATACTTTTATATATTCATCATAAATGCAATGAGACATGCAATTTTGCTCTCTTTCATACTTTGTTAAAATTACAAAAGGTTTTTTTAAAGGTCATCATATATATACATTTATGGAGACAAATAAGTTCTATATATTTTTTTGTACTCTAAATGCAAGTAGGCATGCATTATTTGTTTTTCTTTCATACTTAATAAAAGTATAATTTACTGGAAATTTTTTAACCCTCAATATATATCTTTGTAAGTAGTCGCCTCCAATATATATAGTTCTATAACAATTTCTGTGTATGATTGTGCTATAAATACAAAGTATTAGCATGTTTTTTAAAAGTCGTTATATATTTTTGGAGACAATTATAAATTTTGTAACAATGCTTATGTCCTTTTTGCTATATGTGTAAGGAGACATGTATTAGTTTTTTCTAATTCCTATATGCTAGATAAAATTATAAAACGGTGATTTTTTCCTTCTTCTTTTATTATATATCTTCGGTAGCGGTTTTAAACTGCCACTAAAGTGAAGTTTTTGTAGTAGTTAATATTGCATGACTATTTGTCATAAATGCAAAGAGATGTACAATTCTTTTCTCTTTCATACTTCATAAAAACAATAGGCTATATTTTATTTTAAAGGTGGACAGATATATATGGAGACTGTCTTGAACCGTCCTCGATATGCAGTTTTGTAACACTAGCTATATACCTACGTATTTTTGTGCTCTAAATGCAAGGAGACATGCATTACTTTTTTCCTTTCATGTATACTAAATAACAGAATAAAATCAGTAATGAACTTTCATGAAAAAATTATGTGCTGTTTTCTTTTTAAAAATCAACATATATGCTAGTCGCTAGATAATAGTATAAAGGCGTTAGCAACTTTTTATAATTCTCGATATATATCTACGGAAGCGGTTTCAAAAACTCCTTTGTTATACATTTTTGTAATAATACATCTCTTTGTTGTTTTCTTTCATTATGGTGCCTATTATGTTTTTGTGCTTTAAAATTTAAATGCAACCGAGATGTGAATAATTTGTTCTTTTTATATTTATTGAATATATATATTGGCTGTTCTTTTATATGCAATTTTGTATTTGTATTAGTATTTATGTATGTGTTTGTGGTTGATAATATGATGATGTGGGCTTTATTTAGTACTACAAAATTATGGCAAGAAGACAAAAGGTTTATACTAGGGAGGAGCTGTTTCGCGGCCTGGACCCTGCTATTAGGGACAATCTTGCTCAGCATGTATGTTACTTTCCTTTTATTATTACCTACCATGTTATTATTATTATTATTATTTTAAAATAATTATAATTCACGTATTTATAATTAGAATTCGAATCATATATTTTATATACACACATATTTAAATTATTTGTACCGTTTAATTTCTTAGATTAATAATAGTTTCATTTAGTCCTTAGCTTTGTAAAAAGACTAATTAAAGACAAACTATATTAATTTAATAATTTTTTTATTAAAATATTATTATTATTTTCTAATAATTGTTTAAAACACGAATAAAATATGAGTTTTTAACAAGGATAAAATTAAAATTTAATATTAAATTATTTAAGGAAAAAAATAAAAAATAATAATATTCAAACAAAGACTTATTTAAATATATATTTTAATTTTTAATAAAAATTAATAAATTAATAAAACATTAGCAATTAACAAATATTCAAAATATTCATTTTGTAAATTTTTTTATATTAATTGTAACTTTATCATTATTAAAGAGTCGTGTTTTAATCGCATTTAACCACTTGAAATAAAAATAATAATATTCTAATAAAAAAATCATTGAAATGATAAAAAAATTTCTTAATTGGACATTTTTATAAAGTTAAAAGACTAAACAATATTATTTATAATCTAATAGACTAAACGATACTATTTATAATCTAATAGATCAAATAACATAATCTAAGAAATTATTATGATATTTTTCTCTATTATTAATATTTGCAATATATTTATATTTATAGTACAAAATAAAATTTATATACAATGGAACTTTTATTATTTTCCTCGTACCAACTTGAACAATAGTAAATTATAGTTGTAAGGGAACTACAATTAATTTATAAAAATAGCATGACCGAATTTCATCTTTATCTTTTAACATTTCTCAATGAGTCGACAATATCAATATGACAAAAAAAAAAAAAAAACTACCAGGTGGTTAAACTTTAAAATCGTACGAGTATAAAACTTCCCGGGTAAATAATATATAAATTTGTGCATTAAAATTTTTGAAGTATACGTTTTAAGTTTTAAAAGCTTGATGAGTATAACATTGATTGAGTAGGTTTTATTTAATTTTTAAGGTGTTATATCCTTAATCAGGATTGGTGGAAGCCAATACATAATTTAGTTAGTCTATAATTCACTCTCCGTGGACATTTTGATATCCGAAACGATACGATACGATACGACCCTCCAATGCTGGAGAATGTGAATTACTATTATAATTGACGAAAAAACCATAGGTAGTGTGATTTTCAATAGCGTTGATTTCACTTCTCTCATCTCACTTTGATTTTTTTTTTTTAACTCAAATTTTGGGCAGCCATACTGCGTGACTGCAATATTTTACAGCCCACAGTATTGGGGTCATCCAGAAGCAGTGCTTGATCGACGCTGTGATCGGTGTGGTGATGTTGGAAATCTTGCTTGTTTCTCTTCCTTTTTCCGCAGATGGGTACACCTATTTTACTTAATATATTTTATTATTGTTTAACGAAAGAAAAATTAATTAATTAATAGCTCTTAATTATCTTTAGAATAAATATTTCGCTCACTACCAAGTTTTTAATTTTGATTCAATTTATTACTTGACTTTTTTTTTTTAAATTTAATTTCATATTCAAGCTTTATGATTTAATTCAATTAATTATAGTGTTTTTAGTATGGGTTTCCAATTGCCTTGCAATAACATTTATTCTTAATAGGTATATTGAGAAAGTGGTACAAACTCGTTCATTGAAAGTGATCTAAAATGTACTTATACTTAAAATTCTCGTTATTTTCGTATAGTTGGAAACAAATTTAGTAATTAGAAAAAAGTTCAAATAATAAATTAATTAATTCAAATATGTAAATTTGGGTGGTAAACGGAATATTTACCTAAATGAATATCACGTTTCTCTTCTTCTTCTTCTCTATTTAATTATTAATTTCATATGCGTTTTGAATTTAAATTTTCAGCTGCTAAAAGGATTTGGTCAAAGGGAGCGTGATGATATTTGCAGTAGCTGTGGTGGCAAGGGACATAAAAACATCTCTTGTCCTTTGCCAATAAATTTTGAATGGGTTTGGTTATATTTAACCTAATTACCACCTTTTATTTATAAAATAATATTTTTTTAAAAAAATTATTATACTTACAATTAACCTATAACATTTTTGTTGATTATGATTTATGATTAGTGGAATGTATGTTATTTGGCAGCCAAGGAGGTTTACGTCAGTTAGGACACCACTAATGGTGCGGTATGGACCCACTCACTTTGAGGATGAGCAGCCCCCTACTCCACCGGAAACACTGCCAAGGAGGCGCAATCGATGCGGTCGATGTGGTGAACTGGGTCACAATCGTAGAAGCTGTGATGTTTTTCTTCTCGATGATGATTAAGCAGGTGGAGATATTCATTTCTTGTTGCATAATGCTGCTTTGTCAAGTTATAAAAGTACTTATCAATCAGACTTTCTTTTGTGTTGTTATGGTTGCTACCTAAACCAGACAACTAGTTTGCTGGTTTTTTTCTATTTGCGTTTAAACAAGACATAAATATGAAGCATGGTTATATTGCTTTGGACCAATTATATATGGTTTTAATCTTGTGCGTTTAATTACAACAGTTATCAGTTAACTGTGAATTGCTATTATGGGCTGCTTAAAATTTCGTGTCAATTAATTTCCAAGGTTATGACTACAGGTGCCAAATGAGCTAAAATAGCTTAAATGTACTTGTGAAAGTATAATTACTATAACAACATTTTGAAAAAATGTGTGATAATATTTTTATTATTTCTTATTTTTAATAACATTTATGTCTTTAAACAAAATTATATATTTTTTATTATTTATTTTTTAATTTTAAAAATGAAAATGGGTTGAGTTACTCTTTTAAAAGTCAAATTCAGTCACATTAAATTTATATGAGTTGAGGTACAACTCATCCGAGCTGATCCTTAAAAATAAGAGGTCATTTAACCTTAAGTTTTGTCAGATAAATTAGTTAGGTATTTAACTACTTTATCAGTTTTAAAAAAAAAATGCCTTTAAAAAGAAAAAATAAATGAGGATTACCTTGTTGGAAGAAGTTTATGGAGGGATTATATGATGATTTAGTATTGATTTCATATTCAACTATGTTATTGTTTGTCATGGAGATGATTGCATATTTTCTATTAATTTTACAACATCATTAGAAAGTAGTTCATCCAAATAGCATTATTTGGAAAATTTCATCAATTTGCAGTCTCAATCAACCTTAACCTATCAAATTACAAAGTCATGTACCTTGTGATGTCTACTTTATCATCCCATTGGATCTGGCTTCTGGGATTGTGACTGATTGCGATGAACAAACATGCTGGATTTCTCAGTTTGAGATGAGCTGTTGTTGATTGTTGAGAAGCTTGACTACTTGGTGCCATTTATATTCTTCAATAGCTCTGAAAGGTGACCATGCAACATTGATTTTTGATGGTCTTGTTGTGAAATATAAGTTCGTTCTAGAGAATCAGTTTCCTTCTGCAGAAATACAAAGTTAAAATATAAAAGATATTAGCATATTGCTTTCAAATACCATCATAAGAAACAAAGATGGGGTTAGCAAGCTCAATGTAGCAACCTTTTAAAGGGCTATGAAAATATGGCTTCAACAAAGGCCTCTGCATCAAATGGTTGAAGGTCTCCCAAACCTTCACCCACTCCCACGAACTTGACAGGGATGCCAAGTTCATCAACCACACTTACCTGCAATGAGATGTTTAGGTCTAATAACTAACAAGGCTTTCAAAGCGGGATAAGATTCAAAAAGTGTGGAATTCATCGGGGTTTGTTACTCTGCTTGCTTGTTCTTATATTAGAAGTGTTTTTTGTCGAAAGTGTTTTCAAGAAGAAACATAATTTGTGCTTTAGCAAAAAAATATGCCTTTTGAGCCCCTAAAGCTCTTAAGATAAATTTGTTTCCTTTTGTTCAAAAGCATAAATAAACAGACTCATAGCAAGACTGGACAATCACAATCAAGGGAAAGAATCTAAAAGAAATGTAAACCTAAACAATGCTACATACCACGCAACCACCTCTTGCAGTACCATCAAGCTTTGTTAAAATTAGACCAGTTATTCCAACCACCTGTCACATCAATGGTTTAATGATAAACATATTTGTTAGTTACTATCTCATAGAAAACATTAGAACAATTTTATACATAATGGCCACAAAACCCAAAGCATGCTCAAATTAATACTTTGACTGCCAATAACCAATTTTATAGGGAATTATATAGTAAAATATGTTCAGCAGCCTTGATTATATTCCCTCAAAAGCAAAAATGTGTTAGGAAAACTGGTTCAAATTCTTTAATTTTTCCTAAACAAGAGTAATATGTGGTAGCTGACATGTAAGGATCAAAACAACACAGCAACTTGAAAGAACACAAACCGGATACAGTAAAGAATTCTTTAAAGGCTAAAGTAGATTACATTACACAATAATACCCCCGTAATCTTAAGGTAGAAAGTCAAAAGAAATTACTTCATTGAATTCCCTTGCTTGTGGAAGCATATTTAACCCAGTCGTCCCATCCAGAACTTGCAGGATTTCCTGCACATATTTTAGATACAACTTAAGTGGTCCTCACATATTATTTTGCAAAAGAAAGCCTCTACAACTAGGCACGAGGACATCTTTTACATGATATTATAAGTACAAGTGTCAGTACAGACATAAACTGAGCCTGAAAGCATGAAATAAGGAATTTCCGAAGGAACAAAAAACATAAAAGGAAGATATAAATGAAACCTGAAACATGCACATAAGGTGCAATAGAGCATTAACAGCAACGTGCTACAAGGAACACCAATTTCCTAAATAAAAAAAGGGCACATGGGGTCACTTTACTTTCTCTAATTAGACACATTGATCACCTTTATTTAAACTGTTGTACTTTATTCATTTTACTGTTATATTTGTTGACATTTTAGATCAATTTTAGTCATTTTACTTACTTTATTTTTCACTTTTTGAGACATTCTTCAAATATCTACCAACCCTTGCTAGGCTACTAAGTAAAGTTTAATTTGACCCTAGTTAAGTTTTTCCCCAAAAGAAATCCAAAATTTCAAAATTGTCAAGAAATGACAAAGTGCCCAAAAATGCAGCAAAAAGATGACTAAAGTGCACCAATTTTAATAAAGGTGACTAATGTGTCTAATTTGTGAAAATAAATTGACCAGTGTCATGCTACCCTACCTAAACTATATGACCAATAAACAACAATAACCAGTTACTGAAAGTTCTACATCTCATTAGTTCCATGTTCGTGGATGTCCTACAGAACACAGAGCAGTAATTTGTTACCAGACCAAGATACTATGATTAGAAAGAAGCACGGCCACAGAGCATAGGAGGGATTGAGGTTGTGAAAGAAATCTTTGAAAGAGTTGAACTCACATTAGGAGCACTGGGGGTGACTTTGCTCACTGCTTTCTTACAAGCTATCAACTCTTCCATTAGGTTGTAGTTAGTGTGGAGACCTGAAATTTTAATGAACAGAGTCTTACTGAAAAATACCCAACTGAGTTGCACTCAAAAATAAATAAACCAGAAAAAAGGTTTTCTGCACTCACGTCCGGAGGTGTCACACAAGACAACATCGTAACCTTCTTCTTTCCCTCTCTTCACAGCTTTTGAAAGAACTATCAGAAAACACTTTTAAGACGATGCATCAATTATATGCCAGTAAGTAGTTATACAATGTAAGGAATTTGTTGAAGAAAATACATCAATGCAAAATGAGAACTTAGAATGTGGATCCTAACAACCTGAGGGTGCTTTGGCCTTGTCTCCTTCAGCCAAAACAATCTCGCATCCAGTTCTTTCAGCCCATATCTCAAGCTGATCACTTGCAGCTGCTCGGAATGTATCTCCTGCTGCCATCAGTACCTAGCACAGGTTCAACAGGTAATTAAGATGGAAAGATTACTAGTCAGCAAGGAATTCTTTTCCTACAACCATTAGCGAGGCAAAAATATATTGGGAAGAAACAAAAACCCATTAATAACAGCATATAAATAATGTTGTTCTCCCCATTCTGGTCCCAGTTTCAGATTTCTACAGCACAGGTAAAAAGAAAAAGAAAAAAAATCAAACTCTTTGCAAAAATTTTGCTGGCTTCCCCTTTATAAATTCAACCACTGGTGACATCCATCAAGAACAAAGCCAGTATGCCAAAATAAACTTTTTAATTATAATAATTTAGAAGATTAACTGCCCCAATTCCTGTTTTCCATCAGCTTTACTAAAATCCTCCATCAAACATCATATTGCTTCATTTCTCTATTCCTTATCGGGTGTAGTGCTGAAATGGTCCTGTAACTATACTAGAGATCAAGTTTAATCCTTCAACTTTTGGGTTTAGCATAATAAGGACAATAATTGTTTTAAAGGTACAGTTTAGTCCGATAACTTTTTGGTTAAGCATAATAAAAACACTAACTTCATAAAGTGTCAAATAAATTCCAAAAAATATCAAAATAGCCGTCTAAACAAAACTTTTTTTTGGATTTATTTGGCACGTTTATGAAATTAATGTCCTTATTATGTTTAACCAAAAAGTTATCGGACTAAACTGTACCTTTAAAATAATTAGTGTCTTTATTCTACTTAACCCGAAAGTTAGAGGACTAAATAGGACATTTAATAATGTTACAGGACCAATTAAGCTATTATTTCGTTCTTTATCACACATCCAACTAACCTATACTGCCTTTCACAAGAGAAACTGACATGTAAAACATCTCACCTTCACCCCTTCATTCTTCAATCTGTAAGCCAGCTTAGCTGCAAGCAACCAAAATGTCAGAACATTTTGAGTGGGTTAGTGCTCATATGCTCCACAAATAAATAGTATATACAGAACTCTCAAAGCATAATCTACTTTGCTGTTCTGCTGAACTTCCTTTTACTTGGCAATGGCCACAGGGCCAAGTGGCACCCCTCTTTTGTAAATGTAAGATAGTATGTTTGTTACTTAGATCTAGGTTCTATCCCATGACATTAAAAAAAAAAAAAAAAAATCTATCACTTTCCCAATATAACAGTTACAATTTTTCAACAGTACCAGCATAAACGACTCAGTAATTCATCTTACCAAGAGACGTGGTCTTGCCGCCTCCATTAACCCCGACAACCATTATAACAGCCGGTTTCCTGTGTCCCACTTCTCATTTGATCAATAATAAACTCAAAAAACAAACATAAACATCAAAAATGGAAAAGAGCAACAACCAAAAACAAAGAAAGAAAATAAGCAAGCACAAAAGGGCTAGGACCTGAAACCCAGTTGAAGTTCAGTTTTGTTTCCTTTTGCCGAAAGCAAATCCAACACAATCTTCTTTAATGCATCCTATAACCATAACAATTCAGTTAGCATTGTGGTTATTTTTACAATAATTGTAAAAATCCAAAACATTTTTCTTTTATGGACACTGCTTCTTGTGATCAATACCTTTATTTCGCTTCCTGATTTTAGCTTCCCAGCTTGTATGTCCTCCCGCAAACTCTCCACAATCTTAATTGTAATTCTCGGCCCAAAATCAGATACCAGCAGAGCCTAAAACCAATATCAACACAAAACATTCAAGTATGGAGCTCAACAACTTGAAGATATAACAGCTCCATTTAGTACTTTTCTATTCTTTCATTTCATTTAAGGATTAACTGGGCCCAAATTTTTATTTAAAAGTTTTCATTTTACCATGGGGTTATTGAAGATTTATCTCGAATGAAGCGAATTTTATTTTATTAACATGACAAGAAAAAACAAAACAAAACAAAATTGTGAAGTAAGTTATAATTTTTTTTTTCCCTAAGAAAGTTGGGTAACATTTTCTGGGCACACAGGATGGAAGAGAAACCTCTTCGAGCTCGTCAAGAACACGATCAGTGTCAGCGAGATTCCAGTAAAGGAGAAGCTCATCGACGACGGCGAGATTTTGGCGAGTCTTTGAGAAGCCTGAGAATATCTTCTCCACATCGCTCTTGGTCTTCTCCTTTATGAGTCGACCCAACCGGGAGAAGAACCCGGTCTGACCAGCCAGGCATTTGAACTGGGGTCTGTTAGGTCGAGTTAAGAGGAGGCTCCGTGGACGTGGTTGTGAATGTGAAGGCATGGCACAGGGTGAAAGATGAAGAGAAAGATGAGAAGGACAAGGCGAAGCCATTTCCTTTGAGCTCTGAGACCCGAAGGTGAAGGAAGATATCGATCTTTAGAGAAATCGTTAGAAGTGGATAAAGCACGAAACGACGTAGTGCTGTCCAATATTATTTATCCCAATTTTTACTAAATTTATCGGTTGGTTACAAATTTTAAAAATTTTATGCATAAATTACTAAATTTTTAAATAATATAATTTATTCATAAATTTTTAAAATTTTATCCATTAATTTTAAAATTTTGAATCATAAATAAAAATTTTATTAATAAAAATAATACCTAAATATAAAATTTTAAAAATTTAAGAATAAATTATACTATTTAAAAATTTAAAAATTATATTATATTTTTTAAAAAATTTTAAAATTTAGTAAAAATTTAAGTACCAATAATACAATTTAACTTATATTTTCTCGCTTAATGTTTTTATTTTGGAAAACTTATATCCTAACATACATCACGTTATCAATTATGCTTGGTGAGTAGTTATTTAATTAACAATCTTTAAAATAAATTATGATCTACCTTAATTTAAATAAAATTAAAAATATTTATGTACACTGTATCAGACGTGTTGTAAAAAGATCTTTTTATCATTTCTGCTTTTTTAAATAGTTTAGAATGAGGTATTATGGGTGACTTAATTTTATTTTATTTTTTAACCAAGGTGTCTAAACTTGGTTGCGGTGGATTTGAATCATTACTCTTAGTGACAGTAATTTTTAACACGATATAAAAATTAATATAAAAAATTCGACTCAAATTATATTAATTTTAAATAAAAAATGAGTTAATTTAAAATGATACGAAAAAAAGGGATGAAGTTAGGGTTGATCCGTTCAACCCGTTCATTAAAAAAAATTTAAAAACTAACCATAAGTATATATTAGATACTAATTTATAAGTTACAACTCACATAAATTCTGTAAACCTTAAATATCTAATAATCTAATATGATTAAAGGCAAATACACATCATTATGAGTAGAAATTTTTTACGACACGAAACACGACACGAAAAAAACCAACTTGAGCCCAAACCGTATTAATTTTAGGTCAAAATAGATCAACTCGAAATAATATGAAAAAAAAAAAAAAATCAAATCAGGTTCAGATTTATCGTGTTATGATCGGATTAAAATCGGGTCAACCTAAACACGACCCAAACTATCACTATTTGCTCTTAACTCTAAAGTTGCATTTGTGAATTATTTTTTATTTAAATATAAATATATAATTAAAATTTAATTATATGACATAATTTATTTCACATATAAAATTTTAGTTTTAACCCTAATAATTGGTGCGGATATACTTTTTTTATGACATAAAAAACATATTTTTAAAAAATTATATGCTTTTTGCTTAATAATATAAAATATATATTTTTTAAAAAATTAAAAATGAAATCAATTAATACTTTTCCTTGTTATTAATCTTTTTTATGAATATTGTCATTAATATTTAGTATTTTTTTTTTTTAAATAACGTTACTTATTAATCTTTACTACTATCAATTTTACTAGTAAAATCCAGACACGTGAATTTTAAAATTTTTTATTTTGTTTAATTATACTATATATTTGAAATATAATAATACAATAATAAATAATAATAAATTAATCATAAGTATTTGGTTTAATAAGAATATACATAAAATATAATAAATATGGTTAATTAAAGTTATTAAACTACTTGAATTAAGGGAAAATAATATAATAAGTTTAAAAAATAAAAGATACCTGATAGGAAAATAAATTGTTTAATATTATAAAACTCATTTATTGTTTAATATTATAAAACTTATTTTAGTTAAATTGTTTAACTTAATTTTATTCAAAATTTAAAATAAAATATAAAGGAAGGTTTATAGTTTTATATATAATATGAATTGATCTATTCTAATCATATAGAATATAGATTATGACTCTTTTTTCATTAGTTTGGAAATTGAATCTTCATTTCTATTTTTTTTTAAAGCAAATTAGATACTTATCATATTTATTACAGAGATTGTATGTGATTCTCCTTTTTCAAAAAACTAATAATAATTTTCCACTTAATAAATCATATTTTTAGATCTACAAATTTACAATTAATCACCTAGATATCAAATTTTATATATGATATTATTTTTTTTATCAGTAGATTTAATTTAAGTGAAGATTTATCTCTATTATACCATAAATTTGTATTTAATTATATATTTAATTTATAACATATCTTGGATTCAAAATTCATATCGTATCTTGCAAATCCTATAAATATGAAATCTAACATTGTATTATAAACACATTAATCAATGAGAACCATTTCTATTATTTGCTTTCTTTCCTTCTCTTCTCTTATATTTATTTAGTTTTACAATACGTTATCAACACGATTATTTGTTCAAAATTTGTGATTTTATATATGTAAAATGACTTTGGTCATAATATAGTACAAACTTATATTCTTATTTTTTTTCAAATCTTATCAAGACTTCTATATTTTTTGATCGATTTAATTGTGTATGATAAATTAATAATATTTATGTTTTATTTGTCTTTTAAAATTTTAAATTGTTTGATTTATGTATCAATATTTATATATATACTCATATTGTAGTGTTATCTTCAATAATTCTAGATATTATATTATGCAAGAATGTCAACAAATTCTAAAAAGATATCACATTATGCTAGAAAACAAACTCTGAAAATATATCACAGTATGTTGAAAAGCAAACAAACTTTAAAAATGTCTCGAATCAAACTTTCTTATTTTATTTTATTTTATATTACATATTTTATTATTTGCATATATATTTTGCACAAATAATTTGTTATAACTTATATATATATATATATATATATATATATATATATATATATATATATATATTTATTTATTTATTTAATAGTTTTTATTATAAAAAGATAGTTTGTTATATTTTTAGAATTTTTTTTTGAATCTCCTAACCATATTTAATATTCAAATTTAATATGTTATGAAAACAAATATTATCAAATAATAAATTTTTGGTTAAGCTAATTATTATGATCATTAATAAAATTTAACACTAATTTATTTATTATAAGATATTTGCAATATATACTATTTTTTTTGTTTGCTAAATATATTACAATTTTTTAATAATATTATATTTAAATATAATATAAATATATTTATAAATATAATAACAAATATATATTTAAATTTATCAATATAAATATTTGTTATTACCCAAAAAGTATGAATTTTAAATATTTTGTAATAAATAAATATATAGTAATGTCTCATAAATATTTATTTATATTTTTCTTTAACTTTAATTAATAATTTATCTGTATTTATCTTTATATATAATTAATGATATTTAGAGCACACATTTTTCTTTTATTCTCATTATTATCTATAAATTTAATCTTTTAGAGTATATGGTGACTATATTAATTAAAAAATAAAATAAAAAATTATTTATACACTAATAATTATATATATTTTATGTTTAATATTTAAATATATTATCATGATATCCTTCAAATTATATATAAAAAGTTGAGTTTGTTTGTTTTTTTTTTTTAAATACTATTGATATTAATGTTTGAACTTCTATTTTTTCTTAAATAATACAAAAACCAAAAAACTCATAGCTTTTTTCAATTCCTTTATAATCTTCATTTTTTTTTATTAAGAATTGTGCAAATTAATAAACATCTAATAGCTCCCTTTAAAAATAAAAATAAAAATAAAAAACCAAACGCCACTATTTAAGTTAATTTTTTAGATCAACATTTCTTCCAATTTTTTTAAATATTATTGTGCCTCATTTTATTATAATATTCTCACTCCTCTAAATTTCATATTTTTCACTCTTAACATGATAATTAAACAACATATCAATTATTTTATCTCTCTTTCTTCTAAATATCAACTCATAATAGAACAATGAGCTTGTTCAACTTCTAAGTTATTTAATATTACGTGATTTTCAGAGTTTGTTGTATCACACTAATTAACTTGATAATTTTTACTGATCATAATAAGAAGATGTTATCGAAACCAAAGCAAAAGAAAAGTCTAATTATTCTAGTATATATTTTATATATTATTGTTGTTAGAGGAATTATTCAATTGTCCCACATTGATAAAATATGATATTATAAAAGAATTTATAAGAAAGATGAGTACCTCTACTCATTTGGTTAACCTTTTGAGATTATAGTACTCATAGTTCTTATAAAATTTTCACATGGTATCAGAGCTTCAGTCGTCAACGGACCAAATGCTTTGGGTTTCGCTTTGGAAAAAAAATGAATGAGCCTTGTGAAAGAAAAAAAAAACAAGTGACCCAAATAGAATATAATGTAGTAAATAGGTTTAAAATACAAAGTGATGGGCTTTGCAAGAGACAAAGACCCACACTTTGAGAGGGGATGTTAGAGAAATTATCCAATTGTCCCACATTGATAAAATATGATAATATAAAAGAGTTTATAAGAAAGATGAGTACCTCTACTCATTGGGTTAACCTTTTGATATTAGAGTACTCATGGTTCTTATAAACTTTCACAATTGTAACTTTTTTTCAAATATTTTTCATAAAATAATTCATGATATAGGCTCTCATTAAAACATTTTTGGAAAAATAATAAAAATAACACCTCTCAAAATTTATAATAACAAAAATAGCATCCATTGTGTTCAAACTTATAATTTTATAATTAAAAAAATGATTAATATATTGTTTTTCTTTGAATACTTATTCAATTATAATTGAACGATGACAACTTAGACCCGTTTAATGTTTAACGTTCAATATTATGCATTCAAATTGAACGTTTAATATTATTGGGATGTTAGTTTTGTTATTATAAGTTTTAGCGGTGTTATTTTTTATAATTTCTCAACATTTTTTAAATGCATGAAAAAATATTTGTTCTATTTTATAAAATAAATATTGATTGTTATAATTAAAGTAAGTGATTTTTTTATGGTTATAAAAGTAAGTGTTTTATTATGTTTTCCATTTTATCATGATAGAACCTGAAAGTTTAATTTATGATGAAAAAGTTAAATATATATTTGTTGTTGGTTTGGTACACTCTATACATTGTATATAGTTGGATAAATTATTAAAAATGAAAAAAATAATTATTTTAAAATTATTTAAATTAATTTTTAAAAAATATTTACGGCCCTTTTTTTATATTTTGTCTTAAGTTACAAAATTTCCCGAGCTGCAATTAATAATTCCTTATCTTTTAAATAAAAATACTAATGTATATACTGAATTGTCGATATGTTTGACAGTTAAGAGATTAGACTATACATATTTTTTTTAAAATAAGACCAAAGAGTCATGCAAAATCTACTAAAATGTTTCAAATACACAAGTCAAACGACAAATATCTTGCTTTGGTCTAACCCTTTGGATAATTTGGATGAAGTGCCAAGTACGTAAAATGTTTAAATTCGACTCACGAATACTTTTAAAATACCATAAAAAGCATTTGAATGATAAAAAGTCACTAATTAGTTCAAATTATTTATTTATTATTATAAGGTTGAATTACACAATTTATTTTTTTTTTTACATTCTACACTTTGATTCTTTTATTTTTCCCTTATAATTTAGTCTTTTTGCTTTTTAATTTTCTCATCTTCTTACTTTATTTTTTAATCTGCTCTCTTTATTTTTTAATTTCACATTTTAGCCCCCTAAAATACGATTTGGCTCAACTTAATAGTAATATAGCACAATGACAAAATAGTGTACTTAGATTCAATAATTTTTTTATTTTTCAATAGCATTTGACAATAAAGTTTTTGAATTACCGAAGCATTTTTTTTTTAAAAAAATAAATAAATAAAATTAAAGAAAAATATAAAAAATTTCCAATTGTGGGGACTAAATTGCATATAAAAATATTTAGTGGATTTTAGTCATACAATATACAACAGAATAACTATCCTGACAAATTCCTTTTATAAATTTTTGGGAGAAATTCATTTACGCTAATATCAAGATATAGGGTTTCCCAAGCAAACTGAAACCAAAGTGTTCTCTAGAATGGGCATTAGTCAGAACTTGGGCCTTAAGGAGCTGAACCTTTAAAGAAGCCAACTTGGTTGAGAAGACAAAAGACAAAGGTGTTCGAGAAAACACACCAAAAAAGACAAAAGACAAAGATGTTTGAGACCAAAGCCAACTTGGTTGAGAAGGTCATGCTACTATTGATTCAATGAACATGCAATTGGGGGGACCTTGGTTTATGCATTAATTGCTAATGAGAAGCTTAGACTTAGACGAGTTGTATTGTAATTGTCTTTGGATTCCAAGAGGGGTTGGAAATTTATGAAACACACGGGAAGACAAGTGCAAGGCAATGAGGCATGACTCAATACCATTTTTGGTTGGGTTTGACACGATCCAAATACTTAAATAAGTAATTATTTAATTAAATAAATTAAACATATAATAAAAATCGACGCGTTAAAATTATATGAAATTTACAGAAATAAAGTAGGAAATTGACACAAACATAGCATGATTCACGCGAATCAATGAGCCACTTTGCTAAAATAATAGGGTAAATGCTATTGATAAAGTCATGCTATTTATATATTTGTTTTACTTTTCTTTTTTAAATTAATGATCCTGAATACTCTTATGACAAATTAATAAATAAGTTAACACTTAACACAATACCGACATGTTTATTATATAATATTAAAGGCTCTAATTGTATAATTATTATACTATTATTTATTTAATTATAAAATTAAATTATATCATATATTTTAAAAATAATATAATTATATAAAAAAATTGTACGATCAAGAAGTATTAATTTAAATAGTACTGAATATTAATTTAATTTGCCTGAATTTTTAATTATAAAATTATATTTTTTAATTTTTTCTTTCATCTTAAATTGAGATCATATATATATATATATATATATTTTATAAATGTATTAAAAATATAAATATAAATTAAATATTTATTTACATTTAAATAAGTTTTATAATAGAAAATTATTTAAAATATAAATTATTTTATTAAAATATTTATAATCAATTTCATCCAATCATATTATACAATTTATCATAAAATATTGTACAGATTAATTATAATACAATTTAATTCAATACAATTATATTTAATATGTTTGATACAGTGCACCAAATATATCGTACATAATAGAAAACACTTGTTATCTCAATCGATAAGAGTTACCAATACGTTATTTAATATTTATTATATTAATAAATCTTGTAAATTATTTGAATCTTTGTTAAAATTTTCGTATTCAAAATTTAAGATATGTTTTATTTTACGTAATAATTTTGTCTTTTTCGCCGTTGGATTTGTATTTATTGTCTTGCTATCATTTGGAGTCTTTGTTTTATAAGCTTGTACTGTTTTTTATTTCTTCAATAGAATTTTATCTCTTACTTGACCCAAAAAAAATTACATGTATTTTTAGAAGATTTGTATAAGTTACGTTTGATGAAGCATTATTGGTCCATATTACTATTTGTTTGGTCGATGATAAATGGTCAGCATACAATCAACACTCAATTAACGAATCATCTGGCGCACAATTAGCATATAATTTAAATTAAATTAGACAATAATTTAAAAAATATTATCGCATAATGATAAATATTTTAACTAATAGTATTTATGATATGATATCAACAAATATGATAAATCATTTGAGAAAATTACCAAAAATAACACCCCTAAAATTTGTAGTAACAAAACTAACACTCTTATAATATTGGACGTTCAATTTGAACGTGAAATATTGAATATTCAATTTTAATTGAACGAGTGTTAAAAAAAATGAAATATTAGTCATTTTTTTTAATTCAAAAAATATAAGTTTGAACATAAGAGTACTAGTTTTATTATTATAAATTTTAAGGATATTATTTTTGTTGTTTTCTCGATCATTTAACATCTAAATAATATTCATAAACGAGATATTATTTTCTTCCGTAATTGCAAATATTTTAGCGTATAAATAAGCTTGATATTCAACCATTTGAGATATACTTTTTGATTTTCTTTACTAAGCTTTAGCATTCTTAAAGCTGATTTGGGCACCCGGGTATATTTGACATCACTCAGTGTCATTGTCCCTTATTTTGAAGGATCTGAAATATAAAAAAAAACATGACAAGCAAAAATCAGCTTTAACATGTAATAATCGTCAAGGCCCTGGTAGCCCAATGGCATTGTAACCGCCCTAATAAGGGGGAGCTCTCGAGTTCGAGGCTTGTATGTAGCAAAAAAAAAAAAAAAAAAAAACATGTAATAATCGTCGCATCTTCGATATATAAGCCAAATTTTTACTAATTTCATTTGCAACACCCCTTTAGTTTATTTAAAACTTTTGATACATTTTAAAATTTTATTTTAGATATAAATTTAAAAATTTATTTAAATTTATTTTAGATATAAATACGTAATTTAAAAATGTAAAAATAAAAATATTTATATTTATATTATAAAATAAACATTAAAAATTTGCATTAATTACATATTCAAGATGCTAAAAAATTTGAAAACATATTCGGTGTATTTATACAGTGAAACATATGTATTATTATATTATAAAAATTTAAACAAATTATTAAAAAAAAAAAAAAGATTAGACATTATTCCATACATTTTGATTGTGTTTGTTAATCTGCAAATTGAAATTAAGTTATAAGCAATGATTAAAATACTGAAAATAATTTAAATCTTATATTTTAAATTAACCTCTTTAAAATAATTATAAATAATATTTTTTTTCTTCAATTTTGTAATAAAATAAATAAACATAATAAAAAATAATTTAATTTCAATTCATTCTATTTCTTATTATTTTTCTTTTCTTTTCTTTTCTTTTCTCTTTAAATTTTATTTTATTTAAAGAAAAAAGAGAACTTTTATTTAATTAATTGATAGATGCTGTATCAGATTAAAGGACTAACCGAAGTTAATGGCACAAATTCAATCAAGTAACAAATTTCAAGCATCTAATGACTAATCCTGAACCTAGCTAATTTTATTAAGAGTCGGTAAACATGCCCTTTAAATAAAAAATAAAAAAATTATTAAAAATAATATCTTTAAAATTTATAATAATAAAACTAGCAGTTTAATAATATTAAATATTTAATTTAAACGTGTAATATTAAACATTCAAGTTTAAACGAATTTAAATTATAGTCGTTCAATTCTAATCGAATAAATATTCAAAAATATATATATATCGATCATTTTTGTAATTATGAAATTATAATTTTGAATATAAAAAATACTATTTTTATTATTATAAATTTAAAAATATATTATTTTTACTAAAAACTATCGTCGTAGAAAAGTATGGGAAAGAATAAATATCGAACATTGTTTCACAATGACAGTGGAAATTCAATTGGCGGACACCCCCAGTTGATGCAATAAGAAAAATTGCTTCTACCCTTGTAATCCACCTAAGTTGTTTGAAATATCCACGTTTCTTCCATTTCCACAGCCGTAGTGGAATTTCCAAACATATATATTGACTCAATCAACACAATAATAAATTAATATTTTTTTTTATAGAAAAATGAATTTTTCATGTGCTTACAAAGAAAAAAAAAAAGTCAACCGAAAAGTGAAAACCCCATTACCTCAACGATGCGCGTCACCATCATTTCTCTTTCCCTGTTTTGGCAAGTGTAACTGTGTTAAGTTTTTATATATATATAAATTGCACGTAATTATTACGTGTTATCTTTTATTTTCTTTTTATGTTATAATTTTTTGTTATATTTTTAAATAATAATTAAATATATATTTATTAATTTTTTATTAAATAAAGTACTAAAAATTAATTATAAAAAATTTTACTGTAAAATACAACAACATCAAGACATATTTTAAAATGCTCAAATTATTAAAAATAAATAAATTATAAAAATAAAAATTATTTAAAGCATGAACAAAATTTACATTACATATGTAAAAAGGTTAGTTCCATTATAACACACTATACACACATTTACAATGTTCAGGTTTGAATTCAAGTTTTCAATGTGTCAATAAATAAAAAATATTATTACACTATAAAATAATTAGCTGCCAATTTAGGTGTACATAGATTGATTTGATTTTATGCTAAAATTAAAATTAAATTAATAATGTCAATTTTTTAAAAAATAATAATTAATTCGATTAAATAAAACATATAAAATTAATTCAAGTTGAATCATTTCTATTAAGTTAGATGGATAGTATTTTACATTTTAGTGTTTTATTTTTTTTATATCTTCAATCTTTTTTAAAACATTTGTTTTTAATATTTAAATATTTATTGTATTAAATTTTATACTTTTAATATTTGATTAAAATAAGTAACTAAAGATTTTTAATTTTTTTTAAATAATAAATAAACAAAAGCTGGCCACAGAAACTGGGTCTAGGGCTTGACATTAGGCTTGGTGTTTTCTTTACGTTGGGGCTAAAAATTTAGACAAGGCTAGAACAATAATTAATTGCAAAGAGGAAGTACTAGGTGGAAACTGAAACGGGGAAAAACTATTAATTAAGGCATAATTACTTTATTAATCCCTAAATTTTAAGTACATTTATACATAGATAATTAAATTTTTTAATTATATAAATTATTTTTAAAATTTTACACATAAATTTTTAAATTTTTAAATATATAATTTAGTTTATTTTAATAATTAATACATGATCTTAGTTTGGCTACTAAAATTATATTTGTAAATCAAAATTTTATGACTTATATGTAAAATTTTAAAAATTTGAAGACAGGTCTTATTAATCAAAAGTTTAGGGACCTGAAGCTCTAAAAGTTTGAAGACCAATATACCTTTTAGAAGTTTGATGACTTACAGGGACGGACCCAAAAAAAAATTTCTAACAGGGCTAATATATATTAAAAAAAAATTATTTATAATATTAAAATTTATAACTAAAATTTAAAAAATATATATAAACTTAAAAGGCAAACAAAAAAATATATAAACTTAAAAAACAAACAAAAAATTTATTTAAGTTGTTTCGACGACACTTCATAAAATTTATTAATTATCATATAAGGTTCAACAAATTTAAAGAAATAATAGTCAACTGTTATGAAAAAATAAGAGTGCTAAATATATACAAATTTATACTTACATAACCACTCAAATTAATAATTATACAATATTTATCGATAAAAATTTAAAAGTTACAATTTTTAAGAGATATAACATACATTTATTAATTTAGTTGTAAGTTTAAGTACAAATATTTTAAATATATAATATTTTTCAAAAAATTATATAGATAATTTTAATAGATTTTAAAAAAAATACCAAACTTTAACTTGATTGAGCAGCAAGCAATAGACTATAGAACATAATTATATAACAGAAAAGGAGTAGAGTTGCAGAAAATATAAGACCAAAAAATAGTGTATTAGTTTAAGTTTATTTATAAAAATTTTGTGATAAATAATATATTGTGCTTTATAAAATATTAGTAATATTTATTAAATTTAAAAAAAAAAAAAATCTCAAAAGGCTACCCGGGCTCGAGCCCGGTGTAGCCACTGTCTGGGTCCGTCACTGATGACTTATGTGTAAATTTAATTAAAGTTTTAAACTAATGATATAATTTAACATAATTTTATTTTTATTTTTTAAAAATTATTTAATAAAATTATTATATTAAAAATAATATATATATATATATATCTACTATGAGTTGGATTGGTTCTAATGAAAATTTTAGTTTTAAGAACCGATCTAATCGATCGATCAATTTTATAATTTTTAAATCCAATCCAACCCAAACAGCACAATAAAAAAATCGTGTAATTTAAATTAAATTAGGTTGAATTAAATTAGATAGATCTATTTTTTTAGTACTCCTATTAATAACTGTGTTTAAGTTTAAAATTCATCATCAAATCAACAAGTAAATTAATTTAAGGAAAATATCAATTACAATGGTATTCTTATGCTCTAAAATTATCAATGGTATAGCCGAATGGGATAAAGTTGATATTTATCCATAATTATATATCGAATTTATGATAATTTAAAATTTTATGATAAGGAAAATAATATTTTATCATTCTTTTTTATTATTAATGATTTTTTTATATTATATATGTAGGAAGTCATTTTAAAATAGAAATAAAATAAAATAAGTTTATTTTTTTAAAAGAATAACAGTAAAAAGTTAAAAATTGAAAGAAAACAAACGTGAAAGTAAAATGATTTATATAGTCCAATCTTTACCGTGTTCTTTAATCATTTCTTCTCATTTCAATTAGGTTAGGACACCTCATTTAGGGGTGGTAATTGTGTTGTATTAATTGTATCGTATTATTTGTGTAGATATCTGGTTCGATTCGTATTATTGTGTCAAATTTTTGTATTAGTTGATACATGAGAAAATTTACTCGACTTTTTTTCGTGTTATATAAATAGTAAGAAATAACAAAACGTTTAAGAACATGAAAAAATTATTGATCAATTCTTACTAAAATTTTTTTTTTGTATTGTATCGTATTTAATTTATATTATTAAATCATGTCAAAAATTAATACCCTTAATCTCGTTACATTAGTTTATTTCAACAACGAACATAATAACTTTGGGCGGAGCATATAAGATGTACTTGGTCCCATATACCTCTCATGATGTATGTTTTCAATAAATAAATAAAAATAGAATAGGACGAAATTGGCTTATAAAAAAATCAGATATTGCTAAAAGGCCAAAAAAAAAAAAAAAAAGTTGAAATCAAATAGTGTTTAATAGAAAGATCAACAAACCACGGCTAACGTTCTTGCATGTCACTTTCCTTTTTCTTTCTCCCGAGCTTCCTGCTCATAAAAAGCCATCGACCCTTATATAAATGCACCCTTACGCATCCAATACTCTGCCAACAAATAAATCATCAATAAAAACACATCCCACGAAGCCATTAACTGTTCATCGCTCGAAATATTTATAAATTCTCACTCAATACAATTTATAAAATTGTCAGTTAACATTAACACGCAATGGCGGTCCAAGTATCATTGTCAAGAACGATAGAAGTGACAATTTTATCGGCAGAAAACTTAAGGTTGAATGGAAAGCCCATCAAGAAAAACGCCTCTGTAATCATCCGATACGATTATAACAACTTTTCTAGAACCAAAACAATCGATAAAGAAGGTGGTAGCAATCCAAAGTGGAATAATGAAAAGCACGTGATTGACTTGCCAATGCGAGCAAATCACTTTACAATTGAAGTTGTACAATGCAAAACGACGACGTCGTCGTCGAGTTACAGAGTCATCGGAACGGCGATAGTACCTGTTACGGATTTCGTATGCGGGTTGGTGCCGGAAGGTTATTTACATTTTCTAAGCTATCGATTGCGAGATAACAGAAGCCAAAGAAACGGAATTATAAACATTTCTGTTAGAGTTAAAGTGCCTTTGGGCCACTCTGTTTATTCTAATTCTAACAACACGTGTTCTAGTTCGCAGACTCCGGTTGGATTGCCGATTGGGAATAATTCTGGAATCGTCACCGGAGTTCCCTTTGTCTTGTATTCCAACTAAATCTCTTTTTCGTTTTAAATCACATCTAAATTATAGTGTAATTTGATAAAAAATTTATTATTATTATTTTTTAATCAAAATATTAGTTAGTATAGTTCAACTATCACGAATTTGATGGTTTTTTCTAGTTGTACTTATGGGACGATTTGGTTCAATAATACTGTTGGAAATAAATTATGTGCCTTTTCAATTCAAAAATAAATAAAAAAACAGAGCTCAGGCGTGCTTATTTTCTTCTAAAGGTCAGACACAGTGGTAGACCCCTCCACCACAAAGCACTGGGGTCATCATAGCTCTGTGACACATGCACCAGCCGGGAATCGAACCCGGGTCTGTACCGTGGCAGGGTACTATTCTACCACTAGACCACTGGTGCTTGTTGTTTCAAATGCAATCTTTTAGATATATAATGTAAAAGACGTTATTAAATGGCAAAAATAATTATAAATCCAATACAATCAATACTCGTGTATCATGATTTATTTCAGATTTAATTGTAAAGACCTATTTTGATAAAATTTTATATTTAACCCATTTTTACACACTGCTAATATGTTATTTTTTATATAACATAAAAATAACCGTACGGTATTTTTGAAAAAAATTAAAAATAAAATTACGTGAATAATTATATGATATAAAAATAGAAGGATTTATCTTATTTGCCACTTCAGTTGAGAGACGTCTTATATGTATCATGAGATCAGGCTACTTTACCTTGTAATTTTCAACTTAATTCTCTAATCATCCATGCAATTTTTTTGTTCGACTCTGGAAGTTATTTGAGAGGTATAAACTGTGCTAACAAATTAAAAATTGCCACATCTTTTCTTTTCTTTTTTTCTATTACAAAAATAATTTTATTAATAATAAGAAAAATGTTTAAATACAAGTACAGTTTAAAACATAAAAATATTTTATATATTTAAATAAATATTAAATAATAAAGTGGACAGTCTCAATTAAGTAGTAGTAATTTAGTCTTTAAGTTGTCAAACAATTCATACTGTCTTTTATTTATATGATGTCAATGTACTTATACATCTGCAAAATAACCAATTGGACCTCTCTTTAAATTAATTGATGAAATTTAAAAACTTTCATGCATTTTTTTTTTGGCTAATTATCCCCTCTATAGATTACACCAAATGCGTTGATTTTAATATGTGCTATCACATAAATAATAGCAAATAAAAATTAACAATACTAACAATAAATTTATACTTTTTCCAAGAATAATATGTATAAATTGTAAATTAAAAGTTGAAAAAACGATAAATTTTAGATGTAAAACAAAATAAAAAGAAGAGAAGATAGATAAATAAGAATGAGCATGTATTTTTATCCTTATATATTTTTTGAAAAATAATAATTATGGGAATTTGTTTGTATGCAAAGTGGTTTTTAGTGAAAAAATTTAACATAATTAGTTAAATATATGATTAAAAGTAGGAAAATGAATCATAACACATATGGTACAAAAGTAAAAGTGACAAATAACACACTACATAACTAACGATAAAATGTTAGAAATAAGAGGATAAATGATACCTAAATAATTAACAAGTAATCAATGGAACAAAAACAACAATTATTTTAAGAATGAAGTAACCACTATATACTAAAGAAAGATCCCATTGTTATAACTTACCGATTGAATTCAACTTAAGGAGTTTTCTTTTACCTTCTTACAAACCAAACAATATTTTAGAAGACAAATACATGATTAGTGAATTCTTAAATGGTTCTGAATTTACTCTGACAATAGCAAGCAAAAACACACCACAGATGTGGTAACCGAACAACAAGGGCATACATTAACATAGTTGTTTCCTTTGGATCATTGGAAACATGTAAAAAAAAATATATAGATATATACGAAATGAATTAATCTTAACATATTTCATAAAACAAACTCAAATAATGATAAGATAAGAACACAGAGTGGCAAAATTACTATAATTCCCAGAAGAGGAAAGATGTTGCGATAATAGGAATTCAACAAAATACAGGATCAATAAATGATGATATTTCTTAGCAAATATCACTTTGGGAAAATTGAAACGAAAAGCAAACAAATAGAACTTCGGACATAAAGCATACCAAAAAATAAATGGAAATGGAATCAAGAGAGAGAGAGAAAAAGTGGAGAGGAAAGAACCATAATGAATGATCTAAAGTTATTTCAAATACAAATAAAGTGTTTGAATAAATGAAAACAGAGAAGAAGTTACTAGAATAGATATGTAGAAAAACACAGGTAAGCTGATTTTGTATTTATTATTATTATTTTTTTGGTATTCAAGCAGCAATTTTGGGATTGTGAGAAAAAACATCACTCTGTTGCGGTTGGATTAGTTAGGTAGTTATGGGGTGGGTATAATTTGCTCATCTTAAATCCATTTCCATGGAATTTTTTTTTTTATACAACAAATGTATTGAAAAATGAGTACATTTCATAACAGAGTTAGACTTAAATTATTTAACTCCTTACTTTTTAAGATTCAACATTCTTGCTCTCATATATTTAATCCCCAATTTGTGTGTCTATCTCTTTCCAACTGTGTCCATAATTTTTATACATTCATGGTATAATTTCTATACATTCGTGGTATAGAAAAAATCCTCATTTGCATGGCCACTAACTGCCAAATAACTCCTAAAAACTTGGAATAAGTGCTATTTGAAGAGTTTGTTTTGGAGCTCTTTTAAGAGAAAACCAAAGATGGTGGTTAGAACTCAAATAATCCCTAAGCAATACTCAAATGTATGACTTGTGTGATGTAATGGAGAATCACTATGTGAGTAATATTGTTTAGAGGAATATGAAATGGAATTGATTTGGTTTGGTTTTGTTTTAACATATTTGCGGTTAAGTTTATATTTTTAATTAGAGCAGTAAAAACTATATTTATGAAAGCAAATTATGCATGCTGATAAATCATAAATGCGTGACTAAATTGACAACTAAAAGCCTCTATGAACTGTGGATACTCAACATATCACGATGGCAAGTTTTGTCAAAAAGTATCCACTATGGTAAATTTTGTTGCAGAGAGTAAATTTTGAGCTTCACTAGAGGCTTATGAAGCCACAATCAGAGAACAAGTACGTACACAACCCTTGTTTTGATGCATGTGCTTGTAACTTGTACAACTGTAGAAATTTTTATCATATCATAAAAAGAGGAAAACGAAAATATACTTACTTTTGACCCAAAAAAAAAAAATAAAAAAAATAAAATATACTTACTTTTGACCCCCAAAAAAAAAAAAAAAAAATAAAATATACATACTAACTTCTAAGCTTACAAAGATCTGTTTAGGATATAACATATGGGAAAGATAGTTTCATATGTATACTATAAGTCTATAAAAAGCACTTAACATTTTCTATATGTTAGAATAGTCACGAATGTATAGGATTATTAGCCTACCTAAGTTAGTTAGAATGTAACTAACTCTAACTCACTCAGTTAGATTGTGAACCATTCACAATACTAACAATTCTTGTTTATATACTCAAGTATCATCATCAATGAAGTTATCATAGTTTTATTCATCCCTTCTCTATTTCTCTCTTGCGTTTATAGTATCAGAGCTGCAAGAAATTGAGGACTTCGTGAGTGTTCTAATGGAGTCTCAACCACACTCTGTGATCAATCAGGAAAAGTACTCGAGTGCAGTAGCAGAGGTTCAACAATCGAACTCTTCTACTTTCACTTTGCCACTAGTTAATCTTCGTTTTGCGATTAAGTTGGATCGAACGAACTTTTTAATTTGGAAAGAACAAGTACTTTCAACTATAATTGCTTATGGATTGGAGCAGATAATTGATCCTCGCATTTCTGCACATGCACAATTTCTTCCAAATTCTTCTCAGTTTTTGTTCAATGGAACAGATTGAATAATCTAGTGAAAAGTTGGATTTGTGCGTCAGTTTCACCAAGTATGCATTTCTAGCTGAAGCGAGGTGCTACGGCTGCTCTACAATGGTGTTCTCTTGAGAAAGTTTTTGCTGCTTCTTCACATGCTCGAATTATGGATTTGTGCTTGCAATTACAGACTATGACAAAATAGTATGTTTGGTAAAGAGTACATCCTACATCTCAAGTCTGTTGCTGATAATCTTTCAACTGTTGGAGAGCCAGTTTCTGATCGCGATCTTTTCCTCTATGGAATAGAAGGACTTGATTCTGATTGCAATCTGTTTGTGTCATATTTCACTATGCGATCTGTTGATGTTACTTTTGATGAATTTCATATTCAATTTCTTGCCTAAAAGCGTAAAATTGAGCAATAGAATACTCATAATGTTAATCAGATCCTTCAAGAGAACATAGCTAATCTTGCTGGTCTCAGTTCAAGAAAGCTTCCAATTAGTCTTCCGGTAAGTATCCAGAAAACGGACGCAAGTGTGAAATATTAAAAAATAATATATATATTATTTACTTAAAATATATATATATATATATCATCTACCAAAATACTTGCATTTCTAATTTCACAACTTACAAAACCGCTGAACTTATAATTATTTAAAATATTTATCGATAGATTTAAATTTAGAAAAAGATAAAAATAAATAAACACACGTCAACCTATACTTTTTTTTAAAGGTTAAAAAGAAAATCATTTGAATAAATGATTATATAACTAAGGGTTTTTATTATTATTTTCTATTAACTTATAACATATGATCAGGTTAAATATAAGAATTACATTAACAAAATACATTAGAACCCAATCTAGTAAAATTTCAGAGGTAAACAAATGTTATTTTTGGATAATATATTCCCTTTTTAACGATTTGGATAATATTCGCGTAGCTTGTAAAAAGGATAAATTTGTTGAATTTGCACCAACAATTTAAGGAAAATTTACCTATCAATCAATGATTGATAGTAACGATAATGAATTCTCATAGTTATTGATGTGCTTTCAGAATATTATTAGCGACCTCACCTTCTGGACATAATTTTTTTTTTTATTGAACTTCTGGACATAATTTAAACAAGAAGATTCTAAATATGCTTAAGTCATAAACTAAACGACAATGGTGAATCAAGTCACTGAGTTAAAATTATTTTGATAATTGAATTTCATTGTACTAGCGGATGTATCAAAAATCGTATATATTGAGAACAACCTAATCTAAATGGTCCAATGAAGTTAGTCTCGAGAATAGATAGCTCATAAACTATGACAATACAATCTTTAGCATCTGTCTTTTGCGCTCAAAACTTATACACCATTGAAGAAGTGTCAGCTGCCGTTCTCCACCTCCTCATCAGTCTTGTTTGTCAACGTCCGTCAAGTAGACTGTTCAAGGCCCCCATTTAATTGAAAACCCGTCTGTGGAAGTGAATAAATGTTACCGACTAGCGGCATGGCTTGTCTGTGCAACTAACCGACCAAAAATGCATTTACAGCTCATGTTTCGTGAAAATGAAAACACCCCATGGCTCAGCAATCCCTAGCATGCTCAGGAATGAGACGGTGTCGTAACTCAGTAGATGCACCGGCCAATTCTGCAGAGTGTTCAGCATCAGTGAAGTCTAGGAAGAACGACCCAGAAAATATTAAGGGAGACTGCTAGGGCAATTTAACACATTACTTACCTTGGGCTGTGAAATTGAACAGAGGAGGTAATGCTCGCCCATTAGGCAAGCATGCATTAGGATCTCTTAATTCGTCAAAGAAAGGGTGTGCACATGCTTCCAACTGAATAAAAGACAAATTAGTATGTCAGCTACAATTATGCACACTAACACTTGCAACAATCAAGTGCTACTCTGCACAAAGTTCACATTATTGACTCATATATTGCAAAACTCACAAGAATCATATAGAAGAAACACATTTACTAATATTCTAATAACTACTACTAATTCAAGAATTTTAAATATCTTACTGCAGTGCAGCGAAGGTTTGGTGAGTACTGGAGCAGCCTTGATATGAGATCCAATGCTTCAGCAGGCAATCCTTTGTGAAATATCTGCACATTGCAGTGGTAAAAGTTTTGTGGGTCAAAATCAGGACATTTGCTGATCAAAAAAGAAAAACACCAGGAAACTCGTACCATCCAAACAGATTTCCTTTAGCCAAAAAGAATAAATAAACTATTGATACAAAACATAAATCTTGTACAATTTTTATCATACCTTGTGCCATGGGTGAGCTTTGATCTGAGGAAACTTAAACTCGGTGTAATTTGGATTCATGCATCTGATTTCTTCTCTAGTTGGTGTTCCAAGAACCTAAATATGACAGCAAATAACCAAAGAGTAAGAGAGATGACCACTTAGGGAAAAGGGGAAGCAAAAGTAGCATTAAACCGGGAATGGAACGAAAGTTAGACTCATACCTTGATGATTTCCACCAGTTGATCGATTCCACTTTCTCCAGGAAACAAGGGCTGCAACAATGAATCATTCAGTAGGTATCAGAATCAGCCCAGTTTATTATATTACATGACCACTGATAAAGTTTTACACAATTGAAATTGACTTCATGTTAGCCATTCACTAAGGCTTAAATGAAGACAGCCGTGAAGCAGACAGACGTTGAGAAAACCATCAAACTCATGCACAGGTAATAAATCAGATCTCAACTCTATATAAGACACCAAAGATATGGCATCATGTCCTATAAAGAGGCACATTGCGCAGAATCTGAGGAACTAGAAAACCTTATAAACTTTGTGGACAAAAAAAGAAACTAAACATCAAATTATCGCCAATGAACAACACAAGCATGTAAGCACTTTCTTTCTTGCAAGGAGTACTGACATCTTTGTGCCATTTCAGCATTTCCTATGTCAAAGAATATAACAAACTCAGACCCACCTTTCCCAAAAGAAGCTCTCCCATAACACAACCAACAGACCACATATCAATAGAATTAGTATATTCTGTGGCCCCAAATATAAGTTCTGGAGCCCTATAGTACCGTGAGCAAATGTATGATATGTTGGGTTCACCTGGAACCTATAGAAGAAAATTAAATTTCATGAGATCACAGATGGACAAAAAATCTCCAAGTTTAATCAAATAAATACACACCAACATCTTTGCACTTCCAAAATCACATATCTTTAGCTGATGAGTCTGAGGATTGACCTGCAGTATGCATAAAAAACTATCACTACTACACTGACAGTACATTTAAAATTGGTATTACTGTGAAAAAAAGGTAAACCTTGAACAAAAAAAAAATACCCATCACCATGTAAGGTGGTCAATTATTAGGTATGCAAAAAATCAGCAGTTGCTCTGACATACAGGTTTCAAAATTTTGTGGAAACATAATCTAGAAAACAAAACAACCTTTGTAAGACAAGTAAAGAGCTTACCAGCACGTTTTGGGGCTTGATGTCACGATGACATACACCAACAACATGATGCAAGTAACTTAATGCACGGAAAATCTACATGAGAGAGAACAATAAGAATTTGTTCCTCTAAAACGGGGACAACTTAACTTAGAACACACAAGGAAATAGGAATGGGATACTAATGCACAATACCTGGTATGTATAAAGTCGTACATAAATAATTGGAACATGTTGATTAAGTTTGGTATAATGCTTTGAAACTCGGTAGACAGTTTCAGGTATATACTCAAGAACAAGGTTAAGGTACAGTTCATCTTTGTTAGTAGTTGAGAAAAAACAATGCTTCAGTGTGACAACGTTAGGATGGCCAAGCATACGCATAATTTGAAGCTCCCTATTCTTGTATCTCTTGTCTTGGAGTACCTTCTTTATAGCGACTGCTTCACCTGTTTCCAGGCACTTCGCCTGCACCATAAATATAATTACAAAAGCTAGTTATTGATAATAATATCTCTATGAATTCAGGGAGGGAAATGGAAAAAATAAATGGGAAAAAATAATGAACAATATGCAATAATATATCCCAATTACCTGAAAGACAACCCCAAAAGAACCAGTACCGACCACACGCTCTGCCATATATGAGACTATCTGAAACCCAAGTAAGGACCAAAATTAAAAGTTTAGTGCAAGACTTCAAATATAACTAATTCTTCGAAAGTATTCTAGGTGCATCATTAAACATCCAAAGGTAGGAAACTATCGAACTAGAATCACAAATAAAACTAATGCATCTCTTGCACATCCAATGATACTAAATAAGAACTCGAAATAACCTGTTTTGGCTGTCCATTTTGACCATCTACTGTTGTTGATATTATCTGACCCGTTTCAGCTCCATTACCATTTATAACAGTGGTTTCAATTTCCTGCAGAGGCAATATGAGAATAATTATTCAGTAATTTTTCTATGCTATTCCATGGAGACTTTCAGAAGGGACTCAAATAAAAAAAAACTGAAGTATACATCTCCGCAATCATGTATTCTGTATTCATCAGTGACTTGTCAGAGGAAATTTAAAGTACATGATGTGGAGAACAAAATTAATTTTCATCATAGAGAAGCAGAATATCTGTGCTTATAAAAGAATAGTCCAGAAATAAATCAAGAAAACAAAATCTACCTTCTCATCACGTTTGGTGGATTTATCATATCTAATTCTCATACCATGCAATTCCCTTGGAAGTTGATCACAGCCAGATATTTCAGGTTTACTCTCTTCTTTATTCTTTGCTTTAGCCTCTAAAGTTACAGTGCAAGTGCTCCCTACAGCTTCCAATGATGTAGAAGCCGTATGATGCTTCGTAGCAGTGGCACCTTTCTCAACCCCATTTAACTCCAAATTAACCTTGTTATCATTATCTCCATTGAACTTTGTTCTCTTCATGCTAGAATCCACACCCTAAAAAAATCCCAACATAAAGATCATATACCAGTCCCATCATACAGATCATTCAACAGAAAATCCAACAATTATAATAGTTATAAACACAAGAAAAATAACCAGAGACTGTTGCCTTAGTGTTTTCCTAGAAATGCAAGCAATCGGTTTGTATTTTAAATTGTAGTTTTGCCTCAACCAGCTACCTTAAAGGAGAAAATAATGCATAAATCTAGGACTCAACTCTGAATATGAGACAACAAATTGTATTTTCAAATTACATTTTTCTTTTTTCTTTTTAAAAATGACTCTAAAGTCCCCCTTTTTTTTATTAATAAAGAGAAAATACACTCACACATCCGTGTGGGATTCGAACTTGAGTTTTTTGTAGAAAAATTGAAAGTCTACCATCTGAACCACAAGAAATTCCTCTGTAGTTTCAAATTACATATTAAGAGTAGCACCAGAAGATAGATACTCAGAGGTAAATTGCAATATTTTATCACATGAATCAAGGATTGGCTAATTCCTCCAGATACATGTTTCAATTTCATTCATCCATTCAAAGTTCAAACCCAAACCAGCTAATTTAGGTTCTAATTCAAATTCGTGGGGACTAACATATTTAGTTACGAGGAAATGTCTTAAAAGGAAAAGAATGTGCTTTTGTTTGTCAAGCTTCACCAAGGAAGACCTAGTAGAAACTGAAAAGAGACGGAAAAAAAATTGCCATTCAAAACTTAAAAAACATGAAAGAAGAGATGAATGCATTTGAGGTGGAAGAAGCATTATACTTCGTTTGCAGGAACCACCATTCAAATGGAGTTAATACTGTCCTAGTATACGTGTGTACACTCACATAGCACCTAAGACATTCATAAAAATCTCAAATGGAACAAATAAAAGGTGATTCAATATTTCAATTGCATCATCCCCAAACGCAATAATCTTTCTAACAAGAAGTAATAAATGCAAAGCAAAACACCAAGATAGGAAATAACTAACCAAAAACTAACGACATATCTAAATGCATAATATTATCTAACCTCAATTGAGCTAACCAACTTTCAAATATTCCAACTACAACATATGATTATTATTTCCTCTCTTTTTTTCGTTATATTTCCCAGCAGCTGAACAAACATAAGCTAAAATTCAAGAAGAAAAAGTGGAGGAGGGGGAGAACATACAGGGTCTGATGAAATAGACGTCCGGCCAGAGGCCATACTTTTAATGCGACGCATCATATTCATTTTGGTATTCGTCTCCTGTCAGAGTCTCAGCTGAGATCGAAACCTAATTGCTTGAAATCCCAATAATACAAGAAAAATAAATTGAAGTACAAATCAAAAGAAGAGAGAGAAATTCAAGTTTTCTCTCTCCTCTCCCTTCTCTTCGCTTTTTCCTCTGACCCAAACTAAGAAGAAAAATTATTAGTAACACAAAAAAAAGAGAAAAAAGAAAGAAAAAAGGTTTTCGAGCGAGGGAAAAAAAAATGAAAGAATAATAAATAGACGAACCCGAACTGAGTCTGACCCTCAATTGAAATATTAACTTTTTTAGGTGGCTTTTCTGTTTTTGTTGTTTAATTATTTCGTTTTTTTTTTCCCTTCAGGCTCTTGCTTATTTTTCAACGGTCAAATGTATATCAAGATTCAACACCAATCATTTCAACCTCACGGATTTGCCTTTTCGTACTGCGGTCAAACTGGAGAGTACAACCGTTGATAGATTATGATAAAAAGATCTAACGGGTATAATTGATGGACTTTTAGAATTAAAATAGTGAAATTGAAGTTACATAAAAGACCCTAGTAAGTAGTGCATTTTACTCATTTGAAAGGAATATCCGGAGAACATTAACTTTTGGACCGGTTCAATGTCGTTTTAACTTGTTTATATCTGTACTATATTATATATAAAAATTTAAATTATATTAAATATTTTTTAACAAAATTATTCTTATACATTAAATTATTAATATTAATTATTATTTTTAAATAATAAAAACTCTAAACGTGATAATAAAATACGAATCATATTTAATAAAAACTCTAATCATATGATATTTATTGCATCTAATAAAGATTCTAATCATATAATAATTATTATATTAAATAAAAATTTTAAATACTATTTTATTTTTTTTATTTTCACAATTAATTTTATATTTATTTTAAATTAATAAAAAATTAAAAAAAGTTAAATAATTTATGTGTTTTTTTTTTTTTGCTAAATGGACTTTGTCCACAACAAGTTTTGAACTTACAACCTCCATGTTATTGGGAGAATTGTTGTACCATTGGACTACTAGGCCACCAATTAAATAAATAATTTGTTTAAGTCACATATTTTGAACTATTATATTAAAATACGTCAAATTTGATTTCATGATATAAAGATCCCTTTGGCTTTGTTTCAAATTTTTATTTTCGGCCCCTTTGAATCGGTCTTCCTCGAAATATTTGACTCAAATGTGTTTCTAAAAAAAATCAAAATAAATCCAACGAAAATATGAACAATATCTTTGTCGTGTGCTAGGAGTCTAATTATCATTTATACATGAAACTCGAATAAAAATATGAAAACAGTTGCAAAATAAGTTATTTTATATATGAACAAATAATTTGAAAACGTGTGCCAGTGGCAGACGAAATTATTTGATATATATCTAGATCTTCCAATCTTTTCACAATTACAATTTGTAAGGGCTTTTTGGTTTTTTTCATCTTGGCTCTTAGTTAAAACTAAATGAAACGTTATATCTTAAGAGACTCCCTTAATTGTTACTAGCGCTTCTAACTTATCAAAATAAAAGTACGCCCCTTACTTCATAGTACTTGTAATCTATCAGTCATTGAAGAAAGGCTTAGAGGGTGGTCCCCTTTCACGCGTAAAAGAGATCAGAATTCAAACACGTTGCGTTTAACTAGGAAGGTAGATGTCAAGATAGAGCTGGGACCTGAGGCTACCTCATTTAAGGGCAATAGGAACCGACCTCTTTCCAATTCAAGAGAGAGCTTGTTGGTAGGCTTGGACAATGCTCTGAGCTAAATGACGGTATGATTGTGGGATCTTGTTGAACATGATAATAGCAACCAGAGGATTTGTTAATGGGATCCATGATACATCTTGTTGATATCCGCTTATTAGCCTAAAATGCCTTATAATTTCCTCCATAGAATGTATTCTATACAAAGGATTCATCGTTTACTTCCACTAGCCTTACTCAGTTCTCTTCCTTCAGTTTTCTTTACCCAATAAGTGCTGTCCAATCCAAGTTAGATAGTATCTTATCACTAAGCTTACAAACCAATCTGGACTTTGAGTCTTAGATATATATATATATATATATATATATATATATATAGTATAGATTATCTAACCTATGATGCTTAGTGTATATTGAAAAATATTTTGTATCTTAAATATATATTAATCTATATACAATAATAATTTTATATTCTTATTTAGATTTCAATTCATAATCAAAATATAAGTCGTCAATTATGTTTGGGTAATATTGGAGACAGATTTTGCCCAAATTAAGATGTGTGAACCAAATCAAATATTATTTCTTCTTAAAAAATCTTTTAAGAAAAAATAATCTCATAATTAGTCCCTTAACTTTTCAAAATATGTACTTTAATTTACAACAACAAAAATGCATAGTGTAATTCTTTAATTTGTGTTTTTCCTTTTTGCTAAGAAGCTTAAAATGCAGTTAAAATGCAAATTCATCTCTAAATATTGACAATTAGTGTACTACATGGACATGAACAAACATCTTATTTATCCTTTTAGTGCATACTAATTATGAAAAACTAATAAATGTTAAAGTGTTGTTATGATCTTGAAAAACTAAGTATTGCATTGCATTGCATGTAATTTATTAAAATGTTAAAATTAATTTACTAATAAATTTTATTGTTACTATTATTTTTAAAAAATTGAGTGCATATTAACGCTTATATTTTAAATGACTTCAAAAGATAATTACCAATATTTTAAGAAAGTATAATTTATTAGTTAACTGATAAAAAATAAGAATTCTAAATAAGCTATAGAATAATTAAGAATAATAGTAGTCATTATTATAAATTATGTGGATAACTTTGTCTAAAGTTTATAATCGTGATTTAAACTTCTAAATATAATATAGATATATAACTAAATAGATATATTGAAAGGGAAATTGGATTATTAATAAAATGTTGTATGTTTGGGACATCACAATAAAGTTTTGATTTTAAAAATGATCAATAACTGGTATAATATGCTAAGTTTAGAATATATAAGTGGGTAGCAATAAGTATATGATGAAAGATTTGGTGTAAATTTTAGATGAGTATATGGTTGAATGACATATAGTTTATTTGAATAAGTAAAATGTTTGAAATTTAAATTTGAATTAAAGATGCGTGAGTAAGTAGTGTAGTTATTTAAAAACATATATAAATTAGTTCTTATATGGGAAAAAATTATTTATCAAAAAATAAAAAGAGAAAATAATGAAAATTTAATATTTTGAATAAAATATAATAATGATAATAATAATAATAATAATAATAAAGTACCATTATAAGTTTTTACTTTTTTGTTTTTCAGCAGTCCAACGGTCTGGCCTCATGTTTTCTAGATAATGTTAAGGCCCAAAATGGATACAGATCTGGTCTAAATATTGAAATGAAGCCCAAAAAAAACTGATCTTGGTTAATGACTTATTAGGTAGTAGTTCAAATTTTGACTTGATTGTCTAAATAATTATCAATCGGATATGAATAATATGAAATCTATCTAAAATTTATAATTTTAATATATATTATACATTAAAAAGATTAAAATAACCATATATCTCATAGTTAATAAATTAAACGTATGCCATGTCATATGAATTGTCAGGTAGTAACCACCAACACCATCAAAACTCAAGTAACTTTGCCGAAGGTCCAACGATTACTTTCGAAAAATCTATGACACTTACAAAGTTTTTCATTAGATTTTGTAAATGTTACATACATACTTAAAGAATTTTGTACAATTTTTATATAACTTACATAATGACTCTAAATATTTATAGTTTGAAACTCGTCTATTCCAAAATTTATTTCAAGTTAAATGTAATGGTAAAAAAAATTTCCATTATTCTATAATAAATATTCTTTTATTTTGTATTTGTAAAAAAAAAAAGTCAATATAAAGTTTTTGTAAAGTGTACATAATTATGTACGTTTCATTTACAGCTTGCAGAATAACATTGTAATGATATTTTATAGTTTAAATTTTCCTCTGTTAGTTTAACATGTATTTTTTGAAGAATCTGTAATACTTACGTACCTATTTTTTAAAGAATCTGTAATGATTACATACTTGTTTTTCAAAGAATCTGTAATGTTTACAAACTTATTTTTAGAAGAATAACATTTATGTAATCTTACATAACTATGTACAAATTCTGTAAAGTTTACATAACAACCAAAATAAATATAGCATAGTAAGTTTGAGCTAATCACATAATTACCTTTTTGACATTGGAAACTCGAAGCATAGGAATCCTTATTGTTGCTACTGGTGCTGATTTTCCCAACTCCCAGCTTGCTTAAATAAGAGTTGAATATTCCCGAAGAAAAATCACTACATCATTAGCCTTAATCCTAACAACATTTGGATTTAAATAGAATAAATATTATACAATAGAAATAATTTCAAGTAACATGAAATTTCTGTAAACTGTACAGAATATACAAATATTTCTATAAGCTTTACAGAACTCCTAAAATAACGAGCAAAAATGAACCAAAAGTAGCAGTCGTCTCCATTCTACTGTAAACTAAAAATCTTTCAATGAAGCAATTCAAGAACTTCATCCAAACAGATCTGGTCTTAAAAATCAGAACCCAGTATTAGTCTATACATTTTCATGTTTGGTTGAATCTCTCAAAATCTTATCTCTTTCCTTGATTTCTGCTGCTGTAATAAGTTCTCACTCCCTACTATCTCATCTCCAAAGTTCTAATTGGACTATTCAACAATTCTAAGTTTTCATTGTCTAGAAAAGGTAAAAGAATTTAAAAATTGTCAAACAAAATAAGTTACCAAATAGATAAGCAACTCTCTCATATATATATATATATAATTTTGCTATTATAAGGCTTGGTGCCCTTATAAGAGCTAAAAAATAAACAAACATTTTAGCACAATACTAGTAAATATTAACCAAGTAGCATCCAGGCAAATGCAAACCTTCTTATATAAGACATATTGTAAGATGAAAAATATAAGTAAAAAAAAAAATGTTGAGTGTCTCATACGAAGTAAGGAAAAATAAATGCAATGATTATGAGTGCTGGTAAAGTGACACAAGTCTCTTTGAATCCTTTCTTCGTCAATAAATATACATAAGACGCGTGAATATGTTGCTTGTAAGCTCGGACATATCAGGATTCTAACAAGATCATAGACCACTAATACTCAACAAATCATTAGCATTCTCACATTCTCATAAGACTCAATATAACATAACAAAAACACCGCAGAATAACTAGATAAGCTATGAATATGGCGTTTGGATATCAAATCCTAAGGGTGGACATATTTTTTCAAAAATGACTAACCAAATTTAGTCTAACTTCAGTAGGTCTAAAATATTTCAAAATCGACAAGATCTGTTCAGTCCGTAAAAAATAAAAACAGACACAACCAAACCAACTTACACTTCAAAAAAAGGTAAAAGAATAACCTTAAAATTTATTTTGTATCATTGATTATGGTAAAAACTTTCAAGTAAAATTGTAGATTCAAAATCCTCGAACTGAGCTTATAGGTTGGCTAATGTTGGTTATTTTTAAAGATTATAGGTCCACTAAGGTTTTTGATTTTACAATACTGCCAAAATGACTTAATAGCTAAGCTACCGTATTATCAAATGCACAATCCATAACCTAGTATTAATGGAGTCAATGAGAGCTAGATAGTGGAGTAGAACTGAGAAAGGAAAGATACCTATCATCAACAGTGAAGAGGCAAAAGCCATGAGCGTTAATGAGAAAGTGTCACATCTTGCGAATCAAATTGGAAAGCAAGCTCTCGTGTTCAAGATGAGCTTGATTTCAAGTTACGAAGTTGGCGGTGTGCATTTTTCCATTTCCTAGGTAACTAGATAGTCCAAAAATTTGAGAAAGAAGTGTTAGAGATAGGAAGGTCAGGCGAGGAGAAAAGGTGAGAAACTAACGGATTTTTGGCTGCCTGTGATCGCTGGCAGTGGTTTTTCACAGGCGATAATGTTCGGCGCTGTCGAACGGAAAGATATAAAGAGAAAAGAGAGAGAAGGTTGGGGCTTAGGTATGAGATTGTGCTGGGCAGAATAAAATAAAGGGAGCAGGCATAGAGGTACTTATATTATAAGTATTGTAATATAATTTTTTAATTTTAAAAAATTAATTAAGAATAAAATATATTATTTTAATAATATTTTAATTAAAATATTATTTTTTAAATTAATATTTTAATATCAAAAATATTAAAATAATATAATTTTTTTATTAATTGACATCTTAAAAATAATATTTTAATTAAAAAATTATTAAAATTATATGTTTTGTCCTTAATTAGCACATTTTTTTTAAAATTAAGAGACTAAATGATACCACTTATAATTTAATGAACTAAATAATACAAATGATCTAATACAAATGACCTCTATAACACTTTTCTTTAAAGAAAATAGAATATAATGATATAAGCGTAAATTAAACCTTGAAAAATAAGGACAAAAATCGATTTTTGTCACCTTAAATTTTGCATGAAGTGTATTAAAAGTCACATTTTTTTGTAAGTGCACTTTAGTCACTTTCTTTTTGAGTAATTTACCAAGTTATTTTGCTTTTAAAAATGAATAAATTTACATTATTTTATATTATTATATTCATATTAAAAAAAAATACTCACATGATAAGGGACATCGTAGAAAATCAATTAATTCCTTTCATTTGATACCATTTTTTTAGCACAACATTCCTATGTTCACAAATATCTCACAGTTTTTAAGCATATAAATGGTTTTTTTTTTTTTTTTTTTGCCTCTAATACATAAACAATTCAATTATTTCAATTGATTTCACATTTAACTCTTTCAATAAAAAAAAATGTATGCATATTTTCTTACAATGTTAAAAAATATATATTTATTTATATTGAAAGAAAAATGAGCATATTTTTTTTTCTAAGGAATTAAAATAAAACTTCAAGTAAGAAGAAAAATGTGCTATGCAATTAAAAAAAAATTGTTAAAAGAGAATGTAATTATTTATTATGAAAAATACTATAAATTTGAGATATATCATAAATAATATGGTACAATTTTATTAGTAAGTACAGTTAGACCTACTAAACTATAATAAATAAGAAATTGTCACATTAGTTGAGATTATGATATATTGTTGTATATAATAATCTTATTTTATTATTCAAATTGTTAATAATTATAAGAATTAAACAAAAGTATTTGGTTAATTAGACACATTATTAACACAATATTTTAATTTAATTTTAATAAATATTGATAAAATTAATAATAAATAATTGTATGTTATTTTTTAAAAAATAGTTATATTTTCAAAAGTCAAAATGGGGAATCATGTAATTTTATAAAGTTGATTTATTGTTTAAAAAAGCTTGCATATATTATAAGATATTTGTGAACGTTATATTTTATTGTGTTAAAAAATTAAAATAATTGAAAAAGATTAATTTATTTTTAAAAATATCTCTTATCTTGTGTGTATTTTTCTTCAATTTGAATATAATAATATAAATTAAACTAAATTTACTCATTTTTAAAGCAAAATAACTTGGAATGAGACACTAAAAAAGAATGTGACTAAAATGCCCCACTTATAAAAGAAAGTGACTTCTAATGCCTTTCATCTTTCAAATTAAAGAAAAGTACATAAGGGGTATTGTTAAAAATAAACTAATCTCTTTTATTTGTTTCCATTTTTTAACACAATAATTTAACGTTCACAAATATCTTATAATATATGCAAGTTTCTTTAAACAATAAATTAACTTTATAAAGTTACATGATTCTACATTTTAATTTTTGAACATATGACTATTTAAAAAAAAAACATATAGCTATTTATTATTAATTTTATCAATATTTATTAAAATTAACTCAAAAAGTTGTGTCAATAATGTGTCTAATTAATCAAGCATTTTTGTTTAATTTTTATAATTATTGACAAATTAAATAATAAATGAAAGCTATTATATACACAGTCTCAACTGACCTAACAATTTCTTATTTATTACAGTTTAGTGGATCTGACTGTATTTACCAAAAAAAATTGTGTCATGTTATTATTTGTGATGTATCTCAAATTCGTAGCATTTTTCATAATAAATAGTTACATTCTCTCTTAAAAAAAGATTTAATTGCATAATATAATTCTCTTTTTATATGGAGTTTGATTTTAATCCCTTAGGAAAAATATGTTCATTTTTCTTACAACATAAATGAATATATATTTTTTAATATTGTAAAAAAATGAACATATATTTTTTAACATTGTAAAAAAATAAGTATTTTTTTTACTGAGAGTTAAAATTGAAACCAGCTGAAATAACTGAATTATTCATGCATTAGAGGCAAGAAAATATTTATATGCTCAAAAATCAAAAGGTGTGATATTTGTGAACATAAAATTGCTGTGCTAAATAGTAGCAAATAAAAAAAATTAGTTGATTTCCCACAATACCTCTTATCATGTGGATATTTTTTTCTTTAATATAAATATAATAATATAAATTGAAAAAAATTTATCCTCTTATAATACACTTTATCCTAAAATTCCTATGTAAAGAATATAAGTAAATTTAATAATTATTAAAAATGATATTATAAGTTCAAAATTTCTAAAATTATTATAATTTTGTCCATGTGGAACTACTTATGGTATGTCACGTTGATAAATTTATGACAATTTTATAAGTTTTGAGCTTCTAGTACCATTTTCAATAGTTGTTAAACTTCTAATACCTCACCAAAAAATTAGTAGATTTTTATGTCATTGCACATGAATTGTTTTATTTATTTTATTTTTTTTTGATTAATTTTTACAACATATTTTAAATCATAAATATAAAATTAATTTAGAATCCTTATGCTTAGAGTAAACAATATATGTTTTCACGTGAATTGTTAATTTTATGCTTCTATATTATTGTAAAAGTAAATAATATTTATAATTTTTATTAGATGTTAGAGTTCTTATTGAATGTGATATTATTTTTTATCATGTTAATATTTATTTTCATGTGAATTGTTAATTTTATGTTTATAAATTAATTATAAAAGTAAAATAATATTTAGAGCTCTTATAGATGTTAAAATCCCTATTCGATATGTTCTTTATTCTATTATCGTGTTTAGAGTTTTTAATGTGTTTATATTTCATAAAAGAACTAATGTTAATAACTTAAAATAAAGGGATAACTTTATCCATAAAAAAATATTAAGTGTGATTTAAATACACATATATATACCAAAAACGGTACACAATGGATCTTAGTGACTATTATTTTCTGTAAATCATTTATTCATGTTGAATGGCGTTGGATTTTAAAAAGGATAAATAATTTTGGATTAAATTGGATATAATATTACTAGTTTATATAGGGACTAAATTGGGTAGAGTTAAATAGTATAACAATTAATCGTGCAAGAAACAAAATTTAAAAAGAAATAATTTTTTTAGATAAGGAATACAATTTTGGGTTCAGTTATTCTTCTATTTAAAATTCTGGGTTTGGTTTTAGAATTTAAAAGTTTATATTTTATTGAATATTATATTTTGTATAGATTTAGAAATAAAAGCACTTCTAGTACTTGCATATACATGAAGAAAAACCAAGCATATTATTTTTTATTTTGTTCAGTTTTTTTTTTTAAATTAATGTATTTGGAAGCATCTTAAATTATAGAAATGTTAAAATTTGATTTTTGGAGTTCCAAATGGATAACTGTTACCCAATGAAAATTCTTCAAATTTATACCCATTGATTTTTGTTTCGGTTTGAGTATAGTCAAGTATTAAAGTATTAATGTTTATGGATTTATAGAAAATTTGATTTTACAAAAATATCGAGAATATTATTAACATCGTCGGAAATTTATGTAAAAGTAAAATATAAAAAAAGTATGAAAAGTTATCTAAAAATATTAAAATTTTAGATAATAATTTAATATAGAGAAATTAAATTGAATCTAATATAGTAATTTTTTCGATAAATTAATAATTATATGCTAAATAAAAGAGTATTTTAAGTAAAAATAAGATGCTTGGATATAAAGAAATTAAGAAACTAAAAAACTGTCTTATATTTACATTCAAAATGATTTTTTAGTGAGTTCAAAATACATCTAACTCAAGCAATATTGGTGTGACTTGTAGTTAATCATGAGTATGTTTTATAATCTTTTAGTACTGTTTCTTCGGGAAAATGACTTAACCTAATAATTTACAAATTATTGCGAAGGGTTTTCAAAGATTTCATTAACATTATGTACACACATATTACTTTATAGATAATTTTCTTTTGTATTAATGCTAATTGAAGATAAAATTGCAGCTATGATTTTCTTATCTGATTCTAATATATAATTGAATTCTCTATAATATCTCATTGTGTATTCTTTTACCACAGCAACTATTTAAGAATCAATAGATTTACACTCATAAATAGCTCTTTGGAAAAAAAAATTCAAAAATTACCTTGCAAATATTTTTAATAAATAATCAATTATATCATAGATAATATCCAATTACTTTTATTAAAATTACACTGCAAATATCGATATAATTATATTCACAAATATAGATATTTGGTATAAAAAAAAAATACTACATAGTTATATTTATATCAATTTTTATAAATATTAGATATTGTTTAAAATATATCGAGATATATAGATATTTTTTAATCTATGAATATACTATATAGCATAGAACTTTGGTTTTGGGTATGGTAAAAAATTTAGATTTTGCATTTGAATAGGACATACGCTCTATATCACCCCGTTGATAACTTGACATTCCTTGCTAGATAGAGCCGTAGGGGCATGTTATTTGCATGCCTTTAAGTTGTAACTTGGTCGTTCTAATATTACTATATTATTCACAAACGTACCTTCAACAGTAATTCCCAATCTGTTTACTTTTACTAATAGATTAATCCATAAATTACGCTACTAAGATTTTAACTTATGACATTCATGATTATAATGAGATGATGAGCTAATAATTTGTTTTATTTATTTATTAATAAAATAATTATATTAGTACAACTAATTTTATTATTAATTAGCATAGTAAATTTACATGAATTGTCTATTTTATTCTTAAAATTAATTATACCTTGGTGCCATTATTGTTATATAAATTTGTCATTAATGGATATGTAATAATAACAATTTCAATTGTATCAATATTACTACTCTCAATTAAAAGTAGTTATAAGCACAAATTTAAATGCGAGGGAAGTGAATTATATTAGTGAGATTCAATTATCAACCATCTACTTTGAGAGATAGAAGAAATAAAATGTGAATAATAATATTGTTACAATAAAAGTGTATAAAAAATCAATTTTACACTATTATTAATTACATTTTATTTAATAAATTTGTTATTAATAAATTATTGTTGTGACAATAATAAATTAAGTTGTGTCAATGTTGTTACTCTAATACTATAATTTTACATAATAAAGTCAAATGAAAAACCTCAATATCTCATGTTTTACCTCAATATAATACTATCATTATATATACTACCAATAATTGATAAAAATGTTAATAAAAATAACATAAAATATATGTGACATCCAAAGGAGAATAATAAATTAAAATGCTTGATGTGCTATATAATGAGCAATGCAATATATATCAAGTTATTGGTTGTAAAAAATAAAATAATTATACAATTACTTATTAACATAAGATGAATTATATTATGTTATATGTTATGCATGTAAGTTTATATAAATCATTTTTCATAATATAATTTGTGACGTGTATAATGACCAACTATAAGTGAAATAATTGAATTGAAAACCAAATGGCTTATTTTTGACACGTTTATTCCACATCAAATATGATTTAATTCAAAAGAAAATAAAAAATAAAAACGTGAAAAAATTTCACACCATAGTATATATGGTTTGCTATTAGAAATTAATAATTCTCGTGAGTGCTTACTTTGTAAATTAGAAATATATACAATATATGTTTAGGCCTTAGCAATAAATATTAAAATTAAAATACAATACAAGTCACATGTGTTGTTGAGGAATTATATGTATTGGTTTAGGATCAATAGTACACTTATAGTATATTATTATAATGGAGAAAAAATAAAAAAAGAATAAGATAAAAGTAGTACTATTTTTTTTTTATTATTAAAATTTAAAATACTAAACTACTACGAGTTTAGATCAATATATAATCATTGTTCAATCAAAAAATAATTCTTGAATAAGCAATACACTGTTGTCAGATATGTAGTTGGTTTATATACCAGGTTGAATAGCAAGGCTAAAGATAAATTATTTATTAGTCATGAACTAATAATTTAGATAAAAAAAAATATTAATAGAAAATGAGTTATATATACGCATATACATATATACATATATACTTATATATATATATTTATATACTTTTAACTTTTTAAAATTATAAATTTCAGATCACATTAATCTAGACCAAAATTGATTCAATACCGATGTATATAATTTTTTTTGAAAAATTACTAAAAATAACATCCTTAAAATTTATAATAATAAAATTAGCATTACAATAATATTGAATGTTCAACATTAAACGAGTTTAAATTATCGTTGTTCAATTTCAATTGAATGATTATTCAAAGAAAAATGATATATCAATTATTTTTTTAATTATAAAAATATAAATTTAAACTAATATTTTTATTATTATAAATTTTAAAAAGTATTAATTTTGCTATTTTTCTTATTTTAATTTTTTGAGTTAGAAGGATTTTTTCGTGATATAGTATGGACCCATTTCATTGGAGTCGTAATCGGTTAATCGCGAGTTCAAGTTATATGTAACTAATTGCTAACAATAATATTATAAAATGAGGTTTTGGTTGAAATGGTCTACATTAATTTTGTAATTTTTATAATGTGTTATTTTAGTACTATAATTTAAAAAAAAATAGTTAATTTAGTCCAAATTTAAAAATTAAAATCTTTTAAAGGTAAAATAGAAAATATTTTTAAAAAAATGAATTAAAAAAAAAAACCCTTCATATCTTTCTTCTCCCATAATTTTTAAATTTTAATTATATAGTTTATTTTAATGAATTAACTAGTTTTGTTATTTCATTTCTATAAATAAAAATATAGTATTATAACTATTTCAAAATCAAAATGAATTGAATACAATATTAACCAATTATATATTTTTTATTCTTTTTCTTATTCGTCTAAATTCTGATCCTTAAATAAAATCTAGTGTTATTTATTTTTCTTGTTCTACATTAGTTTGATATCGGAGCTAACAAGAAATAAAATTTATTATCCAAAAATTTTCAATAGAAAAAAGTTCACTAAGAAAATGATCTTAGTTAAAATGAGAGAAATAAGGAATATAGAGAATTTTTAAAATTTTAAATTATTTTTTTAATAATTTCCTTTTTTAATCATAAAAAAAATTTCAACTTTTTAAAATTAGGACTTGATTGATAATTTTTTTAAATTATATGACTAAATTATCTCACCCTAAAAATTATAAGATCAATGTATTAATTAATTAAAATTATTGAACTATTTCAACCCACAACCCATTATAAAAGGGAAAAGAACTCTTTTAATTCCAAACTTATAATGTTGGTGGATTTTACTCCATAATTTCTCAAAAATACACATATATCTCGATAGTTTAATATTTTAATACACATGAGTTAAATTATTTATTAAAATAATAAATAATGTGAAGGCAAAATGCAATTAAATAGTGAAAATGATAGGAAGAACAACGACAGCTAAATTATATGTTGTGTTCTGGAAATGTTTCAGTTCATCTTAATTTCATTGAGCTATGAGAAAATGAAGAATGTGAAAGATGATTGAGAAGAAAATTTGACATTTATAGCCATAAAATGGCATGAGATTCTGAGATCGAAAGACAAAAATAAATTATGGAAAGTCAATTGCAAATGGAGTGAACAAAGAAAAATTGCTAAAATGACTTATCAAACCCCAAATTAAAACATGCATATAACTTATTTTTTAAAATTAAAATAATCAACTACAAGTAAAATTGGACCAATGTGTCAAAAAGAAGAGTTTAGGGACTTAATGTTTTTAAGTGAAAGTTTGCGGAATTATGTGTTAGAAAAGTTTAATAAAAGATGCTATCAAAATTACTAAACTAGGCAATTATGAGTTAAATACATAAATAATAAAATATAGTAGCATAGAAGGTTAAGGACTGTGGCCGGGGGCAAAAAAGGCATAAAATAAGAAAAAAGAGAAAAAATAAGAAAAAAGAAACGAAGGCGAAAAAAGCATGCAAACAAATTCAGTTAGAAGGAGAGAGAAATTCTTGGAAACCACGTTATTGTTTTGATTCTCCAAATCCGCTTAGGATTTTGAAATTCCAATTAACACTACTACTATCACACTCTCTCTCTACTTCTCACTTCACTTTTATCTCCACAAATATTAGCTCCCGATTAATACGATCGAATATAACTTCTATTAATTATTGAAATTTTGATTTTTTTTATAATTATATTTTAAAATATGAAGTCTTATCCAATTATAATTAGTCTTAGTACATATATCGTCGTATATAAATACAAAGCCCTAAACCTGTAGCTCCCTCACTCAATCTCTCTTTGTTTACTTAATTTCAGAGAAAGCTTTGTTTCTTTTTTTCTCTGCAAATTTTCTTTTCGTGTTTGATTTCTTCGAAGATGTTGAGCGCTTCAACAGCTAGGTTTATCGTTGGTGTTATTGGTACGTATTTTCTTCAGCCATTGCTTATTATCTCGAATTCAACTCTCTAGCGATTGCTTAACGGCGGATTAATTTTATATTTATTTAATTTATAACTGAGATCTTGATCGATTCATACTTTATTTACTTCGATTCGTACAGAAACTACGTATGTAGTGTTCGATTTTACGATTGCGGACTTCAATTTGTTCCATATAGTTTAATTTAACTTTTTTGACTAAAAGTCTTTCGATCTTCTGAGAGCAATCTCTACGCATATGTTGTATTTGATCGTTTATATATAATCATATATACTTTTTTTGGGGTTAAGAAATACGCATATATATACTTTAAAGTACACAAGTTATTTTATGAAGTTAATCAATTAAAATATAGAGTGATTGACTTTTTAATTACTTGAATTTGACTGCGTTTGATTTTTGTTTGATTTTTACTTATTTATTTTAAATTATTTTTGCAGGGAATGTGATTTCCTTTGGTTTGTTTCTTTCACCATGGTAACTGATTACCTCTTTCACTCTCTTCCTAATTTCAGTTGTCATATATTACATATTGGCTGTTAATTAATTAATTAAATATATGTTTAATTGATGATCTCTTTTTCTTTGAAGTTGGATTCTGTGCGTTACTATTAATCTTGGAATAAGAAAAAAGTTCATTCGATAAAAAATAATTAAGAAGGATTAATCATAATTCGAGATAGAACTGTTTGGCTCATATATTTATTTATAGATTCTAGATACTTTGTCATTCCCTTTTATGTTTTAATATGCTAATTTATTTATTTATAGAATTTTATTTAATTTATTAGTTGTAGTTGTTTTTGTTGCATTATTTTGATGATTTGAGGAATATATAATTTGCAGCCCCACATTTTATAAGATCTTTAAGAGTAAATCGGTAGAGGAGTTCAAGCCTGATCCTTATATGGTAACAATACTGAACTGCGCTTTATGGGTGTTCTATGGCATGCCATTTGTTCATCCAGACAGTATTCTCGTCGTTACCATCAATGGTTTCGGTTTGGTAGTCGAAATCGTATACTTGACCATCTTCATTATATATTCCACAAAACAAGGACGGGTACGTACGTGTTTAACTTTCTGCTTATGCAATCCGGAACATGTAAAAATTATAATTACGAAATAGCAGAAACGGATTTTAAATCATTAACCCAAATCTTTCTCTCTTTTTTAATGCACAGAAAAAGGTATTTACATTTGTCACGACGGAAGCTGTTGTGTTTGCCGCCTTTGCTGCGCTAACATTGATATTCGCACACGGCACAACAAAAAGGTCACTAATAGTTGGTATCTGTTGTGACATACTGAACATTATGATGTATATGTCTCCATTTACCATCATGGTTAGTATTATATTCCACTTTAACTCCAATTTAATTCCGCATTATCTTTCCATTAATATTCCTATTTTAATAAGTAAAACAATCAAGGAAAATTATCAAAAATAGCACCCTTAAAATTTATAACAAAATTAACACCCCAATAATATTTAATGTTCAATATTCAATTTGAACGTAAAATATTGAATGTTCAATATTGAATGAGTCTAAATTATCGTCGTTCAATTCTAATTAGATAGGTGTTCAAAGAAAAATAACATATTAACACAATGGGTGTTAGTTTTGTTATTAGAAGTTTTAAGGAGTGTTAGTTTTGTTATTCTCCCAACAATCAACTCAAATCGATTAGACTTTTTAAATATTGAATGAATCCTGGCCAACTAAACTCGATCCTTTTAATATTAGAGGGATGTTGTTTTATGTAATTTTACAATATGTATTTTATTGATTGATGTTAACATTTATTTATCTTTCTTTATTATTTATGGTTCTCAACAGAAAAAGGTTATTCAAACCAAGAGTGTGAAATACATGCCCTTTTGGCTCTCATTGGCTGGTTTTCTCAATGGTTCTGTCTGGACAGCGTATGCCCTCATCAAGTTTGATATCTACATTCTGGTAAGTCCATTCTCATCAACTCACTAGTAAATCTCTACCTGAATCTTGTATGTGTTGTATGAATTGTATTTTGTGTTAATCTAACCAATATATATGTCTACTTGGCTTCGACTGTTGCAGGTAAGTAATGGGCTGGGTGCAATTGGTGGTTTTCTCCAACTGGTATTGTACGCATGCTACTACAGTTCCACTCCAAAAGATGATGATGAGATTGTTGATGGTACAAAGCCAACTGAGTTGCAGCTCTCAAGCTCAAATGCAGCAGCTAGAGTATGATGTGAATACTCTTACTACCAATCCACAGCTTTGCTGGTGGCCATCGATCCTGCGTTTTACGTTTTCCGTGTTAGCTAGACATAAAGTGTCATTTTTGATGGATTTGATTTTTAATCGTAGTTAGGACTCCTAGATATTATGTTTATTGTTTGTTAGCTTTTCTTTTTGTCGGGCATTTGGCTATTACTTTTATTAGGAAATACACTCGTTGACATCTCTTTCTAATATTTTTGCAATTTTTATTCCATTTAATTATGAATTGTTTTTTCACAAGTTTCTTAATTAATTCTTTCATATATGTTCTTTCTTTGATAAAAAGGGAAAATGTCAAAATTGTGTATTTATTTTACTAACAAAAGAAAATGCAAAACATTTTTATTTTTGTTTTCCACGTATGAAAAGTTTTAATTCAGTTAAAATAAAATGATGTAGAATATTATTCACACATGTCTTTTACTACGTAACATATACAAAAGTTATATATAAAACTTTCTCGTGTTTATGACATGTTACTGAAAACTCAACTTTGACTTAATATTTTATCTTAAATTTAAAATAATAAATTTATATTTAAAATGTAACAAAAATATAACAAGTAAATTAAATACTAATATTGATAATTTTTTATGAATAATTTTTTTTATACAAATGAAAGTAACATAAAATAAATAATGTTATTTCATATACTAATTATTTTTCTAAAAATATTGTATAATTTATCCAACTTTTATAAAGGTAATAAACAAAAGAAATTAAACAAATCAATTAAAATAAAATCAAACCACTAGACGTGGGGAAGTATTCCAAATCAAAATAGTCAAACCACCAGTTCGGTATTTTTTTTGATTTGGGTGCAAATCTTTATAAACTACTTTTATTTCAATTTAAAATTTAAAGATTATAATAATGAATATAAACTCGATAAGTAATTAAAATATAATATATATTTTTTAAAATCACTGTTTTTTTTTTTTTTTTCACAAAATATCTGTAAATCACTCTTTTCTTCTGAGAATTGATCAAAACACTGCATCGAAAAAAAAAGGATAAAAATAAGAACATAAAACTGGAACAAGTTTTTGTTACATACACTACTATGAAACTGGCATAAGGCCAAAGTTTTTAGCCATAATTATAAATTTATGGTCACGATCATAAAACTTGCAGCCTAGGTAGAAGACCATATATTACTGCATATAATCACGTTTAAAAATTGATACCATAAATGTAATATTTTGTCACGGGGTTTGAGAAGACTGATAGAATTTTACAGTCATTGTCGTATTGAGAAACTGTTACCTTGTATTCATATTTGGCTTCCGTTTACACCAAAAATTGTGACAATTTCAATTTTCAATTTTCTATAATTTTTTTTTTCAACATTTTCATAAATTTAAATACCTATTTTTTTCAACATTTTTTACATTATAAATTCATAACCAAAATATTGAACTTTCAAATTTATTAATTATAATATCAAAAATCAATAAATTATATTAAAATTAAAAGTGCTATTACAATTTTGAATTTATGTGTTTTAAAATAAAATAAGGGTTATTTTTACCTTTTTTATCTCCCTCTTATAATAATATCATATTATTGATCTAAAACGAATAAATAATTCATCTTATATCTTATATTTACTTTTTATCTCATAATATTAGAGTAAATGCTTAACTAGTTAATAAATTCTCAAATTTTAATTAAATTATAGATAGGTCTCTAAATTTTTAAAAATTTACATATAGGTTATTTCTTAAGTATAAAAATACATATTTTGAATCAAAATTTTTAAAAATTTAGGAACTAAATTGAAAATTTTAAAAATTTGTCCACTTAAATATAAATTTAATTAAAATTTAAAAATTAATAATAATTTAAAGTAAATCTCACTCGTGTAAATATAGCCCATATATTTGAACAATAATAAGAGGTTTGCAACCATTGAATACTTATATAAGTAATCTATATTTTGGTTTGGGTTTATATGAATTATTGGTCGGTCTTTAACTAAGTTTACATGTTGATTGAAGTAACAGGAAAAGCAAATAAACGTACACAATGTCCTACCTTTAAATTCTCGCTTAAATTTTTTTTTTTTTTTGAAAATTATAAAAAATAACACCTTTAAAATTTATAATAATAAAACTAGCACTTTAATAATATTGAACTTTTAATTTGAACATGAAATATTGAACGTTCAATATTAAACTAGTCTAAATTTTCGTCGTTCAATTTCAATTGAATGAGTATTCAAAGATAAATGACATATTAGTCATTTTTTTAATTGTGAAAATATAAGTTTAAATACAAGGGGTGTTAATTTTGTTATTACAAGTTCTAAGGGGTATTATTTTTGTTATTTTTTCAATTTCTTTTTAAGCAGCATGATCGTAAAAGTTATTTAAATTATATTATATATATTATTTGTATTATTTAATTTTTTTAAATATATTATTTTAATAATTTTTTAATAAAAATATTAAAATAATATTTTTTTTTAATTAACTTATTAAAAAAATAAAATTTTAATTAAAAAAATCATTAAAATTATGTTCTTTATTCTTAATTGACCCATCTTTTTTAAATTAGTAGATCAAATAATATTTTTTATAATCTAAGAAATTAAATAACATAAATAATATAATTTAAAAAACTTTAATGATATTTTTTCTCTATTTTTTGTTTTTTATTGTAATTGACCTACAACAATCTATATCTACTCAGTACCAGTACGGGTGTAATGAATAAGTTTTAACATCAAGTTGGGGGTAAAAAGGTTTTTCGTTGGTCTATAGGCCGCCAGCAAACACCAAAACTTCCGAGGTGTGTTTTGATGAATTCATTCTATTTTGATAGTCAAGGATAAAAGAAAGGTAACAATGTACCTTCACCACCTTATTCAAAATCACCAATTTATTTATTTTTGTTGTTGTTAATATTCAAAATCACCATCTTAAAATGAAAAAAAAAAAAAAAATTCTCAAAAAAAGAAGAAAAAATATTACCTTCTTTTTTACGTTTAACAAATGAATAAACAAGTTTTTATTTTCCATTGAGAGCAAACAGAAAATTATTTTCCGTTGACACTTTCAGAGTTTCCATATATCATAAGTTAATTTGGTCATAATAACATCTTTAATTTTAATCTAATATTAAATTTAATACAAATACGTAAAATTAAAGTACTAAATATCACATTTATTCGGTCACCACTGCCATGTAAGTGGTGTCACTCTTGCCTCGATAATTTTTTATTAATCAAGATCAATTATTTAATTTGTAGTATATTACTATTTATTTAATGCAAAATTATTTTTATTTTTAGAATAATTTTACTACAATAGCTGTATGTATTATATAGAAAAAAGAGTAACAAAAGAGTGAATTAATTATAGGTGAGAAAAAAGTTTAGAAAACTTAAAAATATAGGTAGAAGTGTTTGACTCTATCACTGTACCTACTCTTTGCGGTATTATAGAAAAAATAATGCACAAATTTAACTCTAATAATTATTAGGCACAATTTTAATTTTTTTTCTCTCTCTTTCTTACGTCTACTTTTACGTATTATTGGACCCAAATAGAAAATAATTAAAAAATTATTAAAAATAACACTTTTAAAATTTACAATGATAAAAATAACAATATAATGATTAATTGAATGGCATTAAATATTAAACGGGTTTAAATTGTTACAATTCAACTTAAAAGGCGTCAAATTGGACTAGGTTTGAAGAAAAAGGATACAACAATTATTTTTTTAATAATAAAAAATATAATTTGAACATAAATAATATATATATTTTTGTTATATATTATAAATTTTAAAAATATTTTTTTTTATTTTCTCAAAATAATTTATGACTCTGACTATATAATATTACAATTTATTATTTACAAATGAAATATATGTAGGAAATAAAATTGGTGCGAAGGAAAATGTTTGGTAATTATGGAGGTTGACAATGTGTAGGAGTTTGCTTGTTGGGAGTTAAATTAGAGACTCATATCAACATAAATAAGATTTTAACATATGAGTATTTAGGAATGGTAATTATGTTATGTTAGTTATATTCGTATAATATTTATTTTATGTTATTTATATCATATTTGATATTAATTGTGTAGAATTTTTGTGTTAGTTGACACATAAAAAAATTTATTTATGTTTTTTTCTTACCACTTATTTTTAATAGTAAAAGATAACAAAATTTTTAAGGACAAAAAGATTATCGATCTATTTTAACTAAATTTTTTATCTAATATCATATATATTATCGAATGGTATCAAAAATTGGTACTCTATGAGAATTGTTGAGTAATGAAGTGAAGATAAGATGAAATGTTCATAAATTGTAATGGCTCTTATTTATACGGTCAAAAATCATAGAGCTAAGGAAATTAAAAAAGGCACAACAACCAATCATTTAATACCATAATTCAGGGTTTGACTAGAGTCAATACCCGAACCACCACCTGCCCTTTTTCCTATGAACCCTGCCCTCCCAATTGAGTGGCTAACTCGTCCGAGGTAAGCAGTTAATTCTAACACCTTCCAAGGAGCCTCCAGGCGTTGGTTCGTTCTTGACTCAACCACCCCCACACTACATAGACTCATCACAACTGACTGAGTCTCATTTTTTGACTCGTTAACGTTAACTCAGTAAAGTAATAATGAAAAAAAAAATAATAAAACAGCAAAATTTAATTTGGGTTAAGAATCACGAGACTCGAGAGAAACACGTGAGTATCAAGCATCAACGTTCGCAATGAAGAGCAGCTTTGATCTTCTGCACTGTGCAACAAATGAGATTATTCACAGTCTCAACTGATTCTACCGTCAGTTTCGCCGTTGGAAGACTGTCAACCAATATCTGAAACGCCACCGTCAGCAAGGACCCACTCCCACTCACCCTGCTGTTACTTCTGCCGTCACCGTTAGCTGTAGTTGTTCCGTTGGGACCATCAGGAACGATTGCAAACCCAGAAGGCAACAGAGCCACGTAAGTAGAATCACCACCGTTCATCACAACGTGCATAGCTGGGATGTCAACTGGCGCGTAAACCACAAGCGAACCCGATGGATCTGTATAAGTTTCCTGCAGAATCAGCATGCTACTCTCGTTCGAGCTCATAGCCTACATAACAAAACAAAGCCACCCTTATTATTTCATCCCAACTACGAAAATGCCACATCCTTTCTTTTTCCCTCTCTCTCCCCTGTCGCTGTAAGTAAATAATTCATAGCTTGAGAGTCAAACTTCTGACAGACACCTTTTTCTATGATTTTTCCCATGTCGGCTTTTTTATTTAAAAAAAAAAAACAAAAAATAATTTGTAAAAGAAATTAATACATACACTAATTTATATATTATATTTTAATTAATCATATTAATAAATCGCTCACAATTAATTCATCTTTATATGCATCCAACTTTAAATCTAATTAAAATTTTAACACATTATTTAATATATACAATAATTTATTATATGCAATACTATTTTATAAAAAAAAAAAAAAAAAAATTAGAGTTCACGCATTTACTAGAAAAGTTCACAAACGTCTTATAAGTCTGACTTTTTTTTTTTTAAAGCTTAGTGGCGATCTGGTCCCAAATTGTCCTCATTAATACTTCCAATTAAAGTACCTATCATGTCCATTTTATAATATCAAAATCATATTACTCCTATCCAATGATCTGATAAAAACCTGATTGACCTAGGGGGCATATGTGTCAATTACACCAAATAAAATTCATTTTCGCTTTTTTATTTTACTTTACCGTAATAATGCATATGATTAGATACTACCACGTAGTTTGTAAATTGTATCAATAATTTTTGCATAAATAAATAGAAGAGAGAGAGAGAGAGAGAGAGAGAGTGTGGTAAGGTGACGTACGCTAGAGCGAAGAAGGGAAATGCAGTTGCCATGGTCGTGGCCCTTAGCAATGTGAGCCATCTCTTGCATAGGCCCACCATTAGAAAGTATGTCCCATTGACTTCGTAACTGTTCATCACGAAGAAAATCAAACAGTCTCTGAGGTGATACCGGAATCCAAACTGAAGTAGCAGCGCTCAAAACGACGCCAGATGGCTCCCCTGGATCATCCACGCTCTTCCGGGTCATTACCCGAACGTCCTCGTCAATATTATCGGCTTCGAGCTTCTTCCACTTGTACACCGTTGACGCACACACGCCAGCATAGAAATTGTCCGTCATTCTTTGTGCTAGCTTCAACATACTTCGCCTTCCAGTGGCTGTTATCGCTACACCAAAAAAAAAAAAAATTTAAAACCCTAAATTGTAATTATCACAGTCAATGTTTGAACTAAAAACTAAATCTACCTGTGTGGTTATGTAAGGAAACGTTGGAGGACATGAGAATGGCGAGAGATTCGCATTGGCGTTGAAGAATTGAGATCCAACGTTGAGCACCAAAACCCATTCCGGAGCTTAACAATGAACGGTAGAGTTGGTGAATTTGACTCTCCTCGTACACTGCATGTTCTATCCAAGTCACCTGTTATTGCTCAAATAAATTTCAATTAGTTATATTATTTTCATGAAAAATTTGTGAAGTACCGTTTATTATTATACTTTTTTTTTTTTTTTCTTTAGCAAATTTTTGAAACAAATTTGAAGTAAATATAAAATTGATTTTTAATACTTTCAAATTAATTATAAAACTAAAATAATATTTAAAATTCTTATTAAATATAATAATAATTATATGATTAGAGTCATTATTGAATATTGAATATTAGAGTCCTTGTTAGATGCAATCCTTATTTCATTATTTTAATATCATAAATAAAATCTTTATTTAATATAATAATAAAATATCAATAACTTAATCTAAAGAGATGATTTTGTTCCAAAAAAAAATTAAGCATCATTCAAATTTTCATAAATAATATAAACACATATTCCAGCTAGACAAACATATAGAAGTAAAGCAAAAACCACAATCAAAACTGAAAATACTACCATTGGTCTCTACTGTTACAGTTTTTTATTTGTTAAAATTTATAATTACCAATTATTACTTACTTTTTAATAACGATTTTAATTTATAATTTATAATTAAGTAATTAATTTTGTAATTTTTGATTCTTTAATAAAAGTAATCAAAAATGTGTTTGATAACAATTTCTATTTAGTGATTTTTAAGGAAAAAAAAATCATAAATACCTCTAAATTTTTTGGTAATGATTTCTATTTTTTGATTTTTTCCAAAAGAATTTTAAAAATAAAGGAAATTTTTGGTTAGTTTTTTATAAATTTAAAGTTTTTAATCATTTTTTTTTTCAATACTTAATCATACAAAAATTATAAGACTTGATTTATTATCTAAAAAAAATATTTGGTCAAAATCAAAAAAATCAGAAATCTGATTGAAAAATCTTCTTTTTAAACATTTTACGAATCACTCTATATTTTGGTAGTTATTCCTTAAAAATGTAAAAATTAAAATAAAAAATCATTACTAAACATACATAATTAAAAAATTACTTAAAAAAATCATTATTAATCAAGGCCTTACATTATAAGTTGATTTTGGATTAAATTTACATGATAATTTATAACAATTAACATAAAAATAATTGTGCAAGAGTCAGAAAGAATTGATAAAATAAATTGATTAATTAGTCAACTCGCTATTGTTTTAAAGTCTAATTATTATCTCACATTTTTACCTTTAATTAATTTTTCATGACAAGAAATTTTTTTCAATATAACAATTATATTAAAAAATAAGTATATTTTAAAAAATAAATAAACTTAAATTTTTTAATCTCTTATTTTTAAGGATTTAATATTTTTCTCTCTTTTATATTCAATTCTTATCTTATATCTATCTTTTTCATATAATACTTACAATTTTTATATATCTATTATATAAAAAAAAAAATTTAATATTTTTCTCTCTTTTATATTCAATTCTTATCTTATACTATCTTTCTCATATAATACTTACAATTTTTATATATTTATTATATAAAAAAAATTCTGCGAGTTATGTTTCGATGCATTTCAAATTAAAAAAGTCAAATTACATTAATTTGTAGGCTTACACTAATTTGTATGCCAATCATTTATTTGTCAATAAAAAGTGGATTTAACTGTTTTGATCATTATATAGCTGACTTAACAAGTTGAAGTAAATATAAGTGTTCTTTCAAATTTGGTTACTTTATTATTATGAATTTTATTCTTATTATTAATTATATTTTAATGTTATTAATATTAAATAAAATTAACATTAATAAAAGTTTTTTTTTTTAATGACAATCTATACTGTCGTGTAAGAACAAAATAGACTATGAAGGATACTCTGTATTTTCCATTAAAATATGTAAAAAAGGCAATTTAATCATTATCGAAATCATTGAGATGAGGGAGTAAGTAGAGCAGACTAGCCCATGCACTTTGTGACATTTATTAATTATTAAATATTAAAAAAATTATTCAAAGTTCTGTTGCGAGAAAAAATCGAGAAAGCGTCAGAGAATTTGAATAGAAATATCAAAAGTAGGATAGTTTATTCCAAACACAATTGAAGATTATATGGGAGGATATCATAATTAATGTGTTCCAGGACATAAATTTGGAAAGTAGATGCTTCTATGGTATTTTAAATGAACATGGCAACATCGATTCAGTAAGAAGAGGCAGTTGTATTTTATCATTAATTTAAGCAAAACCAGTATTTTAACTATTAGATTATAAAGTTCGGAGCTAAATTGGTCTAGGCAATAAATATCATTTAATTATTTAATTTATAAAATATATTTTTAAATTATTTTTTTATTATTATAAAAAATATATTTTGAAGTCCATTTCTTTATCTGTAAAAGAAACAAGTGTCAAGTTAGAATAAAATTAATTTTTATTCCAATTTTTCATTAAATCTAAAGAATCATAGCACATATGTTACATACGTATGTTTGTATTTTTTTAATAAATGTGTATTAAAAATTACTTGAATTTTAAAAAAAAATTTACGATCAAACATAAATAAAAATTTCATTGACTAATTTTTTACCATAGATATTATAGACAATGAAAATTTTGTTTAAATTTAAAAGAATTTTTTTAAAAAAAAAAATTTAAGTAATTTTTTAATTAAATATTAAATTTTTACATATATCTCTATTGAAAAATATAAATATAACATATGTGGTATTTCATTAAATTTAATGAAAAATTAGATGAAAAGTTACATTTACACTTACCTTTCACATTTTTCACTGGCAGATTTAAAAACACATTTTTTGCAAGCAAAATAATTTAAAATTATTTTTTCTAAATTAAAAGCTTAAACAAAAGCAAAAAACTCTTACTGCATTTTTCCCTATGGTTTTAGATACGAGGAAAGAAGCATCAAGGTCAAATAGATAAGATTTTGAGAAGGTTAATTTAGATTCGTTCTTAAGGTAAAAGGAACATAAATATTAGTTTAAATTAAGCTTGACTTAATTGATTTTTATTTTATTGTTTTTGATTTGATATGAATCGTGTGAAAAATAGTAAATTACCTTGGAATAACCATTAGGCATATCTTGGACAATACAGCCAGAAGGAAGCCTCCGGCAATTAGAAAAGGTGGGAGCAGATGAAGTTTGTTTGATTCTGTCAATTGACACATCCACCACAGCCCACACCCCTTCTGCATGCTGCTTGCTGAACCTTAAGAAATTCACCTCTCTCACTGGCACCAATGGCGTTAGTACTTGAAGCTCCGCATGCATCTGAATTTACATTTATATTCAATATAATAGTTTGTTTTTTATGTATATTTATAAAATTTGTTTATTTAATACTTTAATACTTTAACAGCTTTTTTGGTAATATTTTACAATTATGACACATATAAAAATAGATGAGACAAAAGTTAATTAATTACCAGTTGAAGTACACCATTTCTGGTTCCTCCCAAGCCACTTGAAATCACCTCGGTTGTGGAGCTTCTGGCTATTAATCCAGGAAACATATCCGCCCACCGGTTCTGATTGAGTTGTTGAACAAAAAAAAAAAAAAAAGTAATATAAAACAAATTAAGTAATAATGCTCAAGCTAGTAAATACTCTTACTTAAAATAAAGACTAATTAATTATAATGAAGTCCAAAAAAAAGTGCAGATTGAGTAATAATTACCGAGTCCATCAAAGTTTCAACAAGTGCCAAGCTATTGATGATAACCAGACCAGTCTCTCTAGAAACCTCAGTGACAAAACCATCAGGTTTCAAGCCAATACAAGGAGTACTACTGAAAGTCCTTAAATACTCGTCATGGTTCAATACTTGTCTACCTCCTTCTAAACTCCTCAACCAAAGTGGCTCATCTGTCTCTACCATCTTCACCAATTCGTCCATAGCTGCCAAAGCAAGCTCCAAATACATAGATCTCTCAATTGATCCATCAAGGACACTTGGGAAAGAACTCGAAATCCCACTTACATAATCAGGCCCCAAAGTCGTCACAGGACTTAATCCAACAAAACCATTGTTCCCAACTCCGAGTTCCAAAGCTGAGTTTTGCAATGGTGGTGAAATTGAAGTAATGGGTCTGCCTAGAAACTTGCCAGCAAGTGCACAAACTCGTTCTAATTCTTCTTTGAGACGAGCATTTTCAATTCTAAGATGTTGCTCTTCCATTGATATTTCACCAGGTATTCCGTTTCTCATGGCCTCTCTTAACGACATGTTCTCAGCACGAAGCTTATCAATCTCATGCCTTAGCAAAGAATTGTCCTGCCTCTCCAATTGGGTCTATTAATCCAAACAACAAAATTTCACAACCCATTTACAATTCACACAAAAAAAGTAAATTACGAAAATCGAAAATTCAATTACCTTCATTTGGGTACGGCGATTTTGGAACCAGAATTTGACTTGTCTAGTCTCCAAACAAAGCCTTTTGCTAAGCTCCAATCTTTGTTTCTCATCGGGATGAGGGCACTCCTTGAAAAGCCTGAAACACAATCACCGGATTTAAAAATAAAAAAAAAATCTTAATTAGTGATGAAGAAAAAAGAAAAGAAAAGAAGCATAAATCAAAACTAGCGTACGCTTCAAGCTCTTGAATTTGCTGAGGAGTGTGTCGGTGATATCGTTTTTTCATAGGAGGGATATCATCACCACCCTCCAGATCATCACCTGAAGCACCTTCCAAATTGTCACTCCCAGATCTACTTTCATGTTCTTCTTCTTTATTCCTTTTCCCACTACTTTTCGGCTCAAAAAAATTATCAGCCATTCTTTTAATGTCACCATTCCCATCCATGTTTGATTGCTACAAAAACCAACACAAATCATTAAAAAGAAAAGAAGAAAAAAGAAGAAGAAGATCAGTTTCAGCCCAAAAGAGGAAGATAAAAAGTGAAGAAAAGCTTAGAGGCGTACAAGAGCTAAAGAGAGTCCAGGAGAGTTGAACATAGATTTGCTATGAGGGTGACTTATTGCAGGGGAGGGCATGTTGTTGTTGATGCTATGGCCGTTACTGTAAGATATATCGTCTTCTATTGTGGCACCGCCACTACTATTTTCAACCAAACTCCTAAAGTTCATCAAAAAGATCGACGCAGAGCCACCTTTTCACTTGTTTTTAATCTTTTCGAAATTTTCCAATCACACTTAATTCCCACTTGATTTTTCAAACCTGTATGCAAATTTAGAGGCACTTTCTAAATGAGTAAGATTTATTTGACTAATGTGTCTTCAAAGTTCACTCCTAAGCCATGTCTAGTGAGTCATGACTCCGGAATCTTATGTAACGTGGTTTAATTTACTGAAAAACCCAGAATTGCAAACTCACAAAATACATTAGTTCCCAAACTAGTTCTAGTAAATAATCATAAAAATTTAAAAGGAAAAAGAAACCCAGAACACAAAAAAAAAAAAAAATCAAAAACAATAAAACGGAGAAGATATTGAATACAAGTAAAAGCAATCGAAAGCCAAATGTCTCCAACTTACTCTCTGTAAGAGAAATTCGGCTCTGTTTGGAAACAAGGAAAACCCAAAGAAGGTGAGAAACTCCCCCTTCTCAAGTGCTTTTTATTCAAAAAAAAATTTCTATGGTCTGACAAATATATAGCAAGTAAAGAAGGAGGCTTAATTCTTAAATTAAATCACCTTGCTGGGAGATTTCCAAAAAAATAAAAAATAAATAAGAACCCTAATTATGGTGTTATGGGTAAGTGCTGTTGTCTCGTTATCTGCATGCTTGACTATACTAAGCTCCAAAGAAGCTGAAAGACTATTATATATAATATCATGGGAATAAAAAGGTAAAGGCTTTTTCAAGATTGCATGGAGAGAAAACAGAAAAAAAGTAGGGTTGGATCTGTAAACTGTATATTCAATAATTGAGACTCGAATAATAAATATTTTAATTTTTTTTAGTTATTATTAATAATTTAATTAATAAAATGTTGTATAATCTTATTAGAAAAATTATATTAATTCTAATAATAAAATTATATAAAGTAATTTGGATTGTATAAACTAGGTTCTTTTCAACAACACGATAAATCAACAGTCAACACGCGAACATTACACACACAACGATCGAAAATTTAGTAAAGAGAAAAGAAAAGAAAAAAGGTGAAGATAAAACGCGCTATATGTGGAGTCTTCGAAACCTTACAAATACACGAGGTATTTATTTTTCAAGAATTTATTTGTACCATTTCATTGTATTAAAATTCAAAAAATAATAAATAATTTATGTACAGATAAATATACCTGCAAAAAGTACTAGTTGACTCTTGCTAGGTGTATTATTCTCTCTGTATTTTCTTTTTTACTTATTCATTAGGATTTAGGAGGAAACTGTGAGAAAAAAGAAGTTACAGTGACAAGTCGTCGTCTTTAGATTAATTGCTCAATCTTTTGCCACTCTTGTGCGGCTTCGGCTTCCCTTTGAAGACTGCGATTAATAAATAATAATAATTATGGACTTTAGGACTAAATAGGATTAGACCCTAATACCAAATATTAGATATTTTGTTATTTGTTCCGATTCCATCTGTAATATTTATTCCCCGAATAGTATTAATTATTTGATTTCAAAACAAGAAAAAGAAAAAGAAAAAGAAAAATAAAGAATAATGATTACTTTATTTTGAAGTTTCTTCTCTATTAAATTCTTGTATTATGGATAACGTTTATATACTATATAAGTAAAAGTTTATAATCACATTTTATATTTTATGCCTAAATTAACATATTTTAACATAATAACAGTTATGTGCCCTAATTAAATAAATTTAAAAAATTAATAAAAAGTTATATTTGTGTTCTTATATTCTTTTTGTGCCTAAATTATTAGTATTTTTCTGCTAAACATACAATTAATAAATGAAAATATAACTTACAAAACTAAAATAAAACTACACAAAACGCCCATCCCTTTCTTGTTTTACCATAAAGTTGTATGCCCTTATTAGATAAGCATTATAAAAAAATAAAAATAAAAACTGAATAAAAATAATATTTATGTTTTTTCTTGTCTAGAACACTTATTGGATTGACTAATTTAATATTAAGAAATTCTTAAGATGAAATTATTATCTTCTTATTTTACCCTAAAAACAGATAAAATTATTATTTTTTATTTTCAACTTTTTATAATTTTTAAATTGTTTAGTTATTTTATGATGCATATGGTAAATTGACTGAGATAATTAAATTATCAATCAATTTATAAAAATAAAATTTATTATAACAGAATAAAATTTTCTTATTATGAAAATTATTTAAGTGACTTTATTCCATATGTTCTATTAAGTATTAAACTATTTTAGTAAAATCTGAAATTAAGTTCAACTTATGCATCTTGCAATAAAATGCTTAAACCAAAATTTCTATTACATCTCTATTTCATTTATTATTTATGTATATTGTACAAATTATAAAAGATTTAAAATACAATAGAATATGACATATATAAGACTAATAAGTAATAACGTGCAACATATGCTACATGTAATATTATTGGAGGGTAAATGACAGTCATGTTTAACTAAAGCGATCGTTCTATACACAAACTTATATTTTGTGCCTAAATTAACATATTTTAACAAAATTATTTTTTAAAAATATGTTTCTTGTACGTAATATATTTTACTTACTTTAATTTTTTATTTGATTACTTTTTGTAATATATTTGAAATAAATACAAAATTAATTTTTTTTTATGTTTTCAAATTAATTATAAAAATAAAATAATATATAAAGTCCTTATTAGATATAGTAATCATCATATTTAATTTTCTTATTATTTCAAATTAATTGTGAAAATAATATTTAGGGTCTTTATTTAATATCTTATTTTAGAGTCTTTATTTAATATAATAATATATCTTTAAAGTGTAACTAATGTCAATAGCTTAAAATATAGGGATAATTTTGCCTAAAAAATTAGGTGTGATTCATAATTTTATATATAGTACATATATTTACTAGTTAAAAATACGTGCTTTGCATGTGATATTTTTCTACTTATTTTAATTTTTGTCTTTGGTTAATTTTCACAACATATTTAAAATAAATACAAAATTAATTTTTGTATGCTTCCAAATTAATTTTATAAGTAAAATAATATTTAAAGTCTTTATTACATCTGATAATCATCATATTTTATTTTTTTATGCTTTCAAATTAATTATGAATGTTAAATAATATTTATATGTGATAATCATCATATATTTTTAGAGTTTTTATCAAATGTAATTCTGATTCCATTATAATATTTAGAATCCTTATTTAATGTGATAATATATCATTAAAAGATAACTAAAGTCAACAGCTTAAAATCTAGGGATAATTTTGTCTAAAAAAATTAGGCATGATTCATACTTTATATATTGTATAGATATTTGCTAGCACTACCACAAAACTGCTATATGGTCACGGTTTTTAACCGTGACTGTAGACCTTTGGTCACGGTTTTTATAACCGTGACCTAAGAAGGAGAGACCTTAGACTAGAACCTATGGTCACGGTTAAAAACCGTGACTGTAGACATATGATATAGTCACGGTTTTTGAAAGACCGTGACCAATTATTCACTTAGGTCACGGTTTTTGTAAAAACCGTAGCCTTAAGTAATACATATGGTCACGATTTTTGTAAAAACCGTGACCATATAGATGTATATGGCCTCGGTTGTTACAAAAACCGTGACCATATGTATTACTTAAGGCCACGATTTTTACAAAAACTATGACTATATGTAATGTTCATTTGAAAATAATTACACATATTTTTTAGCATTTTCATAAATTTAAATATCTGTTTCTTCAATATTATAAGTGCAACATTCATATCGAAAAATATATTATTAAAACTAATATAGCAACATTCATTTTCTCCTTTAAATTTTTGTACTCAAGTTTTACATCCCTGTTGAAATGTAGCAACAAACAGATGAGTCAAATTGAAAAGGACAAGAGGAGGAAGACATGAATTTATGGTAGAACAAGCAATATGCAACATCATTTCATAGCACTAAGTGAAAATATAACATCATCAGAGCACAACGAAATTTTCTGGACAAAACACTTGAGGCAAACACAAAGTCAATAAGCCAATGCCTGTTGCTTGGGTCAATTTCCAGAGCCTTCTTGATGTCTAACTCAGCCAAGTCTAAATCAGCCAGCTGGATATATGCCTGAGCTCTTCTATAGAGAGCCTTAACATTGTTACCATCCATGTCTAATACCTGCGTAGAAAAACAACAGCATTCAAAGCCAAACGAAGCAGATAACTTGACTGCTACAGCACAAGAAAAACTTAATTCCAATGTCACCAACCTTAGTGCATAGTTTCTCAGCCTGTTTGTAATCTTTCACCTTCAGTTTGCAAGCAGCATTGTTGAGATTGCAAGCAACCTTCAAAGCCTTTGCCTGTTTTTTCTCCTCTACAAGGAAGGCAGAATCATATTCAATGTACTTCACAGCCTGCATGTTGTAAAACTCAGTAACTACATGGAAAGAAGATTCAATTACACATGAGCTTATTAACACTTAATCTTGGCATTTACCTTCTCATATCTCTTGGAAGCTTTGGCATATTTACCTGCCTTGAAAAATGCATTTCCTTCTTCCTTCTTCTTACCTGCAGCTTCAATTTTCTCAGGGGTGTTCATATCCCAAGACTCCTTCTCCTAAAGGAAACAGTTAAGAAACAAAACATATTTGTCCATAAATAAATGCAGGAATGATCTGAAACAAGCATCATTACTTACCTTGATAAAAGACACCAACTCAGCCTCATAGAACACGGTAGAATTAGGAGGTACCACTGCCAGCTCCTCCTGAGACTGGGATGAGCCAAAAGTATAATCTGGCGCTATTGTCAAAAGGGCTACTTCACCCTTCTTCATTGTCAAAATGGCTCTATCAAGCCCTTCAATAACTTGCTCTGCCCAAAGAAAGTAGTCAGCACATGAATGCAAATAATTATAAATAAATAAATAAATAACATACATTAGAGTCTAGAGAGAACACTCTGAGTGGTTCAGTCGACTCCATTTGAGTTATAGGAAATGATTCCTCAATTTCATTGGGCATCCTAGCAAAAGATGGATCCCTTTTTTGCTGACGATAAATGTCAAGAATGAGCAGCTTGGACATAAGCAGAACGAATAAACAAATAACATTAAACAGGAAAGGGAAGTTAAAATATAGATTGCACTGGACAAGGAATGGCATCAACCCTAAGCCAAAAAAATTCATTTCAAAAAGGCAAACGGTAACGAAATTCCAATTCTAAGAGCTGCATTAAAGCTACCCAGCCTTCCTTAATCAAGAATCCTAGCAAGAACTTTAAAGCGCAGACAACACACAAGAAAATAAAATATATAGAGTTTTAGAGAGAAAACGAGTCGAACTACTAAACTGAAGGAGGCCGGTGAACAGCAAGGAGGACGACGGCAGACCAACACGACGTCGCTGAAGGATGAACGAGTAGAACAGCGTCCAGGCTCGATTGTTTTCGCGTGTGAAGCTTCCCGTTGGGGGGGGGGGAAATCGACCATTGAGGCGACGGCGTTGGCGTTGGCGTTGGCGTTGGAGACGGCGTCGATGAGGGCAACGCCTCCCTCTCTCGCGCGCGCCGTTAGGAGCCCGAGCAGCTGGAAATTTGCGTGGAAGGAGAAGGAAGATATTGGGTCTTCGCTTTCCATTTCAAATCAAACCCTAGCCCTAGAGTTCAATCCTCATTCAGCCATGTCGAAGCAAGGTGGAAAGGCTAAGCCTTTGAAGCAACCCAAGGTCAATGTTTACTGTGATTATTACGAATGACCTCTTTCAGTTTATGTGAACATTCACTTGGTGTCTCATACGCCATAAAACATTTGGATTTTTGCTGATTTTCATTTATGTGTTTATTAAAAAAAAAAAAACTTTGGGTCACGGTTTTAAAAAAATCGAGACTATATTATACGTTAAGGTCACGGTTATTTAAAAACCGTGGCTATAAATTTTTTCTGTTTTTGTAACTTCACTTTTGGTCACGGTTATTTTAAAAACCGAGATTATAGATATACACTATGGCCTCTGTTTTAAGAAGACCGTGACCAAAAACCTATAGCCTCGGTTTTTTGTAAAACCATGGCCAATTTTCCGAGACTAAAGATCAGTTTTGTTGTAGTGTAGTTAAAAATACTTGCTTTACACGTGATTTGTTTTTCTTGTTTTAATTTGTTCTTCGTTTAATTTCTACAACATATTTGAAATAAATTTAAAATTAATTTTCTTATGATTTCAAATTAATTGTATAAGTAAAATAATATTTAGAGTCCTTATTAAATATGGTAATGATCATATTTAATATATATATTTTATATATAAAAGTCTGAATCATGCCTAGTATTATTTTGAACAAAATTATTCCTATATTTTAAACTATTGATATTAGTGCTCATTTTAAGATATATTATCACATTAAATAAAGACTCAAAATATAATAATAGAATAAAAACTACATCTAATAAGGACTCTAATCATATATTGATTGCCACATTCAATAAAGATTCTAAGTATTATTTTACTTTTATAAATAATTTGGCAGTATAAGAAAATTAAATATGATGATTACTATAATAAAGACTTTAAATATTATTTTACTTTCATAATTATTTGAAAGTATAAGAAAATTAATTTCATATTTATTATTTTGTAAAAATTAACTAAAGAAAAAATTAAAATAAGTAAAATAAATTATATGCAAAGCACGTGTCTTTAACTAGTTTTCTTATACTTCCAAATTAATAGTGAAAGTAAAATAATATTTGGAGTCATTATTTGATATAATAATTATCATATTATTGGAGTATTTATCATATGTAATTCTTATTCTATTATCATGTTTAGAATCCTAATTTAATATGATAATTTTATCAAAAAAATATTAAGTGTAATTTAAACTTTATATAAAGATAACAGTTATGTGCCATAATTAAATAAATTTAAAAATTAATAAAAAACTATTTTGTTCTTTTATCTTTTCATACATACATACATACATTTATATATGTATATAAGTATGTATTTGTATATGCATGTATTTTTTGTTTTGTTGCTAAACATACAATTGATAAATGAAAAAGATAACTTACAAAACTACATAAAACACCCTTCCCTTTTTATTTTAGCTTAAAGCTATATGCCCTGATTAGATAAATATTAAAAAAAATTAATAAAATATATTTTTGTTTTTTCTTATCTAGATCACTTATTAGATTGATTAATTTAATATTGAAAAACTTATTCTCAAGATAAAATTATTGTCTTCTTATTTTACCCTAAAAACAGATAAAATTATTATTTTTATTTTCAATTTTTCGTAATTTTTTATAGTTATTTTATGATGAATATGGTAAGTGAACTAACATAATTAAATTATACTTAAACTGAATTATCAATCCATATATAAAATGTTTCAAAAAATATCAATATATAAAAATAAAATTTATTAGCATACAATGAAATTTCTTATTATGAAAATTATTTGAAAAATTACAAAAAATAACACCCCTAAAATTTATAATAAAAAAATGGCACTCCGATAACATTGAATGATGTCCAATTGGACAATATTCAATATTAAAATGGACTAAATTGTAGCAATTTAATTGTACGAACATTAAAAAAATGATATAACATCTTCTTTTTTTTTAAAATTGTGAAAATATATAATTTGAACACAATAAGTGCTATTTTTTTATTACATATTTTTTTCTATTAAGTATTAAACTATTTTAGTATCTTCTGAATTAAGTTCAACTTATGCATCTTTCAATAAAATGCATAAACCACGATTTTTTTAATTACATCTCTATTTCATTTTTTTTTCATTTATATATATTGTACAAATTATGAAAAATTTAAAACACATATAAGACTAAAAGTAATAACGTGTAATACATGCTTCCATGACTAGTTTAAATTAAACCTATGATTCATTAATATAATATTAAAACTTTTATGAGGTTAACATTATTTTGAGATTGAGATTAATTTATATGAAGAAAAAAAAAGTTAGATAGATATGAACATCTAAATTTGATTTTTTCATACAATTTTATTTCTACTAAATAGATGTTCAATATTAAGATAAAGATGTTATAGGTTAATGGGTAAGAAGTATAATTGTTTGATGAAAAAAAAACCTCAGGTGCATAAAATTCTATGTACAAACGAAATTATGTTATGCAATTAAACTAAGAAAAAAGAGCAATACTAATGTAGAACAAATATGAAAATAGGAGAGAGAATAGAAAAAATTAGAGGATAATTAAGTGTAGTTAAAGAATAATCATATGAATAGGAAAAAAAAACTAATAATCAATTCATTCCAAGTTTGAGCAATAAATACAATATTGTATCCTATTTATAAGACCAAAATAGCAACAAGAACTAATTAATAAAATCTTAAATGATAAATATAAACAAATAATATCTTAACAGATAATAATCCCAATGTAAATAAACTCTAAGTCAAATAATTATTGTCACTTTATTTTACATCAACTACATGTGATAATTTTTTATTAAAGGAAGAGAGATTATACATACAATTTGGTACATAACATCAAACACTTTCAACAATCTACTAAAAGACAAGAAAAATCAACTAGTGAGATGGGCAATGGCAGTATATAGTTTAGAAAAAATAGCACGCATTTTAGTTTCTCTATAAAATATGAACTTTATTCTTATACATATGATATAAAATGTGTACTTTAATTCTATTTTTAAAACTAAAAATTATATACTTTTAAAAGTGTATGAGATTAAAACAATTTAGTTAAAAGTTATAAGATTAAATTGTTAATTTACACAAAGCTTTGAGATTATAAGCACATTTCACCCAACTAACTAATAGAAAAAAAAAAGGGGTAAAAAATGATAAAAATCTTAATAAGTTGGTGGTAAAAATGATGCTCAACAAATGTAATGTTCTGAACTAGCATATTCATTTATAGCTCTAAATTATATCAAATAATATATAAAGTTTGTTAAGACAATATTGGTGTAATGAGCCAAATGTTAACTAAACATGTAATTTAATTAGTGTTGTAATAAGATGGACTAAACATATTTATATTGTGTGATACGCTCATATGTTGATCGTATTTATAAACCTAAATCGACACATTAGGTTTAAGGCTTCTATGATTACAAATAGAATGAAAAAGTGAGAGAGTGTATAAGCCGTTTAGTTACATAATGTTATTTTGAGATTGAGATTAACTTACATGAAGAAAAAAAGTTAGATAGGTATGAACATCTAAATTTGATTTTTTTCATATAATGTTTTTTTATTTATACTTAATAGATGTTCAATATTAAGATAAAGATGTTACAGGTTAATGGGTAAGAAGTATAGTTGTTTGATGTAAAAAAAAAAAAAAAAACTATTAGGTGCATAAAATAAGTACTAATGTAGAATAAATATGAACGAAATTATGTCATGTAATTAAAAAAAAAAAAAAAACAGTACTAATGTAGAACAAATATGAAGATAGGAGAGAATAGAAAAAATGAGAGGATAATCGAGCGTAATTAAAGAATAATCATATAAATAGAAAAAAAAAAAAAAAAAACTAATAACTAATAATCAATTCATTCCAAGTCTAGAAACACATACAATATTATATCCTACTTATAAGAAAAAAAAATAGCAACGAGAACTAATTAATAAAATCTTAAATGATAAATATAAACAAATAATATCTTAACAAATAATAATCCCAATCTAAATAAACTCTAAGTCAAATAATTATTGTCACTTTATTTTACATCAACTACATGCGATAATTTTTTATTAAAGGAAGAGAGATTATACATACAATTTGGTACATAACATCAAACTCTTTCAACAATCTACTAAAAGACAAGAAAAATCAACTAGTGAGATGGGTAATGGCAGTATATAGTTCAGAAAAAATAGCACACAATTTATTTTCTCTATAAAATGTGAGCTTTATTCTTATACATGTGATGTAAAATGTGTATTTTAGTTCTATATTTGAAACTAAAAATTATACACTTTTAAAAGTGTATGAGATTAAAACAATCCAGTTAAAAGTTAAAAGATTAAACTGTTAATTTACACAAAAACTTTGAGATTATAAGTGCATTTCACCCAACTAACTAATAGAAAAAATAAAAAGGGGTAAAAAATGATAATAATCTTAATAATTTGGTGATAAAAATGATGCTCAACAAATGTAATATTGTGAACTAGCATATTCATTTATAGCTCTAAATTATATCAAATAATATATAAAGCGTGTTAAGACAATATTGGTGTAATGAGCCAAATGTTGACAAAATATGTAATTTAATTAGTTTTGTAATAAGATGAACTAAACGTATTTATATTGTGTAATACGCTCATGTGCTCGTCATACTTGTAAATCTAAACCGATACATTAAGTTTAGTGCTTCTATGATTACAAATAGAACAAAAAAGTGTGAGAGTGTATAAACCTTTTAGTTACATAATCTTAGTGCGGCTCTTACATAGCCCAAAACACTAAGTTTGTAGTTATACAATTGTAGTTTGATTGAAAATCGATCATTTTAACGTTTTATGTATTGTCTCGCCTTAACTATATTATGAATACTTATGATCGAAGAAAGTAAAGGTAAGAGAAACCAGCTGATCAGAGTAGAGACAACGTACATTGACATAGCCCAATGTTTGTCAACTAGATTTAGCTGTACTTGTATTGAAAGCAAATTATAGTTTGCTTTCTTTCAAAGGATGGGAGGGGATGCACATGCTATGTTTCAGGAATTTTTTTTAATACAAATAAGAAAATATGCAGCTACTCGCTTTTATAATATTATCCTACGTTGTCTTTCATGGGCTCTATGTGTTTTTCCCTCATCATATACACACATAAGACTGGGGTTAATGTTCTGGAGGGTCCACATGTGTTAAACTTATATTGATATTGATAAAAGGATGAGGAAGTTTGCCACTTTTCACAAAAATATACTTTAAACTCGTATTTATTTAGAGGACAGTATAAGTTTGTTACTTTTATTAAAAAAAAAAAAAGATAACATAAATACATTTTATAAAGATAATTGACTTCTGCTAGTCTTTTTATAAAGTTAATAGACTTGTACTTGTACTATATTCAAATAAGTACAAATCTAAAATATACTTTCATTAAAGGTAGAGAATTTTAACAATCCTTTTTCTTTGATAAAAGGTTATTATTTATTCACTTTTATGACCTAATTACCATTAATTATAAGCTATTGAGATAAAGCACATTAATCAAATGTTAGAAATTTTATTTATTTTGTAATAGTGTGTAATATGGTCATTAAACTTACTTTTATATGTATACATTGATAATTAATTAAGGTCAAATATTTAGGAATTTTGTATAATAAGTCATTTGTGTATATTCAATTATTTAGGTTGTATTTGATAACGATCTGATTTATGATTAAATAATTGATTTTATGAACTTTGATTCTTTTTTAAAAATAATCACCAGCAAAGTTTTGAGGATGGACTTGAAACAACTCTCAAGATGCCGGAGACATGGTCGTCATCACTATGTAGTGATCTTGGAGCGTGGGTCTATGGGAGGGATTGTTAGAATAAAGACAAATATTGTCCCACATTGAAAGATGAGACAATCTAAAAGGGGTTTATAAGTGCTTAGTTATTTCTTCATAAGGTCTACATTTTGGGTTGGAACTTCATAGCACTTATGGGTTGTTTGGTAAAGCTTTTTATATTTTAAAAAAACTTAAAAAATCAAGGAATTTGGGTTTTTTTTTTAATTACAATTTTTAAGTTATACTTATACATACAAAAGTCATAAGACTTAAAAAAAAAAAAAATTTGATTCAAAAAAATTTTGTTTCAGATTTATGAATTATCTTAATATTTTGATAGTGATTTTTTAAAAATGTGAAATCAAAATTAGAAATATTTGTTATTAAATATACTTAATTAAAAAATTACTTTAAAAAAATTAAAAATCAAGAATTAAAATCGTTATCAAACACACTTATTTAATTATTTTTACAACTTTCTATATTTTCAAAAACTTAAAAAATCAAGAAATATGATTTTTATTTACAATTTTTAAGTTTTAATAATTTTATTTCGATACTTACATACATACAAAGTTATAAGACTTATTTACTCTCTAGAAAAAAAAAATATCAAAAATCTAATTAAAAAATTTTCTGTTAAAGATTTATGAATTATCTTATATTTTGATAATCATTCCTTAAAAATATGAAATTAAAATCAGAAATATTTTTTAACAAACACACTCTTAATTAATTAATTATTTTTATAAAAAAAATTAAAATTACAAAATTAACTATTTAAATATCAAACATGACCTAAGACAACATAATTATCTCTCTCTCTCTCTCCCTCTCCCTCTCCCTCTCCCTCTCGTATAAAAACTCTAGCCGCTTTTTTCTTAATTTTGCTTGTTCTCCAAGAGGCCAGGAACTCCTTTTCTTTTACTGTGGTAACTCTCTCAAATACACCATTTTTCTTGTTAGGTTTTTCAATGAATAAACACATTTTTATCTGTGTGTACACTGTACACCCTTGTTTTCTAGTGGGAAATAAATCATACATTTTATTTTTAGTATGTCACTATGTATTATTAGTGATTATAAGATACGTAGACATATAAAGTCTATTTTTTATGTAAAAAAAAAAGATCACATTTTTAATCATTTTTATCTATATATTTGTCTCATATTAATATTATGTTTTAATACAACAAAAATATGATAAGAGAATTGGACTCTTTCTAGTATGATCTTATTATTATTTTTAGAGAATCTAATGTGACCAAATGTAAGTTAGGTTAATGATTGTCGAATAAGGTATACTAGTTTTTTTTTTCAATCAATAAGTTATACTAGTTAAATGCACATATTTTAAAAAAAAATTAATTATAGATATAAATTTACTAATATTTGTAAAAGAAAAAAAAAAACATTATATCATGCAATTTTGATATAAAATAATGTATATTTATGCTAGGATAAAATAAAAATAATACAATAAAATTACATTTGTTTTAAAAATACATACAATATTTTCTTAAAAATAAATACGTTCAATTTATATAATTTTTTAAAATTTGGATCAAAATAAATTTTTTAAAATATAAAAATATTCAAATTTTAGAATAGTAAAGATACTGATAACGAATTAATATATATTTAAAATTGTGAATGTAGTCTTACAAAAATATCAATAATGTGAAGAGTAGTTGAAAATATTATGAAACTTAAGGCGAATATGTTTCTTTTGATATGATAAAATATATTCACTCCCCTAAAATTTTGTTGGATTGAATAATTTAACTCTTTGCAATTAAGACGTTCAATTATTTAATAATTAATAACTAATAATTACTATCAATTAATGATAACTTTTTAAATTATTTAATAATTATTTTAATCATATGCTAATTTTTTATGTCAATATTAAAAAATAATAAAAGAAAATATTATAATAAACATAACTTTTATGATTTTTAGACCTTAGTCATTATTATTAAATATTAAATTATAATAATGATTTCGTAAAGTGAAGTTCAATAAATTTGTAAAATATAAAAATTAATAAGAATTAAATTGTTCAAAATAGAAAATATCAAAGATAAAATTATTTATAATAACAAATAACACACACACACACATATATATATAAAAGGTTGGAGAAATAACTTAAAGAATTTTAAAAAAAAATTTACGTTACCTAATATGAGTTTGGATATGTTACTATTTTTAGAAGGGCCTACTCAGTAATGATTTTAATAGATTTTTCAAAAGTTCTAATTTTTTTGAAAATTTTAGGAATTTTTGGTTGATTTTAATAGAGTCTTTGATTTATAGTGGATTTTATTTTATAGACTTTTATGGATTGCATGCAATTTTATTTCATAGAATTTTATAAATTATAGTTGATTTTATATAGCGAATAATTGAACTATTAATAGAGTGATAAAAAAGTGTAGGAGAGAATATAAAAATAAAAATTCTTAGAAATCTTTTGGGTGTTTAGAATAATAGTAGCTATTTTCTTACATTTTTAACTAAAAAGTTAATTAAAATTCATCATTTTTAATAAATAAAAAAAATTAAATCAATGACTTTTTGAATATACTTATATTTTTAAAAAATTTATATAAAATTTAAATTTAATACACCTAAAATTTTAAAGATTTTTATAAAATCATTGAATATACCTAAATTTTTAAAGAGTTTTCAAAAATCTTAATTGAATACAAAGATTTTAAAACTTCACAAAAATCATTAAAATACTCAATCAAATATGTGAATTTATTATTTTCATTATTCTTTATGGATAGTTTTCTTAAAAATGAAATTGTTTAGTATAATTTACTATTGTGGGCATGCTGTTATTTTAGTTTAATAGACACATTGATAGGCACAGCCCATTGCGAGTTATTAAGAAATGTTAAATGTTCACATGTTTACTCCTATTTATACATTTATACTCATTAATTGCTGTGTACTACATGTTAATTGTTTTCATAAATATTTATTATTAATTTTTAAAATTATTTATTATATAATACATTAAATTGATTTGAATATAAATTTATATATCTTTATCACGAGCTTATTATATGTAATCAATTTTGAGAGTTAATGAGGATGAAGATAGTGTGTCAACTTCTCTATATTTATTACATTAAGAATTAAAGAGTATGAACGGTTATATCAATCACATCTAGTGCAAGCATTTTCTTAAAACACATGTTTTCAAAGTCAAAATTATAACTAATATAATTAGTTGGAATTGTACTCATTACTCATTAATTTCACCTAGTAAGATTTGTGTAACTTTTTTTTTTTTTCCTTCATATGTTGTATGTGTGTTAATCATTTAAAATTCAATCCTCAAAACTGGGAAGCGAAAATAAAATCACTTTTTAACCATATGATTTTGCTAGTACAATTGTTACCAATAATTTATATGAAGCTCTTTTTGAATTAATTTATTGTCCAATATTGGAAATGGTTACGAATGTGATGCAAAATATTTGGACCTAATAACTAGTTCTCACTTGAAAGCGGAAGCCATCATGTGGTGATCTGCATATTTTGACTTGCTTTGCTGCTGAAATCCAATTCAAAGAGGCATATACTATATTATTTATCTATTTATTTGTTATATATCCATAGACCCATGACATCTCCCCGCCCCCAAATTCACATGGCCTTTCGGTGATTTTCACACTCAAAACGGCCTATTAGATGAAGAAACTAAATTCAAGTCTTTTGTTCATACCACAAACTTCATTTTCTTGCTCTCTGCTTATGTCATCTTCTGAGACTCACAAAGAATTTCATAGTTGCACCAATTTTAACCCCTCATAGTCTATACCCACATTTTTTCCCCCTAATATATTCCTCCGTTACTCACGTTATTTCAATACATTTAATAGTACTTAGTATGATTTGAAATTAGGAGTGATAATTCAAACAAGTTGGGTCAGTTTGAGTTTGTCCGAATTAGACCAACTTAAATTGGTCAAACCCTAACTTGAATCTGGGAAAGTCTATAAGAATCATGAGTACTCAAATTTCAAATGAGTAAAGATATTCATATTTCTTAGAAACTATTTTATAATATTGTCTTTTATTAATATAAGATAATTCATCTAACATCTCCCCTCAAAGTGTAGGTCTTTGTCTATTGTAAAGCTCATTACTTTATATTTTTAACCTATTTATTATATTTTATTCTATTTGCGTTCCTTTTTTTTTTTTTTTTTTTTCTTTTGCAAGACTCATTCATTTTTTTTTGAGGTGAGACCCAAGGTTTTTAACCCATTGATCTAATATCATGTAAATTTTACATAGTGTGTAAGTAATATGAGATATTAACTTCTTTTTATATTATATTCTAAATGGATGTTTTATATTACTTATTTATTATATAAAATTTATATTATATCATAGCTTCAATAGATCAGTTGGCTAAAAACTTTGGGTCTCACCTCACAAAAAAAAAGTGAATGAACCTTGCGAAAGGGAAAAAAAAACAAGCGACATAAATAGAATATAATATAATAAATAGGTTAAAAATACAAAGTAATGGGCTTTGTAAAAGACAAAGACTCGCACTTTGAGAGGGAATGTTAGAAAAATTATCCCACATTGTTTAAGCAATATACTAATGTAAGATTTATAAGTAATCATTAGACTTAATTTTCTTGTAGGTTAACCATTTAGGAGTGGATGTCTTATATTACTTATACACTATATAAAATTTAAATAATTTAATTTAATTTAAGCTAGCAAAAGTGAGCACGAATTCAAATCAAATACAAACGAGCTAACTTAGACCGGCTCAATCTAATCAAAATTGTTAATACACTCCTTACACATATACTTATTGAAAAATAAAGAGTCTAAGTAACATAAAATGTCATACGAGAACACGATTTGGACTATTACATAATGCATAATTCTCAGAGCAGTGAAATAGTTGAAAATGTATTAGTACAGTAAAGGTTCATAAAAATTTGAACTTTTACTGTAAAGGCTAATGCCTAATTGGTTTAAAGATAAAAACTTTATAATAAATATTAGAATTAAAGACTAATAGATTTTTTTAGTATTCATTACTTATCAGTTTATGTTTTAAGAAACATGAAAGAAAAATAACTAATATATCATAAAAGTAAAAGACAAAAAGAGATAGAATATTATTTTAATTTTAATTTAGTATTTTTTTTATTATTTACGTAAAATTAAAAATTATTTTATTTTAATTTGGGCTAATGGCCAAGCTTTAACTCAGCTCGAATTTTTTTGAGTTATTTAAGCTGGTCTAAATTTAATTCAAATTTAATTTCATTCAGGTTCTTCGATTTTGGTTCAATTCAGTCAATCGAACTACAGTACAACTTGTCACCCCTACTCAAAACCTAAGACCATCTCTAACTCAAAACTCTATTTTAGTTCAATTTTGCACTATCTTGATGCAAAAGTTACACGATCTTTTTTTTCATCTTCATTGCCCAAAAGATTATTTATTGCATTATTTTAATGCAAAATTATAGAGAATTTTTTTAATGTTTTGAAAACCTCAATGGATGCCCTAATTTGAAACGGATATGGAGTGAGTCATAGCGTCAAATATTTAGATAAACAACTTGCATTAATGATATTAATTCTTACTGTTTATGGTCATCGAATTCACATTTTAATAACTCCCTTATTGACCAAAAAACAAATTCACATGTTAAGAAAATTCAATACTGGCTTTATTTCAAAAGGTTTGACTCTCCATTGAACACGACTAGATTCTATAGCGACACTGTGACGGATTATGTTCTGTAATTTTTTATGTTATAAGGCAAAGTTCTTTATTAATTAGAAGTGCTTTTCGGTTTAATTTTTAATTGAAATTTGAGTTTCACGTTCTAATCAAATTTGAAAATTGAAGTAAAAAAAAAAAAAAACTATGAAAACTTTTTTTTTTTTTTTTAGACTTTAAAATCCTTTTTCGATTAAATTTTAAATCTTATAGCAAGATCTGTTTTCAGGAATATCACGACTTCTTTATTAATATGAACTAAAATGTTCAAAAAATAATAATTTATAAATATATTTTGTACATGACGTCCAAAAATATTAAAATTTAAGGGCTAAAATATACTATTTTAAATTCAAAAAACTAAAATATGTTGAAGATATAAGTTTAAATAACACAACAATACTTTTTCCTATATTTTTTATCGTCTTTTTCAACAAAAATAAAGAGTACTAAATAAAAATAAAAACACAACACAACACAATTTAACGCAAGTGAGATTAAAGTATGAATAATTCTTTTTATCATAACTTGATGTATATTAGATATGATATAATTTAATTGATCTCATACTAGTAAAAGATCTCATAATTATTTTTTTTATTTCACATCTCTAATTTTACATCTAATCAATAATTAACGCATCACTTAATACATACAATACTATTCTTAAAATATAATTTTTTTCTTATTTTAAAAAACAGAAGCAAAAGTTAATATCAATCAAATTTATGTTTTCTTTTAATAAATGAATTGAAAAAAAACAGAAGAACGAAAATTACTTAAAAATCACACTCCTAAAATTCATAACAATAAAAATAGTACCATATTTTAAATTGAGATAAGTATAAATTAATATTAAAAGATGTTATTTTCATTATTATATGTATTTAGGGTTATTAATTTCGTGATTTTTTCAGAAAACAAAAAAAAAAAAAAAAATTGATTCACTATCATTGAGGTAAGACTTCAAGATCATTCATAAAAAGAATAACGGTGTCATAGACCCATTTAGAAAAAAGGGAAATCAAATTGGAGAAGATTGTCAGCAGATTAGTTGGGAAGTATGAAGCAATATTTTATTTTTGGATAAATATTTCTCCAAAACTTAGTCTTATTTGTCTTTTCATAATTACAATTAATTGTTGGGTCCATTTGTGAAAGGCAAAATGTCCATGGATGTAGAAGGATAGTTATGGTCACAGAAAGAGCCAGCTTCACCCTATTACTATTCTATTTGAATTGAATTGAATGGCCCAACTATATATCTAAGTTAGCACGTTGACATAATTATTAATTACATGGACCTTCACTTTCTCTCTCCCTTTTGTGGCCCTATCCCTGAAAAATTACATCCCCATGAGGTAGGAAAAGAGTCATCATGATGACTCTTCAGGATTGGAGAGAAAATTGCATGGGCCTGATCTATACACCTTACTATTAGTGACATCATATTTGCCTTTTTTATTTTTAGTAACTTAAGAATTTATCTAATTCACACACTTGTATGTTATCTCTCTATTACATATAGGATAGGTAATATACTTGGCTATTAAAAAATTTATGCAAGCATGTCTTTAGTAGATGTGGTGCTATAAAAATTCTTTAGATCAGGTGATGAGCTTCTTTTTTTTTTTTTTTTTTTCAAAGATTTAAAGGGGAGTTATGCAATTAGTTTCATTGATTTTTTTTTTAAAGGTCAACTAAGAAAAAAAAATTATATTATTTTAATAAATTTTTATTAAAAATAATTAAAACATGATTAAAAAACAAGCATTTATCAAGGTCCATAATGAAATTTATGATGAAATTATTTAAGAAAAAAATCAACAATAGTAATATTATCACATAAAATTATTTAATATATTTTAATTTTTAAGAATATTAAATAGTAGCAATCAACAAATATTATAATGAATTTTTTTTTTTGAAATTTTTTCATATTAATTGTCACTTTATCATTGTTAAATATTTGTATTTTAATAACATTTAATCACTTGACAAAAAAATAAAAATATTTTAATAAAAAATTTATTAAAATAATATATTTTGTTCTTAATTGATCCATTTTTCTATAACTAGTCAACTAAATTATACCGTTTATAACATAAGAAACCAAACAGCACAAAAAGGCAAATTTAATGACTTCTATGACATTTTTTTTTCTATTTTATAATATGCAAGTTTTCAAAAGGATATTAAGACATTTTTTTGTTTAAAAAAATATATCATAACAAATTGGAAATTATTTTTATAATTCGAATTAAATTGTGAAATTGACTACTTTGAACTCTTCTTAGGTTTATCCCTTTTATTACCTTTCCTACCACAAAAGTTCATATCTCTAATCGTGGAGAACTACATTGTAAGTTGTTGTTTTTTTTTTTTTTTTTTTATAAGAGAGAACTAAATTGTAAGTTGTAGCAATGCTCCTGTTCTATATATGAATATTTTCTTAATAGAGTTAGTCAGTTGGCAATTTTAGGCAAACTTGGAACCTAAGATTTTTATAAGGGTCGCTAACCGATTTATCTGTCTTGATTGATTTTTTTTATTCTCCTTTAATAATTGATTTTCGAGTTGGGCTATAAATTAATTGAGACGAATATGACTCATATTTTTATTAAACTACAATTGACTATCCATCCCATCACAAAATTATGACCCAATGAATTTGGGATGCGTTATGTAGATTCCAGCAGTCAACGGATCGGTCCATCTTGACATATTTTTAATCACGTACCTGTTAGTTAGAATGTATTAAACTAAATCTAATTAATATTTTTAATGATGGCAATCTTGTAACTACAAACATATTATCATTAATGTTAAATGAGTTCACAAGATGCTACCTCATTTGAGATCATGAGCTAGATAAGCTGAACTTTTTTAGCTCATGATCTCACTAGATTAACCTTAAATGAAGTGCTCATTTGACATCAGTGTTGGTATCAAGAAAATAAAATTACTACTATAAAGGTTGTGGAACCTGCCTTCAGCATCCCACTGATCCAACCATAGAAGGTTTTGCTCTTTCTACTTTGGGTAGAATCTCCTATTACCTTTTTTAGGCCAAATTTTTAACTGTTTATAATGTAAATAGAGCATGCTGCCTTTGATGTACAAATCAATGATGCTAGTATTGCAGGCCAAATACAACTTGAATTCAAAAGTTCATTAGGTTTTAATTAATTGGATACCAAATAATTCACGTCAATTAGATCGATCAGCTATAGGAAGAGCTATTGTGAAACGAGAAAACGTTGAATAATCATGGTACGAGCCGATAAGGTCTCTGTCATAAATGACTTACAGATCGAGTTGAGGGCTTATGAGGACACTAAAGCACCCTTCTCATTTTCTCCTCTTTTATTCAAAAGCCTTCTCATCTTATGTAACCATATTTAGTCCTAAACACATATTGGAGTTCAATCGGATCTGCTATTGCTGATTTATATATTATAGAATCGTTCTTCCTTGTTCCTCGGAGTTTTATGAAGCTAATGTGTTGGGTAGTAAAATAAACATGTACATGTGCTATCATTTAATTGGTTCACGTCAACAGTTGAAAAATCAAGTGTTATAATCAATGCATTATTTATTAAATTATTAGTGTTAATAACTTAAATATTTAAATTATTAATTAATACGAATTATTTATTAAAAGGTCATCTGACAAAAATTTATAAATAAGTCCTGTCTCATCTTCGATCATCGAAAATTGAAGAGAGTATCGATCTATGTTACTCAATTCGATATAAAAGGCAATAGCCGCTAAGATTTGAATAACTAACCTCCCATTTAGAAGGCAACAGTGGACGTTCATGTGCAACCAAACTTTTCAACTCAACTATCTCACAATCGGTATAATGGATATTTATCTTACCTAGCAAAAACATCAGAAATTATGAAATTTGGTTTTATAGTATTATGATTGGTGCCTGTGTTCAAAAGGAAAACATTAGCAAAATGAAATTCCCGAAGCAAAAACTTAATACACTTAAAATTAAAAAGGATCAACTAATGCCTAAAATTTCAATATAGTAGTGTTAATTATTTGGGGGCCCAAAGTATTTGCGAATGCAGTGGAAAAAAAAAAAAGGGCCCAAAGAGGATCTACTTATTGCGGATATAGAGTTCTGTCACAGGCCGTAAGAAAGGGGAAAAAAATTAAAACAGGTAAATCACTTCACAATTTATTTTAATAAAATAAAATAATTAGGATAAGGTATCTTTAAAAAAGTAAAAATCCTATTACTATTATATAAATATGAATGCACCTCAAATAAATTTTGAAAGATTTTATACAATCTTTTGATTAAATTACAAACATTTTCATATTTATTAATTTAATTTATTAATCATAGTGATATAATTATACAGATGATTATCCTAAGTAATTATCTTTTCATCCATGTTTAATAAAGTTAATTATTCCATATAAATCTAAAGAAACTATAGAATATGTAATAACAGTAATAATTTCGTTTTATATTGAATAACATTATTTTTTTTTTTTTACGTTGATTCTCTTTTTTTTTTATTGCATAAATATTAGAAATTGTTTTACCACTTTAACCAAAATTCTTACATATTTATCTTAAATTTCATTTATCAACGTGATATCAATTTAAAATCAATTATAATTAAAAATTAAATGTCAATAAATAAACACCACTAATAATTCATTAAGATTATAAAATAACTATATAAAAACTGGAAAATATTTTATATTACATCAATAAGCTACTAAATGTAGTGGTCTTTGATATTTTAAATTATTTCAATAGATTTTTATACTATACAGTATCTAATTTAACTACATAAAATTTATTATATTTTTAAATAACTACATTACTCAAACACTCAAAACTGAAACATGAATTCCAAATATTCTACATATCTAAGTTAGTTACATTTCTTTGAGCTACAAGCTCGTTGGTAAAATTTATTATGGTTATTTGTATTGTTACTTTATCATTTATAAAATAAAAATATTATTTTTCAACTCTAACCAAAACTATTATGCATCTAAAACTATATTAAATCATGCATCTAAAACTATATTAAATCATGCCTTGTTCTTTTTATTTTTGTAAACAAAAAGCATCATAAACATTTATAATATTACATATCGAAAACTACTATTTTTAAGAGTAACTATTTTTAGAAAGATTTGAAAAATTAATATTTTTAAAAAGTTTAGAAAAATAATTATGTCAAAAAATGTTACTTTAGAAAACTATTATTTTTGAAAATTTTTAAAAAATTACTATTTTTAGAAAGTCTTAAAAAAAATTAGTATATTGGAAAGTTTGAAAAATTAATAGTTTTGGAAAATTTTTAAAAATTATTATTTAAAGAAAAATTTGTAAAATTACTTTTTAAAAATGTCTTTTAAAAGTTACTATTTTTAGTAAGTTCTAAAAAATTACAATTTTTTGAAATTTTTGAAATTTTACTATTTTAGAATCATTTGAAAAATTACACCTTTTTTTTTTTTTTTTTTTTTTAGTTTTGAAAAATTACTATTTTAAGAAGGTTGTGATATGCAAATCGTGTCAAAAAGTTGTGTTCATGTCATATTTTTGTATTAATCGTGTCATATTAATGTCTTAGTTGACACTTAGAAAAATCTATTTATTTATAAAATAGAAAGAAATAATAAAATAGTTAAGAACATGAATGATTACTAATAAATTATAATTAAATTCTTATTTGTGTTATATGATGTCAGTGTTAAAGATTGTCACCCATAACTAATTGCTATTTTTAAAAAGTTATGAAAATTACTATTTTTTAGTTAATTTTGAAAAATGACTACATTTACAAAAAAAAAAAAAAGTTTCCTCTTTAAAAAAGTTAAAAAAATTATAATTGTTAGCATTATTTTTAAAATGGTTTTAAAAATTAATATTGTTTGTAATTTTTTTGAACAAATATTTTTTATATATTTTTTTGAAAATTACTATATTTATAAAGTTTTAGAAAATTACTATTTAAAACATAATAATATTTTTAGAAAATTTTGAAGAAATTACAACTTTATAAAAATGGACAATTTCGTCATTTACCATTCAAAATGAACATTTCACTATCAAAATTTTAGCGACAAGTTTAAACTTTAATATATTTTTTGTAATTGACATTAAAATACTAACAAATTTAAAATCATTTAACTTTTGCATTCTTTTTTTTTTTTTTTTTTTATCGACCATCCTAAAGTATATCATGAACTAATCTAAAATATATCTAGCTGTGGCATTTTTTTTATCCACTTTAAAATTAAATAAGTTTTATTTGAAAATAGAATTGGAACCTATGATTTATTATTAAGAAGAAACTTTTCGTTAATTTAAGGCTCATAAAGACATTGTTTAATTTTATGTGAAGTTCAAAACTTGATTAAAGATTTCTATTTTGAAATTTCATTTGGTTTACCAAATAAATTTGCTTAAACCAGCAAATGTTGGATGAATATGTGATTTTACATTTTTTGAGATGCTTTGCAAAAGTTGAGTTCTTATGAATTTTTTTTATTTACTCTTTGTTGTTTTCGGTTATTTAAATTAATCCTAGAACATAAAATAAAAAATAAAAATAAAAAAGGCAAAAACCTGTTTCAATTAAAAAAAAATTGTTCTTTCAATTTTAAAGCATGGGTTTTTATTTTAAGAGATGGATTTGGAAAGTTTTGAAAAATGATTACTTTCTAAAGTTTAAAAAATTGTTATTTTTTGAAGGTATTAAAAATTTACTATTTTTGAAATTTTTTTGAGAAATAATTATTTTTTATTTTTTTTTAAATTATCACTTTAAGATTTTTTTTTTAAATAACTATTTACAAAAAGTTTTTGAAAAATTATTATTTTTAAAAATTGTAAAAATTACTATTTTTAGAAAGTTTTTGAAAGTTTACTATTTTTAATATTTTTTAAAAAATTACTAGCCTTATAAAGTTTTTTAAAAATTACTAGTTTTAGAAAGTTTTGAAAATTTTAATATTTTTTGAAAGTTTTGGTATATTATTTTTAAAAACTTATGAAAATTACTATTTTTGTAAAGCTTTGGAAAATTAATATTTTTAGAAATTTTTTTAAAAAGAAATTTTTTTAGAAATTATTTGAAAAAATACCATTTTTAGAAAGTTTTTAAAATTTAATGTATTTTAGAAAGTTTTAATAAAAAATTGTTGCAAAAAAAAAAAATTTTAAATTACCATTTTTGAAAGTTTTGAAAAACTATTATTTTTGGAAAGTTTTGAAAATTTGCTTTTTTTGGAAAGCTTCAAAAAATTACTATTTTTTAAAAGTTATTGAAAAATTATTATTTTTAGAAAGTTTCAAAATTTCTATTTTAAGAAAGTTTTCTTATCCATAAATTTTTTTTCTAAAAATTACTGTTTTTGAAAGATATGAAACATTACTATTAATAAATTTGAGAAAATACTATTTTTTAGATTATTTATTTTTTTAAGTTATACAAAATTACTATTTTTAGAAAAATTTAAAATTACTATTAAATTTTTTTTTTTTTGGGAAATAAATATTTTTAGAAATTAAAAAAAATTATTTTTAGAAAGTTTTAAAAATTATTACTTTTAAAAGTTTTGAAAATTTACTAATGTTAAAAAGTTTTTGAAAATTATTGTTTTTAGAAAGAAAAAAAAATTGTTTTAAAACTTTTGAACAAAGTTTATTTTCATAAAGTTTTAAAATGTTACTATTTTTTAAAGTTTTTAAAATTTATTACTTTAGAAAGTTTTAAAAATTAATTTTTTAGTAAGTTTTGAATAATTGCACTTTTGTGAAAGTTATAGAAAATTACTACTTTTAATTTTTTTTTTTTTTAACAAATTACTGTATTTAGGAAGTGTTAAAAGTTATTATTTAAAAAAAATTTAAATACTTTTTTTTTGAAAAGTTTTGACTTAATATTTTTAAAAAGTTCTAAAAATAACTATTTTTGAATAATTACTAATTACATATACATGTTCAAAATTATAGAAAACTTCGACACTCCCTACATACAATTAAAACATATCCTAATAATTAACAATTTTCGACTAAATGTTACATAACACACATAATTCTCTAATATGTACACATAGATTATAATCTACAAATAATATATATGTGTGTGTACATATACATGTGTGTATGTATGTATACATATATATGTATGTGTATGTATGTATCTGTGTATATATATATTTCACATTATTTGTTTTTATAATATAAACTTTCATATTTAAATTAACTAATTTACAACCAACTATAATATTTAATTATTTATCATAAAAAAACATAAATATTCATATAAACAAAAAAAAAATTACATCACATTCATTTAAAAATAAATATACAACATATTTAAATACAAATAAAGATACAATATATTTATATTAAAAAAAAAAACTCTTTCTATACAAGAGTAATATATATATATATATAGTTAAATAACATGAAAAAATATAGAAATTTTTTTTTTTATAAAACTTTATAAAAATAGTAATTTTTACAATTTTTAAAAATAATAATTTTTCAAAAACTCTGTAAATAGTTTTTTCAAAAAAAAAAATCAAAAATAATTATTTCTCAAAAAAATAGTAAGTTTTTAACACCTTCAAAAAATAATCATTTGTTGGTGCTTGCTGCAGGTTGTTGGGCTGTTCGACAAATTCGGAACTCCAAGGCTGCTCTAAATTGTTTGCGAGAAAAAGTGGGATTTCTCTTCTTGCACCTTTGACTATTAATTTTTATTTTTATTTTCATTTTAATCTATTTTTATATTATTGCATTTTCAAACAATTTTATTTATTTTAAAATGATCCATAAAATAATTTACTTATCATTAAATTCATGAGTGGCTCCCATTTATGTCACCTACAAGCTAATTTCATATTTTATCTGTTTATCATTTATTATATATTGTTTTCTTTTCCTCTATTGGTGATATATAATTCAAACAAAAATATATATATATTTATGTGTATTTTTTTGTAATTAAAAGAGGAACTTTATGTATAAAGACGAATGAGAAGGTAAGTAAGCATTTGACTAATATAATATAAACGAAAATAAGTAAATAAAAAACAATTAAAATCAAATCAAAATGTAACTTAATTGTTGCATGAAGAAATTAATACGCCTGGAAGTAGTTAGAGATGTATAGTGAATTATTTCATCGTATCTCCAATTTAATGTCTTTTAACAGGCTCATGATACAATAATTTCTCATTTTATTCAAGTATTTCTTCTCATTTCATCACCCATTAAAAACAAATGAGATATCTCCATAATACATTCTCAATATTATCTCATCTCCTTAAAAGTTAAGACAAGATAAAATAAATTTTAAAATTTATTAAATTGAATAATAAATCTTATTATCATCTTATCTCAATTTTAGTATCTTTCTAACTTTTAAGCTAGTTTAGTATATCTATTAAAATTTATCAGCAAATATGCACCTTTGATCATTAGAGGTAAACAAGATGAATGAACAGGAATATTAATAACGGCAACCAGTAAGATAAAAGTTCAGGAGCATATAACATTAGTAACAGTCTAACAGAACAATTTATATACAAAATTGTGGAAGCCCATGCAACTAAACCAAGCTGAGGATATCATAGTTCTTTTCAATTAGAAAATTAATCAAGGGCAATAATGTCAAACTACAGTGTCTCGATTGAATGAATTTCAAAGTTTCCGGGATGCCCTCTGGTTATATTCATGCTTGATGAGATTTGCTCTGAGCAGCATTGACCTAACATCTCGATCAAATTCAGTACCTGTCTGTAGAACACGTTGAAAGGTTGCATTCCTCTGATCGGCATGCCGGGCATATAGAACTTTGTTATGCGAATCAATACGAGCCTACAGAGCCAGGATTGAAAAGGTTAAAAACAATAATGACAATCAAAGTGAAAGGTAAATCGTAAGTACTAGCTCATGAAACTGGGGAATAATTCGTATATCAGATTCCAAACTAAGTTTGAAGAGCATAGCAATAAGTGACGTATCAGTATTAGATTGGACATCAAGTTGGGGTGGGATGTTTTAAGTATTTTTTTTTTTTTAGAATTTTCTTTATTAGTATATATATCAGATGTAGCAATTCAAAACGTGCCTGGATTTGATTGTCGGTGATTAAAGCTTCCAATTCTTTCTCTAGCCCTCCCACACTAGTCTTGAAAGCATCAGCCATCATCCTTAAATCAACGGACACAAAAGGGTGTGTATACTGGATAAGGGCCTTGTGTCTGATATGATCGTATAGTGTTCCAATATGGTCGTGCAAATGGACATCAAGCAACAGGTTTGCTTTCAGATTACCAAGGTATTCCAAACATGATGCATAACGACTGCAGAATAATAGTTCATATATCAAAATAAACCAGAGTCCCAGAAAATAGTTATCACAACCAAGCTCGCAGTACTGGATCTGAATTATTACTATAATCATTCAATTATACCAAAATTTATCTTAACACAAGCTCCAAAAAGTATTATAATAATCAAATCATCATAAAAAAACTAAAAGTAGGTTGCTTCTGGAGTAGATTATGAATTTATGACAAACATATGCAAAGTCTAAAAATATTCCAGCACCTTATTATTGAAAAGGTATATAAAACCTATGTTATTTTTCGTGAAGTAACTGCATCCAAGCAATATGACATGAATAATATTGGAAATATTACCTTGAGTAGAAGTCATTGATAAGCTCTCTTATTTCAGGCACTAACTCCAAGAAGTTCCTGAAGTTTACATTGTCAATTACCTTGTTCTTCAACACAATTAAATCATAGAATCAGCCAACCAGGAGGGGAAAAAGAAGAAGAAAAACAAGGGGAGTGGGGAATGTTCCAAAAAGCAATGATTAAAAAGAAGGAAAATAATATGTACCTTCAGCTCTGCACGGTCAAAAGTTGCAAGTGCACAAAGGCCACCATATGTGGCAATATCTTGAGGTGCAATAACTTCATTGTACTGATTTCCAAGGTCGGGATTTGTTTCCAAGAACTGCATAATGCCACAGCAAAAAGAATAAATGATACTGCTATGCATGAACTACAAAATGCACCACATCAAAGTTTCATGACAATAGAGAATTCATTTCACCAAAATAATTAATAGTGACAACTAGTTTCAGTAAAATAATTAGTGGTGGCAATTTTCCAACACGTGAACACGACTTCTGACACAACAAAATGAACATTTGACATTTAAACACTAATTCTTTTGCACATTCCAAGTTAAATTATTCCTTACTATTAAAATAACATGACAAAAAAAAACTACCAAATTTTTTAATGTGTCAACACGAAACAATGAAGCGATATTGCCACAAATATGACACTATTGCCAACCCTAGTAATCATTCACCAAGAAAATTACAGCAGTGTGTTATAAAGAAAAGAAACACCGAGAAAATGAAGCAAGCCCATCCTCAAGTAAGACATCAGTGCATAAAGAAACAATTACAGTAGTGTTATACCATCCTCTGCCTATAAAAAACAGTCCTGTAAAATCAAACTCGTTTTTTTGCAAAAATATGCAAGAGCAGTCTTAAAAATCCATCATAACAATAACCAACTAGCCATTGTCCTTTTTCTGTTGCTATGATAAACAAGTCATTATCCTAATAAATAATACTATTTCACTTACAATCACATTTCAGTTCATCACTAGAAAAACATATATAGCCACAAGAAACAAATAACAGATATTAGAACTTCTAAGGATGTTGGTACCATCACACCTTCCGAGCAGCGAGCTTGTACTTCTTGGACTCTAGGAGAGCCAGTCCAGCAGCACAACGAAGTTTAGAAGCAGTAACTACATCAAGTCCTTCTGCTGTTTGCTCTGCTTTGTTGACATAGCTTGTGACATGAGTAAACTGACCCATTTCAATGCTCACCAAAATTGCACTCAAACACATATGAATTATATGCTTAGATGTTGTGCAATAATCACGAGTACGGACATAGCTTTTAAAAGCATCGGGTAATAATCCATGAGAATAATAGAAGTCGCCAAAATCATTATATCCCATTCTTATGCTTTCCTTGATGAGATTTGTCTGCATTCGAGCAATTAAATAAATAGTTATAAAAATTATACAGAAAATAAAATGCAAATCAAGGAGTAAAAAAGGATATAGTCCCATTCCGTCAAAACAACAATGTAGAGCAATGCCCTTTAGTACCCAAAGAAAAAAATAACACAATATACATCTACGCCGTGTCAAATCAAAATTTTATAAGAATCATGAGCCTTTCAATTCCAAAAAGTTAGCCTCAAGGATAGTAATACCCATAGTTACTTATAAGACTTGCATTAATATCATGCATGAGCAATATGAGACAATACTTCTGACATTCCCTCAAAGTGTGGGTTTTTAACTTATTATATTATATTTAGGTCACTTGTAATTTTTTGTATTTTTTCTTTTTTGCAAGGTGAGGCCTAAGTTATTGACACAATCGACTAAAGTTGTGGTATCATGTCAAAATTTATAAGAACTATAGACTACCCAATCCAAAAGATAAACCTCAAAAATATTAGTATCATGCTTAAGCAACAATTCCTCTAACACACATATACCTTTGACAAAATGTAGGAGATTTAACATTTCTAAATCACACAAAAATATGAAATATTAAAGTTAGTCTTAACATTTAATAAAGCATAGGTCCAGCTTTAAAATCCAGAAAGTCCATTGCATAAAAGTACCAGAAGAATCATAATGTAGAGCTAAGATCGTTAAAAATGGAGTTTATAGTTTACACTTCACCCCATGTCATGCAGATGCCAGATAGTTTTGAAAGCATTCAGTCATGCCCTAAGTGAGGAAAAGTTTGGACTGAAAACCATTGTGATCGATGCTCATGACATTCCACAACTTCCCCTGGGGCCAGTACCACCAAATCCACTCCAGTTCAATATACAGTGTGCAAAAGAAGCAAGATATACTTAACCCAAAAACAATTCACGTCAAACCCATATACTCCAGTACTCACACAATCAAAAGATGGCTCCAAGGACGTAACAGGTACGAAGCAGCTCACAAACAGTGTATCATAAGAAGTATAAACCATAACCATAGACAAGAAATTAGAGCAATATGAGGTATAATGAAACGATGAATCACACCAATTAAAACATGACAATGGTGCAATGTAGAAGCAAATAACAACATATTAATTTAAAAGGGGGAGAACGGTGGAGGGAACTATGAAAGGAAAAGGCACCCCAACCAAAAGTTAAAGAAGAATCACCCTATAGGCATTCAGCTCGTTCTCGAGCTTCTCCTTCTTCTGCTCGGCTCTGCGATCGACCATCTCGCACCACGTTGCATCCATTTCATAATTAGAACCCAAACGGCCATTGATCTTCTGCAAGACCTCTCTGAACAACTGGGTGTTCTCTCCCTTCTTAATCTCATCGTACGCCATGCGCAGGGCTTCCAATTGCATCGAGTTGTTGTCGCAGTGGTCCGCAATGAACATTAGTCGCACAATCTTAGTTCTCCCAGAATAGAGACTTGCATAGGCCTCGATGTCGAGTTGCTCACCGCTTATGATTGGTCTGGTGCGCTTCTCTTCGTCCCCAACGCCGTTGGGGTAAATCTCCTCTTCGATCATCGGCCTCGAGAGCTCAACCTCGTCTTCCATGGATGATTATGTAGCAAGATCTCAAGGGGAATTGGGGGAAATGTAAAGCTAGGGTTTAGATTTGGGGGTTTCTTTTGAAAGCTTTAAGGCAGCTTCTGGAATCCTACCCAGGACTACTCGGAAGTGAACGTGTGCACGTCATTTATGTTTCTTGTAGAGTTTAGTCTGCTGAAATATGCATCGCCCATAACTCTATACTACAAAGGAAAAAGTTACCACACTTGACAAAAGTTTACTAATTTCTTTTTTTTTTAAGATCTAATAAATTTAATAATTGTTAATAATAATAATTAAAATTTTTAAAATTATCATAAATTTATTTATGTAACATACAATATTTTATAGATAAAATTCTGACAATTTTTAAATTTTAATATATTTTTATTAATTATTAAATTTTTAATACCTCACTTAAAATTAATAAATTTTTTATTCTTTAATTATAATTATGAGATTTTTAATACCTTCCAACCATATTTTAAATTATAATTAAGTTAATTTTCAAACAAAAATATTTTTAAATTTTATTATAATATCATATATTATCTTTCTATTATTTATTTTAAATTGTAAAAATAATTTATCTCAAGAGTTTAATTAACAGTATTTGTCATGTCCATACTTTGATATGTATTTATCATTTTAATTAAACAGTTTTTATATTAATAAATTTTTAATTGATTCAAAACTTATATTAATAAATTTTTAATTAATTCAAACGTTTATAATTAATTTTATCTCTCTATTTCTAATTACATAATTTTAAATATGGATTGTAGATATTAAACAAGCAAAAAAAAAATATTTAAAAGTAGAATAATTTACATAACCAGTAATTGATAAATGTAAAAAAAAAAAAACAAAAAAAAAATCACATTTTAAAGTTAATTTGCTTACTATGTTGATAATACACATTAGTATAGATAATTTAAAATCAAAGTAAATAGTTTATTAAAATATGTTCCATCATATGTCGTTCAAGCAACACTATTTTTACCCTTCTTTAATGTCCAACTCTTCTAGTCGCTTCTAAATTTTTTTTATCAGGTCGCTTCTTGATTTAAACACATAAATAAAAAAAATAAAAATAAAAACCTTTTCTAATTACTTTATTTTGAACAAATACATTTAAACCACTATTTTCTAAAAATAATACACTCATTATTTTACTTTAATGAAAGTATCTTTAATAGAAATTTTTGTAATTTATGTAGTAAGCCTCTAAATTCTTCCATCAAAACTCCAAATTCGAATATTACCCGTATGTATGAGTGTATATTTTTTATTAATAAAAAAGAAGAAAAATTTATTATCCTTAATAAAAAATTATCTTTAAGATAAGCTTTAGTCAAAAAATTTCCAATTTACTATTAAATATTCCTACTTTTACAATTCAATGCATGTTTTTTTTGCTACAATAATGCAGGTCCAAATAATTATTCCATAATATATCTCAAATTAAATTTGTATTGTTTGAAAAGTTAAAAAATAAATTATATCATTTATAATATTGTGCTTTTATATATTTGAACAAACAAAAAAATAGTCTTCACTTACAGGAACCAATGTAATCATGACATAAATTATTGATATCTTCTAAACTTATATAGTAATTTTCAATTATTATTTTTTTGCTAAACATATAGTAATTTTTAATTATTATTTTTTTGCTAAACATAGCTCAAGTAAGCCATTATCGTTATCCCCTTCTTTCTCTGAATTATTGCCTCTATTGTCATATTAACTCATCTTCAACAGTTTTTCATTTGCTTTCTACTCCTTAATTGTAACAAGTTAACATATCACCTCAAATTACGAGTTCTGAATCTCCATTTTTTGTGCAAATCTCTCTTCTTCGTCCTTTTATCTAATGGCATCGATTGCTTTCAATTCGAGCTTTACCTTTTTTCGCGGAGCCCATAGAAGGGCCTCTCAAAACTTGTCGGTTCCTTCCTCAAATTTGTTGAGATTGAAACAAGATCTGACAATTTGTTATTCAAGTTATATATAAATTGTTTGAAAACGAAGAGTGATAATTTATAAATGAAGAGATTAGATTTATACCTTTAGAAATAAGTTAACATTCCATTCAATTGGGATTTTGTGAGTGTGGTCTCCAATCAGATAAAAATTCAAGACTTATTTAAGTTATCGAGTAATTAAAAGTTAGTCAGTTAAACAACTATTTAATTTAAATAAGTACGTGTTTAACTCGAATCTGATAAGTAAGGTCCTGACCGATATAAATTTGATCAATTGGACATGTGTGATGTGTCTAACTTAGTTTCTATTAATAGGGTCACCGTTTGATCAAAATATATTTAATTAGACATATATCTAACTCAGTTCTAATAGATGTGGTCACCTGTCGGTCAAAATTCAACTAGTTGAAAAGCTGTTCAATTCTAGACATTATAGTTGGATATTTATCAAAAAATTTACAATTAATCAAAAAAATTAGAGAAATAGGCTCTTATGACCCCTTGTTACTGTTTTCATTCTCAATTAGACCCCCCACTTGCACAAAGTATATAATTCCACTTTTACCCTTTCTACATGAAATTAAGCAGTCGTCTCTTTATCTCTTAGTATTTATCTCAATTTTTTTCGTTTCTTCTCAACTTCATAGGGTTCACTTGCGTCTCTTCAACGAATGGTAATATTGTGCCGGCGAAAACGACAAAGACAACGTGAACTGAAGTGGCAGCGATAACAACATAGACCTCAATTTTGGTCTCCATCCTCTCGCATTTTCTCAACCTCCATCTTCTTGCAGTTGCCTTCTCCGACGATGAAGATGGACGATGGACAACGATGAAGAGGTGGAAATGACACCGCCACTCGGGTCCAGAAGAAACAACTATCATATGGCAATAACTCCAGAAGCAACAAGCCAGGGGAATCCAACCAAATCCCAGCCGCGACAATCACCTGATACGACACACCAGTCCCATGTCCAGCCACTGCAACACCACCAATTCCATGTCCAGTCACCGCGACACCACCAATCCCCACATCTAGCTGCTGCGATGCCACCAGTCATAGTGGTTGTCGTTGATAGAGACTTGAAGGAACTATTGTTCATCTCCCTCATTATTTCCGGTCATTTTAATTTATTATTATTTTTTAAATATTTTTCCCAACATACGGACTGATTGTTTGTTTATTGTAATTAACTTATCACTAAATTCATGTGATTTAAAACTGCCTTTATTTATTATCTATTAGTTTGGTATACTTGAAATATTTATTGAGCTAAAATCTGGCTAGTTGAAACATTGGTATACTGTTGGACACATGTCCAACTCTGTTGAAGTGAGTTTGACATACGTCCAACTGAGGGGTTTTTCTGGGCAGTCTAGTTGGACATATGTCCAACTCGGCTCCGACGAGTGGGGTCGCCGGCCGGTCAAAATTTGATTAGTTGGACGACTGTCCAACTGAGCTCCGGCGAGTGGACATATGTGTCCTCTAAAATATACTCTTTTGGTTTTCAGTTGGACACATGTCCAACTCTGTTGAGGTGAGTTGGACATACGTCCAACTGAGGGGTTATTCTGGGCAGTCTAGTTGGACATGTGTCCAACTCGGCTCCGGCAAGTGGGGTCGCCGGCCGGTCAAAATTTCATCAGTTGGACAGTCGTCCAACTGAGCTCCGGCGAGTGGACATATGTGTCCTCTAAAATATACTCCTCTGGTTTTCAGTTGGACACATGTCCAACTCTGTTGAGGTGAGTTGGACAGTCGTCCAACTGAGGGGTTTATTAAGGGCATTTTTGTCATAATATGTAAAAAAATCAAGTGGTGGGGGTTATATCAGATTTTTAATAAATAGGGGGTCATGACAGCATATAACCCAAAAAATTAAGAATATTTTTGTCAATATGTATAAAAAAAATAAAGTTATAAGAGTCATATATAATTTTTAGTAAATAGAAAATCCTGCATCTAACTCAAAATCAAAAATGGTGAAAAACATCTTATGTATGGAGGCATGTGCTATGCACATACTCCATCTTTAAAATTAATTTATATTTTTTAAAAATTATTAAATATAAATAATATATTTACAGCAAGAATTTTCACTTTTTATTGCATTAAAAAATTTTGTTTTTTAAGGTACAGTAAAAAAATAATGCTATTATCATATTAATATAAAAAATTGTTATTAAAAGCATTTCACATCTTCTGAGCTATATTTTATTAAACTTATTAAAAAGAGACTTCAAAAAATGTAATAAATAAGTGCCTTAAAAAGTATCATAATTAAATGACTTGTTAATTGCTGGATTATATTACCAAATATTTTGTCCAACAATGTCGCAAAAATCTAAATTTTTGTTAGTCAATTAATACAAATCTAAAATCTAATAGCATTTTTTTTTCTTGAATTATATATATATATATATATATATATATATATATATAATGTATACATATGTGTAATAATATAATTGTGTAAGCGTTTGATTGTTTAAAAGAAAAAATAATAATATAAACAAATAATTAAACTACTAAATTGAATGATATCTATGTATAATTTTCTTAAATATTAAAATTTAAAAATATAATTTGACTTAAAAATTAAAATTTATATATTATAATGTTAATAAATTATAAATAATAAAGTTTTTGATTTTAACAGTTTTAGTATACATATATGTGTATTTATTATAAATGTATTATTTGCTAATTAGTACTTATGTATTAAGCCTTATATTTAAAAAATTTAATTTTTAATTTAAAATGTTATATACTCATACAAAATTAAATTTGAAATTTTTAAATGTATTTTTATTTTTATATTTTTAAAAATATTATCAACCATTATGAGACTTAAAAAATGAATGGTAATAATTTTTATACGAATTAAAATATGCAAGATAAATATGTGGGTTGGCTTAATACAAGAAAGAAATATGAATCTTGATATAAACTATTGCACATAAGTATTATTCTTCTTATTGTGCTACTTTACTTATATAATACAAATAAAAAATTATTTAGATAATTAATTAAAAAGAAAATAAACTTATTTACATGTAGTTTAATCCGTACACAAGTCAATATATTTTGCAATTGTAAGTATTATTCTTCCCAACTGTGTTACTAAATTTAGATAATGTAAATAAGATTTATTTATGCAACAATAAATAAAAAAGTTATTTAAATATAATTTAGTAAAAAATCATAATCTCATGTTAATTAATAAGTTTAGAGTGACTCATATAAAAATGTAAGTTTAAGTCTTCTTAATACAATAATAAATAAATATTTAAGATAAATTGATTGTATAGGAAAAAAATAACATAATTAAATGTTACTGTTTAAGTATAATTTAATTAATATATGAGTAAGATAAATGATATAATCATAATTAAGTGATAATCGTAGAGTACTTTATATAAAACGTAAGTCCAAGTATGATATTACTAACATACGCATTTTACCCATTAAAAAAATAAAAATATTTTTTTATATAACATAATATAATGAATTTTTATTAATAAATGAATCTATAATTATTTCATAATTTTATATTATTAAATTTTATATTTAATTAATTATTAATACATTATTTTAATATATATAATAATTTAATATATATAGTGTAATTTTTTAAAAAAATATGAGAGAAAAAAGAAAAGAATGAAAAAAAACGACGACAAAGAACAAAACCTTAGCTTTTTATATAAGTTAAGAAAATGAATCTCTACAGGTTAAATCTGGAATAATTAATTGTCAAAATATCAACTTTTCATCGACAAATATTTTTGTGTGTATATATATTAACATTTTGGAGGTAAAGATTTTTTATCAATCTTATGTCGATTATAAGGTGGTGTTTGGTAGAGTGTAAAGGAATATGTAATGTAATTGATTATGCATATTACATTGTTTGGTTTGCTCAAACATATGTAATATAATGTAATCAATTACATCTGAAATTGTAATAAAGATTACACATCCAAACACAATGAATGGGGATTACATTACTGAACAATAACATTTATTGATTCCTTACGCGTACCAGACCAGTTTCGGCCTCGACGTCCGTCGCATCCCGTCCCTGTGGTGGCGGCGTCGTCGTCCAGCCGTCTAGCTCGTCGTCCCGTCCCGTCCATAGGCCTCCTCGGCGTCCGTCGTCGTCCCGTCAGTACTAGACCAGACCAGCCATCCCGAGCGAGCGAGACCAGCCATCCGAGCGTCCTCAGCCATCGCTCGCATCACCAGCCATCGCGTAGCCGTCAGCTCGTGTCGCCGTCCAGTCTGCGTCGCCGTCAAGCCCGTCGTCTTCCAGCCCGTCAATTACGATCGCCCTCTGTTTTTCCTCAGCCATCGTGATTTTGTTTTTTTTTTTTTTTAATTATTTTTTTTTCTTTCTGAAATTGCATTTTTTTGTCCATTTTTTGTGCTGAAATTTTTTTTTGTTAATTTATGTAATTAATTAAAATTTATTAATTCTTGTTACTTTTTTCGTCATAATTATTTTTTTTTTTGCTGAATTAAATTTTTGTTGTTGTTAATTTATGTGATTAATTAAAATTTATTAATTGTTGTGATTTTTTTTTATATTCCATTACATTACAGTTGTCAAACCAAACACTGTAATATTGATTCTTTTTTGATTACAGTGACTAAACCAACACTGTAATAGTAATACCGATTTTCTTTACATTACATTCCATTACGATTACGATTACATTCAGCGAACCAAACGCACCCTAATACGCACCCTAATAGGTAACTTATACAATCTCCCTAGAGTTACATCGGTGATCTCAAGTGATGTTTTCTCGACTTTTGGTCTTATTCCCTACTTTGTCTATGTTAGCAAATAGCAAACAAACAAAAAGTCGGTAGAATGTTGCTTAAAAATTGCCTTCACTATTCACTGCTGTGTAGCTATGAATTAAAAACCAATCTTTTTGGTTGAATAATCGAGATTAAAAAAATTTGGAAAAAAAAAAAGTAAAAATGGAAGGAATTAATTGGGAAATGAATCCTTTGGGATCTTCAATTAGAAAGGTTAGAGGAGGGAGCTGTCCAATATTGCTTGGTTGCCAACAAAACCTTGACTCTCTCATGGGGTCCATTTTCATGGTCTACAATCCTTGTATCATATTGCATTGTATCCATCAAATTCTTAATCTTCACCAACATATCCACATCGTCCCTGAATATCACACTCCCTTTTGGCCTTAATATCCTATCCATCTCTATTACAATATTATCCATCTCACATCTGTAATTCAAAAAAAAAAAAAAAAATTATTAGCAACTCCTTGACAAAAATATAATTATAATAATTATATGTCTAATTATTTCGTCAATTATATCTTAATTACTCAAAATTACCTGTCCTTGTAGAGAGTAAAAATTGAATTAGAGTGAATGAAGTCATAAGTTCTTGGATAAGTAGACATGGCCTCACACCTACAACAAACAAAGTTTATGAGTCAGTAACTTCCAATGCACCAAATTCAACAATTGCATTGCAAAATTTAGGTAAGCAAAACTTAAGAACATAGCACATGATATATACCAATTTTGATATGTGCCAATAAGTCCACGCTCATAGATGACTCCGAGTGTATCAATCTTGGGCCTCAACAGGAACAACATTCATAACCCAAACTGGGTCATTGATCAATGCAGCTGCAAATCCTCCCAAGTAAGAGTTCATATCAAGCAAATTGCGATACCTCCCATGCTCTGCCAATTGATAGTCCAAGTCCTTGTAATAAGCTACTCTCTTCTTCCATATCTCTGTGCTTTCCTTAAAAATCTCAGCTGTAATTCCTGTCAAACTTTTACTCCTAATCCTTGGAGGGATTGAATTCAATCTCTCTGGCCATTTAGCTAATTGCCCACCTGCTATATCTTTTATGTCTTCTACTTTAGGTAATGGGGTTAAACAATTCTCCATTTTAGTGTACCTGCGAAGATATGCGATTCATTAGAGTCGGTTGGTTTTGCTTTTGTTAAAAACAATTTCAGTCAAAAGTATAAAATGTACATTTTGAATTCTAAAAGCACTTGTGGTATAAAAAAATTTGTAATTAGTTTTAGTTATATCTTCAAACTAATTTGTTCTTATGAAAAATGGTGTTTATGTTTTTTTACACTTGAATTACTCCTGATGAAGTAATATAATATGAATATGAGTATTGTGACACTTTAATTTTAATTAAATATATATATAATTTTAAAAAATAAGTACATATAAAATTTACCTAAAAGATTATTGTATAAATATATATATATATAATAACTGAAAAAAAACGCTACATTGGTTGATTAGACAGCTTAACTAACAAAAGTTTCAAGGCCTCTACCTTTACCAACTAATTGGGTTTGGTATCTCACGTTACACGTATGAGAGAGAGAGAGTCAATCATATACTAAAAAACAAACATTTTAATTAAAAAAAATATGGAAATTGTAGATAATAAGAAAGTCACCTTACCAAGCATTATCTGCATTTAGGGCTTGGCAGAAGGTCGGTTTCTTGAAAACCTTTCTATTCTTTTGACAATGGATATGATTAGTGGGTTTTTGCCAAATGGCAAGATCACCCTTTTGCTTTAATTTTTTCCAGCATAGACTTCTTGCTATTGCCTCAATAGTAGACTGTTCAGCCCAAGGTCTCGACGAGTTCTATTCCAGCCTTTCCAGTGACTTTCCCAATTTATTGGTGGACCAGAAAGTATCCAATACCCACCTGGACGTAGAACTCTATCTACTTCAATTAAGTAAAGCCCATCTGCAGATTCTCAATCAAATTTCCAAATTAGCCCAAAACAATCCGTCTTAAACCTGTTTTGAAAGTAAAAGAGGCGAACAGGGGATTTTTTTATTATACATATAATTTTTATTTATTTTAATAATTTTAGTTATTGGGATATGCTCATAGGTTGAGAAGTGTAAGACTGTAAGTTGCATGGTGGAGCAGTCAGCAGTCGAAGTTATCGATCGCGATAGCAACGTCGAAGTTTTTGGTGCAAGGAAAAAGTATTTATGGGGTGGGAAAGAAGAAATATTATTTTTATTTTTATTTATATAAATAATTTACAATCAAATTTTATTTATAAAATAATTTATAAATTTTTATAAAAAACAAATAATATTTAAATCATATTTATAATTCTTTTTTTTTTACCAAACATTTTTCTATAGAGTAAACAAAGTAAGATATTTTTTTATATGTATAAATATTAGAAGAGAATAATTAACAACTTAAAATTTATAAATAATACAAAAAAAATTCTTTATTTTTAAAGTATTTGAAAATGTTACCAAATAATTTATAGGTAAAAAATTTAAAATTATTAAATAAAATTATTATTAAACACATTATTTTTATGAAAAATAAAAAATTATAAAAATTAATTATTTAATTAAAAATAATAAATTATAATCATTATTAAACAAAGTCGTGTTTTAAAATTTTAGAGGTATGTATTTAGTAAAATGGGCCAACTTTCATATCTATTTAAAATAATTTTTTTTAAAAAGAATAATTACCATATTGTCCCCAAGGAATGAGGCAGCGAGAGCAATGAGCCATGTCAAAAGCTCTAGCAGGGTATGGAAGCCTATTGGATGCAAGTATACCAATTAAAGCAGGAACTCCTCTTTCAAGTGCAAATTGGACTTGGGCTTCATGGGTGTCTCTTGGTGCAAATGACATTGTTAATATGTCCCTTGATAAAAGAAAGGCTCCCCAACTAGCTACCTGAGTACATTTATAAAATATATAAAAATAAATTATAAACGTTAGTTAGTGATAGAATTGAAGAGATGGTGACTTGTAAATTAAGAGTGGTTAAGGCAATTGAAATAGTGTCATAATTGGGGAAGGCTGGTTTGTAAGTCGTAACCAACACACAAGCTTTCAAAATTATGACATTTAATTAGTTACAATTTCAAAGCAATATTCATTACTAAACAAACAAGTGGAAAAGTGAATTGAACAATTAGTTTCAATACTCCACTCATTAAAAGTTAGTTTATGGAAGACTTAAACCAACTAAAAATTATGTTGTTACTTTAGGTGGCAAACTTAAGATTTCTATTTATATATGCATTAAAAATAGTATTGTGTATTTTTTATTGAAAAAAAAAATACTATTTTTATTTAATTTTAATAAAAATATGTGTAAATTAATGCTTAAAATTTAAAATTTAAATAGGGTAAAATTATACTTTGTGTATATAATTTGTTTATAATTTATAAATATTATATTTAAAATTTTATTTATAAAAAAATAAGGTGAGAAACATGCTCCTACTAAGCTTTTTACAGTGACTTTGTGCCTATTCATTCTAAATTTTAATAACATTAAAGTTGGATCAAACTTAAATCTAGTATTGGTGAAAGTGAAAAAATCAAATGAAATCAAATCCAATAATTAGTGCCTTACAAAAAATTCAAAATTAGCTTATTCATTTTTTCATACTAATTATTCCTATAAATCCCATATCTTTCTGCTTGTCTATCATCCAACTCTTTTTTTGTTTTTTGGCTGGGACTGTCTGTCACTTATCTAAAAGACTCAAAATTCCATTTAAAAAAAGGAAACTAGTAAAGTAAGATTTGAGCTGTGAATGATTCATCATCAAAAGGATAAATCGAGTTGAAAAAAAAAAAAAAAAAAAGTATATTTTCATAATATATTGAAATTTTAATTATAGTAAGTTTTCACATGTGTTGTCTAGATAAAAAAATAAAAATAAAAAAAATTTCAACTTGTATAAACCTTTTCTTTGAAAAATTATTTCAAATAATGCATCAAAACTCATAACAATACATTTTTTTTATCTAAAAAAAAGTATGAGTTAATATTAAAAATAATATTTTTATTATTATGAATTTTAAGGGTTAAATTTAATATTTTTAAAAATAATAAATTTATTATTTTTTAAAAATAATAAATTTATAACCAAAAGTTAAAATTAAAAATTGAAATATGGAGGCGCACTGCTGTGTTAGATAAGACTTCCTAACCCCGGGCCCTGGATGAATAAAGATAGTGTAGTGGACGTATAAAGTAATTCTGAATCTAAATCGTTTAAAAAGCACCAGCTTTATGAATACTTTGCTAAAATAGCAAGGAACCAGACTAGGAGGAATGGTAAGTATGCACGTATATTTTGTGTCCATATTTATTATGTTACGATAATTATTAGTATTAGTTAGGAAAGAGAAATTAATTTTTTTAAAATTTTAAAATAACTTGGCACAATATAAGAAATATATGAGTAAAAATAAATTTATATAATATTATCATTTTTTATTATTCAAACTTAAAACATGCTCCAAGTTTTTACTATTCTATAGGTGCAATTCATCATTTTATAATAAAAGGTGTTCTTGATTTCTTGTAGTAAAACGTACGTTTATTTTATTTTAAATTTAGATTTAAATCATATTAAATATTATTTAATATTTTGAAAAATAAAACGTCTTATAATAATAAAGCAAAATTGTTAGCGTTGAACCAGGACAGGTAAAATTAACCGCGTAATTAAAAATTCAGAAAGAAGAGTAATCGACCCCAAGACTAAAAAAAAATAATTAAAAAAAAAATGGTCAAAACTTTTAAGGAAATGATCAGTTTTCTTCTTATTAATTCCCTTGATTTGCAATGTATTATAATCAGGATTCTGTAATTGAATGCTGAACCAAAACAAGAAAATTTGAAAAAGTTACCAAGACCATCCTACTCTGTATCTGTTTTCAAAATCAAAACCAAATCTCACCTACCATTAATCCAGAATCAGAAAAACAAAAATATCATTTCAAGCTTAATTTCAACCGATTAACACCCAAAAATTAAAACATACAAAATATTTGTTCAACCATTCTTCACCTGTCTAGCTCATGAACCTATCAACATTTTCATTCTTACGTATATAGTTATATAAATATTTTAAAACGTTTAATTATATATTCATTTCATTGCTTATAGATATGAAAAACTCAATCAATATTATTATAATAAAAAAGAACCCGGTTCAGTTCATAAACAAGAAATTTACTTACCCCACAACCAGTGTCAATGGCGGTTCTTATAGACCCATCTCTGAGATTAATCAACTTTGCAATATCATCTATATAAGCATCGGCACCGTTCGGAAACATGGTCCCACCTCCGGGAAACCTGAACCGGTCACCCTCAAAATGAACCCAATTCTGATTCTTCTTCTCAATAGTCAACTCCTTATGAGGCACGTTAGCATACCAAACAGAGCCCCTACTTTCCGGCCACTGGAACGGCATTTTATATCCATATGGTGCCGGAATTTGACATTTCAACGTCTCGTTTGGTTCCGGGCAATGCCTTTCTCTATAAACAAGTCTTTCCCTATCGAATTTAAGAGACCTTTGGACATCCTCACATGGTGTGTACTCGCTAAATTCGGGGGTACAAGTAGGGACGTGAATTACAGGCGCCGCGGTGAGGTCTTCGAAGGTGTGATGGGCTGAGAAGTCCAGGTGAATCGTGGTCGTGTTTATGTGAGTTTGTGGGCATGGCTCGTCTGATAGAACTTGGGTAGTGTCTCTGATAACGGTGATGGTGCCGGGATGTTGCCAAATTCCGATGAGGTAACAAACTGTGCAGAGGATGGGCACTAAGGTCATGTAGTAAAGGTTGGTTTGTTTGGTTTTGAATGGGAAAATACGAGTTGGGTTTTGAAAAGCCATTGGAATAATTTCAAACCCAACTCACACTCAAGATAATAGATGCAGAAGAGAAATGAAGAAGTGGGAGTGAAAGAGAGAGAGAGAGAGATGGGTTTTTAAGTTTAGGCGGGTGTATATATATTAATTGAGAGTGGGACTAGGACAGCAGGGAGGTTGACTAATAATCTATTTGTGCCTCGATTCATCTAACTATATTCGAATAGAAAAACTCCGAATTAAATATAAATTTATTTTGACTTAATTCAAATAATTTGGAAAAAAAAAAAAAAGATGAGTTAAGTGGGGATTAGTCGATTAGTACTAAATAAAATAAAATAAAATTTTAAATTTAAATAAAAAAAATTATGTTAAAATTAAATAATCATTTTCAATATTTTTTTATAATATATTATTTTTTTCTTTCTTTTTTTTTTAAAATAACTGATAATAAATAAATAGTTATAATTTATTTATTGTAACAATATTATGATACATTTTTTGATTTTAATGTTTTTAGCATTTAAATCTATTTAATTTTTTTAAAAAAAATATTCATATTTAATTTCAATTAATATTATAAAAAAATTTATTTTTAAATTAATAAGATATAGCTTTTGAAGTAAAATTTTAATCAGTCGTGTTGTGATATTTTTTTTAACTAATTTATTATATTAAAAATCATGTATTATGTAATAGTCAAAATTTTATTTTCATATATTATTTTAAGCTTTTTTATTTTTTATAAGTATATTTATTTAATCTTACTCATCTTTATTTGTTTTATATTGTGATTAGAAGAAATTCTATAAAGGATTTAAGAATTCTTAATTATAAATGTAAGTTTTCTAGATGACACAATAATCTTTGATTTTTACATAAGTAAGGTTTGATGGTATTTATCTTTTATCTAATTAATTTAAAAATTAACTTCTTACTTCAAGAATTAATTTTTCTTGTTATTATTAATGTTTATTGAATTTTAATCATTAAATATATTTTTTTAATGAAAAAAATTATATTAACTAAAAATATATATATAATTAATAATTTAGATTAATTTAAATAAATTTGAGCCAAACTTATATATATTTAATTTAATTTTAAGTTTATTTTTATTAATTTAAATTATATTTAATTTAAATTAAAATTAGTGAAAGTTAATTTTGGAAGCCAATTCAATAATCTCAACGTCATCTCTGTATGAGAAAGGCGAGTAAAGTCAAGCATCGACGGACTTTGCCTCGTGGAGGTGTTGTAGACGAAAGAGCGTATTGGGATTGTGTCTAAATTTGTACAACATACTTCCGTGTCTTCTCACTCTACGCTTTAGATGGTTTTTTTTTTTTCTTTCTATTTTTATTGTATTTAAAAGGTATAAAATAAATTAGAAAAATAATAAAATTAACACTCCTAAAACTTGTAATAATAAAACTGAGCACCATTTGTATTTAAACTTATATTTTCACAATTAAAAAAAATAATTAATATGTCATTTTTCTTTGAACACCCATTTAATTATAATTAAACGACTACAATTTAAACTGGTTTAATATTTCATGTTCAATATTATTGGAGTACTAGTTTTGTTACTATAAATTTTAGGGGTATTATTTTTGGTAATTTCTCAAATAAATTTTGTAAAAGTGACTTAATTTGTATATTTTAAAGAAAATTATAACTTATACAATATAAATCCAACATCGTCATTTACTATTGCTTGGTATATTAAAAAAAATATTTTAAAAAAAATATAATCATTCATAAATTTTACAACCTAGATATATTCTACAAAGTACATAGATCACTTCCTCTTGAAGCAGTGAAGACTATATGCTTTTTTGTTGACCACAAGTGCACTCTTTTGGATCATTTAAAATGGTTATATTATATCTCTTTTAGCCAAAATAAATAAATAAATAAATAAAATAACAAATAACAAGAAAAATGGAAATAAAAACAACATATTAGCTAGCATCTTGATTGTAACAGCATGTCTATGTATATATAAGTTTCTATTGCTTTCATTTTTCTACATCGACGTCTTTCGACCATGTGCACTCATTTTTTATTGCATTAATAAAATTATATTGTGACATCAACATATCATGTATTATAATGGAGTATATATATAGAAAAAAATGTTGCTAGCAATGCACGTAAAACTCTAGTGTTATCTTTTATTGGAAATATATTTTTGATGAACTTTTTATTACTATTTTAACAAAAACTCATTTTTATTTATATATTTCTTTTTATCAGAGTCATTTTTTATTTATAATTTTGGAAAGATCGCGAATAATAAATATTAATGACTGTGAGGTTTAGTAATTTAGTATACTATAATTTAGGGGTGAGCAGCGGATCAAAATTGCTTGTTTTTCACCAATTCGAATCCGATCCGAAGCGAATTTGAAGATTTCTAATCCGAATCCGATCCGATAATGTAGTCGATCCGAACCGATCCGAATCCGAGCAGATCGAATAGGTCGGATTGAAATTATAATTTATTTTTTATTATTATCATATATAAAACACAATATATACTAATATTTAAATTTTAAATTGATATATTTTTTAGTAAAATTTATTTATTTATAGTCACAAATTAGATAATCAAAATAATAAAAAGTATACTGTTAAATATTATTAAATTATTATAGAGAATTTAACATTTTTATTTTTTTAAAAATTAAAATAATAATTTAATGTAATTGTGGTATGTATAATATTTAAATATAACACATTAAAAATAAATATGCATTTATTTATAATTTTAATAGTAATTCAGTCTGGATCGGATTACAGCGGATTATAAAATCTGTCAATCCGAATCCGAACGGATTGTATACTTTTCGATCCGAATTCGATCCGACTACAAAATATATCAATCCAATCCAATCCGAATCCGACGAATTGGATCGAATTTATTAATTTAAACGAATTGATCGAATTATTTGTTCACCCCTATATTATATTACTATCTATGGAAAGAGAGAATAAAGAAATAAATGAACAAAAATAAGAGAGAAGATAAATAAAGATTGCGTCTAATTTTAACATATTTCATAAAAGGGATGGATTAAACAAATATTTTTAGTGCAGAGTTTGACCGTATTGAATTTAAATTTTGTCAAAAAATAAATTTAATTGATTGTGTACAAGTTTCACACGGATTTGTAATAAATATGCTACAAGCATGTGAAGTTTATATACTAATATGTACCAGTTGTGTATGGAGGAGAAGATTGAGAAAATGAATAGGGATTGAAATATATTCTGAAATAAATCTAACTTAAAAATAAATTATAAACATTGATACAAGTAAATCCTGTGATTTTTTTAATAAAAAAAATTATTTTTTCAAGAAAATTTACAAATAAATGTATTTATTTACGACTTCTTTCTAAGATGATAAATCAACATCATAGTTCAAATCCCGGTCTCACCTCAATTATCGTTTGAGAGTTATTTTCTTTTTTTAAATTAATGTTTAACAAATAAGTCTATGAGAGCGTTGTATGAAACATATGAGTATTATTCTTATCCTTTTATTAATTGCATGTTGGAAAGTGTTGTAGGTAATGAATAATTTGTCTAGTATATTTAACCTAAAAAAGTTACAACATTTTGCTCATTCATTACGTACTAGTTGAAAATTCCTTTACTACTCACTCTCTCTCTCTCTCTCTCTCTCTCTCTCTCTCTACATATATATATATATATATATATATTTTGCAAAAGCCTTCCATGGATAAGAAGTGTATTATCCCAATAAATATAAAACATAAATTTATATTTATTTTTGCATTCGTATAAATCTTTGAATTTATTTTTCATTTTTTAAAATAATTTTATCACATATCACAATATAATTAATATAAGTTCAAAAATAAATATAAATTTATATAATATTAATATTTCTTGAAAGAAAAAAAAAAAAATCTCTCTTCTATGTGACACAAATATTCCAGCCATTAGTTTCAAGTATCAATATTATGTCTGTTAATAATATTATTTTCAATTTTAAGACGATGATAATTAACCAAACATTCAATAGATACCCAGGTTTTTTTGAAAATTAGAGAAATAATTCAATTTTTATAATATTGACATATCACAATTTATCATCCCCTAATCATATTTATCATGAAATCTGCTGACAGTGCTGCCCGTACATTTCCCCAATGGAATCAACGGTTTGAGCATTGTCTCCTGTTCTGTCCATTTAATTATTACAAATCAAATAGACAGATCATTGTGGACATGGATTTATCTCACAATATGAAACATTATTAAACGAGCAAGGGTACATTCTTTCGCTCGTTCAGAGATTATCTTTAAGATGTCTTGGTTTTTGTTGGTGATGGAAGCAACTGCACCACAGCAACAGGGGATTAAAGAAAAACGACAATAAACATAAAATGGTAATATAACCTAATATAGTTACAGACAAGAAGAAATTCACAATGCAATCATACAAAATTCGCAATGTAATCACGAAAAATCAGTTACAAACGTAATATTTTGAGTTTTGCTCAAAATAAAATGAATTGTTATTTTTTAGTTTAATCAATAACCACCCTTCGAGCGTGGTGAAGATAATGAAATTGGTGAGATTCGTTTATACTCCTATTTTGAAAAGTGGCAAACTCAGCTAGCAGCCTAGCAGGTGACTCCAAAAAACAAAAAAAAGGACCTAACATGCTATCAAACAAGCAGAAAGCAGGATGATCTGTTTAAAAACCTCAAATATCTACACAAGATCACGCCGTTTCTGAGTTTCTATTGACGTTTAATTCAAATAATCTTTCCTCCACAAATTGAAATGACACTCACATTCTAAAGCAGAGAAATGACTAAAAAATTTGGGTTGAGGAATGTATATGATGGATCAAGTGATTTTCTTTTTCCTAATTTAAAGTTGGATCAGGTTCCATAATTTTCTAGATACATAATTGCATGGTTCGACCCTGTAATTTGAAACAGGAAATGGTGAGTAGTATTACTGCTAGAGTGAAGTTCTAGAAAATTCAGCCTCTAGTGCTAGTATTTTCTCTCTCATATCAACTTCTCCTCAATGTTTCTCCAATTCTCTCCTGTTTGACTCTCTTTCACTGATCACTATCATCTTTGCTATTTTTACTAGCTACTGAAATTCATTCCCACATAGAAACACCGTCACACAAAACCTTTCGTGTTTGTTTACTTTTTCTGTTCTTTTGTAACACCCTTCACAGGGTTTTTCAAATGGAAAATAAAAACAATCCTCAACGGTAAAAAGAAAAGAGAAAGTGCTATGAAAATAGGTACCAACCTGATAACAAGATATAAGAGAGGAAACAAATCCAAAGGCTCCGGTAACACGGGGAGTGACTTTCTTAGGTGCCAACTGAAGCAATCCAACTGCTACAACTATATCCATTCCAGCTTTAACCAAGGCCAGAGACCTCTCATTTGATTTCTGGAGTTTAGCACGATACTGTTCATTCTGCATTCACATATGCACACGCATGACAGAAAATCAACACAATATTTCTTTGATTTACAGCTTTTTAAAGGTATAAGTAGTAAGCATACATGATACTTATCACTGTTTTTAAGATCTCTCTCCATCTTTTTCATTGCTGCAGAAAGCCTTCCAAGTTCTCCAAGCTGAGATATAGCGATACATAGGAACATGTTACAACACAATTCTTCTATGTAGGAAGATCGAAGACAATAAGAAATACAAGTTTCATAGAGAAACAAACCTCGACCAAAGTGGTGCAGATTGAGGAACCCATCCAACAGAAAAGAGATATACGTCCAATTAGCTCAGCACGTTCTTTGTTCTAAATAACAAACATGATTTTCAAAATGTTTTTGCAGCTATCATCCAAATCAATTTGCAGAATAATAAATAGAAATAAAAAGGTGAAAAAGAATACCTTATAGATTCCCGTTCTACCAAGCCAGACAATTTGATCAAGAAATAGAAAAGTTGACAGCAATGCATTTTTTGACTGTTAAAAGCATCAATTTAAGAAATGATAAGACAATAAGAGAGAGAAAAAAGGGACTGAGATATTTAGCAGACTTGTATAAGCACCTTTCCCAGAAGCAGAATTGGAAGTGGGGTTCCTTGGGGAGTGGGACTAATAAGAGAATGAAGATCATTGACAAACTGCAGTTTAACATAGAAACTCATTACAGGACCAGAATGAAAAGGCTTATTAAGGTACTTAAAAACTGGTTCTTCTTAGCTCTAAGAGTCAACGTCAGTTAACTTCCTTGCAAAGTGGCAAAGGATGAAAAATACTTAAAAATGTATCATTAATCTAACTAAGGATATGTTTAGAATACACGATTAAACAGGAAACCTTCCTAACCAAAGCTAATTTACTAGACAAACTCTAACCTTGAAAAGACGGAAGACCTTCCTGGCCAAGCTAGTTGATTTGTCAACATTTTGAGCCGTACCAGGTTCTCCGTTACTCAAGAATTTTGAACCATATTGTATAGCCCTGCATATCTTGTCCCTTGCTTCAGCCTTATTCAGATATAAAACTGCAAGAGCAAGTTCTGCTCTGGTGGCATCCAACGTACTCATCTCTTATCCTATATCAGCCACATGATTACCAAATAAAAGTGACTACAAGTATAAGCAATTGATAGAATCATTTAGTGTCTGGGAATGTTACATCAGAAGCCAACTAATCAAATGTGAATACATTAAGATAATCATATAGACGTGTAAGCAAGAAAGTATCATCAATATCTCTAACATTTGCTATACCAAAGTAAGGATGAGTGAGGTTGGAGAAATTTCAAATTAGTACATACTTTGTTTTCAATATATTGAACCACTATTCTATTCACTAGTGTTATTTCCTCTTAGCATAAAAACAAGATAACAAAGAACAGTTCAGACAATCCAATGCTCAAAATAGTAACCAGCTGACATGATTTAAAAATGGTCTTAAAGCAACCCACTTACATGAAAGCAAAAAATGCAAATAGCCTCAAACGGGTCTAAAACCCACCAAAACAAAAAGCAAAAATTAATTGAGAAATAAAGGTAAAGCCATAAAGGTACAACTGTTCGTCAACAATCTCATCGTGTTCATACTGACTTATGCTCCAACTAACATAAAAACATTCAAAATAAGTAGAAGATAGCAAAGTTAAAGGAGGAAGAGAGGAAAAAGTTAAATTCAGAAACATTCTTATAAATGGCAGTTTTCAAATCATCCAAATTACTTAAAGAACATGAGATAGATACAGTAATCAGCTTCATTCCCTATAGAGAAAGCACATGTTTTCCTCAAAACACAAACAGATTCCTGAAACCATAGGAAAGCACATATTTCCCCCAAACCATATTCCTCATACAAATACTTATAAATTCAATATCCACCAAATGCAAGAAAACTTATGGGAAAAAATATCTGAGGAAGTATTCTGTCACATGTTTTCAGCAGCAAAGACCATAACTGAATTCCAGAATCATAAAAATATAGGCACTAAAACAACAACTATTACCATTATAAAAATCTATTCCAATATACTTCACATAAAGGCATATAGAATTGAACCAGGTGGGTGACTGGATAAAAAAGGAAAACGAAGTATAACTCCGACATCAACCCAATAACTAATAAGTAGTAACCCCTTTGCTAAATTTGCTAGTAAACCATTCATATAAAAGTAAAAAAGTCAACCCTAAGTTGAGAACTTGAGAATGGAGGGAGGGACAAAGGGACAATTAGATTACACCGTTATCTTCTTTGTGCTTCCCTCGGCCAAACAGAAGGTAAAACTCAAGAACAGTCAAATCAACACCAAAAAATGTACCCATATCAAATTTTTTAATACAAGTTCACAACCCAATACCAAATTATCAGGCGAAAAGGAAAAAAAAAAAGGCTTAATAAATTACACGTACAATGAGGAAAAGAATAGATCAATTACGTTCATTAATACCTAAAGCCCAAAAAAAAAAATCTCTTCAGGGCATCAAAAGCAAGTACATCGATCGTAGAACCAAAAACGTAGGTATTTTTATGAGTGCTACAAGTGAAGAAATGACCTCAAAAACTGCCAACTCTAATTAGATTTCAGATGAGGCGGCTCAGCTTCAGCGTCAGCTGCGTGTTGTGGTTTCCTTCTTACTGTGATAGATGGGCCCAGATAAGACAATCGTTTGGTCCTAGGCTGATGTAATCGTATCGGATTAATAGTATTTGTGTCGTATTTATTTGTATTATTAATATTATATTTTTATATTAATTAGTGTCATATTTTTATATTGATTGATATATTAAAAAATTTAATTTTTTTTTTTGTGTTACTTATTTATAATAATAAGAAATAACAAAATATTTAAGAACATAAAAAAATTATTGATTAATTTTTATTAAAAAAAATTATATCATATCGTATTTAAATTATACTATCGTATTGTGTCAAAAATTCCACCCCTATCCTCGGGTAAGCACAGAGTCCATTTTATGAAAAGATGCAAGTACATTTTTTTAATTAAAATGGACAATCAATTTTCTTTTATTTAAATAAAAGAGTTACTTATTTTTTTTAATTAAAATTAACGTTTAAATTTATTTAATTTTTTTTCATCAAAATAACCTTAAATGAAGTTGACATATTATCACAAATTCATAATTATAATCATTATTATTAAATGTTATTTAACAATAATAATATTAATTATAAAATATACAATTAAGAAAAATTATTATGATAAATTTATTACCTCATATTTTATTAAACGTAGCATTGAGAAATTTTAAAATATATATATATATGTATGTATGTATTTAAATTAATTATATTGTAATACATAACAAATTTTAAAAAAATTAATTTTTTAAATAATTTTATCACTTATTATAATATAATTGATATAGAAATAAAAATAAATGTAAATTTATATGATCATAATGTAGCATTTTTTTTCTAAGACGTTTTATTTGATAAATAGGAAGGAAAAATATTCTATTGGTTATTTATATTTTATAAATTAAATATATTTATTAATTTATTTAAAATTAGTATATATTTATCATTTTAATATTAATAAATAATACAATTTAATTATATTTTAATTATTTTATTCATTTGATTAAAATAACTTAAATATACTAACTTTTTAAAGATCAAAATAAAAAATGTCTACTCTAAAAGAAAATGAAAAATGTCTACCAAATGTATAATTAAAAAAGTAAAATAATAAGGTATTTGTGCTATACGCCTATACTCAGTATGCGTGAAAAGATGTGATAAAAACTATTTTTGAACGAGCAGAGACGGTGAAAACAACCAATAGAAGCCTGCCAGAATATGAGTTAGCCCATCGACCCAGTGGTCTTCCAGTAAAAAATCAAAGCATAGGGAGTGAGAGTGATGATGGTGGTACACTTGGGAGTCATATCCCCCGCATTTTCCTTCCCTTTTGTGCCTCCTCTTCCTCGATTCTCTTCCACCCTCAAGTACACAACTTGTACAGGCAAGTATTTGCAATTTATTAATTAACACAAAATTCTGAAAACCCATATTTCATTTTAGTTGTCTTGGCTCTTGGAATTTACTCAATTACTAAGTCTTGTTCTCTGTTTCTGAACTTGAACTTTTAAAGTATTCCATTCGAATTAGTTTGTTGAATGAAAAGTTTAATTGAATTTATAGGTTAGTCAAAACTGGTTTTCAAGTGTTTCTCTTAAGTATTCATTAAATTGGTTTCGAGCTATAGCAATGAATCGAAATTTCTGATTCCAAGGGTTTGTCTATGACTATATGATACATTGATAATGTAGAGCTTTAACTCGATTATGTTTTGACCATTTTTTTTCCTTAACCTTTTGCGAACAAAAGAGAATTTTTATTGCTACGTATTGCTTTTGGGTTATACTATTTTCTTATATCAGTGTATTTTAAATGTTATTTAAACTAATCTCTTTGAATTTTATTTGTAAAAAAAAATCAATTTTAATAATTACCCAACATGCATAGTGGTGGTAGTTGTAGTGCTATGTAAGGTACATTAATTTATCCATTGTATTGACATGTATTGATTAGAGGTTTTAAGAAGTGTATGAGACTGCAAAACTGCCCAATAAACTACATTATTTAGCCACATATATTTCTATATCTGGCAGAATTTTTTATGAGTTGGGTTGGCTGGATTTATGTTCTTGAGTTATTTCAGTGGCAGCAATGAGTGATGATCCAATACGCGAATGGGTGCTCACAGAAGGAAAGGCAACACAAATTATGAAGATAAGTCCTGTTGGTGGTGGCTGCATCAATCTGGCCAATCGTTATGACACTGATGCTGGTTCTTTCTTTGTCAAAACAAATAGGTAGAGGCAGAGGGTTGATTTTCTGCTTACTTGACTATGTTGCTGTCTCTATGATTGTGGAAATTGTTGTTGTATATATCCTTAATGTCGTTGTAATTTGATCTCAAAGCCATAGACATTTTTTGAATTCTGATCAGGAGCATAGGAACATCCATGTTTGAGGCAGAAGCTCTTGGTCTTAGTGCTATGTATGAAACCAAATCAATACGAGTGCCTAAGCCATTCAAGGTAAGGAAGTTCTAAACCTTTTGACATGGTAAAAGCGAGCTCGTTATTGTGTCATACTTTGTTGTCACAAATTTAACACAAGGATATAAATTTGAAGTTAACTTACTAAGTTTTTGAAGTTTTGTAGGTGGGGCCTTTACCTACTGGTGGTTCTTATATCATCATGGAATTTATTGAGTTTGGTGCATCTAGAGGTAATCAGGTGAGGACTGAGAAATGTTTATGTAACTTAATGTTGTTGTTGTCAGCTTGCATTTGGTTCTGATTGAATTAGTGTTTTTCAGTCTGTTCTAGGAAGGAAGCTCGCTGAAATGCATAAAGTTGGAAAATCAGAAAAGGGCTTTGGTTTTGATGTCAGCAACACTATTGGGAGGTACTAATATTGGATCAGCAATACGATTACTCTTCCCATTTTCGTCCTTTATGACTATATGCCTCCACACTCTTTCTTGGTCAATCTTCAGTATTATTAGCAAGCTCCCTTTCTCACTTCGTCCTCCTCTTTTCAAGAGGACCTTGTTTCTGACTAAAGGCGCACTCCTGCATACATTTCTTTAAACCTGGTTGGGCTTTAACGATGATGATATTTCCGTTGCAGCACTCCACAGATAAATACTTGGTCATCAGATTGGATTCAGTTTTACGCAGAGCATAGGTTAGGCTATCAATTGAAGCTAGCGCTAGAACAGTACGGTGATAGAACCATTTATGAAAAAGGTGATGACTAGAACAATTTATATTTCACTTTCTAATTCAAATATTCCAGATTCCTTGCCATGAATAGTTGCTCCTGCATTTGACTAGAGAGTGCAAATTTGAAAAGGAAAATTTTGCTTTTATGATAAATTTTAACAAGTGTTGAGGCGAATAAGTCTGAAATGTGTGTATCATATATTTTGATTACCTTTGTTGGTATAAATTTATTGCTGATTGAATAATATAAAAAGAATAAAAAAATAAATTGGTTTGATGTATTATCATAAATTCATACTAACAGGAGAGAGATTGGTGAAGAGCATGGGACCCCTCTTTGATGGTGCAGTCTTAGAGCCGTGCTTGTTACATGGAGACTTATGGAGTGGAAATATCAGCTCCGACAAAAATGGTGACCCTGTCATACTTGATCCAGCATGCTATTGTAAGTTGAAGATGGTTTACATATATATTCTGTCTGAACAGATGGCCTTGGAAACAAGTTACAATTCTCCTGTACCATTTAGCTGTGTCATTGCATATTGCCACCAATAATCAACATGTGTAGACAGAAGTGACAGAAAAGTGAGCAGTAAAAACTTAAAATGGTTTATGTGTTATAATTTGATTGGAGTACATACAATGACACATCAAAAATGGAACACATGAATCGTAATCCTTGAAAGCAAATTTCTTGTTTTTTTTTTTTGGGGGGACTTCCCAGCTTTTTCTCTGTTAAAGAGTTCAACATATTCTTTTTGTCTACAACAGTAGAGAACTGGACATCATTTGTTTGCAAGTTACTCCTTAGTACTGCTGTAAATTTTGAATATTAGTTAAGCTTCAAGTGATCCGAAAAGCAGAGTTCATGAGAGACCACACTTAATGTTTTTTCACCTGTATAATGTTGCAAGATATCCATACATCTAATGCACAGAACTCGTAGTATCAATTAAACGTGGTGAATCTTGTTATGCATTTTTACATGTGTCTGTTTGTGTTACTCCTTTTGCCCCGTGACTATGATTGAAAATTGGTTTTCTTCTTATTTTTTAAACTATTGTATAAAGCATTAAGCAATTTCTTATCATCTGTTGGTTTTCTTATTAGATGGGCATAATGAGGCTGAGTTTGGAATGTCATGGTGTGCTGGCTTTGGAGGATCTTTCTACAATTCCTATTTCGAGGTACCATTGTTTCCAGAAACTTCTGAAAGAAATAAACTGTTATTCTTGCCTTAGATCTTTTGCACCTCTTGCTTATTTTCTGGGTTCGTTTACAAAATGGTGTGGATGTAGACGCCGCAGTATCTAATTTTTTTAATTGAACTGTGGTGTGGTTGGAACTGTGAAAGTGTACAAGAACCAGGAGTCCTCTAATTCCAAGAGGTTAACCCAGTAATTGTCTTCATCGTGCTTTTGTCTTTAATCGAAGTATCTGCTTACTGAAAAAAGTTGACTACAACATCTGAATTGTAATTACTAATATCAAATTCAAAGTTTTAGTAGAAATTATATTAATGATTGTCTTCATCGTGCTTTTGTCTCTAAACGCCTTGAATTTTCTTTTTCATTCAATAATTTCTTGCGTATCTACAGGTGTTGCCTAAACAAACAGGGTTTGAGAAAAGGAGAGATCTTTATATGCTGTACCATTACTTGAATCACTACAATCTCTTTGGCTCCGGTTATCGTTCATCTGCCATGTCTATAGTAGATGACTACTTACGGATATTAAAGGCCTAGCTAGACATTCATTGTCTTTTTCTTGTAAATTTTCATCTTAGACAAATTCAAGTCCATTTGTGTATGTGTTTCTGCATTTTGGTGCTTTTTCATTCTTTTGTTGCTATCTTGTCTTTTTTTATTTTTTTGATCCATTGTTGCCATCTTCTCTGTTGATTCAGAATCAGCAACTTCTGTTTCTTCATGAGACATACTAAGCTGTGGAATTATTGTAATTTCTAAGAATGTAAGAATAATACTTGGTGCAAGAAAGCCATATATTATAATTGAAATTTTGATGATAAGAAAATTATAAGCTTGTCTAATATAGTTTGGAGGAATTCTAATTGTTAAGGTAACACTAGAAGGACAAATTAAATGATTTACATCTACCACAGCTTAGGACTTAGGAGTCCATTATTTTACATGAATGACATCCAAACTTTTTTGCAGCCCAAGATGGAGTGAACTTATCAATTTTTTGTATTTATTGACATATGGGAAAAAAACTTAGATGGCTAAATCATATGATATGTGTGTAAAGACAAAAGTTTGATAATTAAATTATTTTTTAAAAGTTTTGATAACTAAATTATTTTCTAAAATTTTAAGGATTATTTTGTAAATTTAGTATAAATTTGGAACCAATAATATATTTTAATCTAGTTACTAACTAATTTTTTTATCATATCATATTTACGTAAAATTGATCAATTTTATAAAAGTATGTTAGGTTAAAAGAATTTGAATTATTAATTAGTTTGGTATAATCGTTTTGAAAATATAAACTAGAATTACTTAGCATAGAATAAAAAATAAAGTTAATTAATTTTATTTAATTACTCTCTATATACATCTCTAAATATATAAATATTACTAAAAATGCATGTATAAGGAACGTATTTTATATACATATAAGATATTATATGTTATTAAATATTTATTAAATTTATAATTAAAAATTTTAAAAATATTAAATATAACATAATATGAATGAACAAATTGATTGAAACTTTTCTAAATAAATTAAGCAATTTATTTTGCTATATTAATGTTATAAATGGAAAAATTATATAATATGTTAAATTGTAAATTTTAATCTTCATTTTCTTTATTCATTTAGATTTTAAAAAAATTAAAATTTTATTAAAAATATATTTATCTATTTATAATACACACACTATATATATGAATTAAATTAATAATAATGATCGAGAGAAGACTTAAAATAAATAAAATTTTATTTAAATAAAATTTTAATTTTATTAAAAAGTAAAATTATTTATCTATATTATATTTAATATATATAAAAATAAATTTAATTAATAATATTTATATTTATAATTAAATTAAAATATTGAATAAAATTGTTTAAATTTTATTGATTATGCTTTTGCATTTATATAATAGTAATAAAATTTTATTAGTAACTGAATTTTTTTGTTTGAAAAAACGATAAAACTAAAATTATAAAATATATAATAACAAAATATAACACTCTTATTATTAATTCATATATTTTTTAATTAAAAATAAATATATTAATTTTTTTTTAATAAATTTTAGGTATTATTTTAGATAATTTTTCAAATTTTTTTAAAATAAAAATATGTAAAAGGGTAAGAAAAATATTAGAAATATAATAGCTATTAAATATAGTATTAAAAGTCTAAAATTTTTAAAATTGTCAAAATTTTGTTCACATGCCTTGCAATAAGTAGAATCACGTGGACAAAATTTTAAAAAGGTTAAAAAAATTGAATTCTTAGTACATTTTTTAATAGTTATTAAATTTGTAGTATCTATTTAAAAATTAATAAAATTTTATATATTTTAATTATAGATGGTATATCAGCAAAATAAAAATATATATCTTAATTAGTTAAGATTTTTATCAATATGTATTTTAAATTGTGATTCTTAATTAGGGGTGGCAATTTCTGACACGATAGCACAATTTGGACACGACACGACACAAATTTATTTTTAGTAAAAATTGATCAATAATTTTTTTATGTTCTTAAAGGTTTTGTTATTTCTTATTATTATAAATAAGTAATACAAAAAAAATTTAAGTAAATTTTTTAATGTGCCGACTAACACGAAAACACGACACGAATAATACGAACAAATACGACACGAATACGACACGATTGACACCCCTATTCTTAATTGTTCAATATAAAAAAATATTAAAAGTTTATTAATTATGGCTAAATAATATAAAAAGTTAAAAGTTCAATAATTATTATAAAGAGTACTAAAAATTTAAATTTTTTTAAATTTATCATAAATTTATTTACCAATATTATATGAACAAAAATGTGATAATTTTAAAAAATTTAAAATTTTAATAATTTTTTAATAAATATTAAACTTTCATTATGGTGGTAATTTCTGATACGATTCGATAACACAAACAGAACACGACACGATATAAATTTTTTTTAGTAAGAATTAATCAATAATATTTTCATGTTCTTAAAAGTTTGTTATTTTTTACTATTATAAATAGGCAACACGAAAAAAAATCGAGTAAATTTTTTTCATGTATCAATTGACATGAAAACTCGATACAAAAAATACAAACTGAATCTAATACCAATACAAATAATACGATACAAATACGACTAATAATATACGATTCCACCCTAAACTTTAATATAACACTAATATTTTAATTATAGTGAAATACCCTTACATTATTACTTCTTTTCCCCAAATGTCGTAAATTTTCCACGGTGAAAAAATATATATAAAGGAAAGAAAACCCTACAAAATTCAGGACACCGTTTGGGCTCCGAGACAACGAAGATATCCAACAAACAAACCCACCTTCATATATTGTCACACTTGCTGAGAAATAGAAACAAACTTTTGAGAATCTAATTGATCACACCATGGAACCCATGGAAGAGACAGCATCATTATCATCACCATTACCAGAGCTTATAGTCTCTCTTGAGCAAGCAACTCTCATGGCAAAACAACTTCCCACCACCACCGACCCAAATTACCACCTCCAAATCTACTCCTCCCTCCACCAAACCCACCAACACCTATCTACCTTCCTCTCTAAAATCCAATTTCCTCAAACGCATCTCGCCCCTACTGCCGAGAATTCCCTCTCCTCTGCTACTGGCATAGCTGCTGATGAAAACGGCGATGTTCAGATGCAAGCCGGAGAAGAGGACGAGGTTGGGGAAGAAAGTTCCAGGGGCACCATTGACAGAGTGGAGGAAAAGATGAGGGATTGTTTCATCAAGAATAAGCGAGCCAAGCGGCCTCTTTCGCCTTCTGAGGCGGCGATTGTGGAAGAGAGAAGGTTGATTGATGATGGGTTCGTGTCAATGGAGAAGGGCTTTGATCCTCATGCCTCGAGGTTGAGGGCTTTGGACCTTGTGTATCAGTTCCATGGATAAGATGTGAAACAGAACAGAGACAGAGCAGGTTCAATTGCTTTTTGATTGATAGAGAATATTGGCTGAAGAAAAGGAAAGTTTTTTTGGCAGCATTGTTTCCTTTTCTTTAGTTCATCTCAAATTTAAGCATTTTTGTGCTGTGTAAAACCAAAAAAAAAAAAAAAGTGCTGCGGCTTTAGAGGATTTTGAATTTGCTAATTGTAATTGTAAAGAAAGATAAGAGCATTAGCAATGATACAAGTAGTTTAATTATTAATTCTTAGCATAATATGCATTCGGTTATCATTTTCAATTGGACGATCCATTAATCCAACTGACAGAAGATTATAAATGGATCAATTTTTTTGAATTTTACTGGAGATTGGGAATAGATGGAATTTCTATAGGACCTATTTTGCTGACAGGATTTATCACCACTTTAGCTACTTTAGCGGCTTGGCCAATTACTAAAGATTCTCGTCTATTCCATTTCCTGATGTTAGCAATGTATAGCGGTCAAATAGGGCCATTTTCTTCTCAAGACCTTTTACTTTTTTTCATCATGTGGGAATTAGAATTAATTCCAGTTTATCTACTTCTATCCATGTGGGGTGGAAAGAAACGTTTGTGTCATTATTTGGCCTTTTGTTTTCATCAAAATCTAAAAAGTTGCTAAATTGAGCCAAAAATCGTAGGTTTTACGTGTATTAGGTCCTAGTATACATGAGTCACGTAAATGATAATTGGCTTCTGACATGAATATCAGAATCTTGTGAAAAATCTGGTTGACATGCCAATTGCCAATCACATTTGCTCTTAGTAGACATTTAGGACGTGGATTCAAACTTATTTATTGTATATGTGTGCGTGTGAATGTGGTATAAAAAATAAAAATAAAAATAAAAAATTCTGGTAAGGTAAAAGATTTTGATGAAGAATCGTATGTTGCAAAACCTGATTTTGCAGTTTATTTTATCTGGGTGTTCTAGATTGCCTACTGATCCTTCAAGGAGAGAAGATATTTTTGCATTAACATTTATATCAAACCTTAGACTTAACAAGAAAAGAGAAATACTATTCACCACTGAAAACTCAAGAAGCTCTTATTCTCACAGTCCAGGTGAGCTTTGGTTTCTTACCAACTGATGAATCATCAATATCTTCCTTATATTTGAGTACCTACTTTTCTGCATTTTATCTCTTGAGCTGTTCATGACTGCTCTCTTTATCAATTAACATTTGGTTGCTTATAGTGTTTGACCCAATCGTATGATGGATAAGATTGTTCTTTCTATTTTAGTTCACAATTTTGAACCAAACTAATAACCAGTTTGATCTAATACAAAACAATTGGCTGTGTATATCCTTATTTGTTTGCACACACCTGCATTAGTTCACTCACTTGTATGCAACCCCCTTTATACAGCCCATCTAACATTGTAATGTCCTCATCATCACCACATAATTGAAAAATTCTATATTTCTATCCAACACAAACTGTGTAGGTACAATGAGGCTCATAATGATATGACATTCACTTACAAATTGGGTACTTATCACAAATTTATAATATATATAACTAATACTACTGCAAAAATAAGTCACAGATTAAGACAATTTTCACAATTTGCATTGGCACCAACTAGACATTTTTGACTTGATATATAGCTATATAGGTACCTCATAAGGATTAAATACAACCATACAGTTGCGTTGTTTGTGTGGATAAGATATTTTAACTACTTCTTTCTTTTTTACAAGGGACATTAATATAATTTTTTTTAAAATAATATAATATTTTAGTCACTTTTTAAATAATAAAATATTATTTTATTAATAAAAAAATTATAAAATAATAATAAAGATAATTTAATTGAGGCAAAATTATTATTTTATTTTAATAATTTAAAACTTAATTTGAGCAGTATAATATTTATTTTTTGTTTTTTGTCAATTCTTTTTAATAATTTTATATTTTATGAAATTTTTTTGTATTTTTTAAGCACTTTTATGCATCGATTTTTGTTTGTTTGTAAGTATAATATTTTGATCGAAAATACAAACTTTACAATATCAAAAATAGGTACACATGTCAAAAAATTACAATATCAATGGCGTTGGAATCACACAAATGAGCTCTTTTCATTCTATCATCGTCGAAGACCACACAAATGACACCAACACTGCCCAACTTTGAGCAACATAGTGGATGTGCATCGTCTAATTTTTAGAACTAGTCTCTAAAGATGACTGGTTATAATGTAGCCCATATTTTTTATATTACAAAGTTTGCAATTTTAATACAAACAAAATACCTACAGAAAACATAATACAAACTTTTTTTATAAAATATAAAATTTACAAAAAAATTAAATATTATATTGTTTAAATTTAATTTTAAACTATTAAATTTTTTCCATATTAAATTTATTACTATTTAAAAAGTGACTAAAGTATCATATTTTTATAGAGATGATGACCTAAGTATCATTTGAAAAATTATAATGATTAAAACATTCACTTGACAGACTTTCAGTCTTTCACAACCCTCACCCTACTTACAACAGGCAACTTGAAAACTATTTTAGGTAATGGCTTACTATTATCATCTGACTCATTTAAGTTGGCCTTCTCAACTTTCATGGCTTTACACGAGACTACAAGACTGATGATTTTGTTACTCAGATGACTTAGATCTCACAAAATCCAGAGAGAATTAGAAGAGTCATGGAGAGTAATTTTAGGATTTTGGATCAATTTACTTACGCAACTAATTAAAACTTTAGTCTTATAACTATTTAGGTAAGTTTTAAAGGTATTTTGGATTGTTAATATGGCACAATACAAGCAAATGTGACAACGTAAGAGAAGTCAGGAACCACCATTGCACCAAAAATACATCAGTGGAATTCTAAAAATATATGAGACAATAGCTTTACATACATGAAATACGCATAAAAAACAGTGTCGCTGGATGAAGACAGAGATCACTATTTGTACGTTCAATTGAAACACTAATTACAGCAAAATATACACTAAATACACCATAACAAAACGCAGTCGAAATTAGCGATGATAAGAAAATATAAAATATTGGGACCAGACAAACAAAATAGAAAACCAATGCAGTATAAGTGTATAATCTGCAGAGAAAGCAACCCAAAAATTAAATCCTTTGCGTCAATCTTTTCTTAATCGTGCCTGTACTTCCACAAATAAATTTCTAGCCAAACAAAAGACGACGCCTTACAGACTTCGGAAGGCTTTGGCTTGATTCTTTTCTCTTTCCGTTTGAAGCGGTTTTGCCCTGATTATCAATATTCTTGCCAACATTCTCTTTAGGTTTCTTCTGAAATTTGGTCGACTTGTAGAATTCAGTAATACTTAGCTGGACACCACTTGACCTCGGTGTCTCAAACTTTTCACTTGTCCCTTCAGATCTTAAGCTTTCCACCTTCCTTATTTTTGATTCTTTAAGTTCCTGCAATGTTTCAAGCAAAACATACATTTAGTCTCGTATTCTTTTAGTAAGAAAAAGTTGTTCAACATGCCAAAAACCATGTGAAACTGCATGTGAATTCAAGAGCAACCTTGGATATCATATTAAAGGAGGAAATAGATAAACTGCAGGAAATAAAGCAGAACAAGTCACACCTTTCCTCGCAAGAATCTTTCAACTTTCTCGGGAAATGCAGCCTGAACAAGTTCCATATTTTCCTCTGTCAATAAGAAGCAACACCCGTCGTCAACACAAATCTTGGGGGCATCCACCTCTTCCAATACATTAATAGATTCATCAAAATCCATCACATCTTGCTGCATATCAGGTTCTTCAGGAGGGATTCTACAGACAACACTTCCCTCAGAAGGAACAGGTTTTCTCCACCTGACCACATAAACTGCATGACCATATCTTATCTTTACACGGTCTATAGAATCAAATTCATATTGATCATAGAAAAGAGAGTTTTCTGGAGTTAAAGCCAATTCTCTCAAATAAATAGTGGACAGCATAGGAAGCAGCTTCTGCCGAATATATGATGGCTCCCACAGCTGATGAAAGGCCAAGAAATCGACCAGGAGTTCAGTTTTTGGACTTCCCCATGATAAACCAGGGCCATCATCTGCCATATAAAACAAACAAATATTCATTCAGAGAGATGTGCTCTTCTGACCTATAAATAGAAACTAACAGAAGCAGTTGTACACTTTTATCTGACCCAGAAAAAAAAAAAAAAGGGTACACTTTTGAGACCCTGGCTAGAGAGAGAGAGAGAGCTCTAAAGTTATTTTTTGAACAAATAAACATACTGTCAATGGACTAAACGTACCACTGATAATACCATGATCATCGCTCAAATACATGTCAATAATTTCATCATTGGGAAAATTTGGCTGCATAGCTATCTTTGTGCAAACTCTTGTTTGCCAGCTCTCTTGCTTCTTCTGCTCTTTATCTTTCCTATTCTGCATCCAAGAAGCATGAAATTCCTTTTAGATAAGGATGCAAAAAAGCTGCAATGCTGGATAAGCCCATGACAATGAATGTGGTGTTAAGGTGATGAGAAATCCCAAGCGTACCTTATCACATGATAAGCAATCACATTTGAATCTGTCTGGCTTTTTCAAGCAACCCTCACCAGCATCAGTACAGCAATATTCACAAGAGGACCTCAAATGAGAAGTCTTACTACCAGGGTGCCCACAGAAAGAACAATGAGAATGTTTTGTCTTTGGTGAGCTGCTTTCGTGCACAATGAGCAGGCTATCGTCAACAGATTCCACTCCACAATGAAACTTAGAAGTATTCCTGTTGCTCATTTCATGAAGTCTGCACATAGCATCATCTTCAGTATACATAATACATAGAATCAAAAACTTAAAGCTGCAATAAATTATCAGCAAGTAGCTCTTTAAACTTCAGAATATTAAGCTCACATGAATGAAACCAATTAAAATATACCTGTTCAATATCTCATCTTCGCCAAAAGTTTGAACAAAACGAAGAGCAGTATCAAGCCCAATCCCTTGCACCCCATTTATATCATGGTCATTGCCAACCATAAGAGAGATGGCAATCAATTGTTTTCTCTTTAGACCAAGACCAGTCTCAATAACTGACATATGGTAGCATTCAAATGGTTCCTGCAAAATGAGACAGTTAACCTTGCTATAATAGAGAACACGGCTCAAGAAAGCACTTGTTTAAACTTAGTGATTACATGATTAAGTCAAAAAGGACCAAAAGAGATTAGGGACAAAAAGATAGGAAAGAACAGTGTATGATGAAAATATCAATCTCGAAGAGAAGAAAACAATCCTAAAAGGACAGGGAAAAACTAATTTTGAGTAAGCATACAGATTCTGAACGCACTTCTTTTGAATAGTATATAATTTGTACATATAACGTACTACCGTTGCTTACTTTATTATTTGGCCTGATGCATTTTATCACAGACTTAGCCCCATATAGAAACGCATCACTGTCAGATGTAATGCAAGCATCCACATGACCTTCACGTTCTAATTGAGCACACAGTGCTTCAGCCTCTCCTTTTGCTTTTAGAACAGGAATCCCAAATAGCTTAATAAGTTCCTGTTAAACCAAAGTTAATAATTAAATCAACGAGCACAAGAAGAAAACTTTATTCGGTACCATATAGAGCTATCAGAGATAAATAAAAAAATCTCATTGCATATATATGTTAAATGATAAAAATATGATTTTTACTAGCCTCCAACTTATAGATGCCTTAGGATTTCTCAGTACAATAAAAAGAGAGAAGACAGAACTAACGAAGTTCAGGTCTTTACTTCATTTTTAAAAGAGTACACACCCAAAAGACATTATTTAGATACATATTTGAGAACATTCCATAAGAAAGAGTCATGATGTTAAATGATAGATTAACCCACCACACATTCTTCAACAAACTTCAAAAAATCACGGTTCCTCTCAACTGATACACCATGGTCGACGGCAGGAAAGCTCGACAAATCAACACCAGAAAAACGAAAGAATCTCGCAATCCTTGCCTTTGATTTCAGAGGCGATGGGGTTCCGTCAACTACGAATACCGGGAATGCCCCAAACTGCAAGAAGAACACACTCTCACAGTTCAAGACTATATTTTCTGGTTGGTAACTAAACCATATATTACCAAAGTTTTCCTCTTTGAAACGCTATCAAAATTGCGTAGATTATAACTTCGGAGAAAATAAAAGCAAGAACTGAACCTTGGCAAAGAGGTTGATGGTTCGGAAGAAGGTGAGCCTGAGGTGTGGTTTTCGAGCATGAGATTTAATCGCCGTCTCGTGCTGGACGATCCAGAAGGAAAGGTCCACAGCTACTCGTTTGTTTCTCAAAAAGTCGAAGCCTTCCGTTTGAGCGTAGGGTTTAAGCAAGTCCCAGAAATTGCCTCCGACACCCATTGTTTTCTAGGCTTTGCAAAAATGGGTCTTGGAGGCTTGGAGCAGAACCATAGACAAAGACTGTTCAGGCATTCATTGTCGAAATCGAAGAAGACAAAACTTGAAATCAAGCAAAGAAAACGAAAAAGACTGTTTGAGATTTTGAGCCGTTTCCGTTTGATTTTTGCGCCATTATTGCCCTTTATAGTGCTGGAGTTTGGTTTCTATTTGGGCCCATTTCTGAAGCCCTTGATGATGTCACTCGTTTACCGAAGTAACGACATCATCTTCATTGTCGTTGATGGCTACACAATTAAAAAATTCAAAATGTCTTATTTAGTGGTTATTCTACATTTTTTACTTTTTCAATTCAAAATGAACGTATGCTACTAAGAAAGATTTAGCATGAGAATATCATAGTAATAAATTTTTTGACTTCCCTCTAACTTTTTAAATAATCTATCATAGATTAAATAATCTATGACTTATTTTACTTGTATGAAATGAACGTTTCAATTATTTTACTTTTATAAATAATACTTAAATTACTATTTTTATATAAATAAGATACTTTAATTACTTATTAAATAATAAAATATTATTTTATTAATAAAAATTTTAAAATAACAATAAATATAATTTAATTAAGATAAATTAGTTATTTTATTTTAACAATTTTAAATTTAATTTGTACACTATAATATTTTATTTTTATTTATTTGGTTAATTTTGCTGTAAATTTTATATTTTATAATTTTTTTCTGTATTTTTTAGTACTTTTCTATATCAAATTTTTTTTGTATGTATCGTCTTTGAATTAAAATTGTAAACTTTACAGTATCAAAAATAGAAGTTACATAAATCATAAAATTATAAGATTAGTGGTATTGGAACCACACTAATAAGCTCTCTCTAGTCCATTATCTTTGAAGACTAATACTATAAATTAAAACAGTACACTTTTACTGTGTTGCTTAGAGTTCATCAATGATTTTTTCATCTTTGTGTCATAAATAGAGATAAATTATTTGTGTGATTACAATGTCACAAATCTTGTAATTTTTTTTTTATATGTGTAGCTCTTATTTTGATATTATAAAATCTAAATTTTCGATTCAAACACAATATATACAAAAAAAAAAAAAATTGAGATACAAAAAAGTGCTAAAAAATACAAAAAATTTTCATAAATTTAAAATTTATAACGAAATTGACCAAAAAAATACAAAAATAAAATATTATACTGTTTAAATTAAATTTTAAATTATTAAAATAAAATAACAAATTTATTTTCATTAAATTATATTTATTATTATTTCAGAACTTTTTATTAATAAAATAATATTTTATTATTCAAATAGTGACTAAAATGTTATATTTTTATGGAGAGAATGACCTTGGTATCCCTTATGAAAATAAAGTGATTAAAATGTTCAATTGATACAAAATAACTTTCATAACACTCCATCCTTTGTTAAAATATTATTATGTGACTTATATATTATGGCTCGTTTGATTTTCACGGGTTGCAAATTTAAAAACTCAAATTAACCTTAAAAAACTCAAGTTAATTATAGGTTGAACTAACCTATAAAGTTGTAAAATTCAACCCAATTTAATTGAGTTGTTTGGCTTCGTTGGATTATTTTTCTCCATAAAAAAAATTGATAATTTTAATTAAAGATGATGGTCTTATAGTGAAAAAATATATAAAATCAATAAAATTATTTTTTTTATTGAAAAAAAAAGGCTTTCTTCAATTTAGAGAGGATAAAATTATTGCCATACGGGAGGTACCTATGTCTAAGTGCTCTTGAAGTGCAACTTTAGCACACTGAAGGTTCGAACCCGTACCCTGCTGTATAAGAACAGAAACCTAACGCTTTAACTCTGATACCCAAACTATTGAACTATCGCTTAATCAATAATTAATACTATTATATTTATAAAAAAAAATTAATACCAATAAAGTTAATTAATACCACTATATTTATATTTAAAAAAATTCAGATAAAGAGAAAGTAATTAATTAAGACAAATACTGCAAGTGCCATCAAATCGATCAATTTTAATAAATTAATAAAAAAATTATTTCTAAAATAAAAAGGAAAAAACTATTCTATAGGAAAAAAGGGTTCGCCATTAAATAAATAAATAAAAGTTGAGATAAACTTCTAATTATAAAAATTGTGTTAATTATATTTTATGATTTTAATGTAACGTGTTGGATTTGTTACGAATATATTGTTTATATAGTTATAATATGCTCATAATACATCTTAACAAAAATATCTATAATTTTAAAATTTTAAATAAATTATAGATATATTTATAATTTTATAATATTATTAATATATTTATAAAATAACTCATATATAATGTAAATTAATTCTGTATAAATTAAAAAAGTTAAATTTTTATCGTTAGTAGGAGTGGGCATTTTTTTTTCTTTCCAAAAATCAATCAAAACTTGAATTTAAGTCCAAATCAAACCTATTTTTTAAATGAATTATTTAAATAGAACAGATTTTGAAAATATTATCATTTTTATGTAACTAACAAATTTATTTGACCATAACTTTAATATTTCTTTAATAACAAAATTATACAACTATCTTCATGTTAATATTAATAAAATTAGTTTTAAAACGAAATATACAAAATTAACGGAGTCAATTACCTCCATCAATGTACCTGTACACTACATATAAAAATTTTAGTTTTAAAATATTACAATTTAATTTATAACATTCATTTATTTACATAGAATACAAATTATTAGTAAATATAAATATTACATACAACATTATATCACTCAGAATCACATTTTATACCATAATAAATGTACATATTATATGTAAAATAAATGTGTATGTATACATTACGTTAATATATCTCTACATATATGGTTTTGAATCTAAAGTATTACATAAACAGAAAATACATTTCAATAATTAAATATTAAAAGATAAAATAAATTAACTACATTTTAATTTATAACATCCACTTATTTATATAAAATGTAAATTTTACATACAAATTATAAATAAATATAAATATTACCTACAAAACCAAATTATGGAGAATCACATTCTATAACAGAATCTGAATGTAAATATTACAAACAATTTAAATATATATGTATACATTACATTAATGTATTAGTATATATATAAGTTTCAATTCTAAAGTATTACATAAAAAGAAAATACATTTCAATAATTGAATGTTAAAATAAATGAAATATTAAAAGACAAAATGAATAGACTACAATTTAATTTATAACATATAATTATTTTTGAATTTCTTCAAATTTCTTTTTTCTAAAAACTATTTTTTGAGAAAAACATTCTGAAATATCTTGTGTCTCTATTTCCATTATTTCTTGATTTTTCTTTTGATTTTCTATGATTTTTGTCATTTTACAATATATTTTTATTGTATGTAAGGGTTACATTCTGATTTAATTTGTATGTAAATGTTACATGTAAAATTTTAAACTTGAAAGACTCAAGGGTTAAAAATGTCATTTGGGCTTTATTAAAACACAGTCGTTTTGTTATTTTGAGTAAAAAAGTTAGTTTTTCTCTTTTCTGTGCTATCTCAGGTAATTAATACTAATTTTTTTGTTTTTGAAGGTTGGTTGGTCTGGTAGGTTCAAAATATTACAAAATCGACATTGTTGGTTCGGTTGTAGGTCCACCAAAAATAAAAATCGACATAACCGAATTACAATCGAACCGATCTACACTTTTATATATTAATATTTTTTTAAAATATTTTAAATATTATATAATAAATGTTATAAAACATAAATAAAATGAAGTATTAATTAATATTATACAAATATACAATGTAAAAGTCCTAAATAAATATTTAGCGTGTGAAATATTGATTTTAAATTTAGGAGGTTGAGTAGTGGAGCATCAAACATATGAAGTGTCAATAATGAGATATCATTCCCATATGGTACATATTGATAGCTTTAAATTTATCGAGCATTAGATATGAGCAAGGATAATAGTTATTATAATCGATAGTAACATATCTGTATGCTTTAACTTTAAAAAAAGTGTTTACAGGGATAAATATTATTTTTATTTTTTATTGTATTTTTTATTATAATAATATTTTTTAAGTAAAATTATAGATCCAAAATTGCAAAATCAATATTTACTCAAATCGATATTGTAAGTCGACTTAAATGTTGATTTTTTAAGAGTTATAGGTCGATTAAAATTTTAAATTTTTTAAAATTATTAAAATAAATTAATGATTTAATAGTAAATTTATTGGACTACACCGACCTTTAATCCTTAGTATCATCCTCGAAGAATGATAATTCATTTGCTCGTTCGTTTGGAAAGGGGTGGACCAAACAAAGAGTAAGAAGGAAACCAACGAGTCAAATTTTTTTTTTGTTACCATTTTTGAGATATATATATATATATATATATATATATATATATATAAAGAAAGAGTTGTTTGCTTAGAAAGCAAAATTTATTTAAAAGGTAATTTTTTTTTTATATTTATTAACAATTTATTAGCATTGGAGTTCAATTTTTTAGTGTATTATTTTATATATTATTAATATATGAAAAATATGTACTAATAAAAAAAAGAGTAAATTTTTTTTTTACATATATTTATTAATAATTGATAGTATTTAAAATGACACCTAAAAATATTTCAGGTCATCTCATCCATCGATACTGGTAAAAAAAGTGGTAGAGAACAACATATGACATATGCAGTTGACGCTGAAGCTGAAGCTCCTGGTCCCAAAACTTTAGAGTCAGCAGTTTTCGAGCCATTTTTTCACGGATTTTTGTCTAAAATGGGCAATTTTCATATAATAGTTTAAAAAAAAGGCTCATTTAAGTTTTAGTGTAAAAATAGGTAATTTTTTACTTTAAACCTGAAACTTTTAAATTAGCAGGTCTCCTCTTCCTCTTTTTCTCTCCTCTTCTTCTTCTTCCTCTTCCTCTTCCTCTTCCACTTCCTCAATTCTCTCACTTTTTTTAACAACCCATATCATATTTCGACACTGAACAAAATTTGATAAAACCAATGCCGTGACTGTGAGACGGAAAGGTCTTCAACGAAGACTATCTAACATTGAAAATCAACGAAGAGGAAGAATAAAATTATATAAAAGAACTGTCAATTGCAAAATATTCTCCAACTAATTTACTATTTAATTGAAATTTATATTATTCAGATTATACGTGTTACTTAAACAATATAAATATTTATCGAATTTAGACTAGAGATATGCCAGATATACCATAGATAGACGAAATATACCAGAGATATATCAAATATACCAAAGATATATCAGATATACCACAGATATATGAGATATAGCAGAGATATACCAGATATACCACAGATATACCACAGATATACCAGATATATCAGAGATATACCAGATATATCAGAGATATATCAGATATACCACAGATATACGAGATATACCACAGATATACCAGAGATATAACACAAATATACCAAATATACCACAGATATACTAGAGATATACCACAGATATAACACAGATATACCAGATATATCAGAGATATACCACAGATATACCAAATATATGAGAGATATACCACAGATATACCAGATATACCAGAGATATAACACAGATATACCAGATATATCAGAGATATACCACAGATATACGAGATATACCACAGATATACCAGAGATATAACACAGATATACCAGATATACCTCAGATATATCACAGATATACCAGATATGTCAGAGATATACCAGATATATTAGAGATATACCACAGATATACCAAATATACCAAAAATATACCACATATATACTAGATATACCACAAATATACATCAGATATACCAGAGATATACCACATATATACCAAATATATCACAGATATACTATAGATATACCACAGTGCAATGCAACTTGAAGAAGAAGATGATGAACAATGCAATGCTGGTTAAATTTGATTAACACTAACTTGTGCAAGAAATGTGAGACGTTATTTTTGTTAGATTGAAGAGTAAGAGGAAGAGAAAGAAGATGAAAAAAAAGGAAGATGAAGAAGATGAGGAGAAAGAAGATGACGAATAGGAAGAGGAAGAAAAAGGAAGAAAAAGAGGAAGAATAATCGGCAACTTGTTGAGGAATAAAAAAATTGCCTCTTTTTAAAATTTAACATAAAATGGCATTTTTTTAAACAATAATATAAAATTTGGTCATTTTAGACAAAATTCCTTTCTTCACTTCACTAGGTACTTGGATCTCCTTCCACCTGTTGCATTCATAAAAATACCTTCTTTTTGGTTCTTCGATTGCTGTTCTTGCTTCTGGTACTTTGTAGTATATCCCTTTTTTTTTGTTTTTATTTTACTTTAAGTATTAATGAACGTAATTGATCTATTATTAAACCTCTTTGTTGGTATAATTTCTTGACCTATGTTTCAGAAAAGCTATTTATCTTTTTTCCCGATAATTTGGTTTTGAGTAGTGAACGTATGTTAAAAAAAATTATACGGATAATTTGTCTCCGTTCATATGAGTCAATTTGTGGTGTTGATTTAACTGCTCTTCAGTTTTTGTCGCTACTGTATAAAAGTAAATAGGAACGAAATTAAAATATATTGCAATATACTGAAATATACTGCTTGGATTGCGGACTTGATTGCTCTCTACTTTTTGCGATTATGCCCAAAATGTGCAAGCAGTAACAACCCCGTCATTTCCAAGATAAAATAGCCTAAAATCTTATTTTTTGTCTCAAAACTTCACTGCACTACACTGTTGAAGACTGGAATACTACATCTTCAAAATTTATATTGCTCGAAATTAGAAAATAAATTTTTTGTAATAATTTCTAAAAAAGTTTTTAATTACGGATCTAATAAGCCTAGAGGGGGGTGAATAGGTTATTTTCAATTTTCAACAAATATTATATAATCTAATCACAACGGCCAGACATGCAATCGCGTGTAAAGATAAATGCGGAATAATAAAACGACACACGATATTTTAGGTGGAAACAACCTAGGCCACAACAATGACCTAAGAGGAAAACCACCGGTCCACCGGACCACCTAACTATCCACTATGAAAATAATGTTCAATTACAACCATAGAGTCCAGAAACTACCCGTCGCAGATAGATCCCCCTTTCTGTAATTTACTTACGAGCCGCTTGCTCCTTTCACAGCCTCCAATAGTTAGATGTCTGGATCCGGACCAACGTTCCGATCTACTTGAGTCACACAAGATCAACCGAACCCGTCACCTTCGGTAATTTCGAGTCACACGAAATACCGAACCTGTCACCTGTAACGTTAGCACAAAAACACAAGTGCAATGTGTGTCCTAGAGCGGATTCAAACAATAAACAATCCTAACTAGCAGATTCAATAACATGCGATGTAAAAACAGGATCAGCTAGCAAACTCTAGAACATTCAATATTAAGCTCAATATCATGCAAATCAATTAGGCATATGAATAAAACATGAAAAAGCCTAAGAACAATAGATGAAGAGAATAAGCACAATTCAGATGCTAGAAAGTATTAGTGCTGTATAATTCTAAATGCTCAAGTTGATTGATTATGCACAAACATCCCTTCACTTATATAGAGTCCAATCCTAGCTCAAATAGGATTTGCAATTCACTATAACTCTACTCATATCAGGATTTAGTTCTCAAAAGAATTCTTCTCATACAATGATTCTATTCACATCAGCATTTATTTCTCACAAGAATTCTACTCATACAAGGATTCCACAATTAAAATAATCCTACGCAAATAAGGACTCTATTTCCAAAACACTTTTATTCACACAAGGATTCTACTCATACAAGGATTCCACAATTAAAACAATCCTACGCAAATAAGGACTCTATTTCCACAACACTTTTATTCACACAAGGATTCTACTTTCTTAACACTTCTACTCATACTAGAATTTTGCTTTCTCATTAAATGAGTCAAATTGATAAAAGTAACACATGGGTCGAATACACAAAAAGAGTTTGAGTAGGAATATAATATTGGCTCGATCGATCGATAGCTTTCTCGATCGATCGAGACCTACTCGATCGATCGATCCACAGATCTCGATCGATCCAATCCAAACAGAGAGGAGGTAGATCGAAGTTGTTCTATACTCGATCGATCGAACAGGGTTCGATCGATCGATCCAATTGCTCGATCGATCCAATCCAAACAGAGAGGAGGTAGATCGAAGTTGTCTCAGTCTCGATCGATCGACCACTCGATCGATCGATCAATACTCTCGATCGATCGACCAACATGTGCACAATTACATTTTTCGTTACGATCCATACTAAGTGTCGTGCTTAATTGTGTGAAGATGTATGCATGATATAATATTATACCTGTCATATGAGCGTTCCAAGCTTGATGACTCCATCACCATGTATCGTCTGATTAATCGGTGAATTCCTATTCTAGATTACAATCAAACATTTTGTCCACGAAAATTGTCAATACAAAATAAACCTTACAATTTCTGTAACGGAAAAGTATTTCTGTATGGAAAGAAATTTGTAATTGAAGAAATTGTATCTGAAAAATAATACGAAGAGAAAGAGAGCTCGAGAGAGGAAGAAGATTGTTTTGAGTTGTGAAAAACTGAGAGCTTTACTGCTCTATTTATAGTTGCGAATTGAGCTAATTTCACAGGAAAAATGAGGAAATAAAATGGTCAAAAAATTATTGATCAGTAATGGAGATGAGTTCCGTAAGATTCGATTTGGATAGAACGGAACGGTTAAAAAAATAACAATCCCAAAGTGTGTGATTCAGTTTGTATAAGAACGAAATTTTTTACTATTGAAAAAATAATTTTAATAGACAATTTTTTTTTCAAAAAAATAAAGTGTTACCTCACGCACAAGCTTTGCCTGTGGGGCGCGTGTGTATGTGAACCTATAATTGCTTAGGTCTTCTCCCTTTTTACAAAAGTAGGTGTCCCTTAGAGCCCAATCTTAATTGTAAATTTTTTTCTTTATAAACATCTCTAGAGATGTAAAAAAGTAATATGAAACAAACTCTTAAAAGATTAAATTTTTTGCACTTTTTCTCTTTCTTTTTATTTAAATTTACAACATATTTAACAATTTTACCTTCTGTTCGATTGAGAGAAGCACAAAGAAGATCCCCGTGTAATGTGATTGTCCCTCCCTCCAGCCTCAAAAGTTAGCAACATAGGGGAAGAGTTTAGTTAAACGATGTGTAATGAATTATAAATTATTGTTAGGGTATTGTGCACCATGTGTTTGTTAATTTTACCATGACAATGGAAATTCATTATGTTTGTCATGAAAACTTTTTTCTTTTCCCTACTTTTGAAGCTTCAATATGGGTCTTTGTCTCATGACTCATGATGCAAATCTGTTTTGTTTTACTATATTTTTTAAAATATGGATAATTAATTCTATTATTAAACAACTTTTGGAGATTTTCTTCATTGGTGTCTTCTTTGGTCTTTCCCAATTAGTTATAATGCTTTTTTCTCTGTATCATTGTAAAAAGAAAGAGGATTTGGTAGAAGAGAATGAAAAGGAGGTTTGATTTTTCTCTCTTGTGTTTTCTTTCTCTAGTTTTGTTTCATTTGGAAGACAACTGAGGATCAAAATGGTCACCACTTCATTGGTCAAAGCAATGGATTCTAGCGAATTATTAGTAGAGGTGTCTGTACCAGGGGAAGTCTTACAGCCATTGCTTAGTGCTTCAAATTTATCTACCCTGGAAAGCTCCTTGGAGTGTCTAATAGAAGCTTCCAAAACTGCAGACGGTCGTGCAAACCTCGCCTCAATATTATCCTTAATGTAATCCTGAGGCTTATCCAATCTCTCCCTGTCCCTTTTGGTTGTGGGTCTCTCATGTTATCCTTAAAGCTCTTGAGAAATCTCTGTGCAGGAAAGATTAAGAATCAAAACTCATTTATACAAAAAAATGGAGCTGCTACTATTTTGAATGTTTTAAGATCTACAATGCTCTATTCTGACCCAGAACTGGATTCTGGAATGAATAGAATGGGGTTGCAAGTTCTGGCCAGTGTTTCTTTGGCTGGACGTGAACATCAACGCTCTATATGGCACCACTTTTTCCTTAAAGGATTTCTTGTTCTTGCAAAAATTAAGAGTAGAGAGGTATCTGATCCATTGTGCATGATAATATTTACTTGCTGTGATTGAAGCCCTGGATTTCTTTCAGAGCTTTGCACTGGGCATGGTTTGGCTATTTTGTCTGAAATCTTACAGACTACAGCTATAGGTAAGTTGTCTATTTGATGGTTTATTTTATTCATTGCACTTATCTTGTTATTGTCATCTGGAGTTTGCCCCTTTTTTCATATTTCTTTTGTTTTACTTGTTTTTGGGTGTATTTCTAGTTGGTTGTAGAGAAGGTTGGTTGAAGTTGCTTCTTTCAAGAGTTTGTTTAGAAGAATCATACTTTCCTTCTCTGTTCTCAAAATTATGCCTTAGTGGTGGTGGGGCTATCGTAGAACTTGAAGATATGAATGAAGGTGGTGTTGCTTTTTCATCAGAACGGGCATTTTTATTGAGAATGGTGTCAGAGATCTTGAATGAGCGAATCAGCGAGATCATTGTTCCCATTGATTTCTTCGTGTGCATTCTTGCATTATTCAAAAAATCTACTAGTGTTCTTGATTATGGAATAATATGCAAATCCGGGCTTCCAACAGGATCTTCTAATTTAGATGTTCTTGGATACACACTAACAATTTTAAGAGATATATGTGCTAAAGAGAGTAAGAGAGGTAATGGTTGTTCAATCAATGATGCCGTTCACATGCTGCTATCTTCTGGACTTGTTGAATTGATGTTATGCTTGCTTTGTGATCTTGAACCTCCCATGAAAATCAGAAAAGCCATGAAACAGGTTGAGAATCAAGGGGAAATAAACCGTTGCCCATCCAAAAAGCACTGCAAGGGATTTCAAAGAGATGTAGTTGCCGTCATTGGCAATTGTGCTTATAGAAGAAAGCAGGTTCAAGATGAAATTAGACAAAAGAGTGGTTTCCTTTTGCTCTTGCAGCTGCGTGTGCTTGGCGAAAACAGTCCCTTCTTGAGAGAATGGGGCATTTGGTCTAATGAGGAGTTTGCTTGAAGGAAATGAAGAAAACCAACGGATGGTGGCTGAACTCTGCTTCAAGAATCAGTTGATGTGCCTGAGATTACTGGGCTTGGTCTGAAAGTAGAGGTTGATCCCAAATCCAAACGGGCAAAGCTTGTAAATATCTAGTGAAGAAGTGCCCAACAATCCCTATAAGACTTTTTAGCTTTAGCTAGTGATAGTTGAAGATTCTGAAATTTTGCTCTGTTTTTTGTTTTTTAAAAAAATTAAAATGGCCAGAGGTCCCTTTCTTTAGTTAAAAAGGACAGATCAGTCTCCTTATTTAAGAAGGGAAATATACATTTATTGGGTTTGTTTGGATTGGGAAATCCTAGGTTCAATCAGTACAAGAATGTTATAAAATTGACAAGACTTAAGTTTGGGAGAAATTAGCAGAGGCATTCAAGTGAAATTTCAGAATGCAGAGTGAGTCTGGGAAAAATAGGAAAAAACACAAAGATACATAGGTGTGTAGAATTTTTGCGTACTCGTTACAAGTCGATGTGTGAAAGCAAAGATCGAGAGAAAATTGGGAAGATCTACTCTAGAAAATGGAAGACATAAAATTATCTGTCCTGAACTCTTACTATCACATACTTCGAATTCATGTACGGTACGACCACGAACAAATATTGGAAGGCATGTACAAACTATTTGGCACTGTTTTAACCAAAAAAATCAGAAATGTAACAATTTACAAATAAAGAAAATTAGCACTATGAATCTATGATAGACTGACTAGACAAGCTATCACCACTTTAAGTTAGAAGGTGAAAATAATCCAGAACTTTATTCTTCCTGATATTATTTCTAGAATAATAATAAACACTGTAACTAGTAGATCAGATGGTCAGGTTTTCTTGAATGGCAAGGAACGAGCCGACTATCTTTCCTCCAACATCGGGGAACTCTTCGTTTCCTGGAAGAGGTCTCACCCTGCCTTGGATATCCACATCAACTGGGTACTTCAAAAGATGACCCCTCATCTCGGTTATCTCATCAGCAGCAAATTGTTTCCAGTTCATTTCCCCCATTGATCTTATTCTTCTAACACATTCAATACTCTCCGGTTGTTGGAAGCAGTCCTCTACTGTTCCAAGGTGCTCTGCCCACAGCGACATCCGATATCCATAGATCTGTAAAGCACATTAAAAGGCATATTTATCCAAATTTCAGAACTCCTATTATATACAGGTTGAGCAAGTTGTGGCTCATTGTTTGTTCCCTAATAACACTACTTTTGTGTGCATGAATTTGAAACTTTCCACTGAACACATAATCAATATCAAGGTATCAAAATCGCTCATCAAAACAGAATTTGAGACGAGTTCGTTTAGAGCTACTAAAATTAACTATGGGTCCATTTAGCATTGCTTATCGTTTGGGTTGAATGTGCTTTAAATAAACTAAAACACTTTTAATGGTAGTTGGCAATCTCCAAAAGAAATACAAGGCAAATTTTGAGAAGCATTACTTTTGGTTTTAGAAGTAATACTTTGAGAAAATTACTACTTCATGCCAAACACATTTTTTAACCAAAATAATTCATTTCAAACCACTTTAAAAACATAAGTCCATCCAAAATGGCCCTATAACTTCAGATATTGACTAAATTAAGTGGTTACCTGTCCAAGGGGATTAGTAAGCTTTCTTGCCCAGGTATGATAAGGTTGGTAGGCTCCCATTGCAATTTCTGTGTCCCTTGTGCCTTCCATAGAGCGCTGGTTGATATTTGCAGACCCCAATATTACATATTCATCATCAACTATCATGCCTTTTGAATGAACATAAATCATAAACCTCCGGTTTTTCCTGCTCAGTGCCTTCAAAATAAATTTAAAAATAAAACACACATTTAATCATAGCAAAACATGTACCAGAGAGAATAAACAACGTTGGTAACTCTTTAAAGTTTTGAAGAACTTTTAAAAGATTAGCTACTCGCAAGTTACACTCGCAAATCGTAACCAAGCTCTTCTCCAGATTACAAGTTAAGAAGATATGATTCACCTTATGAGTCTTATAGATGATACATTCATAATACTGCCATAAACTGACCTCTCTGATTTTTTTAAAATAAAGTTTTTCCAATTTATGAAGGCAACATATAATTTTTTTTTTTTGGGTGGCGGGGGCAGGGTGGTTTGTTTGAGAATCAGCACTTGGCCCAGGCTGTACAGATACTAAGAACCCTGCTTGGGACTGCTGCCTACTAGGGTTCTTCTCCCTATAAAATTAACTGGTACCAAAATAAAAGTTCACACTTTCAGTAAAATCAGTACAAATATCAGCAAGTTTTGTAAATAGAAGAAACCTACCTGCGGACTATTTGCAGGAGGAGGAGCTCCAGTGGGTAAACCCTCAGTGGGATCCACAGCCTCACGATTACCAAGACAGAAGAAATTCAGATAGTCTTGGGGGAAGTATGCACCCTCAAGCCCGGCTTCCAGCAAAGCCTTGTATATAGTCTCATACATCATTTGCATTGTCTTGTGCTGAAATTGAAAATAAAAGCCCAGATAAAGGAAAATGCAAATCTGAAGTCAACTGGTTCATTTTAGATCCTAAGCAGTGAAGGCGTGAAGCAATCCCTCTCTGTCCCATCCAACTAATTGGATCAAGTCTCTGGCTTGATCCTTTATTCTTCCTTACTTTAAACAAGGTAGCACGAAGATGGCATACCAGTGTTTGCAAATTTTTTATGAATAAAAAAATTGTTACATATCGTAGAGTTAAAGACATTTCAAGTGCTACTTGTAACCTCATAGGAAGCAAAAAAAAAATCACCAATATTGAATTATTTCAGTAGCATATAATGGAGGTACACTTTCAAAATAATGACGTCAATAGCTATAATGCAGAGGGTACTACATGCAAATCATTTTTGTTTAGCTCTGAGTTTGTTCTACATCGCTTGAGGTAAGGATTTCAAGGTGTGCAGATGTTGCTTCATCCTATAAGCCCTTTGTCCTTGTTGGATTTTACAAGTACAAATCAATTTACATACATTCAAATATCAAATGGAGTCATAAAGTTCAGTAGGAACTAAGAAGATGTTGCTAAGTTTCCTTCGAAGTTGGGACTAAGAGAAGTAGGAAACAAGGTTAAACGACTACTAATCATGCAGAACGGTAAAAAGAATTCATGGAGCTAAAGCATTTGAACTTAAGCATTTCAGGAGTCATTTATAAGCTGAAGCTAGCAAGATAGCTATAAGGTATAGTATACCTGCCAAAATAGTATTCTCTGGGTAGCAGCACCAGTGGGAATACCCTCTGGCCACATTGGGATAACAACATATGCAGCAAACCTCTCATTTGCTTTGATCTTTTCAGCAATCTTAAGTGCAATTTCCATTGGTATCAAATTATTAGCACCTGCAAAAGGGCCATTATAACTGAATGAGCGTCATTCTGCATTCTGCTTACACAAGATGATCAAAGTAATGACACCACTTTGAGTCATGTTTGGTTGGTAGGAATGGAATAGAATCAAACTCAAATTTTGGATATTCGTTTGTTTGGTTTGACTTTCAAAACCAAACATGAAATTCTGAAAGAGAACAAAAGTGCAATAGGTATGGTGGCATGACATATTACAGTGCATAGTGACACTAACACTAAAATACAAGTGCTTATGCTGACTTGATTTCATGCAGACTGCAGGAACAAATAGTGAATTAGATGATAAGTGAAAAATCTAGCAAGGCAAATCACATATTTGGAAAAATAAAATATGTCCCCAACATCTCATAGATATAGTTATTGTTCTCTCCATAAGAAAGATGAATTCCTCACCTAAGTCCTTATACGAGGTCCAGTTGTAAGAGGACCCAATGAAATACTGGTTCTCAATATAAATGAAGTGCTGTGCAGCACGTATTGCCTTCACATATGCAGTGTGTATGCTCATGTCAATCAACGTATTCTTCCCACAGACTAGGTTCTGTTATGACAGCAAGTTAACCATCACATCTATAGACTACCCAAAAGAAGCTCCAAACTCATACTTATCAATAAATGTTCTTTACCTTGCTTGTGGCCTCTTTTGGATCCTTGGGGAAACCCTTTACAGAATTTGAATCAATAGATCGAAAAATCTACATCAAAACAATCTAGTAAATATTTTTCTTGTAAGTCATCAGCAAATGTATTAAAATAATTTGAAATTGTAAATGTCTTCCCTCCAGTAAAAGCAAGGGAAAAAAGAAAAAGGTAACCTGGTGAGCATACTGAATGCATTCAATAGTCAAAGTTTGATCCCTCACCTGAACATGCCAACCTTCAGGGTCATTCTCATTATAGTAAGAAGCCTCAGATACTCCAATAATGTCTGGAATCCTCTCTATTATGAGTAGAGCATCATCACTAGACTTCTTCTTCAATTTTGAAACCCCATGTGATTTCGAAGCCTTTTGCCAGCGTTCCTCAAAGTTAGTCAGAACATCATATGCAGCAGGACCGTCAATTCTAGAGTGCAAATCATGCCATGGTTCTCTTGGACAACCAGCAACATTTCCCTTCAGGTGATAATAAAAACAGGTAATCAGAAAAGGCAAAGGAAAAAAAAAAAAAAAAAACATCATTTGGGACTTAATGAAGAGTCAACTAAATATTAAGTTTTGACCTAATATGCTGTACATACTAATCTCTACTCAGATTTTCAGATGCTTCTATCCTAAGAACTACATGAAGTGATGCATGAATAAATAAGTAAATCATTCAACGCATTACGAACAAATTGTTCCAAAATAATTTACGTTATAGTTATAGAAACATACACGTGGCAGTGAAACAGGATTTAGGCCTGCATATCACATTACATGATAGTTTAAGTTTCAATAATTACGTCCTCCAGGAAGGAGAAACAATGATTCCAATTTCAGAAAAGTAAAGTATAATGGGACCAAGTAAAAAAGAAGCAGAAAGGAAAACAGGGAATGGTGAATAGGCAACAACCGTGTAAGTAGGGTTGTGATAATCATCCTTATGCACTGTTTGGAGTGTCCTAAGTAGAGGATGATATGGAGTGTCATAGCGTCCATCACATAAATCAAGTCCTCCAACAAAAGCTATGATTTTTCTCTTGTTATATCCAGCATCAGCATCCACAATCACAGTCTTCTGATGGTGAGTATAAATCGTCCCAACTTCCTGGGATTTCAAAAGTAAGGAGAAAATCAATGCAATATGCCTTCACATCAAAGACAAAATTTATAGAAGTAAAGAAATAACAAGTCCAACACATGTAACACAAGTTTAGTTCATTAGGATTTTATGTCATTCACAAAGTATTTAAAGTTTTTTTAGTTTACTTATTTTGATTCCAAGTTTTGATACTATTTAAAAGCCTGTAATTTTTATTTTTCAGCGTTTGATGATTATAGAATGAATATTATTGTCTATCTTCCCAATTCTCTCTCTTCTCCTTAAACCCTACTTCAATCTCTAACCCTAATTTCCCCTTCTTCTCTCTCCCTAATTCACTCTTTTTTCCGTGCTACATTCAAATGTCTATAAGATTGTGCTAGGCATCAATCTGTGCGTAAAAGTAAAATTTCTTTTAGAGAACATATTTGAGAAGAAATATCCAATATTGTTTTGCTGATGCAAGAAAATAAGCTGAAAACCAGAATCCAAAAGTTGATCACCTAATAAGCAGTTCAACAAAACCCAAGATGATTTGCTGATGATTGTGGCTCAAAAGAAAAATATCAAACAATACCAGTCAAATAAATAAAAATTTGACATTAGCCACTCATGGCTTAAGAATTCAATACTAGTTATGCCTAACCTTTTGCTTGATCCAGCTGTGTCGTTTTCCGGCAGAGCGGGGGCATAGTAGCACTTGGACTGAAGAGTGCTTAAAAAAGCTTTTAGTTTCCTCGTCATGAGTTTGCATGACTCCATCCTGTGTTATATTTTTTTCTCATTAAATAGAGAAGTAACTTAAATACAAAACAAAGGGCAAGTCTGTGCACAATATTTAGAAAATAAAAAAATTTGAAGCATCTTATAATGAAATCCTACCATCAGGAACAAAATTTAATAAATTATGCTAGCAGTAAATTTCTTCAGTTTCTAATTCATCAGTATGTCCACTACCTTACCACTAGCCAAAGATAAAAATGTGCACATGGAAGCAGAGGTGGATCTATGTGGGGGCAGCCTCGCCCAACCTTTTTACAAAAAATTAATTACGTATATATTTTTAGCATTAAATAAATATTTTATTTGTAGTAATATATTGTGTCTAATTTTTATGTACATATTTTAGTATATATTAACAATATTTAACAAATATGTGGATAAAAATGATATAAATTGTAAATAAAGTAGTTAAATATATATATATATTTTTTATGTATTTGGTAACTATTAGTAACATAAATAAAATTAGAGTAGTATACTATGTAAAAATTCTTCTTAAATGTAATAATCCAAATAATTTTTAAATATTTTTAAATTCAACATTATAAAAATAAAATTAAGAAAATAAGAATATAAATGATAAGCTTCATATTGAAGCTTTTAAATTTATGTTTATTATATTTTATTTTAATCCAAATTTTAACTTTATCTAATATTATATTATTTGACATTTTATTTCAATAATCTTTTAGAATTTATTTGAAATTTTTTTTATATACAAATTTTATTATTTTTATTATTATTAGTCATTTTTATATTGTTTATAAACATATATTTTTAAATATAGTCTCAAGCTTAAAATTATAAATCATATTTTACTTTTTACATTTTCATATGTTTATTTAGTTTTAATTTTAACTATAAATCTTAATGTATTTGATTGAGCTTTTTATGTGCTTAAATTTTTTAGTTAATAAATTTATTTTATTCATGAATGATACTAATATTTATTAACTTGTTATATTTTTGTTTAATTTTCGTTATAAGTTAATTATAATGTGTTAACTCTATGTCTATATTATAATATGACATGAAAAAATTTAGTGTTAGATTGAGTATAATTTACTATAATTCATACTAATTTTTACTTTGTATAAAATAAAATAAAAACTTAGCCCCCCCTAAATTTTTTTTCTAGCTCCGCCCCGGCATCGGAGATGATAGGAAAAATCACCCTCACTTCCTAACTTTAGTCATTTACCTGAGCACAATAGTTTCCTATATATGAGCTGTTAAGTAACAGTGCAACAATTATCATTTGGTTCCAGTAATTCAACAGTGAACACTGCAAAATCTTGCTTTTTTTTTTTTTCCTATACAACCTAAAGAAATTTATAATATTTGAACAAAACAGAAAAATTTATTCTCAGGTAATATACAGCTTAAACAGAACTTTGGCCCCTGATATTGGAATAGAAAACACTGTAAATTCAGACAAGGAAAATACTAACAGTTTTATAACCCAAGATGCTTCTTGAAGTAGGGTCATCCCAAACAAGCAGTAGCACCCTTACTCCTTCCTGAGATTTGGACTTAAGAATATCCCCCAAGGTGAACTCAGATGCATATGCAGCATCCCGAACAAGTTTAACATTGTGCCAAACTGACCACCCAGTAATATAAATCAATCGGCGGGCATGGCGAATTGCATCAAAAATGTCATGCCAACACCTGCCATGCATGTATGGAGAACCTCCCTCTAATTGGAAGTTAGGAAGAGATCCTTCCGAAACATGAGCATCTTGATAGAGAGTTACTTTCCCCGCTTTCCTGAGGGGAAAATATGTTCCAAGAACACCAAAATACTCAGGGCCTTCCCCTACTCCATTGTGGTAAATGCTCAGTTGTTGAATTGGAGTGTACTGAATTGAAAGTCTCAAGGCAGCTCCAGGCTTACAAGGCTTTCCACTAGGATTTAGGATAGGGTAAGTTCCCTCTACTCTAGCTCCTGAGTATATCTGCTCTACTGGAATTGCCACAACCCCAATTAGTTGAGAGCCCACAACATCACTGTCTTTAACAACAAAGTGTACTTCAGCACTATGATGTGCTACAGGAACATTGAAATGCTGCATCCAAATTGGATTTTCAGAATTGCTAATAACATAAGTCCTCCCAATTACAGCATCGGCAACAGAAATTGAAACATATGGATCACTAGTAATCTTATGCTTTACTTTTCCTTCAATTTTGGTGCTCATACTCCCTGGTAACTTAGAAAGCATATCCTTTAAACGTTTTATGAAACATGTCCATATTTGGCAGGTTTCTTGCATCATAAACCCATATGTCCAAATTCCCATGTAAAAGTAAGACTTTTAAGGATCCTTTGGTCTGAAATGGCACAATCTGTGTACTCTGACCATGTTGTGACCCACTGAATGAATTTGAATGGGAATGAGTGACCGTGGCAGGTGAGTCCAGCTTATCCGAATAAGAGAAACCTGCAAATGAGTTATTTGGACGCCCATAGAACTCCTGACGCTTATCATACCTTTCACTTTGAGCCAAACTTAAAAATGGTGCTGAGGGTGCTGTAGGTGCCGAAGGTGTTGGAGGTGATGGAGGGACACTTTGTGGAATATGAGACAGACTCACATTGCCCATAAGATTCTCCAAAGTTGGGTACGCAGCATAGGAAGAAGATGTAGGTTCAGCAACGTCGTTATGACTTCCAGATGCCCCAATTGTTGAATAGTTCAGACTGTCCTGCCTATGGTGGTTAGCGAAGCTATTGGCACGTGAATGGCCTTGAGGTTGGTTTTCAACTGCAGGGTATGCACCAGATTGTGGATAATGATAATGAGATGAACCATACTGGAAACTGCCATGGTGTTGAAGAGTAGGCAAAGGACCGCCATGACTCATTGGAGGACCCGGAAGGTGGTATGGATATGGAAGATGGCCAGAATGAGAAGGTGAAGGGTAATGCTCTAAAGTTCCTGAATGGGAAGCTAAAGGTGGTGATGAATTTGCATATGGGTAAGCATATGCAGAATTGTATGGATATAGATGTGATTGTGGAGGAGGTGGATACACATTTGTATTTGGAGGAGGTGGGTATACATCTGTAGTTGGAGAAGGTGGATATTGAGGAGGGTACACATATGGATTCTGGTAAGGGTTTGAAGATGAATAACCAGAATTATCCATTACCAAACACTACACTCTGGTTTCTTTCAACAAATGCGTATATAAATTGTGCATAAGCAGTCCAAATATCATAACAGATGCATCAAAATAGGTTCTTTAATTCCACTAATACATCTCAATTATAATATGGATGACTATTTTGGTTGATGACTTTTTTGGTTTGAAAAATCAAACCAAAATAAACAAAAGAAGGGTTGATGACTATTTTGGTTTGAAAAATCAATTTTCATAAATCCTATGGACTTTTGACTCTTATTGAGTAAGATTCAATGGGTTCTTTAAATTATTATTAATTAATATGGAGAAAGAATCAGGGATCATAAAAAAAGGTCAAAGGAAAGAGCTTTAGAATTCTATAAAGAAAAAGCTTAAGAGGATTAGAGATACCTTGAGGTGGTTGTATAATAATTTAAGATCAGCTTTGAACCTTCAAAGAAGAAGAAGAAGAACAAAAGAGGAGGCTTTGTACAGAGAAATACTGGAAACGTTCGTCTTCATCGTGTTGACTATGACAAGCGAATTGGAATAATCGGTAATTAAGGTTTCAGCTGCAGCGATTTGGCCCTTTTTTTTTTTTTTTTTTTTCCAAGAAGCAATGCATCAAAATCAATGGGGTTGGGTGCTAAGATAAATCTAAAACCACATAAGAAACTTTTTTCCCACCAGAAAAAACCCACCTAAGATAGACCACAATACATCCAAGCTTCAAATACACCAATTCAACTCAGTAAACCAAAGTATCTAAACATTACAGAAAATGATTATAACATTAAAGATAAATTATTATTATAATTTGTAATGATGTAATATTTTATATTAATAAAATATAAAATTAATGTGATTATATTTTTTAAAAAATACAAACATTAAATATTTAGTAAAAAGATAAATAAATTTTATTAATGAGCAGTATTCATCTCCATTAGGCGTTCAATCAAATGCACCATATGTTCAAGCAGTCACTCTAATTCGCGAAGATCTCTCTACTTTTAACCACGGGCTTTGTTTAAAAAATAAATGAGAAATTTATAGTAATAAAACTAACATTTTTAATAATATTTTAGGTTCAATTTGAACGTGAAATATTGAACTTTCAATATTGAACAAGTCTAAATTGTCATGGTTCAATTTTAATTGAACAGGTGTTAAAAAAAAATCACATATTAATTATTTTTTTTAATTGTGAAAATATAAGTTTAAATACAATGGGTGTTAGTTTTGTTATTACAAATTTTAAGAATGTTAATTTTGTTGTTTTCTCAAAATAAAATAATATTTGAAAATTTAAATATATATATATATATATATATATATAACACTAAAACATCATATTCTTTTAATTTAATTATTTACTTGATTTTATTTTTAATATAAAAAATATATAATATTATTTTATTATAACACTAAATTTTTTGTTTTTAAATTATAAAAAAATGAACATATATTTTTTATTAAAAAATTAAAAATAAAATTTTATGCATTAAAAAAATTATGACATATAATTAAACTTAATATTAAACAAAATATATAATATTAAATGATTAATAATTTATATTAATAAAATATAAAATAAATACAACAACGTTTATTTAAAATACAATTACTTATTAAATTATTAAAATAATAGCCTTAACGGAGTATTTTAACTTATTTTTAATATAATAAATAATTTCTCATAATAATAACAAAAGTGTGGTCTATCCGGGTTGGGTTAATAGGGTAGAGTTGAATATTAAACATTTTTTTAATTAATCAATAAAGACTTATTTTAAATGTAGAAAAAGGGATAACATATTTAATTGACCTGTATTTTATTTAAATAATGTATTTTTTTGTGTTATAAATAAAAGAAAAAAAATTATAATTAAATAATATTTAATGTAAAAATTTTGAAATAATTTTTTTTAAATAAAAATATATAAATTAAGTTTTAATAATATTATTTTTATAATTATAAATTTTAAAAGTCGTTATAAATGTGGTTTTTAATCTTTCTTTAAATTAATATAATAAAAAAAATTAAAATTATACTGCACTTATAGTTAATATTTAAACAATAAATGTTTTATATATATATAATAACTCTTATTATCGTAATAATATAATATAATTGATTTATTATTAATTTTATATTTAATTAATAATTAATATATTATTTAATACATTAAATTATTATTATTATTATTAATATAAGTTAATACGTATTTCATGTAAATGTGTGTTGACTCGTTGGAGGTCTTTATCATGGAATTAATATTATTATAATTAAGATAATATTCGTGTGAACTTATTTAATATTTATAACCTATCATAATTTTCAACTTGCATTTTTGAATTAAAATTATAAATTTATCCTTAATTAAAAATCTTCAAATTTTTTTCAATTTTTCTGGTCCCATCGCCATTCTTATCGAAAAGGTTATCAATTGTCCATTTTGTGGTCAACAGTTTCAGACAATTGCTAATTCCAACTCTCGATTTGGCCATTGATGGTGCTGATTAGGTATGACAGCCCTGATTCTATAAACCTATAGCAGAGATGATGAGAAGCCAAGAGTTCAATAATTTACAACATTAGCATTTAAGGTAGTTTCTTTTTCAATGTCGTTGATCAACTTCGAATTTTCATCATTTTTGTCTTTGCCAGCAAAGATTGATTTGTAATATTTGGAAGTACCATTTCAATCAAGGTTTGTACTGGAATTGCTACCATTGATATGTTTTGAAACATTGAGATCAGAAACAAAATTGATATATTTAATTTATTTATTTTTTAACAAGAAATAAAGATAGATTATAATAAAAAAAGCCATAGAAAAATATATGAAATTAACTGTGAAAGACTGGAGTGAGATTTAGCAAATTTGATATGTGTTATAAATTGGCGCTTGCGGAAGCGTAGTTCGGGTCCAATTTAGTTACACAAATAATTAATTTTGGATAATGGCAAAATAATAGCAATAAGAAAAATAAATGGCACACAATAATTTAAGTGGTTCGACCTTTCAATGTGAAAAGTCTACTCCACTGACGACGGCACACCGAGGAAAATCCACTATTAAAATCCAAATGGAGAATACAAACACCAATATTCAAAAGCCACTCAAAATACTAAATCTCAAATACACCCACATATTATCCTCATCTCATATGATATAATTAACAAGCAAAGATAAATAACAAATCTTGCTAATTATAATTACCGAATGAAGAAACAAGCCCAATATTTATCTGCTGCTTGTAATTGTCTGAATAGTGATTGGTGTCGAATAGTGATAAAGTGGCTGATGGCTTTATTTATATCAAAGTGGCTGATGATTTCGAAGAAAGAAAACTGGTACTGTGCGGCAATTCTTCTTTTCTTTCTTCTCTGCGCCTGATCTGCTTTTCTTCTCCTTTTTAAAATTCTTACAGAAGCGGCAATTCTGATTTGCTTTTCTTTTCTCACACTACTGCCGCAAGAAACAAAGCCCATATATATATATATATTGAATTAGGATTACTTATATTAATTAGAGACAATTACATATATGCCCATTTGCTAAAATTAGTTTTGCAGCCATATTTAACAAATCTCCACCTTGGCTCAAAACAGAACCAAGTTCTTCAAATTTAGGATTCCTCAAAATACCAAATGGCCGTCGTCCAAAAAGCCCCGAAGGGCGATCACCTACTACAAACACCAACCAAGCCCAAGCAATGCTTGAATTTGTTAACTGGAATTGGCTTGGTCAACATATCAGCTGGGTTCTCTGCAGTAGCTATCTTATTAATAACAATAGTACCCTGAGACACAATGTTACGAACGAAGTGATATCTAACATCAATATGTTTGGTCCTCTCATGAAACATGGTATTTTTGGTCAAGTGTATCGCACTCTGACTATCACAAAATACAACAGAAGTATTCTGCTGTAAACCCAAATCACAAACCAAACCTCTAAGCCAAATGGCTTCTTTCACTGCTTCTGCTGCTGCCATATATTCTGCCTCTGTAGTGGACAAAGCAACTGTAGACTGTAAAGTAGCCTTCCAACTAATGGCACAATGAGAAAGAGTGAAAACATAACCTGTCAGAGATCTTCTCTTATCCAAATCTCTAGCATAATCGGAGTCCACATAACCAATAACACTGCAACCAGTATTAGAACTCCCATCATATACCAAACCAAAGCTAGAAGTGCCTTTCAAATACCGAAGTATCCATTTCACTGCTTGCCAATGACCCTTTCCAGGATTACCCATGTATCTACTAACAACACTAACTGCATGTGAAATATCTGGACGAGTACAAACCATAGCGTACATCAAACTACCAACGGCACTAGTATATGGAACCTGAGACATGTACTTCTCTTCTTCTTCTGACTGTGGCGACAAATCCAAAGAAAGCCTAAAATGCGCAGCTAGTGGCGTACTCACAGGTTTAGACTCTTTCATACCAAAACGTTCAAGAACTTTTTCAATGTAACTTTTCTGAGACAAATAAAGCTTGCCCGTTTGTCTATTCCTGTAAATTTCCATGCCCAAAATTTTCTTTACTGCACCCAAATCTTTCATCTCAAACTCACCACTAAGTTGAGACTTTAATTTCTGAATCTCAAACTTATTCTTAGAAGCAATAAGCATGTCATCAACATATAGCAACAAATAGACAATTGAACCATCAGAGAACCTTTTATGATAAACACAACTATCATAATCACTCCTAGAGTAACCATGATCAATCATAAAAGAATCAAACCGTTTATACCACTGCCTAGGAGATTGCTTCAAACCATATAATGACTTTTTCAATAAACAAACATGATCTTCCTTACCTGAAATAACAAACCCCTCTGGCTGATGCATGTAAATTTGTTCCTCAAGCTCACCATGTAAGAAAGTTGTCTTGACATCAAGTTGTTCTAATTCTAAGTCAAACAGCGCAACCATAGCAAGCAACACACGTATGGAGCTATGTTTCACAACGGGTGAAAATACTTCATTGAAGTCAATACCCTTTTTTTGAGAATAGCCCTTTGCAACAACACGTGCCTTAAACCTAGCTGCTTCAACCTCAGGTATACCTTCCTTTTTCTTGAAGATCCATTTGTTTCCAACAATCTTCTGGCCCTTAGGCGGTTTTACCAATTCCCAAGTATGATTCTTATGAAGAGACTCAATCTCTTCATTCATAGCAACTAACCACTGAGCAGACTCATCACAAGTGACAGCTTCACGATAACTAGTAGGTTCATTCACCCCAATAGTCTCTGCCACAGACAATGCATAAGAAACTAAATCTGCATCTGCATACCTCTGAGGGCGTTGAATCTCTCTTGTTCATTTACCCTTAGCGATACTGTATGGTTGCTCTTGTTGCTGTTCTGCTACATCAGAAGCAGAATCATCTACCTCATCCACAAATGGCTGATCTGAAGTGCTCTCTTGCACTTGACTAGGAGCTCCACTCTCAAGCTCCACCTGCTCACTAACACCGGGGTCTTTACCTGCAACAACAGACTCTTTTTTCTTTTCCAACATGGAAAACTCATCAAATTTAACATCTCTGCTAATTAAAAATTTAGGTGACTTGGGTTCAACACACCATAGTCTATAACCCTTCACCCCAGAAGGATACCCCAAAAATATACATTTCAATGCCCTAGGCTCCAACTTACCATCATTAACATGAGCATAAGAAGGACAACCAAAAACCTTTAAATCAGAATAATTAGCAGGAGTACCAGAAAATACCTCAACCGGAGTCTTCAATTCAATTGCAGTTGATGGAGACCGATTCACTAAATAACAGGCATGGTTACAAGCTTCAGCCCAAAAGGATTTATCCAAACCAGCTTGAAAGAGCATACAGCGAGCTCTTTCCAAAAGAGTTCTATTCATACGTTCTGCAACTCCATTCTGTTGTGGTGTATTACGCACAGTGCGGTGTCTCACTATGCCATTCCTTTCACAAAACTCATTAAACTGACCCTCACAAAATTCCAAACCATTGTCAGTTCTCAAACGCTTGATCTTCTTGCCAGTTTGATTTTCAATACAAGCCTTAAATGTAACAAATCTTGAAAACACATCATTCTTATTTTTCAGAAAATATACCCAAACGTGACGAGAGAAGTCATCAATAAAAGTCAACATATACCGGGCACCACCCTTGGAAGCAACACGAGAAGGACCCCAAAGATCTGAATGAATATAATCAACAGTACCTTTCGTTTTATGGATGGCTGTACTGAACTTAACTTTGCGGTGCTTTCCATAGACACAATGCTCACAGAAATCAAGCTTCCCAGTTTTCTGACCACCAAGTAAACCCCGCTTGCTCAAAATGGACATTCCTGCCTCACTCATATGCCCTAACCGCATATGCCATAAGCGAGTCGTATCTGAATCTTGATTTGACGAGGATGAGACTGAAACACTGCCAATGACAGTGCTACCCTGAAGCACATAGAGACCACGAGATAATTGCCCTTTAATAACCACCAGAGCACCCTTAACAACTTTCAAAACTCCACCTTCGGCTATGTACTTATAGCACTATGAGTCAAGAGTACCCAAAGATATCAGGTTCTTTTTCAAATCTGGAACATGGCGAACATCTTTCAAAGTCCTGACAATACCGTCATGCATCTTAATCCGAAGTGTACCAATACCAACAACCTTACAGGACACATTATTTCCCATCAAGACAACACCCCCATCAATGGACTGATAAGAAACAAACCAATCCCTATTGGGGCACATATGGTAAGTGCAACCCGAATCAAGAATCCAAACATCTCTTGAAGAACTAATAGATACTGACAGAACATTATCACCTTCGGATCCAGAAGTATCTGCAACACCAGCAACATCATTAGTACCAGAAGATGCTGTGGTAATTTTTCCTTTACCTTTGAGTTTTGGACAGTTAATTTTTCAATGCCCTTCTTGACGGCAATAATTACATTTATCTTTTCTCTTTCTAGATTTTGATCTAGACTTGCCTCTATTATTGCTTGATCCTTTATCTTGTGTTCTACCTCTGACAAACAAACCACTGCTACTATCGTTATTACCTGTAGACACCTTTTTCTTCAACTCTCTGGAATTCAAAGCCGCTTTGACATCTTCCAAAGAAATAGTGTCTCTCCCATATAACATGGTATCAACAAAATGTTCAAACGAATGAGGTAAAGAACATAACAAAACTAAGGCCTGATCCTCATCATCAATCTTAACACCAACATTTTTCAGATCACGAATAATTTTAGTAAATTCATCAAGGTGATCGTGCAAAGGCGTACCTTCTGACATTCTGAAGGTGTACAAGCGCTGCTTCAAATATAACCGACTTGTCAAAGACTTGGTCATATACACACCCTCCAATTTAAGCCACAATCCAGCAGGAGATCTCTCATCACCAACCTCGCGTAGTACCTCATCAGATAAGGATAGCTGAATTGAACTGAGAGCATTTTCCATCAATGCGTCTTTTTCTTCCTCAGTCAATTTTTCTGACAATTTATCCTTGCCTTCAAGTGTCTTAACGAGCCCCTCTTTAACCAATATGGCTCGCATCTTCATTCGCCAAAGACTAAAATCATTCCTACCATTGAATTTCTCAATTTCGTATTTTGCCGCCATAACAGAAAACCCAAAATTAAATTAATAGAAGCACAACCCAAAAATATGAAACCAACCAAATAACCAAAAGCTCAAAATAAATCCAAATGAGCAAACTTGATTAGTTCCAATAAATAACCCAAAGCTTTGATACCAATTTGTTATAAATTGGCGCTTGCGGAAGCGTAGTTCGGGTCCAATTTAGTTGCACAAATAATTAATTTTGGATAACGGCAAAATAATAGCAATAAGAAAAATAAATGGCACACAATGATTTAAGTGGTTCGACCTTTCAATGTGAAAAGTCTACTCCACTGACGACGGCACACCGAGGAAAATCCACTATTAAAATCCAAATGGAGAATACAAACACCAATATTCAAAAGCCACTCAAAATACTAAATCTCAAATACACCCACATATTATCCTCATCTCATATGATATAATTAACAAGCAAAGATAAATAACAAATCTTGCTAATTATAATTACCGAATGAAGAAACAAGCCCAATATTTATCTGCTGCTTGTAATTGTCTGAATAGTGATTGGTGTCGAATAGTGATAAAGTGGCTGATGGCTTTATTTATATCAAAGTGGCTGATGATTTCGAAGAAAGAAAACTGGTACTGTGCGACAATTCTTCTTTTCTTTCTTCTCTGCGCCTGATCTGCTTTTCTTCTCCTTTTTAAAATTCTCACAGAAGCGGCAATTCTGATTTGCTTTTCTTTTCTCACACTACTGCCGCAAGAAACAAAGCCCATATATATATATATATTGAATTAGGGTTACTTATATTAATTAGAGACAATTACATATATGCCCATTTGCTAAAATTAGTTTTGCAGCCATATTTAACAATATGTGTGGGCAATTTAGGTCATTTGTTTTTCAAAAGTTGATCAATTGGACAGTTGTTTAACTTGAATCACGTGAGTTAGACAGCAGTCCAATTCTTGGAAGTATAGTTGGACATGTGTCCAATTCGACTCTAAAGAGTAGGGTCGCTGGCCATTCAAAATCCAATCAGTTAGATAACTATTTAATTTTCAGTAGTCTAGTTAGATATATGTTCAATCAAAATTTATCCCAATTGATCAATAAAACTAAGGATATTTTTATCACAATATGTAAAAAAAATGAAGCGAAATGAGTCATATATAAATTTTAATAAATATGAGATCATAACAATATATAACAAAAAAAAAATATTAATAATATTTTGTTAATTTTTTATTCTAAATTATTATCCTCCAAATTTTAAATCAATGACTTTCATGCGAAGGTAATATTTTATTCCAATATTTTAAAGATAAAATAAGGTTTATTATTGAATGATCAATTCTTTAAATTATTTTATTTATATTATTTGAGTAGTTTAGTTTCTCAATTCAATTTTTAAAATTAAGACACTTACAATAACAAAACAAAACAAAATATCGCGACCCACTTCCAACTACCATTAGACCCATAGTCAAAACCCATCCCACATGTCCATGGCCACAACCATCGCCGTCTAAACCCACAGCCACGTGCCCTTCCTCTGCGAAACTCACAACCTCGCGACCTCCACTTCACAGTTCCTTCGCCATCACCTGAAACAAACCAACCCCCAAGCTCACACCTATAGCCTTCTCATTTAACCTTGTCGAGTCCACCTACACCTAGCCCAACCATTCTCTCCACTTTACCCACCTCAGTAACACCCGAAATACCCAGCCTCCATATTCATCCAAGTCACTCCACATCCTCCACAAGCTTACACTCACCCATCTCACGACTATACAGCTTGCAATCCATTCACGCCATCACCCAAACCATTTCTTCACTACCCAGTAGTCACCCTAGAATTCAGGTAGAAATTGCAGATGACGGAGGTGATGTTTCATGTACCCTCCAAGCAACAAAGACGATGAGGATCAAATGACATCATAAATTGTAATGTGCCAGGCCTAAGAGAAATTTGAATTAAAACAAAGTGAAGAAATATTTGACCCAATTTGTCCTTTCTGGTCTATTTTGAGGCCTAATTTGTTTCATCAAGTCCAGTCAAATTGCAAGTGGACTTCACCTCAAGGTAGACCCTCAACTAGATCTTTATGATATGATGCACTTTGTAGCTGAATGGTTTGAATTTGAGGAATGTGAAAATACTTGTAGTGATAAATTAGGAGATGGAGTAGATATTTGTGATAATAATACTCAAGATATGCTTGTGAACTGTGTAGATGTGGATGAAATTAAAGAGCGCACAAATAAAATATTATAGCTTGGAAATACTAATATAGAGCCTGAGCCTGAGCTTGAAGCTTATGATTTAAATATTGATGTTTGGAAAGTTTGCCTCGAGGTTCAATAGTTATCAGTCAGAGAAGTGATATTGATTATTCTAAATCTATTGAGTAAATTTTTTTACTAAAGTGGCAGTTGATTTTGAAATTCTTACAATATCTCACATTGAATCAACAATTCAAGCACAACTTGAAGAGTCGACACTTGAGGGCATTGTTCTTGAAGAGCTACGAGTTCTCACTATTTGCCCATTGGTTGGTCTGCTAGGAATTGGTGCGATAAAGTTCAAAATCAATGTGTCAAGACGGAAACAAAGAAAATTTGCTGTACTTATTTGGAAAGTTGTGTTGCTACTACTATAACAAGATAAATATGGATTTTCTTAGTGTGCTTCGATCCGAACTCGGGGACAAGCTCTTTTTCTTAGACGTGATGAACTTATGCCGGCAAAAATAATAATTTAGAAAAGTTTTGTTGGCTATTTTTATTGTTATTTTGTTGGTTTTCTTAGAGTGCTTCAGTCCAAACACGAGGACAAGTTCTTTTTCTTAAATGTGATGAGTTTATGCAGCCGAAATAATACGTAGGAGTCTGGAATAATTTAGAAAAGTTTTGTTGGTTCTTTTTTTTATTTTTGTTGTTATATTTATATTTATATTTATTATGTTGTCATATTTTTCATTAAGTCATATTTTTTTATTTATATTTTTATTGTCATATTTATATTTATTATGATGTCATATTTTATTGTTGTATTTATTATGCTGAATATGATTGATGTTCGATAGAGCTTTCTCTCATTTTTGTCTCTTTAGTTGCCATAAATTTGGCGTAATCCTTACAACCCACTGCAAGACATTTAAATTTCATTATTTTAAGCAGTCCACTTGTCATAGACTATTTATGCTAAAAGCGAGAGAGATTTTCGAAACCATGTATATAAATAGCTTAAATACAAATAAAATTCAAGGGTCATGACTCATAATCCTTTTTTTCAAAAAAAAAAAAAATATATATATATATATATATAACTTGGACAAAACCAAATTTATGCATGTGTAACAGTATAAGTCTACGTTTGTTGGCCTTTGTGGCTTCTCATCTCATTGGAGCAATATGCGAACTCATTTAAACAATAGAGCTCCTGTTAAACCAAGCAAAAAAAAAGCATGAAATTCAATTATTCTTAACCTAAAATAAGATATAGGTGTTCATAAAAGTTGTTACTTTTGTCTTTAGGTAAAAATAGATTAACGCTATAAGCCCCAATTAACATCTTACTCAAATAAATAATAATTAAGATGCATTTGATAAAAATTTTGTTTTATGATTCTTAATTTATTTTTAGTGCTTTTTTTTAATCATATATGTTTACTGATGATTCTTAATTTTGAGTTTCACTTTGTCAATAAACTACTATCAAATTTATAAATCCTTCAACATAAGCTTTTTAAATTTGATTTATGATATTTTTAATTTTTACCTAACACTTTTTTTTTTTCTATATTCAAGATCAATCCAATAACTTTCACTTGATAAATAATAATAAAAATGATTTGTAATGATAAATATATTTTTTTTAATTCCATAAAGGTTTGAAAATAAATTAGATGCAAGAAGAGATGAGAACCATTGTGCTTTGTAATTATAATGAATAAAAAAAATAAAATGCGTGAAACAAATTGGCCGCAGTGCATCGTATCGAATATATTAAATTGTATTATAATTATTTTGTATAATATTTGATAATAAGCATTACAATATAGTCGAACAAAATTGATTATCAATATTTAAAACATAATTTATGTTTAAAATAATTTTTTATTATAAAATTTATTTAAATCAATATTTAATTCATTTTATATTCTTGTTACATTTTAAAAATAAAAATAAAAAATTGTTTTTAATTTGAGATTAAAAAAAAAAGTTAGGACATATAAATTTATTATTAAAAATTCAGATATATTAAGTTAAATATCCAGTATAATTTAAATACATACTCTTTAATTTTATAAAATTTTCACACAAACGTATTATTTTTATAACAAACTTGACGCATATTTATGAGTTATTAATTTGATTAACTCATTTTTAATTGAGATTGGAGAGCATAAACGGATGTACAAGTTGTGACATATTTTATTTTTAAAGAGTTATATAATTCTAAGGTTGCAATTCTATCCAAAAATAAAGTTCAATTAAGGTCTCAACTAAAAATATCAATACATGAATGAAGGGAGTAATTATTTAAGTAAAATATAAATATTAAATGTAAAAAAATTTGCATCATACTAATGATAATATATCATGTCATATAATATTTTTTAATAATTAAAAAATAATATATATATAATTTATAATAATAAAAATATCACCTAATAATATTAAATAATATTCATTTAGACTATAAATTTTTTTTAAAAAAATATATATAAATTTGATATAATAAATGTTATTTTTATATTTACAAATTTTAAGAAACATTATAAATATTATTTTTTTAATTTTTTTAAATGAATAATTTTATTATTTTTAAAGTTATTTTAGTATGTGACACATGTTAGTTAATGTGAGTAAAACTTTTATATTTATCAAGATTTTTTTTCTATAATATAATAGTATTAAAATAATATATACAACATAAGGGAGATATAGACATATAATAAATTACTATCAAACAGAAAAATATAGAAAATTAAAAAATAAGTATTAGAGAGATTTGAGTCTATTTCTGTTATGAGATGTATTCGCTTTCTTTGTACTATCATGTATATAATTTAAAAAAATAATAATAAAAATAATATTCTTAAAATTTATAATAATAAAAATAATATTTATTGTATTCAAATAATATATTTTTATAATTAAAAAATAATTATTATATTATTTTATTTATTATCGTTTAAATTAAATTATATTAATTTAAAATTATTTAATATTAAAAATTATATAATTAAGTATTATTTAATGTTATTAAAATATTATTTTTATGTAATTTTTATAAATAAATAAAAAGTTGTGTTTATCGACGTTCCTTCGAGAAAAGAATAGATGTAAGAACTTTTATTGTGTGGTCCTCTTCAATCGATTTGCTTATTGAAGACACGCGGGCTTTAAAGCAACCTTAACAAATGCACACATTTACATGATCTATTAGTGCCTATTTTCTATTTGCGAACAAAAAAAAAAAAAAGAAAAGAAATAGATAGTGCCTACAAAAGTAGCTTTAAGTCTTTAACTAGGTTCCTAATTAGCAGCAATGACGATGCAATACCATATAAAAACATAGTAAGATGCACTTAAAGAAGATACAAATTCAAACATATAAATTTCCTTCTTCCAATGTTTTGTTTTTCATGTTTCCTTTTTGGACCAAACATGTTCCAGTGGTTGTATTCCCTTTAAAATTTATTTGTTTTTAATTAAAGAAATTATTTTTATTTTTATTTATTTATTTCAAAATAATTTAATTAAAATTAAAAAATTATGACTATTATCACACACCCACACTATCAAAATTTATTAGATTTTGAGAGCCATCAACAAAGAGGTGCTTGCACACAATTATGTGCAAAAAAATATCTCATATCACGCCTAATATAAGACACAAACTTATATTTTTGTACTACCAGCACAACTATCCCACAACCATGAACGTCGATTTTGCTGGTGTAAATTAATAGAAAAGAAAACTTGAAATACACCTATTTGATTAATAGTTTAACTAAAACAAGAATTAATAAAATAGGGAACCACACATCGTAATTTGTTGTTAATTTTTTTAGAAAAGTTCAGAAAATAGTTTAATTAATTAGATTAAAAAATGTAAGATATTAAATTAGTCAAATTAAAATTAATATACAAGACAAGTCATAGTAGAAAACATATGATGTCCGAATAATTATTTAAAAATATAAAAATAAATAAATAAATCAAGAGAGTAAAATTGAGCTAGTAATTTGATATTTCATATAGTATGAATTATTATTTTTTCCTTTATGCTAAATAATAATAATAACAACTTTTTTTGTGTGACTAATTTATAATAATATTTATATAAAATATAGTTAACTTTTCTTTCAATAATTTTGAAAGATTTTATTTCTCCAACAATTTTTAATATTGTAAGTGTTTAGTTATAGTCAATATTTTTGAAAAATAATAAAAATATAATTGATATTTTTTTAATAAATAAATTATTCATTGTTCTTAAAATAAGTGATAATATGGTACTCTAGATCAATTAAATTTAAAATTAGTGCATATAATTTTTTTAAAAAAACACAAAGATGTAATAATTGATAGAAAGAGAAATTAGTATGATTGATTAAGCATATATTCTAGAAATAAAGAATAATATAGATGGAATTGATTTCCGTTCTAAGTTGTAACACAAAAATATGACTCTTACCCTTATGGTGTTCCGCTTCAAACTCTAATCTATTTCATCGTTAATCAAGTTAGACAAGAGATTCTATTTTTCTGAGTAATTTGGAACAATTATATATTGCAACTTGCCACATTTATGAGAACGAACCATTTTGTGTTTTCCAAAAGAACAAAACTTATTTTGGAAAAAAAGTTTAATTATCACACAAGGGCTATTTTTATATTAAAAATATGTGTAGTAGCTAGTGGAGTGGACGGTAACATAAAACTTGTTATTACAAATTATAATATATTTTAAATGAATTAGTAATTGCATATTACAATTAAGATTATAAAATTACTTGAGTGGTAATATTATTATAATTTAAATTATAATATTAATTTATTTATTAATAATAATAACACGTAAATATAATTAATTATAATAATATAATAAATAATAATTAATTTATATATTTTTATTATATATTATTAACATAATAAAAGAGTTGTACTAATATTAGCCAATTATATTCGATAGAGTTTTGTCACATCAATATCATTTGAGATATTTTTAACAAATTATTTTTAACTATTATTTTGAATACATTTAATAATAAATATATTTTTTTGTTTAATTTATTTTTAATTTTAATAATTATTTATTAAATTTAAATTTTAAAATATAATAGCATCTACACTATTAATTTTAATTTTTTTATAATTAAAATAATTTATTAATATTATTTATCATATTTATTTATTTCCATAACATTTCCCTATAAATATATTGTTTAAGGTCAGTACTCTCGTTACATGCAAATTACATTTTTTTTTTCCTTTTTATTTATTTAGTAAAAAGGTAAAATATTATCTTTAAAAAAAATACCCAAAATAGAAATAAAAAAAAAAAAATTGAATGCGCACAAAGAAAGTGTGTCGACGACGTACCTGAAAGTTAACCCAACAACCCTCCCCCCTATGCGTTTTCAGATTCTCATTGGTTTACGATGTACGGATTGTACGGACGATGTTGATGTGTTTCTAAAAATATACATTGTTCTTATCTTTTCTCCTCATCTTTTGAATTTTAGTACCTTTTTATTTATCATTTTATTTTATTTATTTAATTTAAAAAAAAATAACAAATATAAATATTTTTAAAACTTATAATAATAAAAATATTCTACTAATATTAACTACACACTAACTTATACAAATCTCAATTTAAAAAATATTATTTTATTATTATAAATTTTAAAAAAATATTATTTTAAATAATTTTTCTTTAATTTTTTGCTACAATTTTCATTTTCTTTTATACTCCACTCAAAAATATACAAACAAGATAATGTAAAAAAATTCAGAACAAGTAACATCAGATTGGACATGCACCACAAACTCTCCCTATCCTTTTCTTTCGAAATTTTCTCTTGTTGGGTTTTATAATTGTATCAAAAACTTTTACCAAAACAGGGAAAATAACGAGGTTTCAGAAAATGCATATTTTGCCCACTTTTATTAGTTTTTTTATTTTTTATTTTTTATAACAAAAAAATTTGTGTTTGAAGAATTTAATAAATAATAGAATTTTTTTATAACAATTTAATTTATATGTTAATTTAAATAATAATTTTAATTAATTTTATGTTAGTAAATAATTATTTTATTATCATACATTACTAATTTTATATTAATTAATAATTAATATATTATTTAATGTATATAATAATTTATATATATATATAAATTATTATATAACACTATTTATAATCGAGAGAGAGAGAGAAAGAAAGAAATAAATGTGAGTATATCCATAATGTACTCATAAATTAAATAATTAATATATCCACAAATGCGTATGCTTTAATCCTTGGAGTCTATACAAGATTTATTTTTATTTTTTAAAATTGGGTGGGGTTTTTAAGTTGTCATGATGATCCAAATTTGTGATATTTTTCTCTATTGTTTCTTTATTTGCATCTTCGTCCTCTTATCTCTGTTTATTTTATTTATTGGTTTTAAAAATTGTTCATTTATGTAGTCGATATTTACATTTTTAGCTTGTTATTATAAAATGGTTAAATACACATACTTATTTTTTTGTTGTGAGACTCGATCTCATAATTTAAGTAGAAAATTTATAGGCAAATATCAACTGAGTTATTAACTCAGCAGTGTTTATTAAAGGCGTTTGCTTTAACTTCACTCTGGCTCCTTTGGATAAACCAATCACTTATCGACGGGTCACGGCTTCAATTTCTCTCTTTTTAACTCAGAACCTTCATAGTATTTCTGAGTTTGTTTTTCCATTTTTGGGAATTTTTCTTTCTCGTCAAAAGCCTTTCTTGGTCTTGCCAATTTGGTAAGGCACCTTGACTTTTTGTAATTTCACCTTCCTTTCTATTTCTTTGCAAGTATATTAATTCCAATTTCTAATTTATATAAAAAAAACAAACTTTGATTTGCTGATTTAGAATCACAAGAAATTGAAGACCAAGATCTTTTGCTTTAGCTTCTATTTTTTATTGACAATATATAAAGACTCAAACTTTCTTGTTAAATCTTAGTTCTGATCAAATTTTTTCTGTGTTTCTCTTCTACATCAAAAACTTCAATTGGGTTTTGTTTATTTAGTAAGATTTCTTCATATTTAATTTCCTCATTTTTTTTTTGAGGAATAATTGGATTTTTTGCATTATAAATATTTATGAGCTCTGTCTAAATGTCAAAAGGTCCAGAAAATGGTGAGAGGGAAGACTCAGATGAAGAGAATAGAGAACACAACAAGCCGACAAGTAACTTTCTCAAAGAGGCGAACTGGGTTGATGAAGAAGGCCTCTGAGCTTTCTGTTCTTTGTGATGCTGAGGTTGCTCTCTTAGTCTTCTCTCCAAGAGGGAGGCTTTATGAATTTTCAAGTTCAAGGTATCAACTTTATTAATTAATTTTATTTAATTATTTATCATAAAACTGCTTATTCATCTGCTGTCTTATAAATTTCAATATCTTTGTTAAATTGATTACTCGTGATTTTACTTTCATTAAAGTGGTTTATACATATTAGTTTCATGCATATATATATAAATATCAGTGTTTGCATCTTAGGGTTTTCTGGTCAACTATATTTCTGTCTCATACTTAAAATGTAGTCTTCTTTCTTTCAATTTTTTTTAATTCTAGAGAAGTTATTATTCTGTGCTAAAGTTGCTTGTTGCAATTCGTTTTTCTATTGGGTTTTTGCAATGATTAAATTTTATTTCTCTACAAGTATTTAAGCAATTTACCTTCGGGTAGTAGATATTCTTACTATTATCATAATAAAAATACATAAATTTATTATTAAATTCATATAATTAATTATTTATCTGTCTTCGGCAACCTAATCACTAGGGGTGGAGATTTTTTTTTCTTTAAAAAATGACCAATTAATTAAGTTTAAGATTAAACCAAGCTTATTCTTTTTAATTTTAAAGGTCGGTAGATTCAAGTAGGTTTAAAAATTATATAAACTAATTTGATAAATTTAGGTGTAGTTTTTAAAAATAATAAAATTAAGTTGAACCTACACTTTTAATACATTATTATTTATTATTATATTATAATTTTTAAATTATAATTATACTAATATTTTATCTAAAATGTATGAAAAAATATAAATAAAAGATGACTTAAAATATTACTTAAAAAAATTCAACTATGTTAATATTTCACATAAGTATTAATAAATTATTTGATAAGGTACCGTTAAACTATCGTAAATTATTCTTTAAAATAAATGTTAGTGTTTTATGTCACTGAGTATATTTGTGTATTTTATTTTTCTTTTTCTTTAATTTTCTATAAAATTATATGTTTCAATTAGATAAATTTTTTATATCAATTATAGATCTAAAATTGCAAAGCTAATCAACTTTAAACAGTCATTACAGATTGGTCTTTTTAAGATTATTGATATGCTAAAGTTTTGAGTTTTTGAAACTTTAAGATAAGTTATGTTTGAAAAATAATTTAATGATTAACCTACATCTATTCCTATTAACAGGAAAAAAAATTAGGGAAAATAACAAAACTAACACCCCCCAAAAATTATAATAACAAAACTAGCACCCCTGTGTTCAATTAAAATTGAACGACTATAATTTAGACTCGTTCAATATTGAACGTTCAATATTATCCGTTCAATTAGAATTGAATGACGACAATTAGACCTATTTAATATTGAACGTTCAATATTTTACGTTCAAATTGAATATTGAACGTTCAATATTAAACGTTCAATTCTAATTGAACACAAGGGGGTGCTAGTTTTGTTATTATAATTTTTAGGGGTGTTATTTTTGGTAATTTCCCAAAAAATTAAATAATAATAATAATAATAATAATAATAATAATAATAATATCAAACGCAACAAAAATGAATGTAAAAGTGAAAAAAAAAAAAAAAACTAAAACTGAACGTGGTTCACTAATTTGCCTAGATATATCCAAAATAAAAAAAAGAAGATAAAATCCCTAATATCAACTATGGATTCTAGTCTTTATACTAAAACTCAATATACCATATATCTAAAGAACAATACTGGATCCTAAAAAAAACATTCAACGCAAAGTCCTATACACCCAAAAAAAATCACATAAACATAGATCCTAAACAAAAAAACCCAAAATATAATGTTATACATATATACAAAATATAAGACATAAGAGTGAGTCAATGACTTATGGAAAACAAAGATCACATATTTATCGACCCTTACATATTCCTATGTATAATTAATAGGTTATAACTTCCCATTAAAACAACTTTCATTTCATTTCTTTCAAAAGATACTAAAAATTTCCATATAAATAAATTATTCATTCCTCATGAAATAATGAAAACTTGTAGAAAACTCACGCACACTTTAAATACAGGAGATAAGGCATATAACCATTTTAATTTTTTTTGAAAATAAACAAGATCAATCGAAATACTGACTCACATTGAAAGTAATTAAGTTTCTGGAAGTTTAAAATTATCTTATTATGATGAGTAGTTTTCATTGAGGAGCCTTCTCGTTGTCTTTTAATTTTGACTCTCTTTTCAATGCTTTATATTTTTTTTTTATCCCTAATTAATTTATGCTAAAATTTGAAAATAATAATCATAATTCAACACTTACTATTTGATGTCTAGTATGATATTTTGATAATTAGTTTGACAAAAGTTTGTTATTGGATTTATCGAACTCTGATAAGATTTGTATTTTTAGAGGCATGTAAAAAGTAAAGTTTTTTTTTTTTTAATTATGAGACCTATTGAGAGTAGGGATCAAGTTCACAACATATCTATGAAATGTAATTAATGTATCTATGAAATGTAAAAAATAAATTGGACTGGAATTTAGATTTAACATATCTATGGGTAGAAATAAGTAGTTAATAAATATTAAAAAAAAAATTTCAAGTAAATTTATTTTTTATTTTAGCAAATTTTGTTTATATATATATATTATGTATTAATAATACATAAATTAATAAATAATATAAAAAATTTGGACTCTTTTTGCACAGCATACGAAGTTAAAACATGCGAAAATATCTCTCCAAAATATCCTGGTTGATTAAAATTAAATTGCAACTCCTAAGCATTGTCAAATATTGTGTGCCAGTTAGGGTCATTATGGTCATTAAGTGTCTTTAAGCAATTTACTGTTTGAGGGTCAAAAAACATCAGAAAGGGAATATAATTTTCTTTACCTCTTCATTTTCCTTTAATAATATTAGGGTTTTTTTTTTTTTTTTTCTCACACATAATTGCCATTATTCTTCAACTTTTACCAATTTTTTATCCATTAAATATTTTAATTTATATTTTAAAATAATCGATTAAACACTTACCAGAGCTTTATTTGGATGTGGCTTGTCGGTCTCTAGCTCACGTTACTTAATTATCCACTTGAAACTAACATAAAAGGTCTAAAGTCTTGTTATTATTATTATTATTATTATTATGTAAAAATAAATATTTTTGTGATACTTTTAGTATTTATAAAATTTAAAAATTTTAATGTAAAAGGTGTACTTTAATTATTTAATTTAAAATTTACGTGATTTTAAATGCTTATTTAATAATTATGAGATTAAATATTACTGCCGGACTTAATAATTTCATAACTTTTTTGTCAATTTGTTTAAAAAAGCGACCATTGGTGCCCCTCTTATGTACCACAGAATTACAAATGTTTTTTAATCTATAAGTTTAGTTAAGTTTTATTGCTCAAATATATGTAAGCATTACTATCAGTTTTATTGATGTAATACTAGTCGCAGTGGCATGTGTTTTTATTTATTTATTTAATTAATCTAAGCTTATTTTTCATTTTAATTTTTATATTTTAAAGAAATTATTAATATTTAAGAGTGATTTATTTTAAGATTTTTTAATCTTGATTATTGAATTCTAATTTTTTCCATTTTCACTAAACATTTGTTCTATATAGTTCATGAAGTTTTATGATTATGGAATGTATAAATATTGGAATAAAATGACTAAAAAATTAAAATTTGTAAATAATTGCCAAAAAATTCATAATTTTTTTAGTTTTTTGAAAAGAAAAAGAAAAAGAAAAAAAATCAGAAAACAGAAAGTATTGGTTAGCAAACAACTTGTAGGCAATCTTGATATTTTTTTCCTTAAAAATCACTAAATAGAAATTTTTATCAAATACATTAGTAATTAATATTACAAAAATTAAAAAACATAAAATCAATTATTTAATCATAAATTATAACTTAAAATTGTTATTAAACATAGCTTTAGTAAGTTTGATCAATGTTACTAAGGAGAATTAACAATTTCTTGAGCTTTTAAAAATTAAATCTTGTGAACTGTGTTGCATCTAACCTAGCTACATAAGCAGTTCCTTATTTGTTGCCCTATAAGCTGAGGAAGCTTAATTGTTACATCAAATATATTATGTAAGCAGTAGTACTCAATCACATATAGTTGTTTGAAGCCTTTAAAGTAATTGCACTGAAATTTTTCAAAACTCTAGTGTGCAGGCGACCATAGAACGTTACAAGAGGTATACAAAAGATTGTCAAACCAACAACAAACCCGTTGGAGAAAATAACTTGCAGGTTTATTCATCACCTCACTCTAGCTAACATTGGTATTTGTGTACATGTTAGAGTGTGTTAGTCCATAGGCAGACCAACGACATTTCATTTATACATTATAACATTTGCCTCCATACACTTCGCAAGCCAACACTTGAAATATAATAATTGTGAGTGTAAGAAAAAACTTTTAGTTATGATTTGGGCATAGAACCAATGGCATGCTTAACTACAATTTGAGATATATTATTATGTTTTTACTCTAGTTTTTGTTATTTCTAATGTTGAAACATTATTGTACAAAAAGAGCATCCCACATTACTTAAAAAATTGTACTGCTTGTAATATTTATATGTAGCATGAGTCTTATTATATTAAAGGTTATGTTATGAGTTATGCGTAGGACTCTACAAAGTTAACCATGATATCAAAATTTCATTAATTTCAATATTGATTTAGTGTCCGTATTTATCCTAAAATCAACATATTCATGCATTCTAAGAATACCAACATACATTGTCATCCAAAAGATTATCTTTTTTCTTTTATTTAGTTTTTTTTTTCTTTTATTTTTTTACCTTCCTGAAATTGGGTTTAGGGTTTTGTTCTTGGTTTACTGATTATTAATAATAATAAATGGCAGCACTTGAAGGAAGAGGTAATTAGCATGAAGGAGAAGATAGAGTTTCTTGAAGTTTCTAGACGGTTCATTTTCTTTCTTTCTATCAATTGTTCCGACCATATATAATCAGCTTTTTATTTCTTGCTTTATTTTTTATTTTTCATATTTATTGATAATTTTGGAATATTGTGGATTAATAACCTCAGGAAACTCCTAGGAGATGGTTTGGGATCATGCTCCATCGAAGAACTGCAACAAATTGAGCGACAATTGGATAGGAGTGTTACTAAAGTTCGTTCCAGAAAGGTCAAGTATAAACCCCTTATTACAAAAAAATTATGAAAAAAACATAAATAAATAACACCCTCAAAACTTGTAAATTTGTAATAACAAATATAGTCTTCCTTGTATTACATTATTTTTCTTTGAACATCCATCTAATTGGACAACATTCAAATTAAACTGCGTCAATTTAGACCATTTAATGTTGAACGTTGTTCAATTGAATATTGTTCATTATTATTGGGATATTATTTTTGGTAATTTTCAAAAAATAAAAAAATTATTATTGTAATAGCAATGAACAAATTTAAAAAGCATTTATCAACTTATAATTTGACTTATCTAAAAGCAGCTTCAGTTTTTGTTTTTATGGCAATTATAGTTTTCTTTCTTAAATCTCATTCTCATCTTTTAATCTACTCTTTCAGACTCAGGTTTTCGAGGAGCAGATTCAAAAGCTAAAAGAAAAGGTAAATTCCTATCATACTATAATTGTTATATATGAGTGTGTGTGTGAGAGATGACAAAAAAGTGAGAAAACAGTTAGGATTGGTTTTAACTCCAAAATGTCCTGAAATAGCATTATAAGACAATTATATAAGAACTTAAAAAACGGCCTTACATATGTAATGTCCTCATGAGGTTTCTGTTTATGTACATTCATTTGTGAGTTTCAAAATTCTAAAGCAAATGGTTTCTTATTCTCTAAATGTTGAAAATTTCAGGAAATGTCCCTACTAGCTGAAAATGAGGAACTACTTGAGAAGGTACGTCTATATATTGTTATATATTTTTGTTACCCATCCATGTGCTTCTGTGGCCTTTCATTTGGTTTGTCATGGTTGATGAAAGACAGTAGTTTGTATATATAATGTATATATTTAGTTTATGTATACTTTGTAAATTACGTATAGAGTGTATATATATTATATGTAAATGTTATGTACAATTGACCCGATACTTTGGAACCAATTCAATTGGACACTAGATTTTCATGTATACCCATATATTTTAATTTTGAAGTCACATAACACACCAAGTATTGATTGATAAACATAAATTTTGTAAGTCACTTTACCTTGAAGACTATTTTGTTGGCAGTTTTTTTTCTTTTCTTTTCTTCTTTATGGATCTTTGTAATATCAAGCCAATCTGTGCAAAATACATCACCTTCAAATCCCATCATGAGTCCTATATGCACAAGTATTTAGTCAATTCATACACAAACTATATACTAATATCAGCCGTTTTCAATTTGACTCCAAATCTTTTCGTGTCAATTTATATGCTACAAATAGCTGGCAAATTTTTGAGCAAACTGGATAAACTTCTTTTACAACTTTGCACACATTCTTAACCACTTTTACTTAAATTTTTGATAAGTTTTGCTGATAATGTTGGGCTTGCAAAAGAGTCATTACCTTAAACCTTCTGCTACTGCAGACTTAACAAAATAAAGCTGAGCTTGACAACTTTTCATGAATAATTAAAATATTAGCCAATGATCCATCATCTTTAATTCAGAAAATTACAACAACAAAAAAATCAATTTTGTTGAGATAAACACTTTTGATTGTTCTAAAAATACTTGGGAAAAATACAAAAATGACTTGTTTGATGTTGAACAGATTATGTTCAATATTATTAGTTGCTATATTTGTTGTTATAAATTTTAGTGGTTTATTTTTTATAATTTTTCAAAATAATTTTTTTAGTTTAATCTTTAACTGCTATCTCTCTCTCTCTCAGTTCACCTTTCTTGTGTTTTTTGCAGTGTGGTAATATAACATTACAAGCATCTAATAAGCAGAAAGAAAACTTGCCAAAGAGAGAAAGTAGTTCAAGCTCTGAAGTGGAGACTGAATTGTTCATTGGACTACCAGAAACAAGAGTTCAGCGCTTTATCACACAGGGTTGATGAATGCTTGAGAAGATAACACAAACCTAGGCATTTTAATACCAAGTTAATGAGATCTAGATATATATAGTTTCTATGACTTGTTTTAGATTATTCCGTACAATATATTATTACTCTACAAAAACTATTGATCTATCAGAAACCACTATTTATTATTATTATTATTATTTATTTATTTATTACGATTTGAGTGTTATTGAATATTGTATTTATTTGGGATTTAAAGTTATTTCTGTATCACTATGGTATAAAAATGCCTCTATATGCTACCAAGATGTATTTAATGAGCTTAAAAAATTTAACTCACAGATGGAAATCACAATAATATGATATAGATTTTATTAAATATTTAAATATTAAATAGTGGTTTTGAATTAGAGATCAAAAGCCTATCTTGTAATCAGAGTTGTCCTATAAATAGGATCATACATTTTCAATGAAGGCAAGATATGAATGAATATAATTTAATTCCAAAAATTTTCTCTAATTTTTCGATCTTCTAACCCAAATTCCCAAATATCTTAATACTTAATTTTTAATTACGATATTTTATAATTTGTATATAGTGTTGCACATCATTAGGAATAATTTAAGACTTCATTTAACAAAAAATGTTATTGTAAAAGATAATTACCGAAAGATTGTTTTTTTGTGCATAATGCTGGCACGCATGCTCTGTTTTGACAAATGAGGGCTTTACTGATATTTCTTCTTGTCATGTTATAAATGAACAAGCTGTGTGTGCTTCAACTTAAAACTTTATCCTATTTAATTTATCTCATAAATTATTCATATCAATACGGCCGAGGTGAAATTAGTGGAATTTATAAAAAAATAAAATCCAACTTTTAACGTTACTCATCCACTTTTAATATTTTATTATATATTATTGTTTTTAAATGACTTACTTTATTAAAAACTAGGAAGGTTGGTACCCATGTACCGAAAATATTCTATGTGATTAAAAGTTTAGATATTATAATATATATATATATATATATATAAAGTTTATGAACCATAAATATACTTATTTTTAAAAAAAAAATTATAAAATTAACATACTTAAAATTTATAAAAACAAAAAATAATACTCCTAATATTAATTTATATCCTTCTTAAATCAAGATAAAGATACTATTTTTGTTATTATAAATTTTAAAAGTATTATTTTAGATAATTTTTTCAATTTTTTTTTCAAATTCTAGTAGGTTTTTAATCTCTTTATAAAAATAAAAAAATTGATGTAGTAAAAGAAAATAAGTGCACTTGCATGTTGAAAACATATATAGATATATTTTTAAAATTATGTCACGTAGTTAAATTTCTTTTAAAATTTTGACAAATATGTATAAATTATTGATCAACTTACTTACAAATAAGTTTGGTAGGCTCCTACGGAACCATTTGAAGATATACTTCATAAATATTATAACACATTAACCAAGTGAATGATGACAATAATCGAAAAAGAGGATAAGGAAGACGGCAGGGGCGAGGACTTTGGTGACTGCGGTGATTGATAGGGCTTTAGATAGGTTGTGATTTCAAGTTTTGAAAGAGTGAGTGTTTAATTTTGGATGTAGAAGTTTTATTTTTATATTTTTGAACAATTTGGTCATTCACATTAAATATATTATTAAAATAAAACGCATAAGGTTGTAGCAATGGATGTGTTTAGATTTTTCCTAAATGAGTAGCCCATAAGTTTTACGAAAATCTAGTTCTCTTAAAAGGTGTAACATTACTGGTATTGGAAAATTAAGTCTTGAAAGTTTAATACTACGTTTACACGTCAACGTACGTAAGTGTTGGTTCTAATATGACGTTAAAAAACAAAAGCTTTATTAACTGTTGGTTTTGATATCATGGTAAGAAACAAACATCTATCAAGTCTTACATTAGGTATGATTAGGAGTGTTTATCGGATCGAAACCGTTGATTTTATGCTCATTCGATCCGATCCGACCATCTGATCGGATTGAAATATCCTAATCCGCATTCGATCGGATTGAAATATCCTAATCTGCATCCGATCCGATCATGTTTCAAATCCGATCCTATCCGATCAGCAAACTATTCGAATTGAATCCGATCAATCCGATGAATAAATTTAATTAACTCTATTTTAATATTTTTGAATAAAAAACTAATTTTTTTATGTAACATAAACATATTTAAGCTAAAATAAACCTTAAAATGTGGTGTATTTTAAATTTTGTTATAAAAAATATTTTAAATTTTATTATTGTATATAATGTGGTGTATAATATAAATAAAAGTGATCAATAAAAACATGACATGTGTATAAATTTAAAATATATTTACTTTTTTCGGTCGGATCGGATGGGATCGGATGATAAATATCGGATGATAAATAGTGAAATCTGCTATCCGATCCGAACCTAAGGTATTGAAAAAATTTCAATCTGATCCGATCCGATCATCAAATCGAAACCGTTCAAAAATTAACGGATCGAATCGGATTGATCGGATGAACGGATTTTTTGAACACCCCTAGGTATGATGCTATTTTAAGAAACAAGCAGTGTTGTTCTAATAGCAAGTTAAAAAACTAATGTCAAAAATTTAAATTATAGAATGACAGATTAATAATACTTTCATACTTTTTTTTTCCTTTCAAATTAGCATTATTAGAGACAGAGAAGAGAATAAAAAATAAGACTATTCAAAGAAGTTAATAATCATCAAAGGTCAATGAAGAATGGTGGGTGAGAGTTCGATATTGAAGTGCATGTCTCAAGTCTTGAACCCATGCGCTACGCTATTTAGCAAAACCCACAACCCCACATAGTATCTCAAAACGATCTTGCCATCCAAACTATCTTGTCTAGGTACATATATTTGTTAGAAGTTGTTGGTCATTAAATCTCCCAAAAGTTTAAGCTGTTAGAAGAAGCGCCAACTATATTTTTATACTAAAGTATAGTTGGCCATCCTTCTAACAGTTTAAGCTTTTGGGAAAGTTTTTGACCAACAACTTCTAACATAGTATCAGAGCTAGATGTCCTGTTTTCAAGACCTAACAACTCTAATTATTAAGTTGTAAGTGTTTGGCTTGCACTGTACATAAAGTTAATACTTGTTGAGGGAGTGATGGATGTATAAAAACATAGTTGGAACTCCTACTAACAGCTTAAGCTTTTAGGAGAATTGGTGACCAATAACTTATAACATTATATTAGAGCTAGAGGTCTTATGTTCAAGGCCTAATAATCTTAATTATTGATTACAAGTGTTTGGCCTAGCAATCTTAACAGTCTTATGTACATATAGCAAACACTTGTAGGAGAGTGATATATAAAAGCGATATTGACTCTCCTTTTAATAGCTTAAGCTTTTTGAAGAGTTTGTTACCAACAACTTCTAACATGGTATCAGAGCTAGTCCTATGTTCAAGGCCTAGCAACCACAATTATTGATTATAAGTGTTTGACTTGCATCTTGCATAGAGCCAATACTTATGGGAGAGTAATAGATGTATAAAAGTATTATTAACTCTCCTTATAATAGCTTAAATTTTTGAAAAATTAGATGACTAGTAACTTCTAATAATATTAATGATCATTAATTTTTTTTTTAAATTAGTGAGGATGATTTTAAAATTTAAAAAAAAAAGTTAGCGCCTAAATTTTAATGAAAAAAATTTACACCTCAACAGTTTCATTAGAAAATCTTTTTAAGAAGAAATACCCCATACGAAGAAATTACCCCTATTAAATTGTGTAACAAAAATCTTCTTTATTTCTATAATAAGGGAAACCGTAGACAAAACACATTACCCATTTATTAAATAAATAAAAAAAAAATCAGATATATTTGTTTTCAGTGCCACAAAATTATCAGCAATGGTCAACAAATCTAGGCTTACGTATTCCTTCCAAAATAAGCAAAAACTCTCTCTTTCATCTTCAATTGATTTAGCAACTAGGAATAGAAAACTTAAGATTTGTTTGATAATAATTTTAATTTTTTATTTTTTAAAATAATTTTTTAATCATGTATATTTTATAACGATTTTTAATTTTAATTTTTATGTTTTTAAGAAATTATTACCAAAATAAGGGGTGATTTATAAATATTTTAAAAAAAAAATTTTTAATCATATTTATGATTTATGATTTTTTTTTTCATTTTGATCAAACATTTTTTTAGAGAGTAAATCAAATTTTATAACTTTTGTATGATTAAGTATTAAAAAAAATGATTAAAAACTTAAAATTTATAAAAAATTAAGTAAAATTTTTCTTTATTTTTAAAAGTTTTTTAAAAAAAATTAAAAAATAGAAATCATTACCAAATAATTTAGAGGTAATTTTTTATTATTTTATTTTTAAATTATTAAATAAAAATTATTATCAAATATATTTATAATTATTTTTATAAAATAAATTAAAAATCAAAAAATTAATTATTCAATCATAAATTATAAATCAAAATTTTCATCAAAGATGCCTTAAATTAACACAAAATGCCCTTAAAAATACTTCTTTAGCTTTGGGTTATATGAGCCATAAAATATCTGGGTTCAGTTTCCTAAACATAAAGTCTCAGAAGTCTTTGGGTCGAGGCATTAAAATACCTCGACAATTCCATGAGAAAATCTTCATAAATTAGAAAGTTTAAACATTACCTCGTATCATGGATTGCCTGAAGAATCATTGAGCATGTAGTCTGATGAGCTCCAATTTGACTAGTAGCTCTGTCTTCAATTATTTTATTCTCTTTTACTCTAATTCAATAGAGTAATCAGAATCTATAGCTTCGAAGAGTGGCTCAATATCGAGTTCTGCTACGTACTAATTAATATTTAGCTCTGCGTTCTTGAAAGCACAGATTAAAACCCTAATAAATAAAGCCAAGATTGAATTCGTCTTAATGAATGAATCCCCTGTATCTCTTAAAATAATTCTTTGAACAATACTTGATATTTCAATCTTCACCTTTTAAGTATAGATTTCATCATCATACTTTCTCCAACTAGATATCTTGATATGAATACAAAGATCAGGATCAGCAGAAACTAAATATACCAAAATTTTAACGATCACCAAAAAGAAGGTTGGTCATGCAGAGACTAAAACTTTTAACTGGTTTCAGAGCTCTAACTTAATTTTGACCCAGAAACCATCAGACTCTCACTCTGTTTTGCAACTTTCAACAGCTCAACTTCAATTGCTTGAGCTTATTGTTCTTCTTCTTTCCAACTTCAACATCTAAATGATCAGGCCAAAAATTACCTCTCATGCAAGAGGACAGAAACGGCTTAGGAGGTATAAAAAAAAAAAAATTCTTCACCTTTATGAGGTTCTCTCAATTTTCTCTCTCTACCTTTCTCTATCTAACTTATAATATACACTCTAGTGTTTGTTGTTTGAATGTTAACTTTAATATTGTCACATTTAGAACTTACTCGACATAAAATCAAGTACGTTGTATAATTTTTTTTCATTAAAATTTAGGCGCTAACTTGTTTTTTTTATTTATTTATAATTATTCTCATTAATTAAAAAAAAAAAAAAAAACTAATGATCAATAATCAACTCGATATTATGGTGCTATATTTTTTTTTAATTATAAAACTTATTGAAACCACTTAAAAATTATAAAAAATTTGTTTTCCTTTACCAAAAGTTAGAACTGTACTTGCCGTTCTTCTATTTAATTTCGTTATTGCTTATTTTTCATCTTTCAACTTTTGATCATATTTTCATTTTTCATATTAATTTGATCATATGACCGACTATAGCTAGTTTATAAGAATTATGGATATTTTAATATCAAAAAGTTAATAAAATGAGTAAAGATATTTATATTTTTATAAACTCTTTTATAGTTATTTTTTATTAATGTAGCGCAATTCCTCTAATATGTCCTTCAAAATGTGGTTTTTTGTTTCTTACAAAGGCTATTATTTTGTATTTTTAATCTATTTATTATATTATATTATATTTGGATCATTTGTCTTTTTTTCTTTCGCAATGTCTATTCATTTTTTTTTTCTTGAGGCGAGTCCCAAAGTATTTAGCACATTGATCGACCAAAGTTCTGATGCCATGTGAAAGTTTATAAAAATCATGAGTACTCTAATCTTAAAATGTTTACTCAATTAGTAGAAATATTTATATTTCTTATAATTTTTTTATAGTATTATCTTTTATCATGTGTGATAATTCCTCTAATATAGCAACTAAAAAAAATTAAGAGAGTTTTTTTTTTTTTTTTTTAATTTTATTAATAAATATTAAAAATTATAATTTATATCAAAATTTATCGATTTAAATATATTATAATCAAATTTAATAGATCAAAATTAAAAGCAAAAAACTTAAGCTTGCTTACATTATTTACTATGCTGTATAATTGTCAAAAGTGGATGTTATTTTCAATGTAATTAAATTTTAATATTATATTGTAAGTTTTTAGATATATACTTGCAACAAGCATAAATAAATATAAATTATATTAATATTTATGTGAAAGAATATTTTAAAATAAGATTTAGGTGAAAAAAATGTATTTTAATTCAAATAAATAAATGAAACAATTTCAATAAAAAAATATATGAAACAATAAAATGATAAAAGCTAATCTATGATCTATCCGGAGGGATTTTGTGGAATCTTATCCGAAAAAAATAAAGTAAATTGTTTGCCTGACTTTAAAAAAGAGAGAGAAGATATAAGCTATTAGGGTTTGTTATAAAAAATCAAAATTAAATGGATCTTTCTTTTTTTTTTAATAAAAAAAATCACATGTAAATCTTAAGGTGTACTTCTTTCTTAACGGGCATTTTTAAACCAATAACTATGTTTTTCTTTTGCAAGCCACTTAATCTAATTCTAATCATGATAGTTTAATATGTTGAGGTTATATTTTTTAAAATAGAGAGTATGCTCAATCTCATTAAAAAAAAGATTAATATTATATGTATTAAATTATAAGATACATTAAACAATATGTTAGTTATTAATTGATAAAGTTAGAGATGTAGGATAAAAAAATATTGTAGAATCACTTATTAATAAGAGTCCAATTAAATTGTATAATATAAATTGTGATATGAATCATTTTGATAAAAAAATTATTTTAAAAAAAATGTGAAATGCATATAATTTTATAATTAAATTTATGCCCATATTAATTTAATACATAAAATATTAGAATTTTTTTAAAAATTAAATTTTATTATTATTTTTAAAGTTATTTTGATATGTTATGCATCATAACTCATATTAATTTAATACGTAAAATATTAGAATTTTTTAAAAAAATAAAATTTTTTTATTATTTTTAAAGTTGTTTTGATATGTTATACATCATAATTACAGGTGCATCTTTTGATGATTGTTATAGAATTTTTGAATTTTAAGTGTATATAATTACATTTTTTAAGAATTATTTAAAAATTTAAATGTATTTAATTAAAATTTTATAATTTTTTTTAAATTAATAAAAAATTGGATGTATTTAATCAAGAGCTTTGGTTTTAATTTTAAAACCGATAACTTTTTATGGATTTTGATGGCTTTTTGGTTGAAATTATATTTAATAAATATCTATTCATTATTCTCACAATTCTAAATTTTTTTAAAAAATATATAAAAAATAGTACTCTTAAAATTTATAATAATAAAAATAACACATAATAATATTAAAAGATATTCAATTAGATGATGTTTGATATTGAACAGATCTCAATTACTACCGTTAAATTTAAACGACATTCAATTAAATTTTTAAAGAAAAATAATGTAATATTTTTTTTTTAAAAAGAGAAAAATATAACTTAAATACAAGAGATATTATTTTTATTATTATAAGTTTTAAAAATATTATTTTTTTTATTTTCATAATTTTTGTAAAAAAATTTAAAGAATTTTTTTTCCAACACGCTCTTCATCTTTCTATTTTTGTTTAGTTATTATGAATATAATAAAATTCATAAAATATAAATAGTATAATATAATATATTATAATAAAATTTATCAAAGTACTTAAAAGTTAATAAAAATCTCTAAAATTTATAACATTCTAACAATTCATCAAATCACAATCGAGTACAAATTTAAAACCATATTTGTATATTTTTAATACTTCTAGTCTCATAAAAGGGATAAGAGAAATGATTCAATTTACATTTATTTTATTTATATCAACACACATAAAAAATTATTTTGAGAAATAAAAAATTAATTTTTTTTTTAGATAATGATACTCCTTGTCTCCATGACACTATATGAATAATATGATTATAAAAATAAAAATATGTGTAAATTTATATAAAAAAATATTCTTTAAAAAGAGATAGAGGCATGAAGATATTATTTATTATATTCTATGTTAATTTTATTTGTTATTATCTTTCTTAAATATTAAACACTTATATTTAAAAATATAATTATACTAATAATATATTTTATTAACTTAATATATTATATAATTACTTATTTTAGTATCAATAAAAAATCTAATCTTGTAGATGGCAGTGAAAACGACGTCGCACGTAATGCCGTTATTTAGGCACCAGCCGTCTAGCACCACATAATTATTGCCCTGCCAGCTTTAGGAATCATTAATCACTAAGCAAAGAAGAGAAAAATACAGAGAACAAATATATCGAAAAGGTAATAGACAGACGCTAAGCAAATTGCTGTTCGCAAACGGAACCCATCTCCATCTCTCTCATTATCGATGCTCAATCACTCACAGTTCTGCTTACATATTTTCAGTCTAAAAAATTAGCCAACATTAATAGCCAAGTAGTGAGTGTTTCGTGTTCTTGTAAATCTGTGCCTTCTTCTGATTCTGGTTGCGATTGAGAGTCATTCTTTTGAATTCTCTCTTGATTCCCGCTTTCTTAGTTGTTAACTAACTCTCTTTTGAAAAACCTGTTCTCCCTCGTTGTCTTGACATCACTTTTTTGTTGTAGGTTTCAGAGATTTCAATCTAGCAATGGCGTTCCATCGCCGACCATCAAGTTCGGCCATTCACAAGACCAGATGGTACGGTGGATCTCGATTCGCTATGCCCATTATCGCTTGCTTCTTCTTGCTTCTCGTTCCCTTCATTTTCTTTGTCGGTCGTGGGGTGTACCATATCTCTCGTTCTGGTTTGTTCTTTACTCTTATTTATCTTTTATTTTTCTCTCCTTTCTTTGTTTTGCACTTTTTAATTTTAATTCGTTAGAAAATTTATAGATCTTGGTTGGATTTGCATTAAGAGGTGTTTCTAGCTCTCCTATTATAAGCCATAATGCTTCTTCCATTTTATTCGGGGTGTAATTTTCAATTAAGTTTGATTCTTAATTTTCAATTTTGGATCGTTTGTAATTTGAGTCGGTAATGTGGATTTTATTTGGTTTTCTTGGTGAGCATTAGTTCATTTTGGTCTTGACTGGTTTCGGTTTCCTATAGGAGTTCTCTTGTTTAGGAGGCTAGCGTTTAAGGTGGGTTTTAGATAAATCCTGAATAATTGTTACAAGTACCAGTTTGCTGAGATTCTTGTGCATTATTAACTTGTTATTGCTATTATGGTATAGACCTTTAAATTCTTAATAACTAATATGGATGGACCTACAAATCTGATCTACACGATTAGTGAACCGGTAAGATAATGTATTCATTTTACAATTTGCAATATGCATGCCGCATTTATAAAATTTCCAAATGAGTGGGATATTGAATAATTTTATATTTTAATTTCTGTAAGCATCTATGGATCTTGAAGTTTTTAATTTTTCCTGACCAAAAGCTTGCACTTTTTTTCCTGATAATATCAAAAGCTTGCACTTTTTTTTCCTGATAATATCAAAAGCTTGCACTTTTTTTTCCTGATAATATCAAAAGCTTGAGTTGTACTTGTGTATGTAGTTTATGGACAACTGGAATAACAATGTTTGAAATAAAAGTAATTTGCCAACTTGGTTTCTGTAATATGCATTTTTTCGCTTATCTTAGTGAACTATGCAGATAGTTATATGACTTTAGCAGGGCTTCTAGAATTCATCATACTTAGATAGAATAAAAATAGAAAGGCATGATGACAATATTATTTCCTTTTACCCTGTTAAAATTAACCTATTTATGACACTGCTAATGTATGCTTAGTTTCCAAGTTTGAAATTATTGGTCACCAAACAGGTAGATGATCTATAAATAATGTTACTGCAGAGGATTTACCTTGTAAAGCCCGCATTTCCATTAGTTGTTCTAAAGTAAATGGCCTTTGTTTCTACTAATTAAGTCCCCCCATGAGTTCTCTTTGTATTTGATTTAAAACATGTTTAGCACTGCATGCAAGACATCTTAGTGAATGTAGATGACCTGTGATGTCTATTTGATCAATATTTGGTCATTACTATTTTTGCAGATCATAATAGCATTTTTCTTCGATCTGGGAAAAAGGTATATGTTTTTCTTTATGTTTTCTGCTTTTGATGTCTTATCCCATATAAACTGGTTTCTGGCTGTTTCTTTTCATATATATTTTAAAAAGAAAATCACTAAACGGTGTAGAATGTGGATTGGAGAGAAAAACTGGCACTGCAACACGTCAAATCTCTTTTCTCAAAAGAGGTAAGTGCAACTGCAAGTAAATCTAACTAGTTATGACTAGTGGGTTCTTTTTCTTCTTCTATTTTAGGCTTTGAAAATTAGTTATGTATCAACATTTATGCATCTACATGTCTTAGTTCACATTAGATCACATAAGACCTATACTATGATAGTAGCCAATTTTTTTTTTTTTTAATTCTTTGTATTTAGTAGTACATATATTGCATAACAGGTCATTGATGTTATCACATCCAGCACGAATGATATGGGACCCTTTAGCCTTGATGCCTTTAGAAAAAATAATTTGTCAGCTTCATGGAGAGTTACTGGAGATGATGCTTCAGTTGCTAATACTGAATCTCGGGTGAGAGTATCTATTACGGTATTATTATTTCATCTTGAATTCACACCTATGGTTAGGCCTTTCTATAGTGTGGACAAAAATGGAAACGATCAACGGCAATGATGATCTCACATATTTCTGGCTGTTATTTGCTCACATAGGCAAAACAAATAGCGTCTAATGTTGAGCATCAAGCACCAAAAGTCAAAAGGGAAAGCTCTTCAGGTGGCAATATCTTTCCTGATATTATATGCATTATGCCTTTTTTTTTTTTTTTTTCTTTTTTCCGTGTACCATAATTTTATTGTTATATGCAGATAATCTAGCAGAACCTATTGATTCACCCGAAAAATTGGCTCGAAGGGTAAGTATCTGATTATGCATTTTTTCATGTTTAGAAGAAGTCTAGTTTGTGATTGGCAGCAAAGAAAAAGATATATATACTTGTAGCATTACTGTTGGGTATGTGATTTTTCTTTCACTAAATAATGCAGCAATTAAGGGAGAAGAGACGTGAAAAACGTGCATTAGAATTATTACAACAGGATGATGAAGCAATTGTAAAGCTTGAAAATGCAGCCATCGAACGTTCTAAATCAGTTGACTCTGCAGTTCTTGGAAAATATAGCCTTTGGAGGAGAGAAAATGAGAATGAGAATTCTGATTCTACAGTTCGGTTGATGCGGGACCAAATCATAATGGCAAGAGTTTATTTAGGCATTGCAACAATTAAGAAAAATTATGACTTGTCTCAAGAACTTCATACCCGGCTCAAAGAAAGCCAACGTGCTCTAGGAGAGGCCTCTGCTGATTCAGATTTACACTCAAGGTATCATGATATGGGCATATAAATTATTATTATTAACGTCATTATATTTTGCTTGTGTGCTTTATTCCTTGTACTTGTTACTGATAGTTATATTAACTTATTCCACACCTAATTTTCTTTTAGTGCACCGGCAAAACTAAAGGCTATGGGCCAAATTCTGTCAAAAGCAAGACAGCAGCTGTATGATTGCACGTTGGTGACTCAAAAGTTGAGAGCAATGCTTCAAACTGCTGATGAACAAGTGAGGAGCTTTAAAAAACAGAGCACATTCCTGAGTCAGCTAGCTGCAAAGACTATTCCAAATGGAATTCACTGCTTATCTCTGCGCTTAACCATAGATTACTATCTTCTTGCTCCTGAGAAGAGAAAGTTCCCTCATAGTGAGAACTTGGAAAACCCAAATCTTTATCACTATGCCCTGTTCTCAGACAATGTATTGGCTGCATCTGTTGTTGTCAACTCAACTATAAGGAATGCCAAGGTGAGACACTAAACTGTAGCATATTTTTTTCATATTAGTGTACGTGTTTTTTTTTTTGGCTCCTTATGTTTGAAAGCCTTTCTTAACTTGGTATTTGTATTTTTCTTTAGAGGCTGAGGCAGTCTTTAGTTTTGGGATGTCTTCTTGTGTCTGGTTTATGAGGGTTGCAAAGAGATTTTAAGCTCGTTGTAAACTTTTTATTTGAAAAGATATTAATAGCCTTTAAGTTGGATCACGTGCACCTCCTTCGTAGCACTTCTTTGTTCTTTTAATAGGCAATAAACATTGATTCTTTCTAGCACCTCTTTATTTACCTTATACTTAAATGTGCTGGTTGGTTGAATCGCAGGAACCTTCAAAACATGTATTCCATCTAGTTACCGATAAGCTCAACTTTGGAGCCATGAATATGTGGTTTCTTTTGAACCCTCCTGGTAAAGCCACTATTCATGTTGAAAATGTCGATGAATTTAAATGGTTGAACTCATCCTACTGTCCAGTTCTGCGGCAGCTTGAATCTGCTGCCATGAAAGATTATTATTTTAAGGCTGGCCATTCAACCACACTTGCCTCTGGTGCTTCTAATCTCAAGTACAGGAATCCAAAGTATCTCTCAATGCTTAACCATTTGAGGTTTTATCTCCCACAGGTGTATCCTAAGTTGGATAAGATACTATTTCTTGATGATGACATTGTTGTCCAGAAGGACCTGACTGGATTGTGGTATGTTGATCTTCACGGAAAAGTGAATGGTGCTGTCGAAACTTGTGGTGAGAGCTTCCATCGTTTTGACAAGTATCTGAACTTCAGTAATCTGCATATTGCAAGGCACTTTGATCCGAATGCATGTGGATGGGCATATGGGATGAATATTTTCGATCTTAAGGAATGGAAGAAAAAAGACATTACTGGCATTTACCACAGGTGGCAGAACATGGTGAGTTTTTAAAATCTTGACATTTCGCTCATTTGATGTTTAATAGCTTCACATGCATACATAATGAACAAGCTTGTGGGAACTCAGCAAAGAGGGCTTATTATTCCATATCTCTTTGAATATTCTGATTTTTATTTCACAAAGTTGTCAATTTAGATTTTTCAGTGGCACATAATTATTTCTCCGTTCCTTTCATGTTGTGATTGTAGAATGAAGAAAGAACACTCTGGAAGCTTGGTACATTACCTCCAGGGCTGATTACATTTTATGGATTAACACATCCACTTCAGAAGTCGTGGCATGTTCTTGGTTTGGGTTACAATCCGAGTGTTGATCGGTCTGATATTGAGAATGCAGCTGTCATACACTATAATGGAAACATGAAACCATGGCTGGAGCTGGCAATGACAAAATATCGGTCATACTGGACGAAGTACATCAAATATGATCATCCTTACCTCCGCAACTGCAGGCTTACTGACTGAACTTGTCCCTTGTGACACTGACAGACCGGTTTTATTCCTTTGCTTGGTTGATTTGACTGACTGAAAAGGAGAATGTCGGTACGGCTTGGAAAAAAAGGATGGATTTTATGAATCTCAAACTATACGTCTCTTATAGCCTTCTTGGTTTTCCACATTGTTTATTCTACGTAATTCATTCCATTTATCAGTAGACAACGTAACTACAAATTCTTGACCTGTAAAAACCCAGTACTTTATTTTGTTTTGGAGCTGGAATATGAACAGCATTAGGAGGTCAGTGTTTTTATTTTTTTATTTTCTTAATTCTTTTTTTTTTTTTGGTCAAGAAGAATTAGGAGGTCAGTGTTGAATTACTACTGCATTCTTTTAGACATTTTCTGATTCTGTAAATTGTATCTACTACTTGTGCTTAATTGCTTGGTACATTGAATTCTCTGTTTAAACAGTTGCTTGGTACATTGTATCTACTACTACGTTGATTCTGTAAATTGTTTAGACAGTACTCTTTTTGGCCTGGATTAAAGGTTAGTCAGAATCTCTGAATATACTCCTGGATTAGTTGTCGTTAGATCTATATTCGTATTAATGGCAATAGCAGAAGAATGTCAACTATGTCAAAATATGGTCTTCCACTCTTTAGGTTTAACCTGCAGTGAGACAAGTACTTAAAAATTAATGTGAAAGTGAGACGTAAAGAATCTAGTTTGAAAGAAACTGAAAATCAAGACATTTACTATGTGTAAACATTCACCAAAAATATTTACAAGGACGAAATTAAGAAAATTTACAGCTTAAACTTCATTCGAATGGAGATATGTAACAAGTTTTACAAAGTGTGAATATGCAATGATTGCAATCTGAAAATTAAACTTGTTGGTATGGCTCCTAAAGGTGACTAATAAATAATAAAGGATAAAAAAAAATGTGTAATGTTTCAAATTCGTCTTATTATCATTAAGCAGTTTAGTAATTTATTTTTAGGTTGGGCTCAATTTGTCCCATAATTTTTTTGAAATAATTAAATACACAAATTGCGATGTGTTGATTAAATTAGATTGAAAGAAACATGAGAAATATGTGTGACCTTCTACTTCAAAATAAATGTAATGAAGTTGATCTATTTTAGTGTAAAAAAAATAATATTATCCTTAAATCCATAATTTTTGATTCAAAGCTTTTACCAAGGATTCTAAACTTTTCTACGTTTAATTTTTTTTATTGTTATTACTTAAAATTATTAAGTTAGTCTTAGTTAATTAAACAATTATAATGTCTAATTTTAAATAATTTATATAAATTGAATCAATTTGACTAATTTTATAATAATTATGTAACTAAATGCAACCATTTTTCCATTAAAAAAAAATTAGCCTAAATATGTGTGTTTATATATATATATATTTTTTAAAATCCAGCAAACTAGTTGCAAACAAGTGAGCCACATGAGTTCGTTAAAAAAAGAAGAGTGCAACCTGAGTTAATGAGAATTGCGTCATATTGTAGTATGTATATATGAGAATTGAATCATATTGTAGTATTATGTATATATGCCGAGTGTTTATTGCAAAAAAAAAAAAAAAAAAGTTAAAGAAGAAGAAAAATTATAAAAAAAAACACTTTTAAAATTTATAATAATAAAATTAATATGCTAATAATATTGCCACAATTTAATTTGAACGGTGTTCAATTGAACTGGAGTTCAAAAAAAATGATGTAAAATTTTTTTTTAATTGTAAAAATATATGATTTGAACATAAAAAATATTATTTTTGTTATTATAAATTTTAAAAGATGCTATTTTTGTTGTTTTGTCAAAAAAAATATAAATAAAAAATGTACATATGCCAAGTGAATTTAAAAAGTTAAATCTAAATTATCTAATTCAATCAACAAAAAAACAAATACACATACACATATATATATATTGTTCAAGTTCAAAGGCATGTTTGGTTCTTAAGAATAAAATCAGAAATATGATATGTATTTTCTATTCTTTGAACTCATAAAGGAAGGAATCGTAATTTTTCTGGAATAATTATTTCCTTGATATAATGAATATATATTCTCAAAAGAATCCGGTTGTAATATAATTTTGGAAAAAAAAAAAATAATCCTCAATTACTAATAAAAAAACAAACTATATAGCAAATAAAGGAATAAAAATTATAATTTTATAGACTATTATTCATAAACAATTAATAAATCTAATTCTGTGAGTTGAATACACCTTAAATTTATATAACACGTCTTTCAATGAGTTTGGTATTTTCACTTAAATCGAACTTAAATTAGAGAATAATAAGTCTTATTATTAGATGTAATAGGCACTAGATAATGTATATGACATCAAGGAGTTAATGGATATAATAGAAGTTTATTTCTTTAATTGATTAACTAGTGACTAATTTATACATTTTTGTAAAGATAATACATTTTTTGACATTTTATCTTATATATTAATTACTTGCTTTTATATATATATATATATATATATTGTGAATTTTTATCCCTTATATTAATAAACATAATTGGGAAAGTTATACAGTTTCCACGACTCATGGTACAGAAGATAATACAAAATTAATTTAGTCTGTGTTATGGTAATTAATTTTTTTTTTTAAACAATAAAACCAAGCTTTCAATTGTTTTACGGTAGTGATTTGTGCTTTATTTTCTTTATGTGCTTGAATATAGATTTAATCATGATTAACCAAGCTTTATTTTTTTTTTTAATATTTTTAATTGCTTAACGTATTTGAAAATTTACTCAAATAAATATAAGCACAATTTTTTAAAACAAAGTATGATATCTGAAAAATTTTACTCAAAATTTTATTAAGCCAATAATAACGTAGGACAAATATTTTTTAGAAAAAAATATTTTTTTATTCCAAAATCATTTTTTTCGAAATTACTTTTATTGCAAAGGTTAAAGTAATTTTATTATATATTTGTTTGATTAAACACCAAAATGATCGATATATCCCTTTAAAAAGAGTCATTTGAGTTGTATGTGAAAAACAAATGTCAATTATTTGTTTGGTAAAAATAAAATAAACTTAAGTGTATTTTTTAAAAAGTTAAGAGACCTAAAATGTATAAATCACAAGAAAAGAACTAAAGTATATATTTTTAAAAAGTTAGAGAATTTGTGGAGTATAAAACCATCTTTTGGTTAAATAATTAACTTCTTTTTAATAGAATTTTAAAAAATTTAAATAATTAAATTTATCAAATCATCTTTGAGTTATTTTAATCAATTTATATCTAAATTATTCAATTGTACTAAATTTATACTATTATTAATTTATATGTATTTTCATAACTAATACCAGTTAAAAAAATGTAGCAATTGTAATTTTTATTTTATTTTTTTCTACTTGTTAATTTTTAATATGTTATTCATAAAAATAATAACAAATAATTATTTTAAACGAAATACTAACATTGAAATATAAAATATAATTTATTTTTTTAGCTAGTTATTTTATAGTATTTTATTTATTAAAATATTAAACTAAAAAAAGAAAGAAAAGAAAAATGGAATAAAATGTAATACTTGCATCGCTTGCACGTGTGTGTTATATATATATATATAATTGTATATATTAAATAATATATTATTTATTGGTTAAATATAAGGTTAGGATATAAATAATAAAATAATTATGAGTATATTTATTAATAAAAAATAATTAAGTTGTGTATGAAGTAAATTTTTGTTTCGTTTATTTGTTAAATGTAAAGTCAGATATCATTTAATTAATTCATTAATTCATTAATTTCAGTATCTCGTCTCCTTTCCTTACATAGATATAAATTAGTAAATTACTTTTATTACAAAACCGGCATTAATTAAAAATGAAAATATTTTTATTTCTCTCCACTTGTGGTAATTTTTTAGTACTAACGTTTTATTATAATTATTTTAAATTAATCATGTTTTTAAAAAATTTTAGTTTAATATTTATATTTTTAAAATAGTTCTGTTTTAATATTTTAGAGTAATAATGGTAGGTTTTTTTACATTTAAGTAGGGATATTTTCGTCATTTTTGTCCTTCTCGTCTCATTTAAAGAATTTAGGTTTCATTTTTTTCATTCTTGCTATTATTAAAGACTTTTCACATTCAAAAATAATAAGAAGAAACGTAGTCATTCAATAACACTTTAAAAATCATCTTAAAAAATGCTTACTAAAGCTATAAATAAAATTTTGCTTTTGTCATTTTTTCTTCTATTAGAACAAAACAAAATTTTAATTAATAATAATTAAATTATATAAGGAACCATAAGAGAAAATAACAAATATATTGACATGAAATCAATACATTATCCAATATCTCAATTTTAAAATTAAAAAATCTTATTTCTCTTTATAGTATAAAATTCATATTCAATATGTAAATTCTACAGAAAAGTAAGAATACATTTAAATCAAAGAAATGAAAAAAAAAAAAAAACAAAAACAAAAACAAAACAAAACAAAAGAGAGAAAAATAGAGTAATGAAAGAAATTGATAAAAATTTGATAATTTTATTTTATAAATTATATGTTTGAATGGGTCTTATAATGGTTGTGATCCACTAATAGGTCTTATCATGAACTCTTTAGCTTTGCTTTCATCTTGGACGTCAATTCTGTGAAAACTCAAAAAAAATTTATTTTTACTTTAATTGAAACCTCTACAATATTTTTCAAAGCTTAGATAATCCGACACAAGATTGTAATTTTTGCATCCAAATTCACATAAAATAATCCCCTTTATTGAACCCTAAGTCACTTATTGTTTTTATTTCCTCTGGAATGATGATACGAGGAAAAAAAAATTAAAAGAAATTAATTGATTAAAGGGCAAGGGATAAAGTGATGAAAATACCTCTGCTTAATTTACCCAATTATAAAAAATATACTCTAAATTTAAGAAAAAATTAAATTAAAATTATTTTAAAAATATAAATATTAAATTAAAATTATTTAAAAATATGATTAAATTAAAATAATTATGATAAAATTTGAGTTTTAAGAATGTACCAAATCCTCACGGGCCTCCTCATTATCTATTTTTATTTCTGATTCTGAGTTTTTTAATTAAGAAACACTAGATAAGATATTATCCCATTGAGTAATACCATATAATTTTATAATTGGCCAAACCTAAAACAAGTGGTCGATATACATGAATCAACGAATCAACACAGATTCAATAAAATTACACATTTATCACTCTATTTAATAGTGACGTATATCATTTTCTTTTTAAATTTTATTTAATTAATATTTTCGGTCTCGAGTAATGAACTACTAAAGTTAGCTAGGATCTGATTAGGGGTTAACCAACACTTATTTATTAGAGAAAAGTGTCATGAAGTTCCTTCAAATTATATCATGTGTGTCATTTGGTCCCTTAGATTATAAGTGGTGTCATTTGGTCCCTTAGTTTTAAAAAAAGGGCCAATTAAGGACAAAACACATGATTTTAATGATTTTTTAATTAAAATATTATTTTTTAAATTAATATTTTAATATCATAAACATTAAAATAATACAATTTTTCATTAATTGACCTCTTAAAAAATAATATTTTAATTAAAAAATCATTAAAATCATGTGTTTTGTCCTTAATTGACCCTTTTTTCTAAAACTAAGGGACCAAATAACACCACTTATAATCTAAGGGACCAAATGACACACATGACATAATCTAAGGGACTTCTATGGTCCAGCTCCCTATTTATTATTTAATTTTTTCCGTTATGATATCTGGATGGTTGAAATAAAAAAAAAAAAAAAAGGGAAAAAATGTGAAAAAATTATTATCTTAAATTTTAACCTTTAAAAATTAATGGCATAAAAATTTATTTAATAAATTCTATATATATATATATATATATATATATATATATATATATATATATAGGTATGTATGTCTTAATTTCCTCTGATTTTATTACCAAACAACCAATTGCAGTACCAATTATTTAGGTGACAATTATTTATGGCAACTTCAAAATCATTGGTTTTTTACCCTTCTGTTTTTCACTTCCAAACGAACCTACCCAAAGACTTTACTTGGTCAGAACATGAAAAACCATGCCCTGAAGATCATAAGTACCCAATTCTTGAAGTCCCTACAATTGACATAAATATTTGTTTAAGAGGAGACTCTTTGGCTGTCTCAAAGGCATGTCTTTTAATTAATGAGGCATGTAATGCATGGTTTCTTTCTAGTAGAGAATCATGGAGTTGATTCCCAACTCATTGAAAATGTTGAAAATCAAATAGACTTGTTTTTGGTATGAAACTCTTATGGCATGTTTGGTTAACAATAATCGTAATCGTAATGTAAATCATTCAGGGTATTATTGTGTTTGGTTTGACTGTACTTTGTAATGGAACGTAAAACACTTACAGCAGTAATCTTCATTACGCCTGCAGCTCTTAGGAATACTCTGTAATGTTATATTTTTCTCACAATTTATATAATAATTTATTATTATTTTTTTGCTCATTCTATATCTTTTAGTAATAAAAAAAGTTTATTTTTTAATTTTACTTCATTTATAATTTTATAATATTTATTTTGATTACACTGCTTACACAAACATTGTAATAATAATATTGTTTCCTTTACGTTCAATTTCATTACAATTACAATTACTATTCCTATTACTTTTACATTCAACGAACTTACCTTAGAGAAACAAAAGGCTCAAAGAAAACCTGGTAATCCCTATGGATATGCTACTAGTTTAATTGAAACATTCACTTCCAAGCTCCCTTTGAATGAAACTCTCTCTTAGATATTGCTCTTTTGATGATGAAGATTTTCAATCCTCACATATGGTTGAGGACTACATTGTTAATGCACTTGGTGAAGATTTCAGACGATCAGAATAAGTATGACTATGTTTCATGGACTCGTTTACTACATATATTTTAGAATAAATGACTGTTGTATTTAGATTTGTATTTTGATATCAAACACAGTTTATTTTAATATTTGTTTTATTTAGTAGTCTGACGGTAAGATTTACCAGTTTTTTATTTCAAGTCACAAATTTAAACCATAACAAAAAATATTATTTGATTTAAAAAATAATGTTTGGTACCTAAAATTACACCGTGGACCTGTGATTTTTCTCTTAGGTCATTGTTGTGACCCAGGTTGTTTCCACCTAAAAATCTCGTATGTTATTCTTTAATTTTGTATTTTATGTTTACACGCGATTGCATGTTTAGCCATTGTATTTAGGTTACATAATCAATATCTGTTAAAATTAAAAATAACTCATTCACCCACTTTAGGTTAATTAGATCTATAACTAAAAACTTTCAATATTTTATCACTGGGACTGATTCCTCTATCATTGATGCCTTGATTAGTAATCTCAATCTTGAGTTTGCTTTAAAAAATCTTGGGTTACTTCACTATTTTCTTGGTGTTGAGGTTAGTTATGCTAATAAATGTATGTATCTATCTCGGCAAAAACATATTCGGGATCTTTTAGAGTCTACAGGGTTGCATGATACAAAATCAGTTACTTCACCTATGGTTTCAGGAAAGCATTTCAGTAAATTTGATGGGTGTATTTTAGAGGATGCACATGAGTATTGACGAGTACTAGGATCTCTTCAGTATCTTACTCTCACACGGCTTGATATAACTTTTGTGGTGAATAAGTTGTGTCAGTTTATGGCCTCCCCGACTGAAGTTCATTGGTTAGCAATTAAAAAGTTGCTTCGGTATCAAAAAGGTACTCTTCACTTTGCTCTCACCTTGACCAGTTCTTCTTCTCTTGATCTCATTTGTTATTGTGATGTTAATTATGCTAGTTTTCTTGATGATTTCCGTAGTTGGTGCTTATTGTATTTTTCTTGGTGAATCACTAGTGTCTTGAAAATCCTCTAAACAAAAAGTGGTTTCTCGTAGTAGTACTGAGAGTGATTATTGTACTATGGCTCTAGCATGTGTTGAAATTATTTGGCTTCATTCTTTGTTGGCTGAACTTCATATTTCATCCATGCATGCTTTTGTTTTACTTTCTGATAATATCAATGCTAAGGGCTTAGCTCACAATCCAATTTTTCATGCTCAGACTAAACATATTGAGGTGGATCATCATTTTATTCTTGATCAATTTGTACAAGGCTCACTTATTATCAATCATGTGTCTAGTAATGAGCAGGTTGCTAATTGTTTGACTAAAGCACTTCCAACTGCCTACTTCTTGTATTTGCGACTCAAACTAATGGTTTGTCCAAAATTATTTGTTTGAGGAGGGATATTGGATGATGTATTTGGTTATGTGGTATATGTTTGTTGTTATATGGTTGTTAGGAAGTTAGATATATTATGTTAACAAGTGTATACCTTGTCTTAGTAAAGATATTATAAATAGTTTAGTACTATGTAGGTATTTTTAATTCAATCAATAAAATACTTCTCAGAAGTTTCTTTTTCTCTATTCTTGTTTTCTCATATCTGTGAAATTATTACCCCTATGATACTATATTAAAATTGCCCTATTCTATATGACTGATAATTTTGGGAAAGAAAATTGGTGACTCCCATTCGTTGAAAAAAAAATTGTGAAAAGAATTTATCTTTTAGATAAATTGATATACCTCCTAACGGCGTGAACATTGGTTACTAATAAGGATGAAATGAAAAGGAAAATATTTTATTTTTAAAAATTTAAAAATTAATCTATTTTTGAGAACTTTAGAAAACTTTCTATTTTTGAAAACTTTAAAAAACTTCCTATTTTTGAATACTTTCGAAAACTTTCTATTTTTAGAAAGTTTAGAAAACTTTACATTTTTGGATACTTAGAAAACTTTACATTCTTGGATACTTTAGAAAATATTCAATTTTTAGAAACATTGAAAAACCTTCTTTTTTAGAAAATTTTAAAACTTTCTATTTTTAGAAACACCGGAAAACGTTCTATTTTTTAAAACTTTGAAAAACTTTCTATTTTTGGAAACTTTATAAAACTTTCTATTTTGAAAAACTTTGAAAAGCTTTCTACTTTTAGAAATTTTGAAAAGCTTTCTACTTTTAAAAATTTTATATTTTTAAAAATTTTGGAAAGTTTTTATTTTTGAAAATATTGAAAATTTTCTAATAATGGTGTTTGGAAAGTTTGTATATTAGTAATTTAGGTGAAGTCTAATTTTAGAATTTGATAAAACTTTAAAATTTATAAAATATTATATTATAGAAAATGTTGAAAATTTATAATTTAAATTTTTTTGAAAGTTCGTATTTTATAAATTTTGAAAAAGTTTAAAACTTTGTATATTTTCAAAGCTTTGAAGAATTAGAAATTTGTGAAGATATTATATTAATGAAAATTAAAAAATTTCTAATATTAGAAATGTAAAAAAAAACTTTTTATTTTTGAAAATTTTTAAATCTTTATATTTTGAAAATTTAATAAATAAAAATATGTTTAGAAAAATTTTCTATTTCAAAGCTTTTTATTTTCTGAAATTTTGAAGTTTTAGAAAACATTTCTATTTTGTAAAATTTCTATTTTTAGAAATTTTGGAAAACTTTCGAATATTGGAAAATTTATTGAACTTTCTATTTTTGAAATTGATGGAACATTTTCTAATTTTAAAATTTTGAATGTTTCAATGTTACAAATTTTGAAAAATTTATAATTGAAAATTTCTTAAATTTATATTTTAAAAATTTAGGAATGAAAAAAAAATTATTTTAGGAAATATTCAAAAAAAAAATTCTAATTTAAAAAGTTTGGAAAGTTTATATCATAAATTAAGGAAAACTTTCTATTTTGAAAAATTTTCTATTTTTTAAAATATTGAATCAGTTCGTTCTAATTATAATATTTGGAGTATTTATATATTACTAATTAAGTTGAAGTCTAGTTTTAAATATTTTAGAAAACTTTCAAATTTAGAAAAGATTATATTGTTGAAAAAGTTTATAATTTATAATTTTAAAATTTTTGGAAGTTTTTATATTATAAATTTTGAAAACTTTCTATTTTTGTATATTTTCAAAGCTTATATTTTAGAAGATTTAGAAATTTTTGAACATAAAAAATTCTAATTTTAAAATTTAAAAAAAATATTTTTGAAAATTTGAAATCTTTATATTTTGAAAATTTATTAAAAAAAAAAAAAACGTTTAGAAAAATTTTAGAAATTTTGTCGACCTTTGTATTTTAGAATGTTGGGAAATTAAAAAAAAAAAAAATTGAAAATCTATATTTTTTAAAACGTAAAAAAGCTTTCTATTTAGAGGGACTTTGGAAATTTTATAAAGGTTTATATTTTAGAAAATCTTGAAAAAAAAAAAAATTCTTTTGAAACTTTAAAAGAGAATGTATTTTTACAAATTTTAGAAAACTTTTTATTTTTAAAACTTTATAGATTTTTAGAAGTTTTAAAAACCTTTTTTTATTTTTAGGAATTTGAAATTTATTTTTTTTTGGAATATTGGAAAGACTTTCTATTTTTAAATTTTTAGAAAACTTTTTTATTTATAAAATTTATATTTTTAAAAAAATTTTACTTCTACAAATTTTGGAAAAAAAATTTATATTAAATTTTGGGAAATTTTCTATTTTAAGATTTATTTATTATATATTTGGAAAAATTTAAATTTTTTAAAAATTTTAGAAGGTTTTATTTTAGAAGATTTTAATATTTTTGAAAAATATTGTATTAATAAAAAAATAATTTCTTATAATTTTTTTTAAAAAATTATCAAATTTTGTAAAACTTTTTATTTCTGAAAATTTTAATATCTTTGGAATATTTGGAAAAAAAAATTGTAAATTAAGGAATAATATTTGTTTTGGAAAAATTGTATTAAACTTTGAACTTTTAGAAATTTTACAAAACTCTATATTTTATAAATTTAGGAAATTTTTATTTTTGAAAATTTTGGAAAACTTAATATTTATGAAAATGATTGAAAATTTTCTAATTTTTAAACTTTGGATTGTTTAAATATTATAAATTTTTGAAATTTTCTAATGTATAAAATTTTATATATTAAAAATTTAGGAAACTTTGTATATTGAATTTTTTTCTGAAAAATTCTGATTTTCAAACTTTATAATGTGTACATACTAAAAATTATGGAAATTTTTTAAGGTTTATATCTTAAAAAATTTTGAAATAATTATAATATTAAAAAAATTATTTCAACTTATATTTTTGTAAATTTTTTGTGAACTTACTATTTTTAGAAGAAAAAAAATTAAATTTTTATTTTTTAAGATTTTAGAAAAAATTTCAAATTTCAAAAATTTTTAAACTATTTATTTTAGAAATTGTTTAAAAAAAATATGAGCATTTCAATATTATGAAATTTGTAAAAATTTCTACTTCTGTATAGATTTTGTTCTCTGGAGTGCGCAAAATATCTACCCTTCCAACAATCCCCAAAAACCTGAACCAATTTGTCAATTTTTTAGTGGATTAGATTAGATTGGAAAATCCAAGTTTGGTTAAGTTTGGATTGAATGGCGGATTACATTATATACTATCTGCTATACAATCCTATTCGAACGGACTAATTAAACAATGTTAATATTTGTAAATATATTTAAAGGTTGACATAATAACCAATAAATTAATCTAACAAGTCAAAATCGAAACCAAGCCGAATTGAACTAATTTTTATATTTTATAGGTCCAACAAGGTTGGTTTTGATTTTAAAAATGTAAAAACTAACTTGTGTCAAGTTGGTTAATATTTTAAAGTTTGTAAACTAACATTTAATCGAACTGACTTATATATTACCAACGCATATAATTATTATTTTTATTTTATATATTTATAGAACATATATCATATATATTTATGGTTTCAAGTTAATCTTTTATGTTAATTTAGAAGGTGAAATAACTTATATTATTTTTCTATAATATTTATTTTTATAAATATTTATTATAATTAATAAAATCTAAATTATTTTTTCTTTTCAAATTTTAAATACTTTACTCATTTGAAAAAATTATTATCTATTTAAAATTGGTGCATAATTCTAGTTTAAAAGCTAACGTACAACATTTTTGAATTAAATTATTAATTGAACATTAAGACATTTTTTTTATTTTAACATTAACATGTAATTAATATAATTTAATTTTACGTTAAAAATAAGTAGATCTAATCGCAAACTAAACCTATCAAACAGACATAAATAGGTTGGTCTAATGTTTTCTAACTGATATTTTATAAGTAAGTTTTGATTCTTGATTTAGTTAATCGATATATGTCGATTCAATTAACATTTTAAGCAAAAATTGACCAAAACCAAATCACGCCCAAACCTAAATATGTCACTCTTCAAAAGTTTTTCCACTTTATCTTAATTTATTTAATTTGTAAAGTTGGTTTGAATGTCTCCAAGTGATTCTCCCTTCATATTTTGTAAATAACTAATTTTAGATTTAAATTAGCATGTATATAATTTTAGATTTGTATGAGTCCAAGATTGTAATATTACTGTTGGGTACAACAATGAAGGGTGCAATGATAGTTGGGAAGTTTCTTGGGAGCTAGGCAAGGTTTTTGGATTCTCTGATACCAAGTTTTCCAATGTTGGGTAGGGTGGTGGTTTAATTTATCCTCCTTTGTAGTGATCATTTGAAAGGTGCGTGGGGGTCTCTATGCTTGGTTGAAGGTCACTTGTTCTGTAATGGAGACCATGGAAGGAGTTTGTATCCTTTGGCAGTAGGTACGTACAAAAGGTTGTTATCCTTTTTTTTTATTTTCCGTATTCCAAAGTCTCATTATGAATTCTTAATTGGGGCATGGAAGATTGGAGTTTCAAACTCTATGAGATGAGATCCTCTTTAACAGTTGAAGCGTACTTGATTTGGAGGTCCTCCTAATGTACCAACAATTATCAAACTCTAATAGTCTGCATTATTGTTTTTGTCATATTTGAAATTTTTTATTCAAAAAAATATATGCCTGCATAATTATTAGGAAAAAAAAAAAAATATGCGCATATAGATAATTTATTTATAATAATAAATATTTAATTTTCCCATTAACAAATTTTTAATTTTTATATTTGAAAAGATAACAAATGTTAAAACTACCTCATGTCGTAATTAAAAAAAAAATTAAGGTATATGAGACATAAGCACTTTATGGTAGAACTTTACGTTTCCATTATATATATATATATATATATATATATATATAACATAAATAAATAAAAGCCTTAATGAATTTAAATGATAGCTATTTTGTAACTTTTTTAATTATATTTGTAATTTTTTCATATATAATATATATATTTTTACCTAAGAGACTAAAACTGTACATGTATTATCTTATCTCTATTACTTGTATAAAAAGTACCTTAAGCCCTCTAAAAAATCCCGTTCACATAGTTCGATCAAGAATTTCAATGAGGAGCTCATTTGTGCTCTCATTAGCTCATTTTACATTTTTTGTCTTAAACATATTTTTTTGGTTGAACATTTTATGGCTAAACCTATTTTTTGTCTCAACATTTAAGTTTTTGTTAAACATTTTTTTGGGACCAAAGAACACTTTTTTTTTTTAACTAAACAATGATTTATTATTTATTTATTTTTTTTGTTGATGAACAAATTTGAACCATTAATTTCACTATTTAACTAATCATTATATATATCACATCACTATTCAACATTAAAAAATTAAAATCATAAATATTTTTCACATCTATATAACATAATTAATGTTAGATAAAAATGACTAAATTACATCCATTATAATATTACTATTATAGGAAATGATATATATTTAGTATTTCTGTCAATATTCTTATGGTAGTTTAATCCGTTTGGAAGTTTTTATTTTCATTTTTGGAATTTTTGGAATTTTGTTGTTTACTTCCCACTTTTCACCATGTATGTGAGAAAACGTTAAATTTAGGGAAATAATCTAACACGACTCTCTTCTACGAATCTTATTTTAACATGAATACTCTATTTGTATTTTTTATATATTTAGAGGTCATCTTAAAATAAAAATAGTAAAAAGGGATTATGTTAGCCTATTTTTATTAAATTTTTTATAATTTTTTAAAATAAAAATGAATCGAAGTACTCCTTGATTTTATATATTATTTTGTACTTTTTAAGGTGTCTCTTTGTTAACCAAGAGAATTAAAGATGTATGGTTGTGAAAAAAATATAAGTGAAATTCAAACATAAGATTTTCTTTTTATTTTTAATAACTATTTAGAGGATTGTTTTATAATTATTTCAATTCTTAGTTCTCATTTTTAATTTTCAAATTTTAGAAATTTGGAAACTAAGTTTTAAAATTTGGCCCAATTCTGAAATTTAAAAAAGTTATAGAATTCAATTTCTATTTTTTTTTTTACACTAAAAATTAATAATCAATCAAACTCAATCTTAGTCAAATTGATTAAAGGACACAATTTTGATGAAAATTGATCGAAATTAAGTGAAATTAAATTTTAGAATTTAAAAAGTTAAAAATTAAAAACAATGAATTGATTATCATACAAGCATTATCCAAACATGGCCTAAATTTTTAAAATAATTTAAATGAGTTTAATAAAAATATTTAGGGAAATTACCAAAAATAGCACCCCTAAAAATTATAATAACAAAACTAGCACCCCTTGTGTTCAATTAGAATTGAACGTTTAATATTGAACGTTCAATATTCAATTTGAACGTAAAATATTGAACGTTCAATATTAAATAGGTCTAATTGTCGTCATTCAATTCTAATTGAACGGATAATATTGAACGTTTAATATTGAACGAGTCTAAATTATCGTCGTTCAATTTTAATTGAACACAGGGGTGCTAGTTTTGTTATTATAATTTTTGGGGGTGTTAGTTTTGTTATTTTCCCAAATATTTAAATAAGCTATCAAACTCGACTCATTTAAAAATTATATGAATTTAGTTGAATTGAGTCAGCTTAACTCATTTAATATATTTAGTTATATATATATATATATTATATATATATATATTAAACTTAATTTAATTAAATATATATTATACATGTTATTTAACATTTAAATTCATTATTTTATAACGTATAATGATTAATTAAATTTATTGGCTATCATTTGCTATCTAAACGGGGGCCGGTATATTATTTAACTTTTGCTTAGATATAAATTAAAAGTCAAATATCATTAATTAATTCATTAACCGAAATCTGGCTCACCATCAAAAATAAAAATAAGGCTCCTTTCCTTTTGTGAATATTGACATAGATTCTTTGATTACCAACCCCGGACATTAATTGTCCTTAATGTCAAAATAGAAATTTTTTAATTTTAATGGAATAATTTTTTATACATAAAATTTTATTTTTAATTTATATAGAAAAAATATATGATTATATAATAAATGAACATATATTTTTTTGACGTTAGAAAAAAAATAAACACATTTTTTTTACAAAAAATTTAAAGTAAAATTAATTGACTAACGGGACATTTATGCAAAGTTTTTTTTTTTTTTTTTTTAATGCTTAATTAACAGTTTCCCATACAGGCCTTAAGTAATGAACTACTGAAGTTAGTATAAGTAGACGAAAAAACATCAATGATGCACACACAAAACTAAGAAAGAGTGAAAACAAATATCAATTACCTCTGTTTCTTTCATTACCAAACATCCAACTTCAATACCAATTACTTAGGCAACAATCATATGGCTAATTTAAAATCAGTGGTTTTTGACTCTTCTGTTTTTCAGCACCAAAAGGATCTACCCAAAGAATTTACTTGGCCAGAACATGAGAAACCAAGCCCAGAAGATCATGTGTACCCAATTCTTCAAGTTCCTACAATTGACATGAAGTGCTGTCTAAGTGGAGACACTTTGGCTGTCTCAAAGGCATGTCAATTGTTGAATGAGGCATGTAAAAAGCATGGTTTCTTTCTAGTGAAGAATCATGGAGTTGATTCCCAACTCATTGAAAAAATGGAAAATCAAATGGACTTGTTCTTTGGTATGTCACTCTTGGAAAAACAAAAGGCTCTTAGAAAACTTGGTGACTCATATGGATATGCTAGTAGTTTCACTAATAGATTCACCTCTAGACTCCCTTGGAAAGAAACCCTTTCAGTAAGATATTGCTCTTTTGATGATGAAGATTTTCAATCCTCTCATATCGTTGAGGACTACATGGTTAATGCACTTGGTGAAGATTTCAGACAATCAGGGTAAGTATATATTGTTCTATTTTGAATAAAGTACGGATATTAAACAGTATGTACAGTTTATACGTAATCAAATTAGTTCTTAAATAACATGTCAATTGTACATAGAATGCACTTTACGTATATTTGTGTAAAAATTAAGCATAATTCATCACCATATATAATAATATTAGTATTTGATTAATGCAAAATATATCTGTTATGAATTAGTTTATTGTATGTGTAATTTGCAGGAAGATACAACAAGAATACTCTGAAGCTATGAACAAGCTATCCCTTGAAATCTTGGAATTACTAGGAATGAGTCTGGGAATTGGAAAGTTTCTGAGAGAATTCTATGAAAAAAATGATTCAGTGATGAGATTAAATTACTATCCAATTTGCCAAAGCCCAGATCAAGCACTTGGGACTGGCCCTCATAGTGACCCTACTTCTTTAACAGTACTTCACCAAGATCATGTTGGTGGTCTTCAAGTTTTAGTAGACCAAGTGTGGCATTCTATTCCTCCAGTTGAAGGTACTTTAGTTATCAACATTGGTGACACATTGAAGGTAAGCCCTAACTAAATCTTCTTAAGGGTGACAATTAATTGGATGGTATCTTTCGAGTTTAAATCATATTAGTGATGTGTTAATCATCCAAAATTCATGTTTTGATTATGCTTTAAATTTTTTTTAAAATTTGGTAATTAGTATTTATTTTTAATAATGTTGGGCTTGATATTTCAACCTAAAATATTAAAAATGCCTGATAAGAAATGACCATTAATTCACGTAAATTTAATCGAATCTTAAGATTTTAAATGAGTTTAGAATAATATAGTAAGGTTTTTATTGAGATTTAGTAGAAGCCCATTATTCGTTCAAATTTAGGTTATGTGTATTGTCTACGCGAGTTCACTTTCACTTTGGAAATTAATCTTATGTACTTTAAATTGGGCTCTAATTCTAATACCACTTGTTGGGCCTGAATTTCTACTTTGTGTGCTCTCATACAATGTAAATTGGGCTAATACCATTCATTAGAATCTTGGTTCCTACTTAAAAATATTAATATATTAGAAAAAGTAATTCATCTCAACTATACACTAAATTTGCTTAAACTTATTTGCACACCCAATAAATAATACTATTTATGAACCATTATTCTTGCAAGCATAAAATAATTAACAGATGTAGTATTTTTGTTTTAATTTTCAACTCTCATAAGCATGGATTAAAATATCACTTTTTTTTCTCAATATATTTGTTATATTTTCTCTTTTTTGAGGGGTATCAATATTTAAAAAAGAACTATATAACTAGAGTTTTTTACTCAATATTACAGAGAAAATATCATGAAGTTTTAATATTTAATAATTGTTATATTTTTACAAAAATATTTGTGTTATACCTTCGTATTTCTGTAAAATTGTCGATATACTTATATTATCAATATTTTAATCCTTGCTATGCATGATTTATAGAGAAACGTTACAAAAAAATTAAACACTCTCGTTCTATTTATTTTCAAATAATTAAAATTGAAAATAATAAATATGACAAAAAAAAAAAAACATTAATTCGGTGTTGGTATAAATGTACAGGCTCTGACAAATGGGATCTACAAGAGCTGTTTGCACAGAGCAATTGTGAACAAGAAGTGCGTGAGGAGATCAATTGCTTACTTTGTATGTCCAGAGAAGGATAGACCTGTAACTGCACCAAATAGTTTAGTGACTGCTGAAAATCCCAGGCTTTATCCAGACTTTAAATGGTCTTCATTTCTTGAATTCACTCAGAAACATTACAGAAGTGATTTGAATACCTTGGATAACTTCTGTAACTGGATAATTAATAATCCCCAGAAATGTTAACTGGGTTCTTAAGCCTATAATTAATAAATAAATTAATATACTTTAAATGGGCAAAGAATCAATTTAGATGGTCTTATTGTAATAGTGAGCTTATCTAAAATCTAGTGATGATGTTTAATTTTGCTTAAATAAGAAGACCTGTTGTATTAATGCTTCCTTATTATATTATGAAAAATATATGGTCTTCTGTAGATCTCTATCTTATTTAATTTCAGTACTTGTTTTTTTTTTTTTGTAGTATTAATTTCAATTTGTAGTAGTCCATTAAAAGACATGGACCTTTAATGAAAACAAAAAATTGCTGGAAAAATTTTTAAAAATTACATCCTTAAAATTTATAAACAAAATAACACTCCATTAACATTAAATTGAACAAAATTTAACATTAAAATGATCTGAATGATTGATTGTAGTTAAACTTAAAAGATAAGATTTTGAAAAGGATCAAATCAAATACCTAATCTCAAGTTGCAGTACAAATTAAAAAGAGCAGATGATATTAGTTATTAATTAGATGTAAAATTTGTGATGATAAATTATAAAATAATTGTGAGATCATTTATTAATAACGAGTTAAGCAGATTATTATATTCATTAAGTTATTATAATAATAAAAAATTGAATTAAAAATGACCGATTAAAGATTCTCACGTAAGTTCTAAAAAAAAATATCACATTTAGTATTTTCTTTAAAAACATAATGTTCCTTGATCACTGAAGATAGTGCACAATTATGTTCAGGATGTAAATGAGAACCTCATTTGGCATTATTTTTATTTGTTTCACTAATATATATTTTTTGGTCAAATTTGTTTCTCTAATATGATGGCTTTAAAAATTCTTTCTTGTTAAATAGATTAGAAGTAAAATTAATAAAAAATATATATATTAATAACAGAGTAAATAAATATGTAATTGAAAATATATGGTTTAAATCTCGTTTAATATATAGTTGATCAAGGTTTTAACATTTTTTCAAGCAATCTCCTGCTTCAAATATTTTCCAAATATTATTTGATAAAATAAAATAAAAATCTCATCCAATGAAATATAAATTAGTGTATAAGTGGGTAAATAAATATTTATTTCAAAGATAAAATACGCAAGCAAATAGACAAATGCTAATGAAAATATTCCTTTTGGGGAATCAAAAAGTTAAAAAGGGGATTTGAATCTGCTGGTTTCTTTCATTTAATTTTTTTTTTTTTAAATATAATCTTGGATTAAAATTTATTTTAATACTTTGATGGTCTTAGCCTACAGAATAAATTCTTTTAACTATCCATAAAGCTCTAACTCTGACCCTCTGAGCTTCCCTTTTGAAGGAACTACAGCATTTTAAATAATCTATAACAACAAATTTAAATTAATAAAAGCAAAAATCAACTAATAATTTGAAATTCTCTCAAATTAAATAAATAAACACTATATACATGAAACAGTAACTTACTTCATTTTGATACCCAAACAAGTTAATAGCGTAGCACAACATATATATATATATATCAGGAAACGTTGTAGACCGAGAGAGAGTGGAAACTTAAACAAAGCCCAACACACTGTAGTATTTCATAAAGACGCCATCTATGAACGTCAAATGAGGACACATCTCAAACGCGAATTTACAAGCATAATTACCATCTCAACAAACGACTCAACCAGGAACATACGGTTCAAAGAGTTTCGCGCAAGGATTTGGATCGTACTGCATAATCTCTGCAGCCCTCTCAAACTCCTCCCTCAGAACTCTAATGCTATACTTGTCCACAACACGTCCCAGGTCATGAGAAGTCTCAAATGGATCCTCTATGCATATCAAGTGTCGATCATTTCCGATCCTCCTTGTCCAGTCTTTATCGCGTTTGCTGGTCATGCAAAACACAGTTCGGATTTATGGGGTTAGTTGGACAATGTAATTATAATGGCAATCTTTAAAGACTAGCACAGGAGGAAAATTAAGAAATGAAAAGAATGAGGACTTTAACAAAGCCGTTGCCGCCAAACAACTGACAGTACCGAGGAGTAAGTGTTCAGAGTTTTAAACCTCACAAATACCAAAGAGGAGTTAAATTTGTACTGGTATACAAGGTTATGAAAGAGTGATTGATATGTGTGGCCAAATTATTCCCCATATTTTATCAGAAACTTTAGCTACACATTAATATGATGCTTCGAGTTCAATAATTGAATCAGACCTACTTGTCGTTCTCATAATGTTTTCCAAATGATGGTAACAAAGGCAATGAAAATCAGGTGTTAGAAGTGATTCTTAACATAGGAGAAAGAACTCATATTGCTGTGAAATTGCTTGTACGATTAAACTAGTCTCATGAGAAGAAGAAACTTTAAATCTTCTCAAAAACCTTGTGCTCCATTCGCTGTTTGAGAATTGTTTTAGGTAAAAAAACAAAGGTTCTTAATCTAAATCTTATATATTACGAGTACTGCAGGCAAAGACTTTGGGACTGAATGTACTAGCAATTTTCACAAGTATAAAGGCCACAAAGGACACAGGTAATTAGTATATTAATATATTGAGCAAAGATATACCAAGATTGAATATATCTTACCTGATTATGCTCCCTGTACGAACAGATATGACAGAATCTGTATAGTCATGGCAATATGCCCAATAATTGAAAAAACCCGGTACAAGATGAGCAATTGTTTCCTTGTTATGAAATCCAAAATCACGGAGTTGTTCAACTTGGTCAAAGTAAGCACATTGAATATTGTCAACAGTAACAGAGTATGTCGCCTTCATTCGCTGAAAAGGATAAACAAAGGCATTACCATCTATAGCTATATATACGGCTTATAATAACCATTTACAGAATCCAATGAACAATTATGAGTTATATATGATAGACGAACAAAATTCTCAAAAAACAATAGTTGTCTGCCAAAGTGTCGTACGGTTACAAATCAAAATTACAATGAAAGAACAAAGGCTTGAACACATCAAAAGGATATTAGTGCATGTAGTGCTCTTTACGTGAAAATTAGTTTTTAAAGCTAGATGTCTCATTCATTGTCTCATAAGTATATTAAAGAGAACTTGACTCTAAAGAGATTGAGCAAGCACCTACTGACTTGGCAGATTTAATATGCGCACTATTTAAATCTCTGGAAAAAGAGCTTAAATAATGGTTAGTTTCTTAGTTAACAAGAACACAAGGTAAAACTCTGTTAAAGTACGTGATTACAGAATGCTACCAAGTTGTAGACTTTTCATCACTTAATGTTTCTGTTCACACTATTTTGCACTAGAAGACCCCTGATCATAAATTTGCTAAAGAATCTGCATTAACCCTATGAAGTCAAGTTGGGGTATCTAATAGCACATAACATTCAACAGAAGAGGACTCAAAGTAGGTTTTTTATATCTAAAAACCAACGGTCAAAACACAGTAACAAATGATCACAAATGACTCTGTCTCCACATAATAACGATTAACTAAATTCTAATTTTGGTAAGAACAAGTGAGAAATCATTTTCACCAAAACCTAAGATGTATTAACCTAGCAGGTTAAGAAATATACCTGTAAACATGGAAGGATTGCAGGTCTCCGCATTTGTAAAAAGTGAATGCACATCAAAACATACCTGAAAAAAAGGAGGAAAACTTAGGACAAAGAAAAAACAGAGATGAAAAGAAAAAGTTAGGAAGCCTAACTTAAAAGAAACTGGACACAATATCTTAGAAACTTCTATCAAGGATTTCAAAACACAATAAAAAATTAAATGAGAGTGTGTGTTTGAGTGTGAGAGAGAGAGAGCACTTTTTAAAAAGAGCATGTTAGTGCTAATGTGCTACTACTTTCACCCAAAATGATATGCATTCTTATTATCTTGTAATAGCAAAGCCTCGAAATAGGTTGCTGAACTTGACAAAAATGTGGTAAGAACTGAAATCAAACTTACGCATAGCTAGAAAGGGTTCCTTGGTATGTTACATTGACCCCTCTTGATTTTGCCCAATGTTTCACAATAAAAGCCAGCTGCTGCAATCTCACATCTATTCGTGCATAATCCCGAAGAAGCTTTGTATTCACAACTGCCAAAATATTATTGATGCATATGTCACAGGAAATTCCAGTAACTGGATCCATAAGTTTTACTATGGGAACTCTGGCACGGGTAAGGGCCTGAACACATAATTAAATTAGAAGTCCATCAAAAAATGGGAAATAATAATAATAACAATGATGATGATGGAAGAATCAGTGAGCAATAGTTCTTCCAATTGACCCAAAACAATAGGGCATTTTGTATGTTTTATGGGTGTTGTCGAAGCATGATTCCACTCACCTGCACATTTTGGAGGTTGTCTGATTGCAAAATATCAGCCAACTTCAGTAACACATCAGACTTATTAAGCTCCATATCCTCAATAGCCAAACAGAGATCAATATCACTTTTAGACACTCCAAAAGAGTTAGCACAGGATCCATAGAGATAAAGGCGAGCTTCCGGCCATTCTCTGGTAACTAGCCTCTCCAACAAACCTAAGAGCTGCTGCTGCTTGGCCTTTTCCTCCTCAGGTGGAATAAGTGACTGAAATATTGCAAGGAAAGGAGCATTAAGTCTGTCTATATCACTCCGACATTGCATCTGTCGCTTGAAGATTCTCTCCCTTTGACTAAGTAGCCGCTGTCCTCTTGTGTCTGATCTTGAATCCTGATTGTATATACTAACAGTTAGTCTCAAACGTTAACTTTTTTAAAGTCTTAAAAATTGAAACCTCCCCTTGTGTTTTAAACTTGAAATGATTAGTTTGCATTTGCATGCAATTCTTTCTTTTTTCCTTTTACAGATAAGTGGAACTAACTAGCTAATCAATTTCAAACCTAAATCAATGGTCATGGTTACCTAGAAAATCATAACTCATAGAGACTAAAAAAAGAACATTTTGAGAATGGTTACAATACATAATTTAGCTCATACCGACTAGATTTTGAATGACAACTAAACCTTCATAAAACATTGTATGAGTATATAATTAAGAAACCCACTACAGGAAAGAAAACAACCTTATCACGAGAATTTTTATTTTTCTTCGATTTATTCTTCGCATCAGATTCAACCTCAACATTTGAAGACTCGTCGATATTTTCACTAGTGCCTTCCACTTCATGCCTACTTCTACCAAACCCACTCTTCAAACTCATCATATGTTCTTCAATATCTGAAACGGAAACAGAAAGGAGATTACTTCCAGACGGTGGTACATGACGATCAAGCTGTGCACTGAGCCCCAATCTCAGACCCCCATCACGTTGAGCCCTAACATTATCAGACGAAGCATCTCCACTACTCATCAAAGCACCATAATCACCCATCTCACGATCAGCATTGTTGCTTAAGCTATTTCTCTGATTCCCAAAATCCCAATTATCACCTCCCCTAGGCTTGTACGAAAATCCCGGGGGCGGCGTAGTTCTCCGGTACTGTTTGTCCACACCTCCTCGACGTTCTCGATCGAAAGAATCAAAATTTCCCTGCCGAGACATATTTGAATTGGGCCGATGATTTCTATCAATAATCCCATTGTCGAACCTTGGAGTATCCAAGGGCTTAGTATTCGCATTCGAGAAACCCTCAGAACGAGAAATCCCGATAGGAAAAGAACCAAACTTTAGCTTGTGCTCTAACTGGGGAGTTTGCTCAACAAGGCCGTTAATAGAAGCATTATTAACACCAGTCGCAAACCCTAGCCTCCTTAAATCATTATCGATTTGATTCCCCGGTTGAAATTGGTTTCTGGGAAGAGGGAAAGGGTTTTGAGATAACCCTAAGAGGCCACCATTGGTAGTAGGGCAAGGAGGGGAGAGAGATTGGGTAGACCATAGATGGTGGCTGGGGAGATCAGGGCCATTGGACGGCCATGGTGATGATGGAATGATGTGTAGACTGGGACCAACTGCTGCCACTGCTGGATCGTGGACTAAAGGTTGTTGCTGCTGATGTTGCTGAGATGACGACGGCGTTGTTTCAGGTTGCTGAGCCTGGTTGTGGAAGTAGTTGTGTGGCTTTTGAAGCAAAGAGAGAAGGAACTCGCCACCATTAGGTGCAGAAGGTGGCCGCGCGTTAACACCATTGCCGGTCATTGCGCGTGGCGAGAGGGAGAACAGTTGGCAGTCCGAATTCCTTCTGACTTGAGGTTTCGTGGTTATGTATCGGTACGAGTGTCTAAAGCAGATTCGGATTTTTTTATGATGTCATAAAATATTTATTTTCCTTTCTTCATTTTCGAACACCAAATTTCTTCAGCAGAAGTATTTGTACTCTTTTTAAATGAGAGTTATTTCTGCTCTTAAAAGGAATATAATTTAATACTTTTTAAAAAAATATTTGAAAAAGATAGTGAAAACCAAACAAAATAATATAAATTATACCTTGTTTTATATTATTATTCTTAAACGATTTGTAATTCCAATTAAATGAATATATCCTTAACTGAATGATCAACATTATCAAGTTTATTCCAAGAAAAATAAAACATTTTTAGAAGCACCATACTAGATCTACTGCTACACAATGGGATGGGACTTATCACTTGAACTATTGGGCGTGAGAGCTCTCGGTCTCTTCCCCTTTTACTTGTTTGTTTTAAGGATATTTTTAAGAATTACAATGGTATACTATGTAAGATTATGGGTTTTGTTGGATAACGAAACGTATAGGTTTGAGTTAGCATGTGTTTTGATGTCGAGCCTCACCAGTACCACAATCTCCCACTAATCTTGTGCATGTATACTTGGCTCAGATTCGGGTACCAACTGACTATGATTTTCAATGGTACGGCAGTGTGTGATAATAGCTATATCTTTCCTAAATTTTGAAGAACTTTTATTTTTTGAAAAAAAAATATTATAATTAATAAAAATATATAAATAAGTATAAATTTATATAATGATAACGTTTACACTTATTTAAAAAGAGCTTCGTTTCATGCTAGGAGCCAGGAGCATCGGTGAAAACTAAAAAGAAGTAAATTAATAAATTATTAAACAACTTGTAATTTATTTAAGCACGAAAATTATGAGATGATCACTGGTCTGTGAAGTCATCAATAAGTCGAGAAAAAATGTTAAAAAAAAAAAAAAACCATAGAAAAAAAGAAAAGAAAAGCTGGGAGAGAACACAGAGTCGAGGAAATCAAGTCATTTTCGTCGTTCGCTCCCGTCAAGTATCCTCCAACTCTATTGTCGCCGGTCAATAGTCTGGACAATCCATTCTCCCACTCTCAAGTATTCTGATAGGGTTGCTTTTAGTTTTCAATAGGCAATCTCTGTGCGTTATCTTTTGTGCTTATCTTGGACTGACTGAGAGTATTTTCTCGTTATTTTTCTTTTCAGCTCTGATGGCTTCAATTGCTTCGAGATTTATCAAATGGGTGACTGCTGTAGATGGCGTAGTGGGCAAGACCTGCATGCTAATTTGCTACACAAGCAAAAAACTTCCCTTGTATGTTCTTCAATTTTCCAAAATATTCACCTGGCCATCTCAACTTTTGATTCTTTTTTGTTTATTTTATGTAATTTCAATTCTTTTTTTTTGTGTAACCAACTGGGTTTTGCAGCTTTTTTGTACCTGCTAAATTTTACATCCTTCTCTCTCTCTACCTCTCTTTTATCTATCTTCTGGTTTATCCTTCTTCGTTTTTCTCATTTCCATTTTCGATTATTCTCAATTTTGAAAGATTGTGATTTCCATTCAAATTTGTTTGTCAGGATTACGTTCCCACTTTGTTTGACAACTTTAGTGCAAATGTGGTTATTGAAGATACCATTGTGAACTTAGGGCTATGGGATACAGCTGGTATGCTATATCCTAATCTTCCATAATAAAACTTTTGTTTTCATTAATCATCTTTTATGTTTGCATTTTCTTTACCCGGAAAGAAAAATATTGTTATTTCTTCAATTCAATTTTAGCTTTTTTATCAAAGAAATCTTGCCAATTGTTGTCAATCTGACTTGAGAAGAGCATTTGAAACTGCATAGACAATTGCAATCAGCTGCGGTGGGACAGAGGGAGTAAAATATGATTATAGGAATTCTCTTTCTTGATATTTTACAATAGGCAGATAATTTTTTTTTGTCATGAGTTACATGCTTTGGTTGGAGATGTTGTCAGGTATTTAGGGGATGTCATGAGTTACATGCTTTGGTTGGAGATGTTGTCATGAGTTACCTGCAAGAAAGGCATTTAGGGGATCTTCAAGGCCTTCTACTACGTGAAGCTGCTAAAACATGCCCTGAAGCTTATAAGGCCTCTTTATCCCACAAGACCAACGTTGAAATTCCAGTAAGGACTTTTTGTCATTGTAATTATGTTGACTTCCTACCAAAAAGAATTATGCTAACTGAGACTTGATCTCTTTTCATTTGCTTGATGCATTTTTATGTCTTGTCTAGATAAGTACAATATTGGGGAATATTTTGTGGGAAGTAAAATTGAAACTGAGTGAAGCGCACCCTAACTTGACATACGTGAGGCTGCATGGACTTACAAGTTTAAGAAAATCTCCGTTGAGGAGACTATATTTGTGCAACTGCTTATACTTAAAGTATTTTAATGTAGGAACACATATTTCATTTACCCCTTCAAGCCCTGCATTTAGACCCAACTTTATGTTGTTGAAGCTAATTTGCTTATAGTTATTTTTTTTTCCATTTTTTTCAACCGATTTCTCAGTTTTGTATTTAAAGCCAACACCCAGAGTACTCTTTAACTCTTTCCTTTTCAATTTAGTGTATTGCACTTGCTTTCTTCCTTAGTACAATTCTGTCTTCTTAGCTACTGCTGCTTTGCTATCAAGATATCGCTTCAGTTACAACATTGTTTGTTAAGGTTACATTGCTAATATCTTAGGTCTCTAAGGTGTACTTGCATACTTATCGACTTTTTTTTTTTTTACTATGGATCGACTTCATATCGACTTATATATTTTACATGCATATGTGCTATTGTAAAACTTTTTAACTGAAATTGAATGTATTTAAGGAAAAATTTTAACAACATTATTTGTTAGGATCATATTACCACAATCTTAAGTCTCTAAAGTATAGTTGCATGCTTTTCGACTTTTTTCTACCATAATTTGACTTGATATTGACTTATATATTTTACATTCATATATTTTATTGTAAGATTTTTTAACTGAAGTTAAATGTATTTAAAGAAAATTTTTGACAATATTATTTGTTAAGTTATATTACCATAATTGTAGGTCTCTAAGGTATACTTGAATGCTCATTGAATTTTTTTACTATAGTTCGACTTCATATCAACTTGTATATTTTACATTCATATGTGTTATTATCAGAACTTTCAATAAACATACATTTATACATTAGAAACCACAAATAGTAGTATTATAACAATAACGATATTGTCAAAATTTCTTCTTAAAATATATTTGTTGCATGCACTCTAAACTTTCTCTTTAGAACTATAAACTTTTCTCAAACTTGCTCAAAGTTTAAGTCTGAAAATTATTGCACTAGTTCTTTAACATCCAACCACCTAATCAAATTCTTGCATCAGGTTCATCTTGTGACTGCAACAATAGTAATGGGACAGGGGATGTTCTGAGGGCAGGAGGGTAAAAAGAAAATAATAAGACATATAGAAGATGGAGACATAAATTTAATTAAAATCTTGTCAAATTATAGCGTCATTGTCTTAAGTGATTGAATGTAAATTTGTACGGATATCGACTTTAATTTACTATATGTCGATTTCGTATCGACTTTGTCTATTTGAATTTCATATTTGCATATGTAATGTGCCATTTAGTTTTAGTAAACAATGGATCATTCCACTCTTAATAAACCAATTTTAATGATAATTAAATTGATTTTGAAAATAAAGTTTAGGATTTAAGGCATATCATTATTGTCTTAAATGAATGAACGTAAATTTGTATGAATATCGACTTTAATCTACAATATATCGACTTTGTCCATTGAATTTCATATTTACATATGTAATGTGTCATTTGATTTTAGTGAACAATGGACCGTTTCATTCTTAATAAACTAATTTTAATGATAATTGAATTGATTTTGAAAATAAAGTTTAGGATTTAAGGCATACTACTATTATCTTAAGTGATTGAATGTAAATTCGTATAAATATCGACTTTAATCTACCATATGTGGACTTCGTATCAACTTTATCTATTTGAATTTCATATTTGCATATGTAATGTACCATTTAGTTTTAGTAAACAATGGACCATTTCACTCTTAATAAACCAATTTTAATGATAATTAAATTAATTTTGGAAATAAAGTTTAGGATTAAAGACACACTAGTATTGTTTTAAGTGATTGAACGTAAATTTGTATGGATGTCGACTTTAATCTACTATATGTCGATTTCGTATCGATTTTGTCTATTTAAATATGTAATGTGTCATTTAGTTTTAGTAAACAATGGACCATTTCATTCTTAATAAACCAATTTTAATAATAATTAAATTAATTTTGGAAATAAAGTTTAGGATTTAAGGCATATCACTATTGTCTTAAGTGATTGAACGTAAATTTGTATGAATATCAACTTTAATCTACCATATGTCGACTTTGTATCGACTCTGTCCATTGAATTTCATATTTATATATGTAATATGTCATTCGATTTTAGTGAACAATGAACCATTCCATTCTTAATAAACTAATTTTAATGATAATTGAATTGATTTTGGAAATAAAGTTTAGGATTTAAGGCATACTACTATTGTCTTAAGTGATTGAATGTAAATTTATATAGATATCGACTTTAATCTACCATACGTCGACTTCGTATCGACTTTGTCTATTTGAATTTCATATTTGCATATGTAATGTGCCATTTAGTTTTAGTAAACAATAGATCATTTCACTCTTAATAAACCAATTTTAATGATAATTAAATTAATTTTGGAAATAAAGTTTAGGATTTAAGGCATATTACTATTGTCTTAAGCGATTGAACGTAAATTTGTATGGATATCAACTTTAATCTATCATATGTCGACTTCGTATCGACTTTGTCTATTTGAATTTTATATTTGCATATGTAATGTGCCATTTAGTTTTAGTAAACAATGGACCATTCCACTCTTAATAAACCAATTTTAATGATAAATATATTAATTTTGGAAATAAAGTTTAGGAATTAAAGTATATCATTATTGTCTTAAGTGATTGAACGTAAATTTTTATGGATATTGAATTTAATCTACTATATGTCGACTTTATATCGACGTTGTCCATTGAATTTCATATTTGCATATGTAATATGTCATTCGATTTTAGTGAACAATGGACCACTCCATTCTTAATAAACTAATTTTAATGATAATTAAATTGATTTTGAAAATAAAGTTTAGGATTTAAGGCATACTACTATTGTCTTAAATGATTGAATGTAAATTTGTATAGATATCGACTTTAATCTACCATATGTCGACTTCGTATCGATTTCATATCAACTTTGTCTATTTGAATTTCATATTTGCATATGTAATGTGCCATTTAGTTTTAGTAAACAATGGATCATTTCACTCTTAATAAATCAATTTTAATGATAATTAAATTAATTTTGGAAATAAAGTTTAGGATTTAAGGCATACCACTATTGTCATAAGTGATTGAACGTAAATTTATATGGATATCGACTTTAATCTACCATATATCGACTTCGTATGGACTTTATCCATTGAATTTCATATTTGCATATGTAATGTGTCATTCAATTTTAGTGAACAATGAATCACTTCACTCTTAATAAATCAATTTTAATGATAATTGAATTAATTTTGGAAATAAAGTTTAGGATTTAAGGCATACCACTATTGTCATAAGTGATTGAACGTAAATTTGTATGGATATCGACTTTAATCTACCATATTTCGACTTCGTATTGATCTTGTCTATTTAAATTTCATATTTGCATATGTAATGTGTCATTCGATTTTAGTGAACAATGAACCACTTCACTTTTAATAAACCAATTTTAATGATAATTGAATTGATTTTTGAAATAAAGTTTAGGATATAAGGCATACTATTATTGGCTTAAGTGATTGAATGCAAATTTGTATAGATATCGACTTTAATCTACTATATGTCGACTTTGTATCGACTTTAATCTACCATATGTCGACTTTGTATCGACATTGTCTATTTAAATTTCATATTTGAATATGTAATGTGTCATTCAATTTTAGTAAACAATGGATCACTCTACTCTTAATAAACTAATTTTAATGATAATTGACTTAATTTTGGGAATAAAGTTTAAGATTTAAGTCATATCACCATTGTCTTAAGTGATTAAATATAAATTTGTATGGATATTGACTTTAATCTACCAGATGTCGATTTCGTATCGACATTTTCTATTTGAATTACATATTTGCATATGTATTATTTTATTCGATTTTAGTGAACAATGAAAAAATTTTATAGTCTTAAACTACTTTAACAATTACTTAAGATAATTTTTTTAAGACAATTTAATATTTTAAACTGCAAATGATAAAATGGTATAATTAAACTAAAATCGTTTATGTGTGAACTTATTTTATTATATATGATTGAGAGTATATGTTGAAAAAATCATCACTGAACCGCAAAGCAACAACTTACATGCCATCACAAGAGATAACAACTTGTAGCATTTTTTCATAAATAATTATTTTTAGTTTGCCTATTTGTTGATCAATAATAAATATTAGCTATTGAAATTGTTTTATAAAAACAACAAATTGAAATTCAAATGAATATATCCTCAATCTTGATTCAATAGAGGTAAGTGGATTCATGTGAAGTCCATATTATATGTGTGAGAGGAACAAAGATAAAAAAGAAGATTAGACGTGTTATGTGCTATGTCAAATATGATTAAGCTTGATGTAATTTATTTGTATTTGGACATTAATGTAAACTTTTTTTTTTTAGTAAATTGTAATAGTTTAGGATGTAAAATATTTTTTTAACATATTATAAACTATTTTAGACAATATTGAGCAGATTGTAAACCTTTTTTTAGTAAATTTTAAACAATTTTTATCGTAAAATAGGTAAAACAATTTTATTGTTAACAGGTGTTGTTGCACATTATAAAATAGTTCAATTGCAATTTAAGTAGAAATAAGGAACTACTTTTTTTCTTTCATCTAACATAAATTTTATTTCTTTAATCTTATGAGGTTTTGTAAAAACAAGATTATAGTAGAAATAATATAGCTAAATTAAATCAAATTTTTATCCATTTAGAAATACAAAATAGACACAAAAGACATTCTATTACATTGACAACATAAAAGATATTTCCTTGCATTCATAACAAACTGATTGAAGAATGAAAAAAAAAAAACCATAATTAAAGATTGACCCATTATTCTCACCCTGTACCACTAATAACTACTTATGAAAATACAAATACACCCACGTAACAATTAATACATAATTTTCGATTTCTTCTTCAATTCTTGAATTTTGCCTTTTATTCTTTCAATTTTTCATTCTCTTTTTGTGTCTTTTCCTTTCTTCCTCATTCTTATTCATGCAATTAATCAAACCATTAATAACTACATTGTATCTATTCAAGAGTGCATTGTCGTGCCATGTAAAAAAATCACAGCCATTGCTCGAAATTTTTTGAACTCTTCCATTCTCTTTTCTTATATGTCTTTGTAAAAAAATTTATTAACTCTAAAAATAATTACCAATTATCAACTAAAATATAAAAAACTCACCTATGCGCGTACATAAAATCTCCTACCAAGATTTTGAGTTGTACACATAAGGATTTTGCAGTTCTTTCGTAATAATAAATAGGCAAAATCTCATAAATAGGTTAGTTCTTCCATTGAATTATAGTTACTGGAACTGATTGCCTTTCTTAATCGTGCAGAGAAAGATTTGTGAGAAGGAGAAGAAATGAAGTGAAGAGCTCAGAAATTGAAGACATCAAGTGAAGAGCTCTCTGCTCTATCAGACCCAAAATCCACAGACTCATCCTCATCGTCCTCATTATCATTGTCCCCTCCACCCACTACAAAATAATTAAAGTAATCTTGCTTGTGAGCTTCAACAGATTCCCCAAGGGATTCACTAACTCTCATGCTAAAAATCTCTTCCCTTATTTTATGATCATAACCATAATGGTTCTCAACAGCTTTCCCATTATTTGGAACATTTTCACTCCTAAGTTTCTCCTCATGGCTTTTTTGGCTTTCCTTCTCCTTTTCCAATTCTGTATTATGGAACTCTCTCTCCACCACCTCAATAACTTTCTTCTGAGTTTGAATTTCCTGTAAGTCATCATCTAAAAGAGGCACATAACCAACAGGAACATCATGGTCCTCCTCATTGCTAGCCTTATTATCCTCACAACTTGTTTTCCCAAAGGACTTCTCGGCAACATATCTTTTCCATGGAAAAAGTCTCATCTTGCTCAACAATAAAAGTAGAGTTATTTGCAGAAATTCCAGCTTTCAGAGAAGCAACAACATCACTGTTTAACTTTTCCTTCAGTTCTATTTCAGGTACGTTGGGTTGCCCAAAACTCAGAAGTTCTCCAAGTAGAAGTGCAGTACTTATCAAAACAGGTGAAGCAGATTTCAAAAATACCATAAGAAGCAACATACCAAAAATAAATGGATGATTGCAAATTAATTTATAACATGTCCTTATTGAAATAATAGTCAATTTCCTTCCCATTTTTGATACTGATCCCATTTTTAAATACATAATTTTCTTCGGAGTGCTACCTGTTTAATATAACATAAAGTAGTAAATAAACAAAACACACACCAAATAAATCCATGAAATGAAATGAAACTCTCAAAGAAAATTTTGCAAAAAAAAGTTAAGATTAATCAACTAAAGGAACAATAGAAAACTGGAATTAAGATCAACTGATCGATTGGCAATATATGACACTTTCCTACTTGAAGCTTGGACCCGAAAATAAACCATGTTAGGAAAAATTATAAAAGTAAAAAAGAAGAAGAAAAAGAAAAGACAATGAGAATCGTCTTAAACTTATTTCGTTTCCTAACTTTTTATTTTTCATAAATGCAAATATGCCTGGCAAAGTCAATTTCCAAGAGTTGAGACTATACTTGTTTGAAGGCATTCGTCTTCAAACGAGAGAGGTGAGAGAGGGAAGGGGGTTTATGGCTTTCGGCATTTCTTTCTGATCACTTTCTTTTCCTTTCTTTCTTTCTTTCTTTCTTTTTTTATTTTATTTTATTTTATTTCTTCAATTACTGCTTTAATCGGCTGTAAGGGATGAACAAACTGAAAAATAATCCCTTATTAATAAAAAACCAAATAGGAGTCCTTAAGTGAGATTTTGTGACTCAAAGAGACCCTTGAAGATAAATACCCTATATCTCTAGTTATATATTTGTATCATTTTATAATTAAATTAAATAAATATTTTATGAAAAATATTATTTTCATTAATAAACTAATACTTTAATTATAAAAATTTAAATATAGAATAATAATTAGTGGGTGACGAAATTACCATTATTATTGTCAAATTTTTTTCATGTACTGATAACTTTATTCAAAATAATAGCAATACATTATAATTAATTATTGAGTAAGTTGTCGTTTTATTCATTTTATGTAAGGGTTAATTAGTTTTCTTTATTATAAAAGTTATTATTTAATTATTTTACTTATGGAAAAGGAATCATAGAAAGATAAATGTTATTTTTTTTCATAATAAAGACAAATGTTACTTAAGCACCAATATTTTTATAATTTTAACATATTTTTAAATTTATTAAAATAATATTTTGGTCATTTTATATATTTTTTTCTAAATATAGCAAACTCAACCATCTTTTTTATTTTTTTTCCCACTTGATTGGGTTATTTTTATAATAAAAAAAATTAATTTTAAATTTTCAAATTTAACCCTTAAAAAACACATATTTCTTATATAATTGACCTAAACTCAATCTATCAAAAAAAAAAAAAAAGACCTAAACTCAAATTTAATAATAAAATATTCAAACTTGTTATTCATCAGCGCTTTTATAATAGTTAAAATGATCATATGACATATTTTTAACAATTAATAAAATTAAATAATACCATTTAAAAATAAATAAATTAAATGACACTTAAAATTTAATTAAAAGAATTATCATGACCCTTTATTCTTAATTATAATAGCAAATAATTTACACAATTTAATATAACTAAATTAATTGTAGCAATATACTACCTTAATTATTATAATGATGTTAATCTAACAATGTGTAACATATTTTATTAATTTATTAATTTAAAATCCTCAATTTTTTTAATAAAATATATAAATTTTTGATAGAAAAATTCACACCATATCCCTATCATATTTAGGCTTTTTATTGTAAATATATAAATAAGATCTCATATTACTTAGTCTGAAGTGATTTATGAATTTATAAGAATGTGAGTTACTCTATCTAATAGTTTAATTTTTTAGAATAGAACCTCAAGTTTTTTACAAGTGATATTAAAGTCAACTTCAAACTTAAGTATTACGAACACTTATATAACTCTCTTAACTACATGAGCTTCATCTACATGAGCTTAAGACTTATTGTGAGCTTTATCTGCGTGAACCTAAGGCTAGTTATGGGCTCCATTATGAGCAAACTCGAGGTTCGTTGTAAGCTTGAGAGGAGTTGAATTACAATATAAAGTATGAAGATAAATATTTTTTCGACTGAGGGAAAGTTGGACATAGTATAAAGTGCCAAGATAATGTATATCTTCGATCGAAAAGAAACTGAACCATGTAGTACTTCCTTTAAGAATGAGATTGTTAAAAATATGTAAACAAAATCTCATATTACTAGACATGTGGTAATTCATAAATTTATAAAAATTTGAGCTACTTTATTTAATTGGTTAATCTCTTATAATAGAACCCAAATTCTTTATACTTTTCCTTTAAAGAATCATGCTAGGTAGCACTAATATGTACATCTGATTAGATCATGATCAATTGTTAGGAATATGGAATCATGTTGCATACATTAATGAAAAATTAAACATTAATTTTGAATTAATTTTAATGTATTGACATAGAATAACAACAATTTAATTCCAAATTTAAAGGATTAAAAATCAAAATGCAATGTTCATACTACTAATCTAGTCCTCATACATAGTTATCATAATCAAGGTTTGAAAAATTGGCAACATTTGTCGCAACATTATAGGAATTTTGCACTTCTTAGTATCGAAACTTTATATTCATCTCTTTTAGTCATATTGTCGTTAAATTATCGATGATGTTGATAAATTATCATTATCATTAAATTATCAAAAATGTCTTTTTTGACTAAAATATTATAGACAATGTAAATATTATTGCAATAATGTCAATATCGATGATGTTGATAAATTATCATTATCATTAAATTATCAAAAATGTTCTTTTTGACTAAAATGTTATAGACAATGTAAATATTGTTGCAATAATATCGATAAAATATTGTTAAATATTTATTTAAATTAATTTGAAATATAAGTTATTAATTGTTTTGATTGGTTACACAAAAGTTATTGTTTTAATATTTTATAAAGGCAATTTACGGTGTGCTATTATAGGTTTTTTTAGTTCAAACATAAGCACTCATTTCGTGTGTTGAGTGGGGTTTGAACTTTGGACCTTTTGTTAATGGCACAACACCTAACAACTAAATTATCAATATATGTGCTTTTATAGCTAAAAAAGATAATATTATGTTAAAACTTATAATAAACATGGATGCCTTCATCTATCAAATTAACATTTTTAGACCGTCCATAGTTTTAATGTACTTTGACATACTATTATAACTTTAGTTAATTAATGCAAAAAGGAAAAAAGACAACTTACAAAGAAAAATTAAATATGCGTTAAAAAAAAATTTAAACGATCAAATAATATAATAAAATATATTAAAAATATAAACTAATAGTCATTATAAATGCCTCCTCCTTAACCTTTTAAAAACATGAGACATCATGCATCATCTAAGAGGAATGTTAACACTAGAGATAATTGTGAAGGTATTTGCCACCATTTTCTAGCAAAGAATGTCACTCTCACTCATATTTAAAAGAAGAGAGTAGACTATATTTATTATACCCCAGAGTCACAATCACTATAATTCAATTTCTCCATGCAGCTCACATGGTTATTTGTAGGGGTATAAAAAAATTCGATAATTCGATCAATTTAATTAATATGTTAATTTTTGAACAATTTCAATCTGATAATCGGATCAAATTGAATTGAAATTTTTTCAATCTGTTAACTTTAGATTAAATGATGAATTTTATGATATACCGTCCTATCCAATTTAATCGAAATATATATATATATATATATATATACCTCCCAAAGACTTAAATTGTTGAGATAAGATTAATAATCATCTTATATATTATCATTATTCAGTTATTTAATTAGTTAAATTTATTTACCCTGAGAAAATGGTGTCAAATCCAATCAATCTCATCCCCTCTCCCAAACCGCCAAAGGATGCTCATCTATTGGAAAAAAATATATATTAGAATCGAGACTGCCTAAACACAATCCTTCCCCTGCATGTCACTTGTCACTATTACCTATAAACGTTGAGAGGTTCTAACTTCAATATACACATTTTCTTCGAGGTTTCTAGCTCCAAAATCCTATTTCAAGTTCGTTTCAGTGCCATAAAATTCAGAAGTTTACCAGTTCTGAAAATGAAAGATGATGTTATACATCATCGTTGCAAAAAACTACATATCAAATACAAAAGATGTGTTATAGGACTTAGAATCTGCCAAACCTTCGATAGTTACAGACTAACAATATGTTCTTAGATCATCGAGTATCAACGTAAAGTAAGGTTTATCTCTATTCCAAATGAATTATTTCATCGTGCCTGAACTCAAATCTGTCTAAGATACTTCAGCATTGTATCTACTCAACAATCAACATAAAACACTCAAGCCAGAGTGTGGTTTGGATAATTTGTACAATTTAGAGATTTCTATTAATCTTAACAGCTAAAAAACAACTTGAACTGGTACAGAATTATATAACTCTAACAAAGTTGGCAACTAACAATTCCTGCGTCTCAATGCCATGAAGTAGCAGCAGATACTACACTTGGGAAGACGCATGCAGTAACCGGCTTAAAACACCCCCATCCTACTCATTGAAGCAACCAAACATACAACAATGCCAATTTACAGCCTATTGTATGAAACTTACAGTGGCTTTGCCCCGCCATTTTCCTGGACAGTATTGACTGGAGTTGTGGAGCCACTTTTCCGGGAGCCAGAATGCCCTGTGAAAGTTCTGCCCATGAATTTCCCTGCTTTGCTGAAACCACTTCCAACAGCTCCGAGCCCAGTACCAACCAACCCAACTCCTGTGCCAATACCAGTACCAACCAACCCAACGCCAGATCCAACAAGTGATGCGGCACCATCAAGAGCATCCATTGTGCTCCCAATGACTCCCTCTGCTTTTAGTTTCTTTCTTTCTTCAAGGATCGTTTTTTCTGCCTCAAGTGCAGCCAACTGCTCCTCGTTATTAAATTCATGATATAAAACCTGAAAACAAATATAACAGATTACAGCACAGTCAAGAAAACCATAATTTCAATGGGAGATCAGAAAATGATACGTAAATATTTATGTGCAACTACTGAAACACTATATCCAACACCATAAAGAGTCAAAGACACAATAGAGATATCTGCAGACACAAACTTAGACCTTGATTTTCAGGGTCCCTCTGTCTTTCTTGTCTTTGATTTTAAGTGTGTCAAGTGATGCTAGCAGTCTCAGTTCAAACTCTCTGACAGTTTCCGCTTCCAGGTCAATCAAAGGTAATTTTGCTACTCCCAATCGCTTGTCTTGCCCAATGTCCTTATCAAATACCTGATGAAGAGTACAGGAAAAAATAACATTTTAGATTATTATTTTTCATGGTAATATAGTAGCAATTTGAGTCACAAGTAAAATACCTGTCATATCATCAAGGTAAAATAACGGGATGAGAATGAAGCAATATCATGAACAAATCATAAAAGAATCCAAATAATAATCTCCATTTGTATTTACATTCATCTTGCAAGTTAAGCATGTGGACACACATTTAAAGGGATTTTCATAATATCTACAATCCATTTTAGCATTTTTTGCACCAACAGAAGCTCATTCCTTTTGTTCGTACAACTACTACTTCCACTAAAATTCCTACAGTTTCTTTAGTATCATAAGAAAATGTTGGACGGCTGCATTAGTGCTTAGGGAAGAAAATGACATGGCTATTGGTAAAGGATGTAAAGTATTAAGTAAACATTTGAGGCATTCTAAACAGAGATGCTACTCTTCCAGAAGATAAACGTTTCAGGACTCATCAAGAAAATGAACTGATGCAGTGCGGTAGCAAAATAAGAATTAGAAGAGAATGAGGACTTGCAGTAAAGATTAAAATAAAAGAGAGCGATAATTGGGGAAAACTCTCCTATCAAATTAATAATCATCCAAGTCTTCTGATTACAATAGAGATGAGGACTACTTATAGGCATATTAGAAACCCTACTTGACTAATGGGCTTAAACCTAACAACATATCAAGCAACGACAGAAATAACAAAATATGACAATTAAACTAAATTCCTACAGTATTTATTCAGTTCTGTATGTGTAACATAAACAGCATGAAACGGGAATAAAACAGAATGAGTATTTGTTGTTTAACCTCCAGAATAAGTGATTGTGTCTCCTTGTCTTCAGCAATTAGCTCAAATGTTTGATTCCACTCAGGATTCAAGTTGTTATCAATAACCTTAGTTTTAACCTTGAACAGGGGCCGAATATGAACAACAACGTAAGGATCTGACTTTCCGATCATTTCCATATTTTTCAAATCATTAGCTTTGACAATGGTCAGGGTAAGTTTTCCTTGTGGTTTAAGCTCAAGTTCACTGCATAAGACCAGAAAACACATTATATGTCTCCCTCAATTCTTCCAATAATGAAATTGTGTTTCTTATAAAGAATAATACGCAAACAAAATGCACAAAAAAAGGAAAGAAAAATGCTGAAGTTGTATCAACAAGTAAAATCAATATTTAGGAGGGAATATGGAAACATTTAGAAGCCTGATATAATTAATATCCATAAAACAAAGAGCCATTAGATCAAAGGATAAAAATAGATTAAAATGATGATTACCTTGTATCAACAGGTACACCACCAATTGGAACAACTATTCTATGAGGCCACTGGAGCATGTCCGTGACAATTGAATTCACTGTGTCCTGATAAATTCATTGCAAACTGATAAAGTAACACCAAACCTCAATCATAAAACAGAAAGAATTACATACTAATACTGGAACTTACATCAATCATATCTGAAAGTCCAGGAACGGCAGTTAAGCTTCCACCAATGGCCTTCAGAGTATAATCAATTCGAGGCTTTGGCTGATCCAATGTAAGACAACAAATATTTTTAAAAGTACTGCAATTGATAATGTCATGCAATATGCAGTTGCATAATTATGAATATTAGCTCTCAGCAGAAAGCAAATTTAAAGCATGCACCTAAAATCAATTTGATTGGGTGAAAGAGCATCCTTTAATAACTATATATAGGATGACTCATACACCATTGCCTTATTAATGGGAGATTACAAAATTTAAAAGGAGAAAAATAAATTTGTTTCATCACCTTGTGTTTAAAAGGGAATATCTCTAGAATTTAGAGACCACTATAAAACATAAATAGCAGTAGATTTTCCCTCACTGGCTGAATCAGATAGCAGAAAAGGTATGCGTGTACAGTAAAAGTTGCATGTTGACCGAGCTAAAGATAATGATTTGATTAATAGAGCAAATTTGTAAGCAGGATAAATAAAATTTGCAGGAAATGACACCCTACATATTTTGTGCCAAAACATCCATGAATCCTATGTAACCCCTCCCCTTCCTTTGTTTTGACAACAGGATAAATGAGGTTCAATGTTTCAACAATGTTGGTGTTTTTTTATTTCCTTTTCCTTTTTGGAGGGGATACTCAATAACCCATGGAACTTAAAACAACAGCAAAGAAAAGGAAAACTAAGAAACCCTGAAGATAAAGAACAAGTTGATAAGCTTTCATGCTTTTGGAAGCAGTTAGGAATAGATCACCTCTGCAAGTAGAGCAACAACAACAGCAGAAATACAAGGAATCTCTTCAGCAAGTTGGAAGATAACACGAATAACAGAGAAAACTTGTAGATCCTTTAACTGCAGCAAGTATCACCAAAAGTCTTTAATTAAAAAAAACACGCTTCAACAAAAACTGAAAAGTACTTTCTTCCACAATTTCAATGCACTAACCTGAATAGGAATTGAAGCAACAAGTGCAGCTTCAACACCTAATACGATGTTTGGATCACCACCCCACCGGAAATCAATGTCCATTGTGAGCTGACCTTTCTTAAGACTCTGAACACGAATACCTGTATTTTTTTTATTGTGCATGGGCAGAGGTTTAAAAGAAATGGTATATTACGTTTATGAAAAAGGTGAATTTGCACTGTCATGCAGATCCATCATAGAGAGATTAAACCACAAAGCACGTTGAGAAATCTAGAATTTATAAAACCTGGCTCAAGGGAGGGGCCATGGGGGCATAAAGAGGAACAATGCTATGTCATCCCTTCTCCCAACCTACATTAAGAGTCTTATCCCAGTACCAGATACTTAATCTAAAACCTCAAGTCTATGGAATTTGCATTACTCAAATCTCACATACATACCCATCTTAAGCTGTTAACCAGTTGAGAGAAAGATCATTATTTCAACTGAAATTGTGGTGCAAGATGTTTGAGGTCAGAGCAGGAAATCTTAGCAAGATTAATTCTCAAAAGCATCATAGGATAAAAAGACAAGAACATCCCTCTTCACTATAAAAGTAGAATAATTTTTTCATGCAAATTTTTTTCATATGTAGTAGCCAAAACCAACATAGTTTTTTTGGCTAATATCAAAAGGATAATATAGTCGTTTCATTCCTAAGAAATCTAAGAATTGAGGTTGCTGCATTCATGATAGTGAGATGGACAAGCATAGAAAAGGAGCAGAATTATTTAATGATTGCTTTCTTAAATAGTTGCCGAAACTACTATAGTCGTCTCACTCCCAGAAAATCTGAGAATTGAGGTTGCTGCATGGATAAAAGTGGAAAGGAAAAATATAGACAATGGACAGAATGTTACAATTACCTTCAATTTTGGGTGCCACAGTCCCAAGAGAAAACTTGTTGAACTTTAATGAAGTAATTCCTGGAGGTCGATATTCTTCCAATGTGGGTTCAACAGATTCTTTTATCACCATTTCTCCTGCCTGAATGAATACATTCAGCATTTGTCAGAGAAGTATTCCAAACAAATAATTGAGCGTCCCATTTAAGATAAATTTGTAATTTATTAATCTACCAAATTTATTGTTCTCTCTTCCTTTGTATAATGCAAGTTCTGTTCTGTTAATGAATTCTCCTCTTAACTGGATTTTGTTAACAAATTCATTACTTGCAACACAAAAAGATTCTCCAATTCACTTGATCCCTGCTTCAGACTGGAATTACTAAACTAGCCCAAATTTCAAATTGTGGATTCTGTGCATTATTATTCATACGCATATGAATTTAAGAATATGCATGACAAAGCAAAAACTTCATGATCACTGAAATGTCATAAATTCAGTGAAATATTTAAACAGAAAAGTGGAAAATAAAATCATTTCATTTTTTTTTGTGGCAAGTTGGCAACTACCAAACATGTATGGTGAGGAAAGCAAGAAGATTCTTACTTGGGCAATGTACGGCCACATTTTGCTGAGTTGCTTGTTCAACCATTTCACCTAAAAGAGCCAACCAAAGGAATGGCATCATAAGATGAAAACAATCCTTAATTTAGAAAAATTGAATATTTAAAATACTAGTAAGGCTAAACCAATATGAAAACCAACTTGTTCAAAGACAGGGAATGATATCCATTCAGGAAAACTATCACCACAAATTTTCTTCAAATCGTCTCTGTTGAGGGAGCCAAGGAGTTTTATGTCAACTGCCTGCGAAGGGAAAAGAAAATTTGCAGTGATAATCATGAAATAGTATTTCATTAGAAAACATGAAAAACAGTTTTCATTGTTATAAATTAATTTAACGCAAGCCCAAAGCATAGGACCAAGAACTAGACTGGCATTATCAATGCTTAAATTCTGACAAACTTTAGTGTTTAACTAGTTTGACACGGCAGAGTACCCAAACTATAAATATGTAGCAACATACTTGCCACAAACATGAAGATAATATTTGATAAATCACAAAATAGTATGAAGATTAATACGATAAGTAAGCATAAAGACAATAACATAGAGAGTGCACATGGTTTCAAAAGTACTGATGTGCACGCATTCTCTAGTTTCATCAACCATCCATCAATAATTAAATATACCATTTCGGATGAGAATGATAGTATCAATAGATTTAAGAGTTACCAATTCACAGCCATCATCACTCAGAAGAACGGATAATTTTTCCAAAAAAACTAAGAAAATATTCCTAACTCAATTAGTAAATAAGTATTCATGTTTCGTAATTGAACATATAAACATTAAAATTGCTCAATCTTATTCCAGGATTTCACATCTCCCGCAACCATAAACCACCATATTCTTTCCTGGATTCTGCATGCCACCCTAACATCAAATGTAAATTAAATTTTCTCCTCTGGCAGGTTTGCAACCTAATTTATAGTTTTACTCTAAGCAATCCATTAGACCAAAAAAAAATTCGTCCTTCATTCCAACTGACCAGTATTCCCAGTTTAGACAAGACTAATGCAATTAAGGTATAGTTCAAGTTCATTGCACTTCTCAGTCCAAACTTCATAGTTTTTTTTCCTATTTAAATTACAATCTGTAAGCCGTTTGCATTATAAAATTATGGTTAATCATATGCTAACATCAATGCAAATGGCATTTCAATTGGTGCATCTCAATAAGTAGGACACTGAGTTGTCATTTGTCATATGAAATCTATAGCCCTAAACGCTAAAACATTTTGAGAATTAATGTTTCCAATATTTGTTCAGGCAAACAATACTCGAGCAGTATGAAAACTTGATAATACCCTTCATCTTTCTTACGTCAACCTATTTACAGAAAATATCAGGCGTGTACCGGCCCTGACTTCTAAAGCAATTGCCGATCAGAAGATGCTACTCACAGAAATCAAATGCAAGGCGATAGAATCACTTGGGTCTTCTTCTCTAAAGCAGTTCAAACTAACTTAGAAGGAGAAACGTCACTCAAACGGTTATCATCAGTTTCGAATATCAAATCAGGCGAATCAAACGAGGTTTTCTATTATAAAAAAAAAAAAAAACAGGCGAAACAAACAGTGATCTGAAAAGCATACCTTGGCGATTCGCTTAGAGCTCCGGTATCTCATCATTTGACGCCAACCAGCCATCAATGCAATCCCGAAAACCATACCCATCAAAATCCCCGAAATCAAACCCATTTTCCCCAATTACAAACTCAACCTGCACTCAACTTCCAACAAAATCAAAAACTCAACAGAAAAATCACGAAATTAACAAGAAAATTGCAACCAAAAAGAAACAAAGTGCGTACCAGTGAACTCAAAATTACCAAAGAGAAACAAGATATCAAAGTGAGCAAAATTACGGATCAGACCCAGAAAGTTCAACAGCTACAGGTAGGTACTAGGAACTGAAAACCCACAACATGAAAATTCGAAATGAAGTTAATCTGATTATTAATGGTTTGTCACACTAAAAGTCGTTCTTGTGGACACAACCTCTCTTTTCTTCCACATAATATAAAGCCAAAACCTCCCTCACAAACAGGAATACGCACACCCACAAAAATCGATGAAAATAATAATAATAATAATAATAATCACAAAATTAAAATCCCGATAACTTATAATAAATAAATAAATAAAACTAAAAAGACTAATAAGCCATCAATGCTTTTTAATGTTGCAATAAAGAAAAAAGAAAAAAGAAAAAAAACGTCTTCCTTTTATCTTTTTCTCTGTGATAAATTCGCATTTATGCGTCTATATCGCCGTTTCTGGACTCTGTGACACTGAGTCTTTGGGAGCGTTGGCAGTATCTCTTTTATAAATAAATATACCTTTCCATTCAGATTGGTCGAAGAAAGAAAATAATGAAATGCACTAAAATAACACAAATATTATTAGTTAGCCAATATAATTTTCGAAAAATTTATTCTCTTCACAACTCAAACACATATTTATTATACCATATTAAATATCATAATTATATAATTTATATACAATTATATATATAATTATAAAATTAAATTTTATGTAAATAATAAAAATAGTACAATTATTTATAAATTTTATATAATTAGAAATATAAATTTAAACTGTATTAGACAATTAACTTAATTTATCTAAATTTTTAATTATAAAATATATATCATAACTTTTCTTTTATCTCAAATTAAATATAATTTTTTTAATGTAAAAATAATAATAAATTAAATATTAATTTAAATAAATTTCATAATAAAAAATTATTTTAAATATTATATAATTAATTTAATGTAACTATATTATAAAATATATCACCAAACACTAATAGAAAAATTATTTATAATATAATTTAATACAATTATAATTAATATATCTTAGCACCACACATACAAAAATCTAAGGAAATTTACCAAAAATAACATCCCTAAAATTTATAGTACAAAATTAACACCCCAATAATATTAAACATTTCATATTCAATTTGAACGTAAAATATTGAACGTTCAATATTGAACAGGTTTAAATTATCGTCGTTCAATTCTAATTAGATTGGTGTTCAAAGAAAAATGACATATTAGTTATTTTTTTAATTGTAAAAATATAAATTTAAATACAATAAGTGCTTATTTTGTTATTAAAAATTTTAGAAAGTATTTGTTTTATTATTTTCCCGAAATCTAAACTCAATTTAATAAAAACGCTCACTTTGTCTGTACACAATTAGTTTTCATCTATACTCAACTTGCTCAGTTGACAAAGCCAAAATTGGGCTTATTGTCATCCCTTAATGACTTTCCAAACAAAAAGCTCCATAATTCGAGCTTCAAAAAGTCATTCCCCCGTTCAATTAAGGGTGCAAGCTAATGGTATAGCTCAACTAATATCTCCAATAAAAATGGAATTGTACCAGGTGTGCTTATGACATCTCGCAAGCCTTTATATATATATATATATATATATATATATATATATATATATATATATACTAAATTTTGAAGGGTAAAAAGTACTATAAATTTATTAATTATGTTTAAAATATATAAAAAATAATTAATTTTTAAATAAGGTATAAAAATTTAATAATTATTAAAAATATATTAAAAATCCAAAACTTATAAAAATTTTAAAAAAATTATTTAAGTGGCATGCAATAAGTAGAACATGTAGACAAAATTGTGACATTTTTAAAAATTTTGAATTTTTAATATATTTTTAATAGTTATTAAACTTTTATATTTTATTTAAAAAATAATAAATTTTTATAATTTTAATTATAATTAATAAATTTATAACACCTTTTCCAACTTTAAAGACTCATTCATCTATTAGGGTGGTGAATAGTAGGCTAACCTATTCCAAATCTTCATCTTTTTATATCATTTACCCTACAGTATTAATAATTCTTTAAAAGCAAGTGAATAATTTTTCTAATATAAGTTTCATAAAATATATGATAATAAAAATAGGGGATAAGTTTTGGAGATTAATCAATAATTTTAATCTTAACCTTAAAATAATTTAAATTAATAATATAAATAATATTAAATTTTAAAATTAATTAATAACTTTAAAAATTAAGATAAAAATTAAGTAAAATATTCACAATTTGTAAATAACTTAAAAATTATTAGATATAATTAATTAAATTTATTGGTTAACATATATATTAAATAATATATTAATTATAATTAAATATAAAGATTGATATATAAATATAAAATAATAAAACAATAATATAATAATGACATCACATATTAAAATATTTTAAAAGACTATTGCACATAATGTAAACGTTGATATTTACTAAACAATGGTCATCTTAGTCTTTTATTTTTATAAAAATATAAAATGTGTAAGAAGTTGAAACATGATCAACAAATATTACTAGTAAAGAATATAGAACACATTATATATAAAATTTATTGACAAATATACCTAGGATTCTTCTGTTATATCATTTAATACAATTTAATTCATTTTTTTTATAGTAATTTAGTCATTTTGTTATGAAAATATGATAGTACAAAAATAAATAATTAAATTTTAATTTTTTTATTTTTTAAATTTTGTGGTCATTACTATCTAGTTTTAAAGATGATTTATGAAATTAATAACTTAATAATAATAGAAAAATATGATGAAAAAATAAAACTAAAATAAAAAAATTTAATCATTTACATTTTGTTATTACCTTTCTAAAATAAAATTAATGAATTATTATAAAAATAATAAATAGACTAAATTATTATTTTTAATATAACAAATTTGTGCTAGCACCCGCCCAAAATTGTTCAGGCCATTTGCTCTCTCGTTAGGACAAACTAGTAAGGAAAGAAACTGACAAGGGCATGAAGAAGGAATAACAAAAATAATACCTATTGTGTTTAAATTTATATTTTTATAATTAAAAAAATAATTAATATATCATTTTTTTAACAATAATTTAATTGAAATTAAACTACAATAATTTATACTCATTTAATATTATTATAATACTAATTTTATTATTATAAATTTTAATTATTTTACACTTTATAACCACACTATTATGTCTTCTATTTCCCTTTTTTCTTTTACACTTTAATATCGTAAATAGAATCACACTATTATGCATCTCGTCTATTTAGCTACATTCAAACAAACGAACAAAAAAACAAAAAACAGGGCACATTCCCCAAAATATAAAAAACTGAAAGAGTCATTCCCAAAAATAATTTTCGCAGTTACCAACAATGAAGAGAAGAGAAGAGAGTTCATTCAGAATCAATAGCAGATTTAAAGTTGGAAAAGAAAGTCATAAAGTCTCATATTTTTTATTAAATAAGTATTCTAGGCTTTTATTTTATAAATTAAGAACTATAAAACTTATAATTATAAAAAAAAAAAAAATTATAATCATATAATTTTTTAAAATAAATATTTTTAATTTAATAAAAATATTAAAATCGAGTATTTAAAGTGTCTCACTTTTATAAATATAGAGATTATAGATACCTAATTTAAAAATTATGTGACTATAATGCTCATTTATATATAATAATATGACTATTGTGACATTCTTTAAAAAAAATTATGATACTAATAACATGATTATTGAAATTTTTAATATTTAATATAATAATTTTATAATTAAATTATTTAAATTAAAGAATTTTGAGTCCTTTAGTGTCCTTTAAAGTTATTATAAAAGAAACTATTTAAAGCTTCATATATACTTTTCCAAATAAATTAAATAAATACAAATTTTCCATTATACATTTCACTTTCAAATACATCTTTATCAACTATTATAAATTACAAAGATAACTTTAAATTCACATTAAATATAAGATACCATATTTAATACTAGTCTATTACAATGATGGATAAATTACAAGAAAAATAAAAAAAATTACTTCATATGAACATAATTCAAATACAGCATGGCCTATATTTAGCTGAATAAACTTAAAAAATTACTAAAAATAATACCTTTAAAATTTATAGTAATAAAACTAGCAACTCCAATAATATTAAACGTTCAATTTGAACGTGAAATATTAAACGGGTTTAAATTATCATCGTTTAATTTTAATTGAATAAGTGTTCAAAGAAAAATGATATATTACATATTAGACATTTTTTTTTAATTATGAAAATATAAATTTGAACACAAGGGGTGCTAGTTTTGTTATTATAAGTTTTAAAAAGTGTTAATTTTATTGTTTTTCCAATAAACTTCAACTTATAATTCCTATTCCGTTTTATATCTAAAAGAGGTGTAAAGTTTAAAAATACTCATTAAAGTAAACCAATTGATATTGAGTAAGAATTATGCTTGATTTTGATAATATATGGTCATTCGTGGTCAAAATTGCGAATAAACTTGACATCATTATTGAATAAAAATTATGATTAATTTTGGTAATATATGATCATCTTTAGTTAAAATTGCAAATTAAATTTGACATCATTACAAGTTTGAACTACAATTTTGGTATATATTGATTGTTGAGATTCATTTTGAAATAAGAAAGTTAATAAAATGTTAATATGGTAGAGATCATTCAAATATTAAAAATCATTGTATTTAATTATTATCCTTTTCTATAGTTTTTATTTCTATTATAAATTCATGTAATCTATACAAAGCAATACCAATCGAGTGAAATATCCAAACTAAATATTACATTCTTATTTTCTACGTTGATAGTTTCAATCAATTTCTAAAATTTTGGACTTTTTGAATATATGGTCAATTTTGTTTTAAAATAAATTTAACATTATCACGAGTTACATTGTGATCGTAAGCTCAAAATCAAAAGATGTATGATTATATGGTTGTGGTTGGTGAGAACAATGAGAGGATGAACGATGATGGTATTAATGGTAAGTGACTGTATTGATGACTATAGAAGTAGAAGATGGTTGTTTGGGAGAATTGAGAAAGGAGAAGTAAAAGAAACTCCGATAGATGCCAATCTCTTTCAAAGAAGAAAGGAAATTTACAAAAGATAACATCCTTAAAATTTATAATAATAAAATTAGCACTCTCAATGATATTGAACGTTCAATTTGAACGTAAAATATTGAACGTTCAATTTAAACATAAAATATTGAATGTTCAATATTAAACGGGTCTAAATTATCGTCGTTTAATTCTAATTGAATGGGTGTTAAAAGAAAAATGACATATTAATCATTTTTTTAATTGTGAAAATATAAATTTGAACACAAAGGATGCTAATTTTATTATTATAAATTTAAGTAGTGTTAGTTTTATTGTTTTCTCAAGAAGAAATTATTTACAAACTTTGGTAACTATTTGAACATTTATAATCTTTTACCAATTTTATTTTATTTATTTATTTGCTAATTTTTAATTATTTATTTGCTTATTTTAAAAGAACTTGCTAAAATGAATGCAAATTACATTTGAAGTAACATAAAAACTTTCCTTCATATTTTTTTTTCCTCTTTCATTTTATTTACTTGGTGTCATTTTTATCTTACATAGCTTATCTTTTTAATCTTATCTTACTTGGATACGATTCAAATAGTCAAGGACAAATTTGATAATAAAAAAATATTTATTTTATTAGATTAGATATATAAAAAATAGTAAATTTTTATAAATTTTTAAAATATACACTTTAGTTCTATATCTTTTAAAATATATTTTTATAATTATGTAATTCTTTAAAAGTATCAATCAAATTCAAATAATCGTTTTTAAGGATAAATTCAAAAAATTGAAAAATAAAATTAAAAATAATAAAAAATAAAATTTAAAAAAATTTAAATATATATATATATTTGAAATAAAAAAATTGAAAAATATCTATAAATTTTTTTTGTGTTTTTAAAATTTGTTAAGTTGTTACATTTTATGTTTTTCCAAATTTTAATTGTTTAATCTTCTTCATTTTTTAATCCATTTAAAATAAATTTTTTTTATTTATATTATTTTAAAAATAAAAAATTAAATTTTTAATATTCATTTAAAAAATATTATTTTTTGTATTTTACATTTTAAAATTCCAAATTTATTATAAAAAAATTATTTGAATTTGATTGAAACTTTTAAAGAATTATAGAATTTTGGTATACCTTAAAAGATTAAAAATTAAATATATATTTTAAAAAAATGTATGATTATTATATTTTAAAAGATATATCATTAAAATATATATTTTAAATAATTTGTAAAAATCTTAACCAAAAAGCAGTGGTTTCAACGTTCGTCGTCTACGACTTTATTCTTCCTTTCTTTCATACTTTTTTTTTTTTTTAACTTATAAAGGTACGAGAAAGTGGATTTTTAAAGTATTAATTTCATGTGTTGAATTGCATTTTTCACTATATTACAGCATTGTGACCATTGTTTTTGTATAAATGAGATATGAGTCAGAATACACGTTAATAATTTTTTTATTGAATGATTATTTAAATAAATTTAATTTTTATTATCGAACACAAGCATCACATTTGGGAAGAATACTTTCACGTTTTATATGAAATATTCTATACCAACCACTATAATATAAATTATACTATGTTATTTGTCTAACTCATGTAATAATCAAATTATATTTAAATTATTTTTTTAATTTTTATTTACTTAAATAAATTTTATTTATATTATTTAAAATAAGTACCAAATTGAGATAGGCAATATCAATACTTGAATTTTTGATTTGTATATGGGATTATGACTATATTTTTTTATCTAACTCAAATATAAATCAAATTAAATACACGTAAATAATTTTATTATTTATTAACTACTTAAATAAATTTTATTTATATTATCTGAATTAAGTATTATATTTAAAAAGATAATACTTACTATTGCAACAATCTTTATAAAAGTTCGATTATTGCTCTTGCATATTATAAATATGAATTTATCCTTTAAGTAAATTAATATGCTCATCTTATTAAGTATATTAAATTATTGAGTTCAAAAGTTTCATTATTTATAATTTAATCACGTTATGAAATATTAATATTTATTTTCATGATAATTTATTTTTAAAAATATAATATTTAAAATATAAAAATGACAAAAAATTGACACAATATCATTCAATTTTTAGTGTTTGATTTTTAATTTTTTATCTTTATTTTGAAATATTTTAATTTAAGTCAATAACTTTTTTCTTCCGATTTTTAAATGATTCAATTTTTTAATTAAGTTAAAAAATAACGCCCCACCCCAACCCTAACCCCAACCACAAACACATATTATTTTTGTCAATAACATATGTTCTTTTATAATATTTGCTACATATATTATTTTTTTTGAAGTGACATTATGATATCATATATTATTTTTATTACGCAATATATGATTTTTTTGGACAATTTTTACTTTTTATTAAGTAAAAAGAGTTGAATTATATAAAAAACTATGTATGTTTAATTTTACAAAAAATACATATGTTCAATTGAATAAAAAAATACATCAATATATACAAAAAAAATATATTTGAAACAAATACTACAAAAAAAAAAAAAAGAATTGCTTTTAATAAGCTGTAATTTAATAATGCAAATTAAAACAAGGAAAAAAATGGCTTGTGGAGATGAAGTGTGAAGGAGATAACGCAAATTAAAAGAAGAAGAAAAAGAAAAAAAGGCTCCCGGAAAATTAATAGCAAAAAAGAAAGAAAAAAAATGCAAATTAATGAGAAAAAAAAAAAAAGTCCCCGGGGTGAGGTGAGGGGCTCCAAATCAATTGTAATAATTTTAATGTATTAATATATGTATTATTAATAAATAATAAATAAATAAATAAATAATTTTTTTTTACATTGTAAGCAATTTTACTCATCAATTTATCGACTAATATTTATATGTATATTATATATTAGTAGTATATAAATTAATACACAAAATAGGTAAAAAAAAAAAAATTTAGACACGAGGTGAGGTGAGGTGAGGTGGGCAGGATGGGAGGCAAGTTGTGAAATTTTTGACCCTAAGTAATTTAGTGCAATTATTCTTAACTTTTATATATATATATATTAGTAATTTGACTTTATTGATATTGTTTTATTTTTTATTTATCTTAACGATTAAATTTTTACATGTATGCATGCCAGTTTTATAATTTATAATGTTATTTTAAAGTTTATATTTTTGTCAGGCGTATTATTTTTATTAAATAATTTTTAAAAATATAAATTAATTTTAAAGATGGGAGCACATGACCCATACCTAGCAAGGAATGAAAATCCAAAAGTTTAAGGGCCTCTACCTTATGTGGGATTAAGGTAGCACAGTCCATAGATAGTTTTTTTTTTTTTAAATCAAATGTGATAATTTATTGATTAAGTGAAAGTAGAAACAATAAGATCCTGTTTTAGTACATGAAACAGCCATGAAGGTGCTTCTTCTAGCTAAGTCTATTACAATGAAGTGCGTCAATGTGTTATTTTGGGACATTTGTGGTAGTATTTTGGTATGACTTGTACTTATAGTTGTTGTGGCACCGCAATGGGGTCTTCTATGTATCACTATGGGTAGTTTTTGTATTTTTCTTTATAGATTTGAGATGTAATAAGTGGTTCTATACTCATTGTAAAGATGGGGGTGGTTACAGTAAAATTTTAAGCTTTGTTGTTTTAGCGTGTGAATGGCGTGATGTATAATTTTTATTTATTTATTTATACAATAACTAAGAGGATGTGGACAACATAGCTATTATTCTAAAAATTGTGGACAAATTTGTCCCAAAATTTATTAGTTGTGATTTAGACTCTTATTTTACTACTACTACTATAATTATATATATATGCCAATGTGTAGTCAATAATTTTTGTATGATTATATTAAATATTTTAATTTAATTATAAATACATATATATTATTTATTTAATGTATTTTTTATAGGATAAATACATACATACATACATACATATATATATAATTATACTTTTAATATAATTAAATTTATATTTTTAATATAATTCTATTTCTTTTAAGTCTCTCATTATCAATAAAAATTAAGTAAAATCTTACTTTTATTAGAGTCATATTTCTTTTAAATTTTCAATAAAAATCAAGTATATGTTATTAGCTTAATTTATTTTTGTATGTGTTAAATATGTATCTATTAGATAGATAAGGAATTATACTTTTAATATATTATAATTCTATTTTTTTTAATAGAGTTTTTGTTTTAAGTCATTTATAAGTCATGAAAATTAAGATTAAAAATTTATAATTTAATAATTATATAATTTATTTATTTATAATATTAAATATAATAAAATAACTAGTTAATTTTATTTGCAAAATCAATTTATTCTTTTACATTATATTAATTTTAATATTTTTAACTTTTTGATTATAAATTTAATAAATATTTAATATGATGTATGATATTATTTATACATATATAGATAGACGTATTAATCTAATTGCCTATTATTCGATAAAAAACTGACATTTTTTTTTTTAAAAATTTGTGATTCAATAATATATAATTTATTTAAACAATAGAATGTTTAAAGTTTGAATTTTAATTATGAGTATATAAATAGTATATTTATTTTAATTAATTTTCTTTTAATTTTATCTTACTGTAGTTCAATAATATGTAATTTATTTAAATAATAGAATGTTTAGATTTGAGTTTTAATTATAAATATATAAATAGTATATTTATTTTAATTATTTTTGTTTAACTTCATTTCATTTTTGCTGAGGATAACATAGATTGCCGTATCGTAAAAAAAAAAAAAAAAAAATTTAACATAGACCAAATTTTTTTATAATGAAAGATTGTTACCGACAAATCTCAAAACATAGATTGACTTTTAATTAAAATAAATAGACCGACATTGGGTATTTATAGGTTAGATAAGGTTTTTTTAATAAAAAAAAGCTTAAAAATAACGCAGATTTTTAGAGTCTTTAGTTGAGTTTTTAATATATATTAAATAATATGTTAATTATAGATGGATATAAAATTAAAAGTTATTATTACGTTAAATTTATTATTATTTTTAATAAATTTTAATATTTATTGGACGAATTAATACTTCTGTATAGACGCATTTTGAGAAAAGCAATCAAATTGTCAAAAATCGAATTTTGGCGTTGTTTTTGTCAATTATATTTACTTTCTTGACCCTCCAACTTTTTGTACTTGTGGTAGCAGTTTTTGTGTTGTAGTACAAGTAGTTTTTTTATTGTGCAGTTTAAAAATCTAATAAAATGAAAGATAATATAGATATTTTAACATTTTAATATAATCTAAATTATTATTTTTAATTATTAAAGCTGATATTTTTGTCAATTTTACTACTGGAAGGCCCTATATAAGTCCCGTAAAGTGCTATATGGCACCAGGCCATTGGCAAAAAAAAGTTTTTTTTTAATTAATTTGTTTATTTACTATAATACACCATTTATCTCGCGCCCAATTCGCCACCTCCCTCTTCTTCATCTCCCTTGTTTTGAATTTTTTTTTATAAATATAATAGTTGTATTAAAAAATAAGTATTTAAAAAAAAATGATTCAAATTTTTTAATTCCTTATTTTTAATGGTTAAACATTTTTCTGTTTCTTATATTCAATTTCTATCTTATATATCTCTCTCATTATGTTTATAAATTTTAGATATTTATTATATAAATTTTTTTTCCTTGTTTTCAAACTAATTCATCATTATTAAAAACAAATTTATACTCGGATGTTTTTGAGAAGTAAATATATTTTATGAAATAAACTTAAATTTTTTAACACTTTTTTTTTTCCTTCTGTATTTTTTTTTTATTTATTTACCTGTATCTCTCTTTTATTGTTCCTACCATCTCAATAAAAAAAATCTCCATTATTTTACCCGTTTTATTTTTTTAAACCACGAAATTTCTTCCACTCTTTAATTTTTCTGGATTTTTACATTCCAAGTTAAATAATTGCTGCTTTGTTTTTTCATTTCCTTTCTGCGAATACGAAATTTAATTTATTTTTCAATTTCAGTTGCTATTTTAGGTTTTCTTCTCATTTGATATCGCCGCACATTTAATATTTGCACTTGACTGATCAATCGTAAACAATGAGAGTGGTTTGATCTTCGTTTTAGAAAGTAGATAAATGTGTTATTTGGATCTGTTAAATATCCTGTTTAAAGCTTATGGTTTAGCGTCTGTTCTAATCAGTGCTCATGTTAGCCCCTTTCGACTTATAGGAGTAGAGGTTAGCAAAATCTTAGAATTTGAATATATGGGTTCTTTTAAAAGGAAAACTCACCGTTACTAAGTTGAGTGTCAGTGTGTGTTTCAGTTGTTGGTATATTAGGGTAGTATGCCATGATTCAATGGGCTAGAAAGAAACTCAGATGCCTTAAAGTAGCCAAAGAGGCTTAAATTTGTGCAATTAATGAACTCTGCATCACATGCAAAATCGTTTGCGTAAGGTCTTTGGACGAACTTTGTGCTATAACTGAATTTATCTCCTTTATCGATTTACTTTATGGCAAGTATGTCTGGATTGATTAGTTTTCCTTTCAGGTGGTTGGCATTAGAATTTTTTTGATGAATGTAATGAATTCCATCAAAATAAGCTAGGAAGGTACTCCTGCTACACATATTGTATTAAGTTTATTTTGGATACTATTCATGGACTAGTTGTGTTCCTCAAAATGGTCCTAAAGAATGCAGTTATGACATATTCTCTCTCTCTCCCCTTTAAGATATAGACATGTTTTTTCCGTGGTATGTGTGACTCCTAAAGGAATCTTCTTATGGAAGAAGAAGAAACGAAGGTTTAAGCCTCTCAAAAGGATTCAGATAATCATGAAACAGTTAGTAGACTACTATTGCTAATGTTAACGGAAGTAGTATTGGTAGTAATGATGTAACTGTGAAAGGGGTTGATTCAACTGTGGACGAAGGACAATTTGAGCAGGTTTTATTTAAAAGATCAGGCAAAATTTATTGGTTCATCTTCCAGTTTATTTAATTCAGGTAATGCAAGGTACTCATCTAGTCAGCTGGAGGATGCTTCACAATTTTCTTATGGTGCATCTCCTGCTGAATTTGATTCTTACGAAGTTGAAAATATGCGATGTGATATCCCTGTTTTGAGTTATGGCCACGAGAGTCAATATAGTCTCTCAATCAAGTCCTCTACATCCTGCGCAGGACTCGATTCTCCTTTACATGAGGATTCTAGGCATTCTCCAATTGATTCACCTCCAAAGCCAAAGCCAAAAGCTGTTATGCCAAGTGTGTCTACAGAGTTGTTGCATTTAGTGGATTCAACTATTATGGGGAAGTTGGAAAGTCTGGAGAAGTTAATGGGTGGGGTTGAAAGTTTTGAAGAAAATGAGGATAACAGTCCTATTGTACTGCTAAATTCTCGAGCTGCAATTGTGGCAGGTGAACTTATTCCATGGCTACCTTGGGCTGGCGATAGTGATGTCATAATCTCCCGTAGGACACGTATGGCAAGGGGGTTACTTGCAATATTACGGGCTTGCACAAGAAACAGAGCAATGTGTTCTATGGCTGGTTTGTTAGGAGTCCTTTTAGGGTCAGCAGAGAACATATTTGTGCAGAATTTTGGTTCAGCAGGACAAATGAAATGGAATGGAATTCCTTTATGTTACTGCATTCAGCATCTAGCTGGACACTAACTTAATGTTGCTGACTTGCACAGATGGTTTCAGGTTATTACAAGAACATTTACTACTAATGGGCAGGTCGCCTAATGCTTGCTTTGGAGAAGGAAGTGAGTGGAAATGAGTCAAAGGGACCAGCATGTACATTTGGGTTTGATGGTGAAAGCTCTGGTCTACTTGGTCCAGGGATGAGTTGTTGGCCATTTACCAATGGCTATGCATTTGCAACATGGATTTACATTGAATCATTTGCAGACACATCAAATACAGCAACTGCTACTGCCGCCGTCTCCAAGTCAGGAAAATCTTTGGCTATATCAGCTGCTGCTGCTGCGGCTAGTGCACTTGCTGGTGAAGGTACAGACATGCCAAGACTATTTAGTTTCTTGTCTGCAGATAATCAGGGGGTGGAAGCACACTTTCATGCACAGTTTTTGGTGGTTGAAAGTTGCACTGGAAAGGAAAAAAAGGCTTCCTTGCATTTTCTCACGCATTCAAATCACAGTGCTTGTATTTTATTGGGTTGGAGCATACTTGCAAGCAAGGGCTGATTGGGAAAGCAGAGAGGAACTGAGGTTGTATATTGATGGATCAATATATGAAGCTCAACCTTTTGACTTTCCTCGAATCTTTAAAGCCACTTGCATTTTGCTGCATTGGTTCCAATCCTCCTACAATTGCAGTTTTACAACATCAGTGTCCTTTGTTTTTTAGAATAGGCCCTGTTTATATTTTTAAGGAACCAATTGGCCTTGAAAAGATGACATGCTTCTAGAGGAGGGGATGTGCTACCTTGTTTTGGTCATGACCCATGATTGCCATGTGTAACGCGAGTTTGCGTAGCGAAAATTCGACTGTTCGGTGCCAAGACTTCCCAAGTCAAGGCCAGCCTATCACCTATCGATCCAAAGCATGCCCCATGATTGCCATGTGTAACGCAAGTTTGCGTAGCAAAAATTCGGCTGTTTGGCGCCAAGAGTTCCCAAGTCAAGGCCAACCTATCACCTATCGAGTCCAAAGTATGACCCTTTGTCCAAAGACTCCAGGGCTTCTTAAGAAAGTACCAACGAGAACTACTCTCAACGAGTCTCGCACACATGTGACTTACTGATTGTTTCCCAACATCAAGGTTATCTCACCAAGACGCTTGCCCCATTATAAGGTTCCACCTCATCAAGGTTTTATGTCGCACAACTGCTCACCCAACTGTGCCTGTTATACATGTTGATAGCAAGTAGTATACCAAGACTAGTCGGCTTTCCATACCTCTTATCGGATCTCTTCATGCACACCCTCGAATAGGCAATCTTGACACTAAAGGCCATCTCTATGCCCAAAGGTCCACTTCTTCTAGCACCTCGTGTGCACATATGCTTGATCCCCTACAGCGTACTTAACTCAAGCAAACACCCATGCCAACTTATACTCAAGTCGTCTAAGCAAGTGTGTCTTCTATGCGAGTGAGTTCCCTTCACCCAAACTCACATGTTGCCTGAGTGAGCAACTCTTTGATCCGAAGCCCGCCCCATAGTTTATGCCTTCATCTTAGTACGTTGTCGTCCACTTCCGTGCTATTAAGCCTACGGATCCTTGGTACTTGGCTGAACCTATGACCAATGCACATTCCTCATCGACATCACCATAGTGAGTGTTGTCACATTCGTAATGTGCCTTCCTTAGAGCAACGCTGCCTCACTTGCATGCTACTACTCCTTTGATGCACCATCACTTATGCAATGCTGCCCACAAGGAGTGCCGCATTCCCACGGAGCTACTTTCCATGCCAACATCGAATATACCACGAGGCATGCCCATCCGTCACATGTAGCCTCTCATGTGGAAATCATGTGCAGTATCGACCCTTCCGCATCATTGATACTGTCCCTAAGACTTCAAGTCTTAAGGAGATACTGACATGCCCATTTAGCACAATCAATGCTTGCCTCATGGGCATTCTCTAGCCCACATGTAGCTCACTTAGCACACCGTACCTATGGGTGTCGGGAATGGTGGAGAGCTTGACACCATGCTTCCTCTAAAGAGTTCTTAGAGCCATTTCACTAGTTTCAGGAACAAACATCACTTTACTTAAGGAGACATAAGCCCAAAATAATTCAATAATAATTATTTTGTCAATTATCGAAGTGCCCCTCATGCAACCTTTGGCATGCTACAAATGAGTATATACATAGTATGGCAGAGGAAAGTTTTCTTTTGGATGAAGAAATTGGAAGATACATTCATCTTCTTTATCACCCTAGTTTGCTTATTTGACGATTCTATCCTGATGCTTCGCCTTCTGGTGCTGCAATTGAAATCATTTCCACTTCAATCATCAATTATGCACATTGATTGTACTGCAAGTGCACGTTGGTAAAACCATGATCTAAATTACAAGAGTTCTGACTTATGTCCATGCATGCACACATATTGACAAAGACAAAAAGGAGGGGGGAGGGATTTCGATGATAAGTGCAAATTTCTCTTGATTCTCATTATTAACTAAATAAGATGATTTCTTCATCTAGTGAAATCTCTTTTAATGAATGCTTTGACTTAATAATACATCCTATGGATGCTTTTGCATTAATCTTAATAGGTTTTTACTTTAAAGTGTAGAAAAATATTTTATTCTGCCTCCAAAATTCTTTTCGACTCAGTTTAGATTCCATTGGAAATAAAAGGTGGGGTATTTTATGTTTTTCTAAAACCTTTTCCATTTTTTCTGGTTGGGTTGGCACAAATTATCCGCTTAGGCCCCACTTTACCTCTACTTATCTAAAATAAATAAAAATGTGTTGATGTAGGGAGATTTAGAAATGAAAGCATAAAATTTGAGAAGGGAGAAAGAAGATGAATTCAGGAGTTTGGAAGGGTAAAAGAGAGCCAATTCTCTCATCATAACATTTCATATCAAAATATCCATCAAAAGTTGCTAACAATACATAAGCTAAGATTACTAATATAGTAAACTAATGAGCCATAAATTATTGGACCTTACATTAATTAAAATAACAACAAATAACAAAAATCTATATTATCCTTTCTTACATTATTCTCTCTCACTTGAAAATAATTCAACTCCGTCGAATTTATAGAACGATAAAGTAATAACTGAATTAAGAGAGATTTTTTTAACTTCCTTGGAATGTGCATGAGAAGTAACATGAGGTGAGCATGAATAACTCAAACCTGTAGCACAATAAATAAGAATAAATAAGGCTTTGAACCTTGGATAGGTAACGATCCATTCCACTTAAAATGTAAATGTATAATTATATGAGTAGAACATTCTAGTAAGCATGCATTAGAACAATTAAATAAGGTAGCAAAAGTTTGATTAAGCAAACATTAGATTTTAAAAATAAAGGACAAAGACTATTAGAACAATCAAGCTTAGGACCAATAGTATTAACCGAATTATATATCTTAAAATGTGTTGGTTTTTTGCAAGATTTTTAAGAGTAATTACAAAGATATGTTTGTTGGGTATTTTGGTTCCAATGGAACACAATGACTTGATTTAGGTGGAATAAGTAGAGAAATGGCCTTTTTAAAAATTTTCTTTTTTTTGAAGCAAACCAAGTATACATGGACTCGGTATAGTAAGAATAATTGGTTTTGAAGGCTGAACCAAGTTTACATTTTTCCACAGCAATTTTTGCTTTTGGTGTTGGTGTTGGTGTTAGTGTTGGTAGAGGACCTGAATACCCTCTAAAGGAGAAGTTTGAGTAATTTTGGGAGGTTAAGGTGGACATGCCACTATCAACAATTATTTCTTGAAAGAGAAGTTAATAAAATTTGATTGTTCTTAAGAAGAACCAATAATATCTTTCTACCTACCATTCCAAAGGAATAAGTAACTATTTTATTCTTTAGGAGGAATAATATCTTATTTTAGGTTGCATACATGTCTTTTTTCTTTTTCAACTGATCTATTGATGTTGGAACAGGAATTCTGCAATGACCGGCTGAGTTCTTGGACAGGTCCATGTTGCTCCACGAATGCGACCTGTGGAGGCTTTGTGGCTTTGCCCTATGGAGGTCCAATGTCCTTACATCCTTTAGCAGTTAGTGACATTCATAACGTAGCCTGGAACCACATCAAGGAAATCCTGATATATCTTTGGCCTCTTCTTCTCTTGCTGCTCCAATATTCCATATCATTTAAATGGCTATTCAGAATCCTTGGAACAATGACGAGTTCTGTCGTAGTAGGTGGCCTGAGGTCCTATCGAAAATCTTGAGCTATCTTCTGTGAATTGTGTCTTCACTTGATACTGGGAAGCACAATGGTGTAGGAAATGAGGACCTTGTTGCAGCTGTTGTTGCCCATGTCAATCTCAGAAGCATAATCATGCACTTTAGGTGCAGCTTTTTAGTAGACTGCTATTGGATCTAAAAGTTTGGAACTTATGTAACTATGGACTACAAAAAAAGCTTCGGTCATTGCTTGCAGATATGGTTTTTATGGAGGCTTTGGTAATGCGGGATGCTAATGCCATCCAGATGCTTCTTGATGCTGCAGAAGCTGTTATTGGTCAATATGTGCAAATGATTGCATGATACTTTTTCTATGGATGACTGAACACGTGCCATCGACAAAGTGAATGCTTTGGTTGATGAGCTTAGTGGTTGTTGAACTTCTAATCCTAGCAGAATATGGCTTCAGATGATATGTGTTGCTTACTAGGACATATGGTCGACTGTCCTCAGCCCAATCGGGTGAAGTTAGACTTCAACATTGTCTTGAGTAAACTTTGTACTTGAGCATGGGTACTAAGGAAAAGAGTCAAATAAAGAAAAGAAAAAAAAAAAAGACCTTATTCACTATTCATTATAGGATTGATTTTGAAAGAACGAAAAGATTATTAGTAATTCGCGCTGCTTTTGCTAAAGTGCATATCTATATGGAGATCAATATATCATTCATTTCTCTGTCACAACACGACAATTTGAATATAAAATCGTTAGTTTTTGAATAGAGCTTTTGTGTTAGTTATTTTGTTGGTATTATTACTATTATTTTTTTCACAGGACACAAAATTTATTGATTTAATATAGAAGACAAGATGCAAATGTAGACCAAATATCCAACAATACAAGCTAGCTTAGTAAAAGAACTAAAAGAGGCTCTTGTTGCTATTGTTGGCTTTAAAGTGCAATCTACCTGCGGTTGCCATTCATGTAACCTCAAATACTATTGTGATTGTTGATGCAAATGCATCAGCTGCTCATGTTGTGCAGCACAAGTGGCAAGCAAACACACCCAATGGCCAGGGTATGCCATTCCTCTTTCAACATGTAAAGGCTGAAGTGAGCACCACTGGTGGATGAATGAGAATGTTCAAAGCTGACTCTGGTTCTGATGATTGGTAGTGGCCCCAAGCACTGGCATTTCCTTCTTCAGGTATCAGCAGCTCGGCTATAGTTTCCATAGTCCGATAAAGAAATCATAACTGGTTTGTATTCTTTGTTTCTATCTTCATTAAATTTCTCAATAGCCATCATTTCACTTTTTGGGAGTGAGCCTTCTTCCCTTTCGTCTATCTAATTTATGTTTTTTGGGAGCGATAAGCTGATTATTTGTATTGCTAGCTGAGTTTTTGTTTAAAGACTTTTGCATGGCATAGGTTATCAGCAGCTCAGCTATAGTTTCCATAGTCCGATAAAGAAATCATAACTGGTTTATATTCTTTGTTTCTATCTTCATTAAATTTCTCAATAGCCATCATTTCACTTTTTGGGAGTGAGCCTTCTTCCCTTTCGTCTATCTAATTTAAGTTTTTTGGGAGCGATAAGCTGATTATTTGTATTTCTAGCTGAGTTTTTGTTTAAAGACTTTTGCATGGCATAGGTAGGGAAATAATGCAGGTTTTCCCCAGGATGTCACCTCAGGCTTGGGCTCATTTATATATATATATATATTTTTGTCAACTACATTGTTTCCTGCCTTGCTAAAATACTTCATCCTGCAGGTCTTTCATATGCTGAAGCTTGCATAAGGTCAAGATTACTGCTTTTGCTCTAACAGAGATAAGACAAATCTATTGGTACAGCTGATTGACAGTTGATTGTTTTCACTGATCCAGCTGTAAGTCAAAGTTTATATTTTCCTTGTAATGGTTTGTTAGTTTTCAATATTACTATGGGGCAAGGAGCACCTGCTCTCTGGTTATGGTGACCTCCACTGATCCATTTATGTCTTTAATGAGTTAAGAGGGGGAAATATTCTTTTGTTTTTGCCAGTAAACCTTTCATCTTGTGGATTACCTTTATCCCCAATGCCCTTTTTTTTTACTGACTGTTATCTGGAATTCAGTGATATTCATGTTTTCTGGCTCTCATTGACTGAGCTTCATGTAACTCAGCTTCATGATTGGAAGATGAAAAATCAACGGGTCGTTTCCCACAGTTTTGCTAAATGTATATCCTTCCTAACTATTATTGTTAATCGTTTAAGTTTATTTTCTTAAAGCTAGTATTAGGGGTCCACTAGCTTATTCTCATATTGATTGCGATAATTTAACATTATTTTAGCATATTGGCGGGACATCATTGGGAAGACCAACATGCATAAATTTGTATTGTGTTTGGAAGGTGGGGCTACATTGGTTTCTAATACTAATTTCATATGTTTTAGCAACTATGCTTTGTCTTATTTAGTGAACGTGATACATGGTTTCTAATAGTTTACATAGCAACCATAGTTGATTTTTGCTGTATTAAGTTATGCTTTCTTTTACCATTTATTTGATCCTGCTGATTATGTCTCGCAGTTGAGCTCCAAAGTGGCATTGGCTGGGAATGCGCTGGGCTAAATCCGTCAATCAACTCACAAGTTTACAGCATAAAGGAAGGGGCCTATTGGTTATTGAAGATAATCTGACCAGGACCAAATACTGCAAGGGCAGTTTGTGAGCCTCTTGGTGAATGAATCAGGTAATGTATTTGCATGTTTAGATAAAAAATAAACAATAAGTTCTGGGGTTCGTGGATATGCTGCAGGGTGGTTTTTGCAATTGTCACGTCAAAACATGAGCTTGGAGCTCTTCATTAGTGAATGTCATATACTTTATATTCATCATCTCCTTTATGTTTTTCTTTTATTTTCCGTTAAGACTACTTAACAGAAGTGATGGTAGTGCATGGTATAGATGATGAATGATGGTTACAAGTGACGACACAGCAATATTACTAATACACCTAATAATAATAATATATTTGATAATGTATGGCTTGATAGTTCTGGTTGGTGATCTGAATATACCATAGAAAAGCATAACTGATAGTTAGCACAACAGCTCCCATGAATTTCTACAAGGCCTTATATTTTAAAAAGTTAATTCAGTGGATGAGATTAACTCATGTATTTATAAACTTATATTTTCATTATTATTTTATTAATATAAAATTTATTTACTCTCATTTCTCAATAAAAACTCATGTACCATTCCATGCGATCGTTGATTACAACTATTAGATGCCGGTTTCACCATTGACTCGTGTTTCACTAAGACTTTGGTTTAGTTGAATCCAGGGCAGATGTATGAAGGGGCGTTTCGGCTAACTTTTTTACAAAAAATTAATTACATGTATATTTTTAGCATTAAATAAATATTTATTTATATTAATATATTGTGTCTAATTTTTATGTACATATTTTAGTATATATTAACAATATTTAACAAATACGTGGATAAAAATTATATGAGTTGTAAATAAAGTGGTTAAATATATATTTTTTTTTTCATATATTTGATAACTATTAGTAACAAAAATAAAATTAGAGTAGTATACTACAAAAAATTCTTCCTAAATGTAAAAATCCAAATAATGTTTAAATATTTTTAAACTCAACATTACAAAAATAAAATTAAAAAAATAAGTATATGATAAGCTTCATATTAAAGTTTTTTAAGTTTATGTTTATTATATTTTATTTCAATCTAAATTTTAACTTTATCTAATATTATATTTTTTGATATTTTATTTTAATAATCTTATAAAATTTATTTGAAATTTTTTTATATAAAAATTTTATTATTTTTATTATTATTAGTCATTCTTATATTGTTTATAAATATATATTTTTAAATATAGTCTCAAGTTTAAAATTATAAATCATATTTTACTTTTTACATTTTTATATAATTATTTTAGTTTTAATGTCTATAAATCTTAATGTATTTGATTAAGCTTTTTATTTGCTTAGATTTCTTAGTTAATAAATTTATTTTATTTATAAATGATACTAATATTTATTAATTTGTTATATATTTTTTTTTATTTTCGTTATAAGTTAATTATAATGTATTAACTCTATGTTTTTATTATAATATGACATGAAAAAATTTAGTGTTGAATTGAGTATAATTTATTATAATCTTATTAATTTTTTATTTTATATATAAAAAAAAAAAAATTAGCCCCCCCCCCCCCCCCTCCCTAAAATTTTTTCTGGCTCCGCCCCGGGTTGAATCACACCATCACATTTGATTAACCAACAAAGAAAAAGAAAAAGAAAAAGAAAAAAAAAAAGAAGAGAGCATTACTATATATAATAAAAATGTCATAAATATAGTTAATTTAAATATAATTTTATTTGATGCAATATTTTAATATTATTTAATAAAATTTTGTCTTTGAAATATATTATATATTTATGATATTGAAATTTTTTTTATTTTAAAAAATAATAATTACATCAGATGGTACGTATGGAGTGAATCAACAATGGGATCCAGCAACGGTTCATAAAGCTTTGTACTGAACACGTGGCAAGCATCAGAATACACACCTTTAGATTTAGAGAACCTATCCTTGATACCACTGTGGATCCCCAACAGTTCTCAAAGGTCAAGAAAGCCTTTCACAAGATGCAAGGCTGGTTAGTGTCTCGTTCGTTCATTAATTAGCTATAGAGTATAGACTCTAAATATTAAAACATGTTTGTAAAATTAGAGTAATATTTTACATTAAACGAATATATATATATATATATATATACTAAAATTTATGCTTCCATATTATTCTGAACGCAGAAGTTATATTTAAGAATAGTTTTCATAGATTATTATGCATAGATTAATATATATATATATTAAATTATAATTTAAATTATGTTAATAAGCATTCTTATAAATAGTTTAATATTTGACATTCTTAATTTAGCAACTAATTTAATATGAATATATTACTTAGTGTTAATTATTCGAATTTAATATTTTTTTTTAAGAGAAAAATAAGATAAGAAAGGAGGGAGAAGCGAGAAGAAGAGAGGATGTTAGGGCAACCTTGCTCTGTTATAATGTTAAACGGGTTGAGTCTTACTTTTAAAAACTAGCTCAAAGAGGAGGGTGCTCAATCACATATAAACATTATAACAATCAAACAAATTGACAATGTAGGACATAAATATAAATACCAATTCAATACTTATACATATATTATTACTCTTTTCATGATGTCCATAATAAATTATAGGTCTTTGGGTTACTTATTTCAATTTCTGGCTGAGTAGCCAGGTAAGTTCAAATTTTTTTTCCCCTTTCCATTCTCTGAAGTAAAGCAAACTTTCTTTTGATACAATATTCAAATAAGACTAGTCGGTGTCTGACTTATTAAGTCATTTATTAAAAAAAAGAAAAAGAAAAGGAGAGAGAAATAATCTGATATAATTCTTTTTTTACTAATATTCTTTTAATATAGACATTTCGTTTATAATTTTTGTATATATGATAGTTATCTTAGAATAATAATAATAATAAATTATGTTAACCTCTTTTCCTTAAAACAAATACCAAAATTTTAGTTATTGACCAAAAAAATTATTGTTTCAAACACTCATTTGCTGTATCTCTGTACATATAGGCAAAAGACTTATAAATCAAAGATATTGGAGTAGTAGTTAACTTTAGGGAAAAACAAAGACGTATTAGAGTGTAATAGAAAGAAGAGAGAAACTTTGATTGTTTATAAATCTTTTTATTTTTAAAAGAGACATTAAAGCTCTCTTTTTATTTTTTATTAATAAGAGAAAACACATTCATATACTCGGGTGTGATTTAAATTTAGGTTCCTAATAGGTAGAGATGACAATTTGTCCCGACATTATCCATTTTATTTAAATAGTTTGGATCAAATCAAATCGGGATAAAAATTGAGTCGGATTGGATCACCATTCGTGTATTCGCTTATTTACTAAAAATTTCAATTACATAAAAAAGTATATTATTTTTTTTTCATTTGGGAAAAAAAGGGTCAATAGTTCGGTTTTTTTTTTGAACTGTGGATATTACACGAACCGAACCAAGCCTGTTTGATTTGAAATAGTTTAATTCAATTTGAACTACGGGTAAAAATGAATTGGGTTGGATCTGATCTAAACCGACTCATTTTCATATCTACTTGTGGGAGAATTATGAATCTTATTACCTGGAGTTAACAAGAGATTTAAAAAAAAAAAACCTGTTTGTTTGTTTATAAATTTAATATATATATATATATATATATATATATTATATATATACAAGCTATATTGTGCTAATTACTTATATATCTAAAAAATTAAAAAAAATTCAACGGTTCAAACGCATAGTGTCACTAAACTACTCAGATGGCATTGAATATTTGGAAGCTGATTTTCATTGGCATACCCGCGAAGTAAGGGTTTCGATTCAAAGAATACTTGAGGCTTGAGCTCATAGGCCTTTAATTATGTCATGCGGGTGAAGAAAGCAAATTAATAATAATATTTTTATTTGATATAATTATATATTTATACTACACTCGTACCTAATGGGAAAAAGGTTAAAAAAGTAATTAGATTACTAATGCTCGCTTCTTCTTTTTTAATGTTTTTGACCCTTGTTTTGGATTTATCACCCAAATAGTTTAAGTCGCTTGAATTTAGACTTAAATATGTACTCGTGCCTTTGTCGTGATTAAAAAAATTATAACCTCACATATGTATCTGATAAATTTATTTTAAAAAATAAATAATTTTTTTAAAAAACTATTTTATTATTTGACACATTTACTAATAACCTTCTATAACTCATTTATTCATATAATTTTATTTTTTAAAAGATTAAATATATATTTTTTATAAAATATATATATTTATTTTAAGGAGATTAAAAGTAAAATTTTATGCATAAATATAAATATAAAATTATGTATGCAATTTAACGTAATTAATATAAGCATAAATGTTAATAAAAATTATGGAAAAAAGTACAAGATTAGTCTTAAAATTATACTTAAAAATATGCTTGAGTTTTGAATACAAGTCCATTTTTTTTTTTTAGGGAATTTACCAAAAATAATACTCCTAAAACTTATAGTAATAAAACTAGCACCCCTAATAATATTGAAAGTTCAATTTGAACGTGAAATATTGAATGTTCAATATTGAACGTGTCTAAATTATCGTCGTTTAATTCTAATTGAATGGATGTTCAAAGAAAAAGGACATATTAATCATTTTTTTTTAATTGTGAAAATATAAATTTGAACACAAAAAATGTTAGTTTTGTTATTACAAGTTTAAGGGGTGCTAATTTTATTGTTTTTCTTTTTTCTTAATGGGTTAAATTAATTTTAAGAAACTAATGATATTAATTAGTTTTATTAATATTTATAATGATATAATAGATGATTAAAGTGTGATATAACTTGAGGATTTTTAATTATGTTTATTTAACTCCTAATGTAATAGTCAAAAAAACAAAAACAAAAAATTGATAGTTAACCAACAAATTAAAAAGAAGAAAGAAGGCGAAAAATAACTACAGAACTTAACTCCCTTATCTTTCTTGTGTTTACCCTTTTTTTTTCATAATCTTTTTTGCAAACCCACTTTTTATCTCAATTTGATCCACTTTCCCTCTCAAGTCAAGCAGTTGTGATTTTTATAAATCAATTATCATATAAGAATTTCATTGCAATAAGATTGTTACGTTTAATCATTATAAATGGCTGAAATTTGGGAAGAGATGTTGTTAGTTTTAATAATGCATCCTCAATAGTGATTCTATTGTTTCTTCTCATAGAGTTGAAATGATATTTTCTTAAATTTATAGAATAAATATTGTAATATACACTACAATAATAAATCTATTTAGGTATGGTTCTATTATTAAAAAATTAAAAAATAATTATACATAAATAGCTTTAGATACGGTTGCAGGCATTATTTGAAAGAATTAGTTTTAGCTAAGTTGTTAACCGTACCTAAAAGTAAAACAAAACACATAATTTTTTGAAAACTTACAAAATTTTTTAGGTATATTAATAACTGTATTTAAATTTTTTTTAAAAGGCCTAAGGTAGGGTTGTTAATAATACTTGAAGACATTTAGATACAGTTAAGAATCGTACCTAAATCTCAATCAGGATAAAATATTAGGGCTCCACATAATCTAAACTTTTTTTCTCTTCTCTTCCACCAGAGCTCGTGACCCACGTACACAGTGCTGTCGCCCTCCAATGTTGATCCTCTCTATCCGTCCACTCTTCAACGTCGTTGCAGTCAACATTGTCCAACGAGTATCCACCAGTTTGAGCGAGTCCCCGACCTTGAATTACTATATGTTGCCAGTTTTCACCCATTTCAACCACCAACGTTGCCGCTTCTCTTAACATCTGACAATTAACAAAGGTCCTTGCATATTCATATAAGATGAAGGAATGCATTCTGGTTTATGTGCATTGTGTGTTTGGTCTTAATGTGAAAGTCTATAAAAATAATGAGTACTCTACTATTAAAAAGTTAATCCAATAAGTAGAGATATTCATATTTTTTATAAACTCTTTTATAATATTATCTTTTATTAATGTGGGACAATTTCTCTAACATTCCTTCAAAATATGGGTCTTTGTCTTTTTGCAAAGACCATCACTTTATTTTTAATCTATCTTATTATATTTATTTTATTTGGATTAATTGTCTTTTTTTCTTGCTATTTTTTTTTTTTTTTTCCGAGGACCAAAGTATTGGGCCATTGGTGGACAATTTTTTCAAGTTCTCAGAATTATTTAAAGCTTTTTGCTTACGATTTAAATATGTAGGAAAATGGACGGTAAAAAATGTACACTTGGATTTAAGCACTAGTTGTTGGAAGGACCGAACGCCTATTAATCCAGACGCTGTTTTTGTAGCAGGATTCTTGTGCACTTGCATAATTGGTGGCTTTGTTTTCATCAAACAAGTATTGTTTTGGACACTGAATGCACATTTTTCCGGATTTTGGTGAGATTGCATTTTTGGTTTTTGGATTATGTGCGTCCCTAATTTATTCTGGCATTGCAGAGTTAAGGCCTTCAAATCTATCAAACGATAATCAAATCAGTCGGTGAAACTTATTCTGGTTGTAGTTGGGTTGTACTGCTTATGATGTGCAAGCCAGATTTATTGATTAGATCTTAGCCGATCAGCAGTTGGTGAAGAGGCTGATCTTGGGGTTCTCGTGTTTTTAGCTACCTATTTCTTTCTTCCTCACTATATTTGTATATCATCCATGCACGAACATGATGCAGATCAACTCCCAGAATAACATTGTTTGAACACTACATCGAACTTGCCTCTTACAATGTTTGCTTTGTCTTGGATCCTGCCCTGCGCTGTCATTGTTTCAGGATTTACCATGAGAACTTAATGTCTTTTGTTTTATCAAAGATTTTTTATTTTATTTTAAAACCAAGTATAGTACGACTGTACGAGTCTTTTACAAACACTTTTTTTCTTTACTATTTTTCATCACACTAATTGTAAAATATTTAATCTCCAGTATTTCTTGGAATATCCGTGAAACTTTCGGGAAATTATTTTTAAAAAAATTATATTTTTAACAATACATTCCAAAAATTTTAAGATATGAAAAACTCATATATTTTATTAAATTATTTTTAAATTATTTTTAATCATGCATAATTAATTGTGAGTAATGTTTAGTTTATTATATCGACATTATAGTATTTTTTTTTGGATGATACTAAACTATTACACGTTTGTTTAAGCCACTACTTAATTTTTGGCCTATTAAAATTAGTATTAATTTATCTATTATTATACGTATATGTATTTTTTTAATTACAAGTAAATATTTGGTAGGTTAGTCATTATTAATTAATTATATATTTATGTTATCTTATATATATGTGTGTGTAGACACCTATTTAAAATAATGACATTGAGTGTGGTTTTTTATGATGAGATATACAAGAGATATTATATATTAATTGAGAAAGTCTTGATAACTATTAATAAGTTAAAAAAAAAAATTCATGCATATACATACAATATATGTTAAGAGATAGTTTAATGTAAGTTTCTTTAATTATAATATTCTTATTTTTTTTAACTATTATGTAATTTCTTATAACTGTATATCTAATTACATTTTTTTATAATTTGTAGAAAAAAATATATACAAGGGAAGAACTTGATGTTCATCGAAGAGAAATATGTCAATTTTTTATTGATAGTATTGAATACACATGCTGAATAATTATATATTTCACATTTTGATACTAATTAAATTTAATTGAAATGTATAATTATTTTAGTTAGTAGAATATATTCGTGTATATTAATTTATTGATGTGATGAGCGATATGCTTTGTAAGTTATATGTATGTGTGTTTGTGTTTTTAATTAATAAAATATATATGTGAATTTTCAATTACATTCTTGCATGTATATATTGCTTTAGGTATGTTTGTTAACCGTAATTAAAATATTTTAGGTACGGTTGTCAACCGTAACTTAAATTTTTTAGGTACGATTATAAATATTTTTAAATACGGTTGTTAACTGTACTTAAAAATTTAATTTATAGTGATTGTAGCTACTGATTCAGTTAGGAATCTAAAAATAATAGTATTTAAAATTTTTGAAGTATAATTAATAATTGTACCTAAATTTTTTTTTTTTTTACGGTGATAAGAAGAGTGTTGTGAGTGGTTTTATGAAACCCTAAAAATGAGTGAAAATATTAGAAAATATTTATTGGGTGAGAAACTTATTTTAGCTTGCATATACTCTATCAAACAAAATTACATGCTCATTACATGGTTTATCAAGTTAATTTTTAAACAAAATTTATAAAAATAATATTAATTTTATAATTTTTTATAAATTATGGGCTTAAATTACCTGACTCATAAATTTTTTTAAAATAATTATAAGACACATAATATCATGTATGTCCTTTACATTTTTCCTAATATATCAAATAATCAAATCCCGATTTGAATGTCTGATGCAAAACTTTATATTCTGGTGTATCAAAGCTTTACCAACTCAATTATAAGGATGCGACAATTATTTGGCACAAATAATTATATTCTCTAAGAACGATGCTCTGCAAGCTGACACAAGTTTCTTGGAATCCTTACTAGAAGCTTCTTGAGATATATTCATATATATAATATACATATAAAAAATACTTTATATTTTTATCTATTTAATAATTTATATAACATAATTTAAATAATTTTTATTAATATAATAATTCAACATTACTTATTTATCTTATATTTTTAATTTTATATTAATACAATAATTTAATATATATAATATTATATAAATTATTAATAAATAACACATAATTTCACTAATATAACGATGTCTATAACACTATATATATTATTAAGTCTCAAATTACGTACAAGGAAATGGTTAGTCTTAGACTCTATTCCTAACTCTCCTCTTATATATATATATATATATATATATATATGAGATAGAATTAGAAGAAATAATTTATTATTCAATTTTTTATACTATCAATTATTAAGCGTTGAGATGTTAGGAAATATTTTTTTCTTTTATTTTAGTTATAAATTTTAATAATTGTGATTAAATAATATAATAATTTGTGTAAAAAATTTGAATTATTAATCCTGTCTTTATATATATTGATATGCAAGAATTTTTAAGTCATAAATTTGTTAAACATGTACATGAAATAAGTGCATTATTAATACAAGCAATAGAGCCATATAGAAAATATTATCTTGATGAGTTGATATAGGAGAAATTTGTGGAGGATATATAGACCTTAAAGACTTGTCACCTCCATACCAAACTGCCCTCGTCACTAATCTGCTTGTTCATCTCTATATTCAATTATAGATTTATATAAATCAATATTCATTCTTGACTGCAAAGTGCAAATTAATTATATAGTAAACAATTTTTTTTCTTGTTTTGGTTATATGCTTAATTATCAAATAGGAGTTGGGTGGGTATGTATATAAATTATTAAGATACAAGGTGGATGTAAGACTCAATTTCAAGCCTATTAGAGGCTATGGTTGTGGGAATACCAATACATACCACACGCCGTTAATATAATATACTAAATTGTATACACGTATATAATAATTTTCAACTAATTTAATTTCCACGCATCTCTTCTTTATATATATTATATATATATGTTTAAAAAAAAAAAAACTCTAAAGTTCCATTTTTTTTATTAATAAAGAGAAAACACACTCACACACTCATGTGAGATTTGAACTTAGATTCTTAATAAGAGATTGAGACTCTTACCATTTGAACTACCTAATAACCATGTAATTGATTGATTGTTGCCAAATGTATTCCCAATATCTGTACTAATGCATGTCAAGCCTCTTCACCATATATAATATGCATAAGACGAAGATATATTCTTAAATATTTTTGTTATTATCACCATAATTTTGCTAAAATTAATGGTTGATTCTTAAATTAATAAAAAAAATTGGTACTTTCGATTATCTTTTAGAGATAATTACACAGGATTTTTTAGTTATGCTAGTTACAGCAGTTTAATTTTGGTGTTCTTTTTTTTTATTTTTTTTTATTTTATGAAAATGTGATAGTATAATGACATAGATTAATTTACTTTATTATTTTATTTTTTTTATCAATTTTGTGGTAATTGTTGTGTATGCTAAAAAATAATATATGAAATTATTATCTCAATAATGGTTGAAAAAATATAATAAAAAAATGAAAAAGAAAATTGGACATTAAGTTGTACTTGCAATATCACTTATTTAAAATAAAATCTTAAAAAAAAAAAAAAAAAAAAAGCAACAAAGAAATGAAACTGTACCTTTTGACATAATAAAAAGAAATGTTCTATCACTCATCCAGACCCAGTTATCTTATTGTTTATCACCACAAAGTATTCATTCATTTATTTATTTTTATTTTTTTGAACAGAGAGACAAAGTATTGAAGTATTCATTTATGCTGATGTTTATTATGTAATGCCTAGTAATATTATATACAATAATATTATTCCTGGGGGCTGGAATAAAGGTGGATAGCATTTTGAGAAAAGAGCACACAGTATTTATTTATTTATATATATAAATCCAAATTAAAGTCCTAGCTGAATTTGAGCAGTAGCAGTACTATAGGACTATGATCTGTATGGTACGTATCGTTTCTACAAGTTTCTATATACAAGTCTCTTAAACAATGTGATAGAGGGAAAGAAAAACAGCTTGGTTTTCTATATTACTAAAAGTTTTTTCTCCCTTCTCTCTCTTCACTCGAGCTAGGGTTCCATTTGTGCAGGACGTGGGTTTGGCCGACGGCGGGCCACTTTTGGCCGTCGGCCAGGCGTTGTTTTTGCGTTGTTGGCCTTGCGCGCGACTCCGTTCCTTCGTTTTCTCTGTTTTTCTTCGCGAATCTCATTGGTTCTGCGTGGTGGTGGTTTTGCGTGGGTTGCGTGTGTCGTCGTTCGGCCGTCGTTTGCAGTTCGTGATCCGGTTTCGTCGTCGTTCGTGATCAGGTTGCGTGGGTTGAGTGGTCAGGTTTCGCGTGGTTGCGTGGTTCGTCGTTCGGCCGTCGTTCGTGATCAGATTTCGTCGTTGTGGTCTGATCTACGGTGGAGACGCTGGCTGCGGGAGGACGGTGGTTGGTGGCGTCATTTTATAGTCCCTCAGCGCACGCCACACTCTCTGCTCGGCCCGTTCGTGGTGGCTGGCCGTCGGTGGTGATTGTGCTGTTTGTAGGTATTTTGGTTATATAATTGTGTTTAATAAATTGTGTATTTTACGTGCGTACTGAGATTATTCTATTATCTGGCGTTATGTTGTGTGTTTTAAATTATGCAGATCTGTATCGTTGTAATTTTGTTGATGAGGTTTTAGATTACTTTCTTGTTACATTTTCTAATTTTAGGATTTGTTCACCGTTTTATTTCAATCAGTCGGACGTTAGAGTGAGTTGGAATACCGAGCTAATGTTGATCGCTCGAATTTATTCGCTCACGTTTATGGTCGTTTTGCTTATAGCTAGTCCTGACTATGATTTTAAAATTGTGATGTATTTCTTAGAATTGATGTGTCTTAAGATTGTATTTGGGATCTTTATTTAATGAAAGTTACTATTTTAAAAAAAAAAAAAAAAAAAAAAAGAGGGGCTTCTCGTTCTTCACAAGGGTCAAGTTACAAGCTAAGCGCACCGAGAGATGAGTGTATACTAACCATTTATATAATACTCTTGAAAGTACTAGACAAGGGAACATAATTTTAATTAATATTTCAAATAAAATAAAATAATTTATATTTCATATGGATAAATTAGACTATTAAAATTCACCCTATCTTTAATTTTCCATCAAATTAGTTTAACGTCATTACATTTGATGATATCGTTTAGCCAGCATCACATGATTTATAGTAAATGTTAGATAATTTATAATTAAATTCTTAATATTTTAATTAAGAGTGGGTGCAGATATAATAGGTTTATTTTTAAATCATTTTATAAATCAATCTTATTTTAATTGTTTGAAAAAAATTCAAAATCTTAGTAAATTTATAACTCTTAAAAACCAACATTCAAGTCAAACCTATAAGGTAAATTGGCTTGACGATTTTAGACCTACAATTGTACTTAAAAATTATTACAATATTTAATGATATAATAGAAAGTGCAAGAGTATTCTTTTTACCTCTAACAAACTTTTTTTGACACTCTGCAAACAATTTGCATAAAATTTTTTAGGTCTTTATTCATGCCTAAATTAAACTCTCCATTATTCTTGTAGATCACATTCTCATTAATTAAACTCTACTTACAATCATACAATAGTAACTGGTACTTGTAAAATATTGGAAGTGAAGTTACTCGACGATTTTTTAGATTAGAAACGAAGCTCCATAGCGAGACTGACGTTTCATGATAGAGACGACGATAACTAGTGGTGTGAAATGTGAAGAGTAAAATAGACTCTTAGAGTTTCATATCATTAAGTTTAGATGTTTAGTTTAGGAATTAGGATTTGCCAAAGTACCCATGCATATATTATAAATTTGTAATTGTATAATATTAATTAATATTACATTTTATTCATATTTTATAACATATATTATATATTTATATAATATAATTAAAAATATACATGTATATAATAAAGTGTAGGTTGATTCGATTTTGACGGTTTTTATTTTTCGAGAACCTACAACAAAACCAACAATGAAATATTTTGAACCTATTTGAACCAACTAACCTTAAATAAAAATTTGTAAGTTTAATTTGGACTTAAACTCGAATTAATTTATTAATTTTTGAAAGAAAAAAAATGCTCATCCCTAAGTTTCAATCACGTGATAAACAAGTGTATCAACCTTAAATTAATTGACAAAAAATGACATATTCGACTAAAGTTGTCAAAATTAGTTAGAAACTTTGTAGACTATGAATGAAAATGTAAAAAAAAAATTAAATTTTAATGTTTGAAATAGGTTATGGAATAAATTAAATAATAGATATGCAAAAAAAAAAAACGAAAAATAGAAAACGAAAAAAAAAATGTCTTGTAATTCTAAATATTTTAAAAGAAATAATATATATATATATTCGTATGTGCACGAATTAAGTGCGAAAAGATGAGATTATTTAAAATCGTTTTGGACTATGCTTATCGTTTTAAGTATGTTGGGATCAAAACAATAGTAGTTTTATACTAAAGTTGCTAATGTAAAATAAAAAAGTGATTGTGGGATAAAAAGTGATTATAAAATTTTTTATTAATAAAAAATTAATTAAATTATGTTATATAAATTATAATATGCATTAAATTAGGATAAAAAAAATTATTCATCAAAACAATCCAAAAATATGTTGCATATTATCTTAATTATTCATGACCCCATGTATCTCGGCATATGTATTTACATATTCCACTTAAGAGGTCAATAATCTTATTTAATGAACAAATTTGTGAGTTTAATTAACAATTGTGGAAATTTAAATTTTATTCGATCTATTTTACATATATTACAAAAATATTATTAGAATATTTTTTTTAATGATGATAATCAATTTTTTTTTCTTTTCTATATTAATGTTGGATTAATAGTTTTCATTATTTGAAGATAATTATATCATTATTTAGAAATAATTAAACATAATCTCTTATAGAGATAAAAAGGGAAAAAATCGTTAAAAAAATTTATAAAAGCCTGTATGTTGGACTAAAAAGTATCTCAATTCTCATACATATATTTTTCTCCTTATAATCAAAATATCAAATTGAGTGCAATAAAAAAAAATTACGTAAATTATATATAATCTCACTTTCATTTCGTTCACCAACGTTTGTGCACGTGCTTCTTTCTCGATAAAACGCTCTTCTATCAATGCATTTTTACATCCCACTTCTTCGACATATCACTTAGTCTTGTTCATCGAGCCCTAGATAGATGAGCTATTATGCATTTTTATATTAATCTTGTTTCTCAACAATGTTGAAACTTTATTTCAAAAAAAATGTTAAAACTTTGATGTATTTTTATATTTATTTTATCATACTTATATTATTTATTTATTATTATATAAAAGTGTAAAGGAATTAAGATGATTCTTCTTAATAATAATAATAATAATAAAGTGTATCGGATAGTAATTTAAATGCTAAATGAAAAAAATAAAGTAATATAAGCATGTACAAATTCATCATCACTCACTTTCTTTTTACCGTATCAATTCTTCATCGTTTATATATATATATATATATATATATATCATAATATTAAAAAATATTCAAATTGAAGTTGATGTTCAAATTTTATCTAACATTAATATATTAAAAATCTCTCAAATTAATTAATCTTTTATTTATTTTCTTTAAAGTGATAATTTTTTGTATAACTTTATCTAAGGTAGTAGGGCTATTTTAGGAAGTAGAATTCTAAACAAATTCAACCTTTTTTTTTTAATGTAAAATTTGATATTTATATTGAATTATTTATATTTGAATTTGGTAATATTTTTATTTTCTATGCAGATCTTTTATGAGGATGAAATCAAGTTTTCTTAAAGAACCTTACTAATAACTTGAAAAATAGAATGCATGGAGTTAACATATGCAACTTGAGGAGAATAAAGGGTAACAAATGAAAATATATGTTATTTATATTATGTTTTTAATTTATCATTTTTAGTAATTAATTGTTTAACAGATATGTAGGTTTTTTTTTTTCTTGCTCTTTGTTGTTGATGTACTCAATTGAGTCCATAATGATATTAATTTCACCTTAATTATATATTTTTATAAAAAAAACTTATAGTAAATAATAATTGATATAAGAGTGTTTCATAAAAAAATAAAATTAAAACTATAATTTAAAAACGAATAATTTTTAAAGTGTTTACGTAAACGTGCTTAATGCGTGTATTTTTCCTCATGTTGCATAAAATTATACATGAACAATTATTGCTTAGTGATCATTTGCTATAAGTTCTAAATGATTATAATGAATGTAAAATTTTTAAATTCTAATTTAACTTTATTTAAAAAAAAATTATAAATATTTTTTAATTTTATATCAATTATGTATATTTTTTCTTTCTTTCTAAATTTATATTATTTATATTAACTTTGTGATTCTTTATATGCAAATATAATTTTCAGTTTTATATATACAAGAAAATTAATGTCATTTCAAGTGTATAACACGTGGGCATAACTAATATATATATATATATATATATAAAGAACGAATCAATAGCTCATATTTATTATCTAATTTTTTACACTATCATATTTTAACAGTTTAGAATTAAAAAAAATAGGAGAGAGAAATTTATTGCCATAAATTTCAATCCTTAAAAACTAGTGGTGTAAAATTTAATAAATTGTCTCATGATATATATACTAGTCAAATGCACATGTCATATAGAATTAAGTTTATAAGATTTTTTTTTATCAATCCATATTACCTCTATCGCGACTTGAACTCATGATCTTTTGCATAAAATTAAGTATATAAGGTCATGTTAACACTAAATGTTATAATATGATAATTATATAAATAAAAATAAAAGTATTCATACATTGTAAATGTGCATCTTAATGTTCTTGAACAAATTTAAAACAAAATAAAGTACATTATTAATCGAAAAATTATTGTTTGTTGTATGTAATATTATTAAAACAAACTTCAATAATAAATAAATTAGTAGAATATTAATATGAAGAGTTTGAATGAGAAGAGAATTAGAAAAACTAGAATTCTTATTAAACTAAATCTAGTATTATAAGTTAGGAAGAATTTTAATATAATTGTAGCCAAATATAAAATTATGAATCAAATTTATCTAATGTTAACTGATATGGTATGTATATTAAGATGAGATGAACATTAAGTAAACAAAAAAAGAGTTATGATGCTTTATTTATTATAAAATTAAAGAGCAATGATAATGTTGTAATTATAATAAATTATTAAAGATAAAATTATTTAAAATAACAAATGACACACACATATATATATTTTCACTAAAGTGAAACTTATGTAGAGTGAGGAGAAGAGAGTTGTTGAAAAATCAAGAAGCTCTCACAAATGTATATTTCAGTATATCATGACAATGTACAAGCAGCTGATATATACACCACCTGAATAACAAAAAAGCTGAGCAAATGTAGGGTCAGTTACAAGGCCACACCACTATACAAACAATACTACAATACATTTCATACACTCGTAATAGTTAGCACTCAGTCAATAGATATAATTGAGTTTGAAGTGAATATATAAAGAATATTCTTCTTAATATATTAATTAAATAAATTAATATATAATATATGACATTGAAATATGTTAACTGCATTGATTTGCCTCATTTCTACCTTTATAGATAGTAGGGGTGTCAATCGTGTCGTGTTAGTCGTATTCGTGTCGTGTTTGTTCGTATTCGTGTAGTGTTTATTCGTGTTGGTTGGCAAATTAAAAAATTTACTTGAATTTTTTTTGTGTTATTTATTTATAATAGTAAGAAATAACAAAATCTTTAAGAACATAAAAAAAATATTGATCAATTCTTACTAAAAAAAATTCGTGTCGTGTCGTGTCGTGTTTGGATCGTACTATCGTATCGTATCAAAAATTGCCACCTTTAATAGATAGTCTTGATAGTTTCAATCTATCTAATTTTTCTGAGTACAGAAAGTTAATTTAAGCATTAAAGTAATTTTAACATCTCTATGTACGTTAGTTTTAGTAGCAAGTTAAAGTGTAGCAAATTGGTGCAAAGATTCACATGAACACATATATCTTTGATAAATTGAAATTCACTAGTACATCACGTAAGAAATACAAAAAAGGTGAAGTGTAACTTTATTTATTGGTCAATAGTTGCTAATGTTATATTGAGATAGTTCAGTGGATAACGCCACTAAATTACATGAAGTCATTCGTTCATGGAGTGAAAAAATTGTAATAATGCTAAAAGATTCCTTATGGCGTAATCTTGAAATACTAACTTCTGTCGGTACTCTCAATATAAGCGTTGATCTGGATAAATGGAAAATAGCAAGTGTTACTCCGTTTCTTAGGGAATCTTTTTCTGTCTAAAAAAAAAAAAAAAGTAGTTGCTAATGCTGGTCACTTAGTCAATTTCATGTGATCATGGATTGGAATGTAGTGGCGGAGGATGGCGATCGATTTGGAGATTTTCTTCAATTTCATGTTTTAAAATTAGTAAATGCCTAACTCGTGCACATTAATTACTTTTTCTTCCAAAAAAAAAAAAAAGCTTTTAAAATCTACCATTCCAGAATGCGGTACTGCCCATTTCTTTTGAAACATTTTTTTTTTTTTTTTAACTTTAATATTTCCAAAATGTATTTACAGTTTTCACGTTTTTTCTCCTGGAGCCCGCTATTTCTACGGGCTAAAAAAGTCAATATTTGACTCCTGTTGAGTTGAAAAACCAGATTCGTTAAATACGGAAGAGCATGAGTCATTGTTTTGGGGGGAAGATTAGCTATTCGAGGACCCACAAGTCCCTTTACTCACCTGCTAATTTTTTAGTACCAATTATTAAGTTACTGTGACTGCAAACTTTGAGGTGAATATTTTAATTTAAGTATAATTAATAATCTTTGATGATTTAAAAAAATATATCAATATGTTTGCAATACACTCACGATCTTTCTAATGGGATTTTTTTTTTTATGAAAGAAAAAACTAGTATTTGTATAGATTGTTTCTTTTAATTTTTTGTTAATAAATAATGTAGTCTTAAAATAAAATAAAATTTTAAAATTAACAAATAAAAAAGTAACATATTAGAAAAAATTGTCCTAATTTAGGATAATTATAAGGTGTATTCAATTAAAATTTTTTAATATTTTTTTTTTAAGTTTTAAAATCTAGGGGTATTTAATTATGATTTTTAAAGACACCTTAAAATTTCAGGGATATTTAATTATAATTTTATAGAATTATTTAAAAATGTATAAAAATTTAGGTGTATTTAATAACGATTTTGTATGAATCTTTAAAAATTTAATAAAATTATTTTTAAAAAAATTTAAAAATTGATAAATTTTTAATAACTTTTAATTAAAATTATAAATAAAACAAATTTATTCATTTTTCTCACCATTTCTAAAATTTTTATGAAATTTACAACAAAATCTATAAAAATCCTAGTACAATGAAATAAAGTGTCCTTAGACTTTTTTATTTCCCCATGTGGGTATCCACTTCTTAAGTTACAAAATTCCATCGAGTAGTAGTCATACAAACGCCTAAAACCAACGAACGATGCTTTTCGTCCTGTCACTTTTTCACCTCACCTCGATTGGCCCGGCTGTGTATTGCTCATTTTCAAACATGCACATAAGCTGTGTAGCTTATACACAGCCACAGCCTAATTTATATTAAACCAAAAGGAAAATGATATATATTACAAATGGTTATCCAGCCACAGCCTAATTTATAGATCATTTGGATAACTTTTTTTTTTATTTTTTATATAAGAATAAATTTATTTATATATCATTAAAGATGTTATTCATTATTATTAGCATATACTTTCTATTAGTCCTATTAATTAATCTCATTTTATTTTCAAAAAAATTAATTTTTTTATCAAGTATTGGATAGTTGTAATTTTTAAAAATTAATCCCTTCTAATATTGTAAAAAAACTTAAGATTTATATCAAAAGTTAATTTATTAAATGAAGTAACTCAAGTTCTTATGAAGTCAAAATTTACGCCTATATCTATACAATATAAGATTTTACTTACATATTTTTAACATTAACTTAATTTGAAAGTAACAACAAATTTCTTGTATTAACTATATCTTATCCACTTATAAATATATCTGGCTCATATAATCTTGTTAGAAAAGGACCTCCTTCTTTATCATATTATCCATCAAATTTTTAATTTTTTTTTTTAAAAATAATAATAAATATAATATTACTTAAAATTTATAATAATAAAAATAACATTTTTAATATTAATTCAAAATTAACTCATATTCATCTAAATTTAAAAAAATAATGTTATTTTTGTTATTTTAAATAATTTTCCAACTTTTTTATTATCATATGGTTCAAATTTATGATTTATAGAGGTAGATTAATTTTATTGTCAAGTCATTATATAAACTTGAATTTATAATTATTTTTTTAAATACGTTTTATCTACAAACAACAAGGCCAATCACAACTATTGATATTGTTGACATAGATTTGAATATTGGTTCAAATATTTATTGATTATTCTGAGTTAAAAGTAATTTGTAATTAAAGAAACTTGGAAGGATTATATTTAAAAACAATTCTGATTTTTTTATTTATTTATAGATTATCAATTTTTTTATAATGTAATAAAAATTTGTTTTTGTAAGTAGCGAGTGTTCCGATTCAGCCAATTATAAGCATAATGTGTATGTCTATAACATTTATCTAAAATTAAAAATTTAAGTATAATGGGTATATTAATTCAATTTAAATTTTACATAAACAATGACCCTAGAAATTTGCTTTCTAAATTCTGTAATTATCATTATTAATAACTATAATGGAATCGAGCATGCAAAATTATATTAAATGAAAAACTACCACATCATTGATTGAAATCATGACAGATTTTTTTATGCATAGTAGTACCACTCATGGCCTTGAGAGCACAATAGGTATTAATGGCTCTCTATATAAAAAACAAAACAAGACCATGACTAAACCTGCAAGTAGCAATGAGGCTAGGCCAAGCATTGAACAAATTAAAAAAGACACATGCCCTACATACTCATAGCCACACCCTCAAACCCCAAAATGTACACAGTTGGTTGCCCATTCTCAAATGGAGATAGATACCCTCTTCAACTAGTTGATCACTGGCCAATACCAACGACCAAGTTATATATAGTTGCTTCAAATTATGATAAAGACATTGTTAGTTCACTTGGTGCTATTGGTCGGTAGACGTTAAAACACAAGTTCGACAGCCATTTTGAGCACAATCTGTAATTTATCTATGCGTGTGAATATTGGGTGATACTGTGGGTAGAGTGGACTATAAAACCTAAAAAGTTTTCAGCATTGTTGATAAAATGGATTAAGAATGATCGCCTTGAACTCATACAGTTTTTTTTTGTTTAAGAAAAAAAATTATGATATAGACATAAAGTAAAACCTTAAATGTCCATTTATTTCCTTATTAAACACTTGTATTCAATGGCCTCTCCAATTAAAGCACTTCACATGGTTGATGGCATCTCTCATAAAGACCCTGAACCTTGAGATGGTAAATGAATTGACTCACATCAAATGAGTTTTGGATGCGACAAGAGAGGAAATTAAATTTGTCATTTGGCTGAAATTTTTTCTTTTTGATTGAATCATTTGGCCGAATTTTATGTATGTTTGTTTGAGTTTATATTCTTTTGTAAGCTTACACAAAATGTAATTTCAGAGTTCTAAAAATATTTTTTTTTACAAAAATAATGTTACGTTGAAATAAATTTATATTTATTTTTCACACATATCAATAATTATATTATGATATAAGGTAAAATTATTTAAAAATTTGAACCATTTCTTTAATTTTCAAAATAATTTTGTAACATGTCACTATATAATTAATTTAGATGCAAATATATTTATAAATTTATGTTTTTTCTATTTTTTATTTGATAATTTTTTCATATTTTGCCATAAATTATTTTTTTACGGTAAAAAGTGCATTTACATGTCTTATAAGTAAACAAATTTACTCAAAAGTTATTATTATGTTTAAATTTAATTGTATAATATAACCTTTATTTATATCTAAAATTTTATTTTTAACTTTTCTTCAAAAAAAAAATATTTATTTTTCTTACGACATAAATAAAAATATATTTTTAATATTGTAAAAATTAAACATATGTTTTTTTATTGAGAGATTAAAATATGTATTTATTTTTCTTATAACGTAAATACATATAAATTTTTTAATGTAGTAAGAAAATAAAAACATATTTTTTTTAATAAGAAGAGTTAAAAGTAAAACTAATTCAATAGTTTGATTATTTATGCACAAAAAGATAAAAATAACACTTTTAAAATTTGTAACAATAAAAAAATATATCTATCTTAAACTTATATATAACATGTTCAATGTAAACACCGTTCAAGAACATGTTTGATACTATAAGGGTGATTTTTTTTGGGGTACTTATACAGTATATTTGTTATATTGTACTAAATATATTAACTATATAATTTATATACAGTTATTCATTTGATTGTGAAATAAAATCTTATCGTATAGTATAAAAATGATACAATTATGTAAAAATTTGTACGATTAAGAAGTATAAGTATAAATCGTATTAGATAATTAACTTAGTCTGTTTGAATTTTTAATTATAAAATTATATGTCAACCTTTTCTTTTATCTCAAATTAAAAATAATATTTTTTTTTATTTTAAAAAATGTAATAAAATATTAATTTAAATAATTTTTATAATAAAAAATTATTTTAAATATAAATTATTTTAGTAAAATATATATATAATTAATTTAATTCGACTACATTATACAACTTTTTATCAAATACTGTAAAAATTAATTATAATATAATTCAATCTAATATAATTATCTTAATTTATTTGATACGGTATACTATAAAATATTATTTATTTATTTTTCATGTATTTATCGCTAAAGTTAGCATTCCTCTTAATAATACTCTTCGTTCATCTTGCTTGACGAATTTTAAGTTAAATTGATCTTCTAATTTTGTAGATTAGACGCGTTCACTTAATCTGTTCAATTTTGGAAGCATCTGAGTTTCTTTGTATTTTTTAACAATGAAAGCGTTGAATTTAATGGTAGTGGCATGATTTTTATTACTGTAAATTGGGTAGTTATTGAGACCAAACAATTGTGAATTCATAACCCAATTAATTATAACACAAAATTTTGATAAACGACACTATAATATATTACATGTCAACATGTGAATTCATCTTCTCTCTTTTATTATCCTCAAACTATAAGAAATAGACCTCCTCATCTGTCGGTTAATATCTATCTACACAAACATAACAACTGTCTGGTATCTCCTTGTCTATATAATTTTAATTTTTTTTTTTACGTTTTTAGTCTACATTTAATTCGTATTTGTTCATTATAAAGTCTATAATATCAAGTCGTCTGAGATTCAAGTCTACTTACGAATTTGAATGAAAAGTCGTGTGAACTCATCTAAAGAACTTCGAGGCTAATGGCTAAATAAAATAGCTGTTATTTATGGTAAAATTTAGACAATAAAGAACATTCTAATAAATAAATAAACAATTTAGAATATAATAATAGCACATAGAACATAGAGCATTAAATATTGAAGAAACACACACATGTTATATTGTATTACATGTACATTTTTTATTTTACATTACAAGCGAAAGAATATGCAAGAAACCAGCTGAGCTCTAAAGTCTACACTAACACAAAAGCTACAAGCTGGTCTCCTCAAAACCTTTCACTAATTCACTTTAAAATTCTAACCCAAGAAAAGATAAAAACTTTAAGTTGAATCCAAAGAATGGATTCTACCTCTTAAAGGAAACTGATTCCGGGGACGTATCTGAAAACATCCCTCTGGTAAATCACTTTTCCTACAATCACTTCGAACCAACTTTACTAATAACCCACAAACCTCAAGAAGATTATCACACAAGTCTCCATATTGCTGTATAAAAACAACTAAATCGACTTAAGCTTGTGTCTTCAAATCTTTGGACCCAATAAATGTTCCATGAAAACCATAAGGAACTCTAGAAGGAAGCTTAATAGAAGCTTCCAACTTCAAATTCATGGCATTGATGATTTGCAATTCTGATTTCCATTCCTTTTCATCATGAACAAAAGCTAGAATAAACCCATCATCTTCTTTTTCTGAATTGGCGTCTCTTGGAAGAAACAGAGGCTCACCACCAAACCTTTGATCTCCATACATATGCTTTTGTACCTCACCAGTTGACAAGTTCACTTTAGCAAAACCAGAAACTTTAGGCCAAGGCTCAGCTAAAGCCAAATAAGCAAATTGGGTTTTTCTTCCAAGAAGATTTCGATTGACCATTCCAGCTTCTAAATTGACCTGCTCTGTTTTTTGAATAATAGGACGGCGCGTGGATTTACCTGTCTTGAGATTTAAACGAATTTCAGATAAAACACTTTTCAAACTCTCATCACATTCGTTGAAAATTGAATCAGGTGGTGTCATACAAGACCCAATAACAACAACTTCATCAGTTTCAGGTTCTTCCCAAGCATTCCAAAGATGGAAACAAAAACAATCTGGAACTTCAATCCATGTAATCCCAGAAGCATCTTTAGCATTCTTATTCAAAACTCCAAATCTTGACATCTTTTTCTTGTCATAAATTACAGGAGAGCCACCACGAATCATCTCATGCAATTTGAAAACTACTTGTTGATCAGGAATTACAACAAACTTTTCTGTAATTGCAAAGTCATGCATCATAGTTGGTTGAGACAGAGAAATTTCAACGTCAGGGGATTTCTTACCATTTGGGGAAAAGTGAAAGTATTTCAGATAAGGCTTTTGAACAACATCGTAACTAAGAGCAAAGAGTTCCCCAGAAACAGGATCAACTTTTGGGTGAGCAATCATGGTTGATTTAAGCTGCCCATTGAAATCATATCTTCCAATTGTTTTAAGGTCCCCTGTTTGACTTATTTGAACATGGTATGGTATGTCATCTTCAGACATGGCTAAAAGACGATTGTTGAAGTAAACAAGACCAGCGTTAGCAACTCCAATTCCTTTGCTTGGATTAACAAGACCAAATAGCCCACGAGCGTAAAAGAGAAGCAAGCGAGCTATGCCTGAATGGCCATGAAGTTCTCCAATTGCTTTTGGGAAAATGGGTCGGCCTAAAGCTCTTTCTTGAACAAACCTTTGAGTCTCTGTGAACCTACAGGCATAACTAGCTGACCCATTTTTTATATTAACGGCGTGAACCATCCCATCTCCGTCGAAAAAGTGGTGGCCAGCGACAGGTTCGTGTAATGGGTTAGCGCCGTTTCGAACATAGACGCCTTCAATGCATTTGGGTATTTCGCCGGCGACCGGAAGAGAGTGTTGAACTGGCTGTTCAGGTACCGGAAAAAAGTTTCCGGCGATTTGAACTCTTGGGTCTGATGTTTTGGGAAGTGGGCGTTGACGTTCTTGTGACACCAAAGCGCTTTCAACTGCGTCTAACGCCATTGAAGCAGCTTTTTGTAAGAAATTCCATTGTTGGGTCGCTGGGCTTTCAGATATTGATGGTAAAGATTGACACTTTTCTTTTGGGTTTGTAGTGGTAGGACTGAAAATCTTTGTCGATGATGGTTGATTATAAGATGGAGTTTGCTTTGGGATTTTGATTACAGAAGGGGTTTGAAGAGAACAACTTATGGGTGCTTGTTTTCTACTGGGTATGTTTAACATTGAAGAATTCATCAAACCAGAGGTTGAAGAAGAACCAAATTTAGGTTTAACCCAATTGTTCATAGATGTTGCTGAAGCAGAAGAAGCCATGGTAATCTATTGTGGTAAAGATTTTTAACAAATTGTGTGAGAAACTTAGTAGTTATAGAAGTAAGAAATGAAGAATCTTGATTGGCTTTTGTTTTATGTATGAGGGAAAGTTGAAGACAAAGAGAGGAATGAGAGTGACACTGGTTAAGAATAGGTGAATTACAGAGTAAATTGAGAGAGATAGGTTGCGGGGAGAGAGACTGATGAAGAGGGGTATATATAGGATTGAGAAAGAAGCAAGGAGGTCCACTTCAGACATTTATTAGTAGACCACGTGTTGGATTACTAGAAAGGGGGACTCAATTGGAATTCCATTAAGTAATCTAAAAGAGGTGGGAGGCTCTTAGTCAGGGACGGAAACATCTCAAACTCAAAAGGGGGCCGAATATCAAATTACTATGTGTAATATAATGTTGTAATTATTGCTCATAAAATAAAACACTTATTGTTTCTATATAAATTTAAAATTTCAATCTTTTGACTAAATTTGCAATGTGTTTTATGAAATTTTCTTCAAAACTTTGTTAAAGGTAGATTTCTAAATATCATTAAACATAATAAAATTCAATTTTTTGTTGTTGTTATATATGTATTTGTTTTCTTTTCATGGTACTCAAATTTTACATTTTTAACATCTTTTAATAAAACCACATAAAATATATTTGCAAAATAAAATTTTTATTTCATTTTTTATAATAAGTAAATAATAATATAAAATAATTATTACTCTGTAATAAAGGTTGAAAATTGATTTTCAACAAGTTAATTGATCTTACTTGTTTCTTCCAAAAGAATTCTGAAAATTATTTTTCTTTTGAAATTAGTTTTGTATTTTAAAATTTTAAAATATATATAAAGGGTTTTTTTTTTCCCTTCTTTTTAAAGAAGTAAGAAGCATTTAAATATCATAACAATTTTAAATTTTTTGCTTTAAAGATGAAAACAATAAATAAATAAATAAAAATATATATGATGAAAACTTGAATAAAGGTTGCGAATTTCAATAAGAAGGTGCATTATAAAAGGGTAAATTATTATTATTTTGTTAATTTATAAAACTTGTAAAAGACAATTAATATATAAAGAGAAATAATTAAAAAAAAAAACAAAAAAACAAGGGGTGCCATGGCCCCTGCTGGCCATGTATAATATCCGCCCATGCTCTTAGTCTTGAGGCACATATAGCTTCTTATTAAAATGACACGAAACCACCCTTCTCTCTCTCTACATTCTATATGATACAAGTTGAGTTTTTGTCTAAAATAGGCAAATCGTATAGAATAGTTTAAAAAAAGGCTTATTTAAGTTTTAGTGTATAAATGAGCAATTTTTGACTTAGAACTTGAAACTTCTAAGTTAACAGGTCTTTCTCTTTCCTCTTTTCTCTTCGTCTTCGTCTTTCTCTTCCTCAATTCTCTCTTTGTCTTCCTCAATTCTCTCTTTGTCTTCCTCTTTCTCGTCTTCGACATTGAACAGAATTTGATAAAATCAAGGTCTGAAGTAAAATGTCAGTAGACTTTGTATTTGACATTTTGTTCAAGAGAGTTACATATGTTCAAAGTAAAACCAACGTTTTCATAGCTAAAAATAGTAAAGAAAGTTTTAATATGATATCTAGTTTCATTTTCAAATATTAAGAAATCAAAAAATACCAAGATATAACAAATGAGGGAGAAAATAGCAAGAAGTGGTAGTCTGTGTACGTACGAATATGAATGAAGAACTAGAAATGGAGTTTTCTGATCAGCAGCAGTGATAGTAGAACTTCAGCTGCAAATGGGTATATTTCAGGAACTTTCAGATACGTAAAAAAATAAAGCAGAGTTCCTTCCTCAGCAAGAAAATTTGACTAAAAAATATGTTTATCGTTTTACAAAAATCCTAAAAGTTTTAATATGATATCTAGTTTCATTTCAAAATATGAAGAAATCAGAAAAAATCAAGATATAACAAGATATACTGAAATATACCGAGATATACCTCAGATATACCTTAGATATACCTCAAATATATCAAGATATACTAAGATATACCAAGATATAATGAGATATACTAAGATATAACAAGATATACTGAGATATACCTCAGATATATCGAGATATACCAGATATACCAAAGATATATCAGATATATTAGAGATATACCAGATATATCAGAGATATACCGCAGATATACCAGAGATATACAACAGATATACCAGATATATTAGAGATATACCACAGATATACCAAATATATTAGAGATATACTAGATATACCACAGATATACCAGATATATTAGAGATATACCACTGATATACCAGAGATATACCGCAGATATACCACAGATATACCACAGATATATCAGAGATATACCAGATATACCACAGATATACCAGAGATGTACCATAGATATACCAGATATATTAGAGATATACAAGATTTACCACAGATATACTAGATATACCACAGATATACCAAATATATTAGAGATATACCAGATATATCAGAGATATACCACTGATATACTAGATATACCAGAAATATACCGCAGATATACTAAATATATTAGAGATATACCACATATATACCAGATATATTAGAGATATATCAGAGATATACCAATTAGAGATATACCACATATATACCAGATATATAAGAGATATATCAGAGATATACCACTGATATACCAGAAATATACCGCAGATATACCATAGATATACCAGATATATTAGAGATATACCAGAGATATACCAAAAATATACCACAGATATACCACTGATATATCAGATATACCAGAGATATACCACAAATATGCCAGATATATCAAAGATATACCAGATATACCACAGATATACCAGATATACCAGAGATATACTACAGATATACCAGAGATATACCACAAATATACCAGATATATTAGAGATATACCAGAGATATACCACAGATATACCAGATATATTAGAGATATATCACTGATATACCAGAAATATACCGCAGATATATCAGAGATATACCACTGATATACCAGAAATATACCACAAATATATCAGAGATATACCACAGATATACCAGAGATATACCATATATATCAGCTTGAAGATGATGATGAACAGTGCAATGCAACTTGAAGAAGATGATGAATAGTGCAATGCTGGTTAAATTTGATTAGCACCAACTTGTGCAATAAATGTGAGGTGTTATTTCTGTTAGATTGCCCACGTGTTCTCTGATTATAATCAGGCTATAATTGGCTGAAATTAGTTTGTATTTTTCTGTTAGTTGTAACCAAGTTATTATTTCTTTGTTAACATTCAAATGTATTTTTTTGTTAGTTGTAACCAAATTATTATTTCGTTGTTAACAGGCTATAATTGGCTGAAGAAAAAGGAAGAGGAAGAGGAAGATGAAGAAGAAAAAAATGAAGGAAGAGGAAGATGAAGAAGATGAGAAAGTGGAAGATGACGAAGATGAAGAAAAAGGAAGAAAAAGAGGAATAACCGGCAACTTGTTGAGTGAAAAAAAAAATTGCCTCTTTTTAAAATTTAACATAAAATAGTATTTTTTTTAAACTATAATATAGAATTTGATCATTTTAGACAAAATTCCATACAAGTTTAACATGAAATTAGACTGAAGGGTAAACTTGGTGTTTTATTCTTAAATTTCATTATTCTATTAAAATTGAATGAAAAATTATATATATATATATATATATATATATATATATATATATATATAAACTTATAAAAAATAAAATAAATAAAAAACTTACACTACTCCATAGGAAATATGCCACCAATTACGTGTAAATCACAAGTTTTAATATAAGTATCCGATTATTATTTAACATACAGAGTAAAACTTGTGAAAATGATGTAGGTAAATTATTGTGTCATGCAATAACTAGTTATATGCCTCTCATTTTTGTGATAAAAATGGTGAATATATTCTCTTACATATGGGTTTGAATTTTCGTTTTAAATGCAATAAGTAATTATATGCCTCTCACTCTAGTAATTTAGTGATAAAAATAATGCATATATTATTTTAAATATAAGTTTTAATTTTTATTTTTCGTATTTAAAATAAGTATCGTATATTTTAAAATAAATTGTATCAATTATTTAATATAAAAAAATTAATTATATAATTACATATAATTGAATTTTAAGATTGTGTGCTAGCTCGTATCATATTTGCCGTCGAATATTTCAAATATCTTCTTGTCATGCAAATGACGGGTGAGTCACTACTATAACTTTTGCTAAATATCATTTTTCAGAAGAAAATAAGAATTTGGGATGCATGAGTTTTGTCATTGGCCCAATTGACAGCGCGTTTTGGGTATTGGGTGTGGGAAGGTGATTTGGTTTGTATTACACGTACAAACCTGCGTTCTTCCCTCTAGATGAAGTCATTACTCATTACAAGCCTTCGATACACGTGTCTCTTGATTTTTGAAGTTGTTAATCCCAAGTCCACCTCAAACACCCCCACGCGCTTGTCATTTTTTTTTCTTCCATCTTTCACTTTATTAATTAAATTTATTTTAAAAAAATATTAATAACACTTATTTTTATATTTAAGTATTTTATTTTGTATCGAACATAAAAATTATTTTATAAATTAAAAAAATAATTTAATTTTAAAAAATATATTTATATATGTCATAATATAATTACAAATAAATATAAAAATAAATACAATTTTATATATTTTCAACATTTTTATTATCCAACTTTAAATCAAGAAAAAGTCGGGAACCTTTTTCTCTATTACAATGGTTTATCCTTTTTTTTTTTTTCTCTCCAATTGAAATTAAAATAATGTAAATTTAAATATTAGAAAAGGCTTTCCCAACTTGTATAGGTATGTCTATTGTGTCTCCTTATCGACAACTGTTTTAAAAATAACATTTACTCGTAATTGATCAAAATTTATATATATTTCAAAAAAAAAAAAAATACATGTTAAAATGATTGAATAATATATGTTTAAAATATTTTATTGAAAAAACCATATATTTAAAAAAAAAAAAAATTAGAAAGGTTCGGGTTAAAAATGAAATTAAGGTAGTCTATAAAAGTTACATTATCCTATTAAAACATATGTACCATATGATGTATAAGTTGTAAATCACTAATATATATACTAATATCTATAAGATTCATGTACAACCATTATTACATAATTAATATACATACATTTTTTAGCACAATTATGAAACTAGAAAATTGTCAATTTAACTAAAATTCCGAAACACTTTCTTTTTTTCTTTTTTCCTTGTCACTCACTTCAAGAGTATTAGGAAAATAATCACTTTTAGGAAAAATTATTTTTTTCCTTTTGAAAATTATTTTTTTCTTCAATTTGTAGAAGGGAAGTAGATTGGGAAAGGCCAGGCGAATATATAGAGATGGTTTAAATATAATATAATATAATACAAAATTTAATACAAGTAGTTTTAGTTTATTCTCTACATATATGATATAAATCTAAACATTAATGTTTTTGTTTATTCAAAAATAAAAATAAAAATTGTTATTAAGTCAGGAATTATAGAACATCAAAATAATTAATAAGTAGCATAGATTAGCTAGCTAGCCACAAAAACCATAAGAAATCAGAATATAATACTAATTAATTAAAATGATGAGTTTAATAATTTAATTACCATGTAGTTTTGTTGTTCCCTTTGGAGACAGATGATAGTTGGTATTCCATTTTTTAATGTTATTTTTCTGAGTAAATCTGCCTTAAAAGCTTTTACTTCCTGCTATCAAATTTATTAACCAATCAATACAATCGTTCTTGTTATTATAATGTTTGTGTGTTGGATGAGATAGTAAAAAAAAAATTAGACAATTTTTTGTCAATTATAATATTCATAAAATAAGAAATAATATGATGTTTAAATTAAAATTATGGATATTGAATATAAGAAGATTTCTTAAGGATATATTATCTTAATTTTTAAATATTAAAATTGTTGTTTCACTGAATCAATCATGGAGTTTATGGATCCATAGAATACAAATATATATATATAAATATAAATAAATGAATTGGGATTAGTCTCCCTAATGTCATGGATGACCTTATATAAACCTCAAGGATAAACCCGAAAAAAAGTCGCAATATTTTACTAGTTGTTTTAGTATCTTATTTTATAAGCATTAACTAACTACCTAACTAATTAAATTAAAGTTTTCGGTTTGATAAAGATGACCAATGTTCCAACCTTTTATATAAAAATCACCGTCGACAGTCGACACCACATGATGCAAATTAGGCCACCGTACATTACTAGTTAGTACTATATTCTTCTTCTTCTTCTAGTTACTTTTGGTTTTTATTTTATTTTATTATTTTTTCTTCTTTTTAGGATAATTTTTTTCGGTACTCTATAAATATATATATATTTTTTTAATATTTTTTTTTTCATTATTTTATTTTTATGAAAAATTAAGGAACTCATTTCAACATCATTTTATTTTTAAACATCACTGATGAACAATGACATACATAGTCTCTAGACACGATAAAGTACCTTTCCCTGTATTTTAGTGCAACAAAACAAAAAAAAAAACTTTGAATAAATATATGCATGTGTGTAAGCACTTTTATTCAATTTATTATTATTTAATTAACTAACAAGCAGCATTTTTAACTAACTTTAAAGTTAACAAGATAATGATATTGTTCCACCCATTTTTATTTATTCAACATTAAATTAAATAATTCAAATTCAGAATTTGTGCATGATTGTTGAATAATAATAAAATAAAATAATATTGCCACCTAGTTAATATTATAATGATCTCTAACTTATATATATATATATATATATATATATATATTTGTAACATGCGTCTTAAAATCTATACCGTTAAATAAAACTTAAACAAATCGTAACCTTTAATTATATTTCTGAGAATTTGGCCACCAATAAATCAGTTAAATTTTATTTATTTGGCGTGACAACGAGGAGCCGTGAGGTACAATCTTAACAAGTCACATCACATCTCGACTCGGACGAAGCAAATTAAAAAATCTTCACATATTGGTGACTCGCTAATTTCCATGATGTGAAATTTCTTTTTTTAATACAGCCAATATTTTAAAAGATAAATAAATTTAAATTTTTTGACTTTTTATTTTTAAATAAATAATTTTTTTCTCTTATATTAATTTTTTAATTTATCTCTACCTCTCTTTTTATGCCTATAATTTTTATATTTTTATAAAATAAAAAAAAATCTTGCATGATATTGGTGGTTGGACCGTGACCAGTTGATTATATGATATTTATATCCGAATTTCAATCTACGTTTAGTCAATGTCGCCAATACTGAGGTTTTTTGGTGAATGAATCTTAGTAAGTTACAAATTTCGTTTAGTACATGTAACAGAAAAGTTAGGGGTCCGCAGGTTTAATTAGTTTACAATTTGATAGCATATGAAGTAAATATCGATATTAATATTAATATTTTATGTAAATATTGTGCATATTATTAGTTCTGATAAATATTTAAAAAAAAATTATTAAAATTATGGTTATTTTAAAACTTTTTTATAATTTTTTAAAACTATTAAAATAAGCAATAGATACTAATTAAATTTATTTTTATTTAAATATTATATTTTTAATTCAAATATACATATATTGCTAGCGTATTATAATTAAAATTATCTTTTCATGGGGATAAAATAATTTTTTAAATTCATGATATTTATATGTAATTATATGAAATTATATAAAAAGGTGAACAATAATAATATAAAATTATTTTAATTGAAATATAAAATAACACAAGAGAGGATAAAAAATAATTGAAAAAAATTCATATAATTAAATATGTACAAATGTGTAATAATTTAATAAGTTATAATTAAATAGATATTATTAAAGTAAATATTATAAATTTGGAGAAAACTAAAATTGATTACTGATATATAAATATTGAATTATACATAATACAAATAATAAGTTAAGTATCTTTAATTTGATAAAATTAAAAAATTTAAATTACTATTTTGCTATATATCCATATTGATATTTCAATATTACCAAAATTTTCATCAAAATTTTAAAAAATTACAATACAACTTATGAAAATATTATTTCGATATTTTCATAAAAATATCGAAAAATATTCAGACATTATAGAAAATATTTTTTAAACCACATATTAATATTGATACTTTCATTTTATAAAAATTTTCGATGAAATCTGAAATAATTAAAGGAATTTATTACACACCCTAACCTCAATAGTTATAAAAAATTATAAAGAGAAAATTATTCTTTTAAATTTTGACGCAAGGATAAAATAGTATAAAAACTTACATAATATTTTATAGCTATTAAAATAATTATATAATAATAATTTTTGAAATTGTCACACGCTTACTAGTACCACAATAGAAACCACGTACCCGAGCCAGAATAATAATTTTTAGTTTTTTAAAGAACAAAGTCTGAGCGTATTAAGCAATATAATCGCACTGAATCATCGTGCTAATTTTTTACGACTAAGTTGTCATGCTTTCATTTTCAAGGGAGATCGAAAAACACGTTATGGCCTTATTATCATTATTAAAAATAAAATCAAATCAAAGTACTCGGTGTCATTTTGATGTATTCATTGATATACCGCGTAATATTATGTGACATTTCATCTTTCAAACAATTTTGAAAGTGTGATGTGGCGATTGAAATTTAAAGACAAATAGCACTATAACGTTTTACAAATTTTTTTTTTTTTTTTTTTAAATAGCACTAAATTTCTTTTTTTTTTTTTTATTAATAAAAAAAATACACTTACACATTCAAATGTAATTCAAACTTAATTTTTTGTTGAAAAAATTAAAAGTCTTACCATTAAAACTATAATAAATTTTCACTTATAATCTTTAACAACGTTTACTAACTTGGTTATGAAGGCATGGGCAAAACACATTTAAAAAGATAAATAATAATAATAATATTTAAATAAGTAGAAAAAAAGATATTATAACTATTTAAATATATTGACATTCCACTATGTGATTAGTAGTGGTTCATGAAGTGATAAAGTTAAGGTGTAACAAATGAATTTGTTAAAAATAGAAAATAACTTATATACATTAAAGTTTTAGTATTGTGTTATGTGAATAGTAATGATTTAAAATTTATTTGTTCAAAACTTTTTTTATAAGAAGTTTTATGACATAATTTTGTCGAAATATTATCGAAAACATTTTACATTCTTTCTTAGAAGTTAGAAGTAGGGTTTGTCTTCAACTGGCCTGTACTAAATATCTTAGATATTAATCAACTAGATAGCATAGAAACTACATGTGACCTCTTGTTATTAAGAAAACATCTCTTAAAGAGAATTGGGACCAACCGACGTTCTTTTACCAGAAAAAACTGCCAACGGCTCCGACAAATAAACATAACTCTTTATTGAATATATGGAGTGGTAGCATATCAAGATAATTATGCTGTTTTGGATACATTATATTATATTATAATAAATATCGGTGCTCATCTTATAACAAGTACTTTAGGGAAAAATATCTCCTATAAATTACATGATTATTTGTTCAACTTTTTAAGATTTAATTTTTATAAGTTATAATCTAGATTATCATTAATAGTGATTATATATATATATATATGCTAGTAAAATGCATGTACTTGGTATATGTTATATTGTATTTTATATTTTAATTTTTTTTATATATTTTTGTGATATTAAAATATATATTTATTAAATTTTTAATAAATAAAATACTAAAAATTTAATCACTACTTAATTATGAAGAAAAAACATGATTGTGAGGCACAACAACACTAAGACTCATTTTGTGATGCTTAAATTTTAAAAAATAAAAATTATATGGAGAAAGAAAAATTTGCATTACAAATATAAAAATGTAAGTTTCAATTATAAAATAATCCATACTCATATAACATAAAAAAATAAACTATTATAATTAATAAATAAATAAAATAAAATATTAATATAATATAATCATTATAATTAAATAAATAAAATTAATAATAATAACTTTCGTAATTAAATATGAATGATTTTACCCAATTTTTTCTTTAATAATAATATTTTTATTATTTTGAAAATAAATATGTATTTTAGCTTATTTGTAACTTATAATATAAAAAATTAAATCATAAATAAAAGTCTTATAGTTTTAACTTTCATCTTTTATTTTTTTCCTACTTTATTTGTTTACATTATTTTTTTTCTTTTTGTTTTTTAACCCATTATTTAAAAAAAAATAAAATCAAACGTATATTATGTATTTTAGATTACGTGTAACTTATTGCCAAAAAAATATTAAATGGATTTTTTTTTTCATATTTTATATTAAATAAATAAAATTATTATTAATAATAATTTATGCAATTAAATTTGAACAAATTTGTCAATTAATTGTGAGTACTGCCATTATTTTAAAAATAAATATTATTTTAGTTTATCTATGATTTCTAGTATAAAAAATTAAACCATAAATAAAAATCTTATAATCTTAACCATAATCCTTGAAATATTTTTCTTTCTTTATTTGTTTGCTTTATTTTTTTTAATTATTTTTTTAACCCATTATTCTTAAAAAAAACAAAAAAAAAATTAATTATTATCATAAAATATATAAAATAAATAGTTATAGTAATTTTGTAGTTAAAATGAAAATTTGAGGAAAAAATAAATTTTACATAATTATGTATTTTAGGTTATGTATAAAAAAAAATTCTAAAATGACAAATAATAAATAGGTAAATGCATATAGTAATAAAATTTAATCATTATCATTAAATATATAAAATAAATAGTAATAATAATTTTGTAGTTAGAGAAAAAATTTGAGGACAAAATCGTTCAAATTAAAAATTAATTTTTTTAACCTTTATTTAAAAGAAAATTAAAAAAAATAAATTGAAATGCATAATTATGTATGACTTGTTGTAAAAAAAAGTAAATTATAAACAAGACTCTTACGATAAATAATATTTTACGATCTTATCTTTATAATAAGATAATTAATCATAATCATTAAATAAATAATATGAAAATTTTGTAATTAAAACAAAAACTTGAGTATAAAATTATATAAAATAACAAATAACACATAAACAAACATTTATATATATATATATATATATATGAGATAGGAACGGTGACTACAAAATATTAAGTAATTTTTTACCTCATTACATCTCAACGATTAAGATTAATATTTCCCTAAATCTCAACAATCAAAGAGTGTAATAGATTGCATAAAAATTGTGATCACTAATGATATATAAGATATTATTTTCCTTCATAATTTAATATTCGTAGAATGATATTTCGCATTTAGAGCTCACATTATGGAGATGATTGGCCTACTTCAAGGGCCACAATCTTCAAGGGAAATAAGCAGAATATATAGAAAGAGCCCATCCTTGGATTGTCTACAGTTTCATGACTATGTCTATGTGCATGTATTTGTAAAAGACGAGAAACAAATAATAAGGGGAGTGTCTAAATCTTTTTGGTGGTTCTTTTTGTTTTCTTTATCATCAAGTACTGTAACCTAATTTAAGGGATTTGTAGACCATTCTAAAAATAAATGTTTTATTAATTTAACTTGATGTGTTAGGTATACTAATTTAAATTAATTAAGGGAAAATGTTTAAGAGAGAGAGAGAGACTTGAAACATGGAATTGCGCAAATGGTTTTTGTGTTAAGAGTGAAAGAGAAAGGGATTGAACAAAATGGGGATGAAGATGGCCCAGTAGAGGAGAAGCTGTTGGAAAGCACACATGGGAAGCACAATGTAATTAGACTAACCAACGTGGGTTTGTTGGATATCTCTCTTTCTTTTTTCGCTAGGATTGGACGTCTCTTGTAATTAATGCTCTCTTCCCCCAAATTAGTACATTTTGGTTCAAGATAAGACAAACCTTTAATCGACAATTACAAAGAAAATTCACAGAGACGAGTGTGACTACAAATAGTTCATTCCATTGAAAGCATTATATATATATATATATATTATCTTATTTTATATAACATTACTTTTTACCATTGAGATTTAAAAATATTTAAAGAGAGAAAATAGAAGAAATATACTGTCGTAAATCTCAATAATTGAAAACTAATAGTGTATAAACTTACATAATAAATTATATTTTTTGACCCTATCTTGTATATATATACACGAATAAAATTTAATTACATGACATAATCATTTTATATATAGTGTTTTATTTTTAAACTCTAAAAAAAAAATGTTGTTTTTCTTACAAATATTATTTTACAAAAAATATGAATAAATTAGCCATATATACACTAAATATATATATATACATAATAAAAATATGGATCTTTTTATCCCAAATTAAAGGTTAAATTATTGAATAAAGACACCCATAATACTTTATAAACTCAATTATATTGTTGTATGTAATAAATATGAGATATTATATTTAATATGCGCTAAAATTATAAGTCTTTGTCTTTTGTTATATTCATATCTTCGTATTTTTTTTTATACCTATTTTATTTATTTTTCAATTCTATTGAGTCGTTTGTCTTTGTCTTTGTCTTTTTCTTCTTTTTTTCCTGCGATGCACACTTCTACAATTTTTTTCTTGGTCTTTTTTTGGGAAAGAGATTCAAGATTTTAGATACAATTAACTAAAATTTTGATACCATACCAAAATTTCATGAATTTGAGTGTCGTGTATATCTTCGCATTTTGTGACATCTATGTACGTAGCACTCTTATCTCTGTCGCCTAGAAGGCTAGAACTCTTCTTTCAACAACATTATTGTCATTCGTTCTCAAAAACATTCTCCTTATTCTATTTAGTATACTTCTGCTTAGAAGTAGACATATACCAATTTACCAATAATTTTTTCTTCCACCAGAAAATCAATTTACCAATAATGCTCTACTTGATCTCTACAGTTTTAATGAATGTCCAGATACATTATCAACATACTTTATAGCAAAATAAATAAATAAAAACACATTTATCACCATCAGAAATATCAACAGTCGAATATATAGCTTATTAATAAGGTGCAATTCAATTATTTCGCATTCTCTCACAAGTCAATAAATACCACTTGGAAATCTCACTCTCAATTTTTTTACCAAGTTGGACACTTATATGTTTAGAAATATTTTGTAGTTCAGGTTGTAAGACTTTCAATTCTCTCATCAAGAATTTAAGTTCAAATCACATCCGAGTATGTAATTGTATTTTTTTTTTATTAATAAAAAAGAAGGTAACTACATAGCTCTATTTAAAATATAAAAAAAGTTGGACACTTGTTTAAAACAGAAAAGGAGACATGATCACATGTATATCTGTTTACATAGAAATTATTGGTTTATATTGTACTAATTAAGCTAATATGATGACAATAAAGGCTAATCAACATGGTAAAAAGAGAAGATAAGAGGTAAAAAAAAAATCGTTTTATAAATCTTGCTATATCTTGTACTATCGTATCTGCATGGTTTAAAATCAACGAAGAATTAATTTGATTGAGGACATATAACACTTGATATTTTGGAAAGATCGAAGTCACTAATCTCACAATAATTTACTTGATGGATGCTAAGTCTCATCTATAATGTACCATACTTTGAAATATCGATCCCACATTGAGTAGATAGATATAACTACTCCTGTAATGGATGTGAAAAGTTTGAAAGAAAAAAAAATCACAAATACTTTTAAATTGAAAAACAGTTAAAGATGGCAAATTAAATTTGAAAAAATAAAACACACGAATTTAAGACAATATAATAAATAAATAAATAAATTATAACAGTAACTCCTTTTACAAGGAGATTTAGTCTTTCTGGATAGGAATGATGTTATTCCCATATAATTGGGGGTACTGTACACTAACGCACGACAACAGAGGATAATAATAGAGGAAACTAGACTTTATTATAGGTTTCCATGAATAAATAAATAAGACTTTACTAAAGGTCAAACAGGCTTCTATTAGTGGGCCTTCTTATTTGTCTGCCTGTTGTGTATGGGGGCCACTTCGCTTTGACCCACTCTAGGCCTTTTGGGTTGTGGCTGACTTTTCGTAGACCCATTTAGGATAGAATAATTTTATATTTATTAAATTATTTTATAAATTAAACCATATATTAATTATTAATTTAATATAAATAATAAAATAATTATAGACTATTTACTCACAAAAATTTGTTAAATTATAATATATAAATTATTATATTTATTAAATTTTGATAAAAATTACATAAAAATTGTGATAAAAATAATTATTCATTCGGATAACGGGATAAGAAAGAAGCTGTTGGCGCTCTCTATCATGAAAAGACTGACGTTCATCGTCCTTTTATAATATCATCTAAGGAATTCCAGTAATCAACAGCACCGATCTAACCACGTGTTGCAAGCAGCATTCGTTGTTTTGGTAGAGTTTGGTCGAATCATTCCTTCAAGTCCACTTGGCGTCGGCTTTAGAAGAGTAGTTTTATTTGTCATTATAAGAATACCAGTTTCATTAATATATTCATTTTGTATTATAAAAAAAATTTATTAGTAAAGAATGCGCAAGCATTAATTAAATATATAGCATATTTTTTAGTAAAAAATACAATAACAAAGAAATTTTTATAAGAATATATAAAATTTTATACTTTAAAATAATAAATAAAAAAAATTATTGGTCAATATTTATCAATCTAACCTAATAGTGTACGTTGAGGATATAATCTTAATAGGTACAAAGAAGTGAAAAAAGTTATACATACATTTTTTAATTATATTATGGAGGATTTGCTTGATAAAAATTTTAATTTTTAATTTTTTTAATTAATTTTTTAATCAGATATGTTTTGTAACGATTTATGATTTTAATTTTTATATTTTCAAGGAATCACTACTAAAATATGGAGTGATTTATAAATCTTTAAAAAAAAAAAGAATCAAATTTCTAATTTTTTTCGTTTTAACAAACATTTTTTAGGAAGTAAATCAAGTCTTATAAATTTTGTATAATATAAGTATGATAAGAAAATGATTAAAACTTAAAAATTTAAAAAAAATAATTTTTTTCTTTATTTTTAATTTTTTCAAAAAATTAAAAAATAGAAAATATCATCAAACAACTTTGAGACATTTTTTTTTTCATAAAAATTATTAAGTATAAATTGTTATAAAATATATTAGTGATTATTTTTATTAAAAAATTAAAAAATAACTATTTAATCATAAATTAAAAATTAAAATACTTATGTATAGCCGATCAATCATTTCTTTGTTAACAAGACTAGGCAAATAGTATAAAAATGTTGAATTATTGCTTCTCTTTTTTTTTTGTTCAAAAAAATGGCTCACTAGGAAGTAGGGAGGATAGGACCGCAGCCACACACTGCTACACTACTAAGGGTCATCGCCGGAGGCTTGAGTGGACCTCCTATTTAAATTTTTTACTAACCATCGAAGTGCTTAAAATTATGTTCAAACTTGACATTAGGACACCGGTGCTAAGCTTTAAACTCGCGTTCTAACTGTCGAACGAAATTGGACTACCGATTTATGGTGAATTATTACTGAGTTACCATGATTTGTTAACGGGAGAGTGAACCATAAATTTTAATAAATAATTACTCTTGCACACATTTTATATTAAATGAGTTTGAACCTTTATTTTAAAATTTATAAATAATATTATGATTTTAAATTTTTAGAATTAAAGCGAATAGTTGAAATGACGTTTTAGAATAAAAGTAGAGAACATATCTTAACTTTGAAGTACAATGCATATTATTATGTTAGCTAAGGATTCATTCGAGTTTTATAATATTAAAATTAAATATATAATTTTTTTGAAATAATCTCCATCACTATTCCGACCTGTTTTACATAATTTTTCTATTTTTATTTCTAAATGTTATTAATTAAAACTGAGTGCAATTGCAAGTGTTACAATTTTTGGAGATCATTAAGCTCCTCATTCTCGTGTTAATTCTAATCAAAAAAAAAAAAGCTCCTCATTCTCGCTCTACATTACAGATTTGACTTGAAAAAATAATTTTAATAATTTATAATGTATCAAAATTTGTTGTACACATAATAGATTTAATTGTATAACATAATTTTTTTTATACATAAAATTTTATTTTTAACCTCATTTAGTAAAAAAAATGTATATTTATTTTTCTTCTAACGTAAATAAATATATATTTTTTAGTATTATAAGAAAATAAACATATGTTTTTTTTATTGATGAATTAAATATAAAATTAATTAAATAACTAAATTCTTTTTGTACTGAATTTTTTTTAAAATAATTTAAATATTTTTAGTAATTTAAGAATAATAATTTACATATTTTTTCTGTTTATCAATTTACTTATTTTTAAGTAAATTAAAAAAAAAAAAAAAAAAACTATAAATCTATAATTATGATGAAAGTAAAGCGACACTTACCATGAAAACAAAAGGACGAAAGAGAGAGAATAAATTATTAGGAATATTCTATCGCCGTTCTAATCAGATATTCGGAAAAGGGTAAATATTTGTAATTTAATAATTATTATTATAGGATTTTTAACACAAAATTAGTTATAATTTTAAGTTAAAATTATTAATAAATTAACTTTTTAAAAATAATCAACTATATTTTTGTACGCTTATTTTTTTTAGTTATTTTGTCTCAAACAAAGCTAATTTATGTACGAGCACTTCCTTGCCAGCTTGCCGCTACTACGAATCTATCTTCTCCCCCAACTCCAATGAAGTAACGCTGCTTCCTACTAATTTATATAAAGAAGTTTATCTTTCTTCTGTTGAAATGGAATAAAATGAAATAAATTGAAATTTATTTAAGCATTTATTTCCATCAACGTACTAATAGAATACGTTAGAAATGAATATTGTTGTATTTATTTATTTATTTAATTTTTTTTTCTCCCATGTTTCTTGTTTGAAACATAGCATTCATACTATACTTTAGTTGACATTTGAATCAAACGTCAACTAAATTTATAATGATCAATGTGTGAATCAAACGTCAATTAAATTTATGTCAACTAAATTTATAATGATCATAACATTTCATTGTGTTATTGGTTGGAAGAGAGAATGGTTAAGAGATAAAGTTTCATTGTGCTATTGTTGGAAGAGAGAATGAAAAAGAATTCAATACATTAAATATAATTATATTAAACTTAATTATATTAAATTATATTATAATTAATCAATATTTAATAATAAATTATATAATATAGTCGAATATAATTAATTTAAATATTTTAATAAAATAATTGATATTTAAAATAGGTTTTGTTATAAAATTTATTTAAATTCATATTTAACTAATTTTTATATTTTTATTACAATTTTAAAAATAAAAAAATATTATTTTTAATTTGAGATAAAATAAAAAATTAATATACATAATATTATCATTGAAAATTTAAACAGTTGAAGTTAAGTATCAAGTATGATTTAAACTTATATTTAATCGTATAATTTTTTTATATAATTATATTATGTTTATAATGTATAATATAATTTAATTATATATATATATATATATATATATATATATATATGTATAGCACTGCATTAAATAAGTGATTAGTGTGAACGGAGGAAATGAGATCGGTGGTTGTAATTCAATCTTGTGCTTCTACTTTAAGAATGGTACACTCAACAAATCAATTGTCACTGCAATGAACATTTGGATGGCCACAAAATATCAGTCTATTAATGTTCTTTTAAGTTGGCATAATGCCATGATATATATGTCATATGTGTCTATTTTACGTAACAGGTTATGAACAGAGGTGGAGGATGGTGGGTTGAATAGTGCTACAATTTTGATCAATTTTTTTATAAAAAATTAATTATGTATATATTTTTAATATTAAATAAATATTTTATTTATAATAATATATTGTGTATAATTTTTATGTACATATTTTGAAATATATTAACAATATTTAACAAATACATTGATAAAAATGATATGAATTGTAAATAAAATGATTAAATATATATATATATATATATATATATATTTTTCGTGTATTTGATAATTATTAATAACAAAAATAAAATTGTGGTAATATATTATGTGAAAATTCTTCTTAAATGTGATAATTTAAAAAAAAAGTTTTAATATTTAATTTTAAACTCAACATTATAAAAATAAAATTAAAAAAAATAAGTATATGATAACTTCATATTAAAATTTTTAAGTTTATGTTTATCATATTTTATTTCAACTAAAATTTTAACTTTATCTAGTATTATATTATTTGATATTTTATTTTAATAATATTTTAAAATTTATTTGAAATCTTTTTATATAAAAAATTTATTATTTTTATTGTTATTGATCAGTGTTATATTATTTATAAACATATATTTTTAAATATAGTCTCAAAATTAAAATTATGAATAATATTGGGAAAACAACAAAAATAACACCCTTTGAAACTTATAATAACAAAACTAGCACCCCTTGTGTTCAAACTTATATTTTCACAATTAAAAAAAATGACTAATATGTCATTTTTCTTTGAACACCCGTTCAATTAAAATTGAACGACGATAATTTAGACCTGTTCAATATTAAACGTTTAATATTTAACGTTCAAATTGAACGTTCAATATTATAGGGGTGCTAGTTTTGTTATTACAAGTTTTAGAGGTGTTATTTTTGGTAATTTTTCAATCATATTTTACTTTTTATATTTTTATTTTAGTCTTAACAATTATAAATTTTAGTATATTTAATTGTGCTTTCTATTTGCTTAGATTTTTTAATTAATACATTTATTTTATTCATAAATAATACTAATAATTATTAACTTATTATATTTTTGTTTAGTTTTTGTTATAAGTTAATTATAATGTGTTAACTTTATATTTTTGAGCTCTAATAACTTTATATTTTTTGAGCTCTAATTTTATATTTCTATTATAATATAACATAAAAAATTTAATATTAAATTAAATATAATTTATTATAATTTTTATTATTTATTTTACTTTGTATAAAAAAAAATCAGCTCCCTCAACCATTTTTTTTTTTTTTTGCTCCGCGCCCTGCCTATGAAGCTCGGTCTTCATATATATATTTGTCGAGCATGTTAAACGTGTTCGTAGTGAAGTAAGCATTGTACCTATCGGTCAATTTGCCCAGAGAAATTCTTAAAGCGTGTGTAATGATGTGTTCAAATTTTAAATTAATAAAATATAAAATTAATATAATTATTTTTTTTAAAAATATAATCCCCTAATAATTAGTAAAAAAAAAAATAGTTATCGAATCAATGTAGCGTATATTTTAAAAATAATAAATGACATTTTGTAATTAATTTATCTATAATTATTAATTTTGAAGCATGTGCAAAGATATCATGATATAGTATTTTAGTCGTCTATTTTAGGCATTCAAAATACTATATATTTAGCTCATGAAAATCAGCCATTGTTATAATAATTAATCATTTTTGTTATTTTATATTTCCTAAGTGGCTAGTGTGTTCTATATATGTTATGTTATTAAAATTCCATAAAAACGTTTTTAACATAAAAAATGTGTCTTCTAAATAAATAAATAAGTTTTTAAAAGTAATTTTAGAGCTCAGATAACAAATACATTTTAAAAATAGAACATTTTTTTTGGTCGCGTTAAATATCCAACATTTGCACATTATGAAAGAAGCAGAAGAAGAAAAATACTCAGTGAATTATATATGTGCTATAATTTAGATAATAAATTTTAAATATAATATTATTTTTTTATGATTAAATTTATATTAATTAAAAATTTATTTATATTGTATTATAAATTTGTATTAAATTAGAGATTTAATTTTTATTATATTTTATATTCAAAATTTATATTATTTCTTACAAACTTTAAAAATTTAAAATAATAAAAATAATATTTATGTGCTCAAATTTAAAATTTTATAATTAAAAAAATAATTTATATATTATTTTTTTAATATTTATTCAATTAAAATTGAACGATAATAATTTAAATTCGCTCAATATTAAACGTTTAATATTATAAATTTAAATTAAATATTTAATATTTTTAAAATATTAATTTTATTATTATAATTTTAAAAGTATCATTTTTAATAATTTTTCAAAATTAACTACTATCATCAGTTCTGATGCATAAAATAACAAAATCTAATTACGTCAGCAGAGATTAGTGAAGATTTTTATAAATAAATAAAAAATTGTTCAATAGTAAAATGTGAATATTGACAAGACATACCCATTCCAGAATATTCCGAGCAATATATGACTATTGAGGAACGGGGAGTTGAAAAGGATATCGGATCGATTTTTCTTTCACAATCACAAAACATAAAACTCCAACGGCTTAAAACCGCCGCCAAATGTATTAGCCGTCAGTTTTCTGCCAAGTATAAATTGATATCTGAGAGAATAGACCACAATCACAGCAAATAAAGAAGCAGTCGAGTCAATTAAATTCTGTTATTCTATTTTGTTGTGTTGCTTGACGTTTCACTCGGCAGACGTGTAGGAAAGAATTGGCTCAAAAGTTGGTCATTTGTTAATACAAAATGTAGACCAATTATACTAAGACGATTGGCACACGACTTTAATTCTAAATTCACTTGAAAAATAAATAAATTTGTAATATTGAAGCTGTAAATATTTTACATAAAACTCATCTCTTTTTTATAATCCACAAAATTCATATTCAATCAACCAAAAACTACTAGGAAGATAACACCATGCAAGAATTTCAATGAGACTTTAGTGTTACTTCACTTTAACAAACACTAGTAACAACAAATTAAAGGGGTAAAAAATTATTCAACTAAAACTATTTGTTTGCTAAAAAAAATATAATATGCATAAGTTAACATTTAAATTAATAATATTATATCACATGGGTACAAATTTATTTATGTACTTGAAATACTTGTTTGTTTTCTTTATTTTATTATAGAATTGTATCAATTGCCTAGTGTAATTATGTGCTTTTTGTAGGTATTGTGGAGCTTGTTATTAAATTTAATTAATGTACGTATGAATGTGTAAATATATTTATAAATTAATAATATGATTGGAGGTAATAATTGATAAACTTATTGAAGTTGAGCCAAATTAAAACCACTTTTATGTTTCATAAGTTCAAATAAGTTAGTTTCAATTTTAAAAATGCAAAAATCGACTTGATTGAAGTTTAATGTTTGCAAACATATACTTAATTGAATTGACACACACACACACATATATATATATACATTTATATTACATATATATGTTTTGATCATTTAATTTTAGTTAATTTTTTTATGTCAATTTAGAATGTGAAATTACTTATATTATTCTTCTATAATGTTCATTTTTATAAATATTTACTATAACTCATTAAAAAAGGAAAAATATCAAGAATATTACAAAAATTTGGCTTTTATTCACAAATATCCATAACTTTTGAAAAAAATGGCTATAATGATCTCGAAATTAGACTTATTATCAAATATAATTCCCATAAATAACAGTGTTAACTTTTCTATCCACATATTTTTTCAATTTTCTTTTTAACTTGCTAAAATATCTTTTAAAATATCAAAAAGTAAAAAAAAAAAATATCTATTTATTTATTATGTTTGTTATGATTAAAAAAATAAAAATCTATAATAAGTAAAGAAATATATAGTAAATTGAAAATTTATCTAAATTAATAATATCCTTAAAAATAAATCTTATATTATTAATTTATTTTCTAAATTATATCACTTACATTTTTTCTTAATTTTTTTAATACATTATATAATTTTTTTTTTGTCTCATTGTTGACATATATTAATCATAAAATTAATTAAACAATTAATTGGATTTTAAAAAAATTAAATTTCTTGATATTGACTTATGAAAAATTAAAATTTATTTTTTGATTTACTTAATATAATTAAAAAACTACATACTATTCTTATAATTAAAAAGAATTACTTATCATTCTATAAATAAACTAAAATTTTATAATAATTATATTGGATAATTTATTGTAGATTGGGATAATTATAATTTATCCAAGTCAATTAATCCATAAATATTAATTTTTTATATACTTTTTAAAATTCTAAATTTTTATAAATTATTTTAACTTTTTTAATTTTTTAATTAATTTCACTATAATTTTATAATTAATTTTATCATTACATTTGAAGTATATGTGATTAAATTTAATTAAAATATAATATTTATTCATTTTTAGGAAATAAAAAAATTAATAGTTAACAATTTTACTACCTATTATTATTTGACATAAGTAATAAAAAATTCATTTATTGTATTAATTTTAATTTTATTTACCTAATTTGTAAGCACATGTATATATATTTTTAATTTTAATTTTATGCTTATATATATATATATATATATATATAATAATAGCAAAAAACAAAAAGGATCTTTTTTATTTTGTTTGTTTAATATAATTTATTATTTAAAAAACAAAAAGGATCATTTTTATTTTGTTTATTTAATATAATTTATTATTTAATGTTAAAAATATTAGATATCAAAATTTTATTTTTTATGTCCTTTAAATTTAAAGATATTATGAAAATTCTATTTAATAACCGTTATATTTAATATATGTTAAAATTAAAGGATATATTTGACATTTTTGAAATGTCAGGTATATTTGTGAAAAAATGTGAACCTTGAGAGTATAATTGATATTTTTTCAATAAAAACAGATCTAAACTACTTTTTGTCCCTAATTTTGAAATAATTTACTTATTTTTAAGAGTTTCTCTTTATTTGAAAATTTGTGTACAATTTTATTTTAAATACTAATATATAACTTTTTGAATTAAATTATTGATTAAATATTAAATTTTATTTATTATTTTAATATTAACATATGGTTAAAATAATTTAAATTTAATTTAAAAAAAAAAGTAGATTTAAACTGCAAATCGAACTTACCAAACTAATATAAAAAAGTTGGTCTAATATTTTATGGCCAATATTTTATAAGTTAGTTTAATTTCTTGATTTAAAAAATTTAATATGTCAATTTGGTTAATATTTTAGGAAAAAATCAATCAAAATAGAATCACACCTACCTTTATGTATCAATTAAACTTCTATTTTTTAATTTTAAAAACGAACTTTTTTTTATTTATTTATAAGAATTTTAAAAACAAACTTAAAAATATTGACCAGCTTATGCTATGCCCCGTGTACGACGCCGCGTTTGGTTCATCAAGTAACATTCGAAAAGGTATTTGTACCGACCACATTATCAATTTGCTTTGTACTTACAACTTTTGCCAAAAATTTCAAGTGCATTTTTTTTTTCTCAATTCTTATAATGAACCTGACCTACCTTGAGAATTGACCATGTATTATCAATGTCATTGTTTTTTTTAACAGTCAATGTCATTGTTTAGAAATTTCTAACTCATACCACCATTATTACAACTCGACGTACACACAAAGTTCTCGAATTATATATAATAGATTCTTTGAAAGTGTACGTATGAGACTAAGATCATCTTGGATGCAGGAAGTAAATGCATAAAACAAATTTATGTACCTACCCAAAAGACTTTAGTAGTTAAGTTGAAGTTCAAAGCATTCAACAATTAATCAATTTCTGTGTTTTCATTTGAAGTTGTATACAAGATTTCTATCACCTTTTCTTTAAAGACTTATTGTATACAAGATTTCTATCACCTTTTTTTTAAAGACGTAAGTTAGAACAAAATTTAAAAATTCGCTCATTCATTTTTAAGTTATTTATTAAAAACAAAAAATTAAAAAATGAGAAAGGAAGGAAAGAAAAAAAAAATCTTAAGATTTACTATCTTTTGCTTCTTAATTTGTTTTTGCAAACTGATTAAATAAAGAAATGAATATACTTCATTGATCTTTGTCAAAATTCTTCTAAAAGAAGCAAAACTATTACAAATAGTTCACAATGGTGATTAAAATTTATCTTCATCCAATTTAAACCTTGAGTAATTAATTTGTTTGACTAGAAGCAATTACTATTAATAAAAAATCACCGCAAGTAATTATTTGAGTTTGTACGTAAATTTAATTAACTAAACTATTCACTAATTTCATCTTATCTTTTTCGTCACTATGACAAATGGAGGAAAAAAAAAAAGGAGAAAAAATTTGAAAAGAAATTATATATTTAAATGGTTAATGTTGATGCAATGTTGAAAGAGACGCTAACTTAGATGAAACGAAAAATATTAAACGTTGTGAAATATACAAAGAATATATACATATGTATGATATTTAAAGTACTATTTAGCGTGTGATGCTCTTACTTGCGTGAAGGATTTTACTTATATAACCTTATTTTCAATGCAAAATCAATGATAACCATAGACATAATTAAGCACACTGATGGAAAACAAAGTAATATTAGTATTATTTTGTCACTTTTTTGAGAGTAAAAAACATTACGTGTACCCAACTATTAACTATATGTAACTAAGAATGATTAATGGTCAATGCATACTAAAGCTTTGGTTATGCTTCAAATCAAAAGAAGAATTAGGCAGCGAGAAAGGAATGTTGCCTACCACTAATGATTAATGTTGCTTAAGCTTTTTGGAAAGTTTACACAAAAACCTGTAACAATGAGGATAAATTGAAGCAAAAAAAAATAAAAAATTAACATATGCATTGCATGTTAATTGTTATACTTCTTTTAATTTTAATTTTTTACAGCATATTTAAAAAAAAAAAAAAAAAAAGTTAAATTTTTTAAGTTTTCAAATCAATCGTAAAAGTAATTTTTTTATGAACTACAAATTTTTAAGTAAATTAGAGATCTATTATTTTCAGAACTCTTAAAAAAACATTAAATGATATATTTAATAAGAAATTACACTCCTTATGTTATGGAAGTCTTTTTCATTTAAGGTTCATAGTTTAAGTTATTTACGAAATGTAAAATAAAATATAAAGAGTAATGAATGTCATTACTTTATAATAAAAGAATGTTTTTGTCTGAAATTATTTTAGATATAATTTAGACTTTTATATATTATTATTATTATTATAGATAAGTATATATTTTTAATATTCTTTACAGCAAATTACAAAATTTCTTAAAGTTAGAAAAGTTTGAATGTGAACCCAGCTAATTGAAGTATCCTTCAAATTTCAAGTCACTTTATTCAAAATGCAACTTTGCCTAACCTGTTGCACAGTTGCAAGATATTTTGTGCAAAAGATAAACAAAGAAATTAAATTTATAAAAAAAAAAAAAAAAAAAAAAAGGAGGGGATACTAGGGAGATAGTAAGTAATTACCTTGAATCTAAACTTCTACTCAGCAAATTAAAGGAAAATTTAATTAGGAAAATCATCAAAATTGAATAAATGAAGTCTATTCATTACAAACAATGTGGAAGAAGAAATGAATTGAATGTTGTTGTTTGTGAACCAGTTTCAAGTATGTAATATTCAATCATGTCATTAAAGTTTAATACAAATTTGTGATTATCACTAGTAATATTTGAAATGAAAATACATGGTTTATACGAAACAATAAATTATGGCATATTTGTTACACGATATTAAAGATGTTGATTATATAATTTTTATACAATCATGAACTTGGTTGTGAAATCAAATTATATCGTACAATATAAAAATAGTATAATTATGTAGAAATTTTGTACGATTAAGAAGTGTGGGTCTAAACTATACTGAATACTTAACTTAGTCTGTCTAAATTTTTAATTATAAAATTATATATCTTAAATTATTTTCATCTCAAATTAAAAATATATTTTTCAAAAAAAAAAAAGATAAAAATATTAAAATAAATTAATTATTAATTTAAATAATTTTTATAATAAAAATTATTTTAAATAAAAATTATTTATTAAAATATTTATAATTAATTTTTTTCAATTATATATGACTTGCCTTGTATAAATTAGTTTTAATATAATTTTATTTAATTTATTTATTAAACATGTAGTTTAGAGGCTAGAGCAGTAGAGCCATAGCTAAGTGGCAAAACCCTTCCAATTTGGTTTGTGTGTTTAGGTTATATGGCCCACTTAAATAAAACGGGCTTGTTCACAAGTTCTCCAACACAAATAGCCCACATTGAAAACGTCTAGACTACGGACTGGAGTTGGCAATAATGTGGTGATTTGTGCCTAAATAATTTATGTTTAAATTATAATTTAATAATTTTCATAACGAATAAAATTATATTTAAAATTCTAAATTTTGTTTATATAAAATAAATAAATTAATAAAATGTATTTTAGGACTAACAAAAACATATATCGAAGCATCGGCGATTTTGTTGGTAAACTGACTGAAGATTCAACAATTTCGCTGGTGACATCATCAAATCTCCGGCGATTTCATTGGAAAGGTATGTAACATGTTACATACAACGACAAAAGTGCATATAACGTTTTACATACAACAATAGAGGAGTATGTAACGTGTTACATACAACGATAAAAGTGTATGTAACGTGTTACATACAACAAAAGAGGTATATGTAACATTCAATAGAGGTGTATATAACATGTTATATATAACGATAAAAGTGTATGTAACATGTTTACATACAACGACAGATGTAAATGTAACTTGTTGTATACAACGACAGATGTAAATGTAACTTGTTGCATACAACGATAGAAGTGCATGTAACATGTTTACATACAATGATAGAGGTATATAAAATATGTTACATATAATAACATAGGTATATTTAATATGTTATATACATTCTTCCCAATGTATATAGAGAAATCTTATCCAAAAAATTAAAAGAGAAAATACATGTATACGAACCTAAGAGTAGAGATCATATTGTTAATAGGAACTCATTTTCACAAACCCATTTTCATGCATCTCAACTTCTATCTTTCTCATTATCTCTTTCTCATTATCTGAGAGTGCATTCGAAGAAAATATGAAAATGGGTTTGTGGAAATGAGTTCCCATTAATGATCTTTCTTCGGCTCGTAAGTCAATTCTTCAATTGATCTTTCCTCGACTCATTAGTTGAGCAGAAAAATTTGGAAATGGGTTTGGAGTATAGAATAATCAATTGAAGAAAAATTTGGAAATGGGTTTGGAGCATAAAATGATCGATTGAAGAAAAATTTGAAACTTATTTTAGTAAAAAAAAAAAAAAAAGGACCATAATATAATAATGAACCTAAGTTTAATATTTTATTTGTTAGATTCATGTGGTAAGACGTAGAGTCATCGTTAACCATCAAACGTAAAGTTAAGTGTGGAAGATCAACCCTAAGTAGTATTAAAAAGGCTTGTATGCAGATATGGACTGTAATGTGAGCTGTATAAAAAAAATTAATAAATTTTATTAATATAAATATAATCTATGTTATATTAATTTAAACCTTAATTATAAACTAACTTTTTGCTGCTTATTCATTGCTTTCCTTTTCCTGCCGCTGTTCATTATAACTATTATTTTTCATTACTGCTGTTCATTGCTTTATTCTGCAACTCTGCGGCGCTCTGGTACCTTTTTTTTTTTTTAAGTAAAATTATTATAATTATGTATTTTTTTTAAATACTAAATACTTAAAATATTTATATTTTAATTTATATTCATATTAATGATTATATATTATATATTCCTAACTATTATTTTTTACTCCTGTTCATTATTTATTTTACTCTTGTTCATTATTTATTTTATTTTTGTTTATTTTTTAAGTTTATATTATATTTTGAATGTTAGTTATAAATTTTGATATTATAAATAAAAAAAATTAAAAATATTTTTTAATATATATTAACTTTTTTAAAAAATATTTATGAGTACGTCATTGCCTCTATGTAATATCACGCGTATAAAACGTGATAGTACTGCCGGGAAAAAACAAATTAGCTTTGAAACTATTCTTTTTTCAATAATGTGAGTAAACATGTACTGAATTTTGGAGTTTTTACATTATTTTTACGATTTTATTCTCTATATAATACTTAAATAATATCTTTAATATAACATCTACACTTTAAATTTATAATACGCCAAACAATTTCCAATATATTCAAACTGTAATCCATTCTACATGAAATTATATAAACCCTTTTTCTTTCCATAAAAGTACCTAAACCTTTATCAAGTTTATTCATTTTTTTATTAAGTTCTACAACATTAACAATTAATATCAATTATTATTTTTTTTACTTCAATTAATTAATATTAATTAAATTTTATTATATTAACTAATTAATATTAATATTAATTAAATGATATGGCAGAACTTAATTATAAAAAAATAAAAAATAAAAAAGAAGAAGAGCAAATGAAATAAAAGTTTGATAACTTAACGTAGAGAAAAAAATTCAGATACGTTTGTATTAAATGAAGTTTATCCTTTACAATAACATTAATATAATAATATTTTATCTATAAATTGAGTATTCTTTTAAAATATTATAAATTTTACAAAAAATTATGTCACTGATACTATCCCTATGTCTTTGACATTTAAAACATATTTTATGTCATTATCTCTAGTGAAAAAGGTGTTATGGGCCTTGGGCCTTCTCTTATGACTGGTAGCTGTTATGGGTATTATTATCTTTAAATAAATATTACAATTTTTTAAACTAATAATTTAATATTTTAAAATTTATAATTTTGTATATATAATAAGAAAGAATTTATTAAAATACTTCTTATCATTTATCTCATAACGCTTCAACTTTATCAAAGTTTTAGTGATTTTGCCCGCGATATTATTGAAATTTTGACAATCTCGTCAAATAAGTGTACCGATCTTATTAAAGATAGATGTAATATGATATATAAAAATATAGAGTTAATATAACATGTTACATACAAATAAAAGGTAGATATATATGTTACAGAAAATGATAAATTAGATGTAATATGTTACATTAAAAAATAAAAATAAATGTAACATGTTATAAATAAGAAAAATAATATAAGAATTTGCTTTGGGAGTAACACATCACACTAATAAGCAAAGGTAGAGGCAAAAATTATTACACTAACTAAAAGACATTAGTTTGAACGTACAAAAATTACATGTGATTCAACAACCAAACGGTAAAAGAAACGGTTCCTTGTAAATTATTTTGACAAAATCTATTCACAAGCAATACAAACAATGTCTTTCATTCTCAAATAGAAAATGAAAAATTGCAACAATTTACTGCATTGAGTTGTAACATAATGAAAAACCCTTTGTTGAATGTCTATATATTTACCAAAATTTTAGATGAAGCAAAGTGTACAGAGCAATAAACATGGTTAATATACCTGACGTACAGTAATCTCTCTCCCCAAAACCTTGACTATAATGAAGTGTCTTCGCTTACCGTACAAAGCCAAACTAGGTGGTGGAGATTTGGGGCATGCTGAATACTGAGCTAGAAAATGAGACATTACGATGGCCACGTTTCTTACCGACAATGATAGATTCAACACCATCCAAGTCACTTCTTGATAAAATACGTCCCAAGTACACCACCAAAGCTTGAATCTGTAAACACGCCACGAAGAGTTCCTCCACTGTTGAGACTCCGGTTGCTTTCATTGTCACAAATAGAAGAAACGCTCTTCGATCTGCTTCAACGCTCTTAAAATATTAAAGGGTATAAGGGTAAATTAATGCTTACAAAACGCAGTCGTATTGTGAGTTTAGTCAAATTGTGAAAAGCGCTCTTTTTAGTTATATTTTAGATCATATTTACTATTTTGTAGGCGTGTTAAACAACATTGATGGGTTGTGAGTTTAGTTCTTGATATCTTGAAAGCTGTTTTATGACGGCTCCAACAATTACAGCTTCGTTGGATTGTATGTAATAACTAATCAGACAATATTATGCCCTTTGAAGTTAATTATGTGAATTCGACTTGTTATTCTTAATGATGATTAAATTGTCATTAATATTTTTACTGCATGCTCTACAGGAAAAAAGAAATGACGAATCTTTAGACTTTTTTTTTTTAAAGATGAATGTTTAGTGATAAACATTGCTGATGATACCCAATTGGATTGTGTAGTATAAAAGTAATTGAGTGGACTACCCACGCCTCCATAGCATATGCCAAAAAAAAAAAAACTTGAAGGGTGGCAACCAAATACCAATTTTTTCTCTACTTGTATTTTTTATTTTTAAACACACACTAAAAACTTTCTTTTAGTTATATATTAGGATTATAATCATATATAACAACCACATAAAAAAATATATCACATATTTAAATATATAGTCAAAACTGACAAAATAACTCTAACTTCTAAAAACCTGCGAGCAAATATAGCAAGTTTTATACATTAGCTCAATATTATAACTCACATTAATACATGATTCAACGACTTAAAAGTGAATATTCTAAAGTAGCAAAAATTATACAATTGTAGACACTCATGTAACAACAAAATTATAAAATATTTTACTTGTAAATTTTTCAAACGCACAAAATACAAAAAATCCACAACAAAAAATGAAACATTCAACGCCAATACACCTGGAAAAGCCTTACACCCTACTGGTAAGAGTTTGTCGCCAGAAGACACACCCCAGCCACATTCACCAAACCACCAGCGTTTTCGCTGAAAAGCCACTCAAGCTGCAAGATTGAAACCAAGGAGAACAACAACTTCAGGCACCGAAAAAAGGAAAGCAAATCTCCTAACAGTGGCGCAACACCATAGAACGTCCTAACGCCAGCAACTCGACAACGTCAGTTTGAGAAAACAACACCCATGAAAAAAATGTACACAACTTAAACATTAAATTTTTGAAGTGCCCTTTTTACAATAATAAGTAGACTATTTGATCCATTATCTTTTAAAAATTCTAAAAAATAATTATTAAAATATTCTAAAATACGTGTAAGGTGTTTCTAATTTCTTGTTTTCAAGGAACTTTGTTTTAAAAATGTATAACTTAAAAACTGTTGCCAAATATGACAGGATGCTACTAAAGAATTGTAATTTAACAATATGTAGCTATTTTTTGTATGTAAAATTTCTAGAGTTTCAGTAAATTGTACTTAAAAAATGACAATATGCTTTTAATAACACGTTTTGCAAAACAAAAATAATAATAAAATAAAAAGAGTAAGACATGTTACAAAATAAAAAATGAGCACTTGAATGATTATAGCTCCTTTGCTCCTTCTAGAGAGTAAGGCCAAATTTCAACAATTCCCAAATATTATATTTTGACTTAACAAAAAATAAGACCAAAAAGAGTTTAGGGATGTAAATTTATTCCAGTTTAATCAAAATTTGAATGATTTTATTTTATTTGAATTGATTCAAAGTTTGATTAAATTTTGTTTACTCTATTCAAATAATTTTAAGATCAAATTTATAGTCAAATATTTATATTACGAGTCCGATTTAAAGTGATTTGATTTTATTCGAATTGTTTCAAAGTTTGATTAAATTTGAGTAAATCTTGTCGACTTTATTCGAATATATATATATATATATATATATATATATATATATATATATATATATATATATTATCCTATAATTTAAATTCGAACGTTAACTTAAGTCAATTTAAAATTCAAAAAAGTTTGGCTTGAATTTATACGAATATTTTAAGGTCGAATTTTAAGCTTGCATTTAATTTAAAAATTTTAATCCAGCATGAATCTAGTACGAACCCAAAGTTTCGAGCTTGGACTAGCTCTACCTATCCGAATTTACATCATTACAAAAGATTAATATTTAAAATAATTATAAAATTAATTAATAATATAGATAGTTAATTAGACAACGGTGTATTTGGGAAAATTCATGATATTTGAAAAAAATCATGATCTATTTTGAGTTTATTGATTTTTTCGAGGTAAGTTTTTAAATTTCAACAAAATTAATATATTTACACAAATGTGTAATTTTTTTTTTTTATAGAACACAAATGTGTAATTAATGTTTGAAAAAGATCACATACATTTTGAAATTAACGTTTGAAAAAGATCACATACATTTTGAAATTCATAAAACTCATGCTTAATCTTATATTTTATAAGTTTTCGAAAGTCGAAGTCAACGCTAATTATGAAAACAAAGACTCAAGATCTGTCGAATAGTTTATGATAACATTATGGTCTTGGTGATATTAGAAATGCGACTTTGAAATTTGAGATTTATGTTTTAATATCAAGATTAAATACGATTTTAATATAACTTGTGGTAGGTAAAATTTTGATAATTTCAATGATCCGTAGTTATGATTCTAATTTCAATGAGGTTTATTTTTTGAAAAAAATTAAAATCTGTCGAAAAAAAAAAAAAAAAGACTCAGGACTTTCATTTATATAAATTAACTTGTTTACCCGAAAAAAAAAAAAAAAACTAAAATGTAATACATTTACTGAAAAATTAAAATATAATACAGAAATTGAGAAAAATTAGGTGAAAAACATCCGGTATTTCAAAGGGTACAGAACAATACTAATTATTAGGAATATTATCCCCTTTTATTTAAATATAATATTAATATACAATTTATAAATAATAATTAAATTTAATTATCTTAAAAATTAACATTTAAAGAAGTAGGTGTCTCATTGTTTATATACTATATAAAATTTATATAGCAATATAGCTTCATTTAATCAATGGGCCAAATATTTTGGGTCTTGCCTTACCAAAAAAAAAAAAATTAAAGGGTCTTAAAAAAAAAAAAAAAGACATGTGATTCAAATAGAATAGAACATAAAAAATAAGTTAAAAATACAAAGTAATAAGCTTTTCAAAACACAAAGAGCCACACTTTGATGAAGCGTTAGAGATATTGTCTTACATTATTTAAATATGAAATTAATATAAAGTTTATAAGTAATCATGAAACTTAATTATCTTAGAGGCTAACCTTTTAATGAGTAGATATCTCATATTACTTAAACACTATATAAAATTTACACTAGCCAATTATGTCTGTTTTAGATGTTATTTAATCATATAGACATGTTTGATACACACTATCAGATAGGTTAAGTATAGTTATATTGAACTGAACTATATTAAATTGTATTATAATTAGTATGTATAGTATTTGGTTATAAACTGTATAATATAGTTATATAAAATTGATTATAAGTTTTTAATAAAATAATTTTTTCTTATAAAATTTATTTAAATTAATATTTAATTTATTTTTATATTTTTATTACATTTTTAAGAATACAAAATATTTTTTTTTTTTCAATTTGAGATGAAATAAAAGTTAAGACATATAATTTTATAATTAAAAATTCAAATAGACTAAGTTAAGTATCTAATACAGTTTAAACTCACACTTCCTGATCGTATAAAATTTATACATAACCCTATAATTTTTATATTATATAATACAGTATGATTTTATAGTCAATTAAATGATTATAGAAAAATTATTCAATTAAAATATTTAGTTGTATAATAAATATGTCAATTATTTAAAAACAATATCTTTTTATGTTATATTAATTATGAAAAATGATTTACAAATTTAAATGTCTTGGGTTCTGTTATGGTACCCAAATCACTTATATTTTTGAAGATCTTTATTTATATTTTGATACCTTATTTATTTTTTTACTAACAAAATTGAATACAGCAACATAAAATTAGAAAATTTTGCACTGTCATTTATGCAAGCTTTTTGAAGGACATTTTAGCCGCAAGACATAACAATTTATATAACCATCTTTAGTGTTGGAAGTTCAGCAGCCATATGGCCTTCTATAAATATTATAGAGTTCCAACTCAAAATATCGGCCTTCACATGATTATTAAATTGCTATTTGAGCAAGTTTTGTGATGTTTTTTGTTTCATATTTGACACAATAGCTTATTATTTTTAATCTTTCAATAACAAAAGTGATTCTCTTGTCAATTATTAACATATGTTAAAATTTATGAAAAGTAATATTTTAAAAAATATTGAAAACTTTTTAATTTTAAATTTTTTGAAAAACATTGTATTTTTAAAATTTTTGGTAAAATTTATATTTTTAAAAACATTGTATTGAAAACATTGTACTTTTAGAAATTTAGAAATTTTTTCTATTTTTAGAAATTTTGGACAATTTTCTATATTGGAAAAAAAATTATTTTAAGAAATTGTTGAAAATTAATCTTAAGAATTTTTTGATAACTTTCTGTTTTTAAATTTTTTTTATAACTTTATATTTTTAAAAAATTTGAAATCCTATTTTAAAGAAATTTTAAATAACTTTCAATTTCAATAATTTTGGTTAACATTATATTTTAAGAAATTTTTGATAATTTATATTTTTGAAAACAATGGGTAACTTTTTATTTTAAGAAAATTTAGACAAATTTCTATTTTTTAGAAACTTTGGGTAACTTTTTATTTTTAGAAATTTTGTGAAATTTTTTATTTTTAAAAAATTTACGAAACTTTCTATTTAAAAAATTTAAATAACTTTCTATTTTTAGAAACTTTCAATAACTTTTTTACTTTTAGAATTCTGATAATATAAGTTTTTAAAATTTTTGAGAAACTTTATATTTTAAGAAATTTTGAAAACTTGCTATTTTTGTGAGGAATTTTATATTTTTAGAAATTTTGCAAAAGATTATATTTGTAGAAATTTTAGAAAATGTTGTATTTTAATAATAAAAAAATATTACAGAGATTTTGAATAATTTTTTATTTTCAAAATTTTCAAAAAATGTATATTTTTTAAAATTAAGAGAAAATTTATTTCTTAAAAAATTTAAAAAGCTTTATATTATTAGAAACTTTAGGCAAGTTTATATTTTTAGAAATTTTGAAAAAAAACATATTTTTAAAACCTTTTTGAAACTTTTAATGTTTATAAATTTTGAAAAAAAATTATATTTTATGTAATTTTAGAAACTTTTTATTTTCAAAAATTTTGAAAAAAATATATATATTTTAAGAATTTTTTTAAAAAACCTTACTAGTTAAATTTTTTTTTGAAAATCTTTATATTTTAAGACATTTTGGATAGCTTTTTATTTTTAGAAATATTGTATAGTTTACATTTTAAGAACTTTTGAACGACTTTTTATTTTTAAAAATTTTGGAAAACTTTATATTTTAAGAAATTTGGATAAATTTTGTGAAACTTTTTTATTTTAGAAATTTAAGAGTTTTTTTCAAACAAACATGAAAGTAGCACCCATAGAACTTATAATAATAAAATATCACTTGTAACACTAATTCATCTCTCTCTCAATTCAAGATAGCAGTGTTATTTTTATTGTTATAAATTTTAGTCTAGTTATTTTAGGTAGTTTTCCTTCTTCTTTTTTAAGTTTTAGAAAGAAAAAAAATTTGTTTATAGAAATTTTGTAAAATTTTATATTTTTAAATATTTATGAAAACTATTTTATTTTTTTAATTTTGGATAACTTTTTTTAAAAAAAAAAAACTTAAAAAAAGATTATATTTTTAGAAATTTTTGAAAATTTAGAGAGGTTTTTTTTTTTTTTTTTTTTTTTTTCAATTTTGAAAAAAATAGTTATATTTATTATTTGAATTTTTTTATTTTTCGATACATGTTAAGTAAAAAAAAAAAAGTAGCAAAACGTGATATGAGCATTGAGGAGTAGGGGGTGGCAATTTGTGTCATACCTTGATTGACAGAAGTGAATCCAAATAAAAAAAATTCGAATTGAAAGCGAATTGAATTAAATTTGGGCTTGTTTCAGCCCAACTCGAGTAAACCAAAAAAATTGGGCTGGGTTAGGACCAACCCATTAGCCCTGAATGAAATAAAATTAAATTAAATTTTAAATAAAAAAATTAGAAAAAGAAAAGTCTATATTAAAATTTAATCTTTCATCTTTTTCAGCACATCTCTTTTATGATATATTAATTATTTTTCTTCCATTTTTTTAAAAAAATAAACTGATAATGAATAAATAGTTATAGTTTATTCATTTTGTTACATTATTATATTACATTCTTTAATGTTAATGCATTTAGCATTTAAATCTACCTAATTCTTTGAACAAAAAATAATAATATTCATATTTAATTCTAATTAGTATAATAAAGTTTTTATTTTTAAATCGATTAAGTATTAATTTTTGAAGTAAAAATTTCAAACCTTTTATTAACCTGTGTTATGCTATACTCTTTTTCATTTATTCATTGTCTTGATAATTATGTATTATGTAATAGTCAAAGTTATGTTCTTGTGTATATAAAAAAATTATATTCTCGTGTGATATTTTAAATTACTTTAACTCTTTATTTTTTGGTAAGTATCTTTATTTAATCTACTCATCTCTATTTAATTTGTTGGGAAAATAACAAAACTAGTACCCCCTAAACTTGTAATAACAAAACTAGCACCTCTTGTGTTCAATTAAAATTGAACGACGATAATTTAGATCCGTTCAATATTGAACATTCAATATTATCCGTTCAATTAGAATTGAATAACGACAATTAGACCCGTTTAATATTGAACGTTGAAATTGAATATTGAACGTTCAATTCTAATTGAACACAAGGGGGTGTTAGTTTTGTTATTATAAGTTTTAGGGGTGCTATTTTTGGTAATTTTCCTTATTTGTTTAGTAGCTAGAAAAAAATTTATTGGAACCTGAGAGCTCTTTATTCTAAATGTGAGTTTTCATGAGGGCATGATAGCCTCTGACTCTTGCATGAGTGGGATTTGATGGCATTTACCCATTGCTTAATTAATTTAGAAATTGAATTCTTTTTTTAATAATTAATTTTTTATCTTATATTTATATTTTTAATATTATTTTATGTAATGATGCTTGAGCTTTAATTATTAAACATTTTTTTTATTAAAAAAAATATATTAACTAAAAAAAAATGTAATTAACAATTCGAGTTAATTTGAGCCAATTTGTATGTATTTAATTTGAATTCGAACTCATTTTTATTGATTCAAATTAAATTTAAATTAACTTAAAATTTTATCAATTTAAATTAATTTAATTATTTAAATTAGTTGAGTTCTTACGAATTGATGCCCTTTGTTAGAAGTAGTGATTTTTTGACCGGAGTGAATTTCTTAAAGGTGATTCTCGTATGAAAAAAAAATAAAAATCTTGTGTCGATTATTACCACATTCACATTGTTTTCCTAATTAAAAATACAGCGGTTATTATCACTCTGTCTACAACTCTCTCTTTTTATATTTTCTAGATAACAAAGGCGATTCTCTAGTCAACTAATGTTTCTTTTCCTGTTAGTAGACTAATAAAAATATTGTTTTTTCTTTATTAAATTCAGTAGCCTTTCCAAAAAGATTGACCTCCATTATTTGTTCAAATAGAAGAGAAAGAGTAAAAATAAATAAATAATTTACATAGCATGTGAACTTTTTCTTGTTCTTCTTCTTTTTCTTCCAACTTAACAAAAAGACAGCTTTTTTTTTTTTTTTTTTTTTTTTCTTTTTCTTTCTTTCCCTATTTCTAAAAATCCAAAAGTCAATAATTAGATTAGGAAGATTTTGAATATTTCTCCTCCCCTACCAAATTTACTAATAACCTGTATTAATTCATGAGCTCTATAATTAAGTTCTCTTAGGATCCACCTTATGGAAATCATAGCAGAGTGATAAGATTTTATCGAGCTTCTTCTAAAATCACTCTTGTTCTAGTTGAAACCACTTGCAAATTTTCTTTGATTAAGGCATCAATCACCATATCAGCATCACTCTCTATGTAAACACTTATTATTTTTATAGTTCATTGTTAAATGAAAAGCTGCTATAAAAGATTTGTCCCATGTTTCTTTCACCAAACTTGTATTTATAAATTGTATCAAACAGTGAGTAGATGATTTATAACAATAAAACTCAATCCTACCATTTCTTGCTTCAAATTAAACAGCATCAAAATTAATTTTAATAGTTGAATTTGGAGGTCTTGAAGGAACATGACTAATAACATCTATCTCTTTTTTAGCATCGTTTCTTACTTTATTCTTTTTTAAAAAATTTGAAGAATTCTTCGATTCTTAAAAATATCTTTTTATAAGCATATAATGATTAATCTATTACTTCTTAAAAATCACTTCATTTCGTAGCCACTATATTTGTTCTATCATCATCGATCAAGACTCGTACTAAAGTAAATTTATTCTCACATATTTTCTTTGGAAGTTGACATTGTCTAGGTGAATCTAAAATGGACTTTGACATAGGTTCCACTTAAAATGACAAAACAGTAGCAAAAGTTCATATAAAATTTTATTTGATATAATTTTAGTGGTAAGAAAAAGGTTTAGCTATAAATATATGATTGTTAATAAATTATGCATTTATTTGTTTTTTACATTAATTAGTCAGATGAGTTGTAGTAGGAGCAAGACAGGACAGGACTGGACAACAATCAACCAATATTAGTTTAAGTATTGTATTAAAGCCAAAAGGAAGCCATTTATATCCATTTTTCAACTCCCATCTGATATGTATTTATTGATTCTAACAAAAAAATAAGAGTCCCCTATAATAATGTAATGTTAAATGAAAATTAGGTTAGTATTTACTGGTAAGTTTCAATGACAATCTTATATTTCGGCAATGTGTTAAATTAGCCCAACAAATTGATACCTCACAACTTCACGATGAGTGCTTTGTTTTGCATTCATCCTCAATAAACCTCGTTTGTCGTAATATTTTCTTTTACATTAAAATAAAAACTTGCAAACCAGCAATAGTAAGCCCTTTTTTCAACATTGTTGGTAAAAGATTGAATTTTTTAATTAATTTATGCCCCTAAATTGATAGGTTTTAATAATATACAATTTATACATGACTATTGTACAATTTTATATAACTAACATACATGAACAATTATTAAAACCCATAATACTTCTGTCTTTTCCATACCTTGAAGTTGTCACCTTTCTGGTCCCTCATTGGTAAATTTCTTTATTTTATTTTATTAAAAATATTATCTTATATTATTTAAAAATAATATTAAAATAAAATTTATTAGTAATAATAAGATTTAGTTATTGATATTTTAAAGAATAAATATCTCATGTTATTTATACACTATATAAAATTTACATGATATTAGAATTTTACTCAATTAATAAGCCAGATATTTTGGCCCTTGCCTTGTAAAAAAAGGACTTTACGGTAGAAAAAAGAAAGAAAGATAAGTAACCAAATATATTATAATATAATATTATATAATAAAATAGGTTAAAAATACAAAGTGATTGGCTTTGTAAAAAAGCAAATGCTCACACTTTGAGAGGGAACATTAGATGTATTATCTCACATTACTTAAGCATGATATTAATATAAGATTATAAGTAATCATGAGACTTAGCTACCTTGGAGGTTAATCTATTAAGGAGTTGATATTTCATGTTGCTTAAGCATGATATTTATATTACTTATACACTACATAAAATTTACATGGTATGTATAAGCAACATGAGACATCTATTCTTTAAAAAGTTAACCTCCAAGATAGCTAAGTTTCATAATTAAACCTTACATTAATATATAATTAAGTAATGTAGGACAATACTCTTAACATATTTTAATTTGTGCTTTTTTTAATTTCCTTTAGTCTTTTTTTAATGCATTGAAAACTTGTAAACTATAATTTTTGAAATATTTTTATTGTCTCAGCATCTCCAAGAAAAAAAGTGGCTAGAAAAGAGCCCAACTAAGGTGAAAATGAAAATCATGGAGAACATAACTTGTTACAAGCATTACATTACGTAGGTTGATATCTCGAGGCGGAGATTGCGAAGAAAGGGATAGATCTTACTACCTAAAGGAATTCAAAAATATTAGACCATTACTTTATGATTGGACACTAAATCCAAATTTTGCAGAATAAATAGATTCGTGACATTAAGAAGAAGTTGAACGCTTTGAATGTCCCCAAAGGTTTTAGAGCCGGACTTGTGGAGTATAAATTTTGGCAGGGAAGCTAATTACTGGTGGGATTCTGTTAGTAGAGAAAGGAATGTTGATGATATCACTTGAGAATTTTATAAAAGATTCTTTAACGAAACGTCCAAAGCAAATAATGTGGTGGAGTTTATGAACTTGAAATAAGAAGAAATGTCAGTGGCACAATATGAAGCGTGATTTAATCAACTGTTAAGGTTTTTCAAAAAATGATAACTTTGGTCTCGAACAAGGATGCGAAGTTTCTTACTAGTTTAAGAGACGACATTTGGGTTCAACTTATATATCAAGGAATCTGGACTTATATTGTAACTATAGCGGTAGCATACAGAGTTAAACAAATTCATCTTAATCAATCATCAAAGATGACGATAACAATCCAAAAATCCAAGGAGAAGAGAAAATAAAAGAACTTTTAGATTTTTGGTCGTAGAAGCCAACAAAGCAGATCATCTAGAAGTAACTCACCAAGAAGTCACAGAGATCAGCCATATGTACGTTACAACTGCCAACAACCTGGACATGTTAAGCAAAATTGTCCTCATCGATCAATGAATCTAGGATTTGAAGAAAGGTTGCTATCAACTTTTAACATTGGAGCTTCAAACTCACAAAGGAATTTTGCTAGTTAGAGTCAATAGTATCAGCGACAACCACAACAAAACTTTCAATAAGGAAGGAGATCGTTATCGAAGAACCAGCAATCAATGATGTTATCGAAGGTACTATTTTACTATTCAATTCTTAAATTTGAGTACTCTTTGATACTAGATGCATCAGACATATTTTTACAAAGACCACAGGTACTTATTTTACACATGTATTTTGGAGTTTGTCTACACGTAAGCCTTGGAGTTTGTCTCCACATGGGCCATATGCCTCAGAGTTGACTACTCATGTGCTTCTAAATTGACCAATACATGTGTCATAAATATCTCAAAGTATGATTGTACATGAAATTTTGGAGGTGGTCCCACATGTGTTTAGGAGTTGACCACACATGAGCCTCGGAGTTTGACTCCCTATTCTCTCATGTGCTTCAAAATTGACCAATACATGTGCCATATGTATCTTGAAGTATGACCGTACATGAAATTTTGGATATGGTCCCATATGTGTCTTGGAGTTGACCACACATGGGCCTCGGAGTTTGGCCATGCATATGCCCATGTATTTTACAATTGATCAATACATATGAATTTGACATAACATGCATATAAGTTTTGTACGGACGTTGCTTATTTTATTTCATTATATAAGCATCCATGGGTACCTAAAATGTACACTCCATTCAGTTTCAAAAGTAAAGAAGTACAAGTATGTCCAAATTTTAAAATAAAATGTTTTCACTATTAATGTACTGATAACGATTTACTAGTAAACATGTATTATAAATTTAAAATATAGTATGTATCATAGACTTATATTAAAAATTGAACATAGATTATACTCTTATTAAATTAATTGTAACTCACCAATGAAAGATATATATAAATATACATATATGTTCGTGTGTGTATATATACACGAATTTGTATGTGAATTATATTAAAAATAAAGTTTTTATCCTCATCATGCATCATTGTTATTCTTTATCAAGAATTTTTCAATTGACAAACAACAAGACCACACCACGAGCGGAAAAGGCGCGTTCAAAGAGCTTGTGGAGAAAGCTGCTAGGAAATTATTTCTCCTTTATTTAGGATATGAAAAATTATACATTTGTTATGAATTAATGTTATTATATTGGTTTAAATTAATAAAAATTTAAAATTATAATTTTAAAAGGGTTAAGAAAAGAAAAGAAAAGAAAGACTTATTTTTTATTTCTTATTCTCTTATTTATATTTGTAATGTGTTGTTGGTCTAAATTATTGGTCCACATGAATAATTCCTAGATGGATATTAGTTGGTTTTCATAATTGTGTAGTCTTAACTTTATTTTTTTGTGTAAGAATTAATAATCTTCGGATGTTTGATTGTCGGTTTAATTAGCTTCGTAGTAAAAAAAAATTAGCTTCGTAGTCGGTATATTCGTAAATAATGTTATATATGTTAGTTGTGTTATTTTTTATTCATCATTGTTGAAATGATTATATTGATTTTTTTTTCTTTTTTATTCAGAAGATTTTTTAATGATTATATTGAATCTGAATTATAGAAAATTTAAATAATAAAAAATACAGCTATATTTGTGATGTAAAAGCTATGAAATATAAAATTAGCCATTTGGGAGTCAATTTACTTAAATTTGAAAACATAAAATTAATTTAAATATTTTAATAAAATAATTTATATTTAAAATAATTTTTTTGTTATAAATTTATTTCAAAAAATATTTATTCATTTTTATATTTTTATTACGATTTAAAAATACAAAAAAAATATTATTTTTAATTTGAGATGAAATAAAAAATAAAGACATGTAATTTTACAATTGAAAATTCAGACAGACTAAGTTAAGTGATCATTACTGTTTAGACCCATATCCTTTAGACGTACAAAATTTACATAATTATATTACTTTTGTACTGTACAATATGGTTTAATTTTACAATTAAATATATGAATATATAATTATATATTTATGGTCTTGATATTGTGTAAAAAATATGACATTAGAGATAAATAGCAATGCTCATTATGATTTCGTAAAAAAAATAAAAAATAAAATCATCTCTTACTACAAAAATAATAAATAATTTATTTAAAATAAAACTCAATACTATAATCTATTACTTATTGAAACTAAATAATTTAAATTTATTAGTTATTATTATTTTTAGTAGTTTATTTATTTGGCTTCTAGGTTGCATCATGGAGTATTTCCTTAGCTACTTTTTTTTATTTTTCAAATGTCTTTAATAATAAATAAAAAATAATTAGTGACTAGCCGAATGATTTTACCATTTAATATAAGGGAAAGGTCAGGGGTGATAAAATGCTATTACATATATTTTTATTATTGTTGTAACAAAATTAATTATGATGATATTTTAATTTCATTGTATAACATAATAATTTTAAATATATGAAATTTTATTTTAAAATTTTAGAGAAAAATATATATTATTTTATGTTACATGAAAAATAATATGTATTTTGTTTAATAAAGTCAAAAATAAAAATATATAAATAAGTAAATTATTTATGTATTAGAAAGTAATATTTTACTAAAAAATAATTAATAAAGCTAAACGCTTCGTTCCAATAGCGGGTTTATCATTTTTTTTAACAGGGAAAAAATTTCCAGGAGGGAGACGGTGTAACGCCCATTGTGTTTCATTTATTCGAATCAATGCCTTGTTTTGAGAGTATTAATAATGACTAGCATTTTAAGCTGTCGTTAGAGGAGTCTTTATGCACAATTATAACTGTTTTATCCTTGTTATAGTGGGTTTATCATTGAGAAGATAAATCCAATTTTTTCAATTTTATTTATTTATGTATTTATGGAGCATGAGATAAAGTGTTTTTATTTTTATTTTATTATGAAAGCTAGATAAAATCAGTTTGGATTTAGTAATGGAATGAGATACGACGAGAAATGATTGTGTGATGTAAATTTATACTTAAATTTGTATATATTAATATTTAAATTTTTTTTTTTAATTTTTGGTTGAAAATAATTTATTTTTTTATTTTTAAAATTATTTAATTATCTAGTATATTATAATTAAAGTAAGTATAAATTTAAATAAAAATTTATGTATTTTTATCACTGTTAAGAAACCAAAGAGGTGTAGGCAGTAGAGCTCTTTTGATTGCATTTATGATTACGCACCTGAAGTCATCTTTACGTTAGCTCTGTGTCTGTCTAATCTTTTTCCTGCATTTGACAGTTCTTTTTCTCTTTATGTGTGTTTTGCTATAATACATTCAGCTCCTTCCTAATACAACAACCACCACCGAAAAATCATATCTTCTCTTATCAAAACTCAATTTTGTTTCCTTTCTTTTTTACAATTCCTAATATAACCCTTGCCATTTCAGATTCTTTTCTTTTTTCCAATTCTCAATTTTTTATTTAGTCTATAAACCCCTAATTTCTGGAGGGATATGAATTCATAAGTGGGAAACTCTTTGATCCATTAAATCTTATTCATTTCTCTTTGAATTAACAATTACGCTTTTGTTGTTTTTTGGTGGGTTCGGATTCTATGGCTGCGCTTGCTGATATTTCAGGTGAGGTAGCGGCTGCCAAGAACTCAAACTTGGAACCCAAATCGGAAACGGAATCGGATTTCAATGTTCAGAAACTTGTTGATATGTTCACAAAACTCAATCCTTTAGCCAAAGAGTTTTTCCCTTCTTCTTACCCTAAATATCAGAACCTCAATGGCAATCACCAAATTTTTAGTGAGGACCCCATGATCGCCTTTGACAAGCTGTCGGTCAATGATTATCAACCCAATAATAGACGGGTATTCATCGCTCTTATTTGATCCCTATTTTATATTATTTTTGTTTTATTTATTTAATCAATTTTTAGTTCTGCAATCAAATTTCTCTGTTTTCATAATGTTAATAAATCTGAATCAATTTTTTAGTGTAAATTTCTACTTGTTAGAGTTGTGGATTGTCAGGATTTTTTTCTTCTTTCTTTTGGGTTTCCTTTCTTTCGATTGTAATTCATATGATCAGTTTACTGATTGCTCTTTGTGCATCAGATTGGTATGTGATGGTATTACGATCCAAAGAGGGTATTTGAATTGGTTTTGTCATTAACTTTTTTTTACCTCTTTTATTTATTTATTTATTTGCTTTCCGAGAAATGTTTTGTTTCACTTTGAAATTAATTGATTTATTCCATGTTCTTTCGCCACTGCTGTAAGTTGCTTACTTTTTCTTCCATTAACTTTAGCTTTATTACTCTATTTGTTATTTTTGTTTGATTTGTTTTTTTTTTTTTCTGTCCATTTACCTATTTATGCATTAAAATTGGGGCTTGCTTTGCTTATACAATTATTATGAAATTAATATTCTTGCTTTTTTAATTGGGTTGTTTGTTTGAGCACTTAGCCACTTACACAAATGATGTTATGAAGAGTGTTCTACTGATATGAGAGCTTGTTGCTTTATAAAGCAATTTGTTAACTTTTCCTTGGTTTGAAAGAATTGATTATGATATCGTTTGTGATAAGTGCTTAAGTTTCATGCTCCATTAATTTCTTCCTTTCCACTTTGTATGTGATATAATTGGTTGTTTTTTCCAGAGAAGAAATAACTTCAATCAATGGAAGAGAAGGCTGAATGGAAGATCTTTAAGAGCTGACCGAGAAAGTAGTGTTAGACGAACGGTATATGTTTCTGATATTGATCAGCAGGTAAACAAATAAGACGATTTTTTGTAGTTGCTTTCATTACTTTGCCAGTATGCATTGTTTTTGTTGTAGTAGTCTGTATGCATTGTTTTTGTTGTAGTAGTCTTTCTTTCATCTACTTTTTTTGGCATAGTTGTTTTTTTGTTTTTATATTCCTTTGGTTATTACATGACAGCTCATGAAATTGTTCTGTTTGACTTAGGTCACTGAGGAGCAGCTCGCTGCCTTATTTAGTAACTGTGGAGAAGTAAGTTACTCTGTTTCTTGAACTGGAATAATTTAGATTGCCATTATTTAAGAACTTGGATATTTTAGTTGTTTCAATCAAAGTAGAAACCTGGAAGTTCTACTCTTATTTCTGACTTTAACTTAATTGCAATGTTTTAGTAATGATTGTCAATTTGTCATTATTAAGAAAAAAATTTATTTTGACATGTTTTGATACTTGAAATAATGTCAGATCTGGCATTTAAAGTTTCCCCCTATAATGGGTTATTTGTTTTACTTTAAATCCTCACCATTGCTGTTGTTGTACGTGGATGTTCTTATTAGATGGTCCACTTTATAGATTAGATTGTAAAGTGTTATGCAATCTGAACTTGTGTTCTATTCCTCATATGCAAAGGTTGTCGACTGTCGAATTTGTGGCGATCCACATTCTGTACTTCGTTTTGCATTTGTGGAGTTCTCTGATGAGAGTAAGATACCTCCTTTCCCTACTTGTTTTTTCGTTTTTGGGATTTCTGAGGGGAACAAGCAAAAATGGTTCTACCAACGTTGTGCATTTTATGCAATCTGTTTCAACAGATGGTGCAAGAGCAGCTCTAAGCCTTGGGGGGACTGTGCTGGGGTATTATCCTGTTAGGGTCTTACCTTCAAAAACTGCTATCCTTCCTGTTAATCCTACATTCCTACCAATGGTATGAAATGCTCTATGGGCCTTTTTGTTATTTAATCTGCTGCAGTTTTGTTCTGACTTAAATTGAAGTTCTCACTAAAATCATTTTCTTTAAATGTTTTCGATGAACTGCAGTCAGATGATGAAAGGGAAATGTGCTCAAGGACAATTTACTGTACAAATATTGATAAGAAGGTAGTTAATTACTTTTTTACCATAATTTTTCATTTGTAGCATTCTAAGCTCAGAATAGTGTTTTACATAATGCTTATACGGTGGCTGCGGTCAAATGACTTTACTATGAAAATGTTTCTTTAATTGCAGGTTTCTCAAGCTGAAGTCAAGATTTTTTTTGAAACAGCCTGTGGTGAGGTACAGAGATTTCAAGAGCATTTTCCTATGTCTATTACTTCCGAGTATGTCTGATGATCTTGGCTGTAACCATGTTTCCATTTTTAAGTTTGTCATTCCTTTTTGCCTTTAGGTCACTCGTTTGAGGCTTCTGGGAGATCACATGCACTCAACTCGTATAGCCTTTGTAGAATTTGCAATGGTAAGTTACAGGATCATGGAATCAAATAGTTAAATTTTCCCTTTGCTATTTGTGTGATGATTTGAATCTTAAACTTTCATATCTTTTTCTATGTGTTCTGATATTTTTTTTTCTTAATTACTATGTTGTATATAACGATGGGCTCTTGAGATGGCAATAGTGTGAAAAGGGGTAGTCTTGTCATTCAGTCTCATATGCCCCGCCTGCCCCCGTTTTCAGCCCATTCCATCTCTAAGGACAGGGTCAATGGTTCTCTACTCCAACGGTGATTATGTTTTGGGACGTGTATGTTTGAGTATGTGTAAATATCTAGTGAAGAAAGGTTAGAGATAAGGATGTATACCTATCATCTACTTATACACAGCACAGATACAGATTCTTGAGTGTATCCAGCCTTAGCAACTTTGCATCAACCTTTTTATCAATTTAGTTCATTGTGCTTTAGCAACTGGAAATATGTGTTAAGTATGAGCCTTGCCCCTGTTGAAGATATGATTATTAGAATTATGCACAATGGCTTATTTCTTCTCAGTTAAACAAGAATGCTCTTATATCCGAGTAGTTCAAAACAGCCTTAGTGGGGATTCAAAACCTAAACCAATTAGTTGGATGTTTAATTGGTTAGATTAGAGATCAACTGATTTAGACCGGAATGTGCTTCTGACATATAGATGGTCTTTAGAGGCTTGATGGGATGTCAAACAGTTCCCATATTTCTATTGCTTCATCAGATAAGCATGATCTAAATATTATTGTTATCAACAATTCAACATATTTATAGCATTTGAGAAAATTACATCTCAGTATATTTTTTTTGAGGAATTCAATATAGAAATAAAAAGAAAGTTACCTGAAAAGCGTGTGTGTCATGAAGAATGCACGATAATTTTATTCAATCATTTGTTTTCTATGCTTTGTGCTGAACCTGTGATCGCTCTAGTAATTCCTACTTTTTGATTGCATGGCATGCATTGCTAATTGTAGAATGGAGGGAGGCCTACTTTCCTGCTATGGCGTAAGATGTGATTTTCATCTTTATTACTGTTTGTGCAATTTATAAAATATGACGATAGTATGTTTTTACTCTGATCTGAATTTTGACTCTGATATTGCTTTCAAAATTGTTCTCTGATTATTTTATTTTTTTAGCAAAGTTATTGGTTGTCACATTTATCTTTTGAGAGAACTTATAGATAGAAAGTTCATTGCTGGATGCTGACTTTCTTATAACAACAAAAGGAAGAAAGAAGTTGTGTTACCAAGCAAGACTGGAGAAGAAATAAATATTCCCGATTCTACTATTCAATTTTTTTTCTTCACTTTTTTTGTGCTTGTCATAGAACTGCCTTTGCATTTGGAGAATTGTTTAATGAAAAGTAAATCTAGGTATGCATAGGTTTTGTATTTAATTAATACTGAAAGTCCGATTATTATTGATGGTTATTCTTCAACTAGTGGTCTGTTTGCATGAAACTTCTTTTGCTTTACTGGTTGTCTGTTTTGATGATCAGGCAGAAAGCGCTATACTTGCCCTGAATTGTAGTGGGATGGTGGTCGGAACCCAACCAATAAGGTGCCATTACTAGACCAGATGAGTTTGTTTCTCTGATTTTGAATTGTGTCAAGATTGTTGTACTTATCAAAAAATGGTGTTCATTTTACAGGGTAAGTCCTTCAAAGACACCAGTGCGACCACGGGTTTCTCGACCAACCTTGTATTAACTTGTATCGAAGATCAGAGGATGTACACTTTGGTCAACTTCCGAGATTTCAGAAACTTCAAACAAGTTTAAAGGGTGGACAACAAACTTCAACTTTGGTGTTTGGACCCAATTTGCAATTGAAGTTTTTTACAAGATGGTTTTGGTATTGGAAGTTTTACCTACCTCAAATTCCCTCTTTGTTTCTGCAATGTCATGTGCTTTGAGTTGTTGTTTTCTGCTTGTTCTCTGTACTTCTCTTGCCGTACGAATTGTGCATGCATTGGAAATTCTTAGAAACTCTTTGATATAACGTTTACCATATGATTGGTTGAAACTTGAAATTATCTAGAAGTTTTAGTTTGTGATTTATTTAAAATCTTAAAAAAACTCAAATGTCCACCCAAACCTAAAAGTCTACAAATTTCCTAAAATATCCATCGGAACTTCTTATATTTTTACAAATGGGAGGAAAAAGAAATGTTGGTAGCACACAAATTTGCAAGTATTTTTGCACACATAAATTTAGTATGTAATGTGGTAGAATATTGTTAAATTGATCATTTTTATTGGGTTAATTACTCTGTTAGTTCCTAACATTTAATTCATAATAAACTTTAATCTTTAAACCTTTTTTTTTTTAGTACAAATTGGTCATTAAATTTCTAAAATTTTATACATTTAGTTTAATTTAAAACTTTTCATTAATTTTCAATTTGAACGTTAAGTTTTGGTTTCACGTAACTTCATGTTACTCATTTTAAACTTTATTATTAAACTAAACGTTGATTAAAAAAAGAATTAGTCATTCTTATACATTTGTGAAGAAACTCGAAGCCTTAAAGGATTTTCTTTTTAATCTTGTCTTTGGTTTGCATGCAATAATGGATTAGAGTTGAAACACTTCTTGTGACGTGTTGTTATTGTGGAACAATTTACCTTCTCTAAATCTTCACAACCTAACTCGGAATCGAAGAAGAATTGGTGACGACGGCTTTAAATTTGGCAACCACTTCTTTTGTGATGATTGGTGGGTTAGAAATTCAAAGGAACAAGAGCATGAGGAGGAGCCACGAGGACTATGTATTCCCTAGTTTTGAGGACAGAGTTGTCGTTTTTTAATTTAGTAAAGAGTTTAGTGAGAGCTGGAGCTGATTCTAACCATGGATTTGGGGGTTGATAGGTGATAACAATGACTGTGATATGAGAATAGAGAAGACAAATACTGAGAAGCAAAGATTGCTCAAGGATTTGATTCTTTCATGGGCTACAAAACCCAATCCTTGAAATTACCAATTGATTCACCGCCGTAATTATGGGAAAATTATGATTTAGAAATGAGCAAGGAAAGTGAGGGAAAATGGAATGAATTGGTGGCGGAGAATTTTATTAAGAGGCCAAGATTTGATGGCATTTGGTTTGAGCAAATCTAAAGTTAGAGAATTTATTGAAATTTATTTTAAGATTGTTGTTGTTTTGTTTGTGTTCGAACTTCAAAAATAAATTATTTAAAATTAAAATTTAATGTTTAAATTAACAATTAATAAAAAATGTTAAATTAAATTAAATGTATGAATTTTAAAAATTAGTTTGTATAAAAAAATTAAGAAATAAAATTTATTATTAAGTAAAGATCGTAACTTTTTTTTTTTTTTTAAATTATTATTTTATTCTATAAGTAGTTTGTGCAAAGTGTGAATTTGTTTGTGGTGCACGCTCTTTGAGAAAGTTATTTTATACACACTTTTAAGAAGAGTACGAGTTTGTCCCTGGTCACTTTTTCCCCTTATGCATAATAAAGTAATATACTCCAATTGTAAATATTCAATTTGGGCATGGAGTATGCATAAAAGGAAAAAGGCAGTGTTTCTACTAGAAAGTACTCAATAACAGCTTTTTATATTTAAAATATCTTTTTAGTTATTATTATTATTATTTTTGTGATAAGAATATCTTTTTTTTAGTTATTAGTGATCAATAACATCATAAAGAGACAGAAAATGAATCTTAAACAGTCAAATAAAGGAAAGATAGCCGCCATCGTAGGGTCTTGTCAAACTGAGTAAAAAATAAAAAATAATTCACACATAATTTAATTAATTTTAAATAATTATAAAATTATATCATAATTTTACATCATCAATTCATAATTAATATCGCATAATTCTTAAAATAAGTGTGTTCCTTTGTTTCATAGATTTATTTTAATTTGGAAAATAGTCATCATCACATCTTGATCTTATCTTTAACGCTTAATTAGCTTTTGGTTTATAATAGACTATCAACGTATGGTATGTTTCACAATTAAATTTCACCAAATTTGATATTCAACTCATTTGAAGTGGATGTTACGTTGTGATACACCTACTGTATGCCCGCAATTGTTATAGCTACCACACGAGAACATAAAAATGGGAATTTCTATTGGAATTTTTTATTTATTTATTTATAAAAATGGGAACTAATGTTTTTCAATACTAATATATCTTTATTTATTTGTATCATGTCATTTTATTTAATAATTTATTTTATTTAAAAAAAAAAAAAAATAGTAAAACAAATTTTAGATTGAACAATTTTATATTCACGTTCTTTCGGTACGTACTATGGGACAAATTTTAGTGTTTGTTTGATGATCAAAAATATGAAGTCTATCTCTGAACACGCGGTACTGGGTTTAAAGAAGTTCAAATTTAGTGTTTGTTTGATGATCAAAAATATGAAGTCTATCTCTGAACACGCGGTACTGAGTTGGCCTTAGAGAGAGAGAGAGCCGTGAGGCAAAATCAAAAGCCATTGTTTGTGCACGTTGTTTCACTTAACGTGTGGTGGTCCCGATCAGACAATGAAATAACTAACAACATGTTTGATGCTTTCTGTTTTTCTTGTGCTTATTTATATTCCATACCGACCATACCATACCAGTTATATCACCGACGTATGTTTATTACCAGGTTTTAAAATCATTATTCGTTTATATTTACTTAAACAAAGAAACTTTACTCATACATGTGAAAAAATAAAAATAATAAATAAAGATGCATACGCGCGTAGGTGTACGGTCATAAATGTGACGTGAGGTTAGCATAATAAATTGAAATGACTAGATATTTTAACACTTTAAGTTGTAGTGAGATTGAGTGATGTAATATAAAAAAAAAAAATCATTTTTAATAATAAATATATAATTCAAATTGCAAATATAAATAGGTTTATCCTTTATTTTGTAATTTTTTTTTTGAATGTATTTTTGGGATAAATGTCATTTTTTTATTTGATGTAATATATAATTTTATACGTAAAATTTTATATTTTTTATAAAAATTGTATCATGTGGTACTTCTTAAATTTTAAATTCATAATTTAAATATAAAATTTTTTAAGCTCACATTTTGTGTGTAAAATCAGTTATTTTTATTTAAAATTTAATAAAATTATAAAAAACTCTATATTATAATATTTATTTGTTTAAAAAAATAATCGAAATTTAATTAATAATTATACTAAATATAATTACTCCAATGAATTCCATTGTATTTCTTTAACATTAAAAAAGGACCAGCTAGTACGCAAAATCATTGTCCGAGAATGACTTTCCAACAACAGTACTGATTGAGACTAAACCATTATCGATTGAGACTAAACCATTATCTTATAGTACAATAACAATCTACATAATTATTTTATTGAGTATTAACAGTTTAGATTTATCAATAATATGAAACTCATAATGTAAAATTCATTTTTAAAATTTAATGTTACAAATTTTTTTATTATCCCATCCCAACTTAATTGATCTTTATTAATAAATAATCATATAATTATTTTATAATTTTATATTTAATCAATAACTAATATATTATAAACTATTTTGTTTATATTAAAATGTTATAAACCATTTAATTTTAAATTAAACAAACAACTCTCCACTCTTATATTTATAATCGCTGCTTACTTGACCACTTCATAGAAATGACTCAGATACCTGAAATGGACATGTTATCATGCTCAAAATTGTAACCGTCCTTTACTTGAGTGAAGATAACATATCCTAGTACCTGGTTGATTTAAGTCAACTTAGAACCGACCCAAATAACTAATTTTGTAACAAAGAAATTTCATAATTGTGAAACCATATAACTATATATGTTAAAGTTAAAAGGGAGACAATGAAAGAAAACCAAAAACACAAACAGAGTATTCCAACTATGGTAAATATGATAAGCTTGTATACAATCCTATTAAGTACCGAAAACCCAATACAAAAGCCAAGGACTTTAGATTATGAAACAGGGTGTGTTGTTGGTATTTTCTCAAAGTGACATAGCCTATTATGAGCCAACCTTGAAGTATAAGAAGATTTTTTGTACTCAAACCACGTAAACTCTTTGTACAAGCTTTCCTCTCCTTGCATGAGACATGTCAATGGAGCTATTTTCTCACTCAACGGTGGTCCCCCAAAATAAATCATTGACACTCTTGATTTGAAGCTGTTTACCAAAACCCTATGCTTCACACTTTTGAACCTCCCATTAGTCATTACCTGCAATAATCCAATTTAATCGAAAATTAGCATATAAAAAACAAAAACTAATGCTTTTTATCATAGTTTTATTTATATAATAATCCATATAATTTAATTGATCTCACTGTTGTATAATAAAAAAATCTTACAATTACTTATTCATGTCACGATCTAAACTTTTATGCCACAACTTATACTAGGTTATACAAAAAAATATCAATAAGAGGTCACTTCAAAGTTCAAACACCGCACAAAAATCTAAATTATTAAAGTTTAAAATGATTTAAAATTGAATTTGTTACTCGTAGTACCTGTAAAGAGTCGCCAACATTGATAAAAAAGGAGTCTTGATCAGGTGGGACTGAAATCCAACTTTCATCTCTTGAACAAATTTGAAGCCCAGAAGTATTATTGGATCTTAGAAGAGAAATGATTTGTGGGTCCGTATGTTCTCCAAATCCAATCACATGTTTACCATTCGAAGCTTGAAGCTCTGTACATGGTGGGTAGTGATTGACTCTGAAAAAAGAATCACTTTGTTTATCCGTCAAAAGCTTGCTGAATACATTCTTTTCTTTAATCTTCAATCCTTCAGCCATTAGTTCAAGAATCTCACATGCCATTTTCTTCACTGCTGATATATAGTCATTAATAGCAGAACTGCAATCACAAGAATTTCATTTCGTAAATTTAAAAATAATATATATATATATATATATGATTTCTTTTTTTTTTAGAAATAAATCAATAATAAGTTAATAACATACCAAAGTTTTTCCAGATTTTCACCAAAAGCTGATCGAAATATTTGAGAAATAAAGTCAGGATTCGACGTAAAAAGAAGATATTCAACCCAACCAATATCACCACTTAATCCAATATGCTTGTTACCATATCCATATGGATTAGGAGGTCCTACTTTTTCTTTTTCAAGTGGTGACAAGGAGAAAAATTTGACAGCTTCAGACTCCAAATTAGAAATGAAGTCCATTGAAACGCCGTGATTGATTACCTTAAAGAACCCAAATTCTTCACAGGCTTTAACTATGAGAAGCTTCGATTCTGGGTTTGATAGGTCTATTACAGGAATCCCAGCATGTAGTTTTGTGGGTTTGGTGTTTTTGATATAAGAAAAGTGTTCTATAACTGGTTTGGATAAAGCAACCATTGTATGTAATCACTACGGCTCTGTTTCGTATGAAGCTTAAAGACTCTGTTTTTGCAAAACAGAGAGAGTAAGATGGAAAAACAGAGTATCTTAGAGATGGGTTGGGAAGAAAGTATTGTTTAAACAAAGATAGAGAGAGCGTGTGTGTTTGTGAGGAAATGGTTTTGGGGTTCAATGGCTATTTATTTGGAGAAGGAAGAGAGTTTGCGTGCGTTTACTGTTTATTTAATGCAGAATTTTAGTAGATAAAATTGCATTTTTGTTTAATAATAATTTTAATTCTTGATTTTTTATTTTTGAAAATAATTTTTCAGTTATTTTTATTTAGTAATGATTTTTTATTTTTTTTATTTTTAAAGCATAACTACCAAAATATTAGATAATTTATAAAGAAGATTTATGAATTATATTTCTGATTTCTTTTTTTTTTTTTTTTTTGTATTTTTACAAAACAATTTTTTAGTGAACAAATTATGTCTTAATTTTTTATTTTTGAAAAAAAATCAAAAGATAAAAAATATTATTAAATAACTTGTACGTAATTTTTTAATTTTTTTTCCTTAAAATTTATTAATTAAAAATATTATCAAATACATTAAAAATTATTATTACAAAATATTAAAAAATTAATTATTTAATTATAAATAAAAAATTTTATCAAAAATATTACAAACATAATCTTTGCTAAAGATGAAGTCAAATCTCAGATATAAAACATATTCGAGAGTAGCATGAAGAATCTACTATTTAAAATTTTTCTTAAAACTGTAATATAATTTGTTAGTGTTTTGAAAGTCATTTGTTGTGGAGTTTGTGAAAGTTAATAAAAATTATGAATTTTTTAATCTCAAAAAATTAATCAAAATAGTAGAAATTTAATATTTTTTATAAATTTTTTTATAATATTGTCTTTTATTAATGTGAGATTTTTATTTTTCTCTAATATTTTCTTTCAAAGTGTGGATAGTTTGACCTTATATTTTGTATTTTCAACTTGTTTGATTATATTCTAATTCTTTGTAATCACTTGTATTATTATTTTTGCAAGACTTATGTATTTTTTTGTGAGAGAGATCATTAGTTTTTTTTCTTCCTTTCTTTTGGCCTATCGATCAACTAAAATTTTGATATTATGTGAAAATTTATAAAATTCTTAAATTTTATAATCTCAAAAGTTTAACCTAATAAGTAAAAATATTCATATTTTTTATAAGCTGTTTTATAATATTATCTTTTATAAATATAAAATATATTTTTTAAAAAATAAAACGCTCTTAAATAAATCATCTCAAATAATATTCCATCAATTTTTACTTCAAATGTTTATTTTTTATTTATAATATTAGTATTGATGATTTAAATAATTTTTATTGTTAAAATATAACTTAAAAGCATTTAGATGAAATTGATAGTAAGATAATTCGTAACATAATTGTAATCAATTACAAGTATAAAATTATGGGTTTAAAATATTGTAAAAATAATTACTCAAATGACAATATTATAAGTAATATTTGATACACATAATTCTTAAATTTGTGACATGTGATATTTAGAGTTATTCAACTATCCAATAAAGTGCTTATATAAAAAAATAAAAAATAAAAAAATATCCAATAAAGTGTAAATTAATTAAAGTAGAATAGTTGAGTTATTATTGTAATTAAATTATCCGTATGAAATAAAAAATTTAAGGCGGTGACAATATATACAATGATTATAACATCACGAATTTTATTATTATAAAAATAAAAAATAAAATAAAAATAAAAAGAAAGGAAGGAAGGAAGATACCCCTTTGCTACCTTAAGAACACTAGTAAGGTGACTCTCACAGTCACATCCATCTTTACTCTTCCATGTACGTGTTTTTTTTTTTTTTTAAAGTATCGATGGTTATTATAAATTTGTGATAATCATAAATTAGAAGTAGATATTTGATTGTCTTAGAAACAAAGGTCGCATTACTTTGATATTTATTAATATTAAATTTTTGAAAAGTCAATTACAAAACAACACGTCGTTTCAGACCAGAGACTATTTATTTATTTATTCTACTGCTCTAAGACTTTAATCATTTAAACGGTCTAGATTATGAGAAAACAACAGATAAACTTGTACTTTTATGTGTAAGAGTTATAACAGAAGACTAGAAACTAGAAAGAAATGGAAGCATTTGAATGTCTCTCTCTATATTTCGTTTTGTTATTATCAATGAATATTGCAACAATAAAGCCAATAATATGATTTTAGAATCCACTTTTAATTGTACATTTAAAATTCTGATTTCTGCTTTCTGATTTCTGCTTTATTTTATTTTATTTTTTTTATCAAGAAAAACCTTCCTTTAAGAGAGGGTATTATTATGAATTACCACCGGAGATTATTATTAAAAAAATTTAATAATTATTACTTACATTTTTATTATTTTAAATACGTACATATAATTTAATTGTAAGGTTTATTTTGTATTGACAATTTTCGTGGACAAAATGTTTGATTGTAATCTAGAATAGGAATTCACCGATTAATCAGACGATACATGGTGATGGAGTCATCAAGCTTGGAACGCTCATATGACAGGTATAATATTATATCATGCATACATCTTCACACAATTAAGCACGACACTTAGTATGGATCGTAACGAAAAATGTAATTGTGCACATGTTGGTCGATCGATCGATCGAGTGGTCGATCGATCGAGACTGAGACAACTTCGATCTAGGTGCTCTCTGTTTGGACTGGATCGATCGAGCAATTGGATCGATCGATCGAACCCTTTTCGATCGATCGAGTATAGAACAACTTCGATCCAGGTTCTCTCTGTTTGAGTTAGATCGATCGAGTTTTGTGTATCGATCGATCGAGACCTTCTCGATCGATCGAGACGGCCTGTCGATCGATCGAGCCAGTATTATATTCCTACTCAAACTCTTTTTGTGTATTCGACCCATGTGTTACTTTTATCAATTTGACTCATTTAATGAGAAAGCAAAATTCTAGTATGAGTAGAAGTGTTAAGAAAGTATAATCCTTGTGTGAATAAAAGTATTTTGGAAATAGAGTCCTTATTTGCGTAGGATTATTTTAATTGTGGAATCCTTGTATGAGTAGAATTCTTGTGAGAAATAAATGCTGATGTGAATAGAATCATTGTATGAGAAGAATTCTTTTGAGAACTAAATCCTGATATGAGTAGAGTTATAGTGAATTGCAAATCCTATTTGAGCTAGGATTGGACTCTATATAAGTGAAGGGATGTTTGTGCATAATCAATCAACTTGAGCATTTAGAATTATACAGCACTAATACTTTCTAGCATCTGAATTGTGCTTATTCTCTTCATCTATTGTTCTTAGGCTTTTTCATGTTTTATTCATATGCCTAATTGATTTGCATGATATTGAGCTTAATATTGAATGTTCTAGAGTTTGCTAGCTGATCCTGTTTTTACATCGCATGTTATTGAATCTGCTAGTTAGGATTGTTTATTGTTTGAATCCGCTCTAGGACACACATTGCACTTGTGTTTTTGTGCTAACGTTACAGGTGACAGGTTCGGTATTTCGTGTGACTCGAAATTACCGAAGGTGACGGGTTCGGTTGATCTTGTGTGACTCAAGTAGATCGGAACGTTGGTCCGGATCCAGACATCTAACTATTGGAGGCTGTGAAAGGAGCAAGCGGCTCGTAAGTAAATTACAGAAAGGGGGATCTATCTACGACGGGTAGTTTCTGGACTCTATGGTTGTAATTGAACATTATTTTCATAGTGGATAGTTAGGTGGTCCGGTGGACCGGTGGTTTTCCTCTTAGGTCATTGTTGTGGCCTAGGTTGTTTCCACCTAAAAATATCGTGTGTCGTTTTATTATTCCGCATTTATCTTTACACGCGATTGCATGTCTGGCCGTTGTGATTAGATTATATAATATTTGTTGAAAATTGAAAATAACCTATTCACCCCCCTCTAGGCTTATTAGATCCGTAATTAAAAATTTTTTCATTAATTGTAACATCAACTAAATTATTCTATTTCGGTTGATTTATGCTTTATTGGGTAGTTGAATAACTTTAAATATCACATGTCACAAATTTAAGAATTATGTGTATTTCAATAAAATTTAATTATTAATTAAATGTGCATATATATCCGTAGTATTGTTTTGCATGACTCTAAATATCACATGTCATAAATTAAAGGATTATGTGTATTTTAATAAAATTTAATTATTAATTAAATGTGTATATATATCAGTAGTATTGTTGTACTATTGCTATATAAAATTACTTTTTAGGGTGTCAATCAAACCAAGCCTTGATAATGTTTAATTTCTGTGGTGAATCATCCTAATAATATGGATTTTATTTTAGAGGTATAAATTGAAATGAAATATTAATGTAACTTATTATATGATTTATTAATTTTTAAAATTTATTTCTTCTTATTTCACTTAATTTTTAATAAAATAATATGTTAATAAGACTTATTATCCGACTTATTAATTTTCAAAACTTATATTATTTTGTCTAAACTTAATTTTTAATGAATTGCCATGATAATGAGATGACTCTAATTGAGATATCTCATTTATTCTTAATGAACCTATAAGTCAATTAAAAATATAAAGATAATAAAAAATATAATACATGATTATTTATAATATAAGTTTAATATTATGCTTAAAGTAAAGCACATTAAAGTTACGATCTAAATGATATATAACATGAAGATGATATTTAAACTAAATGAAATAATATTATACAACGTAATAGGAATACTAAATTAGATATGAAGTGAGTTGAAATAACCAACTTTACATATATATCTATCCTACATAATTAAAAAAAAAAAAAAGTAAATAAAATCCTTTGTATCACCATCACATTATCTAATACTATCTATGTGTCACAAATTCAATGATTCTTTGTATTTTAATGAAATTCAATTGATAACAAACATATTATCCATTTAAATGCTATTTAGTGCTCAATGATACTATGTAGAATTACACAAAAGATAAAAGAAATTTGAACCGAAGGTGTCTTAATTAGTCTGGTTAATGAGTAGTTTAGCATAGCATTGTTTTGGAGTTGTGAGTTTGTTTCAATAATAATGCTAGCTATTACAAGATTTATAATGTTCATAAATAGGTTTAGTAATGGGATTGAAAACCAAATGACGAAAGATCCACATAATTTTTGTTTGGCTAATGAAATTTCCATTCATTTACAAAGTTGTGATAAACATATTTTCCTCGCTTTAAAGGTGTAAAGTAGAGTTAGATAAGACTTGGTAATTGTTGAAATCTTTTACCTTGTCAAGACCTTATTGGAAGAGAAGAGATAATATTGCTAAAAGGAAAAAGATTACAGCAAGTTTTTAGTGTTGAATGTTAATTAATTATATTAATCAAACAAAAGGGAGAAAATATAATTTTGAAAAGGTTGATTGATGCAATGATCACTTTATTTTGATTTTAATTATGGGATTAATGATTTAAAAGTAAAACTCGCAACTTTTACAGTTGTAAAAATCTACCTTTTCCATTATGTAACCAATAAAACTAAATATAATGATTTATCACCTATAAAAAATTAGCCACCAAAATTTCACTTGCTTTATATATATATATATTAAATAACAATATGTATGTTGTTAGAGATGTTAAATGAGCTTTTAAACCTAGGCTCATTAATGTTGGCTTATTGAGTTCATCGGTTAAAAAAGTCAAACTTATTTAGCTTATTATTTTAAATAAACAGTTCAATATCTCATTTGATAATATTTTTTATCATATAAATTTTTGTTACTGAACTTTTTTTTTGGGACCAAACAACACTTTTTTTACTAAACAATAATAATAATAAAATAATCAACAAATTTGAACCATCAATTTCAATTTCCAAATTTTATTTTCTAAATTTTGAAACTCAATTTTAAAATTTGACCAAATTCTGAAATTTAAAAAAAACCTTGGAATTTAGTTTATATTTTTTATTTATTGACACTAGAAACTAATGCATAACCATATTAAATTAAAGTGAGATCATCTGCTTATTCTTATTTTTACTTGTCAAATTTAAAGCATATATTGTTAATCTAAAATTTAAATAATATTTTCTATCAATAGCTTTAAATTCACCACATGAATTGATATAAAAATGGATAGTTGAGATTTAAAAATAAGTAGAAAAAAGCAAGTAAATGATCCAAATCTCATTTAATCATACTCAATCTAACTTAAAAGCCAAATTTTGATGAAAGTTGATCGAAAATAAGTTTAAAATTGTATTTTAAAGTTTAAAAAGTTAAAAATTAGGAATTCGTTATCAAACAAGCAATATTCAATTTTTAATTTCCACTTTTCAAATTGAAGCTAAAAATTGGTTATTAAACAATTTTTTTTATTTTCTAAAACAATTGAAATTTAAAATTCAATTCAAAATTAAAGAATTTGAAATAGTTATTATGTTCTAAATTTTTTAAAATAATTTAAATAAATTTAATAAAAAAATTAAATGAGCTACCCAGTTCAACTCAACTCATTTAAAAATTAGATAAATTAAACTAAGCTTAAAGTGGCTTAAAAAATGACCTCTATATGTAATTGATTATGACTTGAAGAGATTTCTTAATATGGATTATATATATATATATATGTATGTATGTATGTATGTATGTATGTGTGTGTGATGTTTAGTTTGAATATCTCGAAATGAGTCTTGATGTTGCTACACCTCATAATAATATTTTTTTTCATAACTAGTTAGTTGTTTAAATTTTAATAGAATATAAGCACCGTATTATATTCTATTAAAATTTAAACAACTAACTAGTTATGAAAAAAAAAATCATTATGAGGTTCAGCAACATCAACACTCATTTAGAGATATTCAAACTAAATAAATAAAAAATTATGAAAAAAATTAACCATCATAAAATAAAAATGATATAGAGTATGAAATTTTTTGCTTCACAAAAGTAAAAAAGGCAAGTTCAATTATGAAATAATTTTAGTTTTAAGTAATATAAAAAGTAAACTCTTATAATAAAAAATAAAATAAAATTGTAATATAATTTGAATTATAATAATAAAATAAATAATAATTTTATGTTTTTTTATTATATATTTTTGCGTGAATTAAAATATATATTTAATATTAAAAATATGATATATAAAGTATTAAAATTTCAAAAATTACTTATGAAAAAAATCTTATTATGAGGAGCAGCAACATTAGACTTATTTTGAGATGTTCAAACAAAAAAAATTATAAAAAAAATTAATGATCATAAAATAAAAATCTTGTGGAGCATGAAAAATTTACATTACAAACTTAAAAAGGTAAGTTTAAATTATAAAATAATTAATGTTCATGTAATATTAAAAAGTAAACTCTTATATTAAAAAAAATTATAATATAATGTAATATAATTAAATAAATAAAATTAATAATAACAATTTTTTGTAATTAAAGTTGAATTATTTTATCCAATTTTTCTTGTAATTATAACACGACATTTATTTTTAAAATAAATATTTATTCTAGCAAATCTAAGATTTCTAATATAAAAATTAAAATCTTATAATATTATCTTTTATCTCTCAATTTTTTCCCTTCTTTATTTATTTACGTTCTTTAACCCACTATTTAAGGGAAAAAAAGATTAAATAAAAAAAATTCTTATAGTATATTATATTAAACAAATAAAATTAATAATAATAAAATTTTTGTGTGCCATTCTATTGAATATAAATATGCATTTTACTATATCTTATCATCTAGTATAAAAAATTAAACCATAAATAAAAATCTTATAATCTTATCTTTTATATTTCAAATCTTTTTTCTTCTTTATTTGTTAGCTTTATTTTTTTAACCCATTAATTTAAATTACTCATTATTTAAATATATGAAATAATTAGTGATGATAATTTTATAATTAAAGTAAAAAATTTAAGGATAAAATTGTTCAAAATATAAATTAATTTTTGTAACCCATTACTTTAAAAGAAAAGAAAAGAAAGATTAATTCAAACATATAAGTATCTATTTTAGGTTGTATATGACTTCTTTTTAAAATAATAAATTATATATAAAAATAAATTATTATTAATTATTAAATAAATTAAATTATAATGATAATTTTATAAGGCAAAAATTCTTTATAAAATTGCCTAAAATAATAAATAATATATAAGTAAATATATATATGTAAAATAATATTAAAAATATATAGCAGTGGTGATATTTATAGCAACTTTGACTGGTTTAAAAAAAAAAAAAAACTTTGACTAGTTTTCAACTTTCAACGTATTTTAGATTCCTTTGAATTACTAAAAAGATAGGCCAAGTGAATTGGACTGAAAATGATGTCCATAAAATATTATTGCATTATTGGTACCACACCACTTACTTTTAACAGTGTTGATCATTCTCTCATACATATCTTACCCCTGCATTCATCAGTTGAATTACATACATGAAGTCAAAAACTTCTAAAGCTAGGGCTTACACCTTTTTCCCTGTCCTTATCTCAAACCACTCTATATAGACACTATAGCATCGAAACTTCTTCTTTCTATATCTAGCAACTTCATTCAATTATTTATGCTTTGTAAGAGTCCAAGAGAGAACTCATTTCTTCCTTTTTATGTATTCTAATCTAGCCTATGAATAATTGAATACAACACATATTCTTTCGTATATATATTACAACCAAGTTGTTATTAACTTTCAGAGGATCACTTATATCTATTAAAATATGGGTACGTACCTATGACGCGCACTAAAATCTTTTGGCCCCTGTTTGGTGTGGTATACACCCAACTCTCTCTCGTCCAAAAAATCAGAAAACTTCTTGGGATCACACTTATATCACTTAATATTACTTACGTACGTATTATAAATCTATTTTAATGTAATTTAATCAATAACAAAAAATCATTCACATACTTTTATGTAAATGTTGCTTCTCCACATTTTAACTTCAAGTAACGTTACATTCTTCAAGTCTGTTTCATCTAAATTTAGTTCAGTCAGCTCAAAATTAAAGAAGAATCGAGCATGATCCAATTCGATTCGAAAAAATTTATGATTTTTAACTATTTTATACCATGGTTTAAGACCAATATTGAAATAGTATATAGGATGATTTGTTAGCCGAATTTTGATAGCTTAAATTTTAAGGGAATTGATTGCTAATAATTTTGGTATAATCATTCATTTTTATAATAAAAAAAAAGGATTAAATAAACAATGCCTACCAATAGGAAACAACATGTGACCTCTGATATTTTATCATCTTTTAGTCTTAAATACATGTATTTCATTAATAAATGTATATCATTTTATAATATTTCTTAAATTAATTTATGGTAATTATAATAAAAAAATAGTGCAAATAGTTAACTTTTTGCCAATTTATAACAACAAAAATACCATTTATTTTTCATTCATCTTACCAAAATTTTTCATCATATTTTTCTCTTTCAAATTCAACATTAAGTGATATTATATATTTGAAATTTCATTTCAACAATCTTTTTTAATTTATTGAAGTCTTCTATTAAAATTTTAATTTTTTGTGTTATTAATTTTTTTCTTAATCTTTTTTTTTTTCATTATTAATCAATATATATTTTTAATTATAATCTCATATTAAAATATCTAAATTATATCTTATATTTTAAACACTTATATGTTTCTTTTAGTTTACTTTTAATAAGAATAAATCTTGACATATTGATTATTCTAATTGTTTGAACTTTATTGTATTTTGCCTTTTATTATTTTAAATAAATTTCATAATAGATTATAATAAAATTTTAACGTAAAAGCTCTAAGTTTTGTACTATAATATGACATATTGATTATTCTAATTGGTTGTTGAGCTACAACCAAAATTATTATTATCATAATTACTTTTTATTAATAAAAATATTACTAATAAATAATTAATTATAACAATAATAAGAAGAGGAGTTTAGTAATGATCTATCACCTACCGCTCCACTATAGAAAGTAAAAAGAAATAAAAAATTGGAAATGGTAAGGATCAAAAGATAGGAAAGCAAAATAATATGAAGTTGGAAAAACCATTAACCACTAGCTATTTGGTCAATAGTCTTATCATAAAGTCGTGTTTAAATTTTGACGGCCATCTCTTTTTGTGGATTTATTATTGTCTTTAATAGAAATAACTTACCAAGTACCAACTACTTTCCAACTGAAAATAAGGCTTATCGCATATCATTAGCAACAATAACAAAAAAAAAAAAAAAAAAATTATTTGATAAATTCGAGGCAATCTAGAGTCCACAATTTCGTACTTTTGTTTTTCTTATTCGACATCCACCAATATTGGTTTCAATTCCACACGTTTTTTTTTTTTTCTTTTTATCTCTGAGCGTCAACTTTACGACTAGCTCATTTTAAAAAGATAACTAATTAATTATTTTTAATAAAAAAAAAAATGACACTATAAATTAATGAAAATAAATATAAAAATAATACAAAATTTGTTTGTGTTTTTTTTTTTCGAAAAGAAACATTTTTGAAGTCTTTATTTAAGGGCTCAACTTGAATATTTTTTGAAATTAAAATTAAAATATCAAAAGTAAGATATATCACTAACAAGGATATTTTTATCCAAAATTTAATTTAAATTTTTATATATAATATAAATTATATTTTAAGTTAAAGTAATGTTATTTACTACATATCTAAATCAATCAATGTGTCAAGTTATGATTGATAAAAATATTGAAATGTGGGATTCAATTAATGCAACACATAAATCTCTTATAATAAGAGATCAATTTTTACTTAACAAATAAATTTAGTTGTTGCTGAACTTAGACACAAAATATTAAAATAATATAATAATTATTATTATTAAATAAATTGTTATGTTTTTTTTTTTTTTAAATATTAATAAAAATTTTATAATTAAAAAAAATTGGAAAAAATCACGAAATTAACATTTTTAAAATTTATAATAATAAAAATATTATTTTATAATATTATTTGTATTTTTAAAAGTATTATTTTAAATAATTTTTAAAAAAATTAACATAAAATTGTAATATAAATAATGTACGTAATCTGTTAAAAATGGGGTATATAATCACATACTCACACTATTGCATGCTTGTAAAGGATTTTATAGTTGAGATTCGATTTGTTACTTAACATTTCCTTATCAGACGGTTGTCTATCTATATATAGAATGGACACGTAACATCCTACTTATACTTATCTTTCGGTCAAAATTAGCACATTAAATATTATATATATATATATATATATAAACGATAAATATGCAGATAAATGTTATCAATCATTGTAAACCACTCTATATATATATATATTCAGATTTTTTTTTATTTTTTTCTTGTCCAATTAAAATATTTGATTGTAAGATATTCACAGCGTGATCAGAAGGGTATATGACAGTAATGGATAAGATAAACATGGCATAGGTTACAAGTCAATATGCCACGTTTTGTTATAATAATAATAAACTGGGTCATAATCTTAATCACCACTTTAGTCTTCCCGAACCCCGTAATGAATTTGGTGGTTTATCTTAATATAGTAATGTTAAATCAGTTGTGACCTGTACTACTGTTAACAACTTAATGTGAATTTTTTTTTTTTTTTTGTTAATAAAGCAATTCTGTGATTGTAAAAAAAAAAAAAAAAAAGGGGATTCTGGTACATTATTCTAATAATATATTGTCTAATTATTAGTTATCACGTAAATTACGGAAAACTCCCTGCTCATTCATTAATCTAGCAGTATTAAATATATTTTCCACGACTATATTGAGGTTTTTTTTCTATTCCAGTCATAAATTCGAATTTGAAGAAAATAAAATCCGGTTTAATTTTCCATTCCAACACGTTTTAAATAACACACAAATTTATTTATTTATTTATTTATCGAACACTGGTCCCATTCCCTTGACATAGTATACTGATATCTTTTATCTTATTTCTTATTTAAATTTTTAAAGGTTAAGATTATTTCATTTAAAATTTAAATTACATATTTAAATATATCAATATAATTCTACTAGTACAATGTAAGTATTATATTTTACTTTTATATTTTAATTTTTTGTTATATTTTTGTGTGGTATTAAAATATATATTTATTAATTCAAAAAATACTTAATTATATATAATAATACAAAAATTCGTTGTAAGATACAGTAATATCAAAACTTATTTTGAGATACTCAAACTTAAAAAAAAAATCCTATGAAAAGAATTAACTATCACAAAATAAAAATTATTTAGAGCATGACAAATTTTGCATTACAAATATAAAAAGATAAGTTTCAAGTGTAAAGTAATTAATCTTCCTATAATATAAAAATTAAATTCTTAATTGAAAAAAAGAAATAAAATTATATTATAACATAATTGATGTAATTAAATAAATAAAATTACTAATATTGACAACCTTTTAAATTAGATTTGAATGGTTTTGTCCAATTTTTTCTCTACTTATGATACTGCTACTATTTTGAAAATAAATATATATTTTGGCTCATCTAGCACTTCTAATATAAAAAAAATTAAACAATAAATAAAAATATTATAATTTTGTTTTTTTTTTTTTTATTTTTTCTTATTTTTGTTTAACTCGTTATTTTAAGAAAAGAAAAAAAAATTAATTCAAAACATAAATGTATATTTTAGGTTATGTATGACTTCTTATAAAAAAAAAAGAATAGATTATTATAATATTTTATATTAAATAAATAATATTAATAAAAAAATTCATAATTAAATTTAAACTATTTTGTCAAAGCTTTCCACTAATTAAGGGGAGTACCATTATTTTAAAAATAAATATGTATTTTAATTTATCTATGATTTCTAGTATATAAAATTAAACTATAAATAAAAATTATATAATTATGGTTATGTATAAATAAAAAAAATTAACTCAATGGTATAATTATGTATGTCAGGTTATATAGGACTAATTGTTAAAAAAAAAAAAAGTAAATTATAAATAAGACTCTTACGATATTATCTTTATAATTAGATAATGTAATCTTTATCATTAAATAAATAAAATAAATAATAATTATAATTTTATAATTAAAACAAAAATTTGAAAACAATATCAATTTGGTTAATTTACACCGAACATCACAACACCAAAGTAGCTGTGTATGAACCAATCTCGAAGGGCATCCTAAAAATTCATGTAGATGTTCGATAACATAATATCACAATATGACCCTAATAAATCAATTCATAAATGAACTCACCTGTTGTATAGTCAATTACTGGTTCAATAATATACACCGATACATTCGACAACACCAAAGTAGCTGTGTATGAACCAATCTAGAAGGGCATCGTTAAAAACAAATATAGAGATCACATATTATACACTATTTCATCAAATAAATAAAAAGTTAAAAAGGGTGATGTTAGATATTTGTACCTAAAGCCAGTAGAACTTGTTCAATAATATACATACTTGGACCAGCAAATATTTTAATCTAGAAATCGTTAAAAACAAAGTGATAGCAGATAAACTATATTTGATACTACTTTCATCAAATAAATAAAAAGTTAAAAAGGGTGATTTAATATTTTACCTAAAGCCAGTAGAAGTTTTTATTCTCCTTTTCTTGTAGAATATTTTAATCCATTTTTATACAAAGTGAAGCATATAAATTATATTTGATAGTTACTTTTAAATCAAAAGATACTTTGATATAGTTTAGATCCTTAGTTGTATAAACAGCATAGTTAGTAAATAAAAAATGCATTCATTATTTTATAAAGTTTAAAAATATATATTTATTAGATTTTGAAAGGCGGAGAATGTCAAACGGCATAATTGTAAACAACAGAGTACTGTAGATAGATTCGACTCTTCGTACCTTGTGTGATAGTTGTTGTGCTTGGCGATTGATTATTGGGAGAGCAGATTTAAACAAATAAGAAACGTTTTTTTTTTTGGGTTCAAATTCCTCGACTGAATTATTCTATTAGTTTTTAGAGCGCAGCTCTTTCCATTTCAAATTTCAAGTGGAAATGCATGACTACATTAAGCCACGGCAAGAACGTTTTTCAATAATATTTTATTACTGTAGTCAATCATTTTTCAATAATATTTTTTATCACAACATAAAACATACGCAATTCATATAACATAATCTAATTAACCCTTATACTGCATACATTATTATTCATCACTTTTGAGCAAGTACAACATTATAAATATATGGGGAATGATATCTAGATTATAGATCATAGGAAGGCATCAATACAATTTTGACACGTGATGGTAAGGAGTGGATTAAGCGTAAATATGAGGCATTTTCCACAACCCACACAAAAATAGTGGCATGAGAACAAACTTCAAAGTCACTTCTTGCGGAGTTTATTCTTTGAGATTAACATATGTTTTTTTTTCATTTGAGTACATGCTATATGATTGAGATATAACCCAACTCACGCATTCAAAAATGTTAGTTCACTTACAGTGTAAGAGATGCAGCCTCATCCAGTGAGAAGTTGAAACTTCTGATTACGATTGTCAATATCAACCATTTTCATATTCATTAAAAAAAAAAAAATAGTAAAACCAAAGAAATGACCATTAAAATGGATTCCTATTTGACTGATCAAAATGAAAAATGATACCTAATATTTTCACTTCAATGAAAAGCAGTTTTCTGAATCTATACACCAAAAGCAGTAAAAAAAAAAAGAAAGAAAGGCAAAAGCACTTCTTGACTAGCATTTTATTCTTCTTTCTTCTTCTTCATCAGTTGATTCCATCTTCTATATGTCCTAACTTAAATCAGGATGAGCCACATCATATGTAGCATGTAGACCAACCAACAAGTAGTACACAACCATAACAGCTGTACATATAAAGAATCTCAAGAAAGCAGCATATCCCAATGAGCCAATAAGAAAAATATTCATCCCAATCGACAGCGATGGCAGCCATGGAACAAGAGGAACTCCCCAAACTTTCGGATCACGTTGCTTCGGAAGAAATGCTAAACCCAAATTTCCAAAAAACCAAATCAAACCAAACACAAAATAAGAAACCCAACCTTCCTTATTCACACTCCACATCACAGTAACTCCGATAGAAGAACCAATCACAACAAATAAACAAGCCAAAAACTTAACCAAATCAAGTTTTGCTGTTGTTTCCCTTGCATAATATCGCCTAGTGAGCAATGCCACAGCCATAAGCATGAAAATGGTTAGTGTACTAAAAGAAAAAACACTAGACAACACATCCAAACTAGTAAAGAATGCTACAATTGCACTAGTTATAGTTACCAACAGAGTAGCATTAATTGGGGTTCCAGTTTTTGGATGAACCAAAGCAAACCAAGGTGGTATCATATGTGATCTAGCAATCTGAGTAGTATAACGAGCTTGCCCCATAGATCCAACTAACAAACTTGTAGTCATTCCTTTAAGGGCACATATATTAACAAGATACTTGGCCCAATTCATACCAATTTGTCCAAAAGCAACTGAATAAGGAGCATCTTCATCTATTTCAGTATATTTCACCATCATAGTTAATGCCAAAGCCATAAAACAATATACTATAGTTATCATACTCATTGACCCAACCAAACCAATTGGTATGTCCTTTGATGGACTCTTTGTTTCTTCAGCCATAGTAGCAACCATGTCAAAACCTGTATAAGACCAATACACAACAGCTGCTGCCCTAAAAACCCCTTTTGCTCCAAATGGGAAAAATGGTACCAAATTTGAAACTTTTCCGTGAATAAAACCCATAACTACTATAAACACCATGATCATGGCACTAACAATGGAACTAATCCAATTCAATGCAGATGTTCTTCTTGTTCCACTCATTGCAATACTATTAGCAATCAAAAGTACTAAAACAGCAATTGGGTCTAAAAGATTGAAACCCTTAGAGAAAGAGCTTACCTCGAATCGAAGAAAATCTGGGTCGTTTTTTATTAAGCTAGCAAAGTATGAAGACCATGAACGACCCAACCCAGCTGCTCCAACAACGGCTTCTAATAGAATATTCCCAGCGGCTACAAATGCGACAAAATCGCCCAATTCGACACGGAGATACGAGAAGGAACCACCAGCGACTGGAATTTCAACGGCAAATTCTGTGTAGCAAAAAACAGAGAGCAAAGCAGAGAGACCTGAAATGGCGTAAGAGAGAACAATTGATGGTCCAGCATCTAAACGGGCTTCTAACCCAGTAATGCTGAAAATACCAGATCCGACGACGGAGCCGAAACTGAGCCAAATTAAGTCCCACCATGTGAGACATCGCTTCATTGCATTTTCACTCTGTTTTGGAAGGTCTACAAGTTCGCAAGTATCAGTAGAACGGTCTAAAAGACGATCTTTGAGACGATTGCAAGTTTGAGAAAGAGCCAAAACGTAAGAGGAACAGCTGTAGAAAGAAGGTTCTGGGTAGAAGTCTTCTTTGCTCCATCTCCAGTAGCTTCTATTGGGTGTTGCTGGTTTGGACTCTAATTGAGGAGGGTCATGTTGATTTATTAAATCCATGGCGGTTTACAAGAAGGTTCAGAGAATTATAGAAAAGGAAGTAGAAGGATAAAGTGAATGGAATAGAAGAATAGGTTTGTTGGGAATCAATGAGATTTCAAACATTTTGTAATTTTTTTTTTTTTTGGTGATAAATCGTGACTTTTTCGGAACAAAATCTTAGCTGTTTTAGTTGAGACTGGATTCTTTATCAAAAAATAAAATAAAAATTTGAGGCTGAATTCTCTCTCTTTACATAATTGAATTTGTGACGCAAATCAGGTTGGATGCATTACTGAATTATTAGGGAATTAGGGGCTCGCAGGACAGCCCAAACTCAAATTTTTGGTTTTGATTGAACTCGATGGAATTTAATTAAGCCCCAAATTTCAACCTTACAAATTATTCAACAAAATTTTGAATTGAATTTTTTTTTTTAATTGAACTAAATCACTGATACGACTTCAAATTATACAATTAAGTTATAAAATAATAACATTAAAACGTTAAAATTATATATATATTTTTATAAAATTTAAATTTAATTATACTTCAATCCGTTTGCAATCATAATAGAAATTAGAGATGTTAACAATAAGTAAAAAGGTTATCTCCATCTCCATTTAAATATTGAATGGGATGGGGCGGTTTTTATTTTTTAGGATGAAATTCTCCACTAATAAATAAATTAGAATTTTCAATTACCTAAAACTCATAAACTTTCAATTATATATATATTTTTTTATGTAATTAAGTTTAATTACATTTTTTTTTTTTATACTTTGTCCATTATAATAATGTTTATATCATATATAATTATATTAAATTTTCAAATTAAAATATTAGTATATGGATGAAAATATTGTTTTTGCTCAAAATTTATCTAAATTAACTATCAAATTTTACAAATATATAATATATTTAAAAAAATTAAAAAAAAAAAAATGAGAAATAGGAAATAGGCGAGATGGAAGGATAATTTTCAAACCCACCACGTCTTCCACGAGGACAATTTTTACCGATATTCAAAATCAATATTTTTTCACAATGTTTCCTAGGGGAAAGCTAACATACTTAGTAAAAATGTTTGTCCTAAGCCCCCATCGTAAAATTATCAAATATGGTTGGTTTGATTTTTTACTGTGGTTCGAGCTGAATTGAATCAAGTCAGATTATTTAGACTTAAGCAAATCATGTTAATGTTACATGCTTATTTATTATATTATAATTAAGTTATTCGTTCTCAAATTTTAAAATTTTAAAATATACGATTTAATTTTTTTAATTTTAGAGTTGCAAATATAAGTTTTTATTTTTTTAAAATAATATATTATACACTTACACATACATTTATATCATACAAAATTCAAAAATACAATATACAAATCTTTAAATTTTTAAATTGTATAATTTAATACTCAAAATTTTAAAAAATTATTGGCCTCAAAATTTTAAATAAAAATGTATTTTATTTTGTAAGTCTTAACTATTTCCTCATACCATATATTATATAATTTGAAAAGGAGGAAAAATGGCCCTATTATTTTAAAAATTAACACAAATTTTTTATAATTATTAGGTTAAGGATTAATGAAACTATTATTATAAAAAATAGTATATTTTATTCCATAATTATTAAAATAGTACTTAAATTCTATAATTATTCTAAAAAAGTATACTTTAATTTTAGGACTAAAGTACACTTTTAATACTAAATTTTTTAATTTTTATAAATATAAATAAAATTCTTTATCATAAATTACATAACTAAATAGCATATTTTTACATAATATCACAACTTTTTCTTGTGTATAACTTCATTTTAAATAATAGTTCACAACTCACAAAAATATCAAAGTCTCTTAAATTCTAATAGTTATATTTAAGAAAATTCTATCTATTATAGTTTGGTTTTGTTATACATAATAATAAATAAATATAATATTTTTAAATAATTACATTAGTCAAATACTTGGGATTAGAATTTAAAAATCAGATCTTGGGATATGTTTATAGTTTTTCTGATCTATTATAAATAAATATGTTATATTAAATTATTAATATGACAACTGAAACCTCAAATTTGGTAAGGATATGAATAGTATAAGGGTGTTGTTATTTATATACACTATTTTCTGATTTGTCACTGAAAAAATAAGTTTTAAAAGTAAAATGTTATTCTTTTAGAGATAATGTTAGACATGACTCACTATAAAATGGGTATGCATGTTATTTATTGATTTTAAGGTTGTCATATTTGATTTTATCAGACAACTATAATTATTAATACATAAGAAAATGTATTCATCTTAATACATTATTATAAAAAATAAAAATAAAAATACATAAAAAATAAGAAAATGTATTCATCTTAATACATTATTATAAAAAATAAAAATAAATTGTTAGACATGGGACATCTAATCTCTATTATAACTAAAGAGAGATTAAAATAAATTTTGATATTTTAATAATCCTTTATTTTTTTTAAAGGTACAACTTTTTTTTTTAAGTGGTATATTTTAGGTCCTCTAATTTTTTAAAAAAATTGTTAAATTTTTAGTACATAATTCTAATATAAACTTTTTAAAAATATAATTTTAAAATTTTAATTTTTTTACTAAAATTATTTTTAAAAAAATCAGTTTTTGCTAAATAAAAAATGTCATTTTTTTATACAAAAATTGGTCAGTTTTTAATTAATTTTTTTTTATCTCATAACTAAATTTTTTTTTTTAAATTCCTTTAGAAAAAAATTAAAATTTCAAATTTATTTCCATTAAAAAGTCAGATGAGAATCATGTCTTAAAAAATTATTAAAAAAAAAAAATTAAACTTAAATATACTTTTCTAAAAATTATAGAAGTCACGTGAATGTACATGTTACATACACATTTATTTTGTATGTAATCTGTACATTCACATGACTTTCATAAGCTGTTCAAAATAGCAATAACATACAAATAGTATAATGCAAATGCATAAAACAGCAAAGAAACAGAAGCATATTAACTTACAAAAGTCATGTGAATGTACATGTTACATACAAAATAAATGTGTATGTAACCTGTACATTCAAATGACTTTCATGAGCTATTCAAAACAATAATAACATACAAACAGTACAATATAAATGCATAAAACATCAAAGAAACAACTTTTGTATTTACGCTGAAATATCTTGAAAAACATCCTGAAATATCTTGTGTCTCTATTTTCATTATTTCTTGATTTTGTGTTTTTTTTTTCTATGATTTCTACTATTTTACAATATATTTTTATTGTATATAAGGGTTACATTCAAGTTTACTTTGTATGTAAACATTACATTTAAATATGTGAACTTTGAAGGATTTGGGGGTTAAAAATGTCATTTATGCTTTACCAAAACACAGTCATTTTGCCATTTTAGTTAAAAAGTCAATTTCTTTCATTTATGTGCTATTTTAGGTAATAAATTCCAATTCTGTACGGCACCAGTCAAATGTCATAAAAAATTCAATAATATTTCGTGTCTATTCGCAGAACAATTATGTCTTGATATCCAACCGTACACGTGTCTCTATTATATTGGAAATAAAATAGTAATATTTACATAAAATAATATCATTAAGTACAAAATTAAAATAACTAATATAAGAAGAAAAAATAACTAATAAATTTTTTTTTATTATTAAAATAAGTTTCTTTTAATAGACTATTATCATTCACCACTACATTACTAAGAAATTACTTTCATTTTTGTTTTGATATTGATTAAAGGTGGTTTAGAGGATATGGGAATTGAACCTCGACAACAAAAAGCGGAAAGACACTTGTGTTCGAATACCCTTTAAAAAAAATTCCAACAAACTGAAAATTTGAAACTCGCATCTTGCAATATAAGAACAGGCACTCAACGCCTTAACTTTGATGCCTAAACTAACAGACTACCACCTGATCGGTTATAACTATTAGATATTAAATAGTAGGGAAATGCAAAAATATGCTCTTGTTATTTTACTGACTTCACTTTTTGCTAAATACTGATGGTCTAAACAGGTAAATGCAAAATCCATTCATTGGCTCTCACGGGAGAAATTGTGCAAGCCTATTGTTTTGGGTGGACTGGGATTTCGGTCCTTTGAGGCTTTTGATCAAGCTATGTCTGTCATTTTGAATTTCATCTCTTGTTGTATACTTGTCTCTTAACAGTTCCTCAAACTCAATATTATGATGCAGAATTTTTAAGACTCGGGGCAAGCAATGTTGTTGCAGATGCAAGGATGATGAGGTTTAAGGAAGCCCACAAAAGTTACCAGGCAGGATGCACAAATAATCAGTTCTGGTAGACGCAAAATTAAGGTGACTTACTTTCTGGTTAATACACCCCTGTTTGAAGAGTACACTCATATTTATGGGGATAGTGTGGCACTGAAACCACAATCTTAATATGACTCCTAAATTGACAAGGAAACAAAATATAAAACATTTTATTTTCCAAGAGTTTTACTCCCCCGAAATTTGATTTATTTATTGTCCAGCCTGAACTGAAGTTCTTATTCATGATAAAATATTTGACTCTTTTCAAATGCTTTTTCCTTATGAAGAATTTGTGAAGTTCTTCATGGGTGAAGTGTTGGACGTGTCACCTTGGGGCCTTTTAAATTGTGGAAACAGGTGCTCTAGCATGACTCATATTTTACTTGTTCATGAAAATAACGATAGACTCCATTTACGGAACTAAAAATATATTAATTGGCGTACACGTATCAATATTGTTATTATGTTTGATCTTGATCTATTACCTTAAACATAAACCATCATTTAGTGTAAGTTAATGCATGAGTCTAGAGCAAAGTGAAAAAAAACAAGTGATTCATAATTTATTCTCTAATTCAACTTCTTATTTTCATTTCTTAAATTTACAATGAATTTAATATATGATTTATATAAGGCAATAGATTATAACTATTTCACCTAATATTACAAATATTGTAACTACAATCTATGAATTTAATTATTCAAAAAGAATAGGCGCCTATCATTTATGTCGGTGACCTCCATTTTATGTCACTAGTCATTATTTCATAATTCAACATAAAGTTTCATTTCGGTGTTTTGTTTAGTACATATGACAGAACGTAGCCAATAAGACACAAAGATAGAACAAAAAAGAAGAGAGTAGGAGAGAACCTGGACTGTTTTGTTGTAGACATTGTTATCGATGTCCAGACATATATATTATTTTGAAGCTTAAGTTTGTAACATACTTTGCCTGCAAATTTTGAAAGTGTTTAATTTCCATTTTATTTGGGTTTGGAAGGTAACAATTTGGCATTAGTTTTATTGACGCTCTTGTGTTCTCTATGTTTCATGCATTCACATTGGTTGATTATTTTTATTTTTTTCTCGTTTTGCAGTTGCTATGCCAATGCTGTCTTGCAGTGTTTAACCTGCACTAAGCTTCTTACAATTTATTTGCTTTGCAGAACTCATTCAAGATCCTGTACTTACCACTTCTCATTTATTGTGGCAGACAGTTGTAGATAGTTACCATTTTGTGTTTTTTCACCCATGTTCCAATGCCTCTTCTGAAAGAATTAATGGAGAAGAAGGGCATCGATGCACAATGAAGAAGAAAAGCAGAATGTATTAAGAGTAGAAATCTCATTGTATTTTTGTATTGCTCATATGTTTTTGTAATGATGATGGAATCTGTTACATTTCTACTTCTATTTATAAGAGTAATAACAGAATATATTCTTGTAACTAATTCTGTATACAATCAGTACAAATGATTGGAATCAAAACTGTTATTTTTCCTTTCCTTGCGCTGCTGCAATTCTTGTGCGTGTATGGTTGTTTGATGAGAGAGAGTGCACCTCAACTGCTGTGCTATTTGTTATATTACTTTTGTAATCAGCTGTATCCATTTCCATAGCTGTATTCTTAGGATCACAATCTGCTGTATATACTCCAACATCTTCAGTGTTGTGTTATTCTTTGTGTGCATATTAGGTTGTGGCAAAGATTGGTGTCTCTTGTGCGAACTTGAACAACATGTAATAATGTTGAGAGAGAATGAGGGGCCTCTTTCTCCAAACAGAGTTCTTTCACATTTGCAGAGTATCAATTGTCATATTGGTGATGGGAACCAGGACGATGCACACGAATTTTTAAGGCCGAAGATTTTACAAACGATGTTTTTAGGGTTATATGCTGTCATGACCCCCTATTTATTAAAAATTTGATATGACCCCCTCCACTTGATTTTTTTACATATTATGACAAAAATGCCCTTAATAACCCTTCAGTTGGACGACTGTCCAACTCATCTCAACAGAGTTGGACATGTGTCCAACTGAAAACCAGAGGAGTATATTTTAGAGGACACATATGTCCACTCGCCGGAGCTCAGTTGGACGACTGTCCAACTGATGAAATTTTGATCGGCCGGCGACCCACTCGCCGGAGCCGAGTTGGACACATGATCCAACTAGTTGCCCAGAATAACCCCTCAGCTTGGACGTATGTCCAACTCACCTCAACAGAGTTGGACATGTGTACAACTGAAAACCAGAGGAGTCATTTTAGAGGACACATATGTCCACTCGCCGAAGCTCCCGGAGCTCAGTTGGACATATGTCCAACTACGTCCAACTTAAAATTAGAGAGCTTATTTCAACAGAGTTGACGACAGTCAACTAAAAACAGCTTATTTCAATGGAGTTGCGACTTGTCCAATTAAAAAGTACGTCCTAAAAAAATTTTACTCTGTTCTACACTGTTTTACTCCATTTTTATTTTTGATTTTTAGTAAAAATTTTCTGAAGCTGTTTATAAGAATTTATCTGAATTTTGACAGAGAAATAAGCAACGAAAATGGAATGGAAAATTATATAATATGCGAGTATAACAGTAAGGCATGACAAACTGGTGAAACTTGTTCTAAGAAACTAACAAAATAGTTTAAACTAAAGAAAGTCTTACGGTATTATCCTAAATGCCAATCTTTAACAACATTGACCTAAACGTAAATAGCTAAAGCTGCAAACGCCGACGGAAACAACGTCGTAGACGGAACGACGCCATTGATCCCTAACAACAAATAAAATCCGACACTAGGGTCCTTCTTCCTATCTACTTCCCGATATATCTTCAATTTACGGATCTCAGAAATTATACTAATATTTAAAATTCCAAATGTGCCAGAATTTTCTCAGGAAACAATCACAGGGTGAACAGTAAATAAAAAAGCAATTGCTGATAATAAATTAGGAAAGGAAGAAGAGTAGAAGAGACATCGATCGCTGAAGCTGGCCGGCGCAACCATGGCCAAACCACACCTCTCCATGTGGCGGCGAAATTTTGGCTTCGCCTTCTGGCTTCCTCCGTCAAGCTTGTATAGTCTCATACCAATTCCTTAAACACTCTTCATTGTAGGTGTCTCATTAAAGAAGTCAACACTATGGAACAGTGTATTCTGATGTTTTGGTCTCATTGAGGTTACATCACTTGGAGGAGCCAAGTATTTTTTAACCTTTATTGATGATGCTTCGAGAAAAGTATGGGTGTACCTGTTGAAGACAAAAGACCAGGTATTTGCTAATTTTCAACAATTTCATGCCATGGTGGAAAGAGTGACGGGAAAGCAGCTGAAGTGCCTTCGAACTGATAACGGAGGTGAATATATTTCCCATGAGTTTAGAAATTATTGTTCTAAACATGGTATTCAGCATGAGAAGACAGTACCTGGTACCCCACAGCACAACGGTGTAGCTGAAAGGATGAATCGCACAATTGTAGAAAGAGTGCGATGCATGTTACGAGCAGCAAAGCTACCAAAAGAATTCTGGGGAGCAGCTGTTCAAACTGCATGTTATCTCATCAACAGAACCCCCTCAGTTCCTTTGAATTTTGATATTCCAGAGGTTTGGACGGAAAAAGATGTTTCCTACTCTCATTTGAAGGTGTTTGGGTGCAAAGCTTTTTGTGCACATATCAAAGGAACATAGGTCGAAGCTGGATGACAAAGCCATTAAATGTATCTTCATTGGTTATGGAGATGAAGAATTTGGCTACAAATTTTGGGATCCTGAAACAAAGAAGGTTCTAAGAAGCAGAGATGTGGTCTTTCAGGAGGGCCAAACAATAGATCAATAAGAAGAGCAACAACCAGAAAAGGCTCTTATTAATCATCCTCCCATTCCTTCTCCAACAGAACAGGACAATGGAGAAGAAGTGCAAGATGCAAGTGACGGTACAGAGTTGATACCGGAATAAGATGATGCTGAGGAAGATTTACCAGCAGAAGAAGATGAAGATGCTGAAGAAGATATGCCAGCACATGAGGACAATAATTAGGGGGAGCAGGCAAGATAACTGGAGAATGATAGACGACAACTGAGAAGTTCGAATCATTCATGAAACTCGAGCTATGTTCCAAGATAGCTGGCATAAGTTCCAAATGGTGGAGCTAACATGTGATTCCTCCCTTCATGAGGCAGAGGGGGAGATTTGTAGAATCTGCCTCTGATATCATTGCTTGCATCAGCAAGAAGAAAGAAGAAGCATCCAGCAGACATTCTTGAAGAAGCCAGCAGAAGCCTCCAGCAGCATCATCAAAGAAGACTCCAGCAACTTCAAGTGCATGCAAATGTTGACGTAAGGGATGAGGTATAAGCTAATTAGAATTCTCTATAAATAGAGAAGAGGAAGATGAGGGAAATCTCATCTCACAGATCGCAGTGATCTCAGTATCTCACCAAAAATGTAAGAAGCTCACAGATCCCTCAGATTTCAGAAATCTGAGATGAAGAGAAAAGCTGATAAATTATATCAGTTTTGAAGAATATCACAGTTAATTTAAACTGTGAGATAAAAGAGAGGTATTCCTACAGACATCGATCGCTGAAGCTGGCCGGCGCAACCATGGCCAAACCACACCTCTCCATGTGGCGGCGACACTTTTGGCTTCGCCTTCTGGCTTCCTCCGTCAAGCTTGTATAGTCTCATACCAATTCCTTACATCCTCTTCATTGTAGGTGCTCTCATTATAAAGGTCCAATATGCTTCAAATAGATCTTATTCTTTTCTTTTCTTTAAATAATCATCAGCAATGCTTCAATCACAGGTTATGAATTTTGTGAATTACTAATATAAGGAAAAAAAAATTCTCAATCACAGGTTATCTACTTATATTACTCGCAAAGTTGCAATGCATTATTTAAAAAAAAATTAGATAAAGATTTTCGTTAAATAATTATACCATAAAATTGTAAATGAGAGTGACTAAAAATCGAGAAAACAATGAACTGATGAACTTCTAAAGCAGAGAGAAAAATCTTACAATCATCCAAGCTACCAATCACCGTCCTCTTCGGTGCCTCTAGAGATGGGTTGTTTAAACAAGGAATATCCTGAGCAAAGGGGAAAATAACAGAGTGAGATGATGAGATATCAAGGCAGGGAGAAAATTGGGGGAAACAGGGCGAGACTGGAGAGGGATTCTGAGGTCGAGAAGAAGACAAATGAATTACTCTGTTCACTTTTTAATTTATCTTTCGTCGGAAATGATATTTAATTAAGGATATAATAGGAATATTATTAAAATTATGAGTGAGGGGTCTAATGTAGAATACAAATAATAAAAAGAGGTTATATGAGCTTATTTTTCATGTTTTTATTATTAAAGCTGATTTTGTTAGGAAGATTTTGATATAATTTGATGCTTTATATCTTCAGGCTTCTGATTGCATCAATGCAATCAATATGCTTAGAGGGCCTAGGAGAAGAAAACAAGGTCAACCTTTATACAACACACTTCTGGTGGGAATCTCAGGTCACAGGTGCTGAATGCTTATGCTTATTTTTGATCCATTCATTACCCATCTTTATTTTAAAATGGCTTATCCATGAATTTTTTTTTTTTTTTTGATCGTAATTATAGTATATTGATAATCAAGTTTCAAAGATTACATTACAGAGTAAGACCCATCCCCAAGTACACATAAAATTATCCAAAGGGTACCTCAAACTAAAACGAAAATTACGTCCGAAGGAGAGGGAAAGTGAATCTGAATCACTGACTGGTGACATATACGAAGCTTCGCAAGGTAGCTCATTGTGTCGACCATCTCTCAAAACTGTCAAGGATAAATTACCCAAAAGATCCTGAAATACATACCCAAAAAATGACATCTAACCGACTGTTAAGAATCTTCAAAAGAAGATTGTCCAACATAACCATAATATCACCCGATTTACCAGATGATTTATAACACAATTCAGCTGTAAATTACAGCTCACAACAACATACACGACAACCCTTACAAGTTCTAATCGAAATCAGAAACTGTAAGACAAATACAACAAAACCGCAGGCTTATTAAACAACCACCCGCGAACAGCCACCACGAACAGGCCGAAGTAGAGCAGAGCGACCGTGATCCGCAGACGACCAAAACAGCCACCACGTCCTCACTGTCAACCACCACTCCAACCCCGCTGCCAGAGACGGAAACAAAGCAACGGCCACCACCGTCGCCAAAACCAGCAAACAAAGCAACGGCCACCACCGTCGCCAAAACAAAGCAACGGCCACCACCGTCGCCAAACCTACCACCAACGTCCACCACCGGGACGAGACAGGAACCACCCGCAAACTAACACGCGCGAGCGAGCTAACCACCGTACACCACGTACACGCACAGATCGGCGACCAAATAACCACCGTATACCACGTACACGCACAGATCGGCGACCACCACCGCACGAGCGAGCTAAAACGGCGGCACAACCACCACTCTAACGGAAACAAAATGAAAAGTGCAAAAATAGAAGAACAGAGAAAACAGAGTCGCAAAACGGGCAACCAACCAGAATGCCGATTACCTACCAAAACCACGGCCTGGCCGACGGCCAAAAACGGCCCGCCGTCGGCCAAACCACTTGAAATTTTCGAAACCCTAAAAAAAGCTCTCTTTTTTTTTTTTTGGAGAGAGAAGATATTTGTATATGTTTGGCTTATCCATGATTGATCTCAAACTTATTTAAGATATCACAATTTTGTCCATAATTTTTCAATTTACACAACTTAGTCTTTAAGATTATGTTTGATCACGATTCTGATTTATAATTCATAATTTATGATGAAATAATTGGTTATAATTTTTTATTTTTTTGTAAAAATAATCACTAATATTTTTTATAATAATTTATACTTAGTAATTTTTAAAGAAAAAAAAAATCAAAAATCACCTACAAGTTATTTGGTAACGTTTTCTATTTTTGAATTTTTAATAACTTTAAAAATAAAGATTTTTTTTTATTATTTACAAATTTTAAGTTTTTAATGATTTTCTTTCGATACTTATAGATACAAAAGTTATAAGACTTGATTTACATTTTAGAGAAAAAAATGTTCGGTAGAAATGGAAAAAAATTAGAAATTAGAAATCTAATTCAAATTTTTTTTTTTTTATAGATTTATGAATCATCCCATAATTTAGTAATAATTACTTAAAAATGTAAAAATTAAAAATTATTACCAAACATACCTGATTGAAAAATTATTTATAAAAAATAAATAATTAGAAATTAAAATCGTTATCATACATACCCTAATCTTTTCGGATTTCATAAATTTCTTTCAATATAGCACTCTTTGTTAGATTGACTTGACAGTATTGACTTTTCAGCGCCACGTGACCATCATTTTAAGTAAACCAGCACATGTTATGTTTTATTATTTTTTTTTTTCTTTTCTGAGTAAACATAGTTTAAAACACGTGTCACTTAACAATGTTAAGTCAGTCTAACAGAATTTGGCAAATTTGATGTTAAAAGTTAGGGATTGAATTCTAATATCTTAGGGACCAGATAAACCTTTTAATTTTGTTTTCCGTTCATTTTTCTTATGTTGTCACGTTAATTATTAGTATTTTGATCTTAATGAAACCAGGTCAAGTGTTTGAGTTGTTATCATGAGTCTGAAAGACATGAAAATATGTTGGATCTTACATTGGATATATTTGGTTGGGTTGAGTCCCTTGAAGATGCTTTGACACAGTTTTACCACCCCTGAAGATCTAGATGGAGAAAACATGTATAGATGTGGATGGTTGGATTTTTGATCTGAGTCTTTCTAGTATAGGCCAAGTAATAAAGAAACACAAGGTTGGAATGAGTTCAAAACTTTGCAAAACAAAATAAGTTCTTTTAGGATTAGTAATTAGTTTAGAATATTGTCTTTCAACGAAACATCTAAATACTTATCTTGGAATGACTTTTATCTTCTAAAACTACTTATGAGAGAAGCATCTTCAATCAAACAAGCCGTTAAATCAAGTTTAACTAACACATGTTTTTCTGTTGTATCTAAACTATGTTTTGCTTGCTCAGGAAGATATGGGAAAATAAATAAGTGCATTTTTTCCTGATATGCTGGATACGATTCCTTTCATGACGGGGACGGGCGATATTCCTCCGCTTTACATTCTGTATGCTGTTGTGGTGGATCTGGATACACTCAATGCATCCTTCTCAGGGCACTATATTTCATATGTTAAAGATATGCAGGGCAACTGGTTCAGGATAGATGATGCTGAGGTTAGTTCATTCTTATCCACATATTTAGTAATTTTAGGGAAATTTCTAATTATTGTCATTGGAATTCCATTTTCTCTTCATTTTTGTTGATGATCTCTCGGTGGTTACTTACATATGTCGATATATTGATGCGTTACTGGATTTATCTTCATGTTATTAGAATTGTTCAATGTTTTTCTTTTCATCTTCATTAACTTTGTGATTATATGCATTTCCGTCTAAAGACAGATTATGAATAATGATGATGCTTCGTTAATAGGTTCAGCCGGTTTCACTGAGCCACGTTATGTCTGAGGGAACCTACATGTTATTTTATATGAGGTAGACCTAATTCTATCATTATTATGGATATTATATGCTGATCCAAGTTACAGTATCTTGCTATTTGAAACTTCAAGGCTCAAAAAAAGGGCATGTTTTTTAGGTTGAAAGGTCGCACAAGTCTGTTATTTTTAACGAAAATATATTTTAGATCCATATCTATTAGATAAAGTAGCACAAGTCTACTATCTTTACAAAAAGGGCAAATAAATAGTAACAAAAATCTATTACCTTTACAAAATAAACTTCTGTGATCTTTTTTATTTTTATAAGTAGTAGATTTGTGCTGCCCCATCTAACAAATACTGGTCTAAGTTCACTTTCCTTAAAAATAGATCATGATTTTGCCTATACTCTGTGTTGCGTAATTTTTGTGTATATTCAAGTTATTCTTTTGCGTTCTACCACCATTACTGTTGCTTGGGAGTTTTAACTATATTTATTTTCTTAGATCCTCTCCCCGCGCACGGTATCTTTTAGAGCTACCCCGACATCAATTTCCAGATTCAACTAGTTATTGTTGCACATCAAGAGCTCATAAACCTTCTAGGCCAGTGCAAAAGAAATCTAGCAGCCAAATTATTATCCAAGAGCCTCATCAAGATGAACCAATACTTGAGCTTGTTAATGGTGACACCCTTAGGAGGGCAAACAGGGATTTTGTGTCAACTGGGGGAACTTACAATGAGCCCATCAGATTAATGGAGTTTTCCGATGCAACATCGAGCAACTGGTCTCTCTTCACAAGTTCAGATGAGGCTTCTTTTACAACTGACAGTGCTAGGGACTCTTTAAGTACTGTAGATTATGATGATACATGCAATATAGACCCAATCTCATCAATATTCCATGCTATGTATGCTTCCGAGTATTCTCATAGTTCCTTTTCAAGTAGAAAACTTTCAAATAGTGGACCACAGAGTAGATTTGTGCGTCAGGAGAGACCATCAAAAGGGGACTTTTCTTCTGATGGTAACCGTGGCATGTTTGTAAGATATGGGAGTAACCCAATACATGGAATTGATCAAACATATGATCCTTGTAAACTCTAGCTTTAGATATTATGCGTTAGTCAGTTAGGAGCCATACTTCAATTTTGTTTTTACTACGTTTTGTTGACTGAGGTGCATGGTTTATTTGGAAACAGGAAAAGCAAACATTCTTGTTTGCTTATAAAACATCAAGGACAACGTTCATTGTTGGTATTGCTACCCTCTCTCTGTTTCTTGTAAAATTGTCGACAGAAATTATCCAACATAGGCTTTTGATTGCTAATTTGCAATTATTTCACCACCATGTCATATTCAACTAGGTTGCATAGGTTTAAACACCATTTGGTACAACATAACAACAGATTCGACAAGAAAAATCAGGGCATACAGTGCTCACATAACCACAGAGCTTGGGACCTATGTTCTTTCCAGGCATTATGTACAAAGTACAAACAGGCAATCAACAAGCGGCATAAAATTTCATATTTCAATATCTGTACTATCTCAGCCCCAACAAGAGTACTAAAAGAGCTATACTTTTGCTATTATAAGGAAAATAGATTTCTATCCATCTTTTCCTTCCAAATCATCTTCCTTAGCTTCAGCTTCTAAGTACTCAGCATCTCCTTTTCTTTCAGGGCTACTCAAATTTTCTTGTAACTTTTCAGGACTGACCACCTCCTCTGGTCGCAGAAGGCCATCATCATTTGAGGTCTTAGTTACATCTGTCTCAACTAAACCATCCTCAGAATCAAGTAATTCAATACTAGGATGAGGTTTTACAGCCTCGGAAACAACCTGTACCTCTACCGGAGAAGGGAAAGATTCATCATCTGAAGAATCAGAATCCAGCGTACTTTCTTTTTCTGGGACAGCTGAGGTACCATCACGGGAGCTTCTAGACGCTTTCCGTGAAAGCACATGCTTTAGATTCCGTGCAGACTTCTCAGCATTTTTTAATATTTTTTTTGCCTTGTCTTTCATTTTAGTCTTGCCTGGGGTGTCTGGACTGCTGGCCCCAGAGCTTAATGCCCCTTCGTTTGGAATTTCACCAGAGGAAGGGAAAGAATGGTCTTCTTCCACAACCAACTTCACACCGATATCCTTCTCATTGGATGCTCTAATGTTATCATGTGGAGATGGAACATCTTCACTGAAGTTGCTTAAGCGGTCCTCCTTGGAACGTCTATGAAATACTGAACTGATCTTATGTAAACCCCTCCTAATTCGATTTGTAGAATGCTTGTCTTCAAGATTATCATCAGTGCTGCTGCTATCATTATTTCGAGATCCGGAAGCTACTAAATTATATCCACCTGAGACAACATTAGGCTCTCCCTGAATCTCATTGTCAACACGGCGACTCCTTCCTTTCCTTGGCTCCCAAGTTTGTGAAACTTCGCTTCCTGGGCGTTGAACCCAAACACCAGTTTCTTTTTGCCCTTCAACATTGATTGGCTCAAAATCATCTGCCACCTTTCCAGATTTCTCCGATGATACTGATGAGAATGAATCTTTGGGAGCAGTCTCACTAGCAAAGAAACGTCTTTTATCTTCCATAGTTAACGATTCCCTTTCACGAGGTTGATCATCCCCCTGTGTCTAAATTATCAACTATTCAAGTCAAGCTGTAACTTCTCTGTTAAACAATATTATTATTATACCAAAAACCATCTTACTTTGACTTTTCCTACTTGACGATTAGAACATAACGAAAAATTTACCTTTCCACCATCTCCATGTACAGTTATTGCAAGTACAGTTACTGCAAGATGCAGCCTCCCTGTTTTAATATTTTGAAGAGGTAACCACATGTCATGTCTCTGACCATCCCTGTAGTCACTGATGTTGACGGAACAATCCCTGGAAATAAAATGATTTATTAGTCCTCAAAAAGTTATTGTATCAAAGTATTTACGGGAAACAAAGAGAAAAATAACTTGATGAGAATTGAGTATGCTAAATAACATAATAACAATAGGAAATGATGCTGTCGCACCATAAAGTTCAGAAATAAATGGATAAGAATACTGCAAGCAGAAACAAACCCAAGAATATCATCAACGAAGTGATCCTTATCGCGGACTTCAATAAATAGTGTATTAGGTGATTCCCATGTGACAATAGGGATCTTGAATTCTTCTTGCCATTGTGGAGAAAGTGTTTTCTTATGTATCTTAGTCCTGAATCTGTTAGAGCCCAATTGACCTTTCACGTATGGATCTGCCAATCCTGATAAAATAATTAAATTGTCAGGAAAGTTCATTAATACCATATGAGTTGGATAAATGAGAAAATTACTCCATATATTATTAATAACATCAATTAAAAAAAATTAAACTAACCATTTAGATCAGATGGTTTCATTTCAGCTCCTTCAAGAACTTCCACTCTAGCATAGGCAATAGGTTCCTTCTCATCTACAGAGAACCAACTTCCTGACATTCACCAAATGGATGTTATTTCTTTATAGCAAAAAAAAAGTATATGATATGTCTTATAATCATGATCAAGATTTAGCAAAGATATAAAAGCAATATTGAGTCTGTGCTCACAAGCAGTTGCTTGAAAGTTGAAAACCGCTATCAGAGTATAAAACTGTACTAATCAGCTATTACAATATCCAAGTAACCTCATTTGATTTGAAAATAGGCCGATATCAAGAGTATAGAAATGTCACAAACCAAGGAACTCTTGTTTTTCCCAGAATGGAAGATGAAGCATGACGCAAACTAGTCAGCATGGACAATGCACCCCAACAAAAATTACACAAATACACATTTATATGTTAACTTGATAGAGCAACCTCAAAGAAAAAAATAGAAGATAGAACAGCGAACAGTTGGAGTTTTCAGAACATTCAACACAAGTGACTGAAAAACTTTACATTTTCTTATCTAGCCAAAAAGCAAAAATGCTAATTTCACTGACAAAGTTGTTCAATCATTTATATGGTTTAAATCACAATAGCAATATTTGAAATCACAAATTCGTCTTTGCAAAACGGTCTAAAGAATAACAATGTCATGAAAAGTACAATTATGTCATCTAATAGTAAGCAATGGTCATCATTGTAAATCCACTACTGGAAATTAAAACTCTAAAAATAAGCCATTCAATAAAAGAGCAGGAACACGAACACAGATAATTTTAAGATTCTGAACCAATTAACTAACTTATCCATTCACTTGAACGAAATCTCTCCCATTAGACTAAGGAAATTACCTTGATCTGTAGAGACAAACTTCTCCATGTCAACAACCAGCATATTAGGCTGCAAATTTGCCATCATATAGATTAAAAATATTTTAACAATAAAATTCTGTTGAGGGAGAAACTTAACAGCTTGAGTCCAAAATAAAGTCACTGAGCCTCTGTAATTAACATCTCACTAGATCCAAGAAAAAAATAACAAGAGACCAAACAAAAGAACAATAATAACAATCACAAATACAGAAAGTGCCCTATTTTAAACTTTACCTCAACAAGCGTCTGTTCAAAAGCAATGGAAAGCAGCTTATCCTGATAAGGAAAAATTAAAGAGTAAAATTAAACATAGAAGCTAGAAACACCGAGAAAACCTACAAAAAAAGTATGGGTAAATGCCAGATGGAGAGAGGTATGATATGAATGTACCAGCCAACCAGCAATCCCTGGAACTTCTGTAACATTAAGCCCATGAGAAAACATAGGCTTGACTGTCATCTGAAAGTATGGAGGCTCAGCAAAGCATACCCGCAGACGACCAAGAAACGGCCACTTACGAAGGAACCTCACTCCAACGAGGACCTAGAAAAGGAAGAGAAGGAGTGACATATTAAGGGTCATAAGTTAAGGTCAGAGTTTCATCCACACTGAAACAGACACCTATAAAACCCCATTTATGAAGAGGATAGAGCTCCTGCAAAACTGATGAATAATAGTAACCTCAGAACTTAATTGCTGCCTACGTTGGCCACAATACAAAGATTATGCACCAGTAAAAAAACAACAATTACAGCAGATGTAATGATGTAATTAAAAAAAAAAAAAAGTCAATAGAAGTAATTTGGACTCCATAATTTAGTAATAGAGGTATGTGTTTTCTATACAGAAATGCAGCAAGTAGTACAGGCTACAAAATTGTAAATTATAGATTATGTACCATCACGATTCATACAAGAGAATAAAATAATATAAACCATCATATTATCCATTATTTATGACTATATCTAACTAGTCATAATTTGATGAACAACTTCAAATAGTAGTCATATTTATATCCTACCTTCCCTTCAACATGCATGCCAGTTATATGCAACTTGGCCCACATCCCAAATCCCAATCTTTTCCTTAGTTTCACAGCAAGTATTGCACTCATATCATCAGCAGTAAGAAAATTCATTCCCACCTCCAAGACCTGCATATACAATCCAATTTTCAATCTTCCAAAATTTTAAAAAGCATACCTAAAGGAAACATCAGAAGATATTAATACAAACATGAATGAGGAACTAAAGCATCATACCAAGTGATCATCATCATTAGACTGTCGAAGAACCCTCATTTCAGTAAACATAGGAGGATTTCGTCCCATGTATAGATGCTGAACATTGGCTTCTTTCTGCAATATTCGAGATGTATAACTCACTGGGTAAATGGAAAATCTAAGACATTGCAAAAAAATTACAGGTAGCTATTTATTGCAACCAACAAAATTACTGTTTGTATTTGAGAAATCATTAAAATACAAATTTAACTGCAGATGAGGTTATCAAAGCAATGACAGTACTAAAAAAACAATTTGAGAAACAGCATGGTACTTGAGAGAGAACTTTTTGTTCCATATGTGTTAGTAATCTAACAACAATCTCTACTGATCACGTATTGAGGCTATGAACAATTAGTTATCAACATAACAATCAAAATATAGAGCAAAAGTTCATATTATCAAAGTTTATAAGAACCATGAGCCATACAATCCCAAAAGGTTAATAACGTTCACGATTACTTATAAACCCCAATAGTATCATGCTTAAGTAATATGTGACAATATCTCTAAGATACCCTCAAATTATGAATCTTTATTTATTGCAAAGCCTATCAATTTGTACTTTCAACCAATTTTATTACTCTATTCTATTTTGGTTATTAGTCTCTCTTTTTTTTCCGTAAGGCCCATTCAATTTTTTTTAAAGTAAAGGCCCAATTTTTTTTTCTAATCAACAGAATCTCTAATACTATGTTAAAATTTATAAAAATCATGAGTCAATCCCAAAAAGTTTAACAAAAATAATAATATTCATGATTACTTATAAACCACACATTAGTATCATGCTTAAATGATCTGTGACAATATCTCTAACACATATAACACTTTGATGGCATGTCACATTCAACCATCAACAGTTCTATATATTGCTAGACTATAAATTAAAACTTCAAAGCATCCCAAGTATGTACCTATATGTGAATAATACTTCCATCAAACCACAATTAGTCTAGCAAGTATAGCTGTATGAAGATAGAAATTATAAATAAGTTAAATGCGTACAGCAGTCCATGGTTTATACTTCTCCAAGAACCAAGGTATAATAGGGAGGAGAATCTTCTGTGAAACAATCTGTTCCATGCATATGGGCCATATCTTTTCAACTGTATGGTTCAACCACCGTACTGTTTCAGAATCAGAAAGTACCTGATGTATATAAAGAAAAGATAAGAATCAAGCAAGATATGAATTCTATCTAGTAAGTAGGAATCAATTCACAAATCGAAATTAAGTCTACTTAAGAGTTAAAAAGGGAAGAGTGCACCCAATGAAAATAAAAAATGAGCTGCAAAATCATTGAAAATATATGTTTTTATATATTATGCAATGATAACTTTGAGAACTTTTCTTCGAATTGATTTTGATATGCTTAGTTTAATCTTTGTGCAATTTTCTTTTCAACTACATAATAAAATAATCAATGCAATTAATCAAAACCAAAAGGGCAGAAAAGAAGAAAAAAAAAAATCAAGCTTACCCTTCTTTGATTAGCTTGTCTGCTTTCTTCAAACTGTAATTTCCTCCGCAATCTTACAATATACCTCTTATGAACCTTCCAACATACAAGCAAAAGTGAGTAAAATATAACTTTACCAAAATTTGAAAAAGACTTGCACACTTCCAGAAAATAAATCAAAAGCGAATATACTTGTACCATTGATAAACACAAACTTTACCATCCCTATCTAAAGAGAAAAGCAGAAAAATCAAAACCCTTTAGGAATCAGATCGCATCAATTACAGAGTGCATAATTTGCTTACTAGAATTTTAAAACAATACTTTCACCTTTTTCAATATTCTAACAGAAATTAAACATATAAAATCAATAGAGGAACACAAGTGATACCTACCAGATACAAATAAACCAGGGAAGCAAAATAGGCGACTGGATGGCAACACTGAAAGAAAGAGAGTAACCAAAGCATAAAAAGCACAACAGCTACATGATATATCAATGAAACTTCCGCTATATCCATATCTCCTTCTTCGTCAACAGTAAAAACACCAGTTAATACACAAACAAGCCCTGAACTATTTTCAACAATTCCTTTATCCCTTTCAACTTGGCTGGGGCCCTCCAAATCCTTACTTGACAAAGTCACAAGACTCACCACGACTAGCAAATGTTTTTTATTAAGAAAAAAGTAATTTCACATGCGGAAAAACCCAACTCAAAAGGGAAAAAACAACTTCACAGATTCAAAGTCAAAACTAGAGCGGAACAAAGATGGAAAAATTAAAAAAACCCATTAAAGTTAGATCAAGCAAAAGGAAAGATACAACACACAAACAAATTGAATCAAACTCTAAAGGGGGGGAAAAAAGGAGAGGACAATCGATGCGGAAAACAGAAAGGGATATGAGGGTTTTGGGACTCAAATTTTTATTTTATTTTTTTCAAGATCAATACGGAAATACTTAACAAAGTTGAATCGATGAAATGGATATCGTGAAGAGGAATTAACCGGCGGTAACTACCCAAACTTTAGTCCGTGGGACCAATCGGCCATTGCAGTGAAACTGGTGATAATATGTCGTTTTTGATGATTTCACGTTTGGATTACTTTTTGAGCGCCACGTCTCGCGCGTCAGCTACGTGTATCCGTGGATCGTACGCGTGGGACCATGAGATCCAAAAGGATTAATAGCAGTGCTACATACTTAATTGGCCGACCGTGAAATGTACGCGGCTTTCGTTATGCCCATCATAATTTTTTCTTTTATTTTCCAATAAAATTTAAATTGTATTTAATAATACTTACTCACAGCAGTGCATGATGTGATTGTTTACTGTCGTGCTAATTAGCAATATTTATATTAAGATAAATTATTCATTAAATATCAATAAATCTAATAAATAACATGATTTTATCGAAGAAAATAAAGTGACTTACAAGTGGTCTTATTTTTTTCTTTTTCTTTTTTATCATTCAAATTTGCATATGAACCAATATATTAATATTAATTCAAAAATATTAAATATTTTTTTATAATAAAATATAATATTAATTTCTTTTTAAAATAATAAATATTTAATATTTGATTACAAAATAAGCATTGTGATTAATAAAAAAAATTATAATGTATGAAAAGTTACGCCCACTTTTACTGTTTTACAATGTGTAAAACCAATATATTAGCGTTAATTTAAAAATATTAAATAATTTTTTTAATAATAAAATACAATATTAGTATTTTTAAGAAATATAAATATTTAATATTTGATTAAAAAAACAATATGATTAATAAAAAAAATTAGAATGAATGAAAAGTATTACGACACGTACATTTACTGTTTTACAACGAATTAATTACACGTTTGGGACGTGCATTTTTTGTTATTTTCTTTCATACAATAATTAAAAAAAATTACTGACAATAATATGGTTGTGCGTAGTTAATCTCACGTAAGTTATGATTAGATTTAATAAGATTATTTTTTTTAATTATAAATTCAAATCATCATAAAATATAATTATATGTATAAAAAAAAGTATTAGTAAGATTCTTATTATATAAAAATATTTTTATTATAATTTAATGTATATATCAATTTATATAACATACTATTAATATTAGATCCCACAATCACTTTTTATTTTATGTTCTTAATTTACATTCGATTAATCTTTATTACGTCATTTGATGCATTCTAATGCATATATTATTACTCACTATTAAAGATTTATTCCATGTTGGCGGGAGAAAAAAAAGATTCATTACATAAAAAATAATTGTTGCAATTTTCATTTAGTGCTAAATGAGCATTATACTCATACTTTAGGCATAAGCTTTCTAAGTTAATGAATTGAAATGAGTGCAAGGTATTTTTTCCAAAGGTTGACTCTCATGTTTCATACTAAAATAAGTAAGAAGAAGGTGATTTTTGTTTAAAAAGAATAAATTTTTATATAATGATATTGAGTACTCTTAATTAGAAGTTATTATTCACATGATGAAAAATCATATTTTACTTATATATTGAAATCATATTCGAGGAAAAATATTGTTTAAGTCAGTTATTTTTTACTTTTTATTTTATACTTATTTAGAGATATAGTACAAGTTTATTATATTTATCAAAATTGTTAAAAAAATTCATTTTATAAATATAATAAACTTGTATTATTTTAAATAAGTACAAATTTAAAACGCACTTTTTAAAAAAATAACATACTTAAACGTTATATTTTTGAATATAATAATTAGCACATTTTTAAAATAAAAATACATACTTATATGTATTAAGTTATAAATCAGTTATAAATATGATATAAATAAATAATATATAAAATAAAAAAAATGATTCAAAGATTACATAATAATCAATTAAATTATTATATATATATATATATATATTAAGTAACGGTAAAATAAAATTTCTTAAAAAATAGGGACTTAGGGATGGTTTTTTCAATTATGTTGAATTAATCGGCTTGAAAAGTGGTTGGCCGACAGCACGAATTGATAATTTGGCACCACTCTCGAAATAATTGAGTGAAAAATTACGAGTCGCGACAATATTATAATTTAAATTGTTATTTATAATTTTCATTTAGTTACGGTTAACAAAAATTAATTATAAATACAAAATAATTAATTCTAACATTATTAATATGACAAGTAATTATAAACAAATTTTTTTTTATGTAAAAATATCATTATTGTAGAAACTTTAATTTAAGCACAAAGCAAAATCAACCGGTGAAGGGATATTCTCACTTCACCTGTGTATCGGTTACTTCAAAGTCAAATGTAAGTTTTCGAACTGACGTAAGAGTCTGACATTTGGAAATTAAAAGATTAATATATTAAGAGCATTCTAAATTAATAACATATTTAATTACATATTTATATTTTTTTAATACAAAACTTAATTAATTATTTAACCACATCTATTATACACATGGAGTACAAATACATAATAAAAAATGTCAAATAACCCACTCCAAGACATAAGAGTTTAAATGAGTCTATAATAACACTAAAGATTAGGTAATACAATCCAAAGGGTTCAATATTTACTTAAATTTTGGTCACATGTTTTGTTTATATAGTTCTATTTTTATTTTGATAGATTAATTTTTTGTGTGTTTATATAATGTAAATTGAGTATTAATTTTGATACTATTTTGTTAAGCTTGGTATCTTAACTTAAAATGTTAATATATTATAAAGAATAGTCCATTTCTATTATATATGCAATTTATTTTTTATGTTTTTTAATATGAAACTTGTTTACGTGTATAATAATAATTAATATTATTTAAGAGATAAATAATGACAGATTAAAAGAAGAAAAAATGTCTAAATCAACATTGTATTTAATGTTTTTTTAGACCTTCTCTATTATATATCATTTAAAAAAAAAAATTGACAAGAATTATGGTGTTAAATAAATTGACTTAACAATGACATAACTCTTTTAAATTTAAATTAACTAAAGTGATAGATAGCTTAATTAATTTGAATTTTATACAATTTGAGTTGAGCTCTTAACCTTTTAAATGAGTTTGACTTGCTCTCACTCAGTTACATTTTGAAAATTAAAAATTATATATAATTTATTTAATGACATATTAGTATATAATTATATATTAATTATCTTTTTAATTGTGCATTTTATTATGATATTATGATTAATTATTTTGAAAAAAAAAATATTTTGTAAAAGTGATAATGAACTCAAGTGTATCATGAGGTATGTAAACTAACTCTATGAATTAAGTGAATTATGTTTTTTATGCTTAAAGATTAAGATAAGTTAAACTGCACCACCTTTAATATAAAATAATACATCAATTTCAGTCGGATGAGTATCAAGTGAATGTTCTCTAACTCTAATCAAAAGTCTATTTATATCAAATTATTGTTAAGAATAGTGATAAAATTTTAATCATTTTAATTTTACATTAATTTATATTATGGTAATTTTATATAGTATAGAAATATTTTTATTTTTAAAAAATATTACAACTTCACTTGGCTACAAGACGCATAAAATCTATCCTATAAAATAAATTTTTTTTTTATAATTTATAGGGAAATAGGCTGGTTTAACCCCTTATTAATAATCTTAATCTGAGTTAACCCCCACTAGCACATTTTTAAAAAATACCTCATTTGCCCTCATCAGATATAGAGCCCCTGAGCTCCATTTGCACGAGTAGACTGTGAGCTTCTTTTATTTTCCCCAGTTGACAGATACGTGGGCTAGAGGCACTGGTGGCGTGAGCTGGAGGCGCGGACTGGAGGCTGGAGGCGCGGCACTGGTGGCGCGAATCTGGGCGCGCAGATTGGACGGCGAGAGGCACTGCTGGTGACTGGGCTGCTCGCGGCGTGGCAGAGACAGGCTTGCGGAGGAGTTGCGGACTGGTGTGAGGCGACGGACTGGCGCTGCTGGACCTTGCGGCGGCTCTGAACTGGGCTGAATGGAGCGCGACTGGGCTGGTATGGAGATGCTGTTGAAGTTGGGTGATGAAGACCGAACAGAGGGTAAATTTTTTTTTTTTTTTTTTTTTCTGAAAGTTGATCTGAAATAGATCAAATAGAAACGAGATAATTTAGAAAAATGTTTGTTAGTTTTCAAGCTCTGTTGAAATAAGCTCTCTGATTTTAGTTGGACGTAGTTGGACATATGTCCAACTGAGCTCCGGCGAGTGAAATCGCCGGCCAATCAAAATTCGATCAGTTGGACGACTGTCCAACTTAGCTCCGGTGAGTGGACATATGTGTCCTCTAAAATATACTCCTATAGTTTTCAGTTGGACACATGTCCAACTCTGTTAAGATGAGTTGGACATACGTCCAACTGAGGGGTTATTCTGGGCAGTCTAGTTGGACATGTGTCCAATTCTGCTCCTGCGAGTGGGGGTCGACGGCCAGTCAAAATTTCATCAGTTGGACAGTTGTCCAACTGAGCTCCAGCGAGTGGACATATGTGTCCTCTGAAATATACTCTTCTGGTTTTCAGTTGGACACATGTCCAACTCTGTTAAGTGGAGGGAGTCATATCAGATTTTTAATAAATAAGGGGTCATGACAGCATATAACCCTAATTTATATGATATAACTTAGTTAATTTTTATTAATAAAAGATTTTAATTTTATATTTAATACATCTTATAAGTTACTTGATGTATAATACTACCGTAAAAGTCACCTGTTTTAATTTAAACGATAAAACACAATTGAAATTTATTTATTTTTGGTTAAAAGGTATGAACCATATTCAAACACAAACACCACAAGTTTTCAATTTCAAGAAATAACAGATTGATTTGCTCTCTTATGTAATTTAATTAATTCTTACGATTAAATCTGTTAAATGATCTGACAACTACTGATTGGAATAACACTACCTACAGTTAAATGATTGATCAATAAATAGCACGTGTAAAGAGTTGATCAGTACCATACATAACGGGTAAGGAAAGCTAGATCGGTCGACGTAGTACAAAAAAAAGTCAGAGCAAGAGCTAGCCTCGTGCCGTCTTGATTATACTTGCATACTAAGCTTAAGCTAAGAGCCTAACACTTATCACAATCACACTCATACCATCTTTCTCTTCATCCATCTGTAGGCTTAAGGAGGTTACAACCTTATAGGTGGGTAGCTAGCTAGCATTGACTTAGGCTAGTATGAGCGAAGAAGAAAAGAAGAGAGGGATAGTGGTCGATCATGATCACCAGCAACCTCAGTACGGTACTTTCCAAGGTGTAGCCAATTATCCTCCTCCGCCTCAGCAACCGGCGATCGGCTTCCCTCAACCTGTTCCGCCTCCGGGAGCGTCCGATCCGGCCGCCCTTCCTCCTCGTCCGCCTCATCACCATCCTCACTACCATGCTCAAGGTTACCAAACCGTTCCCGGTACTTCGCAATTTTCAATACTCTCTCTTTTTCAATTTATTTATTTTCATTACAAATGTCATAAAAAATTCAAAATTGGTTTATATTGCTTTATCGAAATTGAATCAATGAATTGCTCTATTAAGCAATAGGTTATTAGGTTATAGTTGAATTTCGTATTTGATTAATGACCTAATTTGAAATTACCAAAGTGGGAATCAGATTTGCGATGACTATGACTGTGAACTACTTACTCACTGCTTGCTTAGATAGAGAATCTGAATTTCTGATATGATGTCTTTCGATCTTATTTTCGCAGGTTATGCAGTTGCTGAAGGGAGACCGATAAGAGAGCGTCGTCTTCCTTGTTGCGGAATTGGTGTTGGCTGGTTCTTGTAAGTTTGTCTTCTCGATTTTACTTTGTCAGAAAATTATAAATATAGGCGTTGCAACTTGTAAGTCAGCCAAAGGATCCAATTTTGACCTGCAAGCTTTGGAACAAACTATATATGGTTTTTACATGAGTCGGCGCTGCTGTTCTTGAGCTCAAATGATAATTTTTATGGGGAAAACAAGATATTATCTGATTAAGTACTGAAAAGTTTTGGGTGAAAATTCATTAAAGGTGGCAACGAATTGATCAATTGCCCAAATAGATACTACTGCCTTTACTATGTGTTAGGCGCTTCTGTGTAGTCAACTTATCTCTGTCTAGATCCGAGCAACAAGCACTATTCTTATAAAAGATGCGCATGATCATGATTTATAATTTATGGAAAGTGGTCGATATTTTTCTCCCAAATGGTGGATAAAAAAGTGAACTTTAATCTACTAGGGACAGAATTTTTTTACTTACTTTGGTTGGATTGGTCGCAATGGTTTTATTCTTGAATTATTATTGCCAGCCTTTGAGCTTGTTCACTGATACAAATATTATTATATATCTAGTGGGTCTGTGTAACTGTTATGTAACAATAACATTTTGACCATAATTTCCTCACACTTCATTTGTGCATTCAGTCTTTGTATCTGTTGTGTTGATAGTCTTTGGCATGTAGTTAAAAAGGTGCTAATCATTTTGAAGGCTTATCATTGGTTTCTTCCTTGGTGCCATTCCCTGGTATATTGGAGCACTTGTTCTTCTTTGTGGCAGGATAGACTATCGAGAGAAACCAGGCTACATTGCTTGCACAGTTGCTGTGAGTAACTCATTTTTTCCCTTTTTTTTTATTTTGACTTTGGATTTGCTCTGTTACTTATGTGGCAGGATAGACCATCAAGAGAAACCACATAATGTTGCTTACAAAATTATATCTGGTCAAATAGTTAGCTCTACTGATGTCTTGTTGTCTGTTTTTCATCCAGAAATAGGCTGACGAGATGTGTTATCCTCAAATTTTCCCTTCCATGTATTCAATTTTTATTGTTAGTTGTCTACTACATTCGTTAGCAGCTTACTGATAGATCCCATAATTGTGTAGCAACACATCCAGTTTCATAATGTCTATATTCTGAATGGTTATAATCGGGTTCCATATTTCATTCAATCGTTTTGTGTATTAACTTGCAGGAATTAAAAGGTGATAAAACACTAAACCCCTAGCTATTCTTATAGATATGATTAATTAAGCTAAATTTTATTTTTTTGTATTGGGGGTTAAGTTTCTTGATAATGCTCTGTGTGCAGGCTATTATCGCTACCATTGCTATTATCCTGGGCGTAACAAAGGGAGCTGGTGACTGGTAATCTCAGGTGAAGAGTTGTATACTTTGCAGAAGGAATGTCCAGATGTCTACATTGTCGTGACTATTATTGCTACCTTTGGTCCGTTGCTATTGTCCTGATAATGCTTTAAGATGTCTACAATCTTGTGACTGTTAATGGGTGTAAATTCTTGTAAAGACATGGTGTGAACATTATAATCTCGCGATGGCTGATTATGTATCTTTAAAATGTCATACAGATAAAGATTCTAAATGTTAGAAAGCTATATTATTCCTGAATTGTATGCTTTGAAATTTCAAGAAAGCATCAATTGAAACAATCATGGCCTAGCAATTACGTCATTGAAGCACACAGTTGATGCTGCAGATGGATTTTATGCTTTGCTACCGTTGATTAAAAAATCCCAATATATCAAAAATTCTTAAAGTTCGATATGGAAATGACATGTAGTTTATTTTTTTACTAAATATCCACGATATTATCAAATATTGTGGATATATTAAGGATATTATTATATCTAAGAATACAGTATAATTTTTTGCAAAAAAATATATTATCTACGATAATAAAAAAAATTAAAAATTTTGTAGTATAATTTTTTAAGGTTTTTTTTTCCCAAGTGTCGTGTTCTTTCGAATAATTTTTTTTTTTTTTTTTTTTAAATTTCTATAGCTTTTAGTCTTGTCTGTCTTAACATTTGTCTTAGGAATAAGCGAGACAATTTAAGTTCATTAACTATATACATGCTCTATATACATGCTCACAAGATGAAGACCATAGGTGTATAGCTGTCGAACGAGGCACAAGTACTATTGAAAAATAAAACATAATGAGATATAATTGAAGATACAATGATATGTTAGAATCAAATGAGGGAATTGTAGGTCCAAATTTATCTTTATTGAGCATTAATACTTTTAAAAAATCTTTGAAAGCCCTTAACAACAATTTGTAAATTATTTAGTTAACTCATAATTTCACATTCATAGAGAAATGGTAGGAGAAAATTGAGCAACATACACATATCCTAATCATTTTATGCAAAGAACCCTAACTACATGTTATGATCGATACTGATATTGCTTATCTAATTTTTTCTATATGAAATTATTATCTAAAATTTCAATATTTTTAGATAATTTTTCTTACTTTTACATGAATTTTTGTATCTTCAATATTTTTGTAAAATCCAATCGTCAATATATCCATAAACAAACATATTTTAATATTTGCCTGGTACTGACTAGATCTTAGCACTAGTTTTACTGGAAGATGAAAGAATAGGGCTAAGCGCTAGTTTTACTAGCAGGTTATAGTATTATGATCTAAAGCAAACAAGGGACGTGTATAAATGTTTTGTGGTTCACCTTTGTCGTTTGTTCGATAAAACTTTCATTTTCCACTTCAAGATATGTTTAACTACACCCTGCAGGAAATGCAGAGACATGTTTTTAACCGAGACTCTTACAATATTAGTCTGGTGTTCTGTTGCATTAAGGCCTCACTCTACAATACATATTGTCTGTTTCAGACTATAATTATGAGTTTAGTGGCCTACGTCCATGACTCACTAATTTAAGAGGCCCTCATGACTCAACATCTGGAATAAACTCAAAACACATTATAGCATTAGAGAAGGCACACTCACTATTTATGAATACCTCACCACTTAGCTTCCATGTAGTTAACAAGATTAATTTTTTACAGCAAGACATTATTGAAAGCCCTAGGACATGTATGACAGGTAACTTAAGACTGTTGTTATCAATGTATGAAAGGACAGGTATAGAGGGCTACTTCAAAATTTGGGGTTGATCTGAAAATTATGCATTTGTGCCCTCTTGTTCAAACGATACTTCATTCACACAGAAGCCAGGTGACGTTTCATTCATGAAGCATTTTATTACTTAGTACTCGGCAGTCCTTGCTTCAAGAAAAAGAAAAAAAAAATTTGTTTTTCCCAAATCGGTACAGTATAACAATATCGTCCTAGAGTTCAGACACTATCAACTTTATTGATTTGTTGGATTGGTCTTAAGAATCAAGCAGGCATGGCCTTGCATATCCAAATTTGTATTTTGATCAGACCGTGGAATCATGGCTTCTTGATGCACCAACCAAGAACAACTGTAATATAGCTCTAGAAAGATGACAGAAGGAGGCTTTCTATTCTAAAGAGGAACAAAAGTGTTTTTTTATTTATTTACTAGAACTTAAATGCATATATAAATTCAAATAGCATAATATAATTAACTCGTTAATAAGCACTTTCATATCACTAACTTTAATAATGCAAACAAGTTATACATGTAGCACTATTCAAAGAGGAAAAGTAGAGTTATGGAACTAAAGTTGGGGAGCCATGGATTTTCGAGAAAGTTATACAAGAAACATTCTTAGGAGGAACCCATTTTAATTAACACTCAAATTGCATTATCTTAAAAATATTAAAATAAATTATTTATGCAGGTAACTATCTCATATGAATTTTTTTTTATTCTCTTAGTTCTTGTACTTCAATTTTGTGGGAGTGTATAAGAATGTCAATTTTTTTTCGTAGGAATCAAAATTTGTAAAAAAAAAAATTGATCTTGACACCGGTAGAGAATGTCCGGCGAATGATTGGATAGGTTGGTCATTGCCCTCCTGCCTATTCCTCAATCCTCATTTTCTTATAATTTCTTTTAAAATATATTATATATTTGTAAACTTTAAAGTTAAATAAATAAATATTAATAAAAAAAAATATTTGCATAATTCAATATTATGATATATAGATGACAATTATTATAATGATGGTTAAACAAACAAAAGAATTTAATTGTAATTATAATTTGTATTCTATATTTAAGCTTATTAGATTTAATTACATAACAAATAAATAAATGCTATTTTATGGGTATATATGCAATATAAGATTTAATTGACATTAATTTATTTATTTATTAGTGAAAAATCCTTAATCTCTGTAAAAATCTGAATCTTTGATGGAGAATATCTACCCTATCTCCCAGAATATTTTCAATAGATGTCCCGTTAAACAGCCCAAGTAGTTTTCATTGGCAACTCAATGCATGCGTGGCCAATGGTCTTTTTAATTTTTACATTTTGGTTTATTTATTTTTCTTAAAATTTATTTTCTGTATTTTTTAAATTACACACTTTGATATCTTATTATTTTACAATTCTAAAGTTCAATTTAACTTGTCTCCAATCATAATAAAAAATTAAAATATCAAAATGTTAAAATTAAAAAAATAAAATGATACACACTTTGATATCTTATTATTTTACAATTCTAAAGTTTACGGCCTGACGACTGTTAGTATCAATCTCTACCTTATGATTTCTTAGCCGCGTTTTTCTAGAAATGATCAAGCGGCCCACTGTCGTTTTCTAGAAAGATCAATCGGCTCACTGTCTTGCGTTGCCATCACCAATTTCAAATCCCACTAGCACTAAAGTACCTTTGAGGTTTAACATCAAGTATAAATATGCATGTTGTAATTGTCCAAGCTTAACATAAATTATGTTCAACTTGAAGGAGAGAGTTGAATATTAGAATAATAGTTAGTTTCCTTGTTAGTATTAGAAACTATTATTATTAGGATATTAGATAATTATTTTAATGTATTCCTATTAATTTAGGAGTCTTTTTTAGAGTTATATTAGGATTATGATTTTAGTTTAGTATTCCTATAAATATCAATGTAATCCTTCAATATTGTTAATGAATGAGAATTATAATGTCTTTATTTGACTTTTTAGTTATCTTCTTAACCTACTTTAATTATATATTATTTTAGCCACTATATTTGTTCTTTTATATATTTTATGTCTATATTTTCTTCATGTATATATTTTAACATTATTTACCTTTGACTTGACTAAACAAAATTGGCACTAGTCCATTGAATTTATACTTGTGATCATTTTAGTCCTTAAACCGAGTCATCCTTAATTTTCATTTTTATTTCTAGTCTCTTTTTTTGTTCCTCCCACGATCAGGCTCCTGGTTCCTATATTTTGTTGGAGAAACTTGTTCCAATACTTGACAAATAAATTTTTTTTTATTTATGTAATTTAAAGTTATAATTTAAAATAAATAATGATTGAGTTTTATTATCATACTATTAAGTAAATTTCATATTCTTAATTTAATGCTGTTAAATTGGTAGGTTATGTTAAATTTGGATGGATCCATCTACGACAAAACCTGTTGAGCACCAACCCAAATTCAATCCATTTAACTTTAACCTTTGGGTGTCAAGTTTACAAATTATAGTACAATTTTATTAATAAATTATATACGATATAACCCGAACCAACCCATTAAATACAGATCTATTCATTTATGATCCAACCCAATTAACCTCAACCAAAAATAGAGCTATAAAACGGGTGAATAGTAATGAATTTAGGTTTTCTCGTTAATCATCAAATTTGTGTAAACTTAAACTTAACTTAGATCCAACTTATTTATTAAATAAGTAAGAAAGTGCAAGTATATAACATATTTAATATATAAGTTGACCCATTTAAATATATCAAGTAATATATATCATTTTTTTATTGTAAGAAAAATTTGACATAATACATCAAGTATTAATATATAAATGTGTAATATGTTAATATAATACTTTTTTTTTATTAAACTGTACAAAATTAAATTAATTTTAGTATTATTTAAACTAAAGTTGTCAAAAAATTATCTATCGTAAAGTAAAGCCTATGTCAATAATCAGACGAATTATAATACATCAAAATGAAATTATTAAAATCCCAAAAAAAAAAAAAAAAATCTAATAAAAAATATATAAATATCATAAATTTTATATAGGTAAAAATTTATTTAAAGTTTAAAATAAATAATTAATAAATATAAAATTAAATTAAATAATATATTATTATAAATTAATAATATATATAAAAATAAAAAATAGAATAAATTTGCACATTATCTTGATAGTATTTGAATAGTATTGTAAGTTCAAACTTAATTATATACATATATATATATCCTATAAATTCATAATCCTTTGGACTGCTATGCAGTATAGTAGTATACTTTTTTGTTTTTTTGATAGTGTCATAGTAGACTTGTGAAAATTATTATTGCCAAGAGTTGTTTCATTTTGAATGGTCATTTGTCAATTATCGACTAGTCTTTAAAGTCAAGAAAAATACGTTTTGTTGGACTTTGTTTTTTGATAGTGTCATAGTAGACTCGTGAAAATGATTATTTCCAAAAGTTGTTTCATTTTGAATGGTCATTTGTCAATTATCGACAACTCTTTAGAGTCAAGAAAAAATATTACTGGCGTCACCACATCACTATGTTTCAGTGAATGTTGAAAATACTTAAATTCAATAATTGTTTAATTTTCTGACACTTTTTTTTTTTTGTTTAATTTAAATTGTGTGTAATTTGTATAATATTTAATAAAAAAAATAATATGTTTTTTTTAATTAAAATGATAAATATTTTTTTTAGTATGTTGTTAAAACTATAATTTTTTGTCCAAAAGCACCAAAATTATTGTAAATTTGTTTCATTGACATAAGTATTCCCATAAGAGAGGTTGATAAAATTTTAAGACAAACATATACACTTTTAATTGTTTGGAAAAAAAATCTTTAAATTATTTTTATAATTACTAGAAAATTCTTCAATATATTAGTAAATATTATGAAATTAAAGGTTAAACCATAAATGCTGTAATTTTGTTAAGATTTTAACTATTACAAATGTGTCACAAATAATTTTAGGCTTTTTTTCCCCCTTAAATAAAGGAGCGTAACTTATTAAAAAAAAAACTAAAAGTATTACAGAAGCTAACCCTAATTAATTTCTAATGCAATAAATTTAAATATATAAATAGTTGTTGACTGCTTTACGCGTGGGACTTTATGATGATAAAAATTACATTTTAATATTTAAAAAGGGGGAAAAGGTTATTAAACGATAATGAAAATTTAAATGTAGGTCTTATCTCCCATTAGAACTTGGTCTCCCAATACAAATTTCAAGTATTGAGTATGAATTTATGAGCAAAAATATTAAATGAAGTTGGAGAAGGAAAAACTTGATTTAATGTTTTGATTATGAGCATAAGACATCATTATTTCGACCATTTTTTTTTTTTTATTATTATTATTGGATATAAAAGTTTAACAAATCACAATTTTTTGCTCCACCTTGTCATACTTTTTACAATTATATTATTTTATATCAATCATTTTATTATCATTATCCACCTAATTATATTTAAGTGACTAAACAATAGTTTAACTTTTACATAAAAGAACATATGGAAATTTTAATTAGATTGACCCCATCTTTTTTATGCAATTTTTTAATTACTAATATTATTAAATAACAAGAAAAATAATACAAATCAATTTTCAATAAAATATATAATTGAATTTATTATTAGCATCAGAAAAAATGAAAAAATTAGTGAAATATAGAGCATTCCATTACCAAATTACTGTATAAAAATTATGGACCTATAAGCTATGCTATTAGCTACAATAAATATTAAAACTTCACGTAGAACTTAAACAATATTTAACAATCGAGATTAAAGAACTTAAATATTATATTGTATATTTCATTTCCATACGGAACTGAAATAGAAATATGGTATTTGATTTTGTTTAACAAAAACATGTTACTTTCAAAGCCAACAATAAATCTTAGTCGGATATGGACATAGTTGTTCTATTCATTTTCTTATACTAATATGATTTTAAAATTTATTAACATAATCATAATAAAATGGTGAAATTTTTTGCAAATATGATTATAAAGGTAGATATTAGACAATAAAATTTTTATTTAAAATAATTATATTGTATCGACCTTTTAAATTACTATTTTTAATTACTTACCAAGTAACTAAGTCATTTAGATTTTTCATTTAAATTTACTATAGAAAATATAACAGGCAAAAAATGTGATAAAACTGTGGATGTATTATATATATTTGATAGAAAATAAGACGAAAATTTTACTTTCTCATTGTCTAACACTTTTTTCATAACTAAAAAAATATAATTTTAAAACACATTTTCTTAATTAGTGGCTTAATAATCACCTAAAGTCTAAATAAAAATATTTGTTAAACATTTTGTAAAGAATTGAGATGAATGTAACCAAGAGGAAGAAAAGAAAATCTTGAATACGCAAAAAAGAATTACATAAGCTCTGTGAAGAAGAAGATAACAGTACACGAAAACAATTAATTGAGATAAGATGCATGTGTTTATATCTTTGATACAAGAGTTTATATGGCTTCTTTCTAAGCGTGTACAGCAAGGAAAACTCTCTAACAACAATCTGAAAATATCTCATAACCAACTAACTAACTAACTGCAGTTAGTTATATTTTTATTCTCAACATCTCCCCTCAAACTCAGTGGTTGTAGCATAACACTGAGTTTGCCACGCAAATAAGCAAATTGAGAAGGAGGCAAAGGCTTAGTAAGCAAATCAGCAAGTTGTTCTAGAGAGGGTATGTGATGAACATGTAATTTCTTGGACAGAACGCATTCCCTGATGAAGTGAAGATCAAGTTCCACATGTTTGATCTTGGAATGCAAAATAGGATTAACTGCTAGATGCACAGTGCTCAAATTATCACACCAAACAACAGGCGAGCTGGGCAGATTAACTTGCAACTCTACCAGAAGAGATTGAACCCAAGATACCTCAGCCACAGTATTAGCAAGAGCTCTATATTCGGCTTCTGTGCTAGAGGAGAAACAGAAACTTATTTGCGAGCAGACCAAGCTACTGGATTAGCACTAAGAAAAACCACCATACCAGAAGTAGAACAACCACTATCAGGATCTGAACCCCAATCTGCATCAGCAAATCCTTGCAATAGAAGTTGTGAGGAAGGTTTGAAAACTAAGCCATGTGTGAGGGTACCTTTGAGATACCTTAAAATTCGTTTAACAGCACACCAATGAGGCATCTTAGGCTTACTCAAACCTTGTTTACAGCATAGGACAAATCAGGTCTGGTAATGGTGACGTACTGCAGGGCTCCCACAACACTTCTATAATAGCCAGGATTATCAAAATCATCACCTTCAAAAGAAGAGAGCTTAGGATGAGACAACATAGGAGTTGAAATGGCCTTAGAATCAAGCATGACAGTTTTAGATAACAGTTCACGAATGTATTTTGCCTGACATAACATTAAATCCCCATTTTCTAATCTGTGCACTTCAATACCAAGAAAGTAATTCAACAACCCCAAATATTTCAAAGCAAAGCGACAATTGAGTGTAGAAATAAGATCATGAATGATAGAATCTGAGCTTCCTGTGATGATAATATCATCAACATACACAAGAATATAAGTAGTGACGGTAGAGGAAATATTATAGAACAAGGAGGTGTTCGGCTTGAGATTGTTTGAACCCAAGACTGAGAAGACAAACTTTGAGTGTATCAAACCAAGCACGAGGTGCTTGTTTCAATCCATATATAGCTTTGTTCAGTTTGCACACATAGTGAGGGAATGTGGGATCCTCAAAACCCTTTGGCTGAGACATGTAAACCTCCTCCTGCAAAGCACCATTTAAGAATGCATTATTTATATCAAGCTGATGTAACTTCCACCCATGAGACAAAGCAATGGAAAGCACAACTCTAACAGTAACTTGCTTAACCACAGGGCTGAATGTGTCACAAAAATTAAAACCAGCTTTCTGAGTGAAACCTTGAGCAACAACACGAGACTTCTTTTTATCAATCTGACCATTAAGCAATCTCTTAATTCTAAAGATCCATTTATGGCCAATAATGTTTTTATCTATAAGAGGAGGGACTAGAGTCCATGTATTATTAGAAAGCAATGCATCAAATTCCAATTTCATGGAAGATTTCCACTCAGGATCAGAAAGTGCCTGCTTAACATTGGTAGGTTCAGTAAGAGAAAGATTAACACCAGAGGTATGAAAGACATTGGGTTTAAAAATGCCAGATTTTGATATGGTTTGCATAGTATGAGTATTAGAAATAGATGAAGGCAAAGAAGAAGGAAGTTCTGAAGAAGAAGAAATAGAAATAGATGAATCAAGAGGTATAGAAGAACGTGAAAGAACAGGTACTGGGAAGCTAGAGAAAGGAACAACTGGCATAGAAGAACTAGTGTCAGATGAGTGAATGCTTGCAGCTTCTGTGTGGACAATGACAGGACTTGAATGCACAGATAAAGAGGAGGAAGAAGATGGACTAGAAGACAAATTTAGTAATGGTAAAGTGACAGGAGATCGAGGCACAGCATTAGCTGGTACATTTGAGACAGACTTGGGAATATGTAACACAGGTAAAGTAGTAGTAGAAGACATTGAAGGTGAAGAAAAAATTGAAGATACATTGGAAGACTGAGACACAGCAAAAGGAAATGTATTCTCATGAAAAACAACATCTCGACTGAGATAGACTTACCAGTGGTAGAAAGACACTTGTAACCCTTATGTCTTGGACTATAGCCAAGAAAAGTACAAGGAAGAGGCCGCTGATCAAGTTTATGATGCATGTAGGGTCTGAGAGATGGATAACAGAGACACCCAAAGACTCTAAGAAAATGATAATCAGGTTTATCTTGAAAAAGAACCTCTAGAGGACTTCTATTATTTAGAAGAGGTGTAGGAAGTCTATTTATAATATATGTACTGGAGAAAAAGGCTTCATCCCAATAGACAACAGGTAAAGAAGCTTGATGCATCATGGAAAAACCAAGCTCAACAATATGCTTGTGCTTGCGTTCTGCAAGGCCATTCTGCTCATGAGAGTGTGGACAAGAAGTGTGATGTACAATCCCAAATTGTGTAAGAATGTTAATGAGTCCTTGATACTCACCACCCCAATCGGATTGTAACACCTTAACTTTGAAACCAGTTTGTAACTCAGCTTGAGTTTTAAATTGAAGGAAGGCTTTAGCAGCACTAGATTTATTTTCAAGAAGTAAATCCATGTGTAACGTGAAAAAGCATCAATGAAGTGAATATAGTAATTATATCCATTTGTAGAAGAAGTAGAAGAAACCCAAATATCATAATGTATTAAGGCAAGAGGTACATCAGATTTAGACAAAGAAGAAGAATAAGGAAGTTTATGATGCTTATTGACATGACATGAATTACAAATTGAAGTACTAGCTTTAGACAAATCAGATGTGTGTATATTACAATGAGATAAAACTTTGGCAACAACAGGAAAGGAAGCATGACCAAGCCTTCTATGCCAAGTGATAAGATCAGAGGAGGAGCAAGAAAAAGCTGACGTTGAGTTAAGAGAGTTGCTGCACATGGAAGGCTTTGCAGAAGAAGAAGTTTGTGAAGAAAGAGGAAGATCAAACTCGTACAAGCCATTATGTACAACACCCTTGAGTAGTGTCTCACCAGTCGACTGATCCTTAACAAAACAAGAATAAGGATGAAATTCAAAGACAACACTATTATCTTGTGCAAATTTAGCAACACTTAATAAATTCTTTGTAATCATAGGAACATGAAGAATATTAGACAGAAAAAGAGATTTATGAGAAGAAGAAGGAGAGGAAAAGGAGTTAGAACCTAGATGTGCTATTTGTAAGCATGTACCATTACCCACAAGAAGCTGTTTCAGTACCTGTATATTCTTGTGAAATAGCCAGATTTACTAGGATCTGACGTCACATGATGAGTAGCCCCTGAGTCAGGATGCCAAACATTACCTAAAGGAGATGCAGAGGATGAAGATTGAGAGACATGCCATGGTTGTGATATAGAAGATGGAGAAGGTGTAGGAAGCAAACTAGTTAATGTGGATGGGTTGAAAACTTGTTGATGAGATTGAGTTTCTGAGACACTATGTGCTTGTGGTAGTTGCTGGTGAGGTGGAGTATGTGAAGCACAATGTGCTTGTGGTAGTTGCTGGTGAGGTTGAGTATGTGAAGCACAATGTGCTTGTGGTGAACTAGATGATCTATGAGACATAGGGTACTGAGAAGCAAATTGACTGTTAGGATAATGAGTAGGCTGAGGTGAAAAATTGGAGAATTGAGACTGAGAATGAGATTGATAAGGAACAAAGTTTTTGTCAAACCTAAACCAACAAGCAACACAATATGCCCAAGTTTTCCACATAGTTGACACTGAGGTCGATTATTTCTGCCTCTACCACGTCCTCTACTGAAGTAGTAGAATAATGAAACTGTTGATTTAGAGTTTGATAAGAACTAGATTGAGTATTGTCACGCAGTGGATTTTGATAAAAATTGGATTGTATACTGTCATGCAATGATAATTGTTGCATTTGAGGCACAAATTGAAGCGCTCTCTTATCATACATTGCTGATCCATTTTCATTGTTTGATAGTGATGCTGATTTAACACTCAGATTCGCACTGGGTAACAAGGTAGAATTTAACAATAATTTTCTCCTCTCAAGCCTGCTCTCATGACTAAGAAGTAATGCCTTAGCATCATCAATTGTTACTTTCTCACTTAACATCTTCTCAGTAATGGTGGAAAAGACATTATCGAAATTTTCATCGAGTCCACTCAAGACCGACATCAACTTTTCTTCTTCATTCATCGCACATCCAGTAGCCTTTAATTCATCACTTAACATTTTGATCTTAAGAATGTAATCTGAGATTGACATATTACCTTTCTTGAGATTTTGCATTTCTTCATTAAGCTGAATCGCTCTAGCTCGCGATCTTGACGAAAAAATTTTCTCAAGAATTAACCATGCCTCTCGAGCAGTATTAAATCCTGAAATTTGCTTGAGGATATCACTAGTCATACAAGACATCAACCAGCATCCTAACATACTATCTTGTTTTCTCCAGATCTTGAACTTTAAATTTGTTTTTCCATCAGGTAACACCTCTAATGGTGGATCTTTTAGCACATAATCTTCAAGATCAAGACTCTTTAATATCTTGATGATCTGATGCTTCCAAATTGTAAAATTGTGATTATCTAGTTTGATTGTAACAATAAGATTGTGAAACGAAAAAAATTTCGTTATCTGTTTTGCTAGTTGCCTGTGTGAATGCAGTCTGATGTGATGATTCTTCATTTTCTTCCATTTCTTCAATTACTAAGAAGCTCACTGAACTTCGAGCTCTGATACCATGTAAAGAATTGAGATGAATGTAACCAAGAGGAAGAAAAGAAAATCTTGAATACGCAGAAAAGAATTACATAAGCTCTGTGAAGAAGAAGATGAACAGTACACGAAAACAATTAATTGAGATAAGATGCATGTGTTTATATCTTTGATACAAGAGTTTATATGGCTTCTTTCTAAGCATGTACAGCAAGGAAAACTCTCTAACAACAATCTAAAAATATCTCATAACCAACTAACTAACTAACTAACTGCAGTTAGTTATATTTCTATTCTCAACAATTCCTTAGAAATTAATATGCTAGAAGTGTAGTGTGTCCTTCAATGACACACTTTTTGAAAACAAATTCACTCAAAAAATACATTATCTAAGGGCCGTTTGAGTTTTTTTTTTTTTTTTTAGAAGTAATTTTAAGAAAATTGGTTTAAAATAAAATGGTTTAATTAAAAGTAGACTTAATATAAGTATTTAGGCATTTTAGATGAAAATATTAGAAATTGAGTGACATTTTAATAATTATTTTAGAAATGAGAACATGGATTCAAATCTACTCCTCTCAAAAGTAAATATTATTTTTCTTAAAAGTACAAATAATACTTCTAATTTTTTTTAAAAAAACTTCGATGTCAAACACCCTTAAAAATACTTTGATACATTTCAAAAAAAAACTTTTAGCAAAAAGAGAAGCAATTTCAAAACATTAAATGCATTAATAAAAAGCTTAGTACAACTTCACACCTTATAAAAATAATAATAACTCTTTTTATTATAACTTAATATATACATAAATTTAAATGACATAATTTAATTAATCTTTTGATAGTAAGTGGTCTCATAAATACTTTATAATCTTATATTTTTAACTTTATATTTAATTTATAATTGATATATAACTTAATACATTCGTATAATATTATTCTAAAAATAAACGTTCCAATTATATATTACCAAATTATTGAACATACGTGGAAAGTATTTATAAACATATGTTGAAATATATATATATATATATGTATATATATATATGTATGTATATGTATATATATATATATATGTATGTATATACATATGTATGTATATATATATGTATGTATATACATATGTATGTATATATATATATATATATATATATATATATTAAGCGTAGGAAAGAAATTAAGAATGAAAGTCTAACTTTTCTCTGAAAAGAGGTGTGCAATTAAATAATTAATAAATACTATTCCCGCTATGAATATTCTAATATTCATATGTTGCCAGCAACTCACTATACTAAAAGACACAGGGAAATAATTAGATACATGAATCTAGCTAGAAGGTGCATTGGGGTTCAATTAATGTAATAAACTAAGGAAAAATATGCATGTAGTCATAAATGAAAAGGACATGTAAGGCAATATTTCATTTAGACTATATATTAAATGATCAAAATTTATTTTTATATATTACACGACCAAATTTGAACGACATGGCAACATTTTGCCTACAAGTACTAATTGATTACGTAAGAAAAAATCTTAATTAATTTTCTTTCAAAAAGCAGACTCAGTAGCTGAAGTCACTTTTGTTGATTGGGATTACTGAAACTGATGAAATTACGGATCTCGTTCGTAAGTTAGCATATGATGCAAGAGAGTTTTTTTTTTTATCTGAATGATGCAAGAGAGTTCGTCATGTGTATATCTATCAGATAAATCACAATTAGTGTTTGTTATTTTCTTTATGTAAACTGCATGAGTTATATTATATATATATATTAAATAACTTATTAGCTATAAAGTTATGTTGACTTCTTTAATTAAAATTGATAATTTTCGACGAGATATAAAAAATAATATGAAATATGATACGAAAATTTTTATTTAAATTCAAATCATGTTAATTTTAGGACAAAAATGAATCAACACGAAATGATAACGTGAAAAAAAAAAATGTCAGGATCGGATCCGGATTGAACCGTTAAACTCGTTCTTTAAAAAAATAAATAATAATAATAAATAATAAATAACCTCGGTTATCAATTAGATATTTACTCATAAGTCACAATTCACATAATTTTTGTGAATTATAAATCTTTAATAGTCTAATATAACTAAAGGTAAATACTTATTATTAGGGATGAAAATTTTTGACAATACAAAAAATTCGATTAGATCCTGAACCCAAATCCTATTAATTTTAGGTGGAAAACAGATCAACTTGAAATAACCTATTTTGAAATCATGTTAAATTTAAATTTATCGTATTTAGATCAAATTAAAATCAAGTAACTCGAACGCAACCTAAACAATACGAATTGCGATCCCTTTTGGCCTTTTGGCCTTTTGGCTTTCTTTTCTGTAGGTGTAATGTTTTTAACATATATGAAATGGTCAAAAGCTAACACCTAAAGGAATTGTTAAAATAATAGACATAAATGTAAGATTTTAATTTGGATCACTTTCCAACATTTTGTACAACAATTAAATATGAAAAGAAAAAAAGAAGAAGGAAAAATCAAAGACGTAACTGAACCACAATAACGGTCAAAACCAATTCACTTTTTAATTTCCTAGTTTCAAACATGCATTTTGACTGTTCTATTTATTTTAGAAAATAAAATTTTTTTTTAATATAAAATTATTAATCTAAATATATCAACTTAAAATAGTTAAACCAAAGTTAAATTTTTTTAAGCAAGCACACGTTAAATTTTTATATTTTGTTTATCTAATAGATTATTATTTAATATCATATTATAATTTTCATAATTTTTGACACAACTAATCTAAATTAACAATAACACACAAATTTAACAAGCATAAATATGACATTGATTATCTTAAACAAACATATAGATGAAAAACATGCCTAAAACATAATATAAATAAAGAAATACAAATATATATTTTATTTAAAATAATTAATAAAAAATTAAATAAAACAAACTTATTGAAAATGGGCTCTAGATAAAGAAGTTCCTTTCCTTGTATAAAACAAATTAGATTTTTTGAAAATTTAAGTGGACAAAAAAGGTGAGAACAAAACTCACTCTTTTATCGACTATTGAGATTTTATTACATAAAATTGGGAAAACAATAAAAATAACACCCCTTAAAATTTGTAATAATAAAACTAGCACCCTTTATATTTAAATTTATATTTTCACAATTAAAAAAATGACTAATATGTCATTTTTCTTTGAACACCCATTCAGTTGGAATTGAACGATTATAATTTAGACTCGTTCAATATTGAACGTTCAATATTATTGGGATGCTAGTTTTGTTATTATAAGTTTTAGGGATATTATTTTTGATAATTATCCTAAAATGGAAAACAACAAAACTAGTACTCCTTAAACTTGTAATAATAAAACTAGCACCCCTTATATTCAAATTTATATTTTCACAATTAAAAAAATGATTAATATGTCATTTTTGTTTGAACACTAATTCAATTAGAATTGAACGACGACAATTTAGACCCGTTCAATATTTCACGTTCAATATTATTGTGGGTGCTAGTTTTGTTACTATAAGTTTTAGGGGTGTTATTTTTGGTAAATTTCTTAAAATATTTCGAAATGGACAAAACAAATTAAGATATATATATAGAGAGAGAGAGAGAAATGGATTTTGATAGTGAGAGAAATTAAAGAATCTTTCGTTATAATAAAAAAATAATTAAAAAAATATCAATATTATTATAATTATTTTTATTAATGATAATTTAATTTTGTCTGATATTAATTATTAAAATATAATTAATTATAAATTTAAAAAAGTTATTTTATATCATTTTTATTATAATACTAACAAATATAATTATAAAAATATCATTATCTATATAAAAATATTAAGAATAAAAAAAATGTGAAGCAAATGAAGTTATACCTTATACAGGCGTTGAAAGCCATATTACAAACTAGTATCATTGAGATACATACACAGTGGTATGTCACTTTTTCTTACTTTAATTTTTTTTCAAAACATATACACGTAGTTGCATTAAAAAATAATTTACGTATGTTTTCTTTTTATAAGTGCTATTAAGTTATATATAATATGTTTGTTATCAAAAAAAAAAAAAATTATATGTAATATGTTGTTTATTTTCTAACAATGCAAGCTTATGAAAAATCTGGTGCAGTCTATTTATTATGACATTAGAGTGAGAATTCTTCTTGCGTTAAAACTTGAAAATAATTCAAACGTAGAGGGAATTAGTCGAAATTATACAGTACTTATTAATCTTATATATAAGTTGAGAAATACTCTCTATAACTCACTCATAACTTTCTTATTGGACATATCTTAGAGAGAGAGAGAGAGAGAGAGAGGGAGAGATGGAATTAATGGAAGTTTCAAGGGGAAGAACTGCAATAACAATTGGTTTGATAGGGATAATAACATGGTTAATATGGAAGGTGTTGAATTGGGTTTGGTTGAGACCAAAGAAGCTAGAAAAGTGCCTGAGACAGCAAGGCTTCCAAGGCAATTCCTACAACTTTTTGCTTGGGGACTTGAAGCAAAATAACATGCTCCTTAAAGAAGCCATTTCCAAGCCCATCAACTTCTCTCATGATATTGTTGCTCGTGTTGTCCCTTTTGTTCATCATACAGTGAAAAACTACGGTACTGTATTTTATCATATGAGGAATGCTGTGATAGTATATCTTTACACCCATATTCTTATATTATGTCACATATTATATAAAAAAATGAAAACTTTTTCATTTTTCAAGATAATTTTGTTATTTGTTACGATATAAATTCTGTAAATGAAAAAATACATTTAAATTTGTGTGTGTTCTAACTTTCTAAGCATTAATTTTTATCATATATGCATATATTAATAAAAGTATGAAAAATAATAAAAATAGTATATTTAAAATTTTTAGTTATAAAAATAATACCCTCATAACTAACTTATACAATTTTACTATTAAAAAAAGGTATAATCCATCATTTTAAATTGCACACCTTCAAGTTAACTATGACCTTGTCCCATTTAATTTGAATTTATTTAATATTATTAGTTGCAATTTTTGTTGATATAAATTTTACAGGTGTTATTTTATATAATTTTTCTTATTATTTTCATTTTTTCACCAATAATTGTAGCTTAGTAGTACCAAATTCTTTTTTGTTAGGCATGATAAATGTAATATTTATAATTTTAATATAAACCAATATTATCTTGATATTAATATGCAAAGTGAAAATTCGGTTATATGGCTTGAAAAGTGAAAATGAATATGCAGGTAAAAATTCGGTTATATGGCTTGGACCAGTACCGAGAGTGAATATAATGAACCCAGAAGATCTGAAAGATATCTTCAACAAACAATTCGAGTTTCAAAGGCCTAATTTACATCCAATTACTAGGTTGCTTGCTGAAGGTGTTGCTAATTACGACGGCGAAAAATGGGTTAAACATCGAAAGATCATCAACCCTGCTTTCCATCTTGAGAAGCTCAAGGTATAATTTTATATGGTACTTTTCATAATAAAGTGCTTTTGGTCAAAAGTGATTCTAAAAAAAACTTGATTAGGAACAACAAAATGCAAAGAGCTAACTAGAGATTGAAGTAGTCTTTTTTTTTTGGGGGGGCGGGGGGAGGGTCAAAAAAGTAGTCTTAGGTTGAAATACATAATAAGCAAGTCAAGTGTTTGTATATATTCTTGAGTGAAAAGGCTACGTTACCTAAACTTGTGTGTTGGCTCTTAATAAGCGTATGGTAGGAGCATTTCATCAATGTTGCAACGAGATGATAACCAAATGGGAGGAGGAGATTGCAAACTCCGAAGACGGCTCATGTGAGATAGACATTTGGCCTTATTTTGAGAACATGACTGCCGATGTGATCTCCCGAACTGCATTTGGAACTAGTTTCGAAGAAGGGAGAAAGATTTTTCAATTTCAGAGAGAGCAATCCCAACTCTTCATCAAAGCCAATCAATCTGTTGCCATTCCTGGAGGAAGGTATAGTACAAAGTGCTTTCAACTAAAGTGCTTAGAAAAGGGGGGAAAATTGTCGTAACTCATTTTAGTAAAGTAGTAATTTGGCACCAATTAAACGGTTAAGTAGTAATTTGGTTGTTATTTATTTAAATTTACTCGACTATATTATAATCTTTAAAACTTTTTCATATATTTTATAATTTTAAATCTTTTATTTTATTTTTCTTATATTTGATACTTTATTTTTTAAGTTTCACACTTTATAATCTTTATTTTGATTTCTTTTGATTCATCATCCTCACTTTTTTAATTTTTACATAATCCTAAATTTGAAATTAACTTAAAATTGAACTTTAATAGTGTAAAAAAGTGAGATTGACTAAATTTTAAAAATTAAAAGTACCAAATTATAAGAATAGATTAAATAACTAAGAAGACCTAAGTACAAAGTATGGAGGATTTTTTTATTTTTTTTAAGGATATTCAACCTTATTTCTTTAATCCTACCAATTTGTACCACATTCTGTGTTTTGACTTGACCAATTTAGTTTATTATATTTTAATTATTTGTTCTAACTTGATTAATCGATTAAGTCATGTTTGGATTTGTTAGAGAAAATCAATAAAAAGACTAGGAGCAACAAAGTGTTTCATTATTCTGAGAGGGGGTGGGAAAAAAAAAAACTGTTCTATTAAGTTTAAATTAAAGCGAAAATTAACGAAATAGTATACTGTAAGTGTATATATATATATTTTTTTCCCTAGACTCTTTACTTTTCATATTCTCTTGATTGTTCTAGATAGAAAATATAAGTGGAAAATTGGTTAAATATATGTGACTAAATTAATTAAAATAAAAAGATAATTAAGATTAGTCAATTTTAAATAAGAAATTCGAAAAAAGTTATAAAAAAAATTTATTTTTTAACATAATTTGATGCATACATCAATTTATATGTCACAATCTAATTATCTCTTATTAGTATACAGGGTCATACAATTATTTCATAATTTTATATCATAAATTCTATACCTAATTAATAATTGACACTATCACTTAATGTATATGACAACTTAATGTTATCGTCATGTGAAAAATAAAACCAACATAATGATTGTGAACTGTAGGCATCTACCAACTAAATTGAACAATAGGATGAAGGAAATTGACAGAGAAGTACAAGCTTTACTCAAGAACATTATCAACAAAAGAGAAATGGCCATGAAAATGGGTGAAGCGCCCAATGATGACTTACTAGGCATACTTATGGAATCCAATTTCAAAGAAATCCAAGAACATGAGAACAATAAGGATGTTGGGATGAGTCTCAAAGATGTAATTGAAGAATGCAAGTTATTTTACTTTGCCGGGCAAGAGACAACCTCAGTGTTGCTAGTATGGACGATGGTTGTCCTTAGCAAGCATCAAGAATGGCAAGAGCGTGCAAGAGAAGAGGTTTTGCAATTCTTTGATGACAAAAAACAAGACTATGAGGGGCTATCCAAACTAAAAATTGTGAGTATATTTAGCATCATAGTTATGGTATTCTCTGCATATATCATATATGTGTCAATATGAGAAAGTGATAGAATTACAAGAAAATACTAGTCAAAGTGATCGGGATCAAGCTCGGCGTGTGAGCTAGCTCTAGATACAAGCCTAAGTAGGCTTCAGCTAAAGGAGCTAGACAAACCGAGCTCATTTAACACCCCTACATATTACTAATGTACATTATCAAAATACAATTTTGAGGCATTTTCACTTAAACTAGCTAGTTTGGAGCATCAAACTCCAAGCAATAGGAACTTGATTTCTTTATTTGGGTTATCCAAGTTTTGTTAAAACCAGGGTCCTTTTTTAATCATACTCCAAGCACGCACAATTGCATTTCTTTATATCTAATCTCATTATTATGTAAATATTTCTAAACCTCAACAATTTATCTTTACTAAATGTCACAGGTTAACATGATTTTACATGAGGTACTCAGGTTATACCCACCAGTAGCAATGCTCTTTAGGGTCGTTCACCAGCCAACACAACTTGGAAAATTAACAATACCAGTTGGAGTACATCTGTGCGCACCAACAATACTTGTTCATCATGATCAAGAACTGTGGGGTAAAGATGTCAAAGAGTTCAAACCAGAAAGGTTTGCAGAAGGCATTTCAAAGGCAACAAAGGGTCAAGTTTCGTTCTTTCCCTTTGGTTGGGGTCCTCGTATATGCATTGGTCAGAACTTTGCTTTGGCTGAAGCTAAAATAGCCTTGTCATTGATATTGCAACGATATACATTTGAGCTTTCTCCATCTTATGCACATGCTCCTACTAGTATTATAACTCTTCAACCTCAACATGGTGCTCAACTAATTTTGCACAAGCGTTAGGTTTTTTTATATATCAGTTATCATATGATAAAGGGTCTCTTATATATAAAATAAAGGATAGTTTCACTTTCCTTTTGAGTTGCCTTTTTGTTAAACTTGTGATAATTAAATGTACCGGAAGCATCTTAGAGATGATCAATTATTATATTTGAATAATGTATGTAATATATATTATTATTGTTATATGTCTAATATGTGAATTATTATATTTTTCATGTATTGACTACTTGAACTTATATTGGAGTTGAGTTGGGTGGTTTAATGTTGGGCCATTGTTTGACCCGTGGGTTGGCTTACTCGGTTCTAAGACTTCAAGGGCATAATGGACATTTGACATTATATGTATATATACTCCTTTAGGGTTTGGAGGCTGGGTGAACTCATTCTATGTATTACCTTCTCTTGTGCCGCCAATGATTTTCTCTAAGGTTTCTTCATCTCTTAGCTTTTCTAACTTGAATGTGAATGGTTTTGTGTTACGTTTCCTCTAAAATCTGTTCATATTTGTACTCTTTGTTCTTATTTCAAAAGTAATAAAACGTTTTTCCTTTCCAGTGAATTAGGCCGTTTAGATTAAGAGCCGAACCACTTTACATCATTGTATTTTTGATATGTTTTCGAATCTTGCAGGTATTTTACGTTTTTTTGGTATATATTTGTTGTTTATCTGCGCTGGTATCTTGAGTTTATGTTTATATTTATATGACCGGGTAAAATCACTACACTTTTAGATAAGCTTCTTTTATACAAGCTTCTTTTATATTCAATCTATGTTGTAATGGACCATTTTATGGTAAGGTAGGAATAAAGAGAACTAGTCTGTAACTCAATAAAATCTTCTTATGCCTATCACTGATCAATTCTCTACAAACAGGTTCATATAAAAAAAAAATCCCCCGTTTCTCTGTTTCTCATGGACATATAAAATGAAAATCTAACCAACCAACAACCAAAAACAAATTCTGACCAAAAATCGGCTTCAACATCATATTAGCAAAATCAAATTACGTTTTTTCAGATAAAGCATTACAGCAGCTTCAGAAAGAAAAACAATCAAATAATACGTTGGTAAAAGTAGAAACACAGAGAAAAAGAAAATGACAAACTTTCAAGAACCGCTTATAAAAGTTGCGATAAAGGTATAAAAATTTAGGGCAGTATTGGTAAATTAATACATGAGAGAACATGCATAAACCTAGAGTTTTTCTGAACAAATACATCTTTTTACACACACAGAGAAACCTAGAGTTGAGGCTGCCCAAAAACACACATACTGGCGGGGTGAAATTGAGCACTCTTATACTGATTTCAAGACGAGAGCCCATTGGATCAACCATTACTAAGAAAAAGAAATTAAATAAATATATAAATAAAAACAAATTTAAAGAGTAGAAGATGAATTCAGACTAAATGAAAAAGAGATGGATAAAACCTTTCTAAATCTCTCAAAATAAATAGCAGCAAAATTATTAAAAATAACGTGATTAAAATTTATAATAATAAAATTAATATATTCATAATATTAAAAATTTAATTTTTTTAATTATAAAATTATAAATTTATTATACGATACTATTTTTACTATTATAAAATTTAAAAAATATTATTTTTATTATTTTTCCCCTATGTTACAGAGGAACCGATCTTCTTTCAGCGAAACTGATTGGAAGAAAGGAATTAAGAGAGATTTGTAAATCCGGAAACAGAACAACACATCCGCCGCCCCTATAAGCACAGACTTTAGTTTTTTTTTTTTTTCTCCATACTCTAATTTTCTTTTTAAATAATTCTAATTTAGCACTTATATTTTTAAAATAATTTCGTTTTATATCATTAACAATAAATATTAGATTTTAACATTAGATAGCGTTACATTTATCATTTTATCCTTTCTCACCTCAATTAACGATCTGAGAGTTTATTTCCTCCATTTTTATTGAATAAAAGAATTTCTCAAATTCATAATTAAACAGTATTTCTACAAAGATACTCTAAAATTTTATGGAATGATTTCTTTAAACAGTATTTCTACATAAATATTGTAAACATCCCACACCTTTTGCATGCAAAACAAGCTCTCTTCCATTTGAGCTAAAAAAAATTAATTTCCTTTTCATCTTAAAAGTTCTTTTCAGATCGAGAAAAAATCTGATTATTATTTACAAATTTTAAGTTTTTGCAAATATAACTTGAAACTAATTTCATTTCAATAATCAATTTTTTTTTTTTTTTTTGCTAAGTTACATTTTAACTTTATAGCTAATAGACAAAGCTACAAATAACTAGTAAAATAGTGTATGAGGATGAAATGACGAATATATTCTTACTCAATTTAATGAATAATAAAAAATTTATCCTAAATTCTAAAAAGGACTAAATTGAAATCATTTAAAAAATATGAATATTAAACTAAAATTACTTAAAAATATTATCAATTTAATATACTTTTAATAAAATTTGAATATTAAAAACAAACTGAACCCTAAAATGGGTGTGTCTACCCTTATAACTTGACAAGCTTATTTTAGACCAAATTTATTTATTAAAAAAATTATAAATTAATTAATTAATTTAACTTATTTAAATATATTATAATATATATTATATTTTATAATATAAAATTAATTTGATATAACAATATATATATTTATATAACATGTTGATATAATAAATTTTAATTAAATTTTACAAAATTAAATTACTTCGTAAGGTTAAATCCTAATAAAATTGTTTCGTAACTAAAACGTGAAGTTTTAATTGAAAAGAAAAATTGGTTTACTGTAGCCATTAACTTTTTTTATTATTATTATACTCTAATGGCATTTTTGTCGTTAATTGAACTGAGGATATAATTTTATTGTCCTTTCTAAAACAAAAAATTAAAACAAACAAAACAGACGTGTCATCTAATCAAAATAAAAGAGAGTACATAAGGCACTAAAGATGGGCATAAATTAAAAAAATCGATCAAATTGACTTAATTGAACTTAAATTGAATCGATTTTTATTAATTCGGTAGGTTTAATTTGATTCAATTTTTTAAAAAATTGATTAAATAAATTCGATTAAAATTTAGATTAAAAAAAATTTATTCTATTTAAACCGAATTGAACCTACATATTTAAAATAATATTTTTTTTAATATAAATTGGCATATTTTTCATTTTTATTAACATTTATATATGACAATATTCATATATTATAATCATGATATATTTTTATAAACTTAAAACTTAATACATTACTTTAATTTTGGTGATTTTATTCGATTAATATTATATTATAGTACTGTTGATATTCTTATATGTATATATATTTTTTAATAAATATAGTAGGTCTAAATTGACCAACCGAACAAACCGATTAAATAGGTTAGTTTGCAGTTTGATTAGTTTTGATAGATAAATTTGTTTTGGTTTCTAAAAATGTATAACAGATCAAATTAATTTTGGTTAATTTTTATGATTAAAAATCGAACCAACTAACCTACTCTCATTCCTATGAGTCACGAGTAGTCGAGTACAACTAGCACTCTTCTTAAAAATTAAATTAAATTATATAATATAACATTTATTTATATATAAAATTTTATTTTTTAACTTATTTTTTTAAATATATATATATATATATATATATATAGCATTATAAAAAAATAAATATATATTTTTTTTTATTAAAAAATAATTAAATTGTTTATATATGGGACGGAAAATTTTTTTAATTTAATTTGATTAAAGGTAACAGTAAATTATTCTATAAATTAATTGAAAAAAACGTGGAATCTAAAAATTTACCAATTTGATTTAATTAAAGTTGATAGTAACTAATTACATTACAAGAGAAAAACGTGCAATCCAAACAATAGTAACAAAAATTATTCATTGGTCACAGTATTTTATATTAATAATATTGTGTTGGTTATAACTAATAAAAAATTAATATTTTAAATCCTACAATGAAGAAAGAAAAAACGTGGAATCCAAATAATAGTAACAAAAATTATTCATTAGTCATGGTTTTTTATATTAATAATATTGTGTTAATTCTAACTAATAAAAAATTAATATTTTGAATTCTAACAATAAAGAAAAAAAAATTTGGGATCAGTTTTAAGTTTTAAGTCTTTATGTTCTATAACAATGTATTTGATTAAAACCTTGTTGTCCGTTCTACCAAAGTTTTTTCTTTTAGAAGATGTTTGATTAGCAAAAGAAGAATATAATGAGGATAAAAATGATATTATAAGTGAAATTTAATAAAGAATAATAATAATATTATTATTATTATAATATTTATTTGAGTAATAAAATTAAAATAATAATAAATATTAAAGTAATATTTATAAAATTATAAACAAAGTAAAATTAAAAAATAATTTTTTATTTATTTTTAAATAAGATAAAATAAGAAAAATAATAAATGATTATATAAATATGTAAAAATAAATAAAATATTTTAACGTATTTTTGATAGATATGAAAAAAATGAATATTTTTTATACATTGTGATTTTGATAAAGTTGAACCAGAACAACTAAGTAATAATTATTTTATTATTAAAAAGAAAAATTAAAATTAAAAAATTCATAAAAATAAATTCATTTAAATCAATTAACAAACTTATTTGATTGATTTTATAGTTTTTATTGAATTATTCTTAATTTAAAAAAAAAATTTATTAATTCGGTTTCAATTAAGTGTAGAATCGAACGAAATCATGTTACCTATTAAGGATGAGAAATATTGTCACTATAACTCAATCACAGTTTTCTATTTCGACATCTCTCATCTCGAGATAGATGGAAATAATGGAAGGTTCAAGAGAGTTGCAATAACAATTGTTATTTATGTCACAAAATAAATCATTAGATGATATTTTGAAATTAAGTAATATATATATTGGTCTTAACTTGAAGGAAAAACATACTTGGAGAAGAAGAATACTTGGAGAAGAGATTTACTTGGAGGAGAAGTATACTTGGGAGCTAAGTATACTTGATGGCCAAGTTTTGGGATTTACTTTCTCTCCAAGGAAATTTTGCCTATATATATTGCTACTCTCAATATCATTAGCACAACAACAACAACATACAAGCCACCACACCAACTTAGAAGAGTGCCACTATATTTGTGTGAGAGGAAGACAATTAGATTTATCCTTTTGAAGATAGTAAAGCCACTATTTGGTTGAAGTCAATTTGGGTTCTTTGAAGCAAGCAGTTTCTTGGTGGAGAACCATCACAGTACATTACTTGTGCTTCTGTCACTGTACAAGGTTAGAGATACTGTGTAATTTAGATTTCATTTTGCAAGTGGTTATTTACTTGGATATTGTTGTCTGTACTCTCCTTTTGGATTTGATAGTGGATTTGCCTCGGTGTGCCGTTGTCAGTGGAGTAGACTTTTCACATTGAAAAGTTGAACCACTTAAATCATTGTGCCATTTATTTTTCTTATTGCTTACTATTTTGCTGTTATCCAAAATTAAATTATTTGTGCAACTAAATTTGACCTAAAACTTCGCTTCCGCTAGCGCCAATTTATAACAAATTGGTATCAGAGTTTTGGGTGATTTATTGAAACTAATCAAGTTTGCTCTTTTGGATTTTTTGAGCTTTTGATTATTTGGTTGGTTTCATATTTTCTGGGTTGTGCTTCTGTTAATTTAATTTTGGGTATTCTGTTATGGCGGCAAAATACGAAATTGAAAAATTTAATGGTAGGAATGATTTTGGTCTTTGGCAAATGAAGATGCGAGTCATATTGGTTAAAGAAGGGCTCGTTAAGACACTTGAAGGCAAGGATAAATTATCAGAAAAATTGACTGAGGAAGAAAAAGATGCATTGATGGAAAATGCTCTCAGTTCAATTCAGTTATCCTTGTCTGATGAGGTATTACGCGAGGTTGGTGATGAAAGATCTCCTGCCGGGTTATGGCTTAAATTGGAGAGCGTGTATATGACCAAGTCTTTGACTAATCGGTTATATTTGAAGCAACGCTTGTACACTTTCAGAATGTCAGAAGGTATGCCTTTGCACGATCACCTTGATGAATTTACTAAAATTATTCGTGATCTGAAAAATGTTGGTGTTAAGATTGATGATGAGGATCAGGCCTTAGTTTTGTTATGTTCTTTACCTCATTCGTTTGAACATTTTGTTGATACCATGCTATATGGGAGAGACGCTATTTCTTTGGAAGATGTCAAAGCGGCTTTGAATTCCAGAGAGTTGAAGAAAAAGGTGTCTACAAGTAATAACGATGGTAGCAGTGGTTTGTTTGTTAGAGGAAGAACGCAAGAAAAAGGCTCGAGCAAAAATAGAGGCAAGTCTAGATCTAAATCTAGAAAGAGAACAGATAAATGCAATTATTGCCGTCAAGAAGGGCACTGGAAAGTTAACTGTCCGAAACTCAAAGGTAAAGGGAAATCTACCACAACATCTTCTGGTACTAATGATGTTGCAGGTATTGCAGATAGTTCTGGTACCGATGGTGATAATGTTCTGTCAGTATCTATTAGTTCTCCTAGAGATGTTTGGATTCTTGATTCGGGTTGCACTTACCATATGTGCCCCAATAGGGATTGGTTTGTTTCTTATCAGTCCATTGATGGGGGTGTTGTCTTGATGGGAAATAATGTGTCCTGTAAGGTTGTTGGTATTGGTACTATCCGAATTAAGATGCATGATGGTATTGTCAGAACTTTGAAAGATGTTCGCCATGTTCCAGATTTGAAAAAGAACCTAATATCTTTGGGTACTTTTGACTCACAAGGCTATAGGTATATAGCTGAAGGTGGAGTTTTGAAAGTTATTAAGGGTGCTCTGGTGGTTATTAAAGGGCAATTGTCTCATGGCCTCTATGTGCTTCAGGGTAGCACTGTCATTGGCAGTGTTTCAGTTTCATCCTCGTCAGATCAAGATTCAGATACGACTCGCTTATGGCATATGCGGTTGGGGCATATGAGTGAGGCAGGAATGTCTATTTTGAGCAAGCGGGGTTTGCTTGGTGGTCAGAAAACTGGGAATTAGGTTTTTTTATATATCAGTTATCATATGATAAAGGGTCTCTTATATATAAAATAAAGGATAGTTTCACTTTCCTTTTGAGTTGCCTTTTTGTTAAACTTGTGATAATTAAATGTACCGGAAGCATCTTAGAGATGATCAATTATTATATTTGAATAATGTATGTAATATATATTATTATTGTTATATGTCTAATATGTGAATTATTATATTTTTCATGTATTGACTACTTGAACTTATATTGGAGTTGAGTTGGGTGGTTTAATGTTGGGCCATTGTTTGACCCGTGGGTTGGCTTACTCGGTTCTAAGACTTCAAGGGCATAATGGACATTTGACATTATATGTATATATACTCCTTTAGGGTTTGGAGGCTGGGTGAACTCATTCTATGTATTACCTTCTCTTGTGCCGCCAATGATTTTCTCTAAGGTTTCTTCATCTCTTAGCTTTTCTAACTTGAATGTGAATGGTTTTGTGTTACGTTTCCTCTAAAATCTGTTCATATTTGTACTCTTTGTTCTTATTTCAAAAGTAATAAAACGTTTTTCCTTTCCAGTGAATTAGGCCGTTTAGATTAAGAGCCGAACCACTTTACATCATTGTATTTTTGATATGTTTTCGAATCTTGCAGGTATTTTACGTTTTTTTGGTATATATTTGTTGTTTATCTGCGCTGGTATCTTGAGTTTATGTTTATATTTATATGACCGGGTAAAATCACTACACTTTTAGATAAGCTTCTTTTATACAAGCTTCTTTTATATTCAATCTATGTTGTAATGGACCATTTTATGGTAAGGTAGGAATAAAGAGAACTAGTCTGTAACTCAATAAAATCTTCTTATGCCTATCACTGATCAATTCTCTACAAACAGGTTCATATAAAAAAAAAATCCCCCGTTTCTCTGTTTCTCATGGACATATAAAATGAAAATCTAACCAACCAACAACCAAAAACAAATTCTGACCAAAAATCGGCTTCAACATCATATTAGCAAAATCAAATTACGTTTTTTCAGATAAAGCATTACAGCAGCTTCAGAAAGAAAAACAATCAAATAATACGTTGGTAAAAGTAGAAACACAGAGAAAAAGAAAATGACAAACTTTCAAGAACCGCTTATAAAAGTTGCGATAAAGGTATAAAAATTTAGGGCAGTATTGGTAAATTAATACATGAGAGAACATGCATAAACCTAGAGTTTTTCTGAACAAATACATCTTTTTACACACACAGAGAAACCTAGAGTTGAGGCTGCCCAAAAACACACATACTGGCGGGGTGAAATTGAGCACTCTTATACTGATTTCAAGACGAGAGCCCATTGGATCAACCATTACTAAGAAAAAGAAATTAAATAAATATATAAATAAAAACAAATTTAAAGAGTAGAAGATGAATTCAGACTAAATGAAAAAGAGATGGATAAAACCTTTCTAAATCTCTCAAAATAAATAGCAGCAAAATTATTAAAAATAACGTGATTAAAATTTATAATAATAAAATTAATATATTCATAATATTAAAAATTTAATTTTTTTAATTATAAAATTATAAATTTATTATACGATACTATTTTTACTATTATAAAATTTAAAAAATATTATTTTTATTATTTTTCCCCTATGTTACAGAGGAACCGATCTTCTTTCAGCGAAACTGATTGGAAGAAAGGAATTAAGAGAGATTTGTAAATCCGGAAACAGAACAACACATCCGCCGCCCCTATAAGCACAGACTTTAGTTTTTTTTTTTTTTCTCCAACCACGTACTCTAATTTTCTTTTTAAATAATTCTAATTTATCACTTATATTTTTAAAATAATTTCGTTTTTATATCATTAACAATAAATATTAGATTTTAACATTAGATAGCGTTACATTTATCATTTTATCCCTTCTCACCTCAATTAACAATCTGAGAGTTTATTTCCTCCATTTTTATTGAATAAAAGAATTTCTCAAATTCATAATTAAACAGTATTTCTACAAAGATACTCTAAAATTTTATGGAATGATTTCTTTAAACAGTATTTCTACATAAATATTGTAAACATCCCACACCTTTTGCATGCAAAACAAGCTCTCTTCCATTTGAGCTAAAAAAAATTAATTTCCTTTTCATCTTAAAAGTTCTTTTCAGATCGAGAAAAAATCTGATTATTATTTACAAATTTTAAGTTTTTGCAAATATAACTTGAAACTAATTTCATTTCAATAATCAATTTTTTTTTTTTTTTTTTGCTAAGTTACATTTTAACTTTATAGCTAATAGACAAAGCTACAAATAACTAGTAAAATAGTGTATGAGGATGAAATGACGAATATATTCTTACTCAATTTAATGAATAATAAAAAATTTATCCTAAATTCTAAAAAGGACTAAATTGAAATCATTTAAAAAATATGAATATTAAACTAAAATTACTTAAAAATATTATCAATTTAATATACTTTTAATAAAATTTGAATATTAAAAACAAACTGAACCCTAAAATGGGTGTGTCTACCCTTATAACTTGACAAGCTTATTTTAGACCAAATTTATTTATTAAAAAAATTATAAATTAATTAATTAATTTAACTTATTTAAATATATTATAATATATATTATATTTTATAATATAAAATTAATTTGATATAACAATATATATATTTATATAACATGTTGATATAATAAATTTTAATTAAATTTTACAAAATTAAATTACTTCGTAAGGTTAAATCCTAATAAAATTGTTTCGTAACTAAAACGTGAAGTTTTAATTGAAAAGAAAAATTGGTTTACTGTAGCCATTAACTTTTTTTATTATTATTATACTCTAATGGCATTTTTGTCGTTAATTGAACTGAGGATATAATTTTATTGTCCTTTCTAAAACAAAAAATTAAAACAAACAAAACAGACGTGTCATCTAATCAAAATAAAAGAGAGTACATAAGGCACTAAAGATGGGCATAAATTAAAAAAATCGATCAAATTGACTTAATTGAACTTAAATTGAATCGATTTTTATTAATTCGGTAGGTTTAATTTGATTCAATTTTTTAAAAAATTGATTAAATAAATTCGATTAAAATTTAGATTAAAAAAAATTTATTCTATTTAAACCGAATTGAACCTACATATTTAAAATAATATTTTTTTTAATATAAATTGGCATATTTTTCATTTTTATTAACATTTATATATGACAATATTCATATATTATAATCATGATATATTTTTATAAACTTAAAACTTAATACATTACTTTAATTTTGGTGATTTTATTCGATTAATATTATATTATAGTACTGTTGATATTCTTATATGTATATATATTTTTTAATAAATATAGTAGGTCTAAATTGACCAACCGAACAAACCGATTAAATAGGTTGGTTTGCAGTTTGATTAGTTTTGATAGATAAGTTTGTTTTGGTTTATAAAAATGTATAACCGATCAAATTAATTTTGGTTAATTTTTATGATTAAAAATCGAACCAACTAACTTACTCTCATTCCTATGAGTCACGAGTAGTCGAGTACAACTAGCACTCTTCTTAAAAATTAAATTAAATTATATAATATAACATTTATTTATATATAAAATTTTATTTTTTAACTTATTTTTTTAAATATATATATATATATATATATATATATATATATATATAGCATTATAAAAAAATAAATATATTTTTTTTTATTAAAAAATAATTAAATTGTTTATATATGGGACGGTAAAATTTTTTAATTTAATTTGATTAAAGGTAACAGTAAATTATTCTATAAATTAATTTAAAAAACCGTGGAATCTAAAAATTTACCAATTTGATTTAATTAAAGTTGATAGTAACTAATTACATTACAAGAGAAAAACGTGCAATCCAAACAATAGTAACAAAAATTATTCATTGGTCACAGTATTTTATATTAATAATATTGTGTTGGTTCTAACTAATAAAAAATTAATATTTTAAATCCTACAATGAAGAAAGAAAAAACGTGGAATCCAAATAATAGTAACAAAAATTATTCATTAGTCATGGTTTTTTATATTAATAATATTGTGTTAATTCTAACTAATAAAAAATTAATATTTTGAATTCTAACAATAAAGAAAAAAAAATTTGGGATCAGTTTTAAGTTTTAACTCTTTATGTTCTATAACAATGTATTTGATTAAAACCTTGTTGTCCGTTCTACCAAAGTTTTTTCTTTTAGAAGATGTTTGATTAGCAAAAGAAGAATATAATGAGGATAAAAATGATATTATAAGTGAAATTTAATAAAGAATAATAATATTATTATTATTATTATTATTATATTTATTTGAGTAGTAAAATTAAAATAATAATAAATATTAAAGTAATATTTATAAAATTATAAACAAAGTAAAATTAAAAAATAATTTTTTATTTATTTTTAAATAAGATAAAATAAGAAAAATAATAAATGATTATATAAATATGTAAAAATAAATAAAATATTTTAACGTATTTTTGATAGATATAAAAAAAATGAATATTTTTTATACATTGTGATTTTGATAAAGTTAAACCAGAACAACTAAGTAATAATTATTTTATTATTAAAAAGAAAAATTAAAATTAAAAAATTCATAAAAATAAATTCATTTAAATCAATTAACAAACTTATTTGATTGATTTTATAGTTTTTATTGAATTATTCTTAATTTAAAAAAAAAAAATTATTAATTCGGTTTCAATTAAGTGTAGAATCGAACGAAATCATGTTACCTATTAAGGATGAGAAATATTGTCACTATAACTCAATCACAGTTTTCTATTTCGACATCTCTCATCTCGAGATAGATGGAAATAATGGAAGTTTCAAGAGAGTTGCAATAACAATTGGTTTGATAGGGATAATAACATGGTTAACATGAAAGGTGCTGAATTGGGTTTGGTTGAGACCAAAGAAGCTAGAGAATTACCTGAGACAGCAAGGCTTTCATGGCAATTCCTACAACTTTTTGTTTGGAGACTTGAAGCAAAATATAATGCTCATTAAAGAAGCCAGGTCCAAACCCATCAACTTCTCTCATGATATTGTTGCTCGTGCTGCCCCTTATGTCCATCATGCGGTGAAAAATTATGGTATTATAATTTATCATATATAAATATTTCCCTTTTTAATTTCACTCTACTATTTTTGTTAACAATCTTAATTCTATTATTAGTTGGGTTTGATATTAAAAATCAAAGTGAATATGCAGGGAAGAATTCGGTTGTATGGGTTGGACCAGACGATCTGAAAGATATTTTCCACAGACATTTCGAGTTTCAGAGACCTAATTTACATCCAATTACCAGGTTGCTTGTTGATGGTCTCTCTACTCACGAGGGCGACAAATGGGCTAAGCATCGAAAGATTATCAACCCTGCTTTTTATCTTCAGAAGCTCAAGGTAATTTCACATATTGTGTATAGAAGACTGTTTGGTTCAGCAACTAAGTGGATTCGGTCAAAAGTTTTTTTTTTAAAAAGCACTTTATTAGGAACAACAAAATGTCTTTTCTGAATTAAGAAAGTGCCTTTTTATGTTTGGTTTACAAGGAAGATGCTAACTAGAGATTGAAGTAGTATTTTGTGTAAATACTTATAAGCAAGTCAAGTGTTTGTATATATGCTTCAGTGAAAAGGCTAGTTGGTAGCTTAAAAATTTGTAGGTAAATTACCTAAACTTGTGTGTTGGCTATTGATCAGCATATGGTAGGAGCATTTCATCAATGTTGTGACGAGATGACAAGCAAATGGGAGGAGGAATTTGCAATCTCCAAAGACAGTTCATGTGAGACAGACGTTTGGCCTTATCTTCAAAACATGACGGCCGATGTCATCTCTCGAACAGCATTTGGAAGTAGTTTTGAAGAAGGGAGAAAGATTTTTTAGCTTCAGAGAGAGCAAGCACAACTCATCATCAAAACTACAGTCTGTTGCCATTTTTGGATGGAGGTATAGTACAGAGTGTTCTCAACTAAAGTCATTAAAATATCAGTTGTATGTAGTTGAGTTGGTGCAGCAACTCGACCAACATGCCCTAGTATGGTACAAAGTGCTTTCAAATTCATATGTGGGATTAGATTATAGTTGGTACCTTTTATAATTTTAGGAATGAAAGGCGGGACCCTCTTTCTCTCAAGTCAAGTTTTTTCTCATTTGTCAAAAAAAAAACTGAAGTCATTAAAATTGGATGGAAAAAAAAATATTTTGTCTAACTTCTTTTGGATTGACCAATTATAGGTTAAAGTATCAATTTGATACATATTTCGACTCGACTAAAGTAGTTTATCAATTTTTTTTATTATTATTCAACCATGCTAGTACCAAATTTTATTTTTTGATTTTTATCAATGTAGTTTACTGTTTTGCCAATTTGACATCAGTTAAGTTGATTAACTGATCAACTTGTTTTTGTGAATTTTTGTTAGCGAAAATCAATATAAAAGACCATATGCGACATACATGTTTCATTACTCATTAAACAAACATGTGAAAAATGTAGCCAACATAATGATTGAGAACTGTGGGTATCTACCAACTAAAGTGAACAAAAGGATGAAGGAAATTGACAGAGAAATACAAGCTTCACTCAAGGATATTATCAATAAAAGAGAAAAGGCCAAGAAAATGGCTGAAGCTCCCAATGATGACTTACTAGGCATACTTTTGGAATCCAATTTCAAAGAAATCCAAGAACATGGTAACGATACAGATAACAATGATTGTATGTGAGTTGACGATGACTGCATTTTTATATTATATCCACTGGTAATATCAGTTAACAAACTGCTGGAATAGAAACACATTGGAAAATTATGATTACCAGCATTTGAACAAAGCTTTGAAATGATAGAAGCTAAAATGGCCATGCCAAATTGCCAATGACCAACATGCATCAACTTCACATTAAACCTTTCTATGACTAAACATGCCTCAACAATTAGAGTTTCAAATTTTTGGGCCAATTTGTTCGCCAGGCACACGCACATAAAAAGAGTTTTTTTTTTTTTTTGTTGCTGCATTAACTTACATTACTTTTTTTTTTTTTTTTATAATGAATTAAAACCTCACCAGGATAGAAATAGATAGGGCTATTGTCACACAACACCACATACCTGGATCATCAGAAATTGTTGATATGCCACAAGCACGGTAAAGAGCCAGCGGCACCAGCGGACTGCAGTCCGACTCAGCAGAGCGCGGAGGTTCGAAGAGGCAGTTTAGCCACATGCCCGGAGGCCGAACCATAACGCCCTTACCAAGCTTCAAATCCGCACCCTGCCTTGTGAAGACAGAGGACTGGTACTTAGCACAAGCGCCCAACCAACTGAGCTATCCCGTGATGGGCATTAACTTACATTACTTAGAATATCCCGTGATGGGCATTAACTTACATTACTTAGAAAGCCAAATATTATACAAATTTTCTGTGTTGTTAGCTTTTCAATGTAAAATAAGCTTAAAAAATAACATTTTTTTATTTTGTGCATCGAAATATTTATTCTCGATATTATCAAACAATTTTAGACTCCGGGATCCTGAAAATTAATTACGAAAGAAAAGGATAAATGAAGTTGTACTAACTGAATCACAATAAATGTCAAAACAAATTCACGTTTTTCTTTCCTAATTTCAAAGGAAAACTAATCTCAATTTGACATGAGCTTTAAAGTAACGTGACATATTTTATTGCCTCCAGTTTTTATATCACCGTTATATTTAACATTTAAAAAATAACCCTTATCTTTACCTCATTCTTAGACTTATTTTAATTGAATAAAATTATTGGACTCGCTTTTTTTAATTTGAAAATATGACTTGTCAACTCATTTTAAGTTGAGATGAATAAAATTACTTAATTTTAAACCTGTTTTTTGCATGTATGCGAGTGTTATTTAAAAAAAAAAAAAATTTAACCTGCAATTTGACTCTTCTGCCGAAAAAAATATTAGTATTACAAAAATTTAAACTCATTTTTACAGTCATGTATTTTATATTATATATTAAAATTATTTTAAATTTTAAAAATTGATTATTTTTTTGAATAATGTTTACATGTTGTCTAATATAAGAGTTACGAGTACAAATATAATATATTTATATGTTTTTAATATTTTTTTCGAGAAGATTTGAAAATAATTAACTGTTAATCACTTATTTAAATGGAATTAATTAAATAGTAACGTGTAAATTAATCAAATAATACATACGTGGTAAAATCAAAGAAACAGAGAGAAATGGATTTGATGATGAGAGAATTACTGTAATTTATGGAAATTCTCATGTATGAAAATTATATAAAATAAATTCTTATATTTATTATTTATAATGATAAAATAATATTTTAATAATTTTAATGTGATCTAATTAATTATATTTCAATTTTAAACAGATTTAATTAATTAAAAATCATCTTAAATAACGTTAATTATAAAGTAAAAGTGTTTGAACTTGATAAAAATAGATTATTTTTATATTTACAATTTTAAAATTTGTAATAAATGTTATTTCATAAAATTATACCCACATGCAACATACATTAGTCATGTAGAAGAAGTGTATATGTAACGTATGTTTTATTCCTTTATTTCTAACTTTTTTTAATTCAAGTTTATTTCATTACATTAAAACAAATAGTATTTCTGTGTTTTTTATTAGCTTTCTCTTGCTGGATATGGGTGTTGGGAATAAGTAATTACAACAGTTTGGGCTCCAAATATATGAATTTAAAAAAAAATTATGAGAAATATTACATGACCCAATAACTAATCAAATGCAATTTTGAGACATTTTTCACTTGACAGTACCCTCTTAATAACTCACAAAGTTGTTACTTTGTTGGACAAGAGACTACCTCAACGAAGCTTGTTTAGACTATGGCTTTATTAAGCATGAGCATTGCCTTTGGTAACCAAAACTCAAAACTTAGATGGACTGACTCAACTGAAAATGAAAACGATACAGATGACAATGATTGTTCATATTATATCCACCAGAAACTTCAGCTAACTAAACTGTTCAAAGAGAAACACAATGGAAAATTATGTTTACCAACATTTGGACACAGCATTGAAATGATAGAAAGCTAAGCATTGATTTAACAGAACTTCGCATTAAAGCTTTCAAAGAGGTATTTACATATGAAATAGAAAGCTGAGGATATTTTTTATTAGATAGCCGAGACACTAATCTATTAAAGTAAATTTATTTAGTCAAGACAAGGAAGAGATGGAAAAAAAATTATATATATTTTTTATTTTAAATAAAAATAAAAAATTAATTATTATCTTTAAAAATATATATTTTTAAAAATTTTGTACTAATTTAACGATGAATTCAATTTAATAATTATAAGATTAATACATCAATCGAATAAAATTACAAAATTAATGTATAATTGAGTAAAATTACTGCACTAAATTAACCCAAAACCCAGATAGTTGAGGACTAAGTGCGTAAAATATATGATTGTTCATCCTTACCGTCAATAGAGAGACTTGTGCTTCAAAAATTACAATCAAACTAGCAAATTGGCAGGAGAAAGCAGTCAGCTTTAAATTAAAATTTTAAAAATAGCTGAAGGAAATTATAGAAAAATTACAGAATTTTACGAATCGCGTAGTTACGTAATAGAATAAAAATTTAGGGCAGTTTTCATAAATTAATACATGAGAGAACATGTATAAACCTTTATTAAAGTTGAGGCTGCCCAAAAAGTATTGGCCGGGTGAAATTGAGAACTCGTACACTGATTTCAAAACGAGAACCCATTGGATCGGCCATTCATTATCAATAAATAAATAAACAAACTAATTTAAAGAGTAGATGATGAAAATCAGAATAAATGAATAAGAGATGTATAAAACCTTTCTAAATCTCTGTAAAGAAATAACATCACAGAGGAACCAATCGTCCTTGAACGAAATTAATTGGAAGAAAGGAATTAAGAGAGATTTGTATATGCCGGCAACGGAACAACAAAGCCACTGCCGTATAAGCACAGACGCGTTGTTCTCTCAAAAGGCAATGAAAACTAAAGCCCTAACTATCTCTTCTATTTATTGTTGTTCTGTGCCTCCACTTCTCACGTTGTCGGTCCTATTTTACAATTGGGCCAAATATTGGTCATATAGCTCAATAACAAATTGGGCCCCAACAAGAGTTTTCCGCCTTACATCTATCTAAAAGACCCAATAAATGAAACTTATCTAGTCTAGTTAACTTTGTTCATGTTAAATACCGATTCAGAATTATAATTAATAATTTTTTATTAAATAATTAATTTTGTATTTTTTTAATATTTTGTAGAAACTAGTTAAAAATACACGAATTGTTTTACTTATTTTAATTTTTTTTATTAATTTTTACACAATATTTAAAATAAATACAAAATTAATTTTCTCATACTTCCAATTTATTTGTGAAAGTAAAATAATATTTATAGTTTTTATTGGATGTAGTAATCATCATATAGTTAGAGTTCTTATTTGATGTGATCATTATTAGATAATATTTAGAGTACTTATTTAGATGTGATATTAGATCTTACAAGGGCAATTAATGTTATTAACTTAAAATATGAATAATTTTGTTTAAAATAATATTAAGCGTGATTCAAACTTTTATATATATAGTGTGTGTATATATAGATAGATAGATAGATACAAATTTATACTTAAATTTTTTTTCTTGGTAATATTTTCTATTTTTTTAATTTTTTAAACTTAAAAATTAAGAAGTTATTTTTGTTTTTCTTTACAAATTTAAAATTTTTAATCATTTTTTATAATATTTATACATATAAATATCATAAGAGTTGATTTACTCTCTACAAAAACATATGACAAAAATGAAAAAAAAAACTATAAATCTAAAATATGTAATGATTCCTTAAAAGTTTTAAAATCAAAATCATAAATCTTTATCAAACATACATAACAAAAAAATCATTTGAAAAAAATAAAAAATTATGAATGAAAATTATTATAAAACACACCTTAAAAAATTGTTTCTCCAAACAATATTATTAAAACGGTAAATGCATTACACGAGGTAGAGGTGACAATTCAGGCTACAATCAATAACATGAATCCAACACAATACAATATAAATTATTTTTTAATTATAATTATTTTGTGCTTATAAAGATATTGAGTTTTTTTATCATTAAAAACAAGTAAATTGGCCATAAATAATTTAATTTTTTTTTATAAGATAAAAAAATATGTGAATTTGGGTTAAAAAAATATCAACACAAGCACGCCTAATGCCACCCCTACACGAGGGTAACAACAATCCATAATACAAACTTAATCTTATCTAACATGAATTATTTTTTCTATTAATTCTTTTGTGACAAACCATTAAGATTTCCTTCTTTTTTCTCAATAAATAACCTCACCAAGAGGGTGGTTACTGAAGTTTGGTGGTAATACCCATCAAGGGCAAGGGACTGACACTCAGGTTCAACTCAAAGGCATATAAATGATTGGTTTTGTGGTGTGACAAACCACTAAGAATTTGGAGAAAGAAGAAAACTATGCGCATATAAATGATTGCTAAACTTTATTATCTCATGGGATTTATTTTACATAAAACTGTATCAATATAATTATTCTGCATTTTTTTTTTATAATAAACAATTTATTTTGCAATTAAGCAAGCAATCAAATTTGATTGTACAATGAGCTAAAGCAATAGCTCAACGCTTTCTATAATCTATATAGAATGTAGAGCCAGTTGGTTACATGCATCTTATCATTGACAGAAGCATCGCGATTTGTGAAAGTTCTGAGAATTATTGAGCATAGACCAACCAGTAGCAGAGGCCCCCAGATTAACCTTGCAATATGTCTGAAACAAATATTATCTACACCCTATCTTCAGTGAAGCACTATCATATGCTTCATAACAGGACGCAATCAAGCAATCCGTTCGAGATTATACAAGACCATGTCCTCAAGACCTACCCGAAAGGGACTTTGAGGAAGACATTGGAGATTTTGTATTGCAAGAACAGCTTTTTCTTTTGCTAAATCCTGCGCCTTCACAATTCCCCCACAACTCTTGATCAATTGGATAGCTTCATCGAGTGAACCAGTCTCCGTGAACTCGGATTCAATTAAATCCCTTAGTTTTGGCTCCTTCTCCAGTGCAAATATTACAGGTGCAGTCAGGTTACCTTTTGCCAAGTCACTACCGGCAGGCTTTCCTAGCTGCTCAGCTGACTGAGTGAAATCCAATATGTCATCTACAATTTGGAAGGACAGTCCAAGATTCTTTCCATACTCATACATTTTCTCGGATATATATCTATCAACGCCACTAAAAATTGCAGCTCCTTTGGTACTTGCTGCTATTAAGGAGGCTGTTTTATAGTAACTCTTGATCAAATAATCCTCAAGCATGACATCACAGTCAAACAAGCTAGATGCTTGCTTTATTTCACCACTTGCAAAATCTTTGATAACCTGCCATAGCACTAATACAATTACTTGCATACGATACGTTTGCACGTGTACAATTATTTCTTATCCTATTTTCAAATCAGACAAAATTAAGCTTGCAGTAACTTACCTGACTGATGAGCTTAATGACTTCCAGGTTTTCAAGATTTGCAAGATACCACGACGATTGTGCAAACATAAAGTCTCCAGCTAACACTGCCACTCTTGTACCATACAATTGATGCACAGTTTCTTTCCCTGCAAATATTTCATATTGGGTAAAAAATGAAAGGGAAAGAAAATTACACAATTTTTTTTTTATTTATAATTGTGTAAGTGCATCAGTTTGTATAAATCAGAACAATAGTAGTTTGGTTCAGTTCACTGCAGGCCAAGCAAGTGGTCATTTGAAACTTTGCTGATGTTATGGTATAATTTTTTTTTACCTGAAATAATACAACAAGGTTACAATACAAAACTCATGATCTTACCCATCAAAAGGAACTTGTTTGTCTGATTGTCTACCTATGTGAGCTCCAGATGTAAATCAGATCGTTTCTTATGTGAAGCCCATAACACAAGTGGTTTATATTTATACTAATATGTTAAAAAATTTAAGTCATTAATCCTCACAAAAACTTAAGTTGTTATGTTAAATTGTGTCGGTCACAAATCCTCGCAAAACCTTATAGATTTTAAGAGAATTGGTAACCGACAGTCTTCTAACATAATCCTAAGATACCGAGGTATTCAATGTTCTGACTGGAATTTTCAGAAGAGAGGTGATAGAAACATGGACTTTGATGATTATACAAGCGGCATCTAATTATGAAATGTTGAATGACTGATTTAGTCCAAAGACATCAAATATTCTACCGCTAATTTCCAATGAACATGAAGAATACCTCTTCTCATATCACTCTCATCCAATACATCGTCATGTATAAGGCTTGCAGTATGGATCATCTCTATAATCTCTGCCAAACGCCTGTGCTCTTTGGTAAGTTCCCTGGAAAAGATACAGAAAGCTTATACTTTGTGCAACATTCTAAAGTACATAATAACGGAACCATGGAAGAGAAATATTCAGATCACACTCACTTCAATCCAATTAGTTCAGCTGTCGCTCTGGACACTAGAAAAACTAAAGCTGGTCTCATTCTCTTGCCACCAGCACCAAAAATCTGCTCGGCAGCGGACATCAAAACTGGGTTTTCAGCACCAACTATCTACAGGTTCCATTTTCATTAGTCGTCAGACAAAAAATCCAAAGTCAGATATAAATGAAGGAAAAGAAAGAGCCCGGGTGTTCTTTACTTGGAAGTCGTCTAAAAAGAAGTTATTTTAAATGAAGCACTTTGGTCAACAGTGATTTCAAGAGAAATTTGACATAAAATTGTAAAAAGTGATTTTAAGGAGCTAGTAATAAGTACTTCTCCTGAGAGCATTAATAGTACTTTCACAAACTTTTTTAAATCACTTTTTCTTAAAGATTCCCGAACACCATTTGAAGTAGTTTGGCCCATCTGAAAGCACTTTGTGCTCAAGAGAAGCACTTCAAAGCAGGCCATAGTCTTCTTCATTTTACTTTTTCCATGTAAAGGGTACTCACCGACTGAAGATTTCTGTTCAAAGCTTGGAGGTCATCAGCAACCACTTGAAACATATTTGTCAGTGATATGGGCAGTTTCGACTCCAAGTCCAACACTGGTGGAGGACCTTGACCAACGCCTATAGTGACCATCACAAAGTACCAAAGAAAACCAAAACTAAGGTTTAAACTTTCGGGTGTATCTTTAGTTGCAATCATAGTCAATAAAAATATGAAGTAGAGTGAATAAATATACCATTAAACAGAGCCTCTGTCGTTTTCATTGAAGAGACTCGACAACGAGTTCGGTCTCGACGAGAAACCAACTTCCAAGCCCCACAAATGTGATTATTGCTCTTACAAAATGATTTTCTGTGATTTTTTACTGAAGGCTTTTCAAATGAAGCACCGTAAGAACACCCACAGGCAACCAAATCCACCACAGTCCTTCCTAAATCTAGATTGTAGCACAACGATATCATTATGTTCGAGACCCAAAAACCGAAATGGAAAAAAAAAACTGTTTTTTTTTTTCTCATAAACCAAACACCAGGGAGAAATTATTCACGGACGTGGTAAGTGAATAAGGAAGAGAGCGAAACTTCCAAACGGGTCATTTGGCTGAGAGACTATTCACAACACAAGTTAGACTTGTGGTTGAGCGCACTGCAGCAGCCCACAAAGTCATTCTTCCTTATCATTTTGAGATATATTTGGTGCTAAGTATAATTATAATAAATTATATTATATTAAATAATTTGTAAATATTTAATAAAAAATTATATAATATAATTAAATTAAATTAATTATATATTATATTAAAATAATTTTTTATATTTAATTTATTTTTATATTTTTATGACATTTTTTAAAATAAAAAATATATGTTATTTTTAAGTCAAAATAAAAGAAAAAATTAAGACATATAATTTTATAATTGAAAATTCAGACATACTAAGTTAATTGTTCAATATAATTTAAACTTACACCTTCTAATCGTACAAATTTTTTACATAACTGTACTATTTTTATATTATATAATACAATCTAATTTTACAGTAAAATACACGACTGTATATAAATTATACGGTCGATATATTTAGTACATTGCAATAAATATATCATTGGTGGGTAAAGTATTACCGTACAATAATTACATATCCTATGATGACTTTATATTTATTAAAAATTAAATATGTTACTTATTTTTTTTACACGTTATAACAAAAATGTTATTAATTTTTTTAATTAATTGTAATAAATTTTAATTAGATAAATATTCAACTAGACTGTTTAATAAGCTGAATTTTGATTGGTTGGTGACCCCACTAGTCGAAGCCAAGTTAAACGCATGTTCAACTAAATTAAATAATTGTCCAACTGATTGAATTTTGATTAACCGATAACCCTACTTTCAAGAGCCATATTAGACAATTATCTAACTCATAGAATTTTGGTTGATTAGTGATCTTACTGGCTAGAGTCGAGTTAAATACGTGTTAAATTAAATTAAATAATTATCTAATTAATCAAATTTTGATCGATTAATGACCCAATTCATCATAGTTGAATCGAAAACGTTGTTTAATGGATTGAATTTTGTGTTTTGCTTTAGGTTTTCTATGCTTACGGTCTTCTTGGGCAATGAAGATTTGAATTTAGTTTGATAAATGGTATCGAGAGATAGAAAAAGAGAATTAAAAGTAAGAAATCGCATCTGTAGATACAGATTGTAGCATAGGTTAATTTGATATCTGATAAAAACTAATATGTCAAACGTTTTTATGCCTCGCCTGCCACAATGTCATTGAATTTGAGAGTAACAAAAGAAAAATGTCATCTTATGTTGAAATTAGAAGCACTCGTGCAAAGAAAAAGAAAAACTATTATTAAAAAAATTGGACATATAAGGCCATTAAAGAAAAAAAAGGGAATAAGATAGAGAATGAGGAGAGGAGATAATGGACACTAATTAACCACATCATTAGTTTATAATAATAATTAATAATTTTTAGAGGGAAAAAATGCTCAAACAATCAATAATTTTTATATTATTATGTGCGTTAATTTAATTCAATTTTATAATTTAATTTCTAAAATGCAGATTTTTATTTAATTAAGATTTATATATTTTGCTACTTTTCATAAAAATTTGATAAGTTTTATATTATTATTTTTGTATTTATTCTAATAAGGCTATTACAGATAAATATTTTTATCTATTTTGTATATTAATTTTTTAAAATTGCATCTATACTTGTCATTGCTACTCAAAATAAATTTATTTATTAAAAAAAAATATCTTTTTGATCTCTATTCACGCTTCTTTAATATTTTAACAAAAATGTACCAGACATAAGTTTGTTAGATGTGAGGGTCTCAGCCATCTGAAAAGACCAGCCCAAAACAGTGGTCAATTTCTTCTTTAAAAAAACTACTCGACATTTTGCAAGAGTGCATAATTATTTTAGGATAATAAATATTATATGTATTAAATAATATATTAATTATTAATTAAATTTACCAGACATAAGTTCGTTAGATCTTAGTTATCTGAAAAGACCAGCCAACAAACTACTCGACATTTTGCAAGAGTACATAATTATATTTTAAGATAATAAATATTATATATATTAAATAATATATTAATTATTAATTAAATATAAAATTAAGATGTACAAAAAATTATTTATAAAATATCTTAAAATTAATTATATTATATTATATTAAATTATTATAATAAAAAGTATTTTTGAATTATTTATGATTTTTTTTTTTTTTTTTTGAAGAAGTCGAGGTGTATGTCAAACAATAAACATACTAATAACCATTTCGACTGTACAGGCATATTATGCACTTTTCAATAAAACTAGTTTTTGTCAAGGATCACTTCTTAAAATATAATTATATTATTAAAATTATTTAAATTAATATATAATTTATATTTTATTAAGTCATATATTTATTTTTTATTAACATTTTGATTTTAATTTTTAATTTAAAATATTTATATTATTTTTAAAAATAATATAAATAAGAGTCGGTTATTTAAATTTGATAAGTAAATGATAATGTTGATAATCAAGTAATAATTTATATTATAAATTTTTTTATTTTATTTTAAAGTTGATTTTATTATAACAATGTAAAAATTTGATTTTAAAATTTTGTAAGCAAGTTTGCATTGATACTCCTTAAAAATGGTTAATTAATTTACCATTTTATTAAATAATAAAGATAAAATAAATTGTTCTATAAAAACATGTGTGATAATTTGTGACACTAACATGCAACTATGGAACAAAATAAACATTTATACAAGCAATTTTGACTTAATAATAATATGTAATAATTAATTATTTTTTAATTAATATTATATATGACATATTTTTTATAAATACGATCTGCTTATAATAAATTAACCAAATATATTTCATTCACTATATGAGTAAGCATAAACTGATTAAATGTCTTTTTTAATATGCTTACTAAAAATATATAAGGGTAATAATGTAAATTTAAATTAACAAAAACTAAAAAAATGAACGAAAATAATGAAATATTATCCATGCCGCCTAACAATTATTTATAAGAAGTATATTGTATAGTTTGTTATTTGTTGGTGTGCAATAGAAATCAATTCATATATTATAGAGACATTTTGATATTAATTAATGTACTAAAATAAAAAAATTTAAAAAAAAAAAAAAAAAAAGTTGAAGAATAACCAAAACGGTACACAATATAGCTAACACAATAATTATTTAAAATAAATGTATTTATTATAGAGACATTTTAATATTTATTTATGTATGTATATAAAAAATTAAGAAGAGAACTATTCATAAAAATATATTTATTATAAAAATATTTTTGTATTTATTACTATATATAAAAAAAAATTCATAAGAAAATATATTCATTTATATACATTTTTATATTTATTAGTGTGCTAAAAAAAAATTTAAAAAGTAGAAAACAAAAAATTATGAAGACAGCTGTTCGTAAAAAATGTATCTATTATAAGAATTTTTTTTTGTATTTATTGACATGCAAGAAAAATCAATTCATAAGAAATTATATTTATTTAGGTACACTCTTATATTTATTAGTATACCAAAAATAACATTAAAAAAAATACAAAATAACTAAAATGATACATAACAAAATTAACAAAATAATTATTTATAAGAAGTGTATTTGTTTTAAAATGTAAATTAAAAAAAGTAAATATTATACACAATAAAATTAATAAAATAATTATTTATATTTTATAAGTGTATTTATTATTTTTATTTTTTTTTGGTATTTGTTTGTATAAAAAATCCAACAAAAGTTAAAAATAAAAATAAAGAGAGACTACGAAAGCCAACAGCTTTTTATATATTAGAACAACAATGAATAATAATTTTTTTATAATAATGTGAGTAAAAGTTTGTCCTTAAAATTTTACTTTCTCATGTTTGCACTATGAAATATTAGAATGATGAATAATTTTTTGATACAAATTTATGAGATGCTTAAAAATCATTATGAACTATAAAATATTAAAAATTGGACTAGAAGCATTGTATAAAGTGAGAATATGATTTTTGAGTGCTTGATCGATTTAACAGCAATGGAGCTTTGCACGAAAAAGTTCTAATCAAAATAGGGAACAAAATATCTACTAGCTTGACCGATCAAGCCATAGGTTAAATGGCATGGGTATACTTGAATTTTCATTACCGCATACAAACCTTAAGCCCTGATCTTTTTTTTTTTTTTTTTGGGATCTCAATTGACGTCGTGAGAGAGAGGATTGAGATTTAAATTAAGCAAACAAAATCGGAAAATGTATAACATTTAACACAGTTAAGGAGCTTCAAGTAGCAAGTTGTTCAACATCTCATTATAAACTCTCATAAATCCAAAATTACAAACCAATTCCCCACACGATTTCTTGCTAAAGAAATACACCCACTTTATTTTTATGAAATATATCAAGCGTAAATGCAGTTATCATAACCTGCAAATAAAAACAAAATATAATATAAAAAACAAAATAAAAATCGGAGCTTTAATTTATTTTATTTTTTTAAAGTAAGTAACTTACTTGGATCAGTTATGACAATAAGAGCAGAACCTCTGAAATCACAGTTCCATTGGTTTCTACCTCTAGATTGGTAGTAGAGATTCATAGCTATGGAGGCATGGTTTATTAGATTATCTGGTGAAAAACAGGGACACCCTCTTTGCAGAATATTACAATCAGTTTGTGAACATGCATAATTTATATTTCCCAACAGAGTTGCTTTATCTGATGAAGGTTTGGCCACACACCATGTTTTCTGTACTCAGATTTATTATTATTATTTATATATAAAAAAATTTAATTAATTTTCATCATAATTGATTAAATCAAAATTAAACTAACCAAATTCAGTATTACCTGCCCATTTGCCACTAGCAATTTTCCTGCAGAAGAAACAGGGTAAATTTTGCATTAGAAAATATAAAATGATGTTAGAGCTGATTATGGTACATTTAAAATATTCATCTTTGTTTTTGTTTATATGTTTAGAACCAAGAAAATTGCTTTCATTTCGTCAGATTTTAAGAGAACGAACAAAGTTTTAGATTAAAATGGACCTAAATTCATAACCCAACATCCAAATTTAAAATAAAGTTGTGAAAATGAAAAAAAGTGCTTGAAAACTAGTAATTATAGAGACAAGAGATGGAATGAGAGTATACTACCTGCCGAGAGAGACAATAAGAAAAGAGAGAGAAGGAAAGCCGCTCTAGAACTAGAAGCCATAGTGAATGATGACAGTATCGCTATTCACTGTAAAGTGTAATTAACTAACAACCTAGTATTATTGTGATGAAACCAGAGATTTTTACCGTCTACAAATTTTTGGGCTCTTGAGGATTATTTATTCTATGTGGGATCTGAAGTCCAACGGTTGTTTTCATTACTGTATTTCCCTAAAAGTAGTTTCTCAAATTCCCAATTTATTTTGCCAATCTCAGTTCAAATACGAGTTTAAAGTTAACATGAATAAATGAAAAGTATAATATTTAAATCTTAATTACGAGTAAGTAAGGTGTTATTAGCATTTAAACAAAAGGGAGTTCAAAAGACACTCACGTGATCCAACTCTTAACATTCTATCTCCGCCTTATAATTTTATTTTATTTTTTGAAAAAACAATAAATGTAATATCAACGGATATTTTAATTAGAGTAGTTCTATGTATATATAAGTTATAATGTCTATTAAATATATCAGTTATTAATTTAATATAAAATTAAAGATATAAAATAAAAAAAATAATTGTAAATTTTTGATCTTGAGGATTATTTATTCTACATGGAATTTGTAGTCCAACGACCTGATCCGTTACCAATGATAAATATATTTCCCTAAAAATAATTTCTCAAATTTTCAATTTATTTTGTCAATCCCAGTTCAAACGCACGTTTCAAGTTAACATTGAAATATTTTTGCACGTGTATATTATATTGTGTTACATGTAAGTATTTTCTACAAAATAAATTAATTATATAATTTTAAAATATTTATGAAATATAACATCTTCTATCTATCTATCTATCCATCTATTTATATCTATTATAAAAGAGGCAGTTTTATTTTTTATGAGAGATTACAAAATTACCCTTATTTTCAATAGTTAGACAATTTTAACCATGAAACTTATGATATGTAATTATCTTATTGGACTAATATTTTAATTTTAAATGGATAATTGAACCATAAAAAAAATTATAATTGATCAAAACAAATTAATTAATGATTTTGCATTTTACCAAAAAAAAAAATCATATATAATTATACCATAATTATCATTAATAGTATTTATGTTTATCAACAAAAATTATTATTTGTTTTAGTTAATATAGTGTTATTTTATGTAATCTTTTAATTATTTTTTGGAAAAAAAAAACCTTGAAAACCTGTAACTAAAAAAATATCACCATTTATATTCAATTTATATATTTTTATTATTAAAAAAATTCATTTTACATTGAATACTATATAATTGAATGCTGTTAAAGTTGAATTACAATCGCTTAGATTTGTTCAATATTAAAGGCCATCTAATTAAATTTATTTAATATTATTAGATGTTATTTTTATTATAAATTTTAAAGATATTATTTTTTTATTTATCAACCAAAAAATAATAACAATAAAAGTATATTAACGAATGGCCACGAGAATTCATTAGGCTTATAGGTTATACCAACATTAATTATACTGCTTTGCACACTTGCTAATAATTTGATATCATATTAATTGCGTAATTACAATTTAATTTTAATTTTAATTTTAAATTTATTTATTTAAAAAAGAAGAAGCAATTAATTATCTTATTAATTAAGGACACAATAATTTACATAATCTTCAATGATACATCTTCCCATCTCATCCTTCTCTAATTTTTCTTTGACAATTTAAGCTCTCTATCACATACGATTTCATTTTCTTTATACAATCTTAAATTTTATTAACAACTTGCATACATGAAAGATTACAAAATTGCCCTTATTTTCAATAGTTAGACAATTTTAACCATGAACCTTCTGATATGTAATTTTCTTATTGGACTAATATTTTAATTTTAAATGAATAATTGAACCATAAAAAAATTATAATTGATCGTAACAAATTAATTAATGATTTTACATTTTATCCTAAAAAAATCATATATAATTATACCATCATTATCATTAATAGTATTTATGTTTATCAACAACAATTATTATTAATTTGTTTTAGTTAATACACTACTACAAAAAAGACCTTTAGGGACGGTTATTAACCGTCCCTAAAGACATTTAGGGACGGTTACGTTTCGGGTCGTAACCGTCCCGTATGCGGGCGTCCCAAAAAGTGACACAATAACCGTCCCTAAAAGTAAAATGTAACCGTCCCTAAAAGTGTAACAACTGTCCCTGAAAGTTTTTAGGAACGGTTACTGGGAAACAATAACCGTCCCGAAAAGTTTCCCAGTAACCGTCCCTAAAACTTTTGTTTGAGGTCTTTGGGGACGGTTAATAACCGTCCCTAAAAGTTTTTTTTTTTTTTTTAAATTTTAATATTATGCTATTCTATACAAATAATTTACCTGTAAAACGCTGAAAAAATATATATATTCAAAATCATAAGAACGACAATATTACTGTTTACATATCATTACTAATTAATTAATAATTACAATATAATTAGTGATTAGTCACAAAATAATTGGAGTTAAAAATTCTCCAATATATACATTAAACTAAACATATAACAGACCTAGTTAGTTAATTACTAACAAGTAGTAATTAATTACAAAATTTGATCTAATTATCAACTAAATATCGCATATAAATTATACATAAGCAATTTCAAGTTCTACCTATTCTATTAATGACAAACGTACACCATTCATGTCGGCAAACATCAATATCTTCTCTTGTATACGTTTTTTTTCCTGCAAACTATACAAATAAATATATAACATTCAAATCATAAAATAATTACATATTTAAATCTTGAAAGGATTAAAATGTACATATCAACAATATAGTTAATACTTACCAACTCTTGACGATCCCTCCTTGGATTGAAGTATCTCTGCGTTGGAAAGAAAAAAAGAAGTCCAAAATTTTCTTAAGAAAATCGAAAGAAGAGTAAAATCTTCCAAACCACTTATAATACAAAGAGAAATTGATTGTTATTGTCATGACAATTCTGTAACTACAATTTTATTAAGCAATAACAAATATGATTATGTCAAATTATATAAACCTATAAAAGAAATATGGAAGTCATTATATGAAACATTCATATCAAAACAGAGGCAGACAAACTCAAACGGGAAATCAAGGATGACAATTGAGAGAATGAAAAGCAAGAAAAATACCAACAAAAGAATATGTGAAAGTTAAAACTGTATTATTTCATCAATGAACCATTCAAATGCCAAGTACAGATAACAGTTACCTTAATGTCCCACCAAATAGCAAACATGTATAAAGCGAACATCACAAAACACCATTTCACGTCGAGCTAGCCATGTCATCATCATGATCATTAGATAAACATGGCAGAAAATCATGGCAATCTTATAAGACTGATATCCTATCCAGGTGCTCACCAAATTATTTGAAGAGGTGGCAAAGATATTATCTTAGCAGACATGGGTTCAAGACTACATAACACAGTACCAAAAAAAAGGCAGCATAAATAGGCAGCAAAAAAGAAAACCTATTATTCTTACACTTATACATAGCCAACCAAAAATTTGGGCCGCATTCAGAACAGCCTAAAAGTACATAGATAACCATAAATCATACTTGTTCACTCCGCATTTAAGTAGTTCTCTAAATAAGCATGAATTAACTCATTAAATCAATTTTTAAATCATTATATATTACTATATTATCTTTGATTACATCACGGAATACGAGAGCTAACAAAAATTGCTACTTTCAATTAAAGTATTTAAATTTTCCATGATTATTTCTCAGTCCGAATAACTATCCATATATTTTCACCAGAAAAAGTAATTCCATCAAACAACCTGAACCTAATTCTGATTAATGGCTCCACAAATTCCAACCTCACGCAATCTTCTTATAATTTCCCCAAGATTTCGAGCAAGTTACCCGATGGTCGTGAAGCTCGGAAAGAATTTAGTTGCATTAAAATACCAAATTTATACTAAAATGGGCAAATCAATTGCACTATTAAAAGCAAAATCAGAGGAAAAAAAACACTACTCATATCATGGTCAATTCATTTTAAGGCTACACAACAACAGAACACAAATCACAAACGCAACCGATACTCTATTCAGTTCCAAACATCAGAGTCGGCAAATCAAAAAATGAACCCGTCAAACTGGCGAAAATCAAACGTCTATTGATCCAACCGAGCAGAAAGCGTCCAGAAAAAGTAAATTGACAGGAATTAGAACAAACCTGATGCGATCTGCTTTTGGAATCACACCATAGGAGGTTCGAAGAGAAGAAAATATAGAGCAAGTTGTCGAGTCTGCTAACCCGGCTACGTGTAATGAGTTTAAAATACAAGAAGGGAAGTCAGACGAAATTTAAAGATAAAAATGAGCTGATATATATCACTACAAGCAGAGCGCAAAAAAAATTATAAAAAAAGAAAACTGGTACACTAGAGGCTCACAAGGCTGACTTCGCCAGTTATAAATGGGTCATCATTAAAATTTGTGTTATAATGATTTACATATCATTTATAATGATTACATGCAATTTACAAATTTGTGTTATCATTACATGCAATTTACATATCTCATGAATCATTATAATATGCACAAATTTACACACACATGCACTCGTACAAACAAGTATAACAATAATACAGACAAACAGTAGCATAGACTTTAATGTAACAGTGAAAAGCAGGACACGGTTTATCATTACAACAACTGGAGGCACTTGTAAAGATGGTTCTCACCAAAGAAGAAGAGGCTAAGCTTTCTGACTATAAAGGAGACATCAATGAACTAGGGTCAGCAGAGAAATTTGTCAAGGCAATACTTAATATACCATTTGCCTTTCCAAGAGTTGAATCCATGCTTTACAGAGAAACATTTGAAGATGAAGTAGTTTACCTCAGGAACTCCTTTTCTATATTAGAGGTATATATATAAAAAAAAAATCAATTTTATAATGATAAAATTGCATGTAAAAATCAATTATAAAAAAAAAGTCAATTTTATAATCAATTTACAAATTTGTAAATTGCATGTAATCATTATAACCCATTTTAATTGCAGGGAGAAAAGAAAAGACAACATATAGATTGCTAATTTACAACTCAATGAATCTTCTGTGATGATTATACAAGTAGAATGTAAGGATGCTATGAATCCACTCATGCTTTAAATGTATTTCTTCTAAAATAGAAACATATGGCCACTTACATTAAGCTTTACTGATCAATGCCAATACACAAGCTAGGCATTTGCTGATGACCAAGCAACAAAGCCTAGAGTGCTTCTGGTTAAAAACTATATTTACTGTTGTTCAAGTTCATCTTCCTAATTCCTAAAACAAATCAGATAAATGTCTCTGTAGCTTAAAATTGTTTAAATTTACAAATGTAAAATACAAAGCAGAAACCTAAATTAATGCTACACATAATAAAGAGGTAAGAAATTTGCTGCTTTTCAATTAATACCAATAGCATAGAAATCATTAAGAATGTTAATAGTATGATACACAAAAATCCAAAAAATGTATTCAACTCTTAGAGGACAGCTTCAATACAGAGCATTGCAAAACAAATCGTAAGTCTCTCAAAATTTTGGCCCATTTCAACTGTGATAAACAAAGAATTTGAGAATACCGAACCATCAGATCGTGCAAACAATACATAATCGACGATTGTACTTTCACTTTTCAACTTGCTTAGAACAAATATAAATCAAAGTAATAGAAAATAAAGAAAAACATCTCAGCTTGATATTAACCGGAGAATGAAAACCAATTACAAGTAGATCGACAACAACCTTGAAGATGTAAATCCCAGACGCCGTTTTTCCCATTCAGTGGTTTTATAAGGGTTCAAATATAAAATAAAAGTAACACATAAAAATTAAGATTGGAGTAAAATGGGAGTCAACAAACAAAATACCGAATCGAAGATTTCCTCACCTTAGCGTACGAAACAAGGAGGGTTTAGCGGTGGGTGGCCGAACGTCTGAGTTGGAGGCTGGAGGGCCAGAGGAGTTGAGAGGGTGAGACGGACCAGACGGTGAGTGAGGGCAGACCGGCAGGCGGCAGAGGCAGGATTGAAAAACTCTGGAGGCTGCCGTGGAGAGCTGCCGTGGAAGCGTTGACGGAGGAGCTGTGGCTTGGACGGAGGAGCTGGTTCGTCGTACACGTTGCTGCGCGCAGATACCACCGGCTTGGACGGAGGAGCTGGTTCACTGCTTGGACGGAGGAGCTGGCGCGCGGCTGGAGGCTAGGCGGCTGGGGGGGCTGATATTACTTAGGGTTTTCAATCAGAAATAAGCGAGAACTGGTGGGGGCTGTGATGTTTATAAATGACATTTAGGGACGGTTATTAACCGTCCCGAAAGGTAAAACTTTTGGGGACGGTTAATAACCGTCCCTAAATGTCATTTACGAAAAACTACGCTGAACCGTCCCAAAATCCCACTTTTAGGGACGGTTCACCGGTTTTTTTTTAAAAAGAACCGTCCCTGAATGTATATATTGTTGTAGTGAATATGACGTTATTTTATGTAATCTTTAATTATTTTTTGGGCAAATAAAAAAAATAAAACCTTTAAAACCTGTAACTACAAAAATATCATCATTTATATTTAGTTTATATATTTTTATTATTAAAAAAATTCATTTTACATTGAATATTATATAATTAAATGTCGTTCAAGTTGAATTACGATCGCTTAGATTTGTCCAATATTAAAGGCCATCTAATTAAATCTATTTAATATTATTAGATGTTATTTTTATTATAAATTTTAAAAATATTTTTTTTTATTTATCAACCAAAAACTAATAACAATAAAAATATATTAACGGCGGGCCACGAGAATTCATTAGGCCTTATAGGTTATACTCTTATACCAACATTAATTATACTGCTTTGCACACTTGCTAATAATTTGATATCATATTAATTGCATATTTACAATTTTATTTTAATTTCAAATTTACTTATTTATTTAAAAATAAAGAAGCAATTAATTATCTTATTAATTAAGACCACAACAATTTACACAGCCTTCAATGTTACATCTTCCCATCACACGCTTCTCTAATTTTTCTTTGATAATTTAAGCTCTCTATTACATACAATTTCATTTTCTTTATCCAATCTTAAATTTTATTACCAACTTGCGTACATAAGTTAATTCAAAGAGGTATCATGTGAATGGAAAAAGTTACATTTGTTGATCTTAAAGTCCTAAAATCAATTTTTATCAAAAATTGCAAATATAGTAAATGAGAAATGTTAAATGTTGAAGCTTTTCGTAGTAGCTTTATTTTCCTAAATTTGAAGAGGATGATGGGTATCAAGAGCCAATTGATGGTGAGAATGACTATAAAATTATTTTTATTGTAAGTGCTTTAACCTTTATGTAATTAGAGGTGCATTTTTTAATTTTTATAATATTTTTGCTATGTAAAATATTAGCTTAACTATTTTATTGATCTCTAAACTTTAACTAAATTTATATTTAGGTCCTTAAATTTTAAATTTTATAATTTAATCCCCAAATTTTTAAAAATTCACATATACGTCCTAAAATCTTGATTCAAAAATATGTATTGTATGTTTTAAGTTTAAAATCTATGTGTAAAACTTTAAAAATTTAAAACTAAATTGTAGAATTTAAAAATTTAAGAATTTAAGTATAAATTTAGTTAAAGTTTAAGTATTAACGGTATAATTTAGTCCTAAAATATTCATGATCTAATTAGTGTATTTTTTTTTTTTAAATTTCATTGATACGTGAACTTTCACTAAACATGTAAAATTTTATATGCACAAAGTGAAAGAGATTGTGAAACTCATGGTAAAAAAATAAATAATGAAATTAAAGAAACTATGAAACTTAATAAACTAAAAAAGGCAGAGGAATGTTTTTCTAACTTTGTACATCTAATAATTTTTGCATGTTATTCTTAATCAATTAATATATATTTTGTCTATTCATATATTAATTAATGTTTTTTATTTACTTTTGAGAAATAAAACATTGCTATGATAAAAATAATTTAAGTACTTGAACACAATAACAATGTCATATAACTTTAAATAATTTATACATTTTTAAAAGTTTAATTGCTTCGTTCTATCTTATATAAATATTAACATTATGAAAAAAATTAAGGATAAAAATAAAAACCACCTATTATTATAATCACTATTTTAGTTACTATATAGTAAAAAATCTTAATTTTTTAATATAAAAAGTTAAGGAATTGTTTCTAAATCTATTACCTCTGGAGTTTACCATTTGGAAAAAAAAAAAAAAAAAAACTTACTATCCTTACGTTTGCATATATAATACATTTTTTATCCATTAAATTTCATTAATTATGTAATTGATGTTAAATTATTTTAAAATTAAAGACTTAAATTTAATTAGATTTTTATCGACCTTAACTTCAATAAACAATGATGATTTTCAATTAATTATTATATTTCATTATTGACAATAAATTATCATTATTTACTTGAAATGTGTGAAAAATGCATGTCGTCATTTTTTTTTTCCTTTCACAACTATTATAAAAGTGTAAGTTTTTTTTTTTTTTTTAAAAGAGATTCTAAAGTCTCAATTTTTTTTATTAATAAAGAGAAAATATATTTACACATTTTGGTGAGATTCGAACTTTAATTTTTGGTGAAAGAATTGAGAATCTTACCACCTGAATCACAAGAAATTTCCAAAATATTAATTTAAAATCAACCTTTTTCACCCATTCTTTTAAAATATATTAAGATTTATAAAAGTGTAAGCTTATTATAATAAAAATAAATAAATAAAGATGTGAGTTTGCATTTTTATTTTTATTTTAATAAAAATCATTCTAATAAAAAATATATCTCTAAATGTAAATAAAACTATCTGATTGTATTGTTATAATATAAAAATGTTATTTCATTAAAAAAAAATAATGCATGAGTAATTAAAATTAAATTGGTTGTGTGATTTTGCATTTTTATTTATTATTTTATACATACATGCATATATACATACGTGTACTTATTTTAATATAAATATTAATTATATTTTTTCAAAATTAATAAGGTGACATGAACTTGACCTATACAAAAAAAAAACAATTTCACATAAATTAATTATATTGTGATATGTTATAAAATTTTTCAAAAAATGTATAATTTATTCATTTTTTAAAATAATTATGTTACGTGTTATAATATAAATAATTTAAGTATAAAAAATACATTGCTACAAATATAAGTAAAAAATAAGTATAAATTTGTCTAATATTTTCTATTTTAACATTCTAGCTAAATAAATTGATCACTATTTAATAAAATAATAATTTTGTCAAAATTTATATGATAAATAATAATGAAATGTGTTTATTAAAATTTATTTTATATTTATTATTTAATATATATCAGTCAATTATAATTTTATATATACATAATAATATGTATTCGTTACTTATTTAATAGTGCTATCATTTAAAAAGAAATATATATATATATTTAATAGTGTTATCAAACATTACTCAACGTCATTAATCTGTGCATAAATTTTCATGTTCCTAGCGCTCCTCTTCTCAATTATATGTACATCTTGCTGGTCTTTGTTAACTTACGTGTCTCAACATGATTGGTAACAGACATGCTCTTTCCATGGGATAAAATCAAGAATCGCAAACTGTAATTGCCTCACAATTAACACGTATTCGATTCCAGTACTCGGGTATTCCTTTTGTGACATCCTCTTCAATTCTTCAAGATTTCATTTTTAACACCGAGCTCTGCATAGAATTCGTAACTGGGGAAATAAAATGTTTGGAGCTGAAGCAAAGTGCTTACCCATATGGGTTCAGCCACCCAATGCCTCCAGAAACTGCATTTCCAAATCCACAATTTGCATCCCAAAAATATTAAACCCAATTATTCCTTTGCGCCAAACTCATTCTTCCTCTCTCTTGCTCAAGACCAAGACAATTCAGACCCACTTCTCTGTAAATGCTTCTTCAACTTCAGGTTAATTCCACTAAGCACTTAAGTTCTTTGGGTATTTTGCACTGTTACTATATTTCTCTTAAATGTTACGTTTTTTATTTATTAATTTTGTTAGGTTAACCTCTACATCTTGCTTTAGACTCTGAAGCCACGTTTCAGAAATCATTATGATCTTACCAAATCCGAACTGGGATTTTGGTTTTTGAGCTCAATAATTCTTTAGAGCTTGGATTAGCCATTGAAAGTTTTGACTTTGGGGGTGTTTTTCAAATTTCTGGAATGATTATCACTGTGCACATTGACTGAAAGTGGTAATCTTTGTAGAAACTATAGTGATATTTGACTGAAAGTGATATTTGTTACTAGCCGGAAGTTTGGCAAGGATATGTTTTTATCTAATCAATGGCCCATATATTGTCTTCAAAGGTATATATAATCTAGTTATCTGGAGAAGATAGGAATATAACCCTCAAAGTTGTGATTTGAATTATTATTTTTTTTCCTGTTAATTTTAGTTACATAGAATCTTTAATGTTTGAATTTTTATGAAACCCTTTTTTGAGAATTTTATTAAGTGCTGGTGCATTAATTTACTTATTTATTTTCGTCATGCTCTCCATCTTGAAGAAATGAAGATCATACAACCAATGAATACTTTTGAAAACATACTACGACCCTCCTTTATTACCTTCTTGCTTTTATACATAAACAAAAATCTGATGTATTTTGCTTATTTAACCCAAAATTGCAGTTGGAAGTGCTGGGCAGACTGAGGAACCTGTCACCAAAGTGAAATTTCAGACATCTTTAAATTTGCCGAGTTGCCCGAGTTCGTTGTCATTGGTTGGGACTGGTCAGCTGCTTTACTATCAAATTACCTTCTACAAATGTCTGCATTTTTTATGCTAAGATTCTGAGTCTAATTTGGATTACTATCGTAATATTCCAGATTATAGATTTTTTTTTAATAACCATGATTTGACAGAAATTCACTTATATAAATTTTTATATGTAATATTTTGGAAAATATGTTGGTCACGTTAAATAATTTGTTTCATCTAAGTCAGTGTCATAAACTATATCATCATTACATAAGAAATATCTTCTTAGCAATTCAAAGCATCGTGAAGAAAATTGAAAAGAATAAGAGGTTTTAATTTCCCATAGAGTCATATTAGCATCTGTATATATGGTGTTGGAACTTGCGAGATTACATCAGATTTTTGTTCAACTGCCTTCTCAGTATGAGTAAATGTTGTTACAATTTCAGGATTCAGAGAGAAAGTTTTTGCATTTGTTGGTGTTAAGGTATATGCTGCAGGACTTTATGTAAATCCTTCCATCATAAGTAACTTGAACTCCTGGAAAGGACGATCATCTGCCGAAATTCAGGAGGATTCATCTTTTTTCAGCTCCATTTTCCAAGGTAAAAGAATCTATATGTTATGTTCATTTGAGTGTTTCATTGGTTAAGAGAAGTTGCTTATGTATTTTTCTTCCTTGTAGCTCCTATAGAGAAATCATTACAAATTGTTCTAGTTAGAGACATAGATGGTAAAACTTTCTGGGATGCATTGGATGATGCCATTTCTCCGAGAATCAAATCACCTTCCCCTGTTGATGAATCTGCTTTATCAACATTCGGTACCATCTTTCAAGGACGTGCCCTTGGGAAAGGAACTTTAATATTTTTGACTTGGCTTGGCCCCTCCAAAATTCTCGTAAGCCTGATTTAACATTCTTCTACAGCTGTCTAGCGAACAGTATACTAGAAGATTCTCATTTTCTTTCGTTCTATGCTTTTTCTGTCCTTTTTTTTTTCCGTCAAAATTATTGAAATCAGTCGGATATATAGGATTGTGCTTGATAAATTTAACATTAGTGAAGACCATTATTCATGTACTTTTTTTTTATGCCGTTTTCTATAGGAAAAATCATTGTCCTTCTTATGGCAATAATTTATGGTGGAAATTGGTATGCAGGTTTGTGTCTCTTCTGATGGTCTTCCATCTTCCATGGATGCTACAATCGAGTCAGGAAACGTGGCCTTTGCTCTTTTTGATGTATTCTTCGGAGATGCTCCAGTTTCTCCCTCCTTGAAAGCTTCAGTCTCCAATGGGGTGGCAACAATGCTCAAATAGATGATTCCATGGCTCAAAAATATCATTGGTTGTGGCAGATGAACCTGTACTATGTCATCTTTTTTGCTTTTATATATGTAATTAGTTTTCGGATTCTCAAATAAGCATATTTCGTAATGTTTTATAGAGCTTGTTTGTAGCTTTTCTTCCTACCAAGTTTTTTATCTTGTGTATCTAAGATATGATCATTTATTTGAAAAAATAATCTACTGCTTCCCAATAGCTTTTAGCTAGGGGACTTTTCGTGAAGGCATGCTGAAACTTTTTGGCTTGTTTATGAATAATTCATGAAACTTACAATTTTAAAGACATGCTTGAAGAATAATATAAAAGGTATTTTAACAATGTGTTACATCTTTTGTTACTTTTATTTGCTCAAGCAGCTTGACGACCTCAGCCATGGTAGGCCTCTTGGATGGTTCTGGTTCAAGACACATCAATGCTATTCTGAAAACACTATTAATCTCATCAATGGGGAAACAGCTTATGGCTCTGTCAAGTACGTGTTCTTCCTTCTTCTCTTTTACAACTGTTTTAACCTGTTTCAACATTTTCAGATCAATGATTATATTCAGGCAAGGATTAGAACAAACAAAATGCAGAACCATTGTGTCTCAGCGAAATAGATAGATCACGTAAAGAGGGGCGCCAGTAAAAAATGGAACAGGAAAAAGATTGGTGATTAGTTTCCTATCCTACTTACTTTATACAGACAAAGTTATTTTCAATTTGGATTGTTTGGAACCATAAAGTCTCCATATGTAGCTACCAGAAGCTCACTTTTTACCCCAGAAAACAAATATGCCAAAGTACTAATTTAGTCATTCATTTTTTCATTTATGACATAACCTATTGATTTCGACCAATTTAGTTTCTAGTCATTGTAAATTTAGACCTATCTAGTCAAGAACTTTGTAATTGAACCAATTTAGTTCTTCAACTTTCAAGTTTAGACCAATTTAATTCGGAAAAAAAAGGGTCAAAATAGTTAGAAGTTTGAAAAGGATATGGACTAAATTGATCCAATTAAAAGATTGTGAACTAAATGGTCAAATGTGTAAAAATTATTAACTAAATTGGTCGAAAGTGAAAAGGTGGACTAAATTGGTACTTTAGTCAAACAATTATAAACTGTAACTTACCCATGTTACAAGCTTGGTTCCCTCCTCAATAAATGCTTCATCAGTTGGTTTTTTTCCCGTTAAAAGTTCTAGTAAAACGACTCCGAAACTATAAACATCTCCTTTAGCTGTTGCTCTTCCGGTGTCAAAATATTCTGCAAAGTACAGTTCAGTTATTAATCATATAACTGTGGATAAGAAACTCAAAAGAATTAATATTTAAACTGTTGAGGAATATTTACCGGGTGCTAAGTAGCCAAAAGTTCCAGCTACAAAAGTTGTAACATGAGTCTTATCAGGTTCCATCAAAGTAGCTAATCCAAAATCAGACACTCGAGCCTCCATGTTTCCATCCAGCAATATATTACTGGACTTAATGTCTCTGTGGATTATATGAGGAATGCAATCATGATGCAGGTAAGAAAATCCTCTTGCAGCACCAATAGCTATGTTATATCTCGAAGGCCAATCTAACATATTCTTGTTCATTTCTTCCCCTGTATCATATACATGTTGAAATCTGTGACTATGAAAGCAATGCATGGTTTTAGGGTATGTTTGTTTCTGCTTGATACTCTGTAAAAAAGTGTTTTTGACAATAAGAAAGGCTTATGAGCTAAATGGGTAAGAGTATGCTTCAAGTGTTTTTAAGGCTCATAAAACTTTTTGTACTTCTTGGCATAGCACAAATTATGTTCTTCCTTCTAAAAGCACTTATGACAAACCAAAAACTCAAACAAACATACATTTATCGATGAGAAAATTGAACTATATATAAACATTTTATATGAACTCTTTTTGAGTTTGATTCTACTATTTTAAATAGATTGAAAATAGAAAAACAAGAAGCTTTGAGTTTGATTCTGTGAAACGCATACCATGAAGAAAAGCATACAAACTCCCATTAGGCATAAGTTCATAAATAAGAAGATTATAGTGAGGAGCAGTATAATATCCATGAAGGGTTACAATATTTCTGTGCTTTATGTCTCCCATTGCTTCTAACTCTCTTTCAAAACCTCTGTCTCTTTCGGTAGTTCCTCTGTTTAATCTTTTAACTGCAAAAGCTGTAGAGTCATTTATTGTCAGCTTATAAACTGTTCCATAACCACCTGATCCAATGATATCTTTGTTGCTCAATTTCAGTGTCTTTTTCAAGAAGGAATCTGATTTTAGAGTCTTCACTGCTGGAGACCTAAACACAACCATTTTCCCACCTGCAATATAAACCTATTATAAAATATTAGCATATCTTCACCTTCCAAGAATTTTTTTCCCCCCTTCCCAAAATAGTTGTTTGTATGGTTATCAACTATACCTGAGACACCATCTTCATAATCCAAGCGCCGTTTTTTCCATCTCCTGTAGAGCAGGACTGAAATGATGATCTTTGAAATAATAAATGAAATGCAGCAAATTGTAATGTAGAATGCTAGCATCTGAGGATTGGCCATTCTTGAAGAAGCTCACCAGATTAATATGAAGAAGAAATAGTATAATAGGGGAGAGACTAGGAATGAAGAGGATTACTTTATAACATAGAAAAGTTTGAAAGTCAAAAAATCAAAAGCCAATACAAAGTGCTTTTCGTCTTGATCATTGGAAGTCTGACACATGTAAAATGCTTTTTCTTAAATGAAGGTAGTCAGGCTAAGTTCTTTTTGTGTGTTCTCACCTTTTGACATTTCATTTCTTCCCAATCAGGAGGTACTTGTGACTCACGATAATATTTTTCCACGTCATATGCCTCTTTGGGTATGGTGACTCATTGGTTTTCAAAAGTTAAGTGCTCTGTTTGTTGATAAAGATGTATGCTGAGAGAGAATTATTAATCTTGTAGTATTGATAATGTGATACTATGAAGAGCAAAATTAGTGCAATAAATTTTCGTTTTCTCAAAAAGTGCAAAATTACCTACTATGTTAAAATAACAAATATCTTAATTTGTGTGGAGTAACACTTCACCTATCCAAGAGTTATGAATAACTCATTCATGCCGACATGATATTGTATTGAAATTATTGCCAAGCACTACACAAAATGGGCAATTTTATGTAAAAATATAAGATCTAAATGCTTCATTAGTACTGAGGTAGCAATATAGGTGTTTGAAAGTAGGAGATCTTGGATTCAATTTGAAATAGTAACACTAACATACACGAAATTTTGGAATGAAGAATTATGACGTCGGTGAGAAAGTGAACTAATTGTATTCTTGATATCTGATCAGAAGAAAAAGAAAATCATTAAAGTAAAGAAAAAGAGAATTGTACAATTGTACAAATCACAATGGGTTGGTGAAGATAAGTAAGGCTGAGGGATCATGTGATCAAGGTATGTGCTGTCTTCATATCTATCTCAAAGCTATCCTGGCGTTTGGAAAAGGGTAGTATTATTTAATTTGCTTGTCCTTAGTGGCCTATTTTCATACAAGAAGGTGTATCTAAAACCACTAAGAGCAATGCATTAAAAATAATATTGTTCCTTATTTTTTTTCCTCTCAAATTAAAATTAATGTTTTTTTAATTTTAAAATGTAATTATATATAAAAATAAAATAAATATTAATTTATATAAATTTTATAATAAAATTATTTTTATATGTAAGAAACTACATAAAATAAATTACATACTATTTTAAATATAAAATATTTTATTAAAATATATCATCAATTTTATCTGACTATATTATATAAGTTGCCATAAAAAATTATACAAAATGATTATAATGTAATTTATTACAATTTGCATTAAACATAATTCCATAATATATTATATAATTTCCAAGAGTCAAATTCCTTACGATGATAAATTTATGAAATCACCTCAGCAGCTTTTCTTCTTTTTACCCCTACCCTTTTTGGGTAAGAACCTGTTCCCATATTGAACACTTTTATTCATCTTACATAGAAAACATGATTATGTAGTTAAAGACTTAAAAGTATGTCATGTGACTCGTATCATTTGAAAATTCATGTCAATATTATATAGATGAACAGAAATATGGTTTGATCATAAAATGGGCTTACGTGTGGAATCACAAGAGATCTATTCCCTCTATCGATTTTTCCTGCTTTTTCTTTCACATTATTCTCACGTGTGCAAGGATTGTCGGAAAACTTTAAGTGAGAAAAGTGAAAGTATAATAGAAACAAAAACACAGTTACAGGTGTATCTCAAACTCACATAATTTTTAACACTATAAAAATTAAATTATTTTTCTTCAATTTCTTTAATACTGTATCTTTATAACAAAAGAAATTATGGAAAATAATATAAAATACACAAATTTTACTAATTATGACATCCTATTTGTTTTTATTTAAATAGTTAATTATAACTTAAAAATAATAATTTATGTATGCCTGATAAAAGACGAAAATGTTCTAATATCCTTCCCAAAGAAAAATAATAATGAATCCAATAAGTCAAAAGATATAATTAGCCTTAGGAAAATACACATGTTATGAACATTATTGAAGCATACTATATATTGCGTTTCAGGGTGCCAATGTGAAAGAAGAAAGAAGTTGGTAAATGACAATAATTACGAGCGTGTTTTTTGGAAAGCTAAGAAATTATAGGGAGAATATCGTTCTATTCTTGACTAGTTTAGCTCCTGACTATTTCAACTAATGATAGTTGTTATTCTTGATTGTTGGTTTTACTTTATAATGTTATATAAAATTTGTTAACTTACATTAGATTAGTTGAGTTGAAAATTTAATAATGAAAATAAATAGGTTAAAATATTGGGATTAAATTGGATGAATGATTTATATAGAGACAAAAAATTACACATGAATCATGTGATTTTAGGTAGAGAACTTTTATATCTTATGAGTACAATTGTCGCACGTAATTTTCACTTGATGTATTTACACAGATCCAATTGATAAATAAATTTAATCTTGGTTATACGCACAAACATGTGAAAAATATATATAAGTTAACTAATATGCCCACAAATCAATATAAAAACAATATAGTTAATGGAAACAAAGAATTAAAGATCGCACTCAACACGAATAATTTTTTATTTATTTTTTTAATATTTATATGTGTTTTTTCCTTTATTTTATTTTATTTTTATTTTTTTTGCTCAACTATTAGTGGTGCCTAAAAAATATTTGTCCACGCTTTTATAGTCCAATTAATATGACTATAATGACATTGACCAATGGTTCAGTTTCAAATTACAAAGCTCACATCTTACACCTAAAGTAGTAAGTGTTAATCATTTTAATATAAAAAAAAAATTGACAAAAGAAGGTTAATCTTGTTAATCACACCTAAGCTCTTGTCTCTCTATTGTTGTTAGATTAGCAATTTCAGTTGGCTCTCCATTCAGTCCTCTCAGACAATGACGACTTAGAAGACTTGAGTATTGTAGTTTGCTAGAATTTAAACGGAAAGTAGTTGAGCAACTGTGAGAATTCATGGTATAAGGAAATGTATTGTCTCAAGCAATCAAAGGCCACAAGGCAACATTTTTGCCACAACATCTAAATTCCTTCACTTCTCTGTTTCTCTCTTGGTCTATTATGTAGAGACGGTCGAGCAAGCATTGAGAACTAGTGTCCTAAAGCAGAAAGATATTTGCATCTCTAATGACTTCTTACTATCCTGCAAATAATCAGTTGATACATTTTTGAATGAATAATATATTCAGAAAGACATTGTAAAGCTGCTAATCGAAAATTCGCAAAATTTGAACAAATGTTGAGATTTGTCTAACCTTCCTAATCTTGAGAGTTCAGGCTCTGCAAGAAGCATGTCTTGTAGTGGTTTCAAGTCCTTTTCTTTTTTATCAGAACTGCAATAACAAAAATCAGGCAATTTTTTTTAGTCATCACAATCAGGAAATGGCTCAAAATCACGATTAAATTTACCATGAAAATGACCATAAAGAACATCCCCGTAAAAGGATTGTAGGAAAAGCTAAGCTTAGGATTTCATTTTTATAATTGTGAATAACGAAAATGGTCCAAATAGTGCCCTTAATCGTGCCAAAATGTGTACTTTATTAGTCCTTTAATTATCTCGGTACTTGGGCACTTCATGTCCCCTATTTGTGCAAAAATTTGACCTTAGTAAGATTGAAAAAAGAGAGGACCAATGGTGCCCTTTTATGAGAATAAAGGGAACAAATTTTACACTCTTGTTTCCTTTTTGCATAAATAGGGAACTACATGTACCTATGAAGAAAATTATGAGATTAAGGTGCTCTTTCTCAATAAGAACATGACTTGTAGTGCAAAGTACCCTATGGTCCAAAGGTTCGCTTGTGTAGTATACCACATACCTATCTATATGATCAAGAGAAAGTAGCTTGTGGTGAATAGTGTAGTCACTGCCAATGTATGTCACAACTAAGCTTCCAGCATCCGGGTGGGGCCAGCTTCTTGAAGTCGGAAACCGGAGAATAAATGTTCCAGGGTCTTGAAGACCCCTAGAACCTTTAAGTGATGACTCAGCTTCTTCCTTAGTAATGAAACCTTCTATCCACCTGGGTGAAGTGGAAATCCACATTGGATTTATCCCATCTGTTGATATTGTAAAAGCTACAGGATATAACCAACGCCACATCCGCTCGAAATTCTCCTTGGCCATATATTCTTCACATCCTGAAATTCTCCTCATACAGTCCAAGTCCTGAATTGACGAGTGAGTAATCAGATACTAGTATGTTTTCTCTTTTTGGGTCAAAACAGATACTAATATGCTTGTTAAGTCATAATTTCACATTGATATGGTATGTAGATACAATTTTCAAATTGTAGGAAAGAAAGGTCTTTGACACAAAATACTGCCACCAATCTTTCTCAGAACATTTCACTAGAAAGCTAAAACACTGTTCCATAATCTCAGCAATGCATGGTCTCTAAGAGATTATACAAATCTTGCATCATAGGTAATGATTTTTAAAACAGGCAAGTTTATTGGGAAAAAATTAGATTCAATAGAAGATTTTCCAGATCTTTGGGAATATATGGTCTTCAACGTTAACTAAAATTTAAGCAAAGTGTAGATCTAGTGATACCATCTGTGCAAAAATACCAGCTTCTTTCTCACTTCGTTTGTGCATGATATAGAGAAAAAGAAGAGAAAAAACCTGCTCAGAGAGCGATCTTGAACGGCAACAAGAAATTTTCATGAATTGATCTTTTATATCAAAAACGATGTTCTCCCACCGGACACGGTCATTCTTTTGAGCAATCAAATTCCAGGTTTTTATCCCATCCTCTATCAACCTTTTTGCCATTGTTATTTGGTTCCTAATGAAATGAAAAATAAAACAAAAATAAATAATAATTAAATGAAAAAGAGAAAAAAGTTTATAATAACTGTACATAATAAATGTATCTCTACATAGCAGCAAAAATACATTACGCATGCAAAATAATATTTTCAACCACCCCTTAAATATGTTCACTGTGAGCCCTCGAACAAAAAACAAAAAGGAACTATACTACATATTCATATATTTGTAGCATATAAAAAAGAATATATTAATAAAGTAATTTTATTGCAAATTTATATTTATAAATAATTATATCAATTTATTTGTAACAATATAACATTATGATTTCCATAACATGCTCAGTATGATGCTATTATATGCTAGATCAAGCACAGAATCAGCAGTCAGTAATACAATCATAAAAAATAAAAAGGAAAAAGCTTTTTGTATTACCTATGGTGTAAGCAACCTGAATACTCGGAAACCTGATGTGAAAAATACAAGAGTTCTTTCTCGGTAACAGAACTTGCAATCTCCTTGAGCATAAGGGACCTCTCAGGTAAGCCGGCTAGGCAGTATTTAAAGATGGTTATATCAGACACAGGATTCCCACTACTTGACATAGCCTTGAAAGCTGAACTTTTTGCTTCTACACTTTCTGAATCAGATTGGGAGTTATTTTTGCCCTGCACATTCTTGGGTTTTCCCACACAACTCATCAAATATGCATCTTCAGCCTAATCTACCGTGAATTTGTGATGAGATCAACTTTCCATACTAACAAGGGTTGGTCACATTTATTTTATTTTATTTTTCTTAACAGAACGATTATTTAAAAATGAAAAAAGAAAGATTCTCATGCATCATGGACAACATCCTAGATTAGAAGTTATAACAGTGAATACGACCTGTAGAAAATGATAATCAAAGCATCATCTCTATTGACAAGTAGTATATGCCTTTCTTTCTCTGGTTAAAGTTTTTACTCATTTTTTAATATTGGTTCACTTTTTCTGCGTAATAAAGATGAGCGGATATATATTTTTCTTAGCTTAATGAGACTGAAAATTTTATTTCATTTTCTTTTTTAGCCTAAAAATGAATACTATATCCCCAAATAACCAAAAACTAAAAACCAAAGCTAGTCAGTAACTTAATATTTTATGTTGTTTTTTGTAAAAATGATCCTATCTGTCATGAAAAATTAAGTTATAAACACATATTAAGTCTAGTTTTGTTCTATACATATGGTTTCTTTTTTTAATCCACGAAAAAGATTGGAAGTTATGTGCATGCCCTAATGAAGAAAATAAATTACTTTTTTGATGAAAAAGGAAAACATAATTTAGGAAAAAATAAATATCAGTTTACAGTTAGATGTTAATAAAATATATCGTAGAAAGACTATGATAGTTGAATTGAATCAATAAGAGACAAAAAAAATCAATCAATAGCCACCAGTTACAAGGGTCCTTTCTACAAAGGCAATGGTTAGCCTACTCCCATTAAAAGATTAAGACACAAGTTACAACCTTGCTTGAAAATTTAGATAGTTTATTAACTTCATGGTTCAATCCTAGCTACGATGCAAAAGCAGACTTTTTTTTTTCTACATAGGTAAAACGAGAATGCCTTAGAAAGTTTTTAATGCTAGAAGATGGTTATATTACCACCAGTTGACGAACAATGTTTAGACAACTTAGACTTTTTTACTAGTATAATAGATACTTCCAGTTCTCATAAAACTTAAAGAGGGAAAATAATGAAGGCGAGAACAAGAGGAGGGAAATGAAAAAAAAAAAAAAAGGGAAAAAAATATGAATACCTCATTAGTAGTCTGGGTTTGAGAATTGCATTCCTCATCAAGTGACTCAAAGGTTTGGTCAACCCTTATGGTTGCAGAAGTTCTATCTTGTCCTGATCTTAAACGCTTCGATGACAGACTGGATTTTGTTTCAGGTAAAGAACTGCACAGAACCTCCAAGATATCTCCATCCAGCCCAGTTTGAGATATATTAATATGGTCAGTTGAATTTGATCTTTTTGGTATCATAGATATCCGGCTATTTCGGTTCCTTGAGATGCACCGTATTGGAGGGGAGACTGTCTCAAGAAAATGATACTTTTTCATCTTAGGAATGTAAAACCTAATCCGAAAAAGGCGATTCTCACACTTGGATGAAAGCTGAAAAAGCAAATGAAGACATTAATAAAATAGTTGACAAATTCAAGCAAAATCTGGAAACAAAAGGTAGTAGACGCAAAAATAAAATGAAAGCTGTTTCCCCCCCCTTAAACAAGCTTAGCACCTGAGATATCTTTAGCTTAAAAGAAGCACGACCGTGCAATACTTTACTTGGTCTATCATCAGAATCAAATTCAATTCCATCATAGCTAGTTAAAAGAGGAGCTTCCCCATCACTTGCCCTCTCAACAGGTGCTTCATTGTCAGCATATATAAGCGAAGCTATGACCTATCATCGCAAGGAATGTGTTGATATGGGTGTATTATTTCAAAATCATCTGAACCACAAACAACCATACCCAGCAGCAAGCGAAAGACAAACACCTCTATATCCTCGCTTACAGGCTGACCAGAGGCATTTGCAAAAACGACGTCCAAAGAAAAATTTCTGCGACAAGATGCCTGAATCCAATAAAACCAAGCAACAACATGCATCAGAAGGAATTTAGACTAAAGACCAGTAAGTAAAAGCAGATCGGATTTGAGACGTAATGGTGTAGAAGCTGGTTTTAACTTGAAGGAATAAGCACTTCAAACTGGGAATTGAACAACTATGATTCAAACCCAAAGTCTATCCATTACTTGAGAGAGTCTGGCAGAAAAGCAAATACATATTGATTATCCAAAATTCTACTCCACTCTTTCTTCCCACTAACTTATATACTAAAATCTGTTATGCTAAAAGACAAACTACTAAGACATGTCACTAGTATCCTTAAAACAGATAGCAGGGTATATTAGTAATCAACATGCAAAATGGAACTAAAATAAAAGACGACATAAAATGACTCAAACGACACAAACTCAATAACAGTATACCCCTAGCTTCCTACACCACGTAATATTACTTTTACAATATGATGTCTGGATATATTATAGTTAATGCAGAGAGCTTATAAAAACCAGGATAAATAACATGTAAAGTCAGACTAACCTTGCCACCAACAATACTCCAGACACCATCATTACCTTCTTCTATTTCAGAGGCAGAGGAGTTGTCGATTGATAATTGTACAGGAGGGTCCTAACATAGGACCAATCTCTTTTATAAGAAAATAATAGATTTGAAAGTTGTCACTAATATTATGAGATATAAAAGAACAGTCCTCATTCAATTCAAAATGTAAAAAATTTCACACACCTTAGTGTAGTGATCTTTAATAGACAAAGATAAAGGCAAAACGCACAGACTGTGGATGTAACCCTGAATATTGCTGTCATCTCCCCCATTACCAACTAAAGTGATCTTACTCGAACCATTCGAAGTGGAAACTTTGTCAGATGCAGAAGATAAAGGTTGTTCTACTAAAACCTTGCCATCAATATGCAGACGTACAAGATTGGCAGAAACCTAAAATAATCCATCTACAATTAGAAACTGACAGTTTCAAAAGATATCAGAAAATTAGCTATTTACAAACAAACGATATACAAAGTGTAATGAATTATGCATAAGAAGACCATAGGTATAGACAAGCATTGGGCTGCTCAAATCATCTTTCCATGCAAGGCATTTCCCTATACGAAAATAGGTTGACAACAACAAAGTAAATCCATTAAGTCTCATTAATCAGCATAATGTACCTCGAATCCAAAATGAACCCACTTTTCCATAGGAAACTGATATTCTTCTGTTGCATGTGAAACTTCTGATGATATATTGGGTCTGGAAGTATCATGAGCTTCTTTATGTAAAAAAAACAATGGTACAATCATCAATTTCTTCTGATCATTTATAATGAGAAAAGGAGAACTGCCTGATGCATCTGGATGTACCTGCATGTGCCAGAAAGCATGTCCACAACCATTATAAAGCAAGGAGTTAGAAACGATAGTAGACATAGTAGTAGAACTTGCTTATAACAATTCTATTGTTTCTCCAAATAATAACGCGCATCATTTTGAAAAAATATATGTCGTTATCAGTGGTTTGAGGTTTGATGATAGGACTGTAGAAAAGAAGAAAGTGATATTTCGTTCTGAATATTTCACTGACTTGTATTACTTTGCACAGATTACATGAATTTATAATAGAAATAAGACGACATAAAAGGATAATAATTAAGTACAATGATCTCTACCATATTAGAAATAATCTCTACCATATTAATATTTTATTTACTTTCCTATTTTAAAATGAATCTCAACACTCCCCCTCAAGTTGGTGCATACATGTCCCACATGCCCAACTTGTTTAAAAACTTTAAGAACACTCGATTTGAAAAATGCTTTGGTGAGAATTGCTTTGTTGATAGCCAAATTCTCTCTCTCTTAACACTATAACCAATCGTTTGTCGAGTCTCCAGTGTTTGTAGTAGTTACCAATGTTGATGATTTAGGAGTTGCTTGGTTTTCCTGTGTCTGAGCAACTGCTGTAGTGGATGGCTGCTTGTCTATGGTGTTTGTGGGATCTGTTTTGGTCTGTGGTCTGCGGTGGTCTGTGGGATCTGTTTTGGCGGATCTGTTTTGGCGGATCTGTTTTGGTCTGTGGTTTGCGGTGGTCTGTGGGATCTGTTTTGGCGGATCTGTTTTGGTCAGTGTCTGCGGTGGTCTGTAGAATCTGTTTTGGTGGTGGTTTGCGGTGGTCTGTGGGATCTGTTTTGGTTGTGGTCCGCGATGGTCTGTGGGATTTGTTTTGGTGTTTGGTGGTGGATTTTGGATGGTGGACGGTGTTTGAGTAGCGATTTTGGGTGGACAAATCAGTTTGGTGTTTGGTGGTGGATTTTGGGTGGTAGACAGTGTTTGAGTGGCATGTTTTTTTTTTTTTTTTTTTTTTTTGCAGTTTGGTTTATAATTTTTTTTTTCTCTTCGATTCATAGAATCCTAATCGGTTCTGATACCATGTAGAAAAGAAGAAAGTGATATTTCGTTCTGAATATTTCACTGACTTGTATTACTTTGCACAGATTACATGAATTTATAATAGAAATAAGACGACATAAAAGGATAATAATTAAGTACAATGATCTCTACCATATTAGAAATAATCTCTACCATATTAATATTTTATTTACTTTCCTATTTTAAAATGAATCTCAACAAGGACTTCTCTTCTCCATTTCAATTTTCAAGTCACATGTTTGAACCACAACATGTAGTACAAGTAGCTTTGATAAAAAACAATATTGGATACATTTACAGACCAACCCTGCAAAACTAAAATCACCTTCCACCCAATTGCAATCAAAATCAATTTATATATTCAGATGCCCTACAAGTAAATACAAAAAATTTAACCAGGACTAAATACTATATTGTATTCCTAATTTCATATAACTGCTAAAGATTCTGAAGTTGCCACACTCTTACCACTGACATAAAAATATGAAAGTGAAACATACCAGAAAAAGAGTGACAAAAAAAAAATCTAGATAAACGCTACAGATAATGTTTTTAAATCTGTATAACAGAGGTTGGTTCTGCAATTAACTTTAGGATGCACTTGGGTTCCCTAAACATAAAACAATTTGCAACAATCTAAAACTATACTCCCAGAAAAGTGAAGAATCAACAAGTACCCATGATAAACAACACCCAAGAAACCATTAATGACTCAATAAAAAGCACAAACTTACAAAGGGACATTGAAAGAAAAAGCTCGAAACAAAGTAAATGGAACCTGTTGGATAATTGTAGCAGGGAATGTAGAAGAGGACTTGAGGTAAAGCCAAAAGCAAAAGGAAAAAGTTTCTTGTTTTCCTTCAATTTCAACTCTAAGATCTTCAAGCGGCGAGTAATCATCGAATTCCATTGTTTCCTCACTCGTTGATTACCCTTTTGACCAACTAGTCCAATCGGTCTGCTCCGTCGTTCGCAAAGCTATTATGTTTTAAAACCCAAGGAAATTTTTACTATTTTCTACCTTTGTCTCGCCTTTTTCTGTAGAGTGAAGACGAAGAGAGAAGCACATCTATTTTTTTTTTTCCCTTTTCTTTCCTCTTATAAGTGCCCTTTTATTAACTGGCGGTTGGTGGCAATAACAACCTAACAGGTTTGTTCCGTTAGCCTATATATTTTTTAATTCTTTGAAAATCGTACTAGTAAACTATATAATAATAAAAATAATATATTTAGTATAATATTATTTTTTTATTATAAATTTTTTGATATTATTTTAAAAAATAAATCTTTTTATCAATGTAATCATAATTTATATAGCACAATATAATTAATTTATTATTAGTAAGAAGTCTCACAATTACTTACTCATCTCACGTTTTAATTTTACATATAATTAATAATTGACACGTTATTTAATACAATACCATAATTTAATGCATATAAAATTACTTAATTTTAATTTTTTTTTCTTTTTCTTTTTCTTTCATGGTAGCATAGAATTACTTTTAAAAAATTATATGTGTAATATAATTTAAAAAATAGCTTTATTTTATTTTAATATAAATATATTAATAAAACTGAAATAAAATAATATAAACTAGTAAGACGGATCAAACAGTTGAAACTTATACGGATAAGAGCATAGGATTAGGAAAGTAATTTTTCAAATATGTTGAACCTTTAGACAAACCTTTTTTTTTTTTTTTTTGCTAGAGAGACAAACCTATTAATACACGAAAAGATAGAAAAATAACATTAACAAAATTGAAAAATAATAAATAGTTTATTATGTACTCTATATCATTAAAAAAGAAGACCCAAAAAAAAAAATTGTTCTATATATTCACTTTTTGGTAAATTTCATGTACTGATGGAATGCATACGAAAAAAATTGTAACTGAGTTTCGTCGTGTTCTTCCACAATTCCCGTACAAATCTCGGAGAAAAGTTTTTATCATCTGATTCCCAATAATAAGATTTGGTTCGAGAAAGGAGTGAAACAACCATGAAAGCAATAGCCTTTTCACCATCAAACCAATTTTTCCCCAAAACCCAACAAAAGTCAACGAATCATCCCTACAGAACAGTCAGCATCAACCCACGAATTCAATTCAACAACCAAAACCCATCAAATGGAAGCAACCCAATTCGTTGTTTATCCGTAAATCAATCAAACAATCCAAACCCTCCAACCCCAATTCCCAAAACAAGCCCCCCACTACTAGTTGTGGGATCAGCCAATGCAGATATCTATGTGGAGATCGAGAGACTACCCAAGGAGGGTGAGACTATATCAGCCAAAACTGGTCAGACCCTGGCTGGTGGCAAAGGTGCCAATCAAGCTGCTTGTGGTGGCAAACTTGCTTACCCAACTTATTTTATGGGTCATGTGGGTGAGGATGCTCATGGGAAGTTGATTACTGAAGCTCTGGAAAATGGTGGGGTTCGACTTGATCATTTGAATAGGGTTTCTATGGCACCTACTGGTCATGCTGTGGTGATGCTTCAATCTGATGGGCAAAATTCTATCATCATAGTTGGTGGTGCTAATATGAGTTGTTGGCCTGAAACTCTTCCTGATGAGGATTTGCAGATTGTGAGGAATGCTGGGATTGTTTTGCTTCAAAGAGAGATTCCAGATTCAGTCAATATCCAAGTTGCCAAGGTAGAAAAAAAAATAGTACTTTCTTTCCCATTTGTAATTGTTTTGTCATAGGAGGAATGCTAGCTGCTTTTAATCTTGTACACTCCACTCCACGTTTTGCAAAAAATTTACAACTTTCTAATTTTCAAGAAATGGAGCCTTGGCGTGGAGCTTATATTTTCAATAAATTATGCACTAAGAGAAATAAGAACATAAATTTTCACATATATTTACACTCACATTAGTTATGGTGGTTATAGTGTGACATGTAATAAATTTTTTTAAAAAATGAATAACTTTCCCATTTTCAAATTTATTTTCGGATGAAAGATAGCAATGGTCTATTAATTATGACCAAAGTGTAGAAAAGTTTATTATTTTAAGTTAAGGCATTATAAGTCTACGAACAATTAAAAAGTGGACAATGTCATAATTTTATCCATGTGGCATTCAACAAGTGGAGCAACGTAGATAAAGTTTTGACTTTTTTTGAATTTATGGTCTACTTTTTAATAATTAGTGGACTTGTATGTCCCACCAAAAAGATAATAGACTCTTGTACATTTTGATATAGCTAGTAGAATTGCTACCATTTTTCCTTTATTTGAACATGTATTATACCATAATTAGTATAATTGCAAATTTAAATATCCTTAACATTTCTCTTAGTGTTAGTGCAGGGTGCAAAGTTGGGTAATTCATCTTTTATTGCAGTTGAGCCGGATAATTGGATTGATAAGCCTTTGCATATGAAACATAAGAAGGAGCATACCTTAAAGAAAGTTGTCTTTTATTATTATAAGAATGAAATATTCTTACGACGCCACATTTTAAGTCATGTAAATTACGTATTTTTTAGTCCAGAAAGGAAATATGATTATCTTAAGGCTAATCGATTTGAAAGTCCGCTGTAAAGTACATTTTATTCAATTAGACATTGTAGTTTTACAGAGTGGAATAGGCTGATCAAAAGAGATTTTAAGGACAATGTGATTGTTGTATTTAATCATGCTTGTATTTAGGATTTCACTGTTCATTGTGTGCGTGTTTTTTTCTACATTTCTTGTTTTACTTTCTTCATAAACCGTGATGTCTTTCTACCTTAGGCTGCAAGAAGTGCTGGTGTACCAGTAATTTTAGATGCTGGTGGAGTAGATGCACCAATCCCACAAGAACTACTAAGTGTTGTTGATATTTTTAGCCCAAATGAAAGTGAACTTGCTCGTTTGACAGGAATGTCTACCGGAACTTTTGAACAGATCAGTCTAGCGGTGGTAAAATGCCACAAAATGGTAAGTTATTTTTCTGTAATGCTTTGTGGCTTGTGAATTTTCTTTTTAATAATTAGGTTAGGCAGATGTTGTTGTGTTCACCTTCATACTTACAGTTTTCTTTTTTATATAGAAGCATTCATCAAATGTCATAATCAGGACTTAGTTTTTTGTCTAATCGATTTTATTTGGATGGAAATTTTGGTCACTAAGGAGCATTGTGTTGTCAATGTTGTCACACATTCAAATGTTCCATGGAATTCATTAGTAGGTTTTTGCAGCATGTTGAATTTGAATTCAGCAGTCTATGACCAGAGAAGAAGGATATATTTGTTTGTGCAGTTAAAAAGTAGTTTCAGTCAAAAGCTTTGTTGGGAGGAAGTGCGTTCAGGAATAACATAAACTTGTGTTTCTATCAAAAATTCTGAGCCTTGAAAACACTTTATGACAATCTATTTCCAGTTTGGTTAGTAAGTGTTTTGCTATTAGAAGCTCTTTTACATAATCTCAAAAGCACAAACAAACATATCCGAAGTCTTTGTTTCTCAATATTACTCTTTCATGCAAAACTCGGATGATAAAGTAATCGAATAATGCCTAAATCTCTGAAATTTTTGTAAGAATTAGATATTCTTTAGGATTTGGCTCGTGATTTGTTTGAAGAAAGGATCTGCATCTCCCTTGAGGTAGAGATGCTCAAGATCATCTGAACTGATTTGCAAAATTTCTACATTGCAGTCATTACTACCAGGATGTGTTGTACTAAATTTAACATTCAGAGAATTTGAGATTGACTTGAGCCGATTTTTTCACATCTATTTCAGGGTGTTAAGCAAGTCCTAGTTAAACTTGGGGAAAAAGGGTCTGCTTTGTTTGTTGAAGGGGAACAATCAATTAAACAACCTATCATACCTGCTGGAAAGGTCCTTGACACTACTGGAGCTGGTGATACTTTTACTGCGGCTTTTGCCGTGGCTCTTGTGGAGGACAAGTCGAAAAAAGAGTGCATGAGATTTGCTGGTATGCTTTTGGCAACATCTCTTTATCGTTCATAATTTTGAGCTAAATGGAAAAGAAAAGGATAAACTTGCCAGAAGTGATTTCAGAGCTAAATCAAGAGAAAACACAACTTATATGCTTCTTTTTTAAAGCACTTTCGATTTTAACAGGAGCAAAAACAAGTAGAACCTAGACCCTATGTTTCGACTCATTCATCTTTTTATATTTCTTTAAACAGCTGCAGCGGCTTCTCTTTGTGTTCAAGTCAAAGGAGCCATTCCCAGTATGCCTGATAGAAAATCAGTTTAAAGCTTCTTCGGTCTCTTTGAGGATCTTACATCCAAGGCATATGTTCACCATGAGTGTGGACTTGAAGAAGAGGCATTAGTTAGAGGTGATAAGTTTTCAGGGAAATCCCATTTTGTAATGGAACAAAAATTTAGATTTCACTGGAGAGTCAGATAAGAATAAACATTAACAACTTATTGATTATTTGTTTTCTTCAATTTCTCTCAGTATCCTATCATGTCACCTCTGCTTCTGAAACTGCAAGATCGCTTATTCCTTGGAGAATATCAAGATGAAAACACAATATTCGTATACAAATCCAGATCTATATGAGATAATTTTCTTGACAAAAATAAAATTGATGTCAGTTTTTACTATGTGACTACTGTGTACTATAGTTACTTGTACGATCGATCATCACTATAAATGTCGTGGAATTGTAAATCGCATTCAGACAGGATAAGAAATGCGAGAGAGATGAAAGTAAACGCCATTGTGGAAAGTGAACGGGGCTCAAGTAGGGTTGGTAATTTGACCAAACAGTTTGGGTATCCACGGGTACCCGATTTATTTGGATAAGATCGGATCATAACGAAACAAATCGAATCATTATCTATTTTATTTGAAACAGTTCGATTTGAATACTCGTTCATTTACTAAAATCTTTAATTAAATAAAAAACTATATTATTTTTTTCATTTGAAATAAATATATATATGGATTAATGGTTCAATTTTTTTTTACTTGCGAATACTACCCGAACCCAACCAAATCTGTTTTGTTTGAAATAGTTCAATTCAATTTAATCCACATATCAAAACGAATCGAGTCAAATCTGACACGAACAGACCAGTTGCCATCTCTAAGCTCAAGATAGTTGTGATAATTGTGCCATGTTAGTTGTATTTTTTCGTGTTATTCGTGTCAAATTTTCGTATTAGTTGACACATAAAAAAATTTATTTAAATTTTTTTTCGTATTGTCTATTTATAATAGTAAAAAATAACGAACTTTTAAGAACATGAAAAAATTATTGATCAATTCTTACTAAAAAAATTTCGTATCGTATCGTGTTTGAATCGTGTCAGAAATTACAACCCCTAATTTAGGACCATGTTGGTGAAAATTCGAGTCAAAATAATTTAGTCTCTAGCTTGTGACGAAACAATTAGCGTATAACACATATGAAACATGAGAAGCAATGAAATGTTACAGCTTTCGCATGAATCAACCCTTCATGACAACATTATAAAGTTCCTTCATGTTCTCAACTTCTCACCAAAGGAAACATACAATCATTAGAAAGATGCATAGTGAAACCATATGTTAGTAATCCATATGGAAGAAAGAAGCAACCATCTTATAACGAATTTTGATATTGCTCTTAGGAGGCAATGCAATGCCTCTAAATTCCTGCCATGGCACTACAAAAATTGAATGACAAACACTTGAAACCACACATAGAACCATTGTCAAAGCGTTTCCAAAGTGCTGAGTAGCCACAACTCGAAGCATCGGGTTCTGCAACAATATATATCAGTAAGACATTTATAGTTAAGTTACCAAAAGCCATTTTAACATTACCTCTCATACATATTTAGCCAAAAACCTTTCACATCTTATCACCATACTATCATTTATAACAGACATAATGGAGTGAGTTGAACACAAGCCATATTCCACATTTCTAAAATGATATCTGAAATCGTCTATTCTAAAAGCACACTAGAAAGTAGAAACACAGACCTAACAATCTAATAAGTTGTAGCCCAAGATACCAGTAGAATAGAGTGCACAAAGGGAAAATAGTTTATCTGTGTCCCTGAGCCCGTTGCATGTCATACGCACCCCAGGAGCCAGCTCCAGCTCCGTACATAGGGTAAGCCTCAGTACCAGATTGCATCTGAAAATCAAAACAAAAATCATTAACATAGCCAAAAATTGGCTGCAAGAAGACATCGTACATATGTTACTCGGGACTGCAAACTTTAATTTATTTTATAATTATTCATACAAATATATCGAAGTTATTGTAGCCATAGCATTTTTTGAATTGTAGAATATGGCAAAAACTTACCGGATTCATGCCATAGCTTGCAGGATAATGATTTCCAGAATACCCTGCTTCAGGATGGCCATAGTTTGCATTATAGCCTGCATAGTGCAAAATAAGACTCAAATGCATACAGCTTAGAAATAAAGGTCCAAAAGAAAATGCAAATATATTATATATGATAATTGTTATTCTTATCTTTCTTTAACATTTCCATAACGTGACTTTCTCTAAAATATTAGTGACCGAAACAAATTTCAAGCACAAGCACATCATAGCCATAGAATCCTAATTGGGCTGCATACCTGGATTTCCAACAGCAGCAGGAGCACGTGCTCTCTTTTCTGCATTAGCCATCTCGGCTCGAAGCTTCTCCAACTCCCTAGCCATTGAAATCAAATTCTTCTCCATCACCTGGCCATGCTCATAATTTTCAGCATACCCTTTCTTCTCATACTCAATGGCAGCTCTGTGTGGCAAAAGAAGCTCAGGATTCATCAATTCAAATGGGGGGGCAATTGAACTTAACCTAATACCAAGGCATAAAAACAACATAAAGACAAGAACTTTTACCTAGCACGCTGTAGCTCTTGCTTCATAGCTTCAATTTCTGCCCTTATAGCTGGAGCCTGTTGCAAATCCGCCGTAATTCTAGCCAAATCTTGACTCATTGATTGTGCCTTGCCAGTAAGCTCCTGCCTTGAAGAATTAATTTCCTTAATATCATTATTAACTTGTTGAAGCTCAGACCGCATTGCCTCCACCCCGCGAAGATCTACTTCCAAACGGACAGACTTCTCATACAAATCCCTCATTTGAACATCCTTGTCAGATCGCAACGCATCAGCATAATGGGCCAAACGTTGCAACTCAAACTGGGCAGCTTCCAGTTCCTGCTTAAGTGCAACATGGGTAGCTGCTAACCTTTGATTATCAAGAAGAAGACCTTGGATTTCTTGATGTTGAGCAGCCAAACTCTCCTCAAACATTGCAGGGTGGGGAGGAAGAAGAGGCCTGGGACCCATTCCAAACTGGGATTCTCTCATTTCCTCTAGTAGTGCTGGATGGGGCATAGGGCCAAGTCCCCTTCCAAATGGTGGTTCATGTCCAGTAAGCGGCAGGCCACCATGAGGAGTTCCTTTTATCGGAACAGGCGGTCCACGATTTCTTCCAGACATTACAAGATTAGATATTTTATGTAACCAGAAAGATTTCCCTGAATCAAGAAACCTACAAATACGAAATTTACTGTTAAAACAATTGAGAAATCTACTCCTACCTTGATGATTGCGAAAGATATCTAATCGAGCAACTAACATATTAGAAGAAACCATTTTTCAAGCTCCTACGACAAACTAAGATATCTAGGGGCTCTATTAATCAAATAAACCACAAAATTTATTTCATTGTAAAATTATAAAATACCCCAAGTGCACAAATATTATAACTCTGTTTACATTCCGGACAAGAGAGAGGAAAATAATAAAGAGAAAAGGGAAATCAACCACAATTGATTATGGCATATTTACCCAAATGAATTAGTCATTAGTTTTTGAACAAATACAAATTTTACTTGCTGCTGCGTATCAATAGCAGCCCGAAAGTGAAATTCATATTCGGTTAAGTTAATATCATATGATTCAATCAAGCTGTTATAAAGGAAATATAAAGAGGAACTACTGACCTAGAGTGAAGCGAAAAAGGTACAGAAGTGATTGCAATGAATTAAAGACGCTGAGGATAAGTCTCACCACAATCGGAGACGAAACAAACTACAACTCAACGAGACAAACCCTAGCTTCACTGATCTTCTCGCTGGTACGGAAACGAAATGCTAAAGAAACAAAAATTGGGAATTTTCTCTCTCTAAATCTATGTCTTATTTTCTTAAGTTTGATTTATGAATAATTAAAAATAAAGCTACGTGAATTGTTTTGATTTTATAAATATTTTTTAATTAATTTTTATAATATATATTTAAAATAAATATAAAATTAATTTTTATACTTTTAAATTAAATTAATTGTTAATAGTTTTAAATATATCTGAAAAATTTTGTCAAAAAAATAATAGCATTATTCTGATTTTTATAAATAATAATATTGAATTAGATATCCTTCAATACATATTAAAAATTACATAAAAATAATATTTTAACTTATAACAATAAATTATTAAAAAAATTATAATAATAAAAATAATATTAAAGAAAATTTAATATCAGCTACTCTCATAATCTAACTACACTAAACATTACATTTTGTTATGTGATATTACGTAGAAAACATTGTTTAACCACCTAGAAGGTGCACGAATCGTAAGGGTGAGAGGCTGATTAAATTCTATTATTTTCATAAGGGTGAGAGGCTGATTTAATGAAATAAATATGATCTGATTAGTTTTTCTCGAAATTTCGTAAGGGTGAGAGGCTGATTTAATTTCATTGTTATTTAGAAAATAAGAAATTTTGTCATATTATTTTTAAATTCAAATTATAATCTTTTATTTAAATATGATATAAAAAAAAAAATACATGTAAAATACTCGCGATCTTATTTTACATGGCTATTTGATATATTTTAGATTTAATTATATGACATAATTTTTTTTTTGTATAAAAGTTTTATTTTTAACTTTTTTTTAGGAAAAAAACATATGTTCATTTTTCTTATAACATAAATAAACATATGTTTTTTTCATTGAGTAGGTTAAAAATAAAATTAATTAAATAATTAAGTTATTTATACACCGGAGTGTATATATTACTTATTTTAGTACCAAATAAAGTTATAATATTATTAAATTTTATTATTTTCAAATTATTATTTTTTATTTGAATTATAAGAAAATAGATTCTATGTCTTTCTGTTATATATAAATCTTTTTTTATTTTATTTTTTTAATTGTTATAGTTTAAAATTATTAAAAAATTAATTAATTAATTAATTATGTAATTAACAATCTATTTTTTATTATATATAATGTCTAATTTAAATATTTTTATTATAAAATTTAATTAATCTAATTAAATAATTATAAGATAAAGATTTTTTCTAATTTCATAATACATTTGTCGTTTTAAAAGTATATCGTTTTTTAAAGTTAAATACTACTTGATACTGTTCAAACTTATTAATTAAAACATAAAAATTATTAATTAATGTTGGATTAATTTGAGCTGTTAGAGCAAATCAATTATAACAGAAATGAAAAGTAATAGAGATATAAATAACACTTATTTTCCGAGAAATGCGCATATATTAATTAGTTTAAATTTAGATTAAATTAAAATTAATTTAATATGATTGATACTTTAAAATAAGAACTAAATCAACCAATAAATTTTAAAAAATAATTTAAGCAAAACCATTTTTTTTTTTAGTTGGATCAAAAAAAAAATTTCCTCTTTACTAATAGATTTTGTTTACTAATCTTTTTGTTTTTTTTTTTAACTCTTATATTATAATTTTTAATATTAATTTTATTATAATTTTTAATTTTTAACTCTTACATTATAGTTTTATTTTTAATGTTAGTTTTATTATAATTTTTAATATTTTTAATATTAGTTTTATTATAATTTGTTACATTCAATTTTTATCACTTATTTAATATCATTATCTATATCAATCATAAAGTGTAAAAACAATTTAAAAGTAAGAAAAATAAACAATAAAAAATAGCAATAATTTATCCGACAAAATTTACTAATTTTCGTATATAAATTATACATAATGTTGTTTATAGAATACAAACTTTAACAACAAAAATATAAAATACAATATAGTTATATTGGATAAATAATTAAATAGTATATAATTAGTATCTTATATAAATAAGAAGAGAAAATAAAATATAGTATCTAATTTAAAATGTTCTTGCATTAATTACGCTTAAATATACAAACTTTAAAAGTAAAATTTTTTTATCTTGCATTAATAAATTAAAAGACTAAATTTAATTATAAAATATTATCAAAAATAAAAATAATTGTCCTTTTAGATAAAATTAAAAACATAACAAATTAATTATAAACAACAAAATAAAACATAAAAATTTAAATTTTTAATACATATCTTTATTATAAAATAAAAAATAAGAATAAAATATTTAAATTAATCATTAAAAAATATACAAAATGAAGAAACAAACAAGAGCACTTAATGTTGACGAGTAAGAGGAATTGACGCGACTAACAATTGCAGATAGAAGATTGGAAATTATGAGTGGCGTAAAGAGAGAGGGGCAAGAAAAAAATTAAGGAATAGCTGTTATAATTTGTATATTAGTGATAATTATAAAATATTTGATTGTGAGGAATTACAAAAATTTAATTAAAATTTTAAATTTTTTAAAAATAATTGTATAAAATAGAAATATAAATATTAAAATAATAAATAAATTGAATTGCTTTAATTTTTTTAAGATTTAAAGAAATGAAAATTAAATTAATATAATATAATATTAATTAATTTTTTAAAATAAAGAAGAATCAAATATTTTAGGTTGAGTTAATGTCGACGATTTGAGTTGGGTACACTCTTACTTTGTAGGCATTTCATAAACCACTCGATCTTTCGTACGTTTCATTAATCATTAACCCTCAATTTTTCTTTGAAATAAAAGAGAGAACACGTGGTGTTGCACTAAAGATAACCTATTTGGCCATATATAGAAAAAGAATCCTATTAAGTATTAATTATTAATTATTTTAAGCTCATGAATACAATGTGCTTTTAGAGCAATGATAATGACACAGATATTTCACAGCTGATTACAACATTTTAGTGGACAACCTAAATTTATTAATTTTGAGGCCCTTGAGTGTGAAAATTGAAAATTCAGTATAATAAATGTGTACGTGCGTCGGGTTTAATATATCAAAAGAAGTTACTTGAAGTTTGCTGCATTTACTGAAAGTGTATCTCAAATTCTTATTTATTAAATGGGGTAGTAAAAATTATCTATAATAAATAATCATATAAATTTATTTTATAAAAATAATAAATTTATTTTATAAAAATAATAAATTTATGTTATTTTTATAAAATATTTATGTTATTCTTTATTTGCTTTTTTATAAAAATAATAAATTTGTGCTATCTTATCTAATAATTATGAATTTAAAATGTATTTTAATTAAAAATAATGTACCTAATTTATCCTATAATCAGTTGAATCTTCACTGCTTCATTAGTTCTCCATTGTCTGTTTATTTTTTGCTAAATGGATATCAATGAACTGTGGATGTACTGGTTCATTCTTTTGACACATTCACATTTGACTCTGGAGTCTGGACGGTACTCTAAGAAGGAAGGCTATCTCAACTTAAACTTTTTATTTATTTATTTATTATTTTTTAATTTTTAAAGATACATTATCTACTGATTTGTCTGATTTTGATTTTATTGGATATATAGCGATGGAAGGCTGGTCAATTTAAATAAATAATAATAATAATAAATAAATAAAAGAACTTATACAAGAGCAGAAATAGAAGGGGAAAACCAAAAAATTAAGAAAATAAACGAAGCATTTAAGTCAGATGAGTTGTGAATTTTTTAATGTATAATTTAAACCTTTTTATTTTATTTTATTTTATTTTTATAAAAATAATAAGAATTTTATTAAAATATTATAAAGTTACATGAAAAAATTACATTTTACTATTTTCAATATATCAAAGATTTATTAGAACAATTAATGCACCTTGAAAATCTACGAAGAAAAATATTTGAGCAATTCAAGTTTTTTTTTTTTTACCTTAATGTTTGATTGAGACCCATCAATCTAAGATGTAATTGTAAAAAAAAAAAAACAGTTTGTTTTTGAAACCTTCGAATACTTGAAATTCCCAAACACCTTATTCACAAAATATTTCATATCTAATACACATATATATAAAAATGCACTGTATATGACCTTTATTGAGTTAAATTTGACAAAAAAAAATATCATATATAACATTTTTAGAGTCAAATTTGGTAAAAAAAAATCCTTATATAAGTGGCAAAAAGTTATTTATGAAACAAAACCGGCCATGAAGAAGAGGACAATAAAATACCTATTGAAAAGGGCACTCTTCCTAAGGGAAGATACCTCTCCAACTAGAGAAACAACAAAGAAGAAAAAAGAAGAAAGAGGAAAAGTTAGAGAAAATAATTTTTTTTTTTTTTTTTTTAATTTAGGCTCATTTTAACTAGTTATGTTTTTTTTTTTTTTAATTTGTTTTATGTTCTTTTGATTCATTTTGAGGTAAAAAAAATTGACACTTTTATTTATTTAATTTTCTATTAAAAAACAGAATAAAGATAATTAATGAAAAAAAAAAAAGTTAACTTAATATAATTTTCATTTTTATCAAAAATAATAAAAAATGTGTAAAAATAAAATAAAATTTTAAATTAATTTTAAACTTAAAAATATAATTAATTAACCAACCACACTAATTTTGAAATCAAGTTTAAAGCTTAAAAACAAGTTACGTAACTTTCACATGTGTCAATTGCGTGTAACTGAAAACAAAATATTGAAAAAATAAATAGTACAATGAATAATAATCAAAACATATGATTAAATAAAATTAACTTAAAATTATATTATAAATATTTCTATAAATCAACTCTATTTTCTTCTTAATCTCCTAAGATTATATATCATGTTTTTCACTTTTATTACAATTTAGATATAATAAAATTTATTTTCTAATTTTATACTATTCTAATTTTACTTTTCAAATAAAAAATATTTATAATAATACAGCTTAATTTAATTTAACTCTAAATATATTATTATTTGTTAATATATTTATATTTTAAAAACCAAATATTATTATGTATTGTTTTTTTACGTAGTAAATTATTATGTTAATGGTCTTGTAATTTAATGACAAAGATTATTTAAATATAAAATTTAAATTTTAAATTTAAAACTTAAAAATAAAATATTAAATTTTATTTAAAAAAAATATTTGATCCGCAAACAAATTTAGACGTGGAGTGTGGAGATGACCTTACGCAATTGGTACCCGATACATTTGATGATGTAGACAAGTAGATAGCCATCGTTCCAGCTCAGAATACAGAAACAGGGTCCCATAAGAAATTGGCACACATGGGGAAATTTCCAGATATAGAAACGCTCCAAAAAAAAAAAAAAAAATGTCTCTATAAACTCTTCAACTCTTACAGGACCCAGAAATTTATTTATTGGACCAAGCACTTGAGTTCACAATAATAAGAGCTAAAGAGTTTTTTATTTTTATGAAAAAAGCTTGTGTTTCAAATTTTTCGATTCGTCTTTTACCCTCATTTTCTAAGTCCATAGAGTGAAACACAAGTACCAGTAAGGCATTTTGGCCCCAATTTTGAGATAAAGACTAGATTTTGGGGAGACAAAGCTCCGATTTTTAGGAAGAGGATTGGTTTTGGGGAGTTGAATACTGTTGGTTGGAGTTGAACTGATGATTCTTCTTACAGGTTCCTACTCTGCCTACACAATTTGCAAAGATGCAGCTGGAATCGCTGGTACTTTCTTCCTCTGCCTCTTTGTTTAATTGTTTTGGGATCATAACAATTTTCTTGATTTCTTGTTCTCCTAGATTTTTTGAATTCTGGTTTTTGCAAATTTTTTTAGCCTTTGTAAAGGGGAATACCCATGAGAGAATTAGTATTATAAGGCTTCTATTCATCTGCTTCAGTTCTCATTTATTACTTCTTCTTCCTTTTTTTTTTTTTTTGCAACAAAAAAGAATATTAGTGACCAAACTGTAATTGATGTGTATTGAAACACTTGAAGTGGAGAAAGTGAGTATTATAATCCTTAGTTAAACACTCTAATTTTTATATGTTCTAGTTTATTCACTTTTTATCCTAAAAAGCATATTTTTAGTTTACATTATAAGAAAACAAAAAAATTACACTGCATGGGGAGTTATGCCATGTAATTAAGCCTTGATTGAAACAAATTTGCATATTGTGATTGGTTCTGTCTTTATTAAGACATTTAAATTTTAGAAAATATTGACCTATGTGTGCTTGATAAAGATTAGCATCATGACAGAAATGGTTCTTCTGTTGACATCTTTAGAACTTCAACTTTCTGTTGATCAAGTTGACTTTTCTTTGCAAGTAGAGCCTCTACGTTGGTATAGATTAGTATCAAGTTGTTTGGTTTAGTTGAATAATGGTGGTCCTGGTGTAAGGGAAGGCCCTAGAAATTGGGATCACGTTTAGTTGGATCCACTAATGAACTTAATTAAATTATGTGCTTGCTTGTAAAAGCATATATCAAAATTTGAACTTGACTTTTTGCTGAAGAAAAGGCTTATTGACGTGCTATACTGCTACATAGGAATCATATTTCGTTGGCATCCTCATATAAACTTGAAAAATGCTAAGTATACCAAATTTGAGATATATTTCAAATAATGTAGCGTGGTATTATGTGTCGGTTGATATTATGATATAGGTTAGTGATATATAATAGTGCCCTATAAACTTAATTAATTATGTACTTGCTAGTAAAATCAGAGGCTGACTTGACTTTTGTATTGAAAAACAAAAAAAAACATTTTTAGAAACACATTTAAATATTTTCAAAAGCTACCTTGTTTACTGATTGTTTCCCGTAAAACCGATCCAATTTTCAGATACTTGTTTTGATAATCCGTTCTCATGAATTGTTGTGTATACTTTTTTGGTGTTGAAAGAAAGGCCATTACAAAAAGGGAAATTTTTTCTTACTTTCTTTCTAAAATGCTGCATTTTTAGAACTATTTCAAGTGTGCTGTTGAACAATTGGAGGCTTAATGCGTGATTTCAATGTTTCAAATTTTGATAAGATGAAGAAGATTGATTTTACTATAATGCACATTTCTGTTTCTATTGCAGGTAATGTCTTTGCTTTTGGGCTGTTTGTATCACCAATGTAAGTTTAGCCTTGGTTTGTAAAGTTCAAACAACCACAACTTAAAAGGAACTGCAAACATCTTTTCTTTTTGAACTTTCAGGCACACGTTTCGGAGAGTCATTAGGAATCGTTCAACAGAACAATTCTCAGGCTTGCCATATATATATGCCTTCTTGAACTGCTTAATCTGCTTGTGGTATGGAACACCCGTCATATCTCCAGATAATATATTGGTTTTGACTGTCAATTCAGTTGGTGCAGTCTTTCAGTTAGTCTACATAATACTCTTCATAATTTATGCTGAGAAGTCAAAAAAGGCAAGATATTTCATACACTTATTAACACTTGTTTGATGTAGTTTTTGGTTGTCTTTAACGCCTCAAGCATTTATTAAATGTTTAGCTAAATATTGCGGGCAGGTGAGGATGCTAGGGTTGCTGCTGGCAGTTTTCGGGCTATTTGCAATCATAGTAGTTGGGAGCCTGCAAATAGTTGACCCTGGAATACGGCGAATCTTTGTTGGATTGCTAAGTTGCGCTTCTCTGATATCAATGTTTGCTTCTCCGTTGTTTATAATTGTGAGTTTGTTCAGACATAGCATTTTTACAATATGTTTCAATAGCTGATGGTAGATTTTCTATCCTGAAATGTTTGTTTATAAGTTGGTTTTTCTATCCTTGATGCGTATTTCTAGAATTTGGTGATCCAGACAAAGAGCGTTGAATATATGCCGTTTTATCTTTCTCTATCGACATTCCTAATGAGCTTCTCATTCTTACTATATGGACTCTTTAATAAAGACGGCTTCATTTATGTAAGTATCGTTCAACACACTGACTTTACCATTCTTATATCTCTAACAATGTCCCAAATGTAATAATGTTATAACATTTTCTTACTAATTTTCAGGTCCCAAATGGGATTGGAACAATTTTGGGAATTGTACAACTGGCTTTGTACTTTTACTATAAGAAATCCTCTAGAGAAGACTTCAGAGATCCTTTGCTAGTTTCATATTCATAAGACTACTTTTAACCATAGGTAAAGGCATGTATATCCATCATGTTCAAGTTGTGTCCTTGTTTTTCGTTTGTGCTGCGAAGGCAAATCTCTATTGTCTGTCATGGTTATATGATGATATGATGTTTAGCTACATCTTCGATCACCGATTTTTTTTTAATTGTTAAGTTAATAAAAGCTTTGTAAGTGATTATGTCTTCCTCTATAGATGAGTGATTATGTAAGTGTTTGCCCTCCTGTCTTCTAAGCATCTTAAGCTTCTTTGTAACTCTCATCTGCTCCAGTCTCTGAATCGTTTGCTGTGTTTTCGTTGCGTCGGAATGTGAATGTTTTCGGTAAAGAACACGAAATTAGATAAATTGTTTACTTATGCCAGTAAGATTCAATTGATTTGGAAAAGAAATGTGGAAGTCTTCAAAATTTGTACTTCTCGTAAATGAAAATTAGAATTCTTTAGACTGGCAAAGGACAAAATTGAATGTCATTGTGTAACAAATCGGCAAAAGTATCCGACCAGCCACATTTTATTATTAAGTAGAGTGATAAAGATTTAACATATCTCGTTGCTTGGTTGAATTTAAGAAAAAATAAATAACTATGACTTTACCCTCATTGCTGGGAAGATGGTTTTGCAGTTTAGAACCTTAGGTACACCAAAGTTTATTACCTGACTTTACAGTATATTCAACAAAAAAATTGCTCAACTATGTATGTAAGATAATCAAGAGTAGTTGCTGAAATATATGGGGCTCTATTTTTACTAGCTACCGCTACTTCACACAAAGAAAGTCTTGAGACTAAAGAGAAACAAAATCTCTCAGTGTTTTCTTCACAATACCCTTTTTTTCCTGCACAAAAAATTAAATCATGTTAACTTGAATATGAGCAAAAAAAAAAAAATTCTTTAGAGAAAAGTTGTGAAAAATGTAATGCAAAATTTTTGAACATGTGATCCTAACCTATGACACATCATGATTGATGTGTGCGCAAAACTATACAAATTTATGTGCAATTAAAATTTATCTTTTACCTTTTGTCGAGTCTCTCTGGAAGAAGTCTCCTTAGGTGTACTACAGAGAGGATAGCCTTGTTCATCATAGAGAATAAGCCCACTAAACCTTGGAAGCTCACACTTCTCTCCCATAAGAATAGGTTTTTTCCACAATGCAGAGTCTGAGTTGTGAGTTTGGCTTTGCCATCTCATATCCAATTCACTTCCATTGTCAATTAGGGGCAATGGTGTTTCACTCCAACTCCCAAACCTTCTTTCTTCCCATTTGTTCGGCCTACTCCATCGCATCGAACCCATTAATGACCTTTTGATCGATTTCGAACCGCAAATAGGTTGAGAGTATTTTTCGAGTCTAGTAGTGTCAATTATCTCATTTGCTTCTTGGCTAAGGATCATTTGCTTTATCTTGGACTTGAAGCGTAGCATTGTAGTAGCCATGCATAACCCAACAACACCAAGGCTAGTGCACACTAATAAAATAAGTGCCCTTTGATATGAAAGCTTCCATTTATCTTCTAAATTCCACAAAGCTTCCATGCTTTTGATTCTAAAAGCGTGATAGAATTGAGTAGGTAGGAAATAGTAAGAAAAGGCAAGTTTTAGGATATTCCAATTTGCATTGGATATATTTTGGAAAAGAATTGAGATTTAAGATGGTGCATTTATTTTCTAGGGCTCGGCTAGTTAACAATACTCACGTGAGGCCTCTCGCTAGTTGGGCTCGGGCCCTGAGTTCCATACTAGTGGTGTTAACTTGAATTATTGGTTTTATAGCCGTTGGGATTTGGGATTATACCACACCGTCTAAAGCTAATAAATACTCACCGGATTCTCATGATAGCTATTAATTTTGACATTGAAAATGAATACGATGGCAATATACTAAGTTTGGCAAACCGTATCTACAAATTTCTTTCCCTTTTTTTTTTTTTAAATGATAAAAAAATCCATACAATACAAACTTACAAATCTATAGTTAGGACTCAAATTTTTAAAACTTTTTTTTTTTTATATTAAGTGGGCTGCATATTATTGAGGTAGAATTAGTTGCTACTAAATGATAATTAAACGCAGAAAAATTGAACATAATATTCAATGGCATAATACTAAATCGAACACGGTAATTAGGACTAAACATATGATTGGTTTATTTTATTAGAGGTGGCAAGGATCAAAGAAAAGTACAAATTCTTCGACCCCTAAATTTTACTTGAATGATCATGTTTTCATATTCCAGTTATTAAAAATGTGGTGTTCTCAAATTCAACTATATGTGATATTAAGATTTTTGAAAATTTATTTTATTAAAGGTGGAATAATTGATTGTTCATGGAATACGTAATGTGTGTACTTTTAATTAATTACTCAATACTAATTTTTTATAATTAGTATTAAATGCTCATAATTTTAATAAATTTAAATAATAAAATTTAAATATAAAAAAATATTATAATATAAATTTTATATGAAAAAAATATATTTAATATTTTATATGAATAATGTTGTGAGCTAATTGAAGCCAGCACCCTACACACACATATATATATTAACGCAACGACTTATATGTAGCTTTATTAATTAAATTTCGTTAAAAAAAAGAGAAATTTTATTATTTACTTACCTCAAGAGGTATTTTAGCTTATTAATGAAATCTATTGTAATTTCATAAATTATTTTTAAAAATATATATATTTTAGAATTATTTTTTAAATTTAAAAATAAATAATTTAACTTAATAATCAAAATGAACAAGTTTAGTGAAAAATATATATGATTGTTTAAACATTTCTTATAATAAATAATGAAATTCTAAAAAGTCAACTTTTTCGATACACATCCGTTTTTACTTTTATATTTACTGGTTAAAAATAAATACTTTATACATAATTTATATTATTTATTTTAAATTTTACAATATATAAAATAAATATAAATTAATTTTCGTATAATTTTAAATTAATCGTAAAAGTAAAATAATATTTAAAGTTATTATTTAATATAATAATTATTATATAATTAAAATTTTTATCGAATGTGATAATCATCATGTGATCTTTATTTCATTATCAGGTTTAGAGTCTTTATTATCTTTAAAGAACAACCAATGTCATTAGTTTAAATTATAGGTATAATTTTTTTAAAAAAAATTTATTTAGAGTAATTCAAATATATATATATATAATTAAAATTTTTATCGAATGTGATAATCATCATATGATCCTTATTTCATTATCAGGTTTAGAGTTTTTATTATCTTTAAAGAGCAACTAATGTCATTAGCTTAAATTATAGGTATAATTTTTTAAAAAAAAATTATTTAGAGTAATTCAAATTATATATATATATATATATATATATATATATATATATATATATATATATATATATATATATATATTATTTAATTATTTTAAAATACTAAAAATATATTCACATCTCCTTTCTCACTTAGCCTATGTTTGAAATATTGTATCAGATAGATTAAGTATAATTGTATTAAATTAAACTGTATTGAATTATATTATAATTAATTTGTACAATAGTTTGATGAAAAGCTATATAATATAGTTGGATTAAATTATTTATATATATTTTACTAAAATAATTTTTTATTATAAAATTTATTAAATTAATATTCAATTTATTTTTATATTTTTATTATATTTAATATATATATATTATTTTTAATTTGAGATAAAAAAGTTAAAATATATAATTTTATAATTAAAAATTTAGATAGATAAAGTTAATTGTCCAATATAATTTAGATCCACAATTTTTACTCGTATAAAACTTTTATATAACTATAAAATTACGTTAGTTTGGAAAATGCCTACCAAACCTTCGAGTGTGAAATGTCTCGAGAATTTTTTACATTACAAAAATATTTAATAAAAAACGAGAGTGATTTGTTTCAGAAATTCCCGTTTGTCTGTTGGGTTAGAAATGTGAACCCGACCCAACCTTTCAATATTCCAATTCCTTGACTCTACGAAGGAAGGGTGTTGCAAAAAGTGCAAAGGCGCTTACCACTCTACGGAGAAAGTGTAAGAGAGAGAAAGTAATGGCGAGGAGGAAGCTTTTGTTGCTGTTGAAACCAATTGATTTTTACCCAATTCGTCAATCCGGAGCTCTCTCTCACAACAGCAATCCTCGGGTAGTTAAATGCTCTGCTACCTTGTGCTTTTACTTGATCTTGTGCTTGTCATAGCACTAACCTTTCTGTAAATTTTCAAATGTAGAGGGTCTATTACAATGGTTTGGTCTCCTTTTAGATCATTTCACCATAAGTTCCTTTCTTTTTACTACTTTGTTACTCTCTGTAGCTTTTAAATTGGTTACTAAGATCATCTTGTCAGTTTTGGCAAATGCGTCTTAGGTGTTTGATTAAATGCCACAGTTGCGTGTGTTTCTAATAACCATTTTCATTTAAGTAGTGTTACATGCATGGGTATGCATAAAGTGATTAAAGTTAGAAACGTTGGATAAAGAAGTGACTGTAGAACTTGTTAATTAACAAGGATCAATTAAATTGTGTTATGTAAATTAATGTATGTATTAAGTTGTAATAAAAAAAATTTGTTTTAATTTTATTCGTCATTGAATGATACCTTGTTATGATACTTTACAGTTATTTTAGCCGCAGAGAAGAGTCCTAGTAGACATCTGTATTTGCCTTTTGTCCTGTTATACCTTTGCTTGTCACGCCTATCAAAAATACGGGCTTCTTAAAGCCAGCAAGCTCATCGTGCATGCTATGTGTACATTTTACACTCCTATATTCTGATCTATATTGGTATATTTGCTAAGATGGGGCCTGATTTGTTATACGTCCAGTGTCACACGGGCAAGCACGTAGGTTTCTTGTTCACTGTGAAAACTTTTAAGTGATTTGCTTAATCCCTGTCTCCTGAGCTAAAATGATTTCAATAATAGTGGACTTAAGATTTCCATGTAAGTTTCTTACAATGTTTGTGCCTCATTTATACTGTCTTTAACCATAACAGTCCTTGGCTGAAATTTCTGCTGACAAAGGACTCATCTATTCATTTTCTTCAATATCAGTTAGCATGCCATAAGAATGTACAACAGACAGAGGACTCGTTTGGAACTGCTTCCCTTTTTGTTTAAAAGTGATTTCAAATTGTTCAAGGATGTTTGATAATCTCTATGAAAATTGAGAGTTTTAAAACTTTGAGAAGCATTATTTGTGCTTTTAGGAAAAATTAGTAAACATGACTTTTTAGATAAATAATTTAAGATGCATGCTTCTATCTTAAATTAATTACTAAAGTATCATTTTAAACCACTTCTAGTAATTTTATACCAAACACCTTGATGCTTTTTTTTTTTTAAATCACTTTTAACAAAAATATTTCATTTCCAACCAATTTTCTTGATACCACTTCTAAAAGAAGCACATACGAATGCACCCATAGTTACCTTTCAACCATGACAAAAGATTTGCATGACACCATATATCCTCCCATTTTATATAATATTTGTTCACCTTTTAAATCAAATTTATTGAAGATTGCAGATCTTGCACTACTTGGAAGATAGGCATAAGGTGCACAAGGATGCTATAAACTTCTGCCAGAATGTTTTGCGGAACAAACCTATTGAGTGGAAACCTATGTTCCGTAACAATTTATCTGAGCCCATCCATGGTGTTGACATGGTTGTTACAGTTGGAGGTGATGGCACCCTTTTGCGGGCGAGTCATTTCATGGATGACACAATTCCAGTTCTAGGTGTAAATTCTGATCCCACACGAATTGAAGAGGTTAGTCTCTTTGGTAGTTAAGTTGACATCCAACATGATAAATTGAGTGCTTTTTCCTGTATTATTTATTGAGGCAGACACCTTCAGTCGAGGTAAGCTCACCATATTTTTATGGCTAGGTAGAAGAGTTCAGCAATGAGTTTGATGCTAATAGAAGCACAGGCTACCTTTGTGGAGCAACTGTGAACAACTTTGAGCAAGTAAGATTTTTACAGTCAGCACTTCAAAGTTTAATAGGTTGGAGATGAAATGTTATTAAGAAAAATGTCTAAGCTAATGAGTAAAGATAAAGCTATCAGAAAGGTTTATAGTAAAGCATCAAATAAAATTACAAATTTTATTTAGTTTTTTATCTATAAAACGAGCTTTATTTTTCTCAGGTAATAGACAACATCATCGAGGGCAGAACTATTCCTTCCCAGTTGTCAAGGATATCTGTATGTGTGAACTCACAGATGCTGTCCACCTATGCTCTGAATGATATTTTGATTGCACATCCATGTCCCGCAGCAGTTTCTCGGTTCTCCTTCATGTAGGCTGTTTTACAAATTATATGAACAGAGTCATCATCCTTTCTCCCCACATATCATGTGATTTGTTTTCTTGAGCAATAAATTAGACAATTATTTTTCTGGTCTCTTGCAGAATCAAAAGAAATGATCAATCTCTTTCGCCTTTAGTGCACTGTCGGTCAAGTGGCCTGCGAGTTTCTACAGCTGCTGGATCAGCAGCTGCAATGCTCTCAGCAGGTGGATTTCCCATGCCCATTTTATCTCATGATCTTCAGTACATGGCGAGAGAACCCATTTCACCTGGAGCAGCCTCAAGCGTAATGCATGGAATGATAAAATCTGATCATTCCATGGACTTCACTTGGTGTTGTAAAGACGGTTTCATCTACATTGATGGTTGTCATGTTCACTACTCCATCAAAAATGGGGATACAGTTAAAATATCTTCCATGGCCCCAGCATTGAAGGTTTTCTTGCCCCACCATTTGTTTACACAGGATAGTGACACAGAAATTTGAGAGAGAGAGGGAAAACTATATATATGATTTTGTATTTAATTTGGTAGCAATTTTGTGAAGATGAGTTCTTAAATTTATAAAATAGATCCCTTCACATTTAGCATTAGAGAAAAGTTTTATTTACGACTCTGTTAGTTTAATTAGCAATCTCATATGGTTACTTTCTCCTTCTACTAAGACGGCAGAGATGAAATTGTTGTGTAATACTTTTGTATCAGGCTAGTTCCCATCTCAATAGGAATCAAAAGATACACCGAGTATAATGTCTTTTCTTTTTATGAAGCCGAGTATTATATATTTAATACTCCATTAATACAAGTATCTTTTCCATTAAAAAAGATAAAGAGGGCCATAGAATTGCAATTACTAGTAAGTCATGATTTCATATTTTTCCCGAAATGTACAGAACGGAGTGAAAGCAGGTTAGAGAACATACAAGATGTACATTCTCTACTCCAGAATGGAGATTCCAGACATATCCTAGAATCAACAAGCCATCATCAAACTTGAGCTACAGCCTGAAAAAAGCGGCAGTGGATTTAGAAATAGGTACTTCGATCAAATTCAGTAAAAATAAGTTTGTCACTCACATAAACATCTGTTGGCGGTTACGGGAGAGTTGAGGACGCTTTATCGGGGAAAGTATCATGTTCCTTAAAGTCATTGAAGGGTTGCTTAGCACCAGTTGCAAACATGGAGGGAGCACCAGCTCTTCTATTTCCGGGTTCAGTTGGAAAAGAAGATTGTTTTCCTGGTGAACCGACGGAGATGTCAAAGGCACCACTAGAGTTCCCACTACTCTGTCGTGCTGGCCATATATCCTCTCTAGGCCCTGGAGTATCAGGAGTTGAATTTGACCAACCTGCGAGAAATAAGTCAAATAGTTTTGGAAGTATAAGCAAAAGCAGGTTATTAAGCACAGTACTGGACAGCATTGACGCTCAAAAAGTACATACTACCTATGTTCAGATCTTTCTGTCTTACACTCTATGTTATGATCTACAAAATTTAGTATTTTCTCCTCACACAAAAATGCAGAATTTCTCCACAACTATAGCAAAGTCTGTGCTTATAAATTTATGATGTTTTCTTAAAGAGTGTATATAGAAAACCCTTGTAAAATAAGCTCTTGTGTGCTCACCCCTTTTTTACTCAATAAATCAAATACAATGCTAGAAATTCACTCTAACAAGAATCACGAATTTTCGTTAACTTTTTTACAATTTTTAGACGATTTTAACTTCAAAAAATAAAAATACTTCCTATATTCAAAAAATTATAAAATTTTGCACAATGATAGTTTACATTTGTTTTAGCTTCTCTGTAAAAAATTTCGTTGAAATTTCATGTTTTGATCGAAAAAAGATCATTATGCTATGGTAGTGAGCAATTGCATGCCATGACATGGCTTGGTGGTGGAGAAGTGTGTGCCATGACATGCCTTGATGGTGGGCATGTGTGCCATGGAATGCCTTGGCTGCTACACGCATTCATAGCATAGAAGGTTTTAATGTGCTCATGCTTGCTACACAAATGCCTATTAATACATGCCATTGTGACATACGATAACACCAAAAAAAAAAAAATTGTTTGTCATCTGCTTATTTGGGAATCTTGAATCAAGTCTACGTGTACTTCATCCAGATTCCCTTTCTTGTCTTCTTTCTTATTATACTGTGTGAATAATACTCTGTTTGTTAGACTGCTGTCTTTCACTTAGTAAACTGTGATACGTCTACGGATAACGCCTTGTACCATATAAAGAGATGTTGAATAGAAAATACAAGTTATCTTTCTCAGCTCTATATCTTGTTCTCTCCAATACTTTTATTATTTTCTTTGAAGAGTTAAACTACTGCAACTTGGGGAAAACATAATTTACCTTTTCTAACGCCTTCTCTGTTATCCAACAAATTAGCTGGGTTAGCGAATAATTCTGGCTCATTTCTTTGATAAAAATTGCTTTTTGGATGGATAGCAGATCTTTTGATCGACTCATATTCAACCCTCAGCTGATCATACATTTCATCCAACTTCCTCTTCTGTCTGTTGAAGCAACAGTTAGTCTAATTCGTCAAAATAAAGGGCCCCAAAATAGAACTCTAAGCCTCAGGAAAGATAGCATAGGTTTAAACCCAGAGTGATGAATACAATACCTGGATTTCTCTGCAAATTTTTCCTGAAGCTCTTGCTTGTCTTTGGATAAACTTTCAATCTCTTGTTCCAATATTTGGCACTTCTTGGTCATTTTCTGATATGCGTTGTGCACCTGCTCCAGTTTTTCTGTAAATTTTTCTTGCATTGTTTCACATTTTTGCCGGCATTGGGCTACTATTCTGTTCATCTTGAACTGCATTTCCAACTCCTTTTGCCCGATGTAGAACATTACACTTCTGTATGCACTCTTCATCACTACGTTTGTTAAAGGAAAGGTACATGGTTCAAATATTCTTTAACAAAATAATCTGAAACACAAATTTTAATAGTCAAGTTTAATTTGGTTAAATTCCACAAATTCTATACCCTGCTCAGCTATCAAACAATAAGATGACTTTTTTAAGGTTACAGGTATCCAGCCTTTGGGCTGCTAAATTCCAACCTTACCAGAAATATATACAAATATACATGATTGGTTAAACAAAAAGGATACATATCTGTGGAGACACTCCAGCCATGGCCATCTGCAATGCACACTTCGAAACATGAGTGAAAAAGAGCAACATAGAGTACAACAAAACTAAGCATTAACAAGAGGAAAAATAAGAGCACAGTGCAGCGTGCAGATTAAACTAGCATGTCATTAAGTAATAAAAAATTTCCAGTAAAATACTGCAATCAAATTAGATTTTTTAGACTTACATTTGTCCATTCGTCGTTGGGATTGATATCCACAGGTCTCATAAGACTGCATATGAAAATTCAAAATAAGGCAAGCGAACCAAAATCATAAAATGGATGATTATGAAAAAAGTATTAGTCGTAGGTCCGATAATCTAGAAAAACATAATTTCATAGAGGGAGCCCAAAGGCCAAGAAATAACTGGTGGAGGATAACATTCTCTTGTTTTCTGTTCATTTAGGCGTGACAATTTTACACATCCAAGAATGCTACTATAAACAAATGTTCATAAATTGCAAAACATTTACCTCTTGGAGAGCACTTGATCACAAACGGGACATGCTCCATCGTTGCTAAGGATCTTGGAGGCATCTTCTGTGCCTTTCACATCGTTAAGGAAAATCTATAACCATTAGCTATATTTTAACAATTTTAAACACATAATTACTGCAGAGATCAGGATACACAAAAGGTGACCACATGTTGTGCAAATGGCTCGGCCTTCCAATTCTCTCCAACATGCATTGCATCTCATTTCAACCACTGCAAACAATAACTACTTCCTGTTGAGATTCATTTTGAAATAGGAAAGTAAATAAAATTATAATATGGTAAAGATCATTCATAATATGGTAGAAATCTTTGTATTTAATTACTATCCTTTTATGTCGTTTTATTTCTATTATAAATTCATGTAATATGTACAAAGCAATACAAGTCAGTGAAATATTCAGAACGAATATCACTTTCTTCTTTTCTACATGGTATCAGAGCCAAGTTAGAATTCTGAATAAAAAAAAAAATCCCACAAACATTACAGACAATCACCACCACCCAAACCAAACTTATCAAACTCGTCAAACCACCAATAGAAATCAAACAAAAACCCAACAAAAATCAAACCGAAATCAACCTCAAAAAATCAAACCCAACAGAAATCAAAACCCAACTCGTAAAGCAAATCCATAGCCGCTATCAACCCAGAAACTCGATCACAACATTTTCAGTGATCTGAAACAGATAAACCACCGACATATCAACCATAAAAACAGATCCAATCATATCAACCATAAAAACAGATAAAAAAAAAAAAAAAATCAGCGATATGAAAACCGGACCACCCCACCAAATCAGCGTCGCGCCACGCACCAGATCCACCAGACCGCATCCCAGATCCACCAAATCAGCGTCGCGCCACGCACCAGATCCACCAGACCGCATCCCAGATCCACCCAATCAGCGTTGCGCCGCGCCGCGTACCAAATCCACCAGACCGCATCCCAGATCCACCAGTCAGCTTCGCGCCCATCGCGCACCTCCCGCCGCGCCGTGCACAGCCCCTTCGTGGCCACTAACGCCCTGTCCCAGCTCAGCCTCATCGTATTTTAATTCCTTTTTTTGTTTTCTGTTTCTTTCTATTCCATATATATATATATCTATTTAAAAAAACAAAAAACAAAAAACAAAAAAAGAAAAAAAAAAAAAAAAAAAAAAGGAAAAAAAAAAAAAAAAAGGAGTGATTCCATTGAATCATCTGAAACCAAATCAGTTTCTTTTTTTGTTCAGTCTGAAAGCCCCTTTAATGCTGGCATTTTACTTACTGAAAAAAAAAATTATGATGTGTGGTCTCAATTAATAGAGATGCATATTACTGAACGAGAAAAGATTTCTTACACAACGGCACATTCCGTCGTGCCACCACAGACCAAAACAGATCCGCCAAAACAGATCCCACAGACCAAAACAGATCCGCCAAAACAGATCCCACAGACCACTGCAGACCACAGACCAAAACAGATCCGCCAAAACAGATCCCACAGACCAAAACAGATCCGCCAAAACAGATCCCACAGACCACCGCAGACACAGACCAAAACAGAAATCAGACCAAAATCACACCCACAAATCGCGCCACCCCTGAAAACCCAAAACCCACTTTTGCAGTAGCAAGCAAATTCACAAAGTCTATGAAAGAATTTGGCTATCAACAAAGCAATTCTCACCAAAGCATTTATCAAATCGAGTGTTCTTAAAGTTTTTAGACAAGTTGGGCATGTGGGACATGTATGCACCAACTTGAGGGGGAGTGTTGAGATTCATTTTGAAATAGGAAAGTAAATAAAATTATAATATGGTAAAGATCATTCATAATATGGTAGAAATCTTTGTATTTAATTACTATCCTTTTATGTCGTTTTATTTCTATTATAAATTCATGTAATATGTACAAAGCAATACAAGTCAGTGAAATATTCAGAACGAATATCACTTTCTTCTTTTCTACACTTCCATGGCATATCTAGAGCATCTAAGGCCTGGAAATCAAAATTACTCAGCAAATAAGCAAATTAAAAGATTTCTATGCAAAATTAATCTGAGTTTCACATAAGAAAATCTCTCTTCCAGTTTCACTAATTGGAAAACATAAAAGAAATTGCTATGAAGAAACGAATCCCTAGCGGAACTTTACAGGTCTCCATTGTGCTCAAATCAAGAACGCAACGTGTTCAAACTTCAACATCCTAAAAGACCAAAAGATAAACAAGAAAATGAAAAGGTAAAATGAGAGCTGGATTATAAATCGAATCCAAACTACTTCAGATAACTTACAGAATTCTTCACAAAAAGAATTTTCCGTCTTCTAAGAGAGACGTGAGACCACTTATTCTATCACACCTGATCCCTTGAGAATGCGAGTAATGGAAACCCTAGGGCTTAGTCAAGATATTTGGCGGAAGAGCTTCTTGGAGTAGCATCAAAATGACGTCGGTTTGGTTCGAACCAGAGATGGCGGCAAAATAATTTCGGTTGTTCTTGACTTATTGTCTCGTTGTAGATTTTCGACAGCTATAATTGTTGACGCTAAAAATAAAACAGGAATGAAGTTATAAAATATTACTGTTTGAGTTGAGACCTAATGGATTAGGTTATTTTGCTTAAAATGATTACTGTTACAGCTTTGTTGTTCATAAGATAAAATAACCTGGAATTTTCATCATCTTAAAATTTTATTGCACTAATTAAAGACCATAATGTTACATCTGAAAAATAATTTTCTCTAAAACCAGGAAAATGAAAATGTATTTTTGGTTTTTTATATGGGAAATTTTTTGTATATGTTAAAAAAAATGTAGAGAGAGCAAGAGAAAAGGCTTGAGAGAAATTTTTTCGTATATGTAAGTTATGAAATCAATTGAGATGATAGCTTCTATTTATAATAAAAAAATGATGCAAAACGGTCAATTGTGGGAGTTGTGGATAAGAACAAATAGGAGAGAAAGTTTAAAAAATAAAAGTGTCACATCACATACATTCAAACTCAGCTCGATATGGCCTACCGAGCGAAGACACTTTCATGTAAAAGATGGACTTACAATTATCTATATTCTCTCATATTCACAAAAGTGGATACCTCTTAGGACCTAATCTTAAGTTTATTTTTAATAGCTTATTTACAACTCTTAAAATATGTAAAAAAACAAAAATAATGTAGGATAACAAATGGAGATAGTAAACTCACATAAGTTCTTTTTCTCTTTTTTTAAAATTCACAATAATTTTCGACAATAATGATGGTTAATAAACAGAAGAGTAAAATAGATTTTTTTAATACCAAATTTTAGGTTGTTAAAACAATACCATTGAACTTTGATTTGTTGCTTTTATATCATTAAATTTTATAAATATTATAAAAATACTATCAATTTTTTTAATTACTTTTATACTATTAAAATTGGTAAATATTATAAAAATAACTTATACTTCTATGTAACTTGCCGTTAATTCTTATTAATTGGTATTTTTATAATATTTTGTAAAATTTAATGGTATGAATATGACAAAAAAAAGTTTGATAATATTTTTTTAATATTTATAAAATTTAATACTATAAAAGTAATTAAAATTTAATGATTTTTTAATAATATAAATTTTTTTTAGTAAAAAAATCTCTTTATTTTAAACAAAATAAATATTTATATGGGCTTACGAGTCGCCACGAAACGTAATTGGACCTAGTTTGATTCGAGGCCCTTTTATTTTATTTATTTATTTTTTTTTTGACGGTATAGAGAGAGAAATACTTAACAAATTGGTTCGATTAACTTGTTTTTAGAATTTTCGCTTGAGTTTTCGTCTCAATTTACCTCCTCACTGATCATCAACGACTGATTCCATTCAACTTCACGCCATCATTAATTTGTTATGTCTTTTCCTTACCCTTTTGCCGTACTTCACAGAGCCATACTCCGACTATATCGATCACGCCAATACTGATCACGCCGTCTGGAAATCCAATACTAAACCATACCACCTCCCTCAATAACCTCTGAATTAATCTGTAATCATCACGCCGTCTTTCCCCACGCTCAACCATCCTTCCTTACCTCTGGAAATGGAACGTCTTACATTTCCCAAGATCCACATCCTGCAACTCAAAATTGCCACTCAAATGCCCCTTCAGTATCGATCTATAAATTCAATTAGGCTGCTATTCTCCACTCAGCTCTTCAAAAAACAAAAAAAGGAACCCAATACGTTGTTCGTCAAAATTCACTCCACTTTCAAAATGGATGCTGCCTCCAAACTCGTTACAGATAAAGAAATAGGAGACCTGATCGAACAAACAAAACACTTAACCTGTGAAATCCCTGAACTGGAACTTGAAGACAATAATGAAGAAGCTCAGATCGCAGCCTCTGTTATGTTAGTAGGCAAACTGCTTTCACCCAATCCAATTAAAAAATTTCAGGTAGTGTCTGCAGTTAACAAAGCTTGGAACATCAAAGGGGATGTTTTGGTTGCTACAAAGGACTACAGAAATAATATTTTCTCATTCACCTTTGAATCTGCCGAAGAACGGGACTCCGTTTGGGAACGCCGCATATGGCATGTCAATGGCGCATTACTGGTGTTGAGGGAATGGGAACACCATCTCACGATCCCAGAGCTGACTTTTGATTCGACAACATTCTGGATACAAGCTCATGGCCTTCATTTTGCAGGTATGCGTTTATCGAAAGCTAAACAATTTGCTGATCTTGCAGGGACATTCGTTCAACATGACTACTCTGGTGAAGAATCATTCATGGTTCGTAATTATCTTTGATTCAGAGCAGCCATCAATCTAACCAAACCTATTGTCACTGGTTGTCTCATTCCTCGTAAAAATTTGGACAATCTCAGACTCAAGGCCAAGATCTGGGTTGAATTCAAATATGAACGACTCCCTGATTTCTGCTCAAAATGTGGTCTTCTGTCTCATGCAACTTACAACTGTAGTAAATCTTCTGAAATGCATTACCGAGTAGCTGATTCTATTCTCATTCCTTTATATGGCGACTGGTTGCGTGCAAACCATGAATTACAATGGCTCAATTCTGGTCTTCACTCAACAGCGGCAATTCACCAACTCACCTTCTCTCCACTGACTCGGTTGAAGCTGAAAATTCTCATATGTTACCTCCAACAAAAGCCAATCTAACATCCATGCACAGAACCCCAAATGCTGCACCTGCTATTGAACCAATCTCCGAAACTGTTGATAGACAAGAAAAATTTTCAATCAAAGCTGACCGTCTTCATGCTGAGGTTCAGGAGCTCATACAGATGATACACGTATTAGACCTTGTCAATTTCGCTGCATTCTTCCATGATTGGTACTTTCGCCTCAGTGATGATCACATTGAGATGAACCTGAGATTCAAAATGATAGCTCAAGCAATCGGGATAGAAATTGAGTTTGATATGGATAGAAACTGGTTCAACTTCCACACCTCACAGATATTTAATATTGCTCAAGAGGTTTCTAAAGACTCATTCTACACGCATCCAGATTTCTCTTCTCAAATTCTATGTGAATTATTCCAATTTCACAGGAAGTTCCACCAACAACTGCCAACACCAACACCCTCGGACCCTCCACCTTGCAACATCTCCCCTCTCAAGCTTGACGCATGGTCCCCGTCTACAGCTTTAAAGGAACCTTCAGATAATAGTTCCTGTAATCAGCGGCCTCGTGGGCATAGAAAACTTGGCACCAACCAAAGAGCCACTGAGGCTATTTCCACTGTTAATGGTAAAGCAGTTAGAAAGCGCAAGGCCCATCTCTCTTTACACAAGGATCCCAAGAAATTTTCTGTTGGTCACCATCATATCAATCCAGCTTCTGATTCTCTGATTTGTCTAAATGATTGCTTTTCACTGGTTAATCCTACACAGGTTATTCCCACACCACTTATGTCTGCTGAAGGCGGGGAGGCAGCCTCTAATTTGCCCCCCAAAGAGAAATGAAAGTACTCAGTTGGAATGGCCGAGGTCTAGGAAGACCTCGAGCCAAACGAGCCCTGCGCTATCTCATACGGAAAAACAAACCCGATGTGTTATGGTTAATGGAGACTAAATTAAGTGCAGAAGGCTCGATTTTGTTACAAACTTCACTTGGTTATACACATAGCAGAGCAATACCAGCAGAACGTAATAGGGGTGGATATCTTTTGTTATGGAATGAAAAATCTAACTTACAGATCACTACAGTGGGCGAGAGCTATGTCTGTTTTGTTTTAAATCACCCTGTTACTATAAATAATAAAATATGCTTTTGTTGTGTGTACATTCCGCCTTACGCTGCTTTAAAACAACAAACTTGGCATAATATCACTAATTTCATAAACCAACAACAAATCCCTTGGGCATTAATTGGAGACCTGAACAATGTTACAAAGCAGTCAGAAAAGTTAGGTGGTCTGATCTTCAAGCCCCACCTAAATAATCCACTCCAACAGTTTATGGCATCCACTAATGCTATTGATATAGGTAGTTCTGGCACCCGCTTTACTTGGTGCAATCACAGGCATGCTTCAGCTAGAATCTTACAAAGGCTTGATCGGGTACTCACTTCATTAGACTGGCTTACTCAATTTCCCAGAGCACAAGTTTTTAATTTACCAAAGTTTACTTCAGACCACAATCCCATCATTTTACATACTTCTGGTCTCCGGGAACCTTATCGTATCAGACCATTCCGTTTCTTGGCTATGTGGTACAGAGATCCATCTTGCAAAACACTCATACAGGATACTTGGGCTTCTGTTCAACCGGGGTTAGATTTCTCTTCCAAACTGCAATCGCTCTCTTCAAAATTACATACTTGGAATAAAGACTGCTTTGGGTTTGTGCAACAACAATTAGATACCTTGGAAAATAAACTCAAATTTTTACAGTCTTGCCCTTTGAATGCTAGACAAGTACAGTTAGAGACACAGCTTCAGGAGAAATTGAATGAGCAACTTGAGAGACAAGAATCCTTATGGAAACAAAAATCTCGCGAATTATGGCTCACTGAAGGAGATCGCAATACAAAATTTTTCCATACCTCCACTATTATAAATCGACAATCAAATCATGTCTCTCTCCTTAAACTTGACAATGGAGAAATTACTTGGAACAGAGATAGAATTGAGGATGCTTTCTCACATTATTTTCGCACTTTGTTCTCAACAACTTCCACAACTTTTGGTGAAGAACTTAGAGAGTTATTTCCAGCTGTGATAAATACTCAACAAAATGCTCAGATTGCCAGTATACCATCCCCAAAAGAAATCAAGTCAGCTTTTTGGGATATGCATGCTCTCAAAGCACCAGGACCAGATGGTTTCTCTGTCTTATTCTACAAAAATAGTTGGGATATTATTGGCAGTGATGTTATCAAAGAAATTCAGAAATTCTTTCTCACAGGCATTCTCAACCCCAACTGGAATCATACCTACCTCACTCTCATCTCAAAAGTTCGGAATCCCATTCATGTCACAGATTATCGCCCGATCAGCTTATGTAATGTAAATTACAAAATCATTGCTAGAATTCTAGTCAAACGACTACGTTCTTATCTTTCAGAACACATTTCTCCTTACCAAGCTGCCTTCATACCTGGTCGTTGGATTGCTGAAAACACGTTGCTAGCACATGAAATTGCTAACAAAATCAAGCGAAAAACAAGAGGAAAGGAAGGGTTAATGGGTTTAAAACTTGATATGAAAAAAGCTTATGATATGGTGGACTGGAACTTTCTACTCCATATCATGAAGCTTATGGGTTTCTCCTCAAAAGTTTGCCAACTTATTCATCAATGCATTTCTACAGTTTCTTTTTCGATTCTTGTCAATGGAGCTCCACATGATAATTTCAAGCCTCAGCGTGGCCTTCGTCAGGGAGATCCTCTCTCTCCTTATCTATTCATCATGATCACGGAATGTTTGTCCCGGATGTTACTCAAATCAGACAGTCAACACCATTTACATGGTATCAAGCTCACTCCAGCTGCACCTGCAATTTCACATTTACTCTATGCTGATGACATATTAGTTTTTCTCAAAGGGACTTCCACGGAAGCACTCAGAGCTAAACAGATTTTGGACTCCTACTGTCTCTGGTCAGGTCAGCAAATCAACCACCAAAAGTCTGCAATATTTTTCTCACCAAATATGACTGATGCTCAGAAACTCCTAATATGTCAATCTTTGGCTATCTCAAACACGTCTGACAATGTTCAATACCTGGGTCACTCGCTCCCTATCGGACGTAGAAAAACTTTGGCTTTTAACAACATCTTAGAGAAACTACACAACAAATTAGACAGCTGGAAATCTAAACTGCTATCCCAGGCCGGTAAAAGGACTTTAATAACGTCTGTGGTTCAGAACTTACCAGTTTACTCTATGAGCACATTCAAAATTCCTGTGAATGTTTGTCACAATGCGGACTCAATTATCAAAAGATTTTGGTGGGCGAACAATACTCATGCTACCCATTACTACTCACCGATGGCTTGGGACAAACTGTGTCTTCCAAAATCGTTTGGGGGACTTGGATTTCGAAAAATGGAAGATTTCAACAAGACGATGCTATCCAAAGCTGCCTGGCAAATCTTAACCCAACCCGCAAAGTTGTGGGTCTCAGTATTCCAGGCTAAATATCTACCACTTCATCACTTTCTGGATGTCCAACAACATGCAAGTGACTCATATATTTGGAAAGGTTTGTTATGGGCTCGGGATCTCATTAAAGCAGGCAGTTATTGGCAATTAGGCAATGGTCAAACTTTTAACTTCAAACACGATTCTTGGATACCGGGACTACCTTACCAAAAATTACCTATCCTGGCTGCACAAAATTTGCACCTTTTAACTCACATAACAGACCTTTGTTACTGGCAAAACCACTGGATTTGGGATCAGCAACGCCTTCGAGATTTGGTAGGACCAAATCTGGTTCCTTTTATTCTTAAGGTTCGTCCTCCTTCCAATAACCCAGATGAACTCAAATGGTATGGATCTGGCACTGGCATATACTCAGTTAAGGAGGCATATTGGACTCAAGTCTCTCCCAGAGTTTCACCCTGCTCACACTCACTAATTTGGAGGAAAATTTGGAAAGCTAAACTTCATGAACGACACAAACTGCTAATTTGGAAAATAGTTAATAACTGTCTGAGCACAAAAACAAATCTTGCCAGATTCACTTATTTTGACGATCTTCTTTGCCCCCTTTGTCACAAAGCACCAGAGGACACCACCCATCTTTTTCTCAATTGTGAAATTCTTCATTCGTGGTGGTTAGCATGGCACTGGAACATCAGATGGGATTTTCTGGGAAACCTAGATATGTTCTCTTATATGAACTTTATTCTCAATCCTCCAGCACATTGGCTACCAAAGCACATTAATTCTGCTGAATTCACTCTAATATCAGCCCTCATGTTTGAACAAGTCTGGTGGTTACGAAATGCAGTCTTATTTAAAGACAAGGTCCCAAACAAGGAACAACTCATTCAACGCCTTTTTCAGAGATTTAGCGAATTTAAAGGTGCTCTAATGACTACAGGACTTAGGGAAACTGAACATGGTGACACTATCATTATTCCTTCAAAATGGCAACCTCCACCTCCACAGGCCTTTAAAGCCAACTTTGATGCTGCCTGGCATAATGGGAACGCCGGGTTGAGTTTCATTGTGACAGACCACTATGGTCGCACCACCTATGCCTGGACTAATTACTGCACTACTGCAAATGTTGAAGAAGCCGAAGTTCTAGCTTTTGCTGCAGCGTTCTTCTATTTAAGGGATTTCTCGAATCAACCTGTCTACTTTGAAGGGGATAATCAAAGTATTATTCAGGCTTTCCTTACTGAAAATTGGAATAACTTTAATCACACCATTCAGCAAACTTTTGTGGAAATGAACCACCTTTTGCCCAGTTTCAACATGATCTCTATTAGATGGATTCCTAGAGACCTCAACCAAAGAGCTCACAACCTAATAAGATGGGCTTCTCACCATGGCAGAGTAGGCGACATTGACATCTCGATCCTACCTCCTGATTTAGCTGGACACTCTTAATCATACCAGAGTTTCCTCCTCATAGACTGCTGTCCTCGGACAACACGTCTATTCCTTGTAGCAAAAAAAAAAAAAAAAAAAAAACTTGTTTTTAGAATATTCAATAATAATAATAATAATAAACTTGTTTTAGAATAGGCCTCTGTAGAATTAGCATCCAATCACACATTCACATTCTTTTTTTTTTTTTTTTACATTGTTTAGTTTTAATTTAAAGATCAAATTTTGAATTATGTGTGAAAATTAAATAAATGATCGATCAAATTAAAAGGAAAAAAATAAAGATATTAGAGTGGAAAAAAAATCATAAAAAAGTATGAAAATAACAATATAAAATTATAAAATTTATGATTAATTTGTATAATTCAATCAATATATTTTATTTGAATTTTGGCGACCTTAACTTAGGCAGCTTTGTCTTACCAACCATTTTCAATAATTTTAACGCCCGATTTATGGTCACCTACCAAAAAAGGGCTCAGTTTTCACTTCATCGTGAAGGACTCAAAATGCATGTGCTAGGAAATTTTCTTCCAAAAATTATACTTGATTTTAGGCTTGGGCGTGGTTCTATTTTAGTTTTTGTCTAAATGTTAACAAAGTCGATATATATTAGTTAATTAAATTAAAAATCGAAACCCATATATAAAATATCAATTATAGAACATTAAAACAACTTATTTAGGTTGGTTTGAAATGTTTGTTTTACATTATATTTTAAAATAAAATTATGCACCATCAAATAAAAATAACTCTTTAAAATAATTAAAGTATTTAAAATTTGAGAAAAATAATAATTTAGATTTATTAATTAAATTAAATATTTATAAAAATGAATATTAAAGAAAAATAATATAAGTTGCTTCTCATTCTAAATTGACATAAAAGATTAAATTGATGACCATAAATATATGTACTATAAATGTCTAAAATTAAAAATAATTTTATGTATTAGTAATATATAGGTCAGTTCGGTTAAATGTCGATTTACATACTTTAATTTTTTTTAAAGGGTTCTAAAGTCCCCTTTTTTTATTGACAAAGAGAAAATACACTCGCTCACTTGAATGAAATTCGAACTTCGAACTTCGGTTCTTGGTAAGGAATTAAGAGTCTTACCACTTGAATCACAGGAAATTCCTAACATACTTTAAAACCTTAACCAACTTAATACAAGTCAAATTATATATTTTTTAAAACAAAAAATAAATTTATTTAAACTTATAAAATATAAAAATTAATTTAATTATATTCAACTTCAATCGAATAAATTAAATTTATTAATTATCATGTTTATCTTATTTGATTTACTCCAGAACTTAAAATAAATGTAGCCTTTTTCAGAAGTATTAAAAAGTAAAATTAAAGTCTTTTTTTTTTTTTGGCGTGACATATAGCAGAAGATTTCGAGATTTATTATCTACTCACTACATGCTAGAGATATATAAGCTTTAATTACAACATTCACTCTACTTGTTAAAAAAGCATGCATCATTTTCTTTTATAATTATTTGCATTTTATTGCCTGAAAACTCTTTTCAAACATTAAGATGGTTGATGGATGATGCCTTTAAAAAACTATAAAGTGAATAATCATAAAATATCTTTATATAAGTTGCACAAATTTATTACTATATATAAAAATAAAAGTTTGATCCTTCTATTTATTTAATTTTTTTATTTAATAATTTTTTTATTTATTTTATTTACTATTATTTATACAAAATGTGTTACTTTGATTGGGTGGCTATTATTTATTATATTTTTATTATTATATATTACTATATATAAAATGGGTAGTTTATCCCTCCTATTTATTTAATTTTTATTTTATTTAATAATTTTATTTATTTATTTATTTTGTTTACTATTATTTATATAAAATGTTCTGTTTTAGTTAGGTAGCTATTATTTCTTAAATTTTTTTAGACAATTTTTTTTTTTTTTAAAAAAGTATAAATAGTTTTTTTAAAGTATATTTTTAATATTTTTATACATTTATTATTACTAAAAGTATATTTATTTCTATATATTTTTATATTATTTTTAGTACATATCAACTTTTTTATTATCTATTATTATCTATATTTAGCTATACTTTATACTAAAAAATAAAGTTCATCCTTATTTATTTGATAAATAATTTGTTTGATATTTTTTACTTTTAAGTTTTGGAAAATGACAAAAAATAACAATCTTAAAACTTATAATAACAAAAATAGCACCCAATAATATTGAACGGTATATAATTGGATAACGTTCAATATAAAACGAGTTTAAATTACCGTAGTTTAATTTGAACGATGTCTAATTGGACTAGTTCAAAAAAATAATGCAACAATCATTTTTTAATAGTAAAAATATATGAATTGAACACGGGGGTACTATTTTTGTTATTACAAGGTTAAGGGTACTATTTTTGTTATTTTTTAAACTCATTTATTAGTTTTTTCCTCTAATATCAAAAAGAATACTTATATGCAATTAATCCATATTTAAAGATCATTTAGATTGAAAATTTTCAATTAATGCATATCTAAAGATCATTCAAATTGAAATTTTCTTTGACAATTTTATTATTTTGATATACTCTATACTAAAAGAGGGAGTTAGACTTCTCAATATTTGACAAATATTATACTTAACATTTAAAAAAAAAAAATTCTTGTATAAAAAAGAGTAGAAAATACAGAGTTATAGTTTGTATGTACTGAATTTGTCTTTGATAATTTTATTATTTTTGAAACTCATTTAATTTTTCTTATAATAAATTTCTTTTTATTACAACTTGATACATGAATCAATTACTATGTTAAAATATAATTCGTTATCGATTAATAAATTGTCTCACAGTTACTCCAAGTCTCCAAACTCTCACCTTCCTAATTTAACATTCAATTTACTATAGACATATAATTTGATACATATAGTATTATTCGTTCTTATATTAAAACAACCAATAATTAAAGCACTTGATTTGGTAAAAGAATTGATATTATTTTTATTTTTTTAAGTAGAAAATTTTAAGATTTGTAGATAAAAATAGAAATAAACACATGCAAGTCTAAAATTAAAAGAAAATATTTTTTATTACAATTTAACGTATGCATCAATCTACATATTACAATATAATTTGATCTTGTTATTAAATAATTCAATAATTACTTTAAAATCTCACCATTTAAATTTAACATAGATATATTATTTGATATATACAAAAATTTAATACATATAACATTACTCAAAAATAAAAATAAAAAATAAATTCAAATAACACGTACAAAACACATGTTGAAACCTAATATTTTAAAATACTACACTACAAAAACTTTGAGAACCGATAAGAAAGTGAAAAGAAAAAATATTATATTTAAAAGCTTACAGTACTAAAGAGTAGGGCTAAGCACAATATTTGATCAATCTAACAAAATCAAAAAAATCGATCCGATCCAAAATGTTGGATTGGTTTCGAATCTAATTCGATCAGATTAGAAATCGGATGAAAAAATTTCAAATCCGTATAAATTCGATTCAATATATTTAATTATATATATATATATATATATACACACACATAATAATTTAACATATATTATTATATACTTTCAAAAGAACGAAAAGTCTGGATCTCTGCTCTGCAACTCTTGGTACTTTTTGTTTTAAATAATAAAAGGTAGTCTGGTACTTGAGTATATATAGACAAAGAAATGAAACACTAAACCCTAACTCCAGTCGTTTTTCAGTAGCGAAGCAAGTAACTGGCAACAGCGAAGCAAGCAGTAGCCACGCCAAGTGGTCGCTGTTACGAAGTAGCCACAAGAGCCAACCATCGTTCACAAACACCCACAAAAGCCAACCAATTGTTCACTTTGAGCAAGTAGCAACTACGTGAGGCGGCCGTCGTACACAAACTAGCCAACCGGAGGCAGCGCTCGTTCACGAAGTAGCCACAACAAGCCGTTGTTCACTACTTCACTCGTTGGTAAGACAAGCCATCGTTCACGTTGGCTAGTTGTTATATTCTTATTTTTTTTATTTTGTACAATAACTAGGCTTAATAAACACCAAGATTTAAATTTTATTCACAAGGAGTTAGATTTGAAAACCATAGAATCTAACCCAGTAAACAAAAGGTTGGAAACAGTGATAAGAAAAGCAATTTTATGTAGTATATATGTATATGACTTAGCTTGCCCGAAGAACTCTGTAATCTGTAATTTTGTATACATGTATATGACTTGTCCAAAGAATTGATTTGAAAAAATTAATGTTGAAATTATGTCCTTTTTAATGATGTAGGCGTATAACATTATTGGATTGTTAATTGACCATCTTTTGAGACAACTTTGTAACAATTATTCAGTTGGACCAATTAATACAACAAGTTCTTTATCAGTTGCATCTTCTTCTATACCTGTATGACTTTATTACAATTATCATATGTTTTATTACCTATTTGAAGAATTATATTATTTATTTCATATAATGACTCTTTTTTATTTTTTTTTCAAGCTATAGGTGTTCCTATATGTTTGAAGATTAGGATATGGAAGCTTTGAATGGAACAATTTATATGAAAATTTTATTTTATTTAAATGTATTTGAAATTTAATGTGTTAAAATTTTGAATATTTAGAGCAATCATTTGTAATTCATGTTAATTTTTTTTTTAATTATGATGGTTGTGCTGAATTTGTATGAATAATAGTTTTATTATGAATTTTGTAATTTTTTATGTTATATATTAAATTTATGAATTTGACCCTATTTGATCCGATCAATCCAATCGGATTCAAATTCGAATCGGATTGAAAACTTTAAAATCTACTTTGAATCAGATCAGATTCAGATTGACTGAAAACAAGTAATTTTGATCCGATGTTCAGCCTTACTAAAGAGTTAAAAAAAAAAACAATGTTTTCAAGGAGGGAGTTAAAATACCAATCGATGGGTAGTCTAGTGTAGAGCCGGCAATTTTTGACACGACCCGCGAACTCGACACGACCCACCCACGAAATAGTCAGGTCCGGGTTGAGCTTATATGTGTTGGGTTGTAAACAGGTCGACCCGTTTAACCCATTTAAAAAAATCAGGGTTGAATGAGTTAATTGGGTAACCCGCATAAGTAACATAAGTAAATAACTAAAATTATTAAAGTATGTACGTAATTGTTTCTTATTTAATTATTTTGTAGGTTTATACTTTGAAATATTATTGAGAATTTGAGATGATGTTTAAATTCATTTCATATTTTATTTTCTTATTTTTATCAATTTATAATAATATATTATTTAGTTTAATTTTGTATGTTTTTATTATTAATTATTTATTTTAGACTTAAAACAAGTTTTTATTTACAAAGAATTTATGATATATATTTTTGTTAGACTTTTTTGTTATTATTTAAGACTTTAAAATATTAGATTTGATGTATCACAATATTTATGATTATTGATATTATTTTTATTTTATATTAGTTAATATTTTTACATTTTTTGTTAAAATAATGCTTAAATTAATTTAATTTTTGGAGTCTAATTAAAATTTATAATGTTAATAAGTGACATAAATATATGTTGATACTCGATATAATATCTCTGATTTTTTATATTATAAAATATAATATATATTATTTAATATATTTATACGGGTTAAATGGGTCAACCCAGGTTGGGTTAGGGTTGTACTTTCTGACCTATTTAATAAATGGGTTGGGTTAGGGTCAATCTTACATGGATCGGGTCGTAAACAGGTCGACCCAAACACGACACGACCCACCCGTTTGACAGCTCTAGTCTAGTGGTCAGACTCCTGTAACTAAGTATTAGATCTATGTTCTCACACGGTAAGACCTGGATTCGAAACTTGTAAGGTGAGCTATTTGTCCTCTGAGAATTGGCGTGGTTTCCACGCTATTCGAACATGTCGTTCTGTTAGTCGTGCTCCAGTCCTCTCGGTATCTCTAACTAACATGCGATTGTTAAAAAATAATAAATTATCGATAATTTTAAAGTATAGTGTGCGATATTTGTCTTTTATTTTTTTACTTATGTTAGGTTTTTTTAAGTTAAAAAAAGGGAGTTAAAATCGGAGAAAGGCTCTCTGTTTCTTTTTAAAATCTGTACTTTATTATTATTTTTTAATTATTCCACAATACACACATGTCTCCTGTTGAAAATCTCATCAATCATTTTATTGTGCGACTGCACATATGCCGAAAAAGAAGTTAATAAGAATACATACAAAATACATTTTTATACAAATTGATTCATATTTTGAACTGTTCACATATTTAGACTTTAATGTGTGTAGTTGGCATATCCATATCACATTAAAATAATAAAAGAGAATTCAACTTAATAAACAGGAGTTACAGTAAAAATAACTCAAAAATAGAGCGTAAATTAATTTTATTTATTTATTTTAAATTCATTTATTAAGTTGTACCGTAGGCTAATAAAAGCATGGAAAATAAGATATTTTATAATAAAGATTTACAGCCTTGAAAAACAATGGCGGTCTCCTAGACTACGACACTTCCCAACAAAGACACGTGTACAAGGCCTTCGTAGCCGCAAAAAATATCACTAGTTTTTGCCAACTGTGAAATCGCAGAATGGACCCCAAATACCATTCCATTACCTGTATCACCCTTCCCTTTGATTCTAGACAATCAGAACAGATAGAGAGAGAAAATAACAAAAGCTGTGGATTCTAGAAGCTGGATTAAAACGAGAAGGTCAAGGATAAGATCATAAAAAGAAGAAGATGATGAAGATACAGTGTAACGTTTGTGAGACGGCCGAGGCTAAAGTGCTTTGCGTTGCGGACGAAGCTGCCTTGTGTTGGGCTTGTGATGAGAAGATTCATGCCGCTAATAAGCTCGCTAGTAAACACCAGAGAGTTCCTCTTTCTACCTCTTCTTCTCACATGCCTAAATGCGATATCTGTCAGGTACTAACTACTGATTACTCTCTGTTTTTCTTTTATAGTTTATTGTTTTATGCGGAAATTTCGAAGTTATTCTATATCTGTTTCTGTTTGCTTTCGATGTAGAATTGTTGAGGAAGAGAAAGCTGAAAGTGGTTGATTGTTAAAAATTGAAGTTGTGTAGTTGAGGGCTTGAGGTTGCGTTTTTTTTTCACGTTGCGTTTGTTTTATCATTTCTTGATTCTTGGTTGATAAAGGTTATTGAAGTATTAGGCTTCCTAATTTTCATTGATTAGAAATCATTGGAATGTTCTTTGATTTGTTTGGTTTGACTTGCGCCTTTTTTTTTTTATTTTTTTTATTTCATGGATTCAAAGAGTAGAAATGAATGTGCATACTGTAATTTGTATGTGCCGTGGTCTCTATGAGATCGTCTCTGTTATTGTTTTCTGTTGAAGATAACTTTTACCATACATCTGCAATATTTAAGCTTGGATCTTTGAACATGGAGAACTCACCTGGCATTTTGGATCTAATTTTCAAACTAGTGCTTGATGTTCTGTTGACATTATGGTGACCTACATTACTAAATGCTTTTGAGTTTCATTATTCCATCCTGTTAGTAGCTGACTCCATGACAGACCACCATAGTTTTGCATGATGGTAGAGTAGTAGGTTCTGTTTCCGAACCCTGCTAACTCATTTTTCATTTCTTCCTAATATGTTAAAGTTTTTAAGTTCAGGTCTTCCAGATCATGTTAAGTGTACATTCAAGGGGTTGTGGAGCGGCTGCTTAGATTGTAACAAAATCAGAAAGTAATATAAGAAGTAATTTACCCCCTTCTATGAAATCAGCACAAAATTTTTATTCTGTCAGCTTCTCTTAATTAGGTTTTATATGCATTCCAAGTAAGATTCAGGAAAAAAATTATGGAGCTCAGAAGAGTATCTTTAAGTGGATGTAACAATGAATCAATTATTGAGTTCCATGATTGTTGCCTTAATGCATCTGATCATCGTTTCTAATGGAGTATACTATAAAGCTTTTGTTGTTTTTCAAACTTATGATATATAGTACTTATGAAATCTTGGAGCATGAATTCCTTTTTTCTCCAAACTTATAATGATATTAGTTTCAAGTAGGCAATTTTGAAGAAATAAATAATTTGAAGAAACTATCGAAATGATCTGAAGAAATAAATGGTTTCTCCGATATATTTTTTCTTAATTCGTATGAGTTTGTACATTGTTTATATAGGAAAATAATAATTACTATTACAACTACCATAATGAATTTACAGCTGCTTTGTATCAAGAAGTATTCTTTGGTAGATGCCGTCTGCAGTGTGCGTCGTTGCGTCGTTTGTTGAATTCAACACTCCCCTCAAGTTGGTGCATAGATGTCTTTCATGCCCAACTGGACTGAAACTTCTGTGAATACTCGATATGAGACTGTTTTAGTAAGAATGTCAGGCAATTGATCTTCTGACTTAATTTTTGGCAATTCCAAAGAATTTTCTTCTAAATTTTCCTTAATAAAGAATCTGTCAACTTTAACATGTTTTGTACGATCATGTTAGACTGGATTGTGAGCAATATTACATGCTTCTTTATTGTTACAAAATAATTTAATTGATTCTTTAATAGGATATCCCAAATCATTCAAGAGAGATTGTAACCACAGAGCCTCACAAAGCCCAAGTTTCCATGCCTCTGTATTCAACCTTTGTGCTTGAATGGGAGACAACATGTTGTTTCTTACTTTCTCCATGTTACAAGGTTTCCCCCTACAAAAATGAAGTAGCCTGACGTAGATCGCTTATCATTTATTAATCCATCACAGTCAACATCAGTATATACTTTTATTCTTTGGAACTATGTTTTTTGTGAACAATACTCCTTTTTTTTAGAAATCTCAAAATACGAATAACTGCATTCATATATTGTTCTCGAGGATTATGCATAAATTGGCCGACAATATTTAAAGCATAGGCAAGATTTGGTCTTGTGTGTGTCAAATACATCAACCTTCCAACAAGCCTTTGATATCTTTCTTTATTTACTGGAACTTGATCAACCTTGATACATAACTTTAATCCTTCCTCTACTGGTGTATTAACTGGTTGACATGCCGACATACCAGTTTCTTTTAATAAATTTAAGACATACTTTCTTTGAGATAAAGTAGATTCCTTCTTTTGAGTGAAAAACCTCAATCCCAAGAAAATATTTTAAGGAACTAAGGTCTTTTATTTCAAATTCTCTAGACAAATAACTTTGTAGTGCTTTCCTTTCTTCATGATCATTTCCTATTACTATCATATCATCAACATATACAATAAGTGCAGTGATCTTACTATGCCTTTTTTTAAAAAATAAAGTATGGTCCGAATTGCTTTGCTTGTAGCCAAATGCCTTCATAGACTTTGTGAACCTGCCAAACCATGTTCTTAGAGATTGTTTTAAACCATACAGTGATTTAATTTGCACACCTTTCCATCATGAATTTTTGATTTCTTGATTCCTGGTGGTAGATCCATGTAGACTTCAATTAAATTTTCATGTAGAAATGCATTTTTTACATCAAACTGATATAATGGCCAATTTAGATTTGTAGCTAGAGATACCAAGACTCGAACAGTATTAATTTTGGCTATAGGCGCAAATGTTTCTGTATAATCGATCTCATATGTCTGAGTATCTTTTTGCCACCAATCTTGCTTTGTAACGTTCAATCATACCATCTGTTTGGTACTTTACTGAAAAAATCTATCAACATCCAACAATTTTCTTTGTTGGTGGACGATCAACAAGTTTCCAAGTTCTATTTATTTCTAAGAATCTCAATTCCTCATTCATAGCATTTTCTCATTTTGGGTCAGCTAAAGCTTCATGCACATTGTTAATAATAGATATAGCAGATAATTGATTCACAAATGACATGTTTGATTTTGACAAACGATGTTTAAACACATAGTTACTCATGGGATATTTGACTTTACTAGAAATTTCAGGTTCATACATGGTTTTAGGAATACCTCTGTTAGGACGTGGTGAAAGTATTTTTCTGGTTGGTTCAATAGTTGGAACATCCTTTGCAAACGATTGGTTAGGTATATCAGCAATTTGTGGAGTAAAAAACTCGTACTTACTTGGTGGTAATAATGAACTTGCTTGATGATCTTGGAGTTGACGAGGACTTGATTCCATTTCCCTTGAATCTCTTCTATTTTGGGAGTTATTATCATATAAATTCAAGTTATTTTTGTTTTGATCACATATAATGTTTTTCTTCATAATGTAACAATTTATATGTGAGGGTCTGAATTTCATCATGGTTGTACATCTCCTGAAATTCAGGCTAAGAAAATAAATACATTGTATGTTCATGAAAAATAACATCCATGGTGGTCATCATCTGTTTTGTTGGAGGATGATAACAACGCTATCCTTTTTGTTGTGTAGCATATCCCATAAAAACACAACGTATTGCTCGTGGATCCAACTTGCTACTTTGCTGTTTATGTAGGTGTACAAATGCCACACACCCAAAGACATGGGGAGGTAAATTGGGAACACTTGGTGCAACAATTGCTTTAGTGATGGCTTGTAGTGGTGTTTGGAAGTCAATGGAACTGGAAGGTATCTGATTGATCAAATATGCAGTAGAAGTAAATGCTTCTCTCCAATAAGATAATGACATATGAGTTTCGATCAATAAGGCACGGACAACCTCCAACAAGTGTTAGATTTTTTCTTTCTGCAACTCCATTTTGTTGAGGTGTATCAACACAAGTAGTTTGATGAATAATTCTTTCTAATTTAAGATATTCTCGAAGCTCAGAACTCTTATATTCTCCTCTATTATCACTACGTAAAACTTAAATCTATGTATTATACTGAGTATGAACCATTTTATGAAATTTTCTAAATAATAAGTTTATTTCACTTTTAGACTTCATTAAACAGACTCAAGTTATTCTACTAAAATCATCAATAAATGTAACAAACCAACGTGATCCTCCCAAAGTAGAGACTTCATATGTCAGAGTGTACAACAAAAGGAAGTGGGCTTTTATTTAAGGTTACAGGAAAAGAGGAACAATGACTTTTTGTTAATCCACAAACATCACACTTTAAAAAGAAAGATCTAAATTCAAAAATAAACTTGGAAATAATTTCTTTAAAATATCCAAAAGAAGCATGACCCAATCTCCTATGCCATAGCCATATATTTGATGTATCCTTTCTTTTAGATTCATTTGCTACCAATGCATGATTTGTTGAAGTCAAGTTCAAATAATACAAGTTTTCTCGCCTAACACCACGACCAATCATTTGTTTTGTTTGGATGTCATTGAACACACAAAAGTCAGGTCAAAAAGTAATAAAACAAGATAAAGCAGTGGTTATTTGAGAAATAGATACAAGGTTATACTCTAAAAGAGGGACCAACTAGCACTGAATCTAAATTTAAAGTACTAGTGAGAGATAAAAAGCTTTCTCCAATAACTGAGGTTGTGTTCTCATTGGCAGTGCAAACGGTTTTGTGTGAAGATGGTTTTGAGATTTGTCTAGAATCGAATGTTATATGATCAGTTGCACCTGAATCAATTATCCATGTATTATTAAAACTAGAAGGAAAAGCTTTAAGCATCTTACCAACATTGTTTGAGGTTGCAACTAATACTGAGGAGCTTGCAACATGATCTTTTATTGTTTCAGCATTGGTGGTAGTAGACATATGTCTTGGACTTTTCTTCCGAGAGTCACGGTTGTGATCCCACCAATCAAGATATCTCACAAGTTCAAACCATCGTTTTTTGTTATGACCCTTTTGATGACAATGGGTACATTTAAATGATGATTTATCAATAATCTTTTGGAAATTCATTTGTTCTTGCTGATTTGAAAAAGAACGGTTTTGAGATATCATGGCGGAAGCGTTAGAGGTTTCAGATTTTTCTTTTAATGACATTCGACGCACTACTTCTCGTCGAATCAAGGAGTAACATCCTTCTAAATCCAAGATGGTTTCTTTTCGCAAAATTTCTCCACGAACTTGCTCAAACTCAATCTAATCCAACAAGAAAAATATGTACCCTCAGTCTTTCAATAGATTCTTGATACGATATTAGATCATCAGGATCTTTCATGACCACCTTATTACGATGATCTAGTTTTTGAAAAATTTCAGTCAACTCTCCGTAATATTTAGAAAGTGATTTTTCATTTTGTCTAGAAGTAAAGGCCTTCTGGTTTAAGACCAATACTTGTAATTCGTCACTTCCATCATAGAATGCTTTTGCCAAAGCACCCCAAATTTCAAGAGCAGTTGGTATGCGTAAATAACGCTTCATGATTTCTGGACTCATTGACATAAGTATCAATCTCTTCACTTTTTGATTTTCAGCATACCACTTGTTATAACTTGCTGATGATTTTTCGGGTTGCAAATTTTTTTCATGAATATAAGAGCTTTTCTCTTTCTACAATATGCATTTTTATTATTAGAGACCAAACATCATAATTAGTCTCATTAAGAATAATTTCGGCATTAAATACACATTTAGAATGAACAGATTGTACAATAGTTAGAGTTGTTTTCTCCACAGGCAATGAACTTGTGTCATCTGTCATGATTTTATATTACAAAAACTAGAAAATGGTGTAATAATTTCAAAACTAAAAAGAAAATTTTAAGAACCGGTTTGAATAGTATCAAATTGGGGATAAAATTGGTTAAAATGTTAAATTTGGATCAAATCGGGTTAAAAATCAGTCAATTTGGATCAAAATCGGAATAAAATCGATCAATTTTGATAAAAAAATGAAAGAAAATCGGATAAAATGGACCAAATTAGGTGAAAAACCTGACAAAATGGACAAAATCAGGAAGAAAAAAAATCGGGTTTGGATCGCTAAAATGGACCAAATCGAGTTAAAAGGAAAAAAATCGGGTCTGGGTCGAACCTTTGGTCAAATCGGGTTCAAACAGACTTCTAGTTCAACCGGACTAAACCTGTACGAACCGGACCGGCCACTCAGCAAACCGACCACGTCAGCGTCTTCAACTTTCAGACGGCGCGTGGTGGTAAGTAGAAGCGTATGGATTTTTTTAGCTCACTTTTGGTGGCGCGTGATCTTTTTTTCCACTCTAATTTTACCAAAATACTCAGATTTTTGTTTAGAATAATCTGGTAAAATTAGATGAGACAAATACTGCTTCAAAATTGGAGTTTTAAATTAAGTTTCATATGAGTGTTTGAAGGAGTATTTTTTATGAGAAAAGATTTTTTTCAGAGAAAGAAAACTCAGTTTTCAAATTTGTATAAAGCAACGATTTGGCTCTGATATCATGAAGAAATAAATAATTTGAAGAAACTATCGAAATGATCTGAAGAAATAAATGGTTTCTCCAATATATTTTTTCTTAATTTGTATGAGTTTGTATATTGTTTATATAGGAAAATAATAATTACTGTTACAACTACAATAATGAATTTACAGCTGCTTTGTATCAAGAAGTCTTCTTTGGTAGGTGCCGTCTGCAGTGTGCGTCTGTGAGTCGGTGCGTTGTTTGTTGAATTCAACAAATTTTCCCTATTTAACTAATTTATTGCATTTCTTTAAACTATTCAATGTGTTTCTTGCACTACGTTCCATGAGATGTCATGCTTATTCATGCCTTGCAGGAGGCTGTTGGTTATTTCTTCTGTCTGGAGGATCGGGCTTTACTTTGCAGAAAGTGCGATGTAGCCATACACACAGCAAATACCTTTGTGGCTGGCCACCAGAGGTTCCTGCTTACCGGAGTGAGAGTTGGTCTTGAACCTACTGAACCTGGTGCTTCAACGTCGTCTGGCAAGTCGATTTCTGGGGAGAAAATGTCGGAAACAAATTCCTGTCCTGTGTCTAGAAGGGAGATCCTGATGCCCCTTGCTGGGGAGCACAATGAGACACTCCAAAAGTCCGAAGCAAGTGCCTATCCTCTGTCTAGAAGAGAAACTTCTATTCCACTGGCCGGTGAGTATAAAAGTGTATTGCCTGTGCAGGCTGGTGGATTTCAGGACTTTGCACCGTCTAAGGTGTCATTTACTGATGGTTTTATGAATGGAAGTAATTCCACAGTTCTGGAATATTGATGAATTTGTTGGGATAAATGAATTAAATCAAAATTTTGATTACATGGGTTACGGATCATCCAAGGTATGCTTTGAGTTATAACCCTAACTTAGTTTATTTCGACGAAATTGACATACATTTGCAATCATAGAACTCTTGTGCACTAGTCTAACACACTCGTAGAGACACTCAGTAATAGAGTCATGTGTAAACACTTGTGCATGTATTTGCACATGCCAGAAAGTCATGGGATCTAAAGTGTGCAGATATAATAATATTATCATTGCTTATGATTATATATAGAGCCTTTACTGGAATTAAATATTGCTTTTGTGATGACAGATAATGGTCTGTATTTTTCGCTTGCAACAAGCAACTGGTACATATAGACTTCTCATTGTTGATGCGATGTCCATGACACCCATAAATATGTGAAATTTCTTTGAATTTTAATATGTAAAATTGTAGGAACTTAGCTACTAGGCTTCCTCATAGATGCCATAACTAAAATAATTTCTATCTTCTATAGGCCTTTTGAAAGTTTGAGCTCTCATTGTTTGGTTGAAAAAATATGACTTTTCCATTACTCTGTTATTATTTCTGGCATAAAGATTTGTAGAGCCATTGTTCATGACAAATAACCGGACAAAATGCACCTTTTTAAGCAATCTCATCTTTTTTTTTTTTTACATACAGGCCGATAGCGGTAAGCTTGGGGATTCAGACTCCTCTGGGTTTAAGGCTGCTGAAGAGGAACTTGATGATGACTGCTTAGGTTTGGTACCCGACTCGTCCTGGACAGTGCCACAGATTCCTTCTCCTCCTACAGCCTCAGGGTTATATTGGTCAAAGAACTCTTATAGTTCACTGGACCACACGACATTTGTTCCTGACATATATGACTCACGTGTTCAAGATGCGATAAATTGTGGTAACCTTGCAGAACGGAGGAAGAAATTCTAATGCCAGTTTTGATATTCGATTCTTTCGAAGTTGGAACTCTCAGTGATATACAACTTACTAGGATGTGCATGTGGTATAGCCTCTACTGTGCTTTTATTCTTTACTATAGTTGTGTAAGAAAGGAGCTAGTGGTTTGTAGGAGAGAAATTTGTCTCCACACTTTGCTTACAGAATTTGTAGCTTTATTGCAGATATAGATCTAAATTTTAAGTTAATTAAACGAATCTGTATGTGTATTAAGGGGCTTTAATAGTATCTCATTAAAATAGCACTAAATGAATTTGATATCTCTAAAGCCACATGTAGAACAAGGTAATGGAAGAACAATTCTCTTGTTTCTAGTTCATTGTTTGCCCAACAGATGAAAAACATACCGCTACATTCCATTGTTTTCTTTTCCTCTTCTACTGTTGCTATTGCCTTTCTCAGCTTCCTTAACAATTAGTTCCAATAGTCTCTCATACGTAGAAATTGCAGATTCAAGCATGTTAATAGCTCTATTCCTATCCTTTTCTGCCACCATTAAGTGCTTCAATTTCTATTGTATGCTTCACAGGTAAACTCATCAATTCTTCATTAGATAAACCAAATACCGATTCACTACACCCTTCAATACCATCATTAAATCTCAGTCCATTCCCTTTGCTATAATAATTTATTCCTGTGGTTGCCACTAGATCACTAATGGTTCCAATCTCATTCCGAAGTACCAAAATCACTTTACCTGCATCAACTTCCCAAATCCAAATGCATCCATCTTCAGAAGCAGTCACCAAATTTCTTCTTTCATTCACTAATGCCAAAGATACAACACCCCCACTATGGTTTTGATTCCATTTTACTAATTCATAACCTGGGCTCATAACTTCTTTCTTACCCACCTTAAGTAATACCTTATAAACTGAACCATCTGATCCTGCAGCATAAAACTGAAACTCAATTGGGTTTAGCTCTATCCCCATTATACTACAAGGAAACATCACTGTATTCAAATGTGTCCCTCTCAATAGACTCCAAAATTTACAAGTACAATCTAATGAACATGAAACTATTTGGGAGTTAGAGAATCCCAAACCAGAAATAATTGCAGTTACCGAACTAGAATGAGCAACAAATTTATGCATTATCAAATCCTCCACATTGTCATGTCCTGAGGAGTCTAGAAGCTGAAAGATTGGGATGACAAAAATGGTTCCATCATCCCCACCTGAAATTAGAAGTGACTCATCATCACTAATTGTAAGGCAAGAGACTGGTTTATTATGTACACGTAGTGATTTTACTACATCCCCAGATGGGATTGAGAGGGAATAAACAGTGCCTGAAATTCCACCAGCAAAAAGATATAGACCTTGAGAAGTGGATGTAATTGGTGCAACAGGTTCAGGAACAGGAAGATTATGCAAGGCTGTTGAAGACCACCAGTTATAAAGGTGGATGGAGCCAGCAGCAGTGGTTGGGGAGATGTGTGATGCAGCAATAAAAGATTTTCCGATGAGGGTGAGTCCACGGCGAGGTGACCGGCTGTCAGAGAAACGAGTTAGAGCAATGCCTGAGGAAGCATCATAGGCAACAATGTGGCCATCAGGGGAGCTAATGAGAATAATTTCATGAGAGGAAGATGACATGTTATAAGGTAGGCTATGAGACATGAGTGGTGAGTATTGTTATTGTATAAAAGGGTGAGTTATAAAGTGTTGGCAAAACGAGCAAAGCATTTCTATATAGAACGGTTTTTTTGGTTGGTTTTGGGCGTTGAAAACAATGTGCTTATTGTCAAATTTTGGCTGCTTTAGTTGTATCTGACTTAGACATGGTTTTAAAATTAATGAGATCAGGGATTCAAATTCCTTGGAATGCCATTTTGTTACTTACTATTGGTTTAGATGGTAAATAAGAGTGTTTTATATTTAAAAAATTGAGGGTAAAAAAAAAAAAAAAAGTTACATGTCTTAATATTGAAAAAATTTATTGTGATTAAGATATATATAATAATGGTCCTTTTTTTTTACTTTACTTTTAAGCTTCAGTTACAGAGTATTTTTTTGTAGGCAAATTGCCAGCTTGGTTGAGGCCAATCATTAATGTGGCCAACAAAATATAATATAAATACAACAAATTAAAACAAAAACTACTAAACTCATTGTTGTGTTAAAATAACAAGCATGAATAACTGTTCTTCAATTGCTTTTTGTGCAGATTGAAGGATTGCCAAACTGTTATAGCATAAATTATGGCTTTTTCGTTGCCTGTTTAGTAGTTCAATTGGTTTCTTCGTCTATATTGACTAGTGTATATTTTTCAAGTTGCAGAATCAAGTCCTATTAAAAAATGTGTGTTTATCTTTTTAAAAAAAAAAAAAAAAAGTTATGGGTTCTTCCGCTCAACTCTCACGGAAAGTTATAAATTTTTTAGATGAAACTTCACCTATTATCAATTTGTTTTATTCATTTCCAGTTTTTTGGATCCCTAGGAATTATAGTAGATTAGCTCATAAAAAAAAAAAAATTTGGATGTTCAATAATCGAATGGATGGCAGTTTTTAAAGAGTTAGATATGCCTTCGGAGACTGTTGAAGTAATCTATGTAGATGCAAATCATAATTAATAATACTTCTTTTATGTTTATATTAAAAAAAAAAATTGCCCACACTTGCTCAGTTTCTAGATTTATTTTGACAGTCTAACAATGGCAAACATACTATAGTAGTATTTGGTGCCCCTATAGTGTTTTATATATAGAAGTACTTTTTAACATATGCACAAGAGTGATAAGTTTTGGTATGATATAATAACACACTACAAACATAAAATAATAAAAACTTTAATTATAATTAATTATTTTTATATTCTTAAAAATTTTATTATTTTTTACTACTATGTATAGATAATAAGAAAAAATTTATAATATATTTTTTTATGTGTTAACTAACGTAATAATACGACAATATTAATACCAAAATATGGTATAATAACATAACACAAATATTATATGAATACGAATTTTTGACACGATTTGTCATCCTTAATATAATTGTTGCTCACAATGGTTATATGATTTTACGCAAGTGCACGTGTCGCAAACAAGTAATATAATGATAAGAAAGATCGTTCCCACGGAGATTGAAATATTAAAAAATATCGTAAAAATTAACTATTAAAATCAATATTCTTGTGTTTTTGTTTATTAAAAATCCAATAAATAATACGAAAGGACAAGAGTGAAAATACTGAAACAAAGTTTAACGAGAAGAATATCAAGAATCGCAAGTAGATAAATCAGTTAGGATTGCAAATGTGACAAGTGATGTAGACAAACTGCGTTGTTGCAGCGTTGCTGTAGCAAAGTGTACCAGTAACTAGAATTGCAAAAAATCACAAAGGATTCTCCCGAATCTGTAATGTTTATATATTCTATCACTCAATGATGAACCATATTCCTATGCAAAACTGATCTAAGAACAACGTTCATGCACAAATTAATTATGAGTCTATGTGAGATAATTATATATTCCTATATTAATTCCTTCACACTATTCTAGCTTAATCCAACTATTTATTATACCTTCTACAGATTCAATTTCAGTTTACTATCTTATCAATTATCGCCATCAAGCAATCAATGAAGAATCAAATCAATAAATTAAGCATAGAATAACTAGCACCATTTATCAAGCAAAGCATTCATTAGTTTATAATAACTTATTAGTATAATTAGTCTACATACACTTGCACATCCACAACCCTAACTGAATGAAAATTTAGCCAATCATATTCATGAAATCAAACATCAAATCATTAATATTCAACATCAGATCCATAGAGTTATATAAATTTGAAAAACAATAAAAGAAGAATAGAAGAAAGAATAAATTAATAAAACCCCATTTTATTGAATCTCAATCAATTGGATTCCAATCCCTAAATCTCTCTTGCTTTCTTCAATAATTATTCTTGCAAATCAAGCCTTCAATTGGTCTCTTTCCAGATCCCCTTGATGCTCTATTTTGCCTCTTCTTCTCTGCGAAATTCTGTTATGTATTATCCCTATCTGCTGCGTTCTTGTTCTCCTCTACTGTCGCAATCTATTTTGATTTCTTCTCCTCTGATCTGCGCTATTACTGCTGAGTATTTTCTCCTCTGATGTCCCCCACGTTTCTGTCCAGAATTCTGCTGTATATATAGATTTATTTGCTGCCCATAATTACCTTAATTTGCTACCGCCGGTCTTATTGAAATCAACCCCTGTTTTGCCTTTTAAACTCTAGGTTTAATTGGAGACAATTTTTGGTGTGTTAATTTCCAATATTATCCCTAAAAAGGTGAGTTAATAAAAGCTCAAAATTGTCCTTTTGTTAAGAGTCCAAATCAGCTCTTGAATTTTTATTTCTAGATCAGCCTCTGTTTTGTAATCTGTTTTCCTGATGTAATTTTGTTGTAGCAAAGCTGGATTATTGCATTTTCTTTGTTGTTTTCTTTATTTCCTGCAAGGGCAATGAAAATCTAATGAGTGCACATCAAAATATAATTCTTTTTAACAAATTTCATGATTATTTTGAATTTATTATCAAAGAGTTTACTTAAATCCATAAAATCCACAAATATTGTATAAATGATTATAATGTGCGAATATTCTCAAATTAATAAGCAAATATTTATGAATAAGGGTTAATAATACTCTAATAAATTAGAGTTATCAATAATTACTAATAATGAGCCACTTATATTATAATATATGATAAAAAAATATTTTTAATTTTTTTAAGGATAAATTATGCTTTATTTCTCCTACTTTTAGATTAGTTGCAAACTTACCCTTAATTTTGATTTATTAAAAAGTGTCCCAATATAATGTTTATGTTATGATTAAGTGTTTTTGTTTACCATGTCAATAAAATTAACCAAACATGAAATAAGACACATGTAATCCAATGTTATATGATTATTATATATTAATTTGTTAACATAATGGATGAAGTAGAAAACATCTTACTAATTATTTTACATAGATTCATCGTTTATATGATGAACCAATTTTAATTTAAATACCAATAATATATCTTTAAAATTATCAAATTTTATCACATATTTGTAATAACATTAATTATATTTACAATTTTTTTTTCCACTTCCATTATCGCCATTAAGCATTGAAGAATCAGGTTTATAAATGAGTGAAAAAATATCCACATTCATTATTTATAATAACTTATTATATAATTATTAATATTATATTCTCAAAATTATCAAAATTTACTGCATCTTCACTCTAAATTATCAATTTTCACAGCATATGATACAAAATTATTTTATTACCATTACCTCAGCTTGAAAAAAAACTTGCTATTTAATGCATGTTCCTCATTTCTTTAGTTCTTAAGTTCCAACTCAAAATCTTATTTTAATACAATTTTTTTATTATATTAATATAAAAATTACATTATTTTTTTATATTCAACATAATATATTAAATATTAAATTAAAAATTACATTTTTAAAATATTTTTTAATTTATTTTAATGCAAATTTTTGAATTAAAATAATATAAAATTTATATGTATATATATTTAATCAATTATATTAAATATCATATTAAAAATATATTAAAAATTTTAATTTTTCTTTTTAAAAAAAATATCACATGAGTAACTGTTCATCGCAATATTTTAAACTTCTAATTGAAAAAAAGAAAAACAAAAAAAGAGAAATGCTCTTAACATCTTATCCGCTTCAATCACTCTAAAGTGCGACCGAGTGAGAGGAGGGAAAAAGAATGGCGATGCTTTCACCTTCGTCATCTTCGCTGATGATATCATCTTCCTCTCCAAAACTGTCGTTTGTATCTTCTTTCAATTCCTCTAAGAGCCCATTTGTTGGGTTCTCTGTGGCACTATCAAAGAAGCCTTGCGATCCAACTATATTTACCACCAGCAATAACAAATCTCCTTATGGTGAAAACAAAGGGAGGATGAACTTCCGAGTTTGTTGTCAAGACCTCTCTCTCGTTCCTGCTAACGAACGTTGGATGTTCGAGGAGTCCGAGGTTAACGGCCCTGTATGTTACTTTCATCCTCTCTTTATATTTATCCCTTTCTACTGGCTACTGGTATTCGCTACATTTCTTTCTCGAGAAAAGTTTGAATTTTATCCATCTACCCATTTAACGAATAAGCTTTAATTGTGTTCTCCGGCTATATTTTTATTGAATTTACAGCATTTCAACAAGTAGGTAGGTATTGCATTTTTTTATATTTTGCCTTGCATATAGGAATTCAAGTAATGGGTATCATAAAATTGAGACGCATTTGTTCTGAGAGCTATTTGAATAAAATTAACTGAGCAACAGTTTGATCGGTCAATTTTGTTGCTGCCTAAGTGGTTAATACTAGTGAACTGTGCTCAGAAATTTGTTTTTCAACGTTGTATTTTAGATTTTCCCGGTATTTATTATGTAATCTTCCAATTATCTTACGAAATTTTGTCGGCTTATATGAGTTGGGTTGAAAGGAGGTCGATTAGTCAACTGTGCTCAAAAATTTGTTTTTCAAGGATGTATTTTAGATTTTCCCAATATTTACTGTGTAATCTTCCAATTCTCTTACAAAATTTCGTCACTTTTAATTGAAGAAATGCAGACTCAAAATTTTAAAAGTTTTGAAATTATTAATGCACCAGAATTGAAATTATGGGTCTTTTTGAAAGGTTGAAAGTAGGGCAGTGAATTTTTGACATGACATTTCCATAAAGTAGTTAAGTTGAACTTATACGGATTGGATATAAAAGAGGTCAACTAGTTAACTGCACTCAAAAATTTGTTTTTCAACTGTGTTTTAGATTTTCCCAGTATTTACTAGGTAATCTTCCAATTCTCTAAATGAAATTTCGTCATTTTTAATTGAAGAAATCTAGAAGCAAATTTTTCTTAGTTTTGAAATTATTAATGCACCAGGATTGAAATTATGGGTCCTTTTGAAGGTTGAAAGTAGGGCAGTCAATTTTTGACACGACCTTCCCATAAAGTAGTCAGGTTCGACTCTTGTTGGTTGGGTCGAAAAGAGGTTAAATTTTTTAACTTATTTAAAAAATCAAGTCATAATGAGTCAATTTGGGTAACCCGTGACCTGTATAAGCAATTTCGAAACTTTGAATTATTTTTTAGATGATGTTCAAATTTATTCCAATTTTTATTTTTGTGTATTGTTTATCAATTTATAGTAATATATTGTTTTGTTTAATTTTGTGTGTTTTGATTATTGATTATTTATTTTAGACTTAAATAAGCTTTTACTTATAAAAAAAACTTATGATATTTATATATTTTTGTTGGTATTTGAGACTGTAACTGTTTGACTTTGATGTATTACAATACTTATGGTTATTGATATTATTTTTATTTTAATGCTAATTTTTAAAATTTTGTTAAATAATACTTAAATTAAGTTAATTAAGTAGAGTTTGCATAGAATTTATTATATTAACAGTTTATATAAGTATATGTTGAAAATTGATACAATGTATCAAATTTTGCTTGTATTATAAAGCATAATATATGTTATTTGATATATTTAAACAGGTCAATGCATTTATTCAACAGGTTGGATTAGAGTTGTACTTTCTTATCTATTTAATAAATAAGTTGGGTTGGATTTGGGTTTGGGTCAAGCTTATATTGATTGAGTCGTAAACGGGTCGATCTGAACTTGACACGACCTACATGTTTGACAGCTCTAGTTGAAAATGCTTTCAAAGGAGTCAAATTTCTTTTAAAGGTGATTGACAATTCTCTCTACGAGAATTGCTTTTAATATTTTTAGAAGTATTATTTGTTTCATGGAGAAATATTTTTGGATTGGTCTTCCATCTAAAGTAATTATTAAGATGGCACTTAAAACCAATTGTAATAGTTTAGATAAGCTTCTAAAAGTTATCAATTTTTATCAAACCATTTCATTTCAAATAGCTTTCGCTGAAATCATTTCTAAAACCAGAACATCCAAATGGGTCCTATATATTTCAAACCATATGCTGCAGATAACTGAAACCTTACTACACATTTTGATTTTTCTAAAAGGTTTGTGATGTCTATAAATATATGGTATTATCTTATGTCCATCAAATTTCAAGTTGCCTACTTGGAAATGTATAGTCCTTGATCAATTACTACTGATTGTCGTTTGATTTTGATACTTCCAAAGTCCAAGATGTGCCACTGACGTTACAGTTGAACTGGGATTTTGTTGCTCTTGCTCTTTGACATCACAATGGTGAACTTGTTTTTTAAGTGGACTATTCTTGCATATTATTATAGGACATTTGGAATAAGACATGGTACCCAAAAGCTGCAGATCATGTGAACACAGATAAACAATGGTATATTGTTGACGCCACAGATAAGATTCTTGGCAGACTAGCATCCACGATAGCTATTTATATCCGAGGGAAGAACCTGGCAACATATACTCCTAGTGTAGACATGGGAGCTTTTGTTATTGTGGTATGTAGTGTGTATGATCCTTATTTATTTTCTTGATTACTATAGTGAAAATTGCAGGTCATATTTGAATATCTACTTTGAAATATATAAAAATTGTCCGAACTCCGAATTGAAATTTTCATCTCTGGGTTGGATGAGACATGCTTTTTGACTTCATTTCTAGTCTGAACTTCAGATCTTTGTGAAGATGGGTCATGTTATCGTAGTGGATAATGTTTTGAGTACCTCATTTTTATCTTCTCTAGTTTTGACTTCTTTCTTTCTTTCTTTATTTGGAGGCCTAGGAACCGTTGTTATACGAATGAACACTATATAGCCCTTCGTTTAGATGTTTTCAGACTACAAGTTAAATGTTTGGTTTATATATCATGTCATGGATCTGGCCAGTTGGTTATGTTTAGATTGTTCTCCCCATTTTTGACACTTCACAATATCTCTAGTTTCTTTTGTCATTGTTGTATTAGGATTCTATCACCTTTCGTATGGAATGTTGTTTCACTTGTCAAGTCTTTTCGTGCAGTTTACTCTGCAAGCTTATCTCGAAATGACTCTTCAAAAAATTGTTATTTTTAGAAATCAAGTTAGACACTAATGAATACGTGTGACTCAATCTAATTCTTAAAAATCTGGCATTTGCGAAATTCTCAACTCTTTTTCACTCAACATTTGAACTATACATATATTTTAAGTATGTACATACATACTGTATCCAAATGCAAGTATGTAAGTACATATGTATATTTGTGCTCTTTGATTGATAGCAAGTCTAAAACGATTTTGCTGTGCATCAATGCAACAGGTGAATGCAGAAAAAGTTGCTGTATCTGGTAAGAAAAGGACCCAGAAGCTCTACAAGAGGCATTCTGGACGACCAGGTGGTATGAAGGTGGAAACATTTGACCAATTGCAGAAAAGAATACCAGAAAGAATTGTTGAGCATGCTGTTCGTGGTATGCTTCCCAAGGGAAGGGTGAGTTCTTAATCCCTGAGTTGGCTCATGTATGTATATAATGTTAAATGTCTATGTACACCGACACAAATGTCTGTACTTGTTCACCTTATTACTTCTACATTTGCACGAATGAGGATAAAATGAGTTTATGACGTTACAATAAACGATGCAATGAAGCACTTTCTAACACAGACCGTCGTCTGCAGCTTGGCAGACAACTATTCAACCACTTAAAGGTTTATAGTGGTCCAGAACATCCACATGATGCCCAGAAGCCAATTGAGCTTCCTATAAGGGACAAAAGAATACACAAGCAAACCTAGATCTGAAGCACTTCTCTAGCTCATACAAGACACGGTGTGCCGTCCTTCGTTTAACCTGTAGTCAACAGGCCTTCATGTCATGATTCTAAGGGCTCTAAGTTCATGCTTCAGCTAACTGTAAAATTCCGTCATTTGTGTTTATTTTATGATGAAGATGTTTTTAATGTCAATATGAAGCATGTTCAGTTCTATTCATGATCTGTTAGAGAACTGACAAAGAGCCTATTTTTTAGATTGAATATGCTCCATGTAATTCTATCTTAAGGTACTGTTAAATGTAATGACATTTTTAAATCTATTTAGTGGGAAAATTGAACGAAACCCTTTCTGTTTGTATGGTGTGAGTTGAAAGGAAGGTTTTTAATTTTTATAGCTCCCGTTCGTTGAATACAAGTCGTCATCACCAGCTTTCGTGATTTCAACCAATTATGTTTGTTTGTCCTTCTATTAAGAGTAGTTTAAATCAAAATTAGTTTCATAAAAAGCGCTTTTAGTGAAAAGTACATAAATTGGGCTTTAGTTAATAAGTAAAAATGTTTTTTTTTGAGTTCTTCAAACACTTGGAAGTTTTTTTTTTCCATGTTTGATATACACGTGCTTTTGTAATGTTTCAAAAGCATAAACAAACTCAAATGACCAAATTTTTTTTTTTTACTATATTTATTATTTAGGGCAAACTCCCAAAATAAGATGGAGTTTTACTTATATTCACAATCTCATTTGAATTATTCATATTTCACAATACATTTTGGTGTAGTATTCACGTTTTTTTTTTTTTTTTCTTTCTTTCAACTATTTTCAATTACACATTCGTGTGAGTCTTTTACATGTTTATATAATGGTAAAATTTTGGTTACATATTCATGTAATTATTTTACAACAAATGTACGCTTGCTTCTCACAACTTTATAAAATCTTTATTGCGAAATTCAATTAACTTAAACTAACTTATGAATTAGTGTAAAGTTAGAGCCTATTTTGGTAATTACCGATTGACTAGCTGAATATTATTATAAATTAATCTAAAAGAAGATTTTGACTTTGAAGCAAAATTGCATAGAAGAGCTCATTCCAAGCATTCAGGAACACCAGGAAGACACCAGTCACTACAATCAACTTATTGAGTAAGCATAAATGGAAGGGTGTCCATCTTTTCTTAATTGAGTAAGCATAGTTATATCAAGCAACTCCACTTTCTTTCATACCAAGTTTAAGACTGACTTACTTCACAATGGCTTCTCCTGAATTAGCTAGGAGGATCTGGATACTTTTGATTCCATCACAGGTTTGGTCTGTTTTAGGCAATTCTTTGCCTTCAGTTCTCCCCATTTTCTAAGGTTATGAATTACGGTCAAAGACATCAAATAACAATTTAGGTACTAAATGAAAGGGTTTTGAAGATTTGGCTAAAAAATATTATAAAATTTTGTGAATAATTTCGTGAATAATGACTCTTTTAAGAAGAAAATAATTAAAAACTTAAAATTTATAAAAAAAATAACAAAAAAATTTCTTTATTTTTAAATTTTTTTTTGAAAAAAAATCAAAAAATAGAAATCATTACCAAACAACTTAGAAGTAGTTTTTTATTTTTATTTCTTGAAAATTACTAAATATAAATTGTTATCAAATACATTTGTGATTATTTTTATAAAAAATTTAAAAATTACAAAATTAATTATTTAATTATAAATCAACTTAATGTCCAAAGAATAATGTGAATTTTTCAATCCGTTATTATACATACACTACTACGAATTCGGTTTGAAATTTTGAGTACTAAAAAGTAGTCAAAACAAAACACAGCCGTTTAGTTTGTCTCAGTCCAATTACTAGCACTTTTCTGAATATGATATTTGTTAAGAAGATGAGAACAACAAATAGCTGAAAGTGCTTCATCAAGCTGAAGCAGAAAAAAGCAATACCAGAATGTGATCATAAGAGACTCATGACTGCAATATATTTATTACAAAAGTATAACAATATTATTAATATCAATAACATCAATGTTGAATACAATCACTATACCCCAATCATTTATATGCTTGATTTAATTATTTACTAATACAAATCACCGAGTTATCTCATAAATCAAGATTATATTAATTCTTCCCCTTTTAAATTCTATATATATATATATATATATATCAAGAAATAGTTTGTATTTATTAAAGAATGAGATTGTAAAGAATCTCATTCCAAGTATCAGGGACACCTGAAAGGCACCAATGGCTACAATCCATGACTGTTTTACCTCCAAAGCCATAAATTGAAGGATGTCCATCTTTGCGTAACAAAGAGAGATTAGTTATGTCCAACAGTTGAACAGGCTTCTTCATTGTGTTTAATACATTCTTCAACACTGACAAAGCTGGTGGAACCTCTCCTGGGTATATTGAACCAAACACTGGTTTGCTCTGTCCCACACAACTCTTTGCTCTTGGCTCTCTCCAATCACTACCACTGTTGATACAGATAGTTAAATAATGTGAGACATTGTTGCCTACATTGTGTAGCACTAAAGTCTCCTTATCAGGATCCTATACTAAAGATTAGGGATTCGATTCTAGTGTGTTTTGTACATTTAAGACCAACTTTTGTTAATACTGAAAGTAGGGGTGGACAATTGCTGGGTTGGGTTGAGGGAAAATTGAAACCAACTCGAATATTTCGGGTTGAAAAACACATAGATCGAAACCGGCCAATAAGCACTTTAAACCAAATCAACCCAAACCAAAAATATTCGGGTTGGGTTGGGTTGGTAGTTCGGCCCAAAATTTTAAAATTTTAAAATAATTCATTTTTTAATTATAAATTTGATGTCTATCTAAAAAAAAAAAAAACTTATAACCCATGCAAACATAAACTTCAAAAGAGGTGATTAAAGGGATTATGGGAATATATGTAATGAAGACTTTTTTATAGAAGTAAGTTAAAGAGAGAGTTTCTTTTTTAAGCGATGTGAGACTAAAAAAATTAACTTTTTGCTTACATATTACATAACTTATAAATATATTATTATACATTAAGATAAAAATATTAGCATTTAGAAAAGTGATATGAATGCTAAGTTATTTTATGCCTAAGTTGATTCAAATCCATAGGTAATACATTTATTTAAAAGTTAATAAATAAAAATTCGGGTTGGGTTGGGTTCCATGAAAAAAAAATTCTCAACCCATTTTCGGCCACAATGGTTCGAGTTGGCCAATTTTGGAGCTGAACCAACCCATTGATTCGTAAAATCCAATCCAACCCGCACGATTTGGGTTGGTTTGAACGGATTGGACGGATTTGTTCGGTTTTTGTCCACCCCTAACTGAAAGATCTCAAAACAGTTCATTTTATCTATAAGCAACTTGTAGTACTTGAAATTACTAGTAAAGTGATGAGTTAGTAATGAAGTTGTATTTGGGCTGTAGGTAAAATTTGTCATGGAAATTTCAAAGTTGGGTAATTAAATTTTGTTGGGCAAAAACTAATGAAGATCTTACTTGTAGTGAGATGGAGAAATTCCTTGGAAGAAAACCATAGTTTTAGAGGGATCTATGTTTAGATCCACCCAATTTGCCCATGTAGTGAGAGCTCTCTTGAATGCAAGCATACGGTTCATGTCTTTCATTACCTTTTGTCCTACTTGTACGTAATCCCATCTGCAAATTTGGTTTTTTTTTTTTCAAACAGTTGTCACATATTAGTAACAAGTACTTTCTTTAGTATTGAGTACAAATACCTGTTTCAGGTTTTTTTAAAATAGCAAAAAAAAAAAAATGTTGTTGATTTAAAAAATAACAATTAAATCTTCTTTTGCCACTGTTTATTGCTTTTTCAAGGGGCATTAACAAGAAATTTACGAAAGTAATTATTTATTTCTCAAATATGAGAGGTATTTTTGTAGTTTTTTAAAAACCTTAGAAAACTCTGTACGTAGTAATATTGCATGAGATATTGAGAATACTCTTAAGAAATTGAGAATATTGCATGAGATATTGATCTCTTCAAGAGAAGCTTTTATTTTAAATACTTCACTATTTTTAAAAACATGTTTAAAATATTTTCTTTTTATATATGTGTTTAAAAGATTAAAAATTAATTATTAAAGCTCCAGTAACTCCCGCCAAATAAAGTCTTGTCTTTAAAAAGAAATTCAAACTACGTATATTATTTTTAAATATGTGTTTAAATTAATTTTATTTTTAAACACATATTAATTTTAAATATAAGTTAACTAAGAGGTAACAAATAAAATATAGTGTGATAGGGTTAAAAAACAAACACTATTCTATGAAATTTCCGAGAAATACACATACAAAAGACACAATTATCAATATTTAAACCTCTAAGTTTGGGTATTTTTAATTTAGTATATCTAATTTTTTTCTTTGGTGAGTAAAAAGAAGTGTTATTATTTTTTACATTATTCATCTATTTAAGTAATTTTACTTTTAATTATATTAAAATAAAATATATATTTGGAAAAATAACACTCTTTAAAACTTATAATAATAAAATTAGCACATCTTGTATTTAAATTTATATTTTTACAATTAAAAAAATAACTCATATGTTATTTTTCTTTGAACATTTATTTAATTAGAATTGAACGATGACAATTTAGACCCGTTTAATATTATTAGAGTGCTAATTTTGTTATTATAAATTTTAAGGGTGTTATTTTTGATAATTTTCTTATATATTTTTGATGATATTAAAAAATATATATATAAACTTTATTTTTAAATATGCGTTAAATATATAAAACTAAAAATATTTTTACCTAAAAAAAAATTATGTTAGATAAAGAAGAAGAAAATAGTGTTAGATATTGGAGCACATACGGTTGAGAAGGTCCCCGACGACCCCACCAATGCCAAGTGTTGAAGATAAGCATATCAATCCCTTTCCATAATCTACCTCCTCCAACTGAATCCAACTTGAGTACTCTCCCCATTTTCTGTCTGACAACATCCACTAAGTACACACTGCGGTCTAGCATCACTTTAACTCCATAATCCTGTAATAATATTGTTTTATATTCAAAGTATGAGCTCTAAATGATGCTAAAAGAAAATTATGTAAGTTTTGAAAAAGAAACTAAACAACAATAACTAGCTTATACTAGACTCAAGTAGTGCAATTAATTTGTGAGATATTCCAATGTTCGTGCTTAATATATTTCCTAAAAGTTATTCCCAATATGGGTCATGTACAATGAACATCTTTTTTTTTAAAGTTTTTCAAACCAATTTTAAGATAAATTATTTATTGCTTTTATAATAAATGATAAATGATTATGTCACACTTTAAATTAATAAAATTTAAGATTGGTTAATTAGTGTAAATATTTAAAAATATATATATATATATATCTAATAAATAATAAAAAGAAAAGTCAATATAATTAATAAAATATATAATTTAAGAGTGAATAACACCTTCTAATTCTAATAGAGTTGTAAAGACTCAGTGGGTTTAACTAGGTCACAAGGGTCAAGTCATCTCATTCCATGAGTAATTATTTTTTTAGTTTAATTAATAAACACCCTTTTAGCGTGTGAAAGACATGTGAATTAGTGAAACATCTACTTTGAGAATAGCAAACTCAATTAATTGAAATAGAACGCTCGTTATCTGCAAATTAGAAATCCATTATAGGCCACTTGTTAGAGATGAGGCAAAGTGAAGAGGACCACAAGTGACACTATCATTATGACAAATCGTTGTGTCAAGAATCTAATTGAATATGAAATGGAAATTGAGAGGTGATGACAAATTAATAAATGGAATATTAACACTTTTATGTGAAAATTATTTATTTTTAAGAGATGGCACCGTTTCCATTCCTCTAGAAAAAAAAAAAAAAAATACTCATCTCTTCCCTTCTCTATGGATAGATAATTATTATGGATAACCACTCATCTCATTCAGTTTCCAAAATCATAATTTTGGTTTAATTACATATTATAATTTTTTTATAAATAAAGTTTTATTTTTTTACTAAACATAAAAAAAAAAAATAGAATAAAAATAAAACCATTTAAATAACTGAGTAATATAAAAATTCTCCGGTTAATATGGTTTCCTTTTTTCATTATTAGATCTTTTTTATTTTAAAAAATTATAGAAAATTTAAGGGAGATAATATTTAACTATATATAAAAATAAAAAAAACTAATGGTTAATTAATTTGATCAATAACAAGGCTCAGATTAAGAATTGACTTGAAAAAGTTGAAATTTATTGATAGATTTTTTTTTTTTACATAATATAACTTTCTTTAAAATTTATATTGATTAAATTAATATTTAATAATATTAAATAAATTTAATAATATAAAAATTAATAATAATTAAATTTAATTGATTAGAGTTAAATTTAAAAAAATATATGATCTTTAATATAAAAATGGTGCTATTTATATAGTTAGGAGTGATAGAAGATATAAGTTAAAAACATTGTTTACAAACGCATTTATTGCGTAATAGGTTGGTAGCAATATATATATAATATTTTACTCACTTATATACATGCCAAGTCAATGGTCAAGAAAATTTTCCGACATAATAATAAAAAGAAGGTTAATTATTCTAAATTTTAACTAAATTTATATTTAAGTTTTTAAGTTTTTAAATTTTATAATTTAGTCCTTAAATTTTTAAAATTTTATATATAAGTCCCTAAATTTTTAAATTTTATAATTTAGTTTCAAAACTTTTAAAAATTCACATATAAGTCTTTTTTTGGATACTATACATGTTTTTTAATCAAAATTTTAGGACTTATATATAAATTTTTAAAATTTTGAGAACTAAATTGTAGTATTTAAAAGTTTAAGGAGTTATGTGTGAAATTTTAATAATTTGATGACCAAATTATAAAATTTAAAAGTTTGAAGACCTAAGTGTAAATTTAATAAAAATTTATGGACTAAAAATAGAGTTTAGCCTAAAAATTTAAAAAAAAAAAATAAAGTTATGAAAAGAAGAAATAAATAAAAAAAAAAAAAAAAAACAAGAAGAAGGACGTCGCAACATAGCATACCTTGAAGTAAAAGATGGACACATCATCAACTCTTGAGATGTTGTATCGGGCATTGGGCACAGAAGAATGAAGCATGCATGTGAGGGACTGCCATTGGTTTTGGCTCAGTGAATCTCCCACAAACATTATGCTCTTTCCCCTTAATCTCCTCAACATATCCCTCCCATTAAATCTAATTATTTGAGAAATATATTATTAATTTTGTACCTATCTTTATTTTTTAAATAATTGCAGAACTTGTATATATGACATTTTCATTTTATATCTCTAGTATTTTTATTTTTTTATTACGTTTTTACCATTAATTGAATCAAGTTTTTTATATCTCACCTCTTCTAAATGCTTCTAGCTAATAGTCTTCACACAATATATATATATATATATTATTTTTTTTTTTCAAAAGGAATTCCCCTCCACTAAAAAAAAAAAAAAAAGGAATTTAGGCAAAGAAATATTGATGAAAATAATGACATATATTCTATGTCAATTCTTATAATGTAATTGAAATGTGTATGATTTTGTAATTTTTTCGACAAATAAAATGTGCAGCCAAGTTCTAAGGATATATAAATAAAGAAGAGAATTAAAGGCCACCAAATGGAACAAGATTCAAACTTTATTACTAAGAATTAACTCAAACAAATATCTACTCCTAACCCACATAATGTTTATTAAAATTAAGAAAAGGCTTGCTACATGTGCTAGAAAGAAGTCTAACATGAATATCAAAGCTTGTCATTAGGGAAGGAAAAAAAAAAGCTTGCTAAAGTCAAAAGAGCTCTCTCTAGTATCTTTTTCTATACTAATCGAATAATGGGGAGCCGTAAGGAAACCTAGTAAACGAATCAATGATTATTTTTGGTGGAATTTAATTCATTAGACATTTCCTTTCTCCAACATTAATTGAGCTGTCCATCTTATGAAAATATTAACTTAATTTCACTCTCTCCTATACATTATTAGGCAAAAGACCAAATTTTAGTTAAATGTAATGGTATTTCAGCCTCCACAATAGAGATTTAAACATTATTAATTCAACCCTACATTATATACTAGGGGTGGCAATTCGTGTCGTAGCTCGTTTGACCGAATCGAAACCGAATCGAAAAACCCGAATCGAACACGAATCGAATAGGATTTGGGCCAAATTTGGCCCAGCTCGAGTAGCTCGAAAAAAAACGGGCTGGGTTCGGGCTGGGTTCGGGCCAGCCCGGTAGCCCAAATTCTTTTTTTTTTTCTTTTTCTTTTTCTTTTCTGATAAATATAAATATTATATTTATACCCTAAACCTAACAAATAACGCTTAAATTCTGAAATCCCTAAGTTCACATCGCCATCGCGCCTCTCTTTCAGTTTCCCAATTTCCTCAGCCCGCTCGCGACCTCGCCTTCGCCTGTCACGATCTGCCGCCTGTCGCCAGCCCCTCAGCCCGTTCGCGACTTCGCCTGTCACGATCTGCCGTCTGTCGCCGCTGATACTCGCAAGCAGCAACAAGAAGAACCTGGGTTTACATCTGTTTCCAGTGAACAGAGAAGTGCTTCTGTACTTGTAGAACAGGATCAACGGAAGACTTTGAAATTTGGGTTCTCTTCTAAAAGTTCTACTTCTAAGGTACAAACTTAGTCTATGATTTGGTTTTAACTTTAAAAATGATGTTTGGTTTAAAATTTCAAGTAGAAACTGAATTTTCATGTTAGATCTACTTGCATATGAGTTTTGAAACGAGGAAACCATGAATTAAACATTTACTTATAGTTGGTCTCAACATTGGTTTTTGCTCAAAGAAATCATCACCCAGACCCTCAGGTGGATTATTACCCGCCATGTTATAACTCAAACAATTGGAGTGTTCCAGGCCGACAGAAAAATAGACAACCCAGAAAAGGAAAAAATTTAAAATTCAAAAGCAATCAGATCACAAAGAAACAAATTATAGAGAAAGAGAATTAAATGTCGGGATCTGGGTATAAATGGAACTACCTGATACGTGTTATCAAATTTATCATACATGAAGCGAGTGATGATACTGGTTTTATTATTCATCCGTACCCTTCTGTATAAGTGTATATGAGCTATTGAGCTGATCACCATGATTGAGGCTGTGGGTTCAGAGCTTTTTATTATGTTTATTGTTTACTGACCTGTTCATTCTTTTACACATAACAATATTATATCTACTACACTATACATTTCAGTCCCCCATTTGGTCTTTCTTAAAATTGCAATGGATCTTAAATAAAGTGCGCACTGACATTAAATTTTCAAAGCCTATGCCAGTAAAGGAAAGGTTTATATCCTTTAAAACCCCACAAAGATTCACAATTTAATTTCTCTCCGATTGTTTGCATATTTATTTATTATTTTTAGAGTAATGTAATACTCTCCTGCTTATTGTTTTATTAAAAGAATGGGTAGTTATTTATTCCAAGAAAATTTATTTATTAATTTTATTATCGACATAAAATATCATATTAACAATAGCTTTTTATTTTTGATTATTAACTTACAACACATTGTTTTATTTCAGTCAAAGAATTAATATGGAGGTAGGCAGGGATGAAATAGTTAATATTGTGGAAAACACGGTAGAAGAAGATGAAACAACCACTGGTGTTCTTCCAGATTCAAAAAGGCAAAAGGTGATGTCAAAAAGATCATGGATATGGGAACACTATGAGACTCTTCCTTTGGATTTTGATAAAATTCCACGAGAGAAGTGCAAGTATCGTGGTCAAATTTATCAAAATAGGTCTGAGAATGGAACAGGTACTTTTACTCGTCATTATAAAAAGTGTACTATGAGAGATACACGTGATGTGGGTCAGATGATTATTGAAAAATCTAAGAATATGGTTTCATGTCGTTCTGAATTTAATCCTGAAAAGTTTAGAGAGTTATTAGTTGAAGCTATTATTATACGTGACTTGCCTTTTCAATTTGTGGAATAATTGATATATTTAACAATTTTTATTTGTGTTTAAGATAAACCATGTGAGGAGCTTGCTGAAGATATTGCAAGTGAGGTGACTACTGAAGCTGGTACTCAAAACTCTAATAACATGGTTGTGCTTAGTAATCAAGATGCTAACTAAAGGTACTGTAAATATGTTTCTCATTTCAACTGCTAGTTAATTATATTGAGAGTGGTTAGTTACTTCTCATTTCATTAATTCACATAAAACAATCTTACTTTTATATTTTATATGTTCATTGAGAATCTTCTGATAATTGTGTGAGTTTGCATGAAAAATTTGGTGAGTTAACGAGTTTTCTTGGGTGCTTGGGTGCATGAAAAATAGGGTTGTATGAAAAATCATTAACTAAAAAAAACATGTAATTTCTAGTTTGAGCTAGTATGGGCTAGTTTGGGCCAACTCGTTTGTGTTTGGTTTGGGCTCGGGCTCACAAATGCTAGCTCGAATTAAATTTGGGCTGAGCTAGGGTTGAACTAATTTGGGCTGGGCTAGTTTGGGCCAGCTCGAACTAGCCCAGCTCGCACGAATTGCCACCCCTATTATATACATATGTCGCCATCAAAGAAATAGGAATATGAAAAAGGCATGTGTCACATGGAAAGCCACCACCGCCATGTTTGTGAGCTTTACGGATTTAACTTAACCTAAATAACCAGACTTCCGCATCCACATGAACACCAATAACACTTGGAACAAAGAAACTTCTAACTACTCTTCTTCTTCTTTTTTATTCACATTACAACACTTCTATTTGCATCAAATAATTATAAAACAATAAATAATATAACAGTTATTTATTGATAAATATAAATTTTTTTAGCCTATACTATATAAGTTGTTAGACAACAAATTAAAGTAAATAGAATTTTTCTTCGCATATATTCACATCCTATAATATAAATATTTAGTAATAGAGCCACTAATTTTTGTTTTAGAAAGTAAATAAAAGTGTTTCATATTTATAGAATCGTGAGTTTGTGCCGTTTTCCTCCCCCATGCTTATAATATAATAGGTGCTTATTGGTTGATTAAAAAAAAAAGTTGAGGCGCGTGAAAATGAGGTTTGTTCAGGGCCAAATGAAACAATTCTTCAAGAAAGGAAAAACACTTGTTCACTTCACTACACGCGCTCTGCCATATTTTTGCCTAATATAATATCTGTTATCCTAAATTCACATGAGTTCTGTTCTTACTCTTTTGAGAATCTTTCATATATATAACTCGGTTCATAAAGCCTCATCATACCGACATATGTTTACACAAGAGGACAGATCTAAATCATATTCTATCGGATTTATCAAAAATTCTAATTTATGTAAAGTAAGTGCTTTGGATTTAATAACCAATAAGAAAGTTGGTTTTGATTTATTTTCCGTGTACAGTTCTCTTTTACTAAAACAGAATATTGCACATTTTGCTTATTTCATTTGTTTTTTTACATTTTCAGCTCTAGCAAGCAATGGAAGTACAAAGAAGCTCATATATTTTGATGTTTTTTATTTGTAGCAGAAAAGTGATTAAATGTAAATTGATAGTATTTGAAGTTTTTCGATAACAAGTATTATTGGAATTATTAACACTAAATTTTTAGTGTCACAAATAATTAAAATGAGTTGATAGTATAGATCAATTAAAATAAAATGAATAATAAAAAGTGCAGAATATAGATATTGACCCTAAATCACACCACCAACCAATAATTGTTTCATTTGAGCCACCAAAACGCTCTCAATAAAACAATATCAAAACTACACAAGGAGGTCTCTGTCAACTTTTTAATAGCTAAGCAAATGAGTATAATGTAAGAGTTGGAAAGAGAGAAAAGATTAAAAGGGTACCTGACTAAGTTGCAGTCTGTTGGTTGCCATCTAAATTTAGAGTAAAGCTTATCAGAGCGGCCATTTCTTTCGCAAGCAAAGACTCGCTCAATAAAGGGACAAACAGAGGGATTGTAAAGAGGATAAGATTGGTCCAAAACCCATCTTCCTTTGTATAAGTCACATTGATTTTTTCCATTTGTTTGGTGATATTTAAGAACGAGACAGAGAAGAATTACAATGAAAACAAAGGAATTGTTTTGAAACCGGAAACCCATTTTTGTATGCAGTAAAATCCACCTACAGAAGAGTCTGTGTGTGTGTGTGTGAGAGAGAGAGAGAGAGAGAGAGAGAGAGGGAGAACCTGTGTTCCAATATTGTTGCTACCCTGCTACATATATATGTACTCTCTGTGGGCGCGTCTGAACACTCTCGTGTGTATGTTGGGTACACAATATTCAATAAATTAATCATTATTATATTTGATAAAATTATATTAAATTATATTATAATTAATTTATATATTATTTGATTACAACTTATATATTTAGTACATAATATTAAATAGATTAATCATTATTATATTAAAAAAAATTATATTAAATTATATTATAATTAATTTATATATTATTTGATGACAATTTATATAATATAATCCGATAAAATTATGAATAAATATTTCATTTATTTAAATTAATAATTAATTTATTTTATAATTTTATTACATTTTAAAAATAAAAAATAAATATATTCTTAATTTAAGATGAAAGAAAAAATATAGATACATAATTTTATAATTGGCTATTCATACATGTTAAATAAATTATCCAATACAATTTAGACAAATATTTTTTAATTGTACAAATTTTTTATATAATTATATAATTTTTATATCGTATAATACTATTTAATTTTACAGTTAAAAATATATCACATGACTATATAAAATCTATAAGGTAAGATCTTTAATAGGACGAAGTGAGACCCAAGTATGTTACATTTAACGGAAGAAAATAGTACAAATTTATTATTTTTTAAAAAAGTTATAAAAATTTATTTTGTAAAAATAATAGACTATTATAATTTTTTTTGTAAAATTAATATAAATTAAAGATCGTAAAAATTAATTATATTTATAAAATAGATCTATACATTATTTTTTAGAAAGTAATAAAGTTGTGTAATAATATGAATTTAAAATATATTTTTGTTAAAAATAAATTATTTGTGTTATTTTTTTTCTTTTCACTTTAAATATTATCTAATAAATGGTGTTATGCGAGAAGAACTGAGGAGTCCAAGTTAGTCTTTTTGCTTTGTAAAATAAATGTTTTTTTGTTTTTCGTTTTTAAGTAACGTTTGACAAGTGAGAGCTGTCTTTTATTTGGTTGGACAGCCGTAAGGGACAGTTGACCGTGTGTCAGTGACCAATCAAAGAGGTGTAATGGGATACTCTCTTTCATTAATGAAATTCTTGTTTAGTTAATCTTTGAAATTCTATGCGGATTTATTATTTTGATTTTTTTTTTTTTTTTTAGAAAGACATTAAATACATGGCAAAAGAAAACCATAACAAGAAAATGAAGAAATAGGATACTGGGGAGTTTTACTGCTTAATGAAATTATATTAACAAATGATCAGAGGATTAAGTACAGAAACATATGTTGCCACATAATAACATAGCCATGAAAGTTTCAGGGTCACATGCTGATTATACAGTACCTCTCTCTCTTTTTTCTACAGTATTTCTCTCTCTTTTTCTACAGTATCTCTCTCTCAGTTCTATATTGGAAATTAAACTTTCACCTACACTTTTCTTTTCAAGATGAACTTGTTTCTAGTTGGGCAAAAAAGAAAAAGGAAAAAATAAAGAGTTAGATCCAAATATCATCTTTTAGGACCCACAGTTTGAGAGCATCATGTCACAATTAGATTAAAAACTGAAATTTGCACAAGATGGAGGACGATCTGCAAATGGTAAAGCCGTTGTCGTTTCATAGGGAAGGACATGACAATATCACTAATCAAGTTTGAGAGATACATCATAATCTATCAGAATCCAGAAACTGCTGCTTTTATTCTTCAGAAAAAAAAAAAAAATGCCCTGAATTAATCATTATGTCAAATTAAAACGGTGAACAGCTATTTATGAATGTTACAACAGATTTAATTGGCAAAAACACAACTTTGCCATTTAAGTAAATTAAATCAAATGTCTTAGCACAAAAAAAAAAAAAAATCCAATGAAAAATAAAAGCTAGTGATAATATAAGACTCCCAGTACAGGGGGGGGAGGACCGTATAAGTACCAAAACAAACATTTTGTATTCACATGTCAAATGTCGTAAATCGTTAGAAGCTAGAAATTATATACAATCCCACAAGAAACTATTTGGGGGGTTGTGGGTTAAACAGTCAAAACTCAATACCACTATTTATTTGTACAGAGAAGGAAGGTCGACCAACATTAGTAAGAGGAGTATCAACTCTCAGAACTATGCCCGAGTTACCAACATTTCCGTTCCACTTTGACCTGCCAACCTGAAACAATAGAGATTAAGAGAATTGATGTAACTTCAGTATCAGGTTAACAGGTTACATGCATAATCTTGGGACACAAGCATGAAGTGCACAATCAAGCAAAATGACTTACAGATATTGATGCAAATGCTGAAGGATGCGACGTTAGTGCGCAGCCACAGATCACACTTAATTGATCCTTCATTAAATGAATAAGTTCTGCCCTCATTCCGGGATTGCTTCCACCAAATGTAGGACACAGACTGATCATATAAAATTGTGATTAGGTCTTATTAGCACGCAAAATCATACAAATTAAAAAGAACATATAGATGCAAAACTAAAGCACTTGTTAAATAATCAAGTCAAACAGAACACACGGATAAAACTAAAATGAAGCATATCAATACAAGATGAAGCATACTAGATAGAAAAATTTCCTCTCCACACTAAGGTATATGAAGCATATGAATGCATGATGATGTCAACCTTCCAAAACGGACGCTGACACTTGGTGAAACTATAGAATGATATATATAAAGAAAAACATAAAACTAACCTCATTTGGACTGTAGGCCTCACCATGAGACCTGACCTCTTCCAAGCCAAGGCTTGAGAAACACCTAACGCACAAGATTTGTCTGGCCACTGAACCATGGGTGTGAACCATGTTCCCCACTTATTCTGATCAAGCAGTGACCAAAAATCATTAGTCGCCAATACAAAGCCACAAGATACAAACTTAATATTACAAACATCCAAAAATCATAAGTGAGTGAGAAATAATGTGCACTGTTGCAAGTATTTCAAGAAAAAAATGCTAGTATTAATATATTATACAAACCTTGCAAGAGAAGCTGACCCTCGTTTCTCCAGGGAATTTACCTTGAGCCTGTAGTAGGCCTCCACAAAGAGGCAGGAAAGCACTTGTACTCAAACCCTCACCAGATACATAGGTCAATTGACCATTTGGAAACTGTAAATCAACAAATGACTGGAGAGAAAAAGAAAGAACAGTCAAAATTGACCCAAAATAGCCAATAGGAGGTTCTATTTCCATTTTAAAAGTTGATGTTGCAGCTGCTTCAAGCAGCCCACTTCAGAAGATGAGTTTATAACTGAATTGAAAAAGTCTAGAAAACTAGGAAATCGTACTCGTATTTCATTAAACGTTGGTGGATAGATATCATGTAATGTATGTTCACCAATACCAGAACTTGTACAAATCTTAATGAAGAATCATCGCTAAAAATCAATCAATATCAATTATTAAATTCAAATATTTAAGCAAGAAGAATTTTGCAAATAAAACCAATAACATAAACGTGAGAATGTACTAGAATCTTTGCTGGAAATTGTAGGCTTACAGGACATTTATGGATTAAAAAAACTCAAGTGGAATGCAAATTGGAGATCAAATATTCAAGCACATTTACTAATGTGATCATAGTAAAAAAGTACAGCAAATCCATGACAAGCAGATAAAAATACGTGTTTATAAGCAATAATACAAAAATATGTTTGCTTATTCTAAATTGGTAATGTGAGAATGGGAATGATTTTTCAAAGTCAAATATGCATAACGAACTTACACAGGCTAAGGGATTGACACACAGCATTGACATTAAGAGCCACCTCCTGTGTTGAGACCAGACAGCTGGACAAAGTGAATGAATCCCATTCTGGCAATCAACAAATGAGAAAATAAGACCAGATTAAGAAAACAGCAAAATGTTAATAGTAACTTAGATGATAAGCATGGCATAAACCAAATCAGTATACCAAAATGGATCAAAAGAAAATGGAAAGAAAGAAAGACAAAAAGAAGTTTAGTCAAAACAATTGTGTGGTCGCATAACATAGCAACTACCGTGCATAATCAAGCATAAAATCTACCATTGGCTAAATGCAAAGTATACATTATCGTTTGATAAAAAAAAAAAAAAAAAAACCGTATAACATATTGGGAAAAGGCACTGAAACCAGTGTACCAAATTAATCGTAAGAAATTAATGTAAAAAAGATTATTCAACCAATTGGCAAGATTCACCATTCTAGGATTGAATATATTGCTTTTTCTAGTAATAGTTATTGTTCCCCTAAGCTGGTCATACCTTCCTGTCATAACCATACCAAAGCAAGTGTTGCTTTGACAAATGTATAGGCAGAAGAAGAGTTGCATCACGAACAAAGAGTACAGGCCCAAGCTGGACAAGGAAGAGAGACGAATTGTCATTCCCAGAAGAGGAACTGTTATGAGATGCTTCAACTCTCCATAAATCCCCCCTTGCAACCATAGAACTTTCAACATCACGTGTTCTACTATCATAAGTTGAAGTAATATTGACGATCCCCTACATCCAAAGGAATAAAAATAAATAAACAAGTGAAAAATAAATCTCACCTTACATATAAAGTATTTTCCATTGCTCAAGAATATACGGTGGTGCAATAATGTGTTCGCCTTTCCAATACAATTACTATGAAGTTACACATAGTCAGCTTTCAAAAATATCATGACTTTATCGACAAGATTTAATTTTCTGGAAGTAAAAACAAGTAGGTTTATGAGCTTATCAACACATGACACTGGTAGTTGTGGATTAACTAATTTCAAATAGCACTCCAAAACACCTCCTAAGCCTATTGAATGACCAACTTCAAACTTAGTTTCACGGCAGCCACAAAACTCCACTTGAAGGATATCAAACTACAATCTAGAAAGTATACATGCTGAGTTATTAAAGAAGTTAAAACAAGTAGGTTTACGAGTCTTATTAACTAGTAACAACAGCATAAGAAACTTGCGGATACTAACATGGTATAGCACTCCCAAAAACCTCCTATGCAATTTCAGTGACCTAGCTTCGAACACAGTTTCATCCTGGTCCCTATATATCATTCAACATACGTAGACCCATTATCACTTATTCTACTATATTTTAACAGAGGCAATAATTATAAACTTATCAGAAACCACTAAGTACTTGAAAACAAAAAAAAGGGAGGAAAAAAAAATTGCCTGTGGTCTAGCGAAATGTCCAGCAGCTCTCATATTGAAACTAGCAATTTCTTCATCGGTCAATCCTTCAGAACCAGCTGTATCAGTCTCAGCAAAACCAAAATCTTTCAACCTAACCGACAACGACCCAATTTCTTCTTTAACCCTACTGCCAACGTCGCCACTTAGCCTGTTATTCTCTAAATCCAACCGTACCACAGTAATTGCACTTTCATCTTGCCGAAACGGTATGGGCAAGCTCCTAAAGAACTGTTGGACCATCCCATTCAAGGAGGCTCCGAAATCCGCCCCAGCTTGTCCGATCCTGTTTCCGATATCAAATATCGCCGATACCCCATTAATTCCCGAGTAATCGGTCGCAAGTCTGAAATCCCTCATGCCCAGACTCTGGGTGGGGAATTCAAGATCGAAAAGCTTGGATTTTTTAGGCTGAGGCCATGAAATCAAGGGTGGGTTCATGTGAGACTGAATCAAACCAGTGAAACCCTGTGCGAACCGATCCGCTAAGTCCTGACCGTGTCGTTGAACCTCCTCCCAAGCATCGAAGGACCTCTCAATTGACATCATGACAGAGAATCTATAAAAGCTTGTGACTTCTTCAAGGACTCACAACCTCTTCATGGCTGAAACTAAAGGAGGAGACTGCAGAACTTTTTGAGCTTCACCAAACGAAAAAGAAAAGGCCTCTAAAATTCCGCTTGTAAGCGTCTTATATCAGAATCTGCGGTATTAAAGAAATGGTTTTGAGCTCCTCGTAGTGGAAAACGAACGATGGAATACAAAAATTAGAATAAAAAGAGGAAATGAAATTGAAAATTACCTTTTCCAAAAAAATCAAAAACCATAAAACCAAAAATTAATTCTTTTTGTTTTCTAACTGCCTTAAAAGGAAAAACATATATAAAAAGGGGAAATCAAACAGTGCCGAATTAGGGTTTCGATTTAATAGGGGGAGAGAGCGAAATAAGGAACACAAAACCGAGAGGAAGCGGAAAGAAACAACAGTTCTATGGAGGAATAGGTGTAAAGACAATTAGATAGGAGAAGGTGCATACTCAGCTTTCTCTTGAGGCCACGTAAGAGGGGTAGATATATTATAAGGAGTTGTACTTCCACCAATAAACTATTTTAAAAAAATTATCAAAATTAATAAATTTAAAATTTATAATAATAAAAATAAAAATAATATTTTAATAATATTAAATAATATTTTATCAAACAATTTTTCATATTAAACAAATTTAAATTATTATAATTTAATTTAAATAATATTAAAAAAATATTATTTTAATTATATAAATATATAATTTAAAAATAAATAATAATATTTTTACTATTATAAATTTTTAAAATATATTTTTATTATTTTTTCATAATTTTATAATAACATATTTAGTAATTATCTTTATACAAAAAGTAATTATATTAATGTTCAATTTAATTAATTTAAAATATATAATTATTATCTAATCTAACAATAATTAATAATTTATTTAGATATTAGATGACATAAAAAAAATACTAATAATCCTAATATTATATAAAATATTTTACTTTAATTTTGTAATTTATTGTTGTATTTTTTTTATCTCATTATTTATTAAAATTAAATATTTTAATATAAAAATATACTTAAATTAAAATATATTATTTTAAATAATTATAAAATTAACATATTATTTCTATAAGAATATAATTAACAATGTCTTGATTCAAAAATTAAGACACTTAAAGCATATAAGCGTTACGCACTTACGCACAATGGACATGCCGTCGTTGAGTCAATGTTACAATTAGCCTTTAGTTTGCCAACAATTATTGAGCCTCTACCTAAATAGTATGTTATATATAATTGAATTAAAAAAAAAAAAATATATATATATATATATATATATAATGTATATTTATTTAATTTTGCCCGCATTCTAGATCTATTAGGAAGGCTAGTACCGAAAAAAAAAAAAAAAAAAAAAAGAGAGTTATTGAGTAGTGATATATATATATTAATAATTATAGTATATATTAAATAATATATAAATTAATTAAATATAAAATCAATTGTGAAATTTTTAATTCATAATGGCTAAATATATTATATTATCTAAATTAACATATGTATTAAATTATAATAAAAATCATTTTTTTCTTTAATAGCTTAGCGTAATTGTGGAGGTGATTTGGCGCCCTCCATCGGGTGAGTAATAGTTTAGTGATGTTGCGTCTTTTGGAGTCAAAGGCTCAGTGCAGATTGTTAATACATCCTCATTTTGTAAGTAAGACTGTAGCGGTATTAATTCGTGCGAGTTGGATTACTTCGAGCTGGTCCAAACTAATTTAGCTCAATTTAAATTTAATTCAAGCTGGCATATATGAACTTGAATCTAAACCAAACATAAACAAGCTAGCTTAAACTGGTCCAAATTAGCCCGAATTGTTAATTATATATATATTTTAGTTAATATGACTTTTTTTATTAAAAAAAAATATGTTTAATAATTAAAGTTCAAATAAAATTACATAAAACAATAAAATATATATATATAAATATAATAAAAAATTAATTATTAAAGCAAAAAGTTAATTACTAAATTAATTTGGCAATGAGTAAATGCATTAAACCATACTCATGTAAAAGTTAGAAATCGTCATGCCTTCATAAAAACTCACATTTAGAATAAAGAGTTATCAAATCCAAATAAAATTTATTCTAATTATTAAACAAAATAAATAGAAATAAGTAAATTAAATGAATATACTTATTAAAAATTAAACAGTTAAAATAAATTAAAATGTTACACGATAACATAACTTTTTTTATATACACAAGAACAAAATTTTGACTATTACATAATATTTAAGTCTCAAGACAAAGAAGAAGTAGAAAAGAGAATAGCATAATACAAATATCAATTTAAAAATAGAAACTTTATAATACTAATTTAAATTAAATATAAATATTTTTTTTTGTTTATAGAGTTAGGTAGATTTAAATGCTAAATGCATTAACATCAAAGAATGTAGCATAATATTGTGACAAAATGAATAAATTATAACTATTTATTCATTATCAACTTATTTTTCAAAAGAAAAGGGAAAAAATAATTAATATATCATAAAAAAGTACTAAAAGAAATGAAAGATTATTTTAATTTTAATGTAGTATTTTTTATTTTTTTATTTAAAATTTAATTTAATTTTATTTTAGTTCGGACTGATGGGCTGGCCCTAACCCAGCCCAAATTTGTTCGTGTTATTCGAGCTGGGCCGAAACAAGTCCAAATTTAATTCGATTTGTGTTCGATTCGATCAATCGAGCTATAGCACAAATTGCCACCCCTAAGTTAGAGTAAGGATGAATAATAAATTAAAATTGTCAATTTTTTATTGATTTGAATTTGATTCAATCTTTAAGTATATTTAAAAATATCTTATCCAAATTCAAGTATATCAATTTTTTTTATTAAATAAGGACGAATTAAAATTATAATTTATTTTAAAATTATTATTATATATAAAATATAATATATATTAATATCTAAATTTTAAATTAGTACATCATTAAATAAATTTATTTATTTATTGTTACAAATAAGAGAATCAAAATAATAAAAAAATATGCTATTGAATATTATTAAATTATTATAAAAGATTTAACATTTATTTTTATTTTTAAGCTAAAATAGTAATTTAATATAATCGTAGTATATATAATATTTAAATATAACATATTAAAAATAAAATATGCATTTATTTATAATTGTAATAGTGATTCGATCTGAATTGTAAGCGAATTATAAAGACTTGTCAATTTGAATCCGAAATGAATATATACTTTACAATTCCAATATAATCTTATAATAAAATTTATCAATTCAATCTAATATAAATTCAATAAATTAGATCAATTTTTTTAAAATTAAATAAATTAATCCAATTATTTATGCTTCTGCATCCATTAGTAAAGTTGTGATCACTTAAATGACATGGTTTGTATAATCAGTTTCGCTGACAAAATGTACCAGATAATTTAGGAATCTCCCTTAAAACTTTCAGTCAATAAGAGTCAATGGTCATTAATATTACTTAAGAAGCATGTGCTCACAATTTGTGAATAGCGAATCAATCATTCCTAAAATTTCCAATATGCACTAAGGAATCTAAACTAGGGGAAAAAAAAGGACTTTCTGTGTCGCCAAAGAATTAAAGAAAACAAAGTATACTCGATCAGCTAGCAATTTAATGCTCATTGCCACCTTATGATCGAAATAATACAATTCTGAAGTTAACGATCATAAACCTGCTACAAAAATCTTCAATAGAATCAAAACTAGCAGATAATTTATGAAAGAACGGCTTAAACAGGATGGCGTAATATAAACTTGTAAAGATGCAACTCATGTAATATATCAGTGAAAACAGGCTCTTCTCTTGAATAAAGCCAAAGGTCAAAAACACTTGCCATTTTTGAGAGATCAAGGATTATAGATGAGTTCATAATTGAGTTGGCATGATTGTTAGAGTAATTATTTCACGTTGTTTAAGCATAATACTAATGTAAGGTTTATAATTAATCATAAGACTTAATTACTTTAACAATTAACCTCTAAAATAGTTAATATCTCATGTTACTTATAAATTATATTAAATTTATATGGTATTAAAACTTCAGTCGATCAATAGGACTAGTCTTAAAAAAAAAAAAAATGAATTAATCTTATGAAAAGACAAGAAATTCAAATATAATAAAATATGTTAAAAATACAAAATATTGTCTTTGTAAAAGACATAGATCCATATTTTGAGAGAGAATGTTAGAAAAATTGTCACTCATTGCTTAAGCATGATACTAATGTAATATTTATAAATAATCACGAGATTTAACTACATTGAAGATTAACTTTCTAATTAATAAATGCCTAATTAGTAAATGTCTTATATTGTTTATACACTATATAAATTTTACAATCATTTGATTTGATTTGAAACAAATATGACTATGAATAATAAAGTGTCAAGTTTGCTCCTCAAAAGCAACCCTCCTCGATGTAAGCATAAAAAAGCATCACCAAAACTGTTTCCTGAGATACCAATTGTGGGCGCTATACGTAGCTACAATTAAAAGGAGAACAAGGGAATCAATCAACTACCATATAATTTGAAGATGTAGCATTAACAAGAAGAAAGAGCTTCGAATTCAATTACCTGGAATTTGGAACAATGCCATAGGAGTACTCAAGCACCTTCATGAATAAGTTTGACTTAAATTTACAACCTCGTTCAGTAGTAGACTAATGGATGCCTTTACTTCATCTGGCACAACCAGCTGTGAAGGTACAGCCTCCAAACCATACAAGGTGATAACATTTACAATGTCAACTAAATCCAAAACCTTGTAGTTTTCATTCCATACATTCTGATTTGCAAACTTGCATGATGGTTTTAAGACACATTTATTACAGACCTGATGACAAGAAATGTGCAGAATTCAGAATCTTAATATTAGTTGCCAACGTGAAAATATTGTTACTAGGAAGAGAAGAAAAGGTTAAAGTCAGAATTTGCTCACAGTGTCTTCTGGAATTTCAAAAAATCTACGTAGTCTTTTAGCGCTAAAAACACTCCTTCCAGAAAGAGAAGGGCAGCCAAATTGTGCCACCTTTTTTAGTTCACTGCCCGAGACCCATCTGGTAAAAGAGATAGGAATTTGAAAGAATATAACATTGCACAAAAGACAATAGAATACTGAAAGAACAAAAATGACGGAAAATGCTGGAAGGGAATAAGAAAACCAGATCGATGAACCGATGCAACTCATTAATTAAGCAAAAGATAAGTTTGCAAGCAAGTTATGGTTGACTGCAGAAGGAAATTGGTTTTACCACTTCACAGAACGAAGACATGGTCCATCGCTCAATATAAAATATCGTCACTCTTACTCTTTTTTGTAGGCTCCATTTGATGTTTTCTACTTTTCTTAAGGTAATAATACTCTATCAACATATAATAAATTTGTTTAAAATGGAAATGTGTTGAATCTGACCCCGTAATGTAAAAGACATAATACAATGCAACCATCAAGTATGTTCAAACACAGTGAGCTAGCTTCAACTTAATATATCAAAGGGCCTTGTTGGAACGACTTTTGGAGTGGTTTCATATGGCTTAAATCATATATCACAGATCATATGACTTAAGCAGTTACTAAGCGTTGAGGAACATCGTTGATCCAAAGAGAGAGTACAGATTACACAACCATGAAACTAAGTTAAATTCAACTGTAGAAAATAGGCTGCACTACTCAAAATATATAGTCACTACAACTTAAATTATTACTTCTACTTATGGAACTGAATTATGTTTGTTTATCACTTCCTCCAAAAATTGTAAGCTCGTAGCAGTTGACAGACTCATATCTGAAATTATATTTCTACCAACATATAATGATCTGACTTTATATTCTATAGACTCTATTTATAACATTATTACTGTCTCCCCTTAAAATATGCATAGTCAGTTCAAGTAAAATTTCTTCTATTGCAATAGTAAATATACCATAAAGCACCATTCAGAAACCTTCAGAAGAATACAAACCAAACCCAAGATTTTATTTTATTTTATTTTGAATAATAGAGGATAAAAATACTTACTTTGCAATTTCTCGGTTGTCCTTGGCAAATAACTCGGCTGCATGCTTAATAAATCCACGGCCATAGCTATCCTCAAGGCAAGTAAAATCCAAGTATTTAACCTTTTTCTCAGTACGTGGCACGAAATTTGCTTTGTTAACATATCCTTCTTTGAACAAATAGCTGACAAACAATTCTATATCCGGAGAAAGTACTTTATGTACCCCTGAATCTTCTGTACAAATCTCTACGTGCCTATCGGAGTCTTGATTCGTAAACACATCATATAAACTTTTTGCCTTAGAATTCTTCAACTTTTTCTGTTTCGTATTCCTATTGACAGCACTAGGTTTTGATTCAAAGTTCTCATTAGATTTTAAACTCCTCAACTCTTTTTCCAACTTCCTCAAACCTTTTTGCAGCTCGTGGTTATCAGCCTCGCTTTCGCTTTCGCAATTTTCTGATCTTGGGGATATCTCCACTGCCTCCTGGAATAGAACGGCCAAAGGCTTTCTGGATTTACCATGATTTTCAGCTTCGTCTGAAAGTGATGAAATAGTCCGAAAAACCGAGTTCGATGATATTGATTTATCATTGACGTTTTGGGATTTAAGCAAAGAGTAGCAATGACGGCGAAGAAGAAGGGTTCTGAACAGAGACATTTTCTTCTTTTTATTTATTTTTATTTTTCTACTTTCGGCGCATATATATATATATATTACAGCCTTATTAAATTCTTGTTTGATTATTAAGAGATCACATTAATAATTTTTTTTATCTCATATTTTAATTTTATATTCAATATTATTTATATATATATAATCTAAATCATATTTAATATTATTTTAAATAATAATATTTTTATATTTTAAATTATTAATATTAATTATTTTTAAAAAAAATATATTATTACATTAATTTTAAATATAATAATAAAATAAAAATTATTTAAAATTTAAATATTATGAAAATAAAAAAAGCATTATTAAAAAACAAATGAAAATAAAAAGCGATGAAAGGTTACAAATAAAAGTTAAGGCAACCTTCGAATTGGGCCAAGCCCAATGTCCCAACTCCCAAAGACGAACGAGTGAGACTGACTCTTACTAACCACGTGGAAATTGAAACCTCAAATAATTTATTAAAAAAAGGAAAAAAGAAAAGAATCCCTAATAGCAACAACCTCGATTCTCAAATCCGAGACAGAGAAGCAGAGAATTGGCGGGAAAAGGAGTAGCGACTGGGAGGGAAAAATTGAGAGTCCCAATTGATCTGCGACGCCGACGACTCTCTTTCTCTGCTATTCTTACTGTTCGCTCCGTTCTTTCTTAAACGACATTCAATCGAATGGCCCAAATCGAAACCCTAGGTATACTCCAGGACATCGAATCCCTCATCTCTGATCAACTTCAACTGGTATATGTTCTCTCCTCTATCAATTTTTTCTTCTTCTGCTCATTTTTAGTATTCTTAATTTTTTTTTTTTTATGTATTATTCATTCCACTCTTGGACTTACCCGTCAATATTGCTATCTCAATTTTGCTTTCATTTTGGTAATTTTGTCATTATATTAGTCTATCACGCTTTCCATATTTCTCAAAGGTTGGTGATTTGCTGTTTATTTTTCTTAATATGATTGTATTATTCAACTGGTTGATGCCGTAAGGAGCTTCGGTGTTTTCAACCGTTGGTGTGGGCGTGGAAATATAAATTTGGATAAGGCTAAAAATACCTAATTTTGGTGGGACATGAAACTTAGCTACATCTGAAGCCTTCAAGCATTTTTCACAGTATTTCCCCCCTCGATGTGGGAGTTCACTGACATATGCGTGATGTTCATATTTCGATTAAGAAAAGGTCTTTAGATTTTGGATGGAGATGCCTTTACCTTTCCAAAGTGCATTAAAAGGTCTAAAGACATTTACTTCGTTTTTTCAGAATCAGAGTTAGTAGTAGTTACCAAACAAGGATTTCCGGAAGGTGATTTTGGACAATGGTGCTGATATACAGCTTGAAATCTTGCATTCCAACTATATGGTTTTGGATTGTATTCAAACAAAACTCGCCTCATTTAAGGATGCACCTGCAGTCTTAATCTAATTAAGTGATGGCTTGATTGCACGTAGAAACTTCCTAGAAAGTTATTCTTACCATCCCAAGTAAAAATATTATTATGATTTACCCTGATGTGCTTTATTAACCTTTTCTATATGGTCAGGTTTCTTACAAATGGCTGAGTCGCAATTACTCGGTGTCGTCAAATGTTGCAAAGAGGTAAAGTATGCTATTATGGATTGAAGACTGTGTCATAAATATCCAACTTATTGAAAGTTGTTATTTGTAGGTTGCTGGAGGAGTTTGTTGAGAAACATGCAAATGGATTTGAAGTGATTTATACGTTGTCTGGGTGGTTGAAGTGTGACCCTTCTAGTTACCATATAAGGCTTGTTTCTGGGCCTAAAGTCACAGGTACCAAATTTTGTATAAATTTAGTTATCTCGTTTTGTTTATATGGCTGTTATTATTTTCAGGATAATTCTCTGAGGAAAGATGGTTCTTTTCATTTTTCTTTTAGCAGAAGCAAAACAAGACTTTGAAGGCAGTTGCTCTGTTCAGGTTTATAGTGTCCAAGCATCCATACCAAAGGATCCAGCTATACTTTGGAATGTGGAGTTTGTACAAGCAGAAGAGCTGTTTAAGCAGCCTTCAATAGTTGACAATTGCTTGAGAGATAATCGGTGTGTGGTATTATATTAAATATTTTCTATTGGACATGCTACCTGCCTCCCTGGTGTACATATTTCAGATTTAAAGTTTGGTATATTTTAGTGCTCGGCAATTTCTTTCCTATATTTCTTAGCTTGTTAATCGTTGATGATGATCTGTGAAGTGTATTAATTGGTGCTCTTATGGCATGGAAATTGCACCTAATTATCTTTATGGTCAATAATATTAAGTAAATAGTTCCACATTCCAATCCTTGAAAAACTTAATGAAAGTATTCCCATGTATCTTTTAACCCATGCATCCCAATAATACTTTGAACAAAAAAGTAAGGAATAAAAGGACAATTCAATGGAAGTATTGATCCAATTTTCATGTCGAATACAAATAACTTTTTGAAAAGATTATGATTGCATTTTCCTTGCAATTTTAACAAGAAGAGCTTATGTTCTGGCTCATCTTGCATGAAGTTATCATGTTCTAGTAGAATAATTCTATATATTTATTTCAATGTATGACTATGGAATAAAAGATCCAATATAAAGGATATTTGTATTTAACAACAAAAAGGACAAAAATAGCATGTTTAAAAAATATAAAATATATATTTTAATAAACAAAATCATTATTTTATCCAAAATATCCCTCTACTAATTAAGATTAATAGAATGAATCGATTACAACCATAATTAATGGAGAGATATTTTAGGTAAAATAATAACTTTACTTTTTAAAATATATATCTTTTAGTTCTTAAAAATGCTACTTTTGTCCTTTTTACTGTTTCTTGTGAATATGTGCTATATCAGTCTTTCACTCCATATGGCTATGTTCCCTGTGATGCTCCAGGTTCTGTGCTATTTCCAATTCCTTTGTAAAGCGTAAAGTGGAGGAAACTTCATCTAGTTCAGTTCCACAGCTTAAAAGCCTAGGGCAAGGTACATCCAAACGTGACTTGCCCCGCCAAACTGTTACTGCTCCACCACACAACTGCAGAATAAAGGACAGCATTCTAATTCAAGAGTTGGTTCAATTTGTTGCAATGTTGGGGATGTTAAAAGCGAAAGTAACTGCATTGAACATGCACCGGCTAGCAAAGCGTCTGCAGATAAAGAAAATGCCCCTTCTAAACCTGCTAACAAGAAGAAAGTTCAAAATGACAAAGGCTCTTCTAGTACTGAAGGTTCATTGGCCAATTTGTGGGGTCGTGCATCTGCAAAGACAAAACCTATTTCACCAGCACACAATAGTAACGCTGTTGCAAATTCTATTGGTTTGTTCAATCTTGGATACATCGTGCTCTAAAATTCGTCTTTTCCCTGCTGTGATGTTTTACTTATTTATATATAAGATTTATACATGGCAATCCTATGTGATTGGATTATAATGCATTGAGAATGCATATCATTGAGAATTTGAGATGAATGTTATTAACAGTAACGTAGGAGAGTTATAGTCTGTGTTGACATATTATTCTCCATGATCTTTTACACTTCAGGAGTTAGTGCGGAGGCTCAAATAAATGCTCGTGAAGCTGTAGAAAATGAGAGCAGTGATGATGGTGGTCAGGATCTCAATTTTAAGAGAGCTTCCAATGGGGAGGGCACTAGAAAAAGAAGGATGATTCTTGATTTTTCAGATGAAGATGACTTTGAAGATGCAGTCAATTTAGGATCACCAGATATTCCAACAAAAAAATCTATCCAGGGATCTGAATGAACGTGCCAAAGTTTTGACTTCAGAGAAATCCAATTTGAATTTTGAGGAGCTGGAAGAACAAAAACCAAAGGTTAAGGAAGATATGCAAAATGACCGAGGATCTAACCATCAACAGAAAGAAGATACTTCAATTGTCAGCAATAATCGGACTGCTGGGCTTCCCTCAATAGAGAAAACACATAGCTGTCCTGAAAATGATGCACACAAAAACAATAAACAGACCAAAGCTAATCCTGGTTCTCCTAACAGGAGAAAAGTGCTTGAGAAACGAATAGATGAGCCTGGAAGAGAAGGTACTTCATGCTTTAATTTAAGGATTCTCAGTTTTTGAAGTGCTTTATAGCTCTTATGACTTGGCATCATAATAATTGTTTGTGCTATTAAATTTTCAAACTTGACCCTTTTCAACCGAATTTGTTAGGGAAGGTAGATGTCCGTGTTTATGATAGTAACTAATTTTTTTCAAGGTTTATCATCTAGCCACAATTCTTGTTACTACTCATATGGTTTCTCTCCTTTTCTTCTATTTCACTACCTTTACGTGTTACTTTGTGGGTTAATCTTATGAATATGCAGTGTTACAACTTACAAGTAATGTTTACTGAACATTTTGTGTCATTTCAACATTCAACTTTTTCATTACTGTTACACGTTGATAATTGTTGTTGTTGTTACTTTTTATTGTTATTTTTTTGTTATTGTGTGTTCTTGTATTACATGTTTTGTGGTTTTGGGTACGTTAAAGACGAACTGTATTTTTTTCTACGCTGTTTGTTGGTGTACTATTGTCAAAACCACTTCTGAAGCTTTTCTATTAACCATCGTACTTTTCTTTATTTTCTGCTATTTTATTCCATTTTATACTCTTTCAACAGTAACTGAGGTGATATGGGAGGGTGAGGAAACAGTACCAAGAAGTCTTGAAAATGGAACGACGAAGATAGCAGACAGCAGTGCAGTAACCAGTACTGTTAACAATAATTGGACTGCTGGGCTTCCCTCGATGGAGAAAACACATAGCTGTCCTGAAAATGATGTGAAGAAAAACAATAAACAGACCAAAGCTAATCCTGGTTCTCCTAAAAGGAGGAAAGTGCTGAAGACACGAATAGACGAGCGTGGAAGAGAAGGTACTTCATGCTTTAATTTAAGGAGTCTCAGTTCTTGAAGTGCTTTATAGCTCATATGAGTTGGCATCATAATAATTGATTTGGGCTGTTTAATTTTTAAACTTGTCCCTTTTCAACCTGAATTTGTTAGGGAAGGTAGATGTGTGTTTCATTATAGTAACTAATTTTTTTCACGGGCTATCGTCTAGCCATAATTCTTGTTACTAATATGGTTTCTCTTCTTTCTTCTATTTTTTACTACATTTTTGTGTCACTTTGTGGGTTAATCTTATGAATGTGCAGTGTTACCACTTACAAGTAATGTTTATTGAACATTTTGTGTCATGTCAACATTCAATTTCTCATTACTGTTATACATTGATAATTATTATTGTTGTTACTCTATTATGGTTATAGTTTTGACTTTTGATATCGTGTGTTCTTGTATTACATGTTTTGTGATTTTCGGTGCGTTAAAGGTGAGTTGTATTTTCTATGCTGTTTGTAGACGTACTATGGTCAAAACCACGTCTGGAGCTTTTTCTATTAACCATCATACTTTTCTTTATTTTCTGCTATTTTATTCTATTTAAACTCTTTCAACAGTAACTGAGGTGGTATGGGAGGGTGAGGAGACAGTACCAAGAAATATTGAAAATGGAACGATGAAGAAAGCAGACAGCAGCACTGCAGCCAGTACTGTTAACAGGTGAATTTACCCTTCATTATTTATCATTGTTGTTCTGTCATTTTAATTTCTTCCATAGAAGAAATCAGACTCAGCATACCAAACTTGGTTTGGTTGAGTAAGGAAGGAACTTGCACTCTTCCCTCTCCTTCTTCCCCATCATATTTCATCTGTGAAATAATATAAGTTGATTTTAGTTCACTCCAAGGAAAGCTGTATTTATCTTTTTCTGTCCTCTCTTTCTTTTTGTTATGTTAAACCTTTCTCTATCATGCAAACTGCAAAGGCCATGACATGAGAGTTTCTGATCATTGCATAAGAAAAAACCCAACATTTGTTGAATCTCTGAGTCAAAGTATTTGTTGCACTTCTTTGTACCTATTTGGGGAAGGGCGTGTTTACTTGTATTTTAAAAGATAAAGGAAAACAGAACAAGCTACTAAAAAAATATTGATCGTCACCTCTTTTATTCTAGATTCTTTTAGACAGTACTTATTTTAGGGGTTCATATGAATTACTACTACTGATAGTGGTTTTGAATTTCTATTGACAGGAAATATGAGTTAAGAAAAGGAATTATGTATTGTACATGCAAAAACTTAAATAGACGGTGTGATAATTGACAAATACACTTCTCTCTCAATTCAGGCCCCTTTGTTTTGGTGTAATTGAAATATAATTAAACAACGTTTGTAATTTTTGGGGTTTTGTTATCCCCCGAGAATAGCTATTACTCTTCAATACTGGCTATTCTTTCTCCACCCATTTTTCTGGCGTTCCAAAGCCTGATTAGTACTGTGTTTATTTCATTATTTTACATTCAATTTTTCATAAACTCAATCGCTGTGTCTTTCAATTTATTTTGTATCTTAATGTAGGGTTATTAAGCATCATTTATATCGATCTATTTATGGTGATACCATCAGGAGATGTGCTATTATCTTCTTACAAGCCCAAACTTCTAATTCTTTTTTTATTTATTTTTTAATTCAGGCCTCCTGCAACGAAGAAATCACCAGCAGTTGGGAACAACACTGCTCCATCAAATGCTGTTGGCAAAGGAGGAAACAAGAAAACGGGGAATAAGGATCCTAAGCAGGGAAATATTCTATCATTCTTCAAGAGGGTTTGACTAGAACGTTTCCAAATTCTGGCATCAGTGAAGGAGAAATGAATGGTTGAAGTCTCTTTCGTGTAATATAGTTTTTTAATTTCAACCTTTCCATTTTGAGCGAGGGAAGCACTTTTTAAGATCATTCGAACCTGTGACTGGTTAGGGAGATAATGTAGATCAGGACAGGGTTTGTAAAATTTGTGCTTTACTTTGTCTCTTTTATTGTGTGGAGACTATAATTCCTTGTTTCTCACTTCCATCTTTGATTTTTCCCTATTTTCTCCCTGTATTGAGCCATAATCTTTTCTTTTTTGCCCTCTTGCACAATCCTATTCAGCCTATTGCTGCTCTGCTGCGGAATCTCATGGCCATTTTATTTGTTTACTTGTTCTATTGTTAATTATTTTCGTAGAGTTTCACCATTTTAGCTGTGAGTGTACAGTTTTTAGCCTTTGGTATTTTTGCAACTTGAATCTACTCGTCGTTTTAAGCAACAGCCAAACAATTCAGCAAACCGAGTTTCCTTCTAATCGTCTACATCTTAGGGTTTTGGGAACTTGCAAAATGGGTAGCATTGGTTAATACTGAACCGTAGAATGTAGACCATCTGAGAAACAAGTTTTATAACAATCTCACATCACAGGGCACGTTTTTGTTGGTTTTAAGTCTGAATTTCCCATGCATTCCTATGCATGCAATGACGCTATTCAATAGTGTGATGTCCAGGGAGACAAGTCACAACTCAGATTATTTGGACCTTTTGTATATAAATAATTTAATTACGAAACTCAAGACGATCAAAAAGGGTGTTGCGCAGGGTAACAAGGAAAATATTTTTTGAAGATAAATTGTAATGAAATTATAAACTGAAGCAAGGATTACATGAGAGGATATGGCCAGGTAGTACATCCCTTAAATCCAATTTACCAAGGAATTTGAATGAGCTGAGTATAAGACAAAGCAAGAAAAATATGCATGATTTATATTTCTTTTGCACATGTACAATGAGTCTACTCCACTATCAACTGTCCGGAATCAAGTTGGTCGGTTCACTCAAGACATACCGCGGTAGTTCATATTTTGCACCTGCAAATAATTCAGGGAAAATCAACTATTCGAAAAAAGTGTGATATGTAAGGAAATAAAAATTCAGAAAACAGCATATTGGACTCATTTTAATTCGGCCCTTAATGTGAAAATCCATCATGATATTTTGGTCCTTGCAGAAAATGAGTATTGCCCTGTACCTTGGTGTGTGTTTGTGTTATGCTTGGAGAAAGGGAATAAATATTTCTGAAAAAGAAAATAGTAAACGAAGTTAGTACCTCTTTCATCATAACAAATAGTCAACTCAGAACTTTGAAGGATGACCCCAGCACTGTCTATAATAGCTTGTGCAAGTGTTAAATCTGCTTCAGCTGCAGCTCTTAGTGCATCCCAAATTTCTGAAGTCAAGGAAAATGAAACTCATATTTTAGACATATGTGTATGTAAAACATGAAATATGTTCATAAAATGGCCAATTGTACCAAACAGACCTGCATTTAAGAAAGTTCTGTGTTGCTTCTAGTTAGCCTTTTTATTATTATAACAAACGAAATTGAATAATTTAAGGCAAAACGAAGAAAAGGCTCCACAAATGAAGGTTTATGATGTGCATTACAGCATTAAGTTTATAATTTTCTGGAAAATAAATGATTGTTTCAGATCCAAGAATTCTATATTAAAATTCCTTAAACAAGCTGGCAAGCCCTGCAAGTCTTAGTATGCTGCACAAACTCTTTCCAGACACCAAATGTGAAATTCTTTGATACATATCCAAGTCTAAGACATGACCATTTTTTTAAATTTTATGTAAATTTATACCAAATTGGAGGGTTGAGTACCCATACTCATATTCATGTCTTGTTGCTTGGATGCGGTACTTCACAAAATTGAAGAGGCCATGTAACATAGATTAGGACTCAGACAACATCATTGGGTTTCCTCCTCATATAGGAGGTAATAAATGTAAGTAGGTAACCAAGATAATCTGGGATGTTTAAGTAATCAGTCTATCACTTGTTTATCTTGCTATTTGTCCTCTCACTTGCTTATTTTGCATGGTATAAAAATAAGCAAGAAACGAAAAGGCATTCTAACATAATGAAAGTAATTTTGAATCTACTAGTGATATGAGATACTAAAGAAACCCACAATAGAATGTCATTTGAATCAAGATGCTAATATCTTGAACTCCTGAAATGAGGCTTGATCTAAAATTCTCTGCAAGCACGTTTGAGGTTGTTTTACCTATTAGAGAAATATAATAATCATTTGGAAGCATCAGCTCCGCTTATCTGTTCATTTTATCCTAAAATGTTGATGCTTACTGCAGAGTCCTTGGTAGAAACATTTTTTTCCACTGGGTTCTATTTGAGGTCTTATTCACTACTGCAACACCATCAACAAACACATCTTTCACTGCTCTTCTGGACATGATTCGTTTTACATTTTTTTCTGTTTCCCTTCATCAACCTCAAATAACTCACTCTTCCACATATGTGTAGAATTATTTTCCATTTATTCCTCAGTTGGCCCCATTCTCTGCCCTTTACCACTATTTCTAAACGTATGTGCATCCTATGAACCTGTTGCTTCTTTTGAAAACTTTCTGCAAAGAATCAACGATTGATATCTACGAGTATCTAGCGAGTTAAAGACTTATATGTTTGTTACTAATAAAAGGAAAAAAGTAGCAAACATCCTTACCAAAAATCATAGTTTGGTATTAGCTTACCTAAAAATAAACTTTGTAAATTGTGCATTTTTGGTAAGAATGTTTGCTATTTTTCGTCTTTTTGTTAATTTTATTAGTGAACCATGCTACATAAGTTTTTAACTCGTATCTAGCTCAGTCATTTTCCAAAGCAGGAACCTAGAGACACCCTGTAATAGTAACCTTTCATGATGACCATATTACATATCTTGTTCATTAACTTACCTACTGCAAACTTGACCAGGCTGGTCTAAGCAAGAGTGTGGTTGTCCTTGGAATTTTTTTCATAAACATATTCCAATTTGAATTTGATCTATAAACAGGATTTTGTATAGTATTACTCTTGGTTTGAACCAACAAGCTTGTTTTTAATCAGCAGTGCTCACAGATTTTAAAGAAGCATTACCTTTTCTTCCACCATAGTGAGGAGCAGTATCCCAAAACTCGTCGCGCATCTGAATAAGCGCAGCCTTTGTTATTGGCTGAGGATGCTTCCATGGTTTTGGCTTCCCAATCTTTTTCACTTTTTCTGTTTCATCAAAAAAGTCCCACCTCTCAATCAAAATATACACAAGTACAACCATATAGTTAAAAATCAAAATAATAGTTTTTTTTTTTTCCATCTATTAAAAATGAACTTTGCATCCATGACTCATTTCTATTAGCCTCTCCCTGGTACTAAATGTAGGCAAAACTACATAATATGATCTCAATGTAAGGAACTTGGGTTTCATCCAAGAGGTTAACATATTAGATGGAGTAGCCGAAGTTCTTATAAACGAATCACCCCATGTCTAAGTAGGACTTTGTTTACACATTTACAACACTTAAATCATCATTGGGTAACAAAAATACAAAATTACAAAAATGGTGATGCAGATGCAAATGTAAATGCAAATATTATTAAAAAAAAACGGTTCTCTGTAAAATAAACATTCATACCCGAGCAACAGCACTGCCATGAGCTAAGAAAACGATTTTTTTTTCTTTATGCTAATAAAGAGAACAATTTTTTAGATCAAACATTACTTTTTGTAAGAAATGTGACTTCAAACAATAGAGATCGACTTTTCAGATATGCTGGTTGACTCAGAGCGTATTTAGAGCCTAAATCCAGCATTAAACCAAACTTTTAGATTTTCAAATCTTCATGAATATGCTAGAAAGGAGAGAGAGAGAAACAAATAGTACCATGTTTTCGGCGACAAAAACTACTGCCTCATTCTGCGGATTATTTGCTAAAAAAAAATCAATTGAATCCTCCGCAAGCGTCAAGCAATATACGAATCAAAAATCCATACTACGACATGAGAATAATAAAATAAACCTAAAGAATCCAATTGATTAATTAATTACACTGTATTTCATCCAGGAAATACAAAGAAATCATTAGCTCCACTCAGTTAACTCAGCTCAAATCTCAGCAAATTATAGCAATTCAACTTACACTCCAATTAACTAAAACAATAAAAATAATAAACTCTAGCTTCCATTACAGTCCGTTTTCTAGAGAACCAAACAAGAGAAATCAAGAAAAGTATTAAGAGTGAGCTCACCGTCTGGTTTGGATTCCTTTGATCCAGCACAACCCATTACGTTGTCTTCCTTTTCGATACGTTACTAGCAAAGCTCCCCCAAAGATCCAAAAGAAATATACATGTGTGTGTATATATTATAAAATAAAATAAAAAGGCAAAAAATTAAAGTTAACAAAAAAAAAAAAAAAAACTGAAACGAAAAGCTAGGAACGTGAAAGAAAAGAGGGAACCTTCAGTAAGATGCAAAGTCAAAACAGGCAAGTTAAGCGAAGGATGGAGATAAATTGTGTTTACAGTGAGATAGAAATAAGTAGGAGGATTTACGTGAAAAAAAAAGAAAAAGTGTTGTATTTTTAAAAATATGTATTAAATAATTTAAATTTATCTTTATTTTAAAATATATTCAATTTTTAAAATATCTACCGTATAAAAAAAATCTAAGCTAAACAAAGCAAAATTAAGTCTTTTCACATTTCTCTCTCTCTCACGCAAGCACGAGAAGAAGGAAAAAAAAAAAAAAAAAAAAATATATATATATATATATATATATATATATATATATATATATATTATATTAAAAAAATATTTATTTATATTATTAAAAAATAATTATATATATCAGCATTTAAATAATTTTATTTTTAATTTTTTTATAAAGAAATTATATATTTATTTTTTTATTATATTAAAAAATATATATTTATTTATGTTATTAAAAAATAAATTTGTCCTTCTTACTCAAATGACGTCACTTGAGGACAAATTTATAATTTCATTTTTTGTAATTTATTTTATCTAGTGATTGTCTCATTATCTTCTTCTTTTATTTTATTTTCTTTTTGTTAGTGTGAGTGAGAGTTGCGGTTGCCTATCATATCCCTCGATCGTGATTCTCGTGAGTGATTTGTTGTGCATTTTGTGTTATTAGTTTGTGTATTTTATAATAAATAAAAAATCATTACAGCTGTAGAATTGAAGGAAATTACATAAACAAAAACAATCCTAGTCTAAGAACTCAAGATAGATTTTTATAATTTTATGTTTTGTTAGTTGAGAAATTGAAATAGTTATATTTCCTACTATTTAGTAATTTATGTATTAAGTTTTTATAATAATTATATATTCTATTTGATAGTTTTTGTTAAATTTAAAATAAATAAGTTATAAAATTGAATTGAAAATTTTATGTGATACATGTGATAACACTTTCCCATCCCTTCACCAAAGGATTTAGGTTCAATTTTTATCTAAAATGACTTGGTTATTTATGATTTGTAGAGATCAACTTGAACTTGTATCAATTAAAACTTGGAACTTCACAAATTCTCAAAATTATAAGATTTAAATGTTGTTATTCCAGATTGAATAGAATTATTTTCATGTATTTTATTGAGAAATAATACACATATATATACACAAAGCTAGGATTCTAAACTAGGAAAGTTATTAATTAGGATCCTATAATTAAGCTAATTACCTAATATATAAATAATCACAATTAATATATATATATATATATATCTAACACTCCCCTCAAGTTGGAGCATAGATATTAATCATGCCCAACTTGTTACAAAGATAATCAATCCGAACTCCATTTAAAGCTTTCGTGAAGATATATTCTAGTTGTTCTCCAGTCTTCACATATCCTGTAAAAATCAAACCTTGCTGAATTTTCTCGCGGACGAAATGACAATCAATTTCAATATGTTTAGTTCGCTTATGAAACACAGGATTAGAAGCAATATGAAGAGCAGCTTGGTTATCACACCATAATTTTGCTGGTACTGAAGTTTTAAGACCTACTTCATTCAAGAGCTGGTATATCCATATTATCTCACACGCAGATTGTGCCATAGCCCTATATTCTGACTCTGCACTCGATCGTGATACAACATTCTGCTTCTTACTCTTCCATGAGACTAAATTTCCTCCAACAAAGATACAATAACCTGATGTGGATCTTCTATCCACTTTAGAACCTGTCCAATCTGCATCTAAAAAACATTCAATATGAGTGATGAGTGCACGAAAAGCACTAATATTTCGTGATTAATTGTGCGTAATTGATTGATATATAGATTTATTATGATTATTATTTCGATTATTTTCATAAATCTATCCATTCGGAGTCACGGGTATATTTTAGTGCATTTCAGGTATTTTTAGCGTCAAATGAGTCAAATGATGAAATCACGCAAAGACGGGACACCTACGGCGCTCGGATCACAAGTTACGGGCTAATCAAGACAAAATATGTAAGCCTTACATATAGTGCCATCACATATGTAAGGGGGGACGTGAACAGAAGGAAATCATTGCGCACCGCGGCGAGAGAATTGCATGCTGCGGCGTGAGGCTCTCGGGTTGAATTCTGGAAAACAATGAAGCATCGCGCGCCGCGGCGGGAGAATTGCATGCCGCGGCGGGGAGCTCTCGGGTTTTTGCATATTTTTCAGAAATTGTGTTGCGCCGCGGCGGGTAAAATGCATGCCGCGGCGCGCCTATTCCTATGGTACATAGGATTCGTGTAAACCCTTACATCTATAAAAACCCCCTTAGAGTCCCCCTTACATAGAACTCGAACTCACTTGACCAACTCATACACAACTCTTCCTCTTCTCAATTTTGAGACCCAAACACGACATTCAATCAGCTTTGAGAGCGTTGCCACACTATAACGAAGCGAGAGATACCATTCTAAGGATTCAAGGAAGCCAACGACGATCGAAGATAAAGCTTACAGAGGAGTACGTCAACCGATCCATAAGCGGTATTTAGATTTAGGTTTTCCTTGTTGTTATAGAATTAATTTATCTTCTCCATTTGTTAAAGTGTATGATCATATTTTATTTGTCTATGAATAACAATATGAACATGAGCGGCTAGTTTCATTATGGATGTTTAGTTTGTGTTGCCATGTTTGCTAGGATTGTGTATGGTGTATTTAATTGATTTATGAATGAATTACTTTTTGATTAAGAGCATATTTAAATGTTTGATTATGAATAATCATGGGCCAATTTGGTGTTCGTAGTTAGACTGAAAAATCTGAGAATTTAGTTAGAGGAACGTCACCTTAACTCTTTTCCGAAACACTTAATCAAAGCTTCAAGTTAGTGACTTAGTCATAGCATTAATTTGATTGGCATAATTTTCTTGCGCATAATTTGATAGCTAGTTAATTTACCCCGACCAAAGGCGGTTAATTAGTTAATCAACAAAGAAACCTACCCCGGCCAAAAGGAGTTTCGTAATTAAAAGGAAAGCCGGTAGTTTAATTCATATAGGACGTTCATGCATATCACCATACCTTTTCGATGCAAACATGGTTAACCAAGCTAAACGTCCATACATCCTCTATTGATATTTGATTTGATTGAATCGATTGTCTGATTGCCATCTTGATTTCGTGTGATTTTCATATGATTGTTCCCGTTACCAAAACCAAACAAACTCTTTTTACAGTTTTATTAGCGTTAGGATTCTAGTTACTTAGAGTTTTAGTTTAACTAGAACTCTATTTAATTAGTGTTTTATTTTCATTAGAACTCCATTTAGATTAAAAAGCTAGTTATTTAAGACCACTGCAATTCCTTGAGAGACCGACCTTGGAAGTTGCTTATCACTTTACTACGAGTGATTCGTACACTTGCGAGTACACATTTTAACACATCAAGTTTTTGGCGCCGCTGCCGGAGAATTGGCGTTTTAAATAATTTTCTTTTTAACTTTTTAGAGTTTTTGATTTATTTTTATTTATTTATTTATTTATTTTATTTATTTATTTTTATTCGAAAAATCCAAAAAAATCAAAAAATAGTGCTTAATTTCCAATTTCACTGCTACCTTGATCTTTGTTTGCTTTTTATTTGTGCATGCAGGGTAGGAGATCACTTAAGAAGGAACTCTCTCCTTACATTGACAACATTCATAGAGTCAAACACCGATCAAAGAAACTGGACAATCAATTTCAAGAGGAAGAAGTCCAACAACAATTACAAGCAGCAATGGGTGAAAACGTAGCTAGGCAAATGATGAATAAAGAGTTTGCAAGACCGATCATTGGGACCGCTACATCATGCATTCGACTTACAGAGGCGGCTAGGAATTATGAATTGAAAAATATTCATTATTCCATGCTTCCCTCCTTTTACGGTATCCCTAATGAAAATCCTTTAAATTTTATGCGTGAACTATATGCTACTGTGCAAACTTTTCCATTGCAGGGACTTAGTGAAGATCAACTACGCATGAGGTGTTTTCCATACACTCTCAAGGATAGAGCTAAGTCTTGGCTAATGACGTTAGCACCCGGCTCTTTGGTCACATGGGACGATGTTTACAATAAATTCATGGGTAAGTTCTATTCCCATCAAAAGACATCTGATCTAAGAACGAAAATTGCTACTTTTTCGCAGATGGACGGAGAACCCTTCCACGAGGCTTGGGACAGATTCAAATTGCTGTTGATACAATGTCCACATCACCACTTCCCGTTGCAGCTACAGAATCAATTTTTCTACGACGGATTGACACTTCAATGTCAATTCACAGTTGACAACGCTGCAGGAGGAGCTATGGGTGAGAAAACAGCAGATGAAACATATGAACTATTCGAGATGTTGGGAGCCAATTCCCAACAAAAGAGCGCTAGAGGAAGAAGAGCTGGAGTCCACGAGTTAAGCTCTAACAATGAAATGGCCATGCAACTTGCTGAATTGACGAAACAAGTGCAACTTCTCACAACCTCCAATATTAATCAAATGCCAAAACACGAGGTATGTGGAGTTTGTGGTTCATATGGACATGGTGCTAATGTTTGTTCTTTTGCAGGTGATCCTTACACAGGGACTACTGAAGAGGCGAATTTAATGCAAGGGTACCAACCTAGACCTAGGAACGACCCTTATTCAAATACCTACAACCCTGGATGGAGGAATCACCCTAATTTTGGATGGAATCAAAACAATAGCCAACCATTTGTCCAAAATCAAACACAAGGCCAAAACGTAAACCGACAATTTCCACCAAATAAACCAAACGTAGAGGAAACCCTAAACAATTTTATACAATCTTGTAGTGGTAGGATGAACTCTATGGAAGCATCAATCAAAAGAGTGGAAATGCAAGTGGGGCAGCTAGCGAAACAAATGTACAAACAAGAGACGGGAAAGCTGCCTAGTCAACCTAAACAAGCAAAGGCGATCTCAGTTTTTCAAAATGATGAGGAGGTACTTAATGATTTACTTAATAATTTACCTGATAATTCTAATGTTTTGTTGTCTAGTACAGGTAACTTTGAAGGTGAGGATTCAACTCTCAAAGGAGATGATGAGCTTAATACCAATCCAAATGAACTTCCCAAGAAAGAAAACTAACAAATGTGATATTTTTTAATTTAATTAAAAAAAACTACTAACTTTTAATTTAATTACTCGAAATAATTTTATTTAGATTTAACTCCAATATAAGTCAAAATATTTAATTGATATAAAAATTTTAAAAAATAAAGTAATAAATTAGTAAATTAAAAATTGTAATGAGAAATAAAACATTTGTTATTTTTTTTTACCTCGTGACCAGCCTTGATTTTATGACCTCATGCATGATCTTGTGACCAACTTCGTGCAACATCTTCACCTATCTTGATTTCATAACCTTATGCTTAATTGATTCTAGTCGAGCTATCTCATTGTTGATAATAAAAAAATAAAAATTGTTATTTGAGATTCTATATATTATCAATCATTTAAGTATAACAAGAAGTCTTATTTGTTCTGCGTTGTAATTACACTCCAAAATATTTTATAGCATGATAAGATTAAAATAGTTTAACGAAAATGAAAAAGGAAAAATATAAATATAGTAACTTTGTTATATTTTTTAAGTGATATGAAATAGTATAATTGAATAATATAATTAAAATTATAAAATATATTAAATGAAATTTTAATATATTAATTATATTTGTGATATATAATAATATTAAAAAAATATGATTGAATACTTTGAGTGTTTTTTTTAGAAACAATATTGGTAGTGTAAAATTAAAAAGTATCTTGCATTTATCACGTTTGAGCTCAATTTGAGCCTTTTTAAACACAAAACTATTATGTACTTATAAATTTATAATATATATGGGCAAGCTTATATAACACAAAGTAGTTCTACGGAACATGCATATTATATAGTATGAATCTATCTTATTTATTGCAATCATATTTATATATATATATACAAATTAAAAGTGATGGTAGAGTAACAATGAGAAGACGAAGAATAATCATGATATCTCTTGAGGAAGAGTAGTTAAAATAATTTTATTTTAGTTTATTTTCCTAATCCTCTCCCATTCCCATGGGTGGCTTCAAGTTAAGAACTTAAAAGGTTGATTAGTAAATATGAATATGATTATGTAACACCTTTTCAGTTTGGTGTTTGTTTCAAAATTTAAAGTCAATTATAACTTTCATCATTAGTGTTAATAAACTAATTAGGTAGCTAAGTAAGTTTTTTTTTTATTTTTTATAATTAAAGTAGCTAAGTAAAGTTAATTGGTAACATTCTTTGTGCTAACGTAATAAACTAGGAAATGTCATCACATGCTAGCAACAAAATATTAAGTAGCAAGTAACTTCCATAGTTTCATTATTTCGATAATTTCAATTTTCTTTTGACTAATAATTAAAACAGGTGAAGTAGGTAGCATTTTTTTTATTATTCTTAGAGAAGAGGGTAAATTTTTGTAATAAATAAACAGAGAGAAGAAAGTTTTGATAAACTTTGATGTTTGATCAAAGTCCGGGTTCAGCCCCATAGGCACGCTTGTATGAAGGGTGCATTTTTATCAAAACTTGTTTACTATAATCGTTTATTTTTCCTGTCTTCTTTAATAAGAAGAGACAACTTTTCTTCATTTTAGCAAATCGCCTTTTAATTTGTTGAATTTATCAAAATCTCACCGATCGAATCACTCTCTACATCCAAAGGTATAATAATACTAAAAAAACAGAGAAAAATACTTATCTTGTGTTTGAGATATTTATTAAAATTAGTTAAAACCTATAAACTTATTAATACATTAAATAGCTGAGTAAGGTCACATGTATATTAAGATCTAAAAGTTTTAAGATATTGACAAAAGTGAAGAGGACGACCTCAACACACAGTGAGGAGGACGACCCTGCAACACCAAGATAAAGACAACCTCGTCCAATTACGAAGTTAAGAGGACGACCTCAACACACAGTGAGGAGGACGACCCTACAGTACCAAGATAAAGACAATCTTGTCCGATTACGAAGTTAAGAGGACGACCTCAACACACAGTGAGGAGGACGACCCTACAGCACCAAGATAAAGACAACCTCGTCTGATTACGAAGTTAAGAGGACGACCTCAATACATAATGTAGATGACGACCTCATTGCTATATCAAAGTAGAAGTGACCTCATAAGATGACAACATAGAAAAGATGACGTATAAGGATCAAATGATTGAATAGTTTTTATTTAATTGTAATTATTAATACTTTCTGACATCCTTTCTAGTCAACCTGTCCCATCAAAACAGATATACATATTTATTGTATCTATATATATACATGAACATACAACTAAATAAAGGAGAGATATATTGATTTCTAGAGTGAGAAAATTCTCTAAAACAATTGGCGCCCACCGTGGGATTTTCAAGTTTTTTAGCTCAAGCTATTTTCCTTTGAGACCTTAAATTTAGTTTATACTCAGAGAATTAGATCATACTTTAAGAAATCAAGCTCGTCGGTCCAATCTGAACTACAAATCTATTACCTGAAAATAATCAGAGATTCTCTTTTCATAACAACCTTTAACATGCTTGAACTTCAAAATCAGATCCCACCTCGAACAGAAGAGGTGGTTGAACACACTGTTCAAATTTTACCTGGAGATAACCACCATCAAATTCCTGATGGAGAACAATCTAGTTCATCCAAGACATCAGGTTGACCTGCCCTAAGAGATTCCACAATGATGGGTTTGTTACAACAAGAATTGACGGACTTACAGCAAGCGTTCTTCCAAGTTCAAAATGATAACCGGGAATTACGAACTTATCTAGCCAATGGACAAGGGTTACCAATGAAGGGAAATACGTTGACCCAACACCAACACTTACTCGATGAAGCTGAAAGTTCACATAGAGTTCGGAACCAACCTCTTAACCAAGTTTCACTCCCAGAAGCCGAACTCATTTCACCACCTGTTCCTGGTATCTTCAAACAATCCAATAAAGATTGGGAGGAAATGATAGGAAGAATGGAAGAACGAATAAAAAAATCAAGGAACTGGGAGAACTCAATACGACATTGAAAAAATTTGGGAACAACTGACCGTGTCTCATTTCTTCGATAAAATTGAGCATACTATACCTCCACAAAAATTCTCTACACCTCGTTGTCCATCATACAGGGGAACTAGAGATCCTGTGTCCCATGTAATGCACTTTAAAACCATTATGGCACCTATTTGTTTACCCAGCGAAACAAGAGAGGCGATGATGTGTAAAATCTTTGCAGCTACATTACAAGATTCAGCTCAAAAATGGTTCAATGGTTTAGCTCCAGGGAGCGTTACAAGTTTTGGGGATTTGATCAAGTCATTTATCACTAATTACACAAGCAACAAACCAATAAGAAAGGAAGCTCACCATCTATTTTCAATAATCCAACACAAGCTCAATATTGACCACACAAAGAAGCCAATACAACAAAAAAAGAGAAAATTTGCGCGTGAAAAAAATGAGATCATAAAAAAGCAAGTCAATTCTCTCAGGCAAGTAAATTGGGTACGAGAGGTGAAATATCCCACTTGGTTGTCCAATATTGTATTAGCCAAAAAAGCAGGAGGAGACCATCGAATGTGCGTAGATTTTACTGATGTTAATTCTGCGACGCCAAAAGATTGTTTTCCCCTGCCCAGCATAGATCAATTGGTAGATGCAACGGCTGGTTATGAAATCATAAGCTTTATGGACGCATATTCAGGATATCATCAGATTCAGATCGATCCCTAGGATGAAGAGAAAACGACTTTCATAACTGAAGAAGGAACCTTTTGTTACTCACGTATGCCATTCGGACTAAAAAATGCAGGCGCAACATATCAGAGAATGGTTAACAAAATATTCGAGCTACAAATTGGAAACAACATGGAAGTATATGTGGATGACATGATGGTGAAAAAAAAGAATCTTCAAGATCACATCAAAGATCTTGAAGAAACTTTTTCGGTCATCCGCCGTTATAATATGAAGTTGAATCCAAAGAAATGTGTTTTTGGTGTTGCTTCCGGTAAATTTCTGGGATATCTAGTATCTGTAAGAGGCATAGAAGCAAACCCCGACAAAATTCAAGCATTGATGAATATGCGGTCACCGCGGTGTCTCAAAGAGGTTCAACAATTAAATGGTCAAATAGCAGCCTTAACTAGATTCATCACTAAAAGTACCGAAAAATGTCTCCCTTTTTTCCAGTTATTAAAAAAGAACATGGAATATGATTGGAACGAAGATTGTGAGCAGGCATTCCAATCAGTCAAAACATATTTAGGTCAATCTCCCATTTTGGCGAGTCCTATTAACAAGGAAGTTCTGTATTTATACATGGCTGTCACTACACAGGCTGTTAGTGCAGTTTTAATGGTTGATCGTGAGCGAAAACAACAACCGGTTTATTATGTAAGTCAGGCGTTAAATGGAGCTCAACAACGTTACCACTTTTGGACAAAGCTGCTTTTACGCTAAGAATGACATCTAAAAAATTGCGACATTATTTTAGTGGTCACACTATCATAGTAATCACCTCGCATCCACTAAAACAAATTTTGGGTAAGGTAGGAACTTCAGGAAGATTGTCACAAATTGCCATTGAACTAAGTGAGTTTGAAATTCAGTATCAAACTCCTACAGCAATAAAAGGTCAAGTAATAGCTGATTGTGTAGCTGAGTGGATGGACATACCGTCAGAAGCCAAAGAAGTCCTCACCAATTCTGCGGAATTTGTTTCCAACGAGTGGAAGGTCCATGTTGATGGAGCTTGCAATTCTAAAGGTGCAGGTGTTGGAATCGTCATATTCACCCCAAACGGAGGCATGATTGAGCAAAGTGTTAGAATAAACTTTCAGGCAACCAATAATGTTACTGAATATGAAGTTGTTCTTTTGGCATTACAACAAGTGAATGCTCTGGGAGCCAAAAAGGTGATCATGTATAGTGACTCCCGATTAGTTGTGAATCAAGTCAACGGGATTTTCGAGGCCAAGGAAGAAAGAATGATGCAGTACTTAAGCCTAGTCCAAACGAAAATATTAAAATTGGAAAGTTTTGCACTCATTCAAATACCCCGAAATCACAATAACCATGCGGATTCACTGGCCAGCCTTGCTTCATCTGTCATGACAAAGATGAAAAGAACTATACCCGTCACTTGCATGATTTCACCAAGCATATCTTCGAAAGAAAAAGCAAATGATAAGAGCAGAGAGGTTGAAATCCTTTGCAATACGAATGCTGGTGTCAATGTGAAGAATACATGGATGACCCCATATCTGGACTATTTGATATCCGGACTTCTACCTCCCAACAAAGATTAAGCCTGCAAGATAATTACGAAGTCAAGAAACTATACGATATATCAAAATAGTTTGTACAGAAAAAATAGTGGAGGTCCTTGTTTTAAATGTTTGGCGGATGATGAATCACAACTAGTGATAACTGAGTTACATGAAGGGGAATGTGGAGCACACTCTGGAGGTTTAATTTTGTCACAAAGAATCATGCGCCAAGGATATTACTGGCCCACTTTGAGAAAAGATTGCATCTCTTATTACAAAAAATGTGATCAATGTCAGCGACATGCTAATCTTTCCCATCAACCTACTAATGAGTTGAGATATATTGTGAGTCCTTGGCCATTTCAAAAATGGGGACTGGATATTGTCGGTCCACTACCTTTAGCCCCATCTCAGAAGAAATTTCTCATAGTAGCCACAGACTATTTTTCGAAATGAATAGAGGCTGAACCTTTGGCCAGAATTCAAGAAAAGGACGTCATTGGTTTTATTTGGAAAAACATCATTTGTCGTTTTGGTTTGCCAAAAGAGTTGGTGACAGATAATGGGAAGCAGTTCACAGGGCAAAGAATGGTTACATTTTGCGACAATTAATGTATCAAGTTATCTCATTCCACCCCTTATAGACCACAGGCGAATGGGCAGGCTGAATCCTCCAACAAGATCTTGGTGAACATCTTACGGAAAAGGTTGGAAAGTGCCAAAGGCAAATGGAGTGAAGAATTGCCAAGCGTATTATGGGCCACCAGAACAACTCCACGAGCTGCCACTGGACAGACACCTTTTTCTCTGGTCTACGGAACAGAGACCGTAATACCCTCAGAATTACATGAACCCACTATCCAATCAGATTTACTAGAAGACAGCAACGGAGAATTAAGAAAAAGAGATCTGCTATTATCTGAGGAATTAAGGGAGCAAGCTCTAATCAAACTTGAAACACAGAAGTAGATCGTGCAACGAACATACAATAAAACAATCAAGCCAAATAGTTTCGTTGTTGGACAATGGGTATTGCGTAAGGCATTTGGAAACAAAATAGATACACGACAGGGTAAATTTGCTGCTACTTGGGAAGGTCCTTATGAAATCACTTCCCTCACTTCAGGGGGAGCTTATCACCTTCGATCCAAGGAAGGCAAACAAGAAGATTTGAGTTGGAATGCAGATCAACTTAAGGTGTACTACTTTTGAACAAAGTATCTACTTATGTAAATATTGTATGCTTATCTGATGTTTATTATCGCAAATAATTATCACAAGCACGGAAAGAATGGAAGGAGTCATTGCAAGATTATAGCAAACAAATGCGAAGAGTTCCCAAATGAAGAACCTATTCCTAGAAGATTAACATGATAGCGACAAATTCTTAAATCGGCTAGTTCATGCCTCTCATCACTAATAAATGTGATATCGCAAACAAATGCGAAGAGTTCCCAAATGGAGAACCTATTCCTAGAGGATTAACATGATAGCGACAGATTCTTAAATCAGCTAGTTCATGCCCCTCATCACTAATAAATGTGATATCGCAAACAAATGTTAAGAGTTCCCAAATGGAGAACCTATTCCTAGAGGATTAACATGATAGCGACAGATTCTTAAAACCGGCTAGTTCATGCCCCTCATCACTAAAAAATGTGATATCGTTAAAAATAAAAATAGAGAGGTCCTAAATGAAATATAGATAACAAGACATAAGTATATATCATCTATGAAAAATTTGACATATATACGTTAATTAGTTTTTTATTTAAACAAAAACATGGGAAACATTTCCAAACACGGACCCCAAACAAGTCATTTCTCTTCTTTAGTCAGTTTACTACATCATTACAAGACTTATGATACAAATTCTTCCAATACTCCACGTCTCTACTTAGCGTTTCTTTCTCCTCTAACAAAATTTTTTTTTCTTTCGCTAGCGTAGCATTCGTTTGTCTCAATGTATGACGTTCTTCTATCAATAGGTCTCTCGATAAGGTTATTTCATTTTTCTCCTTCATCAACATGTCCCTATCATTCCGAATACCTTTAACATCTTCTTCCAATTTGCCAAATTCCCTAGATGCTTGTAAATAAAGTTGTTTTCGTTCATCAAAATCCTTTTGTAACGTCACAGTAAAATCATATAGTGTAGTAGCTTCTCTCTCACTGTCGTAGGTTAAAGATATGGCCTAAAAAAAATGTACACGATCTCAAAAGGTACGACCTCAAAAACTCAATTTTTAATCTACAAAAACAACATAGTATACGACCATAAAAATATTAATAAAACCAAATAAATAAAGTACTCAAGAAACATCACCACATACCTCTAAAATACGATGACTAGCCATATGCCATAACGATCCTTTTTCTTCTTTTTTCCTTTTAGAAATACTCGGTCTATCTTCTTCAATACCCATATGGTGATAAAGATCGTCTTGCGCTTTTAAGTTGTCAAAAATCCCACTTTCAAACAAACCAAGAAGGTAAGGATCGTGACACACAACACAAGGAACTTCGTAACTAGATTCTATAGATGAGGTACGATCCGATCTCTCCCTATTTGGTGTACCTGGTGAGTCAGAATCTAAAAGAATGGTAAAGTTAGCCTGTGGATTCAAGCTGTGACTACCCTCATCCATTGAATCCTCGCACATGGAAGTCAAAATGTCGTCTACATCAACCTTTGAGAAATCCATCACCTCGGTAATATAAACAACCTGATCTAAAAACAATAAAACCACGATCTAAAAATCTACTCTGTACGACCTAATAATCAAAACTCTGAACTCAAACTCTCTATATATATTTAAAAAAAAAAAAAAAAGAGCTTCCCACTACTATAAACAAATTATGTCACTAGGAAACAAATATATCCAAATATTCGATTACAGTAAAAGCGACAAAGGAAATCAGTAAATAAAAAACCGAATAAATAACAAAAAAAAATAATAATAATAATAAAGAAATAAATATAAATATAAGTAAAATATTTTTCATTACAAAATTACCAAAGTACAAATATTTTTCATTTACTAACTAGAGCTTACAAAAGTTAGAAGTAGTTACAGATGAAACAAGTCTAAACAAAACACAAAGTTCAAAATTATCTCTTGGGGGACGAGGTCTAAAGTTTTTCTTGCGCTTCATTATGTTCTTCAAGGGCCGAGCTCTCTGGTTTGGAAGAACCAGTAAGTTTTGACGAACGCCCACTCGACTGCATAGCTTGTATCACGCTTGTTAGCGCACTAGATAGACCCAACTTATTGGCATGAGATTTTAAGTTGGATATCACCCAGGCCACCCCTTCACGATAACCTCTAGCACAATCTTCTTTCAATTTCAAAATCAGGTCGTTTTGGGTTGTAACTTCGTTTTTTACCTTCACCAGATCCTCACTTTTATAGTGGAACTCATTTGCCAACCTCTTCATCTCTTCTTTTAATACAGATAATTCCTCTTCGGCCTTTTTAGCCCTGGAAGTTTGCTCCATGGCAAAGTTACCTGCATTTTTTATTTTTTCATTACGATCCACCAACTCTGTTCCCAAATCGTTGATACGAAGCCGAAGACAACCAATTAGAGAATCTTTTTTGTTTATCACTTGTTCGTACTGGGTCAGAAGTGACTCCATGTCCTGAGTCCTTTGACGATAGGCACGATTGGATATCTCACCCTCTCAGAATGGAAAGAGCCTGGTACCATACAACAAAACATTTATTTATACAATAAAAATACATATATTTGCATCGTATATATAAAATAAACAAACACTTACTTCCAACAGTCTTTGAGATATCATCTCCCCATGAGTCAATCCCTGCTCCCTACAAGTAGCTTGAACACGAGCTCGTTCCTCACTACTACCAAAGTGCTGATACAGGTCTAGTTGGAGATCGGTTTTACCAAAAATGCCTTTATTGAAGTAAGTTACAGGTGTGTCAACCACTTCGAGGTTTTTGAGATAAAGGTTGCTGAGTTCTAGACTCTTTGGATCAAGAGCTCGTACAGGTGAGGTCCCCACTTCAGTTTGTACCTCTTTCATCTTTCTCTTCTTTACCAGACGAGAGTCAGATTTACCCACAGTTTGTTTCCCAGCATCGTCTTCTGAACCCTTAGCCTGAATATTTGGGTTATCAATTGCTGGTTCGACCCTATCAGGATTTTCATCGGAAAGAAGATCTGTACAGTCAACATCTGAAAAATCCATATCTGCACATGCCAAAATGTCATAAAGTTAGAACTTCATTAACAATAAATTTTCATAAAATTGTATTTCTTACTAAGTTCGTATGACCTGAGCGTCGTATTACGATGTCTTTCCAGACCCCAGTCTCCATAAATTTATCAGAAGTCAGGATGCTTTTGTATGAATAATATTCTGAGTTCTTCAACCGAATACGACGTAATTTTTCTTTCTCTTCTGATGACAGTCTATATAGAACTTCATCGCCTTTAGGTTGATCATTGGCAAAACTCACATTCCAAGTATTTCGTATCGTACGGTTAGAATCTTTTGCCCATAATTCACCCCGTATTAAGAAGTACTTATCCTTCCATGCATGTTGACTATCTGAAAGATTCAGCACAAGCCCCTTTTGTTTTATAGGTGAAATGTACGATCTGCCTTTGTCTTTACCATTTTTCTTAAGGGTGTACATCGAACGAATAATACATTCATCCAATTCCATTTCTAACTCACCACACAGCACGGCTAAGCAAAGTAAAATCCTCCATCCGTTGGGGTTCAACTGGGCTGGACATATATCAAACATGCTAAGGAACCTTGTAACAATGAGTGGTGCAGGGAAGCGAAGTCCTATTTTAAGTGCTTCTTCGTGAAGGACGTACCACCCTTGTGGTGGGTCGTCATTATCACGTCGATCGGAGGGTACTAGTTACATGTTAATGTGGGTTTGTAAATTGTAGTGTCTTCTGATCCTAATAAAATCGTTGGTTCCCAGTTTGCTAGGTAACTTGGGTATAGGTTCCCTATGGCCTCGTCTGACCTTTCCTTGTTCCAAAACTATTTTATCGCCTCGTATTTTTTTCTTCTCTTTCGAAATTATATTGGGAATTTTGATCCTAGGAAGGGAACTCTTGGAAGATTGCCCTGTTTGAATAAAAGAAATGTTTGGCTTCGGATTCGGATTCGAAACAGGAAGTGCTAAAATGTTGGGCCTACTGGTAGAAGGGCTGTCGATATTTTTTCTTCCAATTTTAGATACTGCTTGAACCTGATCCTTCGTTGACGACCCAGTATTTTTCTTTATACCCTCAGTTCCAGAAGACGAATCTTTATAACCAAGTGGGTACACGACCTCAGCGTGTTGACCTGATGCGTCCGTACTCACTTTGAATGTTAGTTTTCTTCCCCGTTCTAGGGCTGAAACTTTAGTTTCAGGACTGGTTCCAGCCATAGGATCTAGAACCAGTTCCTGGTGATCTAAGTAATTGAAGATCCAAAAATAAAAAAGATGAGATCCACATAGATTGGAAACGATGAATTCAACATTTTCTTTAATAAGGATTGTAGCCTAGGGAAGCGCAAAGGACATGACGTTTCATAAACCCGATTCATTTTCGTCAGGAGACAAAGTGATTTGTATTCTTTTATTTAGTGTCTACAATTCAAAAAATGCCTAGAAATAAATAAATGTAAGTAATTAAGTAAATAGTCATAAATAGATAAAAAAAAAAGACCCCTCATCATTAAGATCGCAAATTTGCTTAAATTCTTTCATTTTGCTTCAAATTAAAAGAATGGGGGACTTAATGTTTGAGATATTTATTAAAATTAGTTGAAACCTATAAACTTATTAATACATTAAATAGCTGAGTAAGGTCACATGTATATTAAGATCTAAAGGTTTTAAAATATTGACGAAAGTGAAGAGGACGACCTCAACACACAATGAGGAGGACGACCCTGCAGCACCAAGATAAAGACAACCTCGTCTGATTACGAAGTTAAGAGGACGACCTCAACACACAGTGAGGAGGAGAACCCTACAGCACCAAGATAAAGACAATCTTGTCCGATTACGAAGTTAAGAGGACGACCTCAACACATAGTGAGGAGGACGACCCTACAGCACCAAGATAAAGACAACCTCGTCCGGTTACGAAGTTAAGAGGACGACCTCAATACATAATGTAGATGACGACCTCATTACTATATCAAAGTAGAAGTGACCTCATAATATGACAACATGGAAAAGATGACGTATAACGATCAAATGATTGAATAGTTTTTATTTAATTGTAATTATTAATACTTTCTGACATCCTTTCTAGTCAACCTGTCCCATCAGAACAGATATAGATATTTATTGTATCTATATATATACATGAACATACAACTAAATAAGGAGAGAGATATTGATTTCTAGAGTGAGAAAATTCTTTAAAACATCTTGTTTAAAACTCAAACCAATTTGATAAACAAATTAGACAAAGCCAACAACGTTATAAGATGAAATAATTTTAAGCACCAAATTGCCTTATTAAGATGTGCGTTCAACTTAAGAACTTGAGTTCTTAAATTGAAATTAATTGATACATAAAACAAAACAAAAACTTAACAACTTCAGTTTGTCAAAATGGGAATTTCTTGAATGTAACTATGGTTAGATTTTCACTCCTGACCATTTTTGAAAAACTACACGACCATCTTGGAAGAAAACATTGGAATCTTGCGATAGAAAAAATTACCTTGTGGTCCTCAAATTTATGTTTTTAAGATATTTTAATCTTTAAACAATTAGTATAGTTTAATTTCTAAACATTAACGGTTTAAGACGTTATGTATAAAATAGGTCCCTAAACTATAATTTTTTTTTAGATGCTTTACTTTCTAAACTTTATTAAGATGTGATACTTTAGTTTTTAAACTTTATTAAGATAAGATATTTTAGTTCCTAAAATTTAGAGTAAAATATATATATATATATATATATATATATATATATATATATATATATATTCATATATTCCTCTAAAAGTTACCTAAGTATACTAATTGAAAATTTATCAAATAAAATATCCCAAAAATACAAATTTATGAATGTTGATGCCATCCCACTACAAGGGAGGCATGAATGTGTTAAAGTTCATGAAAATTATAAGCTCTCCAATATCAAAATATTAACTCTAAGAATAATAGTATTCATCATTTATTATTAATTCAACATTAATAGTATACTTAAGTAATGTGAAATTTTATATTCTAATATCTCTCCTTAAAATATGTGTCTTTACTTCTCATAAAAACTATTTAAATTTTTAACCTAATTAATTATATTCTATTTTTATTTTGGGTCACTTGTCTTATTTTACTTTTACAAGATTTTTTTTTTTTATGAGATAAGGCTCAAATTTTTTTGACCTAACTAATTAATTAAAGCTCTTATATCATAAGAATAATCTTCCAATTTCAAAATATTAATATCAAATATATTGATACTCTTGCTTACTTATAAATCTTATTATTATGTTTAAATAATATAGGACAATACTTGTAAAATTTTTTCAAAGCCTGAATTTTTGTTTCTTAATTTTAGGGTTTGATAATTCATAATTTTTATAGATTTTAACATAATATTATAAATTTAGTCGATTAATGAGTCAAATATTTCAACATCACCTTAAAAAAAGGTCATGCAAAAGGAAAAAAAAAAAAAAAAGACAAATGACTTAAATACAATAAAATTGTGAGACTAATTATTTTGTTTTTAGTTTTAATTGTTTTCTTAGGATTTGTTTGGAATAAAATTCTAAAACAATTTTTTTTATTTTTGAAAAAAAATTAATACATTAAGAATATGTGTTTGTTGTATTTTTTAAAACAAGTTTTATATAAACCTTGAAAATATTTTTGTTTTTAAAAATGATTAAATGTTGTTTTTCATTTTTAAATACAACTCAAATATTAAAATAATTTTTAAATCATATTCTTTATTTTAAAATATTACTTTTAATCATAAACCAAACAGGTGCTTACCGTAGGAAGGATCTACGACCAAGACTTGGGCTACACCTAGAACCTATGCAATGTCCGGTGCACAAACATTGAGGTAGACAGAAATGTGTTAGACACCGCTCCTAAATTCAATAATAATAAAAGTGGATGAATTGATGGTTTTTTTTTTAATCAAATTATTACGAAATATTGTAATATATATATATATATATATATGATAGATGCAAAGAATTAACAAATTTTTATGCCTTTGGATATTAAATCACTAGCATTTTATGTTAAATTTGTATTTTTATTCAAAAACTCAAACTTTGATCAAAATTTAAAAAAAATTAAAATTACATATATAAAATCAACCACATAAATTAAAACAAGCACATAAAAATTCAAGTATGTAATAAAGAATAATTAAAGTATATGTAGATAAAAATTATGATTTTTTCTAAAAAAAATGATACCCAGTGTAAAAAAAAATTGAAGTAATAAATTTATGCAAAGATATTAAATGGTTATCACTTTATTATTAATAAAAATTATATAATATTAAGATATAATTAAAAAATATAAAGGAGAATGTTACCTGAGTAACTGATATGATAAAAGAAAAAGAAGAAAAAAATTTAAATAATAAATTTGTGAAAGAATATTAATATACTTTTTTTTTTTAATAAAAAACACATTTGTAAATATAACACAAGAAAATAATTTAAATAATTTTTTTATTATAATTGAATGCAAATTATAATCTATATTATATAAGTTTTTTTTTATTCATAATTATTTTTTTATTTTAAATTTTAAATTTTATATTTAATTAATAATTAACATAACTGATTCAATATTATTCAAAGAATTTAACAAAAAGCTGAGAATGTCACGTGACCCTATAAGATGTTGTGGCTCCGTCCATGCTCAAAAGTTCCGTGCAGAGGAAAGGCAATATTTATTTTATTTTTAATTTTATTATTATTAATGGTTTTTAATTGTCTCGATGAAGAGCTGTAACTTGTAACTCCGTCGTCTCTTGGCCGGCTACTTGGAACCTCAACCACGATCATAATAATCGCAGCTGGGCTCATCCGGTAAGGTCATCTCTCTTTGTTTCATCTCATTATTGTTCATTTTTGGGATTGATTATTGAGCATGCGCTTTGTTTATTTGTTTTGCGAGTAAATGACCTACATCTGGAAATACGTTTGAAAAATAATGAAACTCTTGTGTATTTTATAGAAGAAATTGCTAAAATTCAAAAGAGAAAATTAAATCACTGAGGAATACTATGGTCCGCATAAATTTCTACCTATACGTGGCAAAGTTATCTAAAAAAAAATTGAATCACTTCTCCACTTTTCAAAGAATTTTACCACGTATCAGAATCTGATTGATGTTTGTGTAAAAGTGGTGGCAAGTTTATGTGCTCTCAAAAATCATATTAGACAGATGGAAATGAATATCCTTTGGCATCCAAATGAAACTTAATGTGATAAAATGGTGTGGGTTTACTAACAAACAAGATTAAGTTGAGGCATATATTTATTAGTAAGCTCACATCTTTAACATTATCGAGAAATTTATATTTAACAGTTATGTGGGTTTGGTTGAGAATCGACCATGGTTGAGAATCGACCATGGTTCAACTTACTAGCAATTCTGCCTCCAATTATGCATTTGAGACCAATATGTGTTCCTTTAAAATTTCAAGTTCACAATTCTTACCATAACAGAACTCTCCTGTCTTAAAGATTGAATACTATATTAATCTTGTGGATTTTCAATTTTAGTTTCTATAATAGAGCGGGGAAAATCTATGGAGGACGGAAGCAGAGGTGGCCAATTCAGTTCGGTGGTAGAGACAAACACTGAAGATGTTGATGGTAATCAAAAGCTATATGTGTCATTTTGGATTTTGATTATTCAACCTGTGAACTTTGTTTGTCTTATTTGCATGTGCTTGTTAAGTACATAATTAGAATACTGTTGTTTCAAATGATAAAATATCATGATGGCCTTTCCTTTTTATAATGTGAGGAGGTATCATGTGCTATAGATTGCTCACATAACCTATTTTTCTTTATATTAGAGAAAGTAACTTTATATCTTCAAATTAAAATTGTCTCCATCAGGATTACGATGCATCGTTTTTACTGTTTTTAAGTAGCTTGTGAAGGGCCATCAAAACATATCTATAATAACACTTTTTCTTTTAATTCATTGATACGACAGGAAAAGTGAAAGAGAGTTGTAGGGAACAAAGAGAAGCTTTGCCAGGAGAACCTAAATGTATTGTTTGTGGTCGTTATGGTGAGTATATATGTGATGAGACAGATGATGATGTCTGCAGTTTGGAATGTAAGCAAACTGTACTGAGAAGGGTTGCCAACTCCCAAGGGCAAGTTGTTGTCCCGCCTTCTAAAATATTCCCTGCAGTTGATGAATGCTTTTATGTTAGAGAGGATGTATCAGGATCTTTCCCCTTGTCCAATGATCAGACTGAGTTACTTCGAAGCAGGCTTCAAATTCATGTTAAACAAGCCTCTGTTCCATCACCCATCTTGTCGTTTTCTTCCTGTGATCTTCCTCGAAAGCTCCTCCAGAATTTAGAGGCTGCAGGGTATGATATGCCCACACCTGTCCAGATGCAAGCAATCCCAGCTGCTATAACCGGAAAAAGCTTGCTTGTATCTGCTGAAACAGGCTCAGGGAAAACTGCCTCCTTCCTCATTCCAATTATTTCTCGTTGTACAAATGCTCGCCTTATGCACTCTACAGACCGGAAAAACCCCTTGGCAATTGTTATGACTCCCACCAGGGAGCTATGTATCCAGGTAGAAGAGCAGGCTAAGTTGCTAGGAGAGGGCTTGCCTTTTAAAACTGCTCTTGTGGTTGGTGGTGAAGCCTTGGCTGGACAACTGCACCGTATTCAGCAAGGTGTAGAATTGATTGTTGGGACTCCAGGAAGACTAATAGATCTTTTGACAAAGCATGACATTGACCTAGAGAATGTAATCATTTTTGCACTAGATGAGGTAGACTGCATGCTTCAAAAGGATTTCCAGGATCAGGTAATGCAGATATTTTTGGCTCTATCACAACCCCAGGTTTTGATGTATTCTGCAACAATCTCTGCAGGCATAGAAAAGATGGTGAAGTCTATGGCAAAAGATGTTGCTGTAGTTTCTGTTGGCAAACCTAATCAACCAAATAAGGCTGTGAAACAAGTTCCCATCTGGGTTGAGTCAAAGCAAAAGAAGCAAAAGCTTTTTGAAATATTGACAAGCAAACAGCATTTTATGCCACCTATTGCAGTTTATGTGGGTTCACGTCTTGGTGCTGATCTTTTATCAAATGCTATTACTGTCACCACTGGGGTCAAGGCGTTATCAATCCATGGAGATATGTCCATGAAGGAGAGGAGAGAGGTCATGAGGTCCTTTCTTATGGATGAGGTTCCTGTGATTGTGGCCACTGGGGTTTTGGGTCGGGGAATTGATCTGTTACGTGTGAGGCAGGTTATAGTGTTTGACATGCCCAATTCCATGAAGGAGTATGTCCACCAGATTGGTAGAGCATCTAGATTGGGAGAGCAGGGTATGGCAATGGTTTTTGTGAATGAGGAAAATAAGCATTTGTTTCCAGAATTTGTTGAATTTTTAAAGTCTTCTGGGGCAGCTATACCCCACAAGCTGGTTAATTCACGATATACGTTGGGATCATTTACGGGTGGTAGAAACCACAAAAAGAGGAAGAATATTTGCTGAAGTTTCAACTTCCCGCTTAATTTGCTGAATAAACTGCCTTAGTCTCTCCTCAGCATCAGTTTGTGCTTTAATCATAATTTTTATTGCTGTAGGTCCTGTACACCATCTAGCAAAGTCATAATTGTTTCTAAATCTGAGTAGAGATGCACAATGAGTTACCTTTCGAATTGATTAGCTTGTGGCACTTTGACAAATATTGATTGGCATACAAAATTGGGTCAAACATTATCTTTCACTGGTGATTGAGGCCTACATAGATTTGAATGAGCACAAATCGGGTCAAGTAAATATGGTATGTTGAGTGTTGGTGATTTATTATGCAGTTTACTGTTAAGAGTGAGAGATCTTTGTCTCAAGATCACAAGGTGTGCAGGCTAATGGAGTTCTATTTATTTGCTGCCTTCCAATTTGACAGCCTGAAAAGCGTGCTTTATGGTTTTGTTTTATTACAGGAAATTTTGATGAGCATTATCATTACAGAATAAGGTTCTGAGACTCAGAAGTTAGATGTTACCGTCTTTTCCTCTAATTGAATGTCGTGGAGCTCCCAGTCAATCTTTCGACTTTGGTACAATAATCTGATGAAGATACTGGTTAACAATCAGATATTACGCTGAGTAATTACTTGAACTTATAGTGTCCACTTGATATTGGAAAATTTGAAAATCGATCTATCATTCACCAGTCACCGCTTGTTACACAGGTGATGTAACTATGCAAGAGCAAGTAATGAAGGATCCTGTAAGGTATCAGTGGATCGGGGGAATCTGACAACATACAGTTATCAACAAACACAGGATTCAACGTTGGATTGCCTTGAAGACAAGGTAGTCCAGAAGCCTGAGTGGAGGCAACTTGATGTAGCTCAATATCTTTGTGATTCATCCTCCGGCATGAGATTTTTATTTGGTCATGGATAAATTCATACAAGACCTTTAGATCGGCAGCACATTGCAGTCTACGCGTTGGGAAGACATTTAATCAGCATTTGCATCAATCTTGTGGATTTAACACTCTGCCCATGAAACCAAAAAAATTGAAAATAGAAGAGTCTTGTAAAGTTTTTTTTTCCCTGAATGAGAGTTAAGATGTTAACTTTGTTCCTTATAACTGAGTTATGACTGAAGTCTTACTGTTTAGTGTCCTTTTGCCGTTATTTATTTTTGTTGTAATGGTTATGCTTTTGTAGTTTCGCCCAAGAGGTCTAGCAGGTTTTTGGTTTTTGGATTTTTGATATCCCGAAGTTCATTTTTATCCTTTGCCCTGTTGATCGTTAGAAAGAAGAATTGACACATTTTTCTAAGAAATTTGGCTTCGCTTCGGCTTCGGCCTAGGGAACACTTGTCCTCTCTCTTTAGCAATGTATTAATATGCACAAGAGATTATGATCTTGATTAATATCTTCTGACAATCAAAAAGGAAAAGTGAATCTAAACTTGCTCTGACGAGTTTCCTCAGCACTATCATAAAAAATCATCCATTACTATCATTCTGGCCCTGGACATTAGTCATTAAACCATCCTACATTATCAAATGCTCGCCAACAGAATCATCCTGTCAAAACTCATCTGTAATTTTCCTTCCTAGGAACATCTTGTTTAAAGACTTTGCTACAAACTGGCTCCAAAAACGGAAAATGAAAGAGAGGGAAAAAAACGCGCACACATTCAAGGTTACAGATAAGGTGTTGAACTTGACAAGGAGTCTCAAGGATGCCAACTGATTCTCCATCTATTCAATAGCGGTAAGAATCATCAGGCCCAAACTTGCTCCTCATATTGTAATGACTAAATTTTAGCTTGTCATATTCGGCTGCTTTGTTCTCAACAGGTTTTGGCTCAACTCCTGCTGCTCCAAAACTTACCTCTCCACTCTTTTCTCGCTGACGATGCCTTGTTCTTTCTTTCTGGCTCTTAGACCTGCCAGGAGGAACCTCACCGGAGCCATAGAATTCTGCATACTCTTGTCTTTTTGAAGATCGATGCTTGCTCAACGAAGATGGATCTTTAAAACTGCTTGATTTCAACTTGGGAAGCTTCATTTCTGCATATTTATCACTTGTAGCTGGAGTATGGATCTGTCTAGATTCTGAAAGAGGAACAGGAGTACTTTGCCTCTGAACCACTGGGGGCTCAACTTCATCTTCTGGCATTATCAGAGAATCTTTTAAAGGTGTGAGCCCTCCATTCTTGGCAGTGGTACCACTAGATCTAAAACGAGAGGGGACTAAGCATAGAAACATGCCAGCCAATGCTTCAAGTCCAAGCTTCAATAGATCAATAATGAGCTGCCCAAAAGATGGCCATCCCGGTTCCCCTTTTGTACTTTCCAAAATGGAAGTTGGTTTGTCCTTGCTTGGTTGTTCTTTAATTTCAGTGTCTGATGGCTGGTGCTGCATCATTAATGCACTAAATTCAGCCGAGAAGAAAGTAGAGATTCATTAAGATTTACTGAAAAATTGAAAGAAGCAGCAGTTCAGGCCTTAGATAGCGCATTTTTGTAGTTTGTGTCTAAAATGTCCCAAACCACTGGTCTGTGTACAACCTTACAAAACTCCCGTACATAATTTATGTACATTACGCACATAGCTCTTGCGATTAATTTTCACTCAAACTAAAAAATACCATGATTTAGGGGCCTCATATCTGAACATAGGCCCGAAAAAACCAGATCATTGCATACAAGACCAATTAAGATAAATAGAAATAAAACAACTGGGTATGCGTTCACCACCTTCCAAATAACTAATTTTAATTGAATAGGAAAATTGATTAGAATTCAGAAGAACTGCAGCAACAAGAGCATTCATAGATATATAAAGTCTTTTATTTTTTGATATTATCAAGTCATAAGAATCATACCGGACTTGAAAAGAAGCAAGATCCAAATCCTTGTTGAAGCATACACGTCACATAGCCTACCAAGATGGCTCCAACAACCATGAGGATATCTGCCAATAAGACTCACCAAGTGTCTTTCAAAATACCAAATGGAATTCAAAGCTTTGACAATTACAGAAGAATATTAATTCCATATTTCAAACATTTGACCTACAAACATATAACAAATGAACCCAAACCACACCGACTATAAATTTTGAAGGGTAAAAGAGAAGTACCAGCATGGACTGTATGGTACAACTCTTGTTAGCTTTGCATTGTCTTTTAAAATGCAATGCTGATTGAGCTACGTATATCTAGCAAAAGTCAACATCTATTCCATTTCCAAATTACTATCAACACTATAACCTCTGTGCAGAGATACACAGACACATCAAAATGGTATGTTATATCACCTCTTAGAACAGGAAGTGTCATTTATCTTCTTTAAATGAAATCTAAATGTATGGATTTTCCAAACCTCCACTTAAACAAAAGATCGCCAGGTGACTGCTGTTTCTAGATGTAAGCAGCTAGGCCTCTTTCTTAATTACTATTCAAATCTCCAAACTACCAGTAAATATCAAGTCCACCCATGAGAAGATGTGATAACTCCAATTTAATATTAAGGCTGTGAACCAAATAGTACATAAGAGGTCTTGTTGTGTTTGATACAGCAAATATAGGTAATAACTAATAATCAATGGGTTCTATCCCAATGGTAGAAGACAATATTGCTATCTATTAGCTTGTGTCTAATAAATTACGTAAGAAGGGTCTGGCATGGGCCATATCTCCACCATACTGCTTTCAAAAATATTAGAACAAATTTGTTGGGGGGCTAAAACACCCTCCTCTAGAAATGATTGGCAGGGGAATGTATCTTCTTGCTGATACAATTGACATGGGCAATGTGCTTCCAACTAAGAAAATCAAATGTTGAAAAATCCCAAAGAAAGCAGGAGAGAGAAAGATAAAACAACCCATAAAATTGTATCAAGACACCAAGTTCTGTAAATAATAAATAAATGCATCTTTATGTTATATAAAGTGCACGAGAAGCAACCACTGATATTTGTAATTTTGAGTTTACACACCACTGAGACTCAAAATAGTGATGTTTAACTATGTGAATGTTCAAGAGTGAAGATTTAATAGCCTTATAAACTAAACAAGACCAAACCTGTGGAGGAAATTGAGTTGTACTGATAATCACAATCCTCCTGATTGAGAGAGATCTGCCTAAGTGCAGCATTCCCTCTATCAACAACTAACAAGGAACAAGTAGGTCGAATGTAAACCACATCAAAATCATTTGAGAACTTTGCATCCTCACTAGGACCATCTCTATAGCCAGCAACATTTGATTTTCCTCCTGCAATGGTTGTAACACCTGCCAAACATTTGAAATAAGAAATATGTCTTATGAGATTCATTATTATACTTTCATATTATACCCTATACAAGTTTTAAAATTCAGCCTTGCAACTTTAACAGCTTTCATAATCCACTTCATTTCGATACAACTTCAATGCTACTATATGCAGGTAAGGCTTAAAACAAACTAAAATACAAATACAATTGAAATTGAAATTGAGTCCTTCCCCAGCTTACATAATTATAAGCTTCAAACTCTATTAAAGAAATATTTTTACTGCATATACCAGCATCTCCAATCTTTCTGATGGCATGGTTCAAGGTGTCAGCAACATACACATTGCCTTTATCATCCATCGATAGACCTTTGGGATAATTAAAACGAGCATCGCTTGGTTTTCCATCTACATGCCCTGTTTTACCTTGAAATGATCCAGCAACCAATCTTGCCCGACTATCTGCAAAGCACAAAATAAAGGTCAAAGAATTTCTTAAAGGGAAAAAGTGGGTGATAACTCTATGAACAGTTATTTAGCCCATTTTGAGCTTACTGTTTGTTTTTTTTTTGCATGAAATATCATTGTAGAGGCTTATGATTTGTTTAATTATGCAATTGTAAGTGGGACGACACACTTTGGACACAAAACAAGCCATATAGGGGATTTTCTGTGCTAATCAATCTATGGAGCATAGCTAGAGCTGGCTTGATCGAATGTGTTAGATAGATCAATCCTCTTTGACCCCATGATTTTGAATTAACAATTTCGAAGTTCCCAGGGGTGTTTGATATCAAGACCCTGGATCAATTTATTCTTGTGTTCTCTAATAGCAGAATAAGTAGAAACACAAAACATTCATATGTGAAAGTAAACATAATGCTCCTAGTGAGTATTCCAGCAAAATTTTCACCTAAAGTAACATTAGGTAATAAATAAAGTAAAACTTGCATACACTGTGACAATGGTGGAGTAATACGAACAATGTTGCTATTATCTGAATCAACAACAAAGAGTTCCCCGTCCTCAGAAATGCGAATTTTATGAGGAACAACTCCAATGTCATTTCCTTCAACTACAGTCTCAACCAAGTATCCATCCTCAAATTGCAGATAATTCCCATCTGCAGATCAACATGGAAGGCAAACGCTACTAAGTCCAATAGTCATTGCCAAAAAAAAGGGAACTAAAGAGTAAAAGAATAAGCAAAAACAAAGTTATAAAAATTACTAAACAAAAAAGGCAAATAATTATCTCAATAATAAAAAAAGAAGCAAATATTTTTTTAAAATTACCTGAATGGGTCGTCTTGGAGGCTGTCCTGGTCCATTTGAGAAGAGAAGACAAGTGCTTTATCAATGGTCCTGAGCAATCAAAATTGAAAGTAAAACAATCAGATCGATGGATTAAAAACTAGGGTGGAAACAAAAATTCCCACCAAGTATACAGATAGCAGGAACCACAAATCAATCATCACAAAATCATTAACAGAAAGAAACTTATTTTGGATAATAACACAATAAGGGATGAGAATCTATGTAAAATGAAGACATCATGGCATATACAATAAGTTCAACAAGAAGAATTTTCAGAAAATAAACATACCCATAAACTATAACAGATCAATAGATTTAAATCACTGGAGATAAATAGAGTTAAAGAGAACACAGTGAATGGTACCTGCAGTAGCGGCGTTAGCTTGATACTGAAAAGTGTAAGTGATGACAAGTGATATCAAACAAAGGGAGAAAAGGGTATTTTTCATAGCTTTAGACCAACCCAAACGAGAGAAATTAGTGGTTTCAATGTTGGATTTAGAATTCCAAGAACAGTGTGTCAGTGAGGATTGATACTGAGGAATGAAATTAGCAGAGGTTCATACATTCAGTGGGTTTGCTAGTAAAAGCAGTGACAATTGCAACGTAGAAAACAGGAGTGGAGGCTGTTCCTGTTCAGCAGAGAAAGCACTTTGGGGGCTCTCGGTTCAGTACAAGTTTCCTTTACTCTTTTCAGCTGAAATTCACTTTCTACTTGTCCTTTTCCCTCCTTATTTTCCCTCTTTTTAACAGATATTATTTATTGTTTTTGATGTCATCACAATTTCATTAATTATTTTTTTATTAAATATTAAATAATTATACTAATACTTTATTTTATTACTTAAAATATCACATTAATAAATAATTCTCCTTTTAACTTTCACTTATCAAATAAAGTGTATTTTTTGATGAGAAAAATTATAGGGTGATAATATTATTATAATTATTTTTATTATTATCATAATATAAATATATAAATTTATTAATATACCTCTATAATTAATTATACATTAAAAAAAAAATTTTGATAAAATTATTACTAATAAAAAATAATTGTAATATTAATAATTTTAATAGTACTAATATAAAATTATATTTTTATCAAAAAATAATAATAATAATAATACAAAATTATAGGAAAATCGGTTATCCACTAGTCCACTACATTTATACATCTTTAACCTTTTCTCCTCTTGTGAATTTTTTAATCCGATTTTAATATTATGATAAATTAATAAATATAAAATTATTACCAAATTTTTAAATGTAGTAATTAATTATTTTAGCTACAAAAATATCATTAAGTACATTTGAATGATACAAAAGTATAATCCGTGTTATTTTATATCATTTTTAAAGGATTAAAAAAACATCTTTTATGCGTGCCCAAAAGGCCAAAACCTTTAGAAAATACTCGTTAGTCCATCTAAAAATTGTCAATTTGGAAATAATTAAAATTCATTTCAGTTCATTTCTTTCCCCATTTTTCAAATTTCACACCAATTTTAAAAAAGTCTAAAAATTGTCAATTTTAATAAAATAAAAACTAAGAAATACCATAAATTTATCATTATGTTCACAAGGTATAGTCTCAATTGAAACACCACTATTAAATCCTAAAATTTGTGTTTGGTAAATATGGTAAGATGATAATTGTAGAGGATGATCCTCGATTGAGATACAACTATTAAATCTTAAAATCTGTGTTTGATACATATGGTGAGATGATAATTGAAGTGTGTTAAGAGATAAAATCTTTGAAAAATTGAAAGGCATGCACTGTGTAACGATTTTTGAGTTCATTTAGTAAAAATTTGACCATTTATCAAGGCTCTTTAAGTTAAAGTTATTATATCATCTTTCAAGTCTAAAATATAACTATTGTTCAAATACTTTTGTGCTCCTTGAAAAAATACCAATGATAATTACTCTCAATGGTATCACACGCATGTGATTTATTGATTGCTTCCCAGCATCAATACCACTCAACTGAGACACTTGCCCCATTGTAAAGGTTCATTGTCATCAAAGCATTATACTACACAACTGCTCATCCAACTATGCAAGTCACACTTGTTAATAGCTACAAATGTTTATAACAAGTAGTACAATAATGTATTAAGACTTAGTCTACTTCCAATACCTCTTATCAAGTCTCTTCATACACATCCTTGAAATAGGCAATTTAACATTGAAGACCAACTCGTTACCTAAATACCAACTTCATCTTGCACCTCTTGTTCAAGTATGTTAGTTTCTCTTGAATAGATTTTTACTTAAGCTAACACTTATGCCAACTTATAAAGTCATCCAAGTAAGTATATATTCTATGTAAGTAAGTTTCATTAACATAAACTCACAAGTTGTCCGATCAAGCAACTATTTAATTAGAAGCCTACATATGATGATCTTAGCACATTATTGCCCACTTTCGTGTCATCAAGCCTACAAATCCTTGGTGCTTGGCTGAACCATTAACAAATGTACACCCCCCTCGATGTCATCGTTATAAGGGGTTTCACATTCGCAATGTACCTTACTTAGAGCAACACTACCATACTAGCATGCCACTACTTGTCGATGCATTATCACTTATGCAACCCCACATAGAAGGTGTCCCACATTCCCATGAAGCTTCATTCACATGCCCACATCAAGTAAACTATCACGTACAGACCTTTCCTCTCTTGTAGTCTCTTGCATGGGAACCATGCGCAGTATTAACTATTTCGCATCATCAATACTATCCCTAAGATTCTCAATCTGAAGGACACATCGACATACTCGCTTGGAAAAACCAATGCTCGCCTCATGAAGCATTCTCTAGCTCAGTTAGCACATCATGTCCAAGGGTGCTAGGGGTAGTGGATAAATTGATGTTATGCCTCTTGTAAAGAGATCTTAGAGAAATTTTTCTTGTTTTAAGAATAAACATTACATTACGTTAGGAGATATAAAGCTCAAAATAATTCAATAATAATTATTTTATCAATTTTCAAAGTACCCTTCAAGCAAACCATGACATATGAGGTTGATGTTCGTAAGGTTATGATACAACCACATTTTGTTTTGGTGAATTGATACAACCACATTTTTTTAGAGTAAACTAATACAATTGCATACGAACACATATTTTATGTTGCATCGTATCTTTAGAAAAAATTCTTAAACATAACATGTTGTATGTCTCCATATAAATCATAGTCGTTGATGTTGTTTGTATATCTAATATTAATTCATTTTTTATAAAATAAACAATTAAAATTAGTCTATCATACTAACATGACATATATAACTGTTGTATGTATGATTTTTTCCATCTCCAGAACATTTGAATGCTCTAGTTGAACTAACCCAACGTAAAACTTTTTCATTTTTATAATATTTTTAAATTCTTATACATTTGTATGTCAATTAAATTTAAATTAATGCTTGAATTCATATTAATTATATTATGATATGTCACATTTAAAATAATTTTAAAAATAATTAAGTTATTTAAAAGTTGCTTATAAAGAAAGCATAATCGAATTTATATGAAATTGAATAATATAATTTATTGAATGTAATAAAAGATAAATAAAATAATTTTTGAAACAAAAATTATAAACTATAAAATACTTATATAAATTAAAGAAAAAAAAAAAAACTACACAATAAAAATTTTGCTTAGGTTATAAATTATTGTCAAAATTTTTAGAGAAAAAGAATAAGAATAAAAACGAAGAACTCAATTTTTAAAAAAATCATATCATGTGTTGCACTTAAATTATTGCAAGTGTAAATATATTTGTATATTTATGCGAAAGTTGACATTTATCTTTATTTAACTTTGAAGCCATAATAAAGCATTTTAAATACCTGGGTTAAAGGAGGAATTTAAAAATAAATAAATAAATTCTATTAACGTTAATTCAGTCATATTTTTTTTTTCATGAATTATAAAAGAAAAATTATTTAAATCACCATTATTTTGGCATTTATATTACATCTCATTTAAATAAATTAAATACTTCATTAAAAAGTGTGGATTCACATAATTTGTCCGTGATACCACCATGAATGAAAAAAAAAAAAAACAGTAAGATAATAAAAATTAAATTTAATTGCATAATATATAAAATTTTATTTTTAAATGTTTTTACGTGAACACACTGCACATATCTTTTAACATAAAAAATATTTTTTTATTAAATTAAAAATAAAACATGTGAATAATTTAGTCCTATAAAAATTAAATTGTTTTCTTTTAATCAAATTAGTTAAAAACATATGAATTATTTTATAGTTAATTTCTACAATATATTTAAAATAAATACAAAATTATTTTTTTTATATTTTCATATTAATTCTAAAAGTAAAATAATATTTAGAGTTTTATTAAATGTGGTAATCATTATATTATTATAGTTTTTATTGAATGTAATCTTATTTAATTATTATGTTTAGAGTCATTATTTAACATGATAATATAATAAGAAATTAACATTCTTATACTTTTAAATTAATTATAAAATTAAAATAATATTAATAGATTTTATTGAATATGTTAATAATTATATTATTATAATCGAATATAATTTTTATTATATTATTATGTTTAGGGTCCTTATTTAATGTGATAATATATTATAAAAAATTAATATGGATAATTTTGTCAAAAAATATAGACATGATTCAGGCTTCTATATATAGTATAGATAGATTGATTTTTCTTTAATTTTTTCAATTGCAACTATTTAAGTCAAAACAATATCTATATCTAATGCAAATGAAAAAATTAAAAATTAAAATAAAATAAATATATAGATGATTTTTTTGGAAAAGATATATGTTATGAAAAATATATTTTTTAATAATATTTATATTTATACAAAAATTCAGATAAAAAAAAGCTTTTCTACTTTAACTTTAAAATAATTTTATTAAATAAAAAAATTGTTAAAAAAATAAAAGTTAAATAAATATTTGTTAGTAGGAAAGAGCAAATCTTCTTTATTATATAGATATAAACTAATAGAAATAAAAAATTACATCAAATACATAGAAAAGATAAACTATAATCTGTCTTTTTTTATTTATTTATTATATAAGAGTACTAAATTTATTTATTTAAATAATAAGAATACTTAATTTAAAAACTATGCAAATAAAAAATATATAGATGATTTTTTTTTAAAAGATATATGTTATGAAAAATATATTTTTAATAAAATTTATGTTTATACAAAGATTTAGATTAAAACAAAAAAAGGCTTTTTTTATTTTTAACTTTAAAATAATTTTATTAAATAAAATAAATTGTCAAAAAAAAAAAAAAAAAAAGTCCAATAAATATTGGTTAGTATGATAGGAGCAACTCTTATTTATTATATAGACTAGATTTGGGCACATGTGATGCACATGTGTCTTCTTTAAAATTAATTTATAATTTTAAATAAGGAAAATAGGTTTACATGACCTCTTAATACTATTTTTATTCTATAATGGACCATCAACTTGCATATTATTTATAATTTTATTTTTATCTCTTTAATTCTAGCAACACCATTGTCTCATTCTCTCCCTTTTTCTTCTATCTACCCTTTTAATTAGGAAAATAAGTAAGTAAATTGATATATTGCTTTGAGTTTTATTTTCTCTTTTATATTATAATTTTATTATTTAATTTATTTATAAAATTTTCATTTTTTAATTTTTCTTTTAAAAGAATGAAAAATTTCGTGTTATCTGATTATATTACAATTTTATTATCTAATATAATGGTTATATATTATAACCTCTCGTGTTATCTATATTATAATTTTATTATTTAATTTATTTATAAATTTTGTGTTTGATTGTTGAATTTTTTTGATTTTCTTTTCTCTCTTATTTTCTCATAATTTATCTTCATTTTTTTTTTTGTGCAAATTAAAAAGAACTAACTCCGTGAATTTAATAATCTTTTAAGTTAATGAGTAAATAAATCAATGAAATTAAAAAAGAGAGATGATGTTATTAATTTGTGATAGCATGTTTAAGAAGAGAAGAGAGAAAAACTTGAACAATTCAATAATGACAGTTTATCACTTTCTTTAATTTTACTTTACGATTCATACAATTTCATGAGCTCTCTGTTTGTATTTTTCTATATTACATCTCCTTTTCAATTATAGGCAGTATAATTAGACATGTGTCAAGCTCAATTTAGATGAATGGGGTCGTTGGTGGATTCAAATGCAATCAGTTGAACAACTGTCTAATTTTGGGCAGTTTAGTTGAATATGTATCCAACTCGGCTCTAGCAAGTATGGTAGCCGATCGATCAAAATTTGACAAGTTAAACAACTGTCTAATTCTGAGCAGTCTAGTTGGACACGGCTCTAGCAAGTGGGGTTGCTGGCTGTTCAAAATTCGATCAGTTGAACAGCCATCCAATTATGAATAGTTCAATTAGACATGTGTCCAATCAAAATTCATCACAATTGATCAATAAAATTAATTACATTTTTGTCACAATATATAAAAAAATCAAGTAGAGAGAGTCATATAAGATTTTTAATAAATATAAAGTCATGACAGCATATAACTCTTTAAATAATCATATAAAAATATAAATATAAAATTTGAAATAGCATTATAAATTTTCTTGTTAGTACAACTTACATTTTCTTGGATTTAAATTTAAAACTTTATTAGGTACTTGTATGTTTAATTTTATATTGAAAATTTTAAAACTTTCAATTTAAAATATTATATACACAAATAAAATAAAATCGAATTTAAATTTTATTTATTATATATTTTATTTATTCATGTGTATTGTAACAATTATCATGATACTTAAAATAAAAAAAATTATAAGACTTATGCATAAATTAAGACATATAATTAATAAAATAAACTCATTAGTTACTTGAATAGATAAATTTACATTTCTAATATGAAATTATTTCATATTATTTAAATATGTAACTAAAAACAAACTTATTTAAACATTAAGTAATTAAAAAAATTTATTTAGGCACATTTTTACAACAAATATGACCATATTTTTCAAAAAATAAAAAATATGTTGAGGCATAAACTCGTTCATTAAATATGTACGTATATATTGCATAGTTTGTTTTATTTAAAGTGAATGATTAAAATTGTAATAATATATATGTGATTAGCATAATTATTTAATGATAATATATTTAAAGATAATATATAATAAAATTATCAAATATAATTATGTATTTTTGATATATTAGCATTGTAATGTTTTGGTATTTAATGGTGTAAAAAATAATAGTAATTAAATAAAAAAATTTTAAAGCTAAAAAAAATAAAGGAAAATATGAGAATAAAAAAGTTAGAATTATGTATGATATTTAATTATTTAATATGTATTGTTATATGAGTAATTTTGAAGATAAAAGATAAAAAAAAAAAAACTAATACATTTAAAAAGTAAAATAATTTTTTTATCAAATAAATAAGAGGTCAATCATCTCTTTTAATATCAAGTATAAATATAGATGGGTTGATAGAAGAGATAATTATAAACTAATAGATAGAAAGTTTTATTTTTTGTATACTATTTAAAAATATATACGTTATATGTAAATTATTTTACTTATTTTTATTAATTTTTATACACTAAAAAATATTTTACTTTTATAACATATATTTAATAATAAAAAATTATTTATTATAATTAATATTATTATTTATAATAATTAAATTTTATTTACCCAAATTTTAATATATTTTTAAATAATATATTAATACTAACAATATACTTAAGGTATATTTGTAGATAATAATACTACTAATGTTGTTAATATATTTATAATTATATTAATAAATAATTAAATATTAAATAATAAATATATTATATATATATTTTTTATCAATTATCATTAAATATTTGTTGTAAATTTTATATATTTTGTGTTGATAATATTTTGAAATAATTTTTAAAATTAATTTTTTTATATTTTTAAATTAATTATAAAAATAAAATTAATTTTTTATATTTTTAAATTAATTATAATAATTATCATATTTTTTATTTTATTATTAGAATATTATTAAATATGATAATATATTGTTGGAAACAAAATTCCAATGATTAAAAAAAAATTAAAATGTAATACAGTCGACCTAAATTCCACGTCACAATCTGTCTCAAACGTGTCATGCTATGTTTGGCTCATTGTCGTGTCAAAAAATCGCTCCGATATCTGGACTCCGATATCTTGTTCTGACGTCAATAAATGGACTTATCAGACCTCCATTTCATTTTGAACTCTTCCAGATCCATATAGTCTCAAAGTCGAAAATCCCGATTGATATATCTTAGAGACCAGCTAAGGATTGTGGATCATTGAGCTGAAATATTTATTTTTTAAGGCAAGCTTCGTTAATCTCCCATTTTTCCTGATTTAATTCAATCGATTAACAGATCTGTTTGCATTTGGCTATTTCTCGACCTTTCAACTTATGAAATTATCTGCGCGTTTATGCCTGAATTTGTTCTTATCTGTCTATTTATGCATGCAGGTATATATGTATATAGATAGGGAGTGGATCTGTATATATTTGTTTGTGCGCGGATGTGCAACTTGATATTTTCTATTTATCGTGTGTCGTTGAGTGCATGTCATGTATAATGTAAATTTTCTGATGTATTTATACTTTTAGGTGATTGAATAAGCATGAATAGGGATCTCATCAATTTCTTAAATATGGTATCATATTTTAGTTTTGATAGTAGCAGGGTCTTGAATTTAATACGTGCAAGCAGATATTATGAGAAAAATTCCTCTGAGGAGGTGGAAATTATTTTATTTATAGCTGGTCTATCTTATGTTAGTTTGACATACTGCTTCGTTCAGAAGTAAGTTCTTACACCATGCAAACTGATAGTTCAGTTGTTTCTGTTGCCAGGATACAATTTACTTCGAAACAACTGTTCCTTAATTGATTTTATATGCTTGATTAACATATATAAACACTTTTTAGCTAATTTTGAAGGCTTATGGCCACATTCATTGCCTAAGCAGGCTTATTTTGTAATTTCGAAGCATTTCTCAGGTCTAGCTTATTGTTACAATTTGCCATAGCCATTATTTGAAGAATTTTTTTTTAAAAGAAAATATTTTTAAATTAAATACTGGCTTTCCACTACGAGCCCCAGCTAGGTTTATTTCGTCACAAATTGTCTGGGTTTCATTTACTTTCATGTTGTAATTGACTGACGTTTTTCTCTAACTATTGGTTCTGCAAACAATTATTTGTATCTAGACTCTAAAGATTGGATGGTCACTTGTGCAGGTAGGTCTTAGTTTTACTTGAAACAAGATGGGAGGTGGATTTCGAGTGCTTCACTTGGTTAGACCATTTCTTGCATTTTTGCCCGAAGTTCAGAGCGCTGACAGAAAGGTTCCATTCAGAGAGAAGGTTATTTACACAGTGATCTCTCTTTTCATTTTCTTGGTATGCAGTCAACTTCCTCTGTATGGCATACACTCAACAACAGGAGCAGATCCATTCTACTGGATGCGTGTCATCCTTGCTTCAAACCGTGGAACTGTAATGGAGCTTGGGATTACACCAATTGTGACATCAGGACTGGTGATGCAACTTCTTGCTGGGTCAAAAATTATTGAAGTGGACAACAATGTCCGTGAAGATCGTGCACTTTTGTATGTATCTGTTGGAGCTATATTTTATTTACTTTTCCTGCCTTAATTTAATCTTTACGAATGCCATTTCTGATTTTAAATTATCAGTTGTTTGCAAGATGCAGATGGTTTTCAATGCTTTGTGGATATTGTTTCCCTGCAGTAGCCTTAGGAAGATTAATAGTTTGCATGGGATGCATTTATTTTTCTGATGAAAATTTGTGTACAAGTTATTTTTCTCAGTGCTCTCTCTCAACTTAACTAGTTCTTAAACAGCTAATTCATTCTGCAAAGTAATATCTTTAACATTACAAGTATGGCCTTCTGTTTTTTCCCAAATGAGACAAATTCACTGTCTAAATTATTTCAGCATTTTCCATTGCAGTCTATGGTAAATTTCTTTACTTGATTTCTGAAGTGGCATGCTAATTATCAATTTATAAATGTTGACTGTGAGTGCTTGTATATTATTATTTCTTTATTTATTTTTTTCAGAGGTGTAATCATTCTTAATGTGATATTTTTTTTCATGTTATCCTAACTTTCTTTTCTAGAAGTATCCTTGTGTTCATGTAACAATATGGCAATATGGCCTTGCTTATCCTTGTCAGGAATGGAGCTCAAAAGTTATTGGGAATCTTGATAGCTGTTGGTGAGGCCGTTGCATATGTTCTGTCAGGAATGTATGGAAGTGTTAACCAACTTGGTGTTGGAAATGCCATTCTTATCATCATTCAACTATGTTTTGCGGGCATCATTGTTATATGCCTAGATGAACTTCTTCAAAAAGGATATGGTCTAGGTTCTGGAATTTCTCTTTTCATAGCAACCAATATATGGTAAGATTTTAATTCTTATATGAGTTTATCTTTGCTCCCCCATGGGATAGACATTAATATTTTTGTCAAAGAATTTGTTTTGAGGTAAGTATATAATGGTTTCTGTTGCTCTTTTTCAGTGAAAGCATTATCTGGAAAGCATTTAGTCCCACTACGATCAACAGTGGACGCGGAGCTGAATTTGAAGGTGCTGTTATTGCTTTGTTTCATCTGTTGATAACTCGGACAGACAAAGTTCGTGCTCTCCGCGAGGCTTTTTACCGTCAAAATCTTCCAAATGTGACCAATTTACTTGCCACAGTCTTGATCTTCCTAATTGTAATCTACTTCCAAGGTTTCCGTGTGGTTCTGCCTGTCAGATCAAAGAATGCTCGTGGGCAGCAGGGTTCTTATCCCATCAAGCTCTTCTACACCTCTAACATGCCTATCATTCTTCAGTCTGCACTTGTTTCCAATCTATACTTCATCTCCCAGGTACTAGATTTTGAAGCACTTGTGGATGGGTTGGAATCTCTTTGACTTTGTTGTTCTAACAATCTCTTGTCTTTTTGGCAGTTGCTATACAGGAGATACAGTGGAAATTTTCTGGTAAATCTCTTAGGCAAATGGAAAGAGTCTGAGTATTCTGGTGGTCAATATATTCCTGTTGGTGGTATTGCATACTACATTACTGCACCTTCAAGGTAATTGAAACCTTTTCTATTGGAGGAATTTTTTTTTTATCTTCAATGAATCATGGTTTCCATTTTTGTTAGTAGAACTTGAAATGTTATTAGTTGTTTATGCTTAAGCTTTTCTTGTCGTTGGTTTCCTACTACTCCATAGTGACATTGCTCTTGAAATTTTGCAGCTTAGCTGACATGGCAGCAAATCCTTTCCATGCGCTATTTTATCTGGTATTCATGTTGTCGGCATGTGCACTTTTCTCAAAAACATGGATTGAAGTTTCTGGGTCTTCTGCAAGAGATGTTGCCAAGCAGTTGAAGGTAATCAATTAGATGTGAAAGTGGTTTTATCCTTTGCTCAAGTCTTAACTTGTTTTAAAACTTCTCTCCTTTCTGTGGTGTGCTGTTATGAGTTAAAAATTCTAAAAAATAGCTCTCTTTTTTCTCCCCTGAAAACTTAGATGTTATATCTATATGCAGATTAGGACCTGACATTGTGATGTGAATTGGGCCAATTGGCCCTTTTGAAAAAAAACCTGTCACTTTACTAAAGAGATTTATTAATAAGTCATGTGCGCTGTTGGGGTGTGATTTAGCTTGTCCAATTTTTTACTTGAGATGCTGACCCATATTAAAAAGGTTTAATATGATGGCAAATCATTACAAGTTGAAAATCTCATTTTTGAGTCAGATTATTGATGGGGATCTAGAGATGATAATACAGAAAGGAAAAGCTTCCTTCATTGCAAAAGAATTGTGATCACTTTAACTTGTTACCTTTACTCTTAGTGAATACAAGTTTAGGCTTGCCTAAATTAGACATTCACTCTTTTGCTGGAGAGGTTAAAATTTAAAATCAGGTATATCCATGTTGACCGACAATTCACTCCTGAAAATTTGCAGGAACAACAAATGGTGATGCCTGGACATCGGGAATCTAATTTGCAGAAAGAGCTAAATCGCTACATTCCTACTGCTGCAGCATTTGGAGGCATGTGTATTGGTGCACTTACTGTGTTAGCGGATTTCATGGGAGCAATTGGATCAGGAACTGGGATTCTGCTTGCTGTTACAATTATTTATCAGTACTTTGAAACATTTGAGAAAGAGAGAGCAAGTGAGCTTGGCTTCTTCGGCTTCTAAGCAATCATATGGGTCATGTAAGTTAACGTTGCCAATGCTCCCAGCAATTTTGGTGTTTGTTTAGGGATATAAGTAGATCCTTTAACACCAAAGGCTTGAGCCTTAGATACCTAATGTAGCTTAACCTTGCTCTATTTTTGTTCCAAGATGATACAGAGTACAGACAATGCAATCTTTTGAACAGATTTTGTTACTTGCCCTTTACCTTTGGTTCTTTACACACCACTTTGGTTTGTTTTCTTAGTTATCATTTAATCTATGTAAGCAACTATATAACTACCAGGCATCAATAAATTATCTTTACTTGAGGGTTAATTACAAATTGATCAACATTTTTGCCCCACGCATTTCAATTGGGATTGGGTTTAATTTTTGTGGAACTTGAAGAAATTGCCTTTTTATTTTATTTATATTATGTATATTTTTACCGAGTTTAATTTTTATACTTGTATGTACAGCATTGATAGAGTAGTGTGATTGTAAGGTTTTTATTTCCTAGTTGAATCAAGCATTCTTTGGTAAGGTAGCATGGGATTTGATAAGTAGATGGCAGACTCAACCAACCAAGCTACAGGGGCGGATTTATGTGTATGGTGGACGGGGCTGCAGCCCCGGCCAACTTTTTTACAAAAAATTAATTACATGTATATTTTTAGTATTAAATAAATATTTTATTTATAGTAATATATTGTGTCTAATTTTTATATATATTTTTTGATATATATTAACAATATTTAATAAATTTTTAGATAAAAATGACATGAATTGTAAATAAAATAGTTAAATTTAATACTTTTTTCATGTATTTGCTTAGATTTTTTTTGTCAATAAATTTATTTTATTCATAAATGATACTAATACTTATTAACTTGTTATATTTTTACTTAATTTTCCTTATAAGTTAATTATAACGTATTAATTCTGTCTTTATTGTAATATGACATAAAAAATTTAATTTTAGATTGAGTATAATTTATTGTAATTCCTATTAATTTTTTAATTTGTCTAAAAAATTAAATTTCAGCCCCCCCTAAAATTTTTTTCTGGCTCCGCCCCTGCCAAGCTACCAGTGTCATCACAAAGTTTATTTGAACAGAGTGGAAAAGTGGAGTTGCTACTTACAAGTCGGCAAATCCAGGTTAAGCTCTCCATTCTGCAGCCTTGCTAAGAATAAGTGTCTTTGTGCCTGCATGACAGTTATTAAGCGATTTTAAATCAAAAAGATAATTTTTTGGCAGAAGTGCATTTAGGGTTTAGAAAGTACATTTTGTGCTTTTGTAGACATAAACACAAATAATTGATTCTTCCTGAATGTGTTTTCTGAAATCACTTTAATTGAAACTACTTTTAACAAAGGAACGCCAATGCCCATGGGTTGCAAAAAAGTCCTTGAGGATGATCTTTATCACTTCAAAGTTCCAACATACTGTATTCAACAAGAAGCTATTTTGCTGAAATATAGCTTCAATAGACTAATTAATACATACTAATATAGCTTCAATAGATTAATGTGGGGTCAAAAGAGAGATTGGGATAAATAAGAAAAGCTTGAAGTACCAATTTGATCATAATATATACTTTAAATTTTCGTATTTTCAAACTAGTTTCTCAATTTTTAATTTGATTAATTTAGTCCTAATTCTTCTAAAATTACGAAGAATTGGGATCTGATATGGAAAAAGAAATTTGGAGGATCAAATTCTTATTTCGCCAAATAAAATCCAGTTATCAAATAAAGCCCGACATTTACAGCATGGTTTTCTCTAGGACTCTCCTAGGGAGTCCTAACTTCTACCTACGAATCAAAGCTCGCTTGAGGCTCATAATATTTTTTTTTTCTTCCTCATAATCTAGTATAAAGAAACGAACAAAAAGATTATAGAGCCACTATTGAGAAAAAAAAATTCTGGCAAATATTTTGAGAAATGGGAACATTTCAAAAAAGAGATAGGTTTAAATTCTCTAACCTATTTTTAAGAATTTAATACTTTTCTATCTCTCACATAAATTATACTATTTATCTCTATCTTAATCTTATATCTATAATTTATATATATTCATAATATAGAAAAAAAAATCTCCACTATTACATACTCAAATTCATGATCTTAAAATTATAAGACATCACCTTTATAACACTAATAAGATAATATTGACGCCCTATAAGTAACACCTCAAGGGTCTAAAAATGCATTATTTGTGTGAAATCACTTTTGTCGTCAGCCGAAATAAACATACATGTGCTTTAAACAAAAAATGAGTGTTTTATAACAGGTCAACATAAACTAAGGCAATAATTTCTTAAAAAAATAAAAACCTTACCGAGGTTGAACAATGGTTTGGAGATATATAGTAATATATTAGGTTATATATAATTAAATTAATTTTAAAATAACACACCATTTATACATTGAGTGTATATATTTAGTTTAAATAAATTAGAAGTCGTTAGAAAATTAACTTTTTTCAAAGCTATTAAAAAAATGACAACATTACTTTTATATATTTACAACTCTCTTACAAATATTGTTTTATACATTATATTGGTCAAACACTTATAATTCAATAATTATAGTTACTAAGCATTAAACAAATAACCTCCAACTCTAATATCATATTTGAAGTTTTTAAGAAATATAGGGTTTAAACTATTAAAAAAATGACTAATATTACTTTATACATTTATCATCATACACTCTGTAAGTAAATTTTATGTATAAGTTATGTACAATTCAATTTAATTATTTTATAGCCCACGTTTTTATCAATAATACCAAAAATTTCCAACGCATTTTAACATTAATGTTTATTTTTCTTCCCTCTAACTGAATTTCAACAATTAAACCAAAGGGTTGACAGTTTGTTGAATTAAATATTGGGAATTCTTTCTTTTCGTTTTGCTAAATATTAAAAATTATGTTTGAAATGTTTCTCTGGACAATGAAATGTTGAGACTTGAGAGTTGAGAATATAAAACTTTTTTATTTTATTTTAGAATATTGAGAATATAAAACTAAGCATGCCAAATTCATGTATAAGTCACTAACATTTTTGTATACATCAAGTTGCAACATTAGTATAATATTTTCTGCCTTAAAAATAGTTCCCAACATGACGCAATCGTCATGAAATCATAGATATATTTTATACTGTCTTAATTTTGGAAACAAATGCAAAAAAAATACAAGAAAAAGACAATTATAATGGAATGCTAAGAAAGATAGAAAATAAACAAATATAATAAATCCAAGCAAAATGGTAGGTTCAGCAATTAAGAATTTGCTGGCTTAATATATTTTCTTATGTTCTGCTTAAATTTTAATGGCTATAATCAATTTGGAATTAGCTGCTAACCTTATTCTAAGGACTTGTTTAAAAATTCTTAATAAATAAATTTTAAACAATCCTTGTAAAAAAGCTGTAATTGTTATTGTTTGGCCAAATTAATTAATATAAAGAATAAAATTTTATATATGAATACATTTGAAATTACAATTACATAAAAATTATCCGATAATTTGGATAATTAAGCTTATTATTCGGAGTAAGATTAAATGTCACAAATAACATCATACCTCATCCATTCCAAAAGGGTGAATATCATTCAACTAAAACAATTACAATTGCATGCTCCAACCGACCATATGAGCACAAAGCTCCTAAGGGACAATGCATGATTAAGACTTGTCATCAAAACTCAAGTCTTGTTTTTATGCTTTCGATATTAACCAAAAGTTCAATATACTAACAACCAATCAAAGTATTTGTTTTCATATGCTTGAAAAAGAGAGTGATGTTTTAGTACGGCATTCCTTTGACAAAGAACTATTTTTGTTATATAAATCAAGCAGTTCAACTATAATATCAATATTTTGATCGTAGAATAGAAGATTAATCAATTTTCCTTGCACGTTTATAAATAAAGACTTATCTTGCTTTTATACTTTTATTCAATAGAAATCAGAACTTATAGTTTTATCAAACTTTTTAATTTATTTAAAAATAATTCATTAGCGAAAAGATCTATTATTTTTTCCACGTGTGTTTATTATTATTTTTCTTTTTTAAAGAATTAATATTTAAAATGGTCTTAATTCTTCTAATTTTATAAGCAATTAGACTAATTAATCATTCAACTTCTTAAATTTTTTTTTTCCTACAAACTTCTTGGAACTTTTTAAAGCTTTTTTTATTTAGCTAGTAAATTTTAATATTTATATTTTTAAGTCTCAAATTCAAGATCTCTGTCTTATATTAAGATGATAAAACTTTTAAAAACTTGTAACATACTTTTAGCAACCAAAAAAAAAAAACAATTTGCTAACATACATCATAGGACTTCTCTTTATACGATGAAACTGTAGTTAGACGACCTTGACGGTGACAATTCCTCAGCTTAATTAACCCTACATGCTACATCATACGTGTTTAGCAAACAAATCACTTTTATGCATCTTTCCAGCCTGAGCATATTCCAGCATCATTAAAATTTATAATAATAAAAATAATATTATTATTTTAAATTAAATATATATTAATTAATATAAAATTTATAATAATAAAAATAATATTATTATTTTAAATTAAATATATATTAATTAATATTAAGATCAATAATTTTGTTATAAATTTTTATTTGCTTATAAAAATTTTGCTTCTCAGTATTATGTTGGGTTTACAAAGGATGGACCATTTATTTATTTATTATTATTGTTTTGCAGATTTAAGTTTCAAATTCATGTAAAAAAATTTATTGATATTATTTTCTTGCACTAACACGAGTAGCCGTAAATATAAAATTCCCCCATGTGGGAATGAGAAGTCACTGCTAAGAGAACTATATGACCTCTTCGGGAAATCTCCATTTTTGCATATTTAAGTTCTTGTATTGAATATATGTCTCAAATCTTAACATTTCATTTTAGTAGAAGATCGACAATATAAACTCTATCTAGTTACTCTCTAAAAAGTAAGATGAATTTACGTAAGATGAATTTGTTGAGAATTTTGGATCTATTTAATCGTATAATTGATATAGTAATTTTATAATTATTAAGATAAATTTATTTAATTATATAATTTTAATTTTAAATTAAATTAGTTTAAATTTTTAAAAATTATGTTTTTAGAAAGAATAAAATTAAATTTTACATTTTTCTTTAAATTTTTTTTTGTACAGTTGCTACCCTATTATTAACTTTGTTATGACTCTTTAAGTTTTTTCCTTCCCTTTTTTCCGGGGATTTGCTAAAACTTTTAAAGAAGTTTGTGAATGATTTTTGTCTGTGTATTTATTTATTTTTCTTTGATATTATCTCATTTTAATAAGATGGGTAAGTCAATTATTTTTATTTTTAATATATTTAGTCTATAACTTACTAAATAAATAATTGTGAGTAAAATAAAATTTTTTTTAATAAAAAATATTTGTTAAAATTCTTAAAAGTATGAATCTTGGCTAGAATTATCTTAATTTTAATAGATGAATAAAAATACTAAAATATATACAAAGTAATTTTAATATTATAAAATTTATATTAAAAAGAAAGAGAATTGAGCAAATAGATAGATTGGAATAGAAAGAGAAAAAATAATAATATTTATTAGAGAATAATAATTAAAATATTTGTTAATAAGAAAGGGGAGTAAAATTTTAGTATTATTATTTTTTATTTTAAATAAAAAATATGAAGTCTAGTTTTACTTTTAAAATAATATACGTAGATTGGCTTTTAATCATTTATTAAATTTCATTAAATTGTAAAAGACAGTTACAACGTAAAAGTCATATCTTTTATGTTCAAGGAAGCGTCCTAAACCATGCCACTGTTTTTAACTCCCAATGCCCTTCCTGTCTGCCCCTTTACAAAAAAAAAAAAAAAACCTCTGAGCTTTTTTGTCTTTTCACGCTTGCTCGCTCTGTTTTTCTTGGTCCTTCGTGCTCTGTAACTTCTCTCATTGGGAAAAACAATCTCTCTCTTATTGAGCTCTTGCCCTTTCCTTCTCTGAAAAACCCATTTCATTTTCTTCCTCTATTGACCAATTATTTAGCTTAAAAGGTGAAATTTCGACCAACCATAGCTTTTGAAAACTGGTCGAAAACACATATTTCCATTAATACAGAGACGAAAGTTCTGTGTGAGCTAATAGCTAAGGTAAGGAGTTACTTAGGAAACTTCACAAGCTGTTTATATAATTATTATATCATATATAGTTATTACCATTTATTTAAGATAGCGTGTGATCTTTATTCTTTCTTAGTTGTTTGGGGTAATATTATAATACAAATTTATAAATACCTCTTTTGGAGAGAATCGGAGCTTATAAATGGGTTTTCAAAGGGGGTTTAAGATTATGTTTATTTTGTAAAGAATCAAGGTTGAGGCCGTACTAAAGGTGGTTAGTTTTGTTTCCCGACAAAACATTTCTCTGTCTATGTATTTTTGTTTTTGATTCATATCAGGTTCATTTTGTTGCTGGCCAAACCCAGGATTTCTCTTTTGTTATGAATCAAAAAAAAAAAAATTTGTTGCTTTTGTTGGATTGTATATTTCTTTGAGAAAACATTTGTTAAGTAGTGCGCAGTAAAATCCATCCAAACGGTTTCAGAAAATGATTTTCGTTTGTGGATTAAAAAGAAATGATGTAAATTTTTTTTTTTAAATTTTTTTGCTAATTTTTAAATTTTTTAAATGATTTTTTAATTTAATAACGATTTTTTATTTTTATTTTTATATTTTTAAAAGAATCGTTATCAAAATAAGTGTTGATTCTATAAATTTTTTAAAAAGAAGATTTTTCAATCTAATTTATGAATTTTTTTTTTTATTTTGATCAAACATTTTTTTTATAGAATAAATCTAAGTGTTCTAATATTTATATGATTAAGGTATTGAAAAAAAAGATTAAAAACTTAAAATTTATAAAAAAAATAAAAAAAAAATTATTCTTTTAAAATTTTTGAAAAAAATTAAAAAATAAAAATCATTACCAAGCAATTTGGGAATGATTTTTAGTTTTTTTTCATGAAAATTACTGAATAGAAATTATTATCAAATATATTTGTGATTATTTGTATAAATGAATCAAAAATTATAAAATTAATTATTTAATTATAAATTATAAATTAAAATCGTTATTAAAAACATTCTCTTACTGATTTGATTTATTGACAGAAGGAAGTTTTTCTCAGCGTTTTCGTCTGATGTTTTCTCAGGTTCTTGCTTCTTCTTAACCGAAGTCGCTGCGAGATCATTTTCGGTTTTGCTGTCGTTCTGTTTCCTTGAGATTGAAGTTACAATTAGTAGAATTTGAAATTAAAGGGAATTTATTGTGAACTTCGCTCGATATTTTGAAGGTGAGTCTTTCAAACGTTACCTAAAGACTAAAGTAATTAGTTTTGATTATGCTGAAAGGTAGTAATACACTTTGCCGCATACCCTAATTACGTCGACTAAAGTATGTTATTTAAAATAATAAATGATGATTTATTTTTCTAATTTTTTAATCACGTGTAAATGTATAAGTTGTGTGTGAAAAAGATTTTGAATAACTACACTTGTAAAATGGGTTGTGGGCCTCGTGAATTTTAATTTTTAGGTTTGTAGTAATCAAGAATTCACTTCAACGAATTTATCTTATAAAGAGATGTATGTAACATCTTTTTTATTATATAGAAAAAATATTTTCTGATAATTATATTAACTCTTTATTATTAATGCTATAATTATTAAATTGTTTATTATGAATTTATCTTATAAAAAGATTTAATATTTAGAATTTATATCCAATAATGGCATCATATATGTAATAAAAAATAATATTTGATATTTTTTAAAAATTAATTATTTTTAATTAAAAATATATATTATATGTATCTTATTTTAGTAAAAATATGTATAAATTATTAAATTTGTATTAAATTATTAAATATAAAATCTAAAATTTGAAACTCAGGTGAGACACAGTAATATTTTATATGTATAATTATCTATAATTTTATAAATATTATACTTAAAATTTTATTTATCGAAAATTAAAGTGGGGCACGTGTCCCTCCTGAACTGTTTACAGATCCGCCCCTGCTCGTTGGTATTTTTTTTAGCATTATCTTTATTTTGTAAAAGTTCAAGATTATCTGTATTTGTTTGATTAGCTGAGATTGAGATACAGATCTATCTATATTTCATAAACTAATTTTTGCTGAGAGGGTTTTTATTTCTGATTTCATAAACTAATTAGTTAAATGTAAAGTGATGAACTTAGTTTTTTACTTTTTAATACCATTATTTAGTATTTACAGTATTTGCATGATTTGCGATTGTGTTGGACCCGTTACGGCTTTGATTTTTCTGATTTTCCGCTGTTCGTTTTATTGGCTGACATTATATGTATGTTATGTAATCTGTGTGAAGTGGGCCCCATATGATTTTCCTTCATCTATATGTTGAACATGTAATCTGCTCGCCTTTTCAGCTATTTTGCTAACTATTTGTTGAACATTTGTGGTACACCAAAAGTGTCATGTGATAATTGAATTCGTATTAAGGAGCATGTGCTTTAATGAGTTTCTTTGATTTGTAAGTATTAATGGAATGTTAGGCCATGGCCATGGCTAATAAATAATTTCCACAACATAAATAATAATATGAATATGATCCCATTCACTTCTATTTCTTTGTATTTCTGACCAAACTGTTTTCAAATCCTATACCAAGTTGAAACGATTGACATTATTTTCACTTTTTATAATAATCCTAGCTATAAGCTACAATAATTTTTTAAATATTATTTTATAGTACAATAATATACGCTCATTGTCTTAATTTTGAACCTACACACAATGGACATGTAAAGTGAATATGTAATAATTTATTTAAAAAAGCTACGTTTTTTATCCATACAATATTTTGAATGATAACAACAGTAACTTTTTAAAATTTTCAATAAGTTAATAAATTAAAGAGGGGTCAGTATGCAAAATAAGATATTTCTAGCCTTCTAGCTTGATTAAATCATTAAAACTAAAGTATTAAAACCTCCAAGTTAACATTTACAAAACCTAATGCCACCTTGTATGACTTATCGTATTAAATTAAAGTTCACCTAAGAAACTAACATTTTTCTTGCCAAATCTTTCTTACTGAAAATGTGAGAATGAATTACTATCTTTCTGTCATAACAAAAATAATTGCTATAATTCTTCAAGAAAAAGTTTTTATTTCCTTCCTGTCACTACTTCTCTAGCAAATTTTGTTGAAGGCAGTTTTTGTTAAAAGTTTTTGGTTAGAATCTGTACACTGAATTTTACTAATGTTAAATGGGGCGCAAATTGCATAATGTTGTAGACTTCAAATTAGAATATTCTCATAAAGATTTAGTTTACAATTAGGAATGTAAGTTCGAGTAAGCCAGGTTAAACGAAGCTTGAAGTTTGGGATGAGCTGGACATTTTAGGCCACATATATTTTCAAGCCGGTTTTTCAAATTAAATGAAAGTTTAAAGCTCAACCTTAAAATATTTGTGTAGGTTTGAATCTTTTGAATTTTGAATTAATTAAATTAAGTAAATGTCCAAGTTGAAATTATGCAAGGAATTGTGAAATAATATCATAAAATATTCAAATGTACATATTTGTTATAAAAATATTATATAAACTCAGTACTGAGTGGTGGGTTCAAAGTTTAGAGTATAATTGTTTTCTTCTAAGCTTGGCCATAAAATTATTTAATATGGCTGATTTGAACTTATTTGGACCTAATTACCTTTGAGTTGGGTTGTTATAAAAATATTATTTAAACTTAGTAATTGGTGGTGGGTTCAAAGTTTAAAATTATTCAATATAATTAAGTTAAATTTATTCGGACCTAATTACCTTCAAGTCGGGTTGAATAAAATTGGGTCATCCAGGCTTTTGACTGGGCCGGCTAAATTTACAACCATATCTAAGCTACTATCTATCATGTGGGTGTTATTTGGTAGTTTGGAGTAGTGCCAAATATAAGTGTCTTTTCACATGTTATGACGATATAATGCACTCTCTTTTACAAACACAAATAGTGGTTCTATTAAAGCTTATATTATTTTTTTGATGTAATTCATGAATATGACTAAGGTAGCATGGGTGATCCTGGCCTTCTTAAGCTTAAGATCAAAAGGTCGTGTGGTCATTGCTTGTCAATTTGATTTGATGGGATTTCACTTTCTTTATTATAACAGATTGAAAGACCAGATAATAACCCTCTCTCATCATATGCTCCTCTTTCTCATCATTTTTAGATCCTCTAACTCTAAAACTATTAGATCCACGTATATTGGCCTTCTTAAGCTTAAGATCAAAAGGTCGTGTGGTCATTGCTTGTTAATTTGATTTGATGGGATTTCACTTTCTTTATTATAACAGATTAACAGACCAGATAATAACCCACTCTCATCATATGCTCCTCTTTCTCATCATTTTTAGATCCTCTAACTCTAAAACTATACTTTCCAACATTAACTCTTCTCCTTTACAGGAGGGAGAGTTCATCTCATAGGAATTCTCCACCAGTAAGATTTTTTTTTTCCTCCTTATTTCTCTCTTTCTTTTTGTGTAAGTAAATCTCCTTCATTTTTGGTTTTAATTTCAGAATTTCTTCTTTATTAGTCCACTTTATGTCCTTCATGTGTTGTTTGTGAGTGCCCATAGTTATGGGGCGTTGTGCGTTCTGTGTTGGTGGCCATATTATTTGCCTTGCTGAAGTGGTTCATGCACCATATGGGTGTCTTCTCCTTCCATAGGAAATCTAGAGTTAGCCTGAAATTAGATTTTCTATCTCCATTTCAAGCGTTTTTTGTTGTTCGTTCAATATGTTAGATGAAAGTACCAAAACAAAAATGCGAAGTTTTTCGAAGGAAGTTAAATAGAGTGTTAGGATCTCTTATCAACTTCCATAGTTAGATAATGTTTTCATCCAGTAATCATTTAATGTTGCTTAATGTTATGTATTATGAAATTTGTTATTTGATGTCTATTTTAAATTGGATTATTTATTTTACTAATCCTGATCAAATTCTTCTTTTTAGTTTTTAAACTTATTAAATTTCAAACAAAAAAAAATTTAAATTTTTAAATTTTTAAATTCTATAATTTAATCTTTAAATTAAAAATTTATACATAAAATGTTAGTTTAGTTCTTAAAATATATATTCATAAATTAAAATTTTATTATTTATGTGTAAAATTTTAATAATCAAATAGTACGTTCTAAACTTAAATTTGCAACTTTAAAATGTTAGCTTTTACTTTAGACTTTCATGTAAGATGTTTATATTTTATAATTAACTATTTTTTTTTATGAAAAAAAAAGTTTTATGATGAAAACGATATAATGCTTTTTTTTTTCATTTACTTATATCATTATTTATATTAAAAATATCAATAATAAGCTGGTATTAAATATCGTCTATTAGCAATTACTATGTACTTTTAGTTGGGTTTCTTCGGGAAAAATAAAAACCATGCCTAGTCGGATCATCACTTCATGACCGTTGGATTAACATCTTGTTTGAGGTAGGGATCCAATGTGTGTAAATACTAAATAGTGATGCACCTTTTTTTGGGAACTCTGTTTTCCTGCTTTAATGGCTTGGACTGTATTGCCAGTGCGATTAATGGAATGGTAGAATAAGGAAATTTTTTGTACGTAGGGTAGTATTTGGTCCACGTGATTTTCTAAATATGACTTAACTACGGTGGGTCCCAAGTTTGCATATTTCAAGCTAATTTAGGACTTGGTATTTTTCTATTGTTTTATGTGAACCGGCCTGGCCATCAAGGAATCCAAAGGTCAATTACCTACTACATGCGGATATCACTTCTTTTCTTTGTTTTTTCCTTCTTAAGTTAAATTAACTATTTTGTTTTGTTCGTTTTGCAAGCTGATTGATGGAAAATTCTTGACACTCTGATATAAGATTTTTTATCGAAATTTTTTGTAAGTTGAAAGTATCATTTTAATATGCTGTGTAAACAATATCTTATACAATATTTAACTATTTTTTGATATTTCAATACAAATATTAAATAATGTCAAAATTTTTAAATATTTTGTAATGTCATATTTTAAAATTTTGATAATATTAAAAATATTAATATAAATATATCACAAAATATTAATTTAATTTTTTTAAATTAAAGATACATAACTTATTATTTGTATTTGTTTAATTCAATAATTATGTAAATAATCATTTTTAATTTTCTCTCAATTTTTCACATTTATTTTAAATAATTGAAAACGCATGCATTGTACATGAATTGTTTTATTAATTTTAATTTTTCTCTTTTTGTTAATTTATACAATATATTTCAAATAATATTGAAATTAATTTTTTTATGCTTTTAAATTAATTGTGAAAGTAAAATAATTTTTAAGTTCTTATTGAATATAATATTTATTTCATTATCACATCTTAAAGTTATTATTTAATATGATAATAAATCTAAAAAGAAAAATCAATATAAATTGCTTAAAATATTGGGATAATTTTGTTAAAAAAATACTATATTTGATTCAAACTTTTAAATACATGATAGTAAATATTTACTTATAATTCATTAAAATAAGTATAATTTAAATTTTTATATATAGTATAATGGTAAGTATTTAATTATAATATATTAAATTGTTCAACATTTGTGCACATTTAATTACATGTTTTTTCTCAATTATTATTTTATCCTTTATCTTGCTATTTTTTTATTTTGATTTATATATTTCTTATTTTTAATATAATTTTATATTATTATTGTTCATCTTTTTATTTGATTATATATAATTCATATAAATATCATGAATTAAAAAAATTATTTTAATCATAATATGCTAAAAATATACTTATAGCTGAGTGACACATATATTATTTAAATAAAATAAATTTAATTAATTTTTATTATTTATTTTAGTAGTTTTAAAAAATTATACAAAATTTAAAACTATATTTAATTTTCAAAATTTTAATATATTATTTTTTTTCAAATATCCATTATATTTCCTATATTTTTATAAAATTTAAGTTTTAATATTTAATCATTATTGATATTTTCGTTCATCGTCCTTTATGGCTTTATGATGGCGTTACAGTGTTCATATTCGGAATTGCTTTTGACCAAGCAAAAATGGATAGATGCCGATATTAAAAATTAAACCTGAAGAATTTTACATCTAAATTGCTCCAAAAACGAACCATTTTGTTACTTCAATTACAATTACGAACAGAGGCATTTAATAGTCTCTTTGTTATTTTTATTTTATTATTAAAAAGTTACAACATAAAAATAAATTAATAAAATTTTATTTTATTTTATATTAATTTTGTAGTAATTATTATTTATGCTAAACACAAAACTAGTTAAAGAGAAGAATAGATTGATGGCTCAATAAAAATTTAAAAAAAAAAAAAATTCAAAATAAAAAGAGTAAATTGCTCTTATTGATAAGACAATAGGGCCATAGCTTTCTTTGTTATTTCTTTGAGCTTGTTTAGGCAAAGAGTCCCACCGAAATATTTAGGACCTGTTGTGGAAAAGAAAGTGAAGTGAAGAAAAATGGACTAGTTGGTTTTGTTCTCCTAATTGTATTAGTTTAAGCAAAATTATTCAAGGCGTTTAGTACCGTTTTTCTTTTTGGTGTGATAGTAATTTCAGTAAGAAAAATGGACTAGTCACTCTAAATTATTTTTGTTAATTTAATGTCAGACATCTTAAAACTTTTTTTATATCACTTTTAACCCAACTACATTATTTCAAATTTCTCTTAAAATTAATTATAAAAAGCACCTCGAAACGCACCCTAAAATGTTTTTTATCTCGTTTCATAGCTGCTGTTACAAACATGCTCTGGTTAAATATTATGTTTAATATGACTATAAGGTCGTTTATATGTGTGTCATATATTATAATATTAGAATGTAGAAGGTGTCTTTATAACCAAGGTTCCTAGTGTTCCATGATAGATGTGTATTTAAAACCCTTTTAGAGTTTAGACTCGTCTTTTGATTTTAGCCTGCCCTTTTGAGTCTTTCTTCTACAGCTTTCTCCTTCTTTCTGCCATTCTTCTCTTAGCTTTTTTTTTTTTTTTTTTCCGTATTAAAATCTACTTGTTAAAACTTTCAAGAAAAAAGAAAAAAGAAAAAAAAAAAAAGAAAAAGAAAATCAAGAGCATACAAAAAGAAATCTCCTATTTCCTATTTCAGTTAATAGCCTCGTTCTAAGGGTTAAGCATATATTTCCCTATTGCTTTCTTTCAAGTTTCAACACGTTTATCATCATAAAAACACATCTTTGATCCTTGTGTTTTGATTTTCCTTCCCTTTTGCTATTTGCTTTATTGGATCAGCTTCTTGAAAATTTGGCTGCTTTATTTATTATTCCTCTCATCATATTCATCATCATTCCAAATTTCCAATCTTTACTATGCAGAGTATGGATTCAGTTACACCATCAGCTGTGGGTCCAAGGAAGAGTAGATTGGCTCGTACTATTGCTAAAGTTCTTCATATTCGAGCAGCTATCGGTATTGCTCCCGTTGATGGGATTCAGAAGTTGAAGTCTGGAGAAATTGGAATTCAGAAGGTGAAGTCACAAGAATTTAACATTCATAAAGTTGTTAAGTCCAAAGATGAGCTCAAGGATGATGAAAAAGTTAAGCCTCAATCTTTTGACCTCATTGAAGAAGAGCTTCAGGACAGAGTGGCCTTGGAAGCTCTGTTTGCGAAATTGTTTGCTAAGGTTTCAACTGTTAAAGCTGCATATGCCCAGTTGCAGTTTTGTCAGTCTCCTTACGACGCTGATGGGATTCAAGTTGCTGATCATCTCGTGGTTGCTGAGTTCAAGAAGCTATCCGAGATAAAACAGTGTTACTTGAAAAAACAGTTTGATCCTTCACCAGAGAATGTAATGGTTTTGGCTGAGATTGAGGAGCTAAAGAGTGTAGCAAAAACCTATCAAATCATGGGGAAAAAGTTGGAATCACAAGTGAGATTGAAGGACTCTGAAGTTATATCTCTGAGGGAAAAGTTGGAGGAAGTTAATAAACTGAACAAAGTGCTTGAAAAGAAGTTAAATCAAAGTGGTCAGCTTTATGTGCTTGACAATCTTCATTTATCTGGCTTAAGTCCTGCTCATTTCATTACAGTTCTTCGTTATACAATTCGGTCCATTCGAAGTTTTGTGATGATTATGATGAATGAAATGAAGTTTGCTAGTTGGGATTTTGATGCTGCAGCTTATGCAATCCAACCAGATGTGCTTTTTTGGAAAGAAGATCACAAATGTCTTGCATTTGAGTCCTTTGTTTGCAGGGAAATGTTTGGCAATTTCTGTTACCGAAACTTCTCTCTTCCATTCGAATCTGTATACAAAGAGAAACAACACCAAGAGCTATTTTTCAGATCATTCATGGAATTAAAATCACTTAATCCAAAGGAGTATCTTTCCCAGGAGCCTAGATCAGCATTTGCAAGCTTTTGCAGGGTTAAGTACTTGCAACTAGTTAATAAGAAGATGGAAGCTTCATTATTTGGTAATTTAAATCAAAGAGACCTCATAAATAGTGGAGAATTTCCAAGTAATCCCTTCTTTGATTCGTTTGTCAAAATGGCAAAAATGGTTTTTCTCCTACATTGTTTAGCCTTTTCTTTCCAAACTGAAGCATCAATCTTTCAAGTGAAGAAAGGTTGCAGATTCTCAGATGTCTACATGGAAAGTATAATTGATGAAACATTGTCTTCGCCAAATGACACAACACTAGAATCTGAGCCTCAAGTGGCTTTTACAGTTGTGCCTGGTTTCATGATTGGTAAAACTGTTGTACAATGCCAGGTTTATCTATCTCACTTCCAAAACCAATCCTAGAAATCAAAGGTTGTTTGATGTCCATTCGATTCAGACGGAGGTTAATCAGTTGTATTTTTTTTACAAACTACAACATCACAGCTTGAGCTGTTGATAGGGAAGAGGACAAAATGAATTACCAAGAAGCTTTACTTTACTGCTCTAGCAACTTGTGGGAATTTTTGCTGCTTGGTCACTTGAGTTATTTTGAAAAGGAATAGTGCTTTGGACCGTTGTGTTTTGGGGAACTGAACATTGATCTCTAGTTAATTTTTTTATTTTAATAATTCTCCGAAGACATCCCTCAATTTTGTTAATATAAGGTTGGTGACAGAGGGATTATCTAGCTGTTCTGCATCATTTTCACAGGACAAGGCACGTTCTAATATGTAAATAATAATAATATAATAATATAGATGGGACTTTCAATATGCTGATTTTTTCTAAGCTTCTCTCTTTAATTTTATTAGAATTAGGGTAGTCTTTAATGAAAAATTATTCATTATTTTAAAATAAATAATGATATAATATTTAAATTTAATAAAATATAAAATTATTGTAATTATTTAAAAATATATATAATTATTAAATATTTTATAAAATTATTAAAAAATATATTTTAAGTATAATAAATAATAGCATTCTTCTTTATATGTGCACATATTTTTCTTTTATTATTCGCCTCGGATACTCTGCCATTTAGTGCCAGAAATTGCTGTGTTCTTTTTCATGTTGCTGAGGAAGTGGTCGGATTTTTTTTAAAAGGTGAATTACCCTCTTGCCATCTAGGTTTCATAAAAATAATAAAATTTGAAAAATAACATTCACATTCCTTTTTATCACTATTTTAAATTTTTTCATGGAAGATATTTAAAAATAATAAATGTCAAAAAATTTGAGGAAGAATTTTATAATAAACTAATAATTGAGGAAATATGCTTGCCTATTTTTTAAAATTAATGTATATTTTTGCTATTTTTGAAAATCTTAAGAGATTCTTAGTAATTTTACCTTTTTTATTTTTACTATATATAAATTTTATTTAATAAATTTAGGAAAAAATAATATTTTAAAATAATAACATATTTATCATTTATATCTTATTTTAAATTTAGAAAAAAATTAAGTTAAGTAATATATATATATATATATATAATTTTAAATTTAAATTTGTTTATTATTATACGTTCATTATTATTAGGGTGTTAATTTTATTATTATAAGTTTTAAGACTGTTATTTTTAGTAATTTTTTTTTAGATCAATTAATATTTTTTGTTTGCTATATTATTACTAATAAAATGGATAGGTAAAATTAAGTTATTGTGGTTGGTTGCAAAATAAATTTGCAAGACCCATATGAACTAGATGGCATAGAAGAAACTTTGTCACCATTCATGAAACAGAACAAAAAAGCGCCTGTCCTTTCTTTCACTTATTTGCGGCACAAATAGATAGAAATCCTGCAATTTCTAACACCCAATTCGCTAATGCAAAGGAATGGGCATTCTTCTAATACCACAAAGCTCAAAGCTGTAAATGTTAGAAATTTGTTTACCAAATTGAAAATCATGTTTTCTAGATCCCATGTTGAATCAAGAGAAGAAGAAGAGATTATTGCGGAAGCGTACCGGAATCCATAACGTTCTTCTGTCGAACAGGTTCAGATCTTCCAATTGATGCGTAGTTGTCTAAAGAGTTTTTCTCTGTTGATGGGGATACAGAGAAAACTTGTGTTCTACAAGCACTACGCTCAAATGGGGACCATGACCCCTTTATATAGATAACCGCCAAAGGCGGTTACCAATTATTGGTATTTTCAAATTGGCCCCTCATCAACTTAAAAATACAAGTCCGGTCTCTACACATTAATTCCACGATAATTTAATACCCGATAGCCAAAATTAAACTTTATAGATCACCTTTTATTTGGCCAAACTATAAGATAGCATAGCACAATTAAAATTACATGTGTGGCCCCACATAATAATAATAATTTTCCAACAATCTCCCACTGGGCCACATATGTAACTTTGTAAATGTGTATAACCTTATGAGCTCATGAAATTGCCATAACAACAATCAGGGTACTTCCGAACAATCTCGTCCATTAATCATACTGATACAGGATCAAAGCGATCTTCGTCACATTTATCGTGACTAAATCTATCAATGGTCACATATACCAATACAACCAAATGACATAGATCAATCATGGATGTGTAGCATGAAAATTACATGTAATGTGATCCAAACATGTCTATTTTCAACTAGTCCTACTTTATTCTTTATTGAGATCAATCATATCACATTACTTAACAGAGTGTGTTAAACCAAAACTTTACTTCTGCAGAAAGTAAACTGAATAATATATGTATATATAACAAATCTGAAGTTCAACATAAAACAACACATCAAATTCAAACTCCCACTAAACTAAAGTATCCTCAAACCGGATAACACCCATATGAGCAGTATGCTCGTGAAAGACCTTGGGTGGTAGTCCTTTTGTGAGCGGATCCGCTATCATGGAGTTTGTTCTAATGTGCTCTATAAAAATCTGACCACTCTGCACTCTTTCTTTCACAACCAGAAACTTGATGTCAATATGCTTTGACTTCGTTGAGCTTCTGTTGTTGTTAGAATATAGAACTGCTGATTTATTGTCACAAAATAATTTGAGTGGTCTTTCAACACCCTCTAAAATACGCAGCCCAATGACAAAATTTTGCAGTCATATTCCATGATTCGATGCCTCATGACATGCCACAAATTCTGTGGCCATGGTGGATGAAGTCACAAGCATTTGCTTGGCAAACCGCCAAGAAATTGCCCCACCAGCCAACAGGTAAACATAACTTGATGTGGATCTCATGCTATCTTGGCATCCAGCAAAATCAGAGTCGGAGTACCCAATGATCTCTAACCGATCTGATTTTCTATATGTAAGCATATACTCCTTTGTTCTCTGTAAGTATCTCATAACCCGTTTGACTGTTTTCCAATGATCCATGCCTCGGTTACTTAAATATCTGCCTAACATGCCAACTATGAACGCAATATCCGGACGCGTACATACTTAGGCATACATTAGACTCCCTACAGCCAAAGCATAAGGAATCTTCTGCATTTCTTTAATTTCAAGGCTATTCTTTGGGCATTGGCTGAGACAAAATTTGTCTCCCTTAGAGACTGGGGTTTCACCTGGTTTGCAATTTTGCATGCCAAACCTATTGAGAACTTTCTCAATATAGTTCCTTTGTGACAGTCCCAATATACCCCGAGAGCGATCTCGGTGTATCTCAATTCCTAATACAAAGGAAGCTTCACCAAGATCTTTCATTTCAAAATTCTTTGATAGAAATCTCTTGGTGTCATGCAAGATGCCTATGTCATTGTGGCAAGTAAAATGTCATCGACATACAAAACCAGAAAAATATGCTTACTCCCACTGAACTTGTGATACACACAATCATCAACGACATTCATCTCAAAACCGTGCGAAACAATGACTTGATGAAACTTGAAGTACCACTGACGAGAAGCCTGCTTGAGTCCATATATGGATTTCGTCAATTTACAAACCATATTCTTTGAATCTCCTAATACAAAGTTTTCTGGTTGTACCATATAAATTGTTTCTTCAATGTCACCATTGAGAAACGCTGTTTTGACATCCATTTGATGCAACTCAAGGTCAAAATGTGCAACAAGCGCCATAATTGTCCTAAAAGAGTCTTTCGTGGAAACCGGAGAGAAAGTTTCTTTAAAGTCAATTCCTTCCTTTTGAGTAAAGCCTTTGGCTACAAGACGTGCCTTATACCTCTCCACATTACCCTTTGAATCCCTTTTGGTTTTAAATATCCATTTACAACCAACGGGATTCGCACCAGCCGGTAATGGGACAAGTTCCCAAACTTTATTATCTTGCATAGACTTATACTCTTCATTCATGGCTTCAATCCATTTATGAGAGTTGGAACTTTGCATGGCTTGGCGGAAGTTGATTGGATCATCTTCCGACATTCCACTTTCTGCCTCATGTTCCTGGAGATATACAACATAATCATCTGAAATTGCAAATCTCCTTTCTCTCGTGGATCGCCTCAATGGCGCGGGTTCTTGAGGTTGTTGAGGTTGTTCCTCAGGAATTGGTTCCTCTGGAACAATTACCTCATTTTGAATGAGGGGTTGAATAACATTGTCTTGCCGAGGATCTGAATTCATTTCTTGATCAATGACAGGTATGGAAACCTGCACATCGTCAAGAAAAGTAGTAGCAGGAATTGGGATTACTCCCTCTTCCTCCTCAAAGACAATGTTCCTAACTCGATTTTCCCTCCCAAACTCAACATCCTCAAAAAATGTTGCAATTCCCGTCTCAAATATAGACTTACTAGTAGGATCATAAAACTTGTAACCCCTTAATCGTTCTGCATAGCCAATAAAGTAGCTGCTAATGGTTTTGGAGTCCAATTTTCTTGCATGAGGTTTATAAGGTCTCGCTTCAGCAGGACATCCCCAAATACGCAAATGCTTTAGACTGGGCTTTCGCCCAACCCAAAGTTCATAAGGCGTTTTTGCAGCTGCTTTAGTTGGCACCCGATTCAGGATATAAGTTGCTGTCTTTAGAGCTTCACCCCAGAGTGACTCTGGTAAAGTAGATTGACTAATCATACTTCTTATCATGTCCTTAAAAGTCCTGTTTCGTCTCTCAGATACACCATTCATGCTAGGCGACCCTGGCATAGTGTATTGAGGGACGATTCCACATTCCTCTAGGTATTTAGCAAAAGGTCCCGGACGTTGTTCACCTGATTTGTCGTATCTACCGTAGTATTCACCACCACGGTCAGATCTGACACTCTTTATCCGTTTGTTGAGTTGTAACTCAACTTCGGCCTTAAATGTTTTGAACACGTCCAAAGATTGTGATTTCTCATGTATAAGAAATAGATACCCATATTTAGAATAGTCGTCTATGAATGTTATAAAATATTGTTGACCATTCCAAGATGCTGTAGGGAATGGACCACAAATATCCGTATGAATCAATTCTAAGACGCCCGTAGTCCGATTTGCATCTAATTTCTTCATTTTGGTCTGTTTTCCCTTGATACACTCAACACAGACATCAAAATCTGAAAAATCAAGGGATTCCAAAATCTCATCAGACACAAGTCGCTCAACTCTAGATTTAGAGATGTGACCTAAGCGTTTGTGCCATAATGAGGCTGAAGTTTCCTTATCTAATTTTCGCTTTGTACCTCGTGACTCGACATGCAAGGTTTCATTATAAGATGAAACAGTTTCCAGCAAATATAGATTATCAAAAGTATTAAGTAAACCAGTACCAATAACATTTGAATTTAAAGACAAAGTAAACTGAGTATTTCCAAATGAACAATAATAACCCAATTTGTCCAAAACAGAAATGGAAATTAAATTCCGTCTAAAAGACGGTACAACAAAAGTGTCTTTCAAATCCAAATAACAACCAGTTTTTAATAACAATCTAAAATGCCCTATTGCCTTCACTTCCACCGACTTGCCGTCGCCCACAAAGATACGTCTTTCAGCATCAGTTGGCTCTCGGTAGTTTAGACAACCCTGCATAGAAACACAAATGTGAGTAGTAGCACCAGAATCTACCCACCAAGTGTTTCTTGGTACAGATGCTAAATTGATCTCAGAACAGACCAAAACAGGAATTATACCTTTCTTTTCACGCCATGCGCTATACTTGGCACATTCCTTCTTCTGATGTCCAGGCTTACCACAGAAGAAACAATCGTCATTACTTTTCTGTTTCTTTTGCACTGGACCCTTAGGAACAGCAACTTCCTTTCCTTTATCCTTCCTTTTACCCTTGCCCTTAAAAGTGCTTGACAGATGAGCACTTTCAGTCCTCTCTTGCTTCAATCTCTCTTCCTCTTGCACACAAAATGAAATGAGTTCATTGAGAGTCCATTTCTCCTTTTGACAGTTATAACTGACCTTAAATTGACTGAATTGTGCAGGAAGAGAGATCAGAATTAAATGCACGAGCAAATCATCTGATAAGTCGAGCTTTAGTGCCTTAAGTTTTGAAGCAAGATGAGACATCTCCATGATGTACTCTCTGACATTACCTTTGCCCTTATATTTCATTGAAATCAAGCTTGCTAAAAGCGTGCTTGTTTCAGCCTTATCGTTTTTGACAAAACGATTCTGAATTTCCTCAAGGAACTTACTGGCAAGGATATTGTCATCTGTTATTGCACCTCGAAAGGCTTCTGGAATCCCACGCTTCATGATCATAAGACTTAGCCTGTTTGAACGGTCCCACTTTTCAAAGTACGCAATTTCCTCAGGGGTACTTTGTGCAGTGAGATCATTCGGTTTTGGCATTCTTAATGCCAAGTCTATGTCCATGCAGCCAAGAACAATCAATATGTTCTCTTTCCAGTCCTTAAAGTTTGTTCCATTTAACATTGGAACATTATTCATGTTGGCAGATATTGTAGTAGTAGACATTAAAGCTGAATAGAGAACAAAATTAAATAAATACACTATGCTCACATAAAATAACCAAAGTAAACAGTCATTAAATTGATTAATTACATGATAACATTTCAAGATACCAAGCACAACATTAATACCAAGCCTTTGGACAGTGATATTAATTGTAAGTGGTACTCTTGTTGCAATGATCAAACAATGACAATAAGTTATGTCAAATAATAAATCCATGTTTGCATCGATTCATTATTCACATGAGGTCACCTTGATAATTGTCATACGATTACCATCACAGGTGCGTGTGTAATTCGGCCAAATATGAACCCCTCTTTGGATTGGTTAATATTCGCATGAATTACACATACACAAACATTATATCCAATTATTCTCCCAATATCAATATACACAAGAGTGGCTACTTTGGTGACATCTTGTATAAATTAATGTAATTAGAATACCAGATAAGTGTTAAAAAAAAAAATAGATATCATGTATAATTAATCAAAATTTAATTTATAATATATAAATTCTTTAGAACTATATAAGTATGGCTGAAACTTATACATACAAGTTTGTCGCTTATATAACTAAATATCAATATAAATGAGCTTTTAATCACAACAGTTTATGATATATATATAAAACACCAAAACTGTATATTATATATATATATATAATCTTTATCATACATACATATAAAGATATATGTATATAACCAAAGCTGGGCATTATATAACATACATATAAAAGATATATATATATATATATATATATGAATATCACAGTTACGCAAAGGCATTTATATATATATATATAAAAGTGGAAACGGAAAAGAAACTTTATCTGAAAACAACTGCCCTTTTCAGTTTCCCAAAAACCGAAAAGGAACTGTTTTTTTTTTCAACCGAAAGCAACTGCAACATTTTTTTTTTTTTTTTTTATCTGCAGAGGAAGCCAAACAAAAGAACAGAATCCATATAAAAAAAAATAAATAAATTTTGCAGGAACATTCGCAAGAACCAATACTTATTTTACAAAATCCACAAAGTAATATATATATATATACATATTAAAGCCCAAGACATTCGCAATTTGCCGAAATACTTTATAAAACAGGAAAGTGACAATACATATATATATATATAATGTCCATCAGAAGGGTTCGGATACAGTAAAACATTATATATATATACACTAAAACAGATTTTCTGAAGAGTATATATATAAAATATGCCAGAATCCATCAGTAAGATATAAACCCAATAATATAAATTATTTTTCAGATTCTATCATACACCATACAGAATTTATTAGAAACATAGTAATCTCTAACATTCATAGATTCTTTTGAATCAAACATGGGTAGGCTCTGATACCACTTGTTAGAAATTTGTTTACCAAATTGAAAATCATGTTTTCTAGATCCCATGTTGAATCAAGAGAAGAAGAAGAGATTATTGCGGAAGCGTACCGGAATTCATAGCGTTCTTCTGTCGAACAGGTTCAGATCTTCCAATTGATGCGTAGTTGTCTAAAGAGTTTTTCTCTGTTGATGGGGATACAGAGAAAACTTGTGTTCTACAAGCATTACGCTCAAATGGGGACCATGACCCCTTTATATAGATAACCGCCAAAGGCGGTTACCAATTATTGGTATTTTCAAATTGGCCCCTCATCAACTTAAAAATACAAGTCCGGTCTCTACACATTAATTCCACGATAATTTAATACCCGATAGCCAAAATTAAACTTTATAGATTACCTTTTATTTGGCCAAACTATAAGATAGCATAGCACAATTAAAATTACATGTATGGCCCCACATAATAATAATAATTTTCCAACAGTAAAAAGTTCAAATAAAGCACCAGATTTAGGATTTAGCTCAAGTTATAACATTACATCAGAATTCAGCCTTAAAATGCAAACATAATAAAATAAAAGTAGTAAGAGGAATCTTATGAACAAGAAAACAAATGCCCAATCAAACTCTTGTACCTTAATTACAGGAAAAAAAAAAACCCAAATCAAACAGCTAACAAAGTCACAGATCAAGGAACACCAGTGTTACAGAAAGCTTAATCGGAGCTCAATAAACTCTATACCAAGCCGCCCTTTCTTTTTCTTAAATAGAAAAAGTTGAAATACACTGCTCAACTTAGGACGCATTTCTGTACTTTTGGGTACCAATTTCACTCTATGTTAACGCATTTATGAACTCTTTATAATTTGTATTATTATCAAGTTTAAAAATTAACATATAATACAATTAATATTACTCTAGAATAAATATAGGCAAATAGGTACTATTACTCTAGGATTGTTCAATGACTAAACAACGGGGATGCTGCAATCTGTACGTGGTGAATTCACGTTCCACTGCCATGATCCACTTGCCTACATCTGCTCTAACCAAAATGTGGGCAACAGTGAATACTATGACCAACATATCTATAATTCTTTTCTCCTAGATGAAGCATACGTCCATAAAAGCTATAAAAAAGAGATGGTGTGGTGCAAAGTACTCTTGTACACCTACGTCACTCGAATTTAGAAAGGCATGCAAATGTACTTTTAGTTTTTAAACTTATTAAATTTCAAACAAAAAAAAATTCTAAAATTTTAAATTCTATAAGTTAATCTTTAAATTAAAAATTTATACATAAAGTGTTAGTTTAATTCTTAAAATATATATTCATAAATTAAAGTTTTATTATTTATGTGTAAAATTTTAACAATTTAATGTCCAAATAATAGGTTCTAAACTTAAAGTTTGTAACTTTAAAATATTAGCTTTTACTTTAGACTTTCATGTAAGATGTTTATATTTTATAATTAACTATTTTTTTTTTTATGAAAAAAAAAGTTTTATGATGAAAACGATATAATGTTTTTTTTTTCTTTTTCATTTACTTATATCATTATTTATATTAAAAATATCAATAATAAGCTGGTATTAAATATCGTCTATTAGCAATTACTATGTACTTTTAAGGGAAATTATCAAAAATAGCACCCCCTAAAAATTATAATAACAAAACTAGCACCCCTGTGTTCAATTAAAATTGAACGTTTAATATTGAACGTTCAATATTCAATTTGAACGTAAAATATTGAACGTTCAATATTAAATAAGTCTAATTGTCGTCATTCAATTCTAATTGAACGGATAATATTGAACGTTCAATATTGAACGAGTCTAAATTATCGTCGTTCAATTTTAATTGAACACAGGGGTGCTAGTTTTGTTATTATAATTTTTAAGGGTGTTAGTTTTGTTATTTTCCCAACTTTTAATTGGGGTTCTTCGGAAAAAATAAAATCCATGCCTAGTCGGATCATCACTTCATGACCGTTGGATTAACATCTTGTTTGAGGTAGGGATCCAATGTGTGTAAATACTAAATAGTGATGCACCTTTTTTTGGGAACTCTGTTTTCCTGCTTTAATGGCTTGGACTGTATTGCCAGTGCGATTGATGGAATGGTAGAATAAGGAAATGTTTTGTACGTAGGGTAGTATTTGGTCCACGTGATTTTCTAAATATGACTTAACTACGGTGGGTCCCAAGTTTGCATATTTCAAGCTAATTTAGGACTTGGTATTTTTCTATTGTTTTATGTGAACCGGCCTGGCCATCAAGGAATCCAAAGGTCAATTACCTACTACATGCGGATATCACTTCTTTTCTTTGTTTTTTCCTTCTTAAGTTAAATTAACTATTTTGTTTTATTCGTTTTGCAAGCTGATTGATGGAAAATTCTTGACACTCTGATATAGATTTTTTATCGAAATTTTTTGTAAGTTGAAAGTATCATTTTAATATGCTGTGTAAACAATATCTTATACAATATTTAACTATTTTTTGATATTTCAATACAAATATTAAATAATCTCAAAAATTTTAAATATTTTGTAATGTCACATTTTAAAATTTTGATAATATTAAAAATATTAATATAAATATATCACAAAATATTAATTTAATTTTTTTAAATTAAAGATATATAACTTATTATTTGTATTACGTTTAATTCAATATTTATGTAAATAATCATTTTTAATTTACTCTCAATTTTTCACATTTATTTTAAATAGTTGAAAACTCATGCATTGTACATGAATTGTTTTATTAATTTTAATTTTTCTCTTTTGTTAATTTATACAATATATTTCAAATAATATTGAAATTAATTTTTTTATGCTTTTAAATTAATTGTGAAAGTAAAATAATTTTTAAGTTCTTATTGAATATAATATTTATTTCATTATCACGTGTTAAAGTTATTATTTAATATGATAATAAATCTAAAAAGAAAAATTAATATAAATTGCTTAAAATATTGGGATAATTTTGTTAAAAAAATACTAAATTTGATTCAAATTTTTATATGTAGTATGATGGTAAGTATTTAATTATAATATATTAAATTGTTAAACATTAGTGCACATTTAATTACATGTTTTTTCTCAATTATTATTTTATCCTTTATCTTGCTATTTTTTTTTATTTTGATTTATATAATTCTTATTTTTAATATAATTTTATATTATTATTGTTCATCTTTTTATTTGATTATATATAATTCATATAAATATCATGAATTAAAAAAAATATTTTAATCATAATATGCTAAAAATATACTTATATATGAGTGACAAATATATTATTTAAATAAAATAAATAAATATAATTAGTTTTTATTATTTATTTTAGTAGTTTTAAAAAATTATACAAAATTTAAAACTACATTTAATTTTCACAATTTTAATATATATATATTTTCAAATATCCATTATATTTCCGATATTTTTATAAAATTTAAGTTTTAATATTTATATCATTATTGATATTTTCGTTCATCGTCCTTTATGGCTTTATGATGGCGTTACAATGTTCATATTTGGAATTGCTTTTGACCAAGCAAAAATGGATAGATGCCGAGCTATTAAAAATTAAACCTTAAGAATTTTACATCTAAATTGCTCCAAAAACGAACCATTTTGTTACTTCAATTACAATTACGAATAGAGGCATTTAATAGTCTCTTTGTTATTTTTTATATTTATTATTAAAAAGTTACAACATAAAAATAAATTAATAAAATTTTATTATATTTTATATTAATTTTGTAGTAATTATTATTTATGCTAAACACAAAACTAGTTAAAGAGAAGAATAGATTGATGGCTCAAAAAAAATTCAAAAAAAAAAAAATTCAAAATAAAAAGAGTAAATTGCTCTTATTGATAAGACAATAGGGCCATAGCTTTCTTTGTTATTTCTTTGAGCTTGTTTAGGCAAGGAGTCCCACCGAAATATTTAGGACCTGTTGTGGAAAAGAAAGTGAAGTGAAGAAAAATGGACTAGTTGGTTTTGTTCTCCTAATTGTATTAGTTTAAGCAAAATTATTCATGGCGTTTAGTACCGTTTTTCTTTTTGGGTGACAGTAATTTCAGTAAGAAAAATGGACTAGTCACTCTAAATTATTTTTATTAATTTAATGTCAGACATCTTAAAACTTTTTTTTTATATCACTTTTAACCCAACTACATTATTTCAAATTTCTCTTAAAATTAATTATAAAAAGCACCTCGAAACGCACCCTAAAATGTTTTTATCTCGTTTCATAGCTGCTGTTACAAACATGCTTTGGTTAAATATTATGTTTAATATGACTATAAGGTCGTTTATATGTGTGTCATATATTATAATATTAGAATGTAGAAGGTGTCTTTATAACCAAGGTTCCTAGTGTTCCATGATAGATGTGTATTTAAAACCTTTTTGGAGTTTAGGCTCGTCTAGTCGTCTTTTGATTTTAGCCTGCCCTTTTGAGTCTTTCTTCTACAGCTTTCTCCTTCTTTCTGCCATTCTTCTCTTAGTTTTTTTTTTTTTTTTTTTTTTTCCGTATTAAAATCTACTTGTTAAAACTTAAAAAAAAAAAAAAAAGCAAATCAAGAGCATACAAAAAGAAATCTCCTATTTCCTATTTCAGTTATAGCCTCGTTCTAAGGGTTAAAGCATATATTTTCCTATTGCTTTCTTTCAAGTTTCAACACGTTTATCATCATAAAAACACATCTTTAATCCTTGTGTTTTGATTTTCCTTCCCTTTTGCTATTTGCTTTATTGGATCAGCTTCTTGAAAATTTGGCTGCTTTATTTATTATTCCTCTCATCATATTCATCATCATTCCAAATTTCCAATCTTTTACTATGCAGAGTATGGATTCAGTTACACCATCAGCTGTGGGTCCAAGGAAGAGTAGATTGGCTCGTACTATTGCTAAAGTTCTTCATATTCGAGCAGCTATCGGTATTGCTCCCGTTGATGGGATTCAGAAGTTGAAGTCTGGAGAAATTGGAATACAGAAGGTGAAGTCACAAGAATTTAACATTCATAAAGTTGTTAAGTCCAAAGATGAGCTCAAGGATGATGAAAAAGTTAAGCCTCAATCTTTTGACCTCATTGAAGAAGAGCTTCAGGACAGAGTGGCCTTGGAAGCTCTGTTTGCGAAATTGTTTGCTAAGGTTTCAACTGTTAAAGCTGCATATGCCCAGTTGCAGTTTTGTCAGTCTCCTTACGACGCTGATGGGATTCAAGTTGCTGATCATCTCGTGGTTGCTGAGTTCAAGAAGCTATCCGAGATAAAACAGTGTTACTTGAAAAAACAGTTTGATCCTTCACCAGAGAATGTAATGGTTTTGGCTGAGATTGAGGAGCTAAAGAGTGTAGCAAAAACCTATCAAATCATGGGGAAAAAGTTGGAATCACAAGTGAGATTGAAGGACTCTGAAGTTATATCTCTGAGGGAAAAGTTGGAGGAAGTTAATAAACTGAACAAAGTGCTTGAAAAGAAGTTAAATCAAAGTGGTCAGCTTTATGTGCTTGACAATCTTCATTTATCTGGCTTAAGTCCTGCTCATTTCATTACAGTTCTTCGTTATACAATTCGGTCCATTCGAAGTTTTGTGATGATTATGATGAATGAAATGAAGTTTGCTAGTTGGGATTTTGATGCTGCAGCTTATGCAATCCAACCAGATGTGCTTTTTTGGAAAGAAGATCACAAATGTTTTGCATTTGAGTCCTTTGTTTGCAGGGAAATGTTTGGCAATTTCTGTTACCGAAACTTCTCTCTTCCATTCGAATCTGTATACAAAGAGAAACAACACCAAGAGCTATTTTTCAGATCATTCATGGAATTAAAATCACTTAATCCAAAGGAGTATCTTTCCCAGGAGCCTAGATCAGCATTTGCAAGCTTTTGCAGGGTTAAGTACTTGCAACTAGTTAATAAGAAGATGGAAGCTTCATTATTTGGTAATTTAAATCAAAGAGACCTCATAAATAGTGGAGAATTTCCAAGTAATCCCTTCTTTGATTCGTTTGTCAAAATGGCAAAAATGGTTTTTCTCCTACATTGTTTAGCCTTTTCTTTCCAAACTGAAGCATCAATCTTTCAAGTGAAGAAAGGTTGCAGATTCTCAGATGTCCACATGGAAAGTATAATTGATGAAACATTGTCTTCACCAAATGACACAACACTAGAATCTGAGCCTCAAGTGGCTTTTACAGTTGTGCCTGGTTTCATGATTGGTAAAACTGTTGTACAATGCCAGGTTTATCTATCTCACTTCCAAAACCAATCCTAGAAATCAAAGGTTGTTTGATGTCCATTCGATTCAGACGGAGGTTAATCAGGTGTATTTTTTTTACAAACTACAACATCACAGCTTGAGCTGTTGATAGGGAAGACGACAAAATGAATTACCAAGAAGCTTTATTTTACTGCTCTGGCAACTTGTGGGAATTTTTGCTACTTGGTCACTTGAGTTATTTTGAAAAGGAATAGTGCTTTGGACCGTTGTGTTTTGGGGAACTGAACATTGATCTCTAGTTAATTTTTTTATTTTAATAATTCTCCAAAGACATCCCTCAATTTTGTTAATATAAGGTTGGTGACAGAGGGATTATCTAGCTGTTCTGCATCATTTTCACAGGACAAGGCACGTTCTAATATGTAAATAATAATAATATAATAATATAGATGGGACTTTCAATATGCTGATTTTTTCTAAACTTCTCTCTTTAATTTTATTAGAATTAGGGTAGTCTTTAATGAAAAATTATTCATTATTTTAAAATAAATAATGATATAATATTTAAATTTAATAAAATATAAAATTATTGTAATTATTTAAAAATATGTATAATTATTAAATATTTGATAAAATTATTAAAAAATATATTTTAAGTATAATAAATAATAACATTCTTCTTTATATGTGCACACATTTTTCTGTTATTATTCGCCTTGGATACTCTGCCATTTAGTGCCAGAAATTGCTGTGTTCTTTTTCATGTTGCTGAGGAAGTGGTCGGATTTTTTTTAAAAGGTGAATTACCGTCTTACCATCTAGGTTTCATAAAAATAATAAAATTTGAAAAATAACATTCACATTCCATTTTATATTTTAAATTTTTTCAAGGAAGATATTTAAAAATAATAAATGTCAAAAAATTTGAGGAAGAATTTTATAATAAACTAATAATTGAGGAAATATGCTTGCCTATTTTTTAAAATTAATGTATATTTTTACTATTTTTGAAAATCTTAAGAAATTCTATAGTAATTTTCCCTTTTTTATTTTTATTTTTACTATATATAAATTTTATTTAATAAATTTAGGAAAAAATAATATTTTAAAATAATAACATATTTATCATTTATATCTTATTTTAAATTTAGAAAAAAATTAAGTTAAGTAATATATATATATATATATATATATATATATATATATTATTCTAAATTTAAATTTGTTTATTATTACACGTTCATTATTATTAGGGTGTTAATTTTATTATTATAAGTTTTAAGACTGTTATTTTAGTAATATTTTTTAGATCAATTAATATTTTTTGTTTGCTATATTATTACTAATAAAATGGATAGGTAAAATTAAGTTATTGTGGTTGGTTGCAAAATAAATTTGCAAGACCCATATGAACTAGATGGCATAGAAGAAACTTTGTCACCATTCATGAAACAGAACAAAAAAGCGCCTGTCCTTTCTTTCACTTATTTGCGGCACAAATAGATAGAAATCCTGCGATTTCTAACACCCAATCCGCTAATGCAAAGGAATGGGCATTCTTCTAATACCACAAAGCTCAAAGCTGTAAAAAGTTCAAAATTAACAAGTTTAAAAATTAACATATAATACAATTAATATTACTCTAGGATAAATATAGGCAAATAGGTACTATTACTCTAGGATTGTTCAATGACTAAACAACGGGGATGCAATCCGTACGTGGTGAATTCACAATCCACTGCCTTGATCCACTTGCCTACATCTGTTCTAACCAAAATGTGGGCAACAGTGAATACTATGACCAACATATCTATAACTCTTTTCTCCTAGATGAAGCATATGTCCATAAAACCTATAAAAAAGAGTTGGTTGTGGTGCAAAGTACTCTTGTACACCTACGTCACTCGAATTTAGAAAGGCATGCAAATGTATTTCTTAAGAAATTAAATGCTATTTAGTATTGTATTTACTTTTTTACCTTTGAATTTAATACTTTTATTAACAATATTTAAATATGTTAATATCTTTGGTATTTTAAGAAAATTAAAGGTATTATTTAAAATAAGCAAAATTTTAAAAGTATTATTAAATATTTTCCTAATTTTAAAATAGAAACTAATTCTTGAACTTATGAACTTAAATACTTTAATGGTCATCAACATTAGATATTAAAATTTATGGAATTAAATTGACATTATGTTTTAAAGGTAAAGGATTAAAACATCAAATATCTAAGGACAAAAATGTCCCCGAAATCTAAATAAGAACTACAAGTGCTAGCAAAAAATAATTTTTTTTTATCATAATTTAATGTATGTATCAATTTATATTATTATAATATAAATATTTTTTTTACATAAATAATATCACAATTATTTTAATATTTTTTTAATTTAATATTTAATTCAATATTAACAAATAATTTCAATATTCATAAATCACTATTCCAAGAAAAACCAGTGCTTTATTTGTCTATAGTCTATACTCTATAACAACTTGATGATATGAATAGAATTCCTCAGGTGGCTAAGGGTATTTGCAGGCAAGTCAAATGCTGAAAAGTAGAAGTATGGAAAACGCAGTAGTTTATTATTGGACCAAAGCTTCTTCTTTTGCTGACTTTTTTCATTATTATTGCAGGAAAGAAAAATAAAAATCTGAAGTCCTTCATTCATTGAACAGCTCAAATTTACTGGAGAGCAGAGCATGCATTATAAATATTTGGGTAAAGCCTAAAATAATTTTCATGGGCCCCAGAAAAAGATAGCTTGATTTATATATTAAGGGTCGGTGATACGGCCCCATTGATGACAATTTATGGTGTTTATGAAGAACAGGTACGGTTTTTACCAATTTTTAAGACTATTGGTATATGCATGATTTCTTTTATATTTAAAATAACATATTAGTTATTAATTAAAAAATATAAAATAATAATGTAATTATAATAATATTTGTTAATAAAAAAAATTAATTAAATAATTATATATAAATTATTGTATAAATTAAATTATAATAGAAAAACATTATTCATTCTTGAAAGCACCTGATAAAAGCTTAGGGAATCTAAAATATTGTGAGGCCTGTTATAGTCTTAAAGCTGGTACACGATACTTTATAACCTTGAAATTGAGGCTTCAAAATTTATTACAATTTTAAAATTAAAGTAGGAGTAATTTTGGAATATAGTGGTGTCAAAAATTGACTTAAAATTGCTTGGAGATTGGTAGTTTTGACGTAGAATGAATTTACGGTGGAAACTAAGGATCTTATTTTCAACCTTTAAATCAAACCACTTGTAATTCGCTTTTTATATAACCATTTATAGGATCGAGCTTGGGCTTCTGAAAATATATATATATATATATATATACAAAAAAAAATGTTTATAGTGTCAAGGGAGTTAAAATCAAACTTCATTTTTACATGAGTTAATCATGAGTTATGACATCTAATTTAGACAATAAATAATGTTATTGCATTAAGTAGGAGTGAAATTATAAAGAAATATTACTAAAAATAATAACTTTAAAATTTATAATAACAAAATCATATATTTTTAAAATTAAATTGTCGCAATTTAATTTGAACGATGTTTAAAAAAAATGATATAAAAATTATTTTTTAATTTTAAAAATATATGATTTGAATATAAAATATGTTATTTTTGTTATTATAAATTATAATTTTACTATTTTTGTTGTTTTATCAAATATAAACTTAATACATTCGATGTAAGTTGTCGTTGATTTCGTATTAAGTGATTTATAGTCGTAAAAGAGATAACGCGACATTGAGTTTGCCTATTCTTTGCTCCGAAACATATGGAGGGCCTCAATGGGGGTGATTAGACATGTCTCGAAGGAGTTAGATTTATATCGCAATCTGAGCAATAAAGACCTGTTTTTGACGTCTAATACGATGGATGAACTAACCATATCAATAATAGTTGTCCGAGTCCTTTAATTTAGCCTATTTGGATCGCTGTAGTCCTCTCATTTAGTCTATTGGATCACAGTAATTCTTTTTTATAAAATTGTCATTTTTGAAAAAAAGTGTACTTAAGTCTTAAAGGTAATCGTGTATTTTTTTATAAATGTTTTATAGTCCTCTTATTTTTTTTAAATGTTACCTAATCGTTTTGTTTCTGAAAAAAAAAAAATACTTTTTTTTACAAAAGAACTAAGCATTTTTTTTTAAACAAAATGACTATAAAATATTTTTTTTAAAAGATGATTTTTTAACAAAATGACTACCGTAAATCCAAATAAGACTAAGGATATCAAGACACTTTGTTCATTTTATTTTTACAAATTAAATATATTAATCACTTTATTTTTATAAATTGAATATATTAGTCACTTTACTTTTACAAATTAAATATATTGTCATTTTTTTTTAAATTGATGTACATTATTTACTTTTTCTTTAAATTGATGCATATTAGTCACATTTATTTATAAATGTGGACATTTTAGTCATTTTTTTATCAATTTTGATTTTTTTTATTATTATTGAAAAAAACTTAAGTTTGATTGAATTAAACCTATTAACAAGAGGCTAGTAAATGTTTGAAGAAAAAATGTCTCATAAAATTAAAAAAATAAATAAAAATAAAGTAAATAAAATGACCTAAAATGAATAAAGTATTCATATAAGTAATAATTAAATAATTAATATACACAAATAATAATAAAAAGTGACCAATATATTCACTTTATAAAAGTTAAGTTTCGTTGACATTTTTTTTTTTCATAAGACTATTGCTGGATTAATTTTGAGCATTGTATCATTCATTTACCATTTTAAATATGAGTAGTGTTATATGTATTAAATTGTGGTATATATTAAATTATAATATACATTAAATTGTGGTATGAGTTATTGATTAAGAAATGTGTGTTGATTAAGTAATTACGAGAACCCTTACAAATGTGAAGTAAATTAAATTATTGCATAAAAATTGATGTATATTTTAATATGTAATAAAAACATTTTTGTTTAAATATTTACCTGCTTCAAATTTCAATCAAGATGAAAATGGAAAATCTAAGCCCAGTAATGCAAGTAAATTAGGCCTATATTATTAGCCCCCATACCATTCTCTTGCAGACTTTTTGCTCCAAGTTATGATGCCCAATTCCAAGCCCAATTAAGCTCGATCCTCTCATCAAGAGAGGGTTTTTCTTTATAATACGTGTGAATTTAGCATGACTTGCTCTAAGCTCAAATAATTCAGTCTAATCTTATTTAATTCCTACGCTAATTATGCTTGATGAAGTTTGGCTCATCTTGAACCAAATAATTTTAAGAGCGAGTCTAAGAATGAACTTTATCCGAAGTTAACCTAAAGTCTAATTTAAATTTACATAATATAATTTTTAAAAATATGGTCATTTTATATCCGAAGATACATATGGGCTTACAAAATCTGACATGAGCTTGAATCAAACTCGAAGTTCTAAGCTTAAGAATTTTAACTCACACGAATTTATGTCACTATTAATATTTTCATCTTAGATGTCCTTTATATAAGATATATTTTATGTTTATGATTTATGGATTGAACTTTTTCATGATATTTTGAACCCGGCTCATGTATTGCTTTAGTATGCTTTATATACGTATAAATAATTGATAGTGTATTTTCAAATGTTTTAAATTTTTGGAAAAGTTAACGACTAATAACTTTAGTTTAAGAGCTAGATATCTAGTGTTTAAGGATTAACATTTCAACTATTAAATTGTAAGTATTTGGCATAAAGTCAACACTCAGATATATAAATATCCTTTTTTAATTAACTTAAAGTTTTTTTTTTGGAGAATTATTGACTAATAATTTTCAAACTAACAACCAAAACCATCTGAACATACCATAGTCCCAAGTGGCAAACCGTATACTACACTGAGATGCAAAACCTTCCCATAAATGTGAACTCAAATTTTACATTCATTTTTCTATTTAAAAATATATAATTTAATAACTCTCCAACAAACAAAAACAAACATGAGTAACGTATAAATTATATATGTAAGAATTTTCCAAACAATTTAATATTAGAAACAAAGACTATATGAAATGTAAACTTCTAGTCAAATTGATAGGTTCCCAAAGGAACAGGGTACGATTACATTATAAATGTACGTATTTATGGTAAAATAAAATGACAATTTTCATTGTCTAATTCAACAGACTTGCCACTAAGTAATACCTAAAAAAACAGAGTAAGAAGAAGATGCATTATTTAATATAAATTTTCCAAGAATACGTATAAATATGAATCACATATTTGAAACCACTAAGGCTTATTCCCAACTCCAGGGCTTGGCACAGACTGCAAAATCCTATCAATATTACCAAAATGAAGACTTAACAGCTTCTCATATGCTGCCACTGAATTACTTTTCTCACTTAAAGCTAGCTCTGTTGCTGAACTGTCTCTAGAACCCACACTGAAAGAACTATCAGTTCCCATCAATTTTCTGGCCTCAGAAAGTGAAAAATAGCATGACAAAGTAAAGAGAAAGATGAGTATTATAAATTGCTTGAGACCCATGTTAGAAAATTGAGCAGTGAAGCTAAGATACTTAGTTCTGATATGCATAATATTGGTGGGTTATATATAGTCAAAATGAAGCATGTAGAGAGAGTCGTGAGAATCAAGTTAGTTGAACAATTCAATAAATTGGAAGTTGAATTTAGAAGAAATGTATGTCTGTGTTCTTGGAATAGTATTCTGTTTTTCATGATATGCCCAAATAGACGTTGGGTTACGGAAATTGGGGAGTGCGTAAATAATTCTATTAATATATTTAAATTAAAAAATTTGATTCGATCCGTCAGATTTGGATCAGATTAGATAAATATATTTTATAGTCGAATCGGATTCAGATTGACATATTTATAACCCGCTGCAATTCGATCAAGATCAAATTACTATTAAAATTATAAATAAATGCATACTTATTTTTAATGTGTTATATTTAAATATTATACATATCACAATTACATTAAATTATTATTTTAATTTTAAAAATAAATAAAAATGTTAAATTATCTATAACAATTTAATAATATTCAACAAGATATTTTTTATCATTTTGATTATCTAAGTTGTGATTATAAATAAATAAATTTTACTAAAAAAATGTACTAATTTAAAATTTAAATGTTAGTATATATTGTGTTTTATATATGATAATAATAAAAAATAAATTATAATATCAATTCGACCCTATCCGATCTAAAAAATTTGATATAGTTGGATTCAGATTAGTTCGGATTGACTACATTATTAGATCGAATTCGGATTAGAGATATTTAAATCCGCTTTGGATCGAATTGGATTCATATCAGTAAAAAATTGGTGGTTTTGATTTGCTCCACTCCTAATATATAGTTTTAAATTTTTGAATAAACGTGTTAAAAATGTCAATTTTTTTTTTATTTTTTTATTTTTACTAAATTAAAGTATGAAAACGAACACTCATATAGTCATATTCATATCTTATTGACTGCACTAAAATAGAATAGAGCGTGTTACATTGCATATAAACTAGAAGCCGCCCTTCCTATGACATTTCCACGTAGTTGGGAATACTAAGGGCTTTAGCCGCCCTTCCTATAACAATTTCACTCTTTATGCTTTTTCTAGATTCATAACCTTCAATAATGTATATATAAATCCATGTTTTTTACCAAATTGTAATCATTGTTGCCATCGGAGTAAAGAATAGTGTGCTTAGTCCAAGGCTTACAATGGCAATGTGGCCTACACTTATGACAATTATAAGTGCTCTTTGCATTGAAATGGTGTCCTTAGCGTACAAGGTTAAACTTGACGCAATCCATTGTGTTTTTGACTGTGACAAGCTGTGAAATTTATTTCGTAGAATTTTGGGTAGATAGGTTCAGATGTATAAGTTAGTGGAAAAGTGATATCTTACAAGCTCACATGTCAAAGAAATGTTTGAAATATCAAATATGCTTTCCAAATTTGGAAATATGCAACCAACAATTGATATGAATTCGTTTCCCTTTCACACACACACACGAGTCACACTAACTATATTTTCTGGAAATCCTCCAAAAGTTAAAATGAAAAATGTATGCTCAATTGAAAAAGAAAAAAAAAAAAAAAAAAACTACTTATATATACAAACAAAATTGTTAACTAGTAGCTTATAATTTTGAGAGTGAAATGAATATATTTGATATCAAATTATAAGTAAATGAAGATGTTTACAGGAAATAATATATATTGCTTCACGTGAAAAGAAGAAGAAGTGATAAACGAATGAGTAATGCTATAGCCTCGAGTTGTTTTTTTAAATAACATCACATACATTGGGTTGGGTTGTTAACTAACGTGTGAATATTATATTGAATGTTAAAATTAAGAAGGTAAAATAAGTAAATGATACTATTCATTAAAAGGAGTTAATTATATTAAGTTAAAGGTTGATAATTAAGAAGTTTAAAGTTTAATTGGCAAACAAATTGTTTATATGTGTTTCAATAATACCTTGACTTGATCTCCAAGAAAAATCAAGATTGAAATATTGATGAAAGAACCAAGAGACAAGGTGCTTCGGTTTTATTCTCTCACTCCTCTCTCTCTCAAGGCAACTAGGGTTTTTTTTTTTTTTTTTGGTGCTTCCCTAGTTGGTTGATGGCATGTCGTCTAGCCATCAGTTAGTCTCCCTCCATTTTTCGATAAGTTTTTCCCTCTTTTCCTGTTCGATTTTTTCTTTTTCCGTTTGGGTAGTTGTTTTTGGTTAGTGAGGTGCTGTTTCGATCATCATTCTGGTGCTCTCAGCGTTGGGCTAAAATGTGGCTACTTTTTTGGTTTTTTTTGTTAGGCTATGTTCCATTGGTGGTCTATTTCTGACGAGTCTTTGTTTTGGGTACCAGTAAGGCTCTACTTCGATGTTGGTGGATATTCTTTTGCTAGTGGTTGTTTCAGTGCTGGTGATTGTTTAGTCACCAATGGTTGTTTTGTCGCTAGTGGTTGATCCCTGTTGGTAGTTGTTTAGTCGTTGGAGGTTTTTTCCTATTTTGTTTACTGTTTTAATGGATTTTTCAATTGAAACATTAGTTCTGTAATTATTAGGGTAGGTTCATGTAGTCTTATAATTTTAATTTTGGATCAGCTTAATCCAAATTTTTAAAAATGATATTTTTTTAAGTGTAAAATTAAATTTTACATTTTTTATTTAAAACAAAAAAATAATAACGAGTATTTTAATTGTTATTCTCTAACGAGTATTGTTATTTTTTTCTCTTTCTATTCCAATATATCCATCCACCTGATTCTCTTTCTTTTTGTTATGAATTTTATGTATATTCTGACATTTCTATTCACTTATTAAAATTTGGATAATTCTAACGAAGGTTTCAGACTTTGAGGAATATAATTAAACTTTTTTTAGTCTAATTCTTTTTTTATCATCAACTACTTATTAAATTATCAACTAAATATATTAAAAAGAAAAATGACTGACTTATCCATCTCATTAGAATGAGATAATACCAAAGAAGAAGAAATAAAAACATACACAAAAATCATTCACAACTTTTTTAAGGAGTTTTTCAAGGCCCATAGACAAAAGAGAAGGAGGAAGGAGGAAGGAGGAAGGAGGGAACTTAGAAAGTCATGACAAGGTTGGTAGTAGGGTAACAATTGCACAAAAAATATAGATTTTTTTTTTTAAATAAAAATGTGAGATCCAATTTTACCTTCATTAAAACATAGTTTTTAAAAATTTAGATGAATTTAACTCAAAATTGAAATTATAGGACTAAATGGATTTACCTTAATAGTTATAGAATCAATGTGTAAATTGAGTAAAATTATAAGACTAAATGGACCCAAAACCCACGTGTAGTTTTCTAGTGTGGTTTTTTCTGTTGTTGTGTAGGTCATAGGTCTTGTGTGGTCTGTTATAGTTGTGGATTTTGTTCAACAACTTTTGGTTGTTTAAAAGTTTATAGGTGGTGTAGTTGTTATTTAATTTCGGTTGTTATTTATAATTGCAGTGTAGTTGTTTTGTTATGATCAATGTTTTTATATAAATGATATCAAAGGATTTTGAGTTATATGGGTCATCAAATTTTGAAAGTTATCAGTAGGTTTGTAAGTTTTTTTTTATTTTTTTGTATAATTCTCTATATTAATTTGACAAATTATTGTTGATGTTAAAGGTTGGTCGGTTGAGTGAGCTTGTTTTAAATGCTCATGTTTCACTATTATTATATGACTTCGTTCACGGTATTTTTTTCTAAGAATATAGGATTTATTTTGATGTATTATTTTGATAATTTGATATGTAATTTAAATTTATTATATGATGCACCTTGAATATTTAATTAATGAGTTTTTTATTATTAAAAAAAAAAAACCCCAAGAGACAAGAAGCTGCTTGATAAAAATGGCAACCCTGAGATATGTAGAGATAGCACTAATAAAAATCCACGATTTGTTTTGCCTCCTAATGAGTTAAAGAGATATTTAGCATATTGTAACTTTCATATCAAGTAAAATTTTGGCATTTTCAATAATTATCAAAAAGTAAAACCTACTGTTATGAGATGTCTCATCTTACAATTAAAAAAAAAAAATGTACAAATTAAATTTTAAAAAGTAGATGATATTATTACTAATTTTTTTTAATATATATTTATATTCTTACTTTTTAATAAAATAAGACTCTTGTTTTTACGTACTTTTATTTTATATTAAATTGTACAAGTTTGTTATACATACGAGGATAAAGTGAATATATAAAGAAATTAAATAAATATTTATGCTAAAATGCGGGTCAATATATTCTCCAACTGTTTTTTCGTCACATATTTTTATTTTGAAATAAAAATTTATAAGTCAATACGATGATCGATCCAATCTGTCTTAAATACCCACGAAGATATGCTTTTGTCAAATATTATTTATTTATTACCAAACTGCATTTTATATATTTTTGTAACTTGTAACAACGTGGCATACTTAATTCACATAAAAGGTAATAATAAGTATATTTACATAATGACACTTTTTCAACCGAAAACACCCTCATATTTGAATCAATATTCGCTAATTAAATTTCATGTTTTCTGAATTTAAGAGAGCGTTATGATTGACAAGTAATTGATAAAGACTGTTCAAAGCAAAAAATAAAATAAAATAAATAGTCTATTTAGCAAAAATATAATTTATGATATTATTTTTCAGTGCTTACTTCTAATAAAAAAAATATTATGCATCACAAATTTAAAATGTACTTTAAATAATATAATAAAATATTATTAATAAGTACAATTAAGTTAATAAAATCATATTTAAAAAAAATATATCATTTTAATTAAGATATGTTTGTAATATATAATAATATTCTTTAGATAAGTAAATTTTTAGTATTTAGTTAATGTCTCGAGTATATGAATTAAAACTACAGAGGCTTATTACCATACAAAGTTACAAACTGATATTACTGTACAATTTTTTTTTTTTTTATTTTCTTTTAGCGAAAAGAGATTATTACTGATTAGTGATTTAAAATTGGACGTAATTGATTCCACTCATACAAACTAATTTAATTTAACTCATATTATAAGTTTTTGACTTTTTACATAATAATTTAGTTAATTTTGGTTTAAATTTTATAGAATCAATTTATTATAAGTTAGATTAATTTTTAAAGTAAAAAAGTTTACTTCGTATACATATAATATATTATATATTTATTTTATTTTAATATAATAAATTTATTAAATAAAAATTAAAAAAATATAAAATTAAATTAATCCTTAACATAACCCCCGCACGCAAATGTCTTGCGTTATTAGTGAAAGACCGGAGTTGGAGCTTGTCAGCTTGGTACATTGAAACATAATTATTAAAAATTATTATATATTGTGTATTTTAAAAGAATTACTTTAATATATTTATTTAATAAATTATATGGACTAAAAATATTGAATATTGATATAAGATTTAATTTATAAGATTATTTAATATTATTATTTATAATTTCATAAATATTATTAAAGTTGGAGCTTTACTCTTACAGTAAAAGATAGGTTGTGTTGCTTTTCATGATTGATAAAATGCTCACATCCATATTAATCCATGTGTGTATATATATATTTTAAAGGATATTATTTTATAATTAATTATAATTGAGTAATATGAATGCTCTTTTTTTTCCTCTTAATATTACAATGTAATATAAGAATATTTAACATTAAGTATTAACAAACAAATTTTGTGGATGACTGGTAGCCGTGAGTTGTATTTGAAATATCATATAAATAAATATAAATCATATTATTATTTATTTAATCACATTTATATTGTTTAAATTAAACTCTTATTTATACATGTAATTTATGCTTAAAATTGATATCATATATCTTATGCTTAAATTAAAATTATGTACATTTATTTATTGTTTGAAAAAAAAATCAAAATATTTTTAAGTATTAATTTTAATTAATTGTTAAAGCACAAAATTTATCTATTAAAAACAACTATTTTTTTTTAAAAAAAATTCAATAAAAGAAGCATCAACAAAAATACTAGAACACAAAAAATAATCCATCCAATCTAATTCAATCCAAAGAGTTTAGTTTGGATTTTCTTTTTAGGTTTTATCAGTTCATATCAATACTTATTTACTAAAAATTGACATTATTAATTTAATTTTAATTTTAACTATAATTTAAACTAATCTATGATATTCTCATTCTTATCGGTAATAAAAATATTAAATTTGTTGTTCTATACTATTTCATATTATATTTCATTCTTAATAAATTGATGATTAAAATTGTCACGTTTTATTTACAATTTTGTCTAATGAGTTTTTAATTATTATAAACCATCATTTTTTCCTATTATTTTTATAATTTTATTTATCTTATTTAAATTTATTTAAAATAAATAAAATATTTTATTATATATTATTTTATTATCATTTTAACTCATTAAAAATAAGCGGAACAAATCTCTATCATAAGCTAATAATGCAATATCTCATTTTATATCTCTAATTAATGATTACAGTTGACAGACAGCAAGTGTGAGTTCTACCATTTGATTTTTAATTTGATTTTCTTTAATTTAGGCAATATCTCCTTCTCCTCCTTTTTTTATTTTTTATTTTTTTTATGAAATGATATTTGAGGGGTGAGATTTCAAGTAGATTTTTTTTTATAGGTACGAAACCTTTACCAATACCGATTCATTTTTATTTTTGTGCATTTATTTTTAACTGTGATTGTTAATCTAAAATGTTAAGAGCTAGATTGGTCTTTAAATTATGTATCTATTAATAGAAAAGTCTGGAAAAAAAAATTAATACTTTAGTCTTTAAAATTATTGATATCACATTTAAGTCTTATTTATTATACTTAAATCTTCAAATTTATTACTATTTATTATACTTAGATTTCAAAATTAAGAAGTTTAAAGACTAGTCAAAATTTTAATTTAAAGATTATATATCAAAATATAAAAGATTAGGGGCTAAATATTAATTTTTTTTAGTTTGTGATCTTTATAACAATAAACGCATAATTTAAAAACAAATAAGCACTTCACCCTAATTTAAATATCACCAACTAACAATACAACAATAAGAATTAATAATAAATTTTTATTGTAATTTATTAATAATATTATTAATATAAAATTAATAATTTATAGCTATATATATATCTACATCTATATTATATATAAAAATTTATTTAATATTTTTAAGGATAAAATCATCTATATTATGAACTATCGATATTAGCTATCATTTTAGGATTTATTATTACATTAATATAATATAAAATTTAATAATATATATTCAATCAATTTTTATCATATAAATGGTGATAGAGTCATAATTTAATTTAATAGTAATAAATATTATTTTTCTTATTTTAAATGCAATTGAGTTTACAAGTTCTCCTTTTATTGAAAATAAAAGATTAAATTATATATCACAACTTCCTTTTATATTTACTTTACATTTTTAGACTACTCAGAAAAAAAAAAAATTATCTTTCTTAAAATGTAAAACATATATTTTTATGGAAACATTTTTTTTAAGGAAAATATATATTATTTTATGTTACAATATTTTTTTTTCCCTAAGAAAGACATAAACATTAACATAAACATACGTTTGAACAAATGAGTCATGTGTAAGGAAAAATAATAATAATAATAATAATGGGAATGATTACAGAGCTTCTCGATGCTTTTTAAAACTTCAAAAACATTATCTAAGTTTGAAAAATAAACAATTATATTTTATTATTATTATTTTATCACAATGTACTTCCTTATTTCAATAATTTTTATTAATTTTATTGCAAATATCTCCCATGAAATATAAGAAATAATTACAAGAAAAAATATAGTTGTTACTTTTCAAACCTATAGGATTGTTTTGCTTTTTCAAAAAACATGGAGGAAAGTATTTTGAAATAATCAAATTATTTTCTTATTTTCCACATAACATTTATTTTATGTATTAAAATTATACTATCTACAACTTAAAAATTAAAATTTTTAGAATAAAATTATTTTTATATTTTAAATTATTGATAATAATTTTCATTTTAAGATCTATTATAATATTAAATAATAACTCTAAAATATAATGAAATAAAAATCACATCTAATTAAGATTTTAATGTACTATATTTAATAAATATTTTAAATATTATTTTATTTTTATAATTAATTTATAAGTATAAGAAAAATTAATTTTATATTTATTTTAAATATATTATATAAATTAAGTAAAAAAACAAAATAACTTACATACGTGTGTGAGGTGGTGTTTTTATTTATTATTAATAATAAAAAAATGACTCATAATTTATAAGTACTTATTATTACTTTATTTTTAATTTTAATTCACAAATTTTAAGAGAAATTATTCATAAAATAAATTACGATACGATATTTTAGATTAATAAAATTTAAAATTAATATAAATATTTTTTAGAAAAATGTAAATATCTAATAAATAATATTAATAAATATATATTTTAAAAATAATGACTAACACCTCCAAATTTTAATATCATCGAACAGAGTATGACTTATATCGAATTAATTGATTAAAAAAGGTTAAAACTCAATCGAGATAATTAAATTGCAGAGAAGAGATTGAAAAAACGAGACAATCGCGCGATTTTCTTTGCTACTGGGGGGGTCATCATTTCTGGCACTTGTTTAAAATAAAGTTTTCACCTTTACCCACTTCATACTTCTCTGGCTCACCAAAAAGCCAATTGTCTTCTACTATCTACAAATCTCACTTCTTTCTATATCTGTGCAAAATTATCATAGCACAGCTGAAAGTGAACAAGAATCTACAATGGCGGGGTACAGAGCTGACGAGGATTATGATTACCTGTTCAAAGTTGTCTTGATTGGAGATTCAGGCGTGGGCAAATCCAATCTACTCTCCAGATTCACTAAGAACGAGTTCAATCTTGAATCAAAGTCCACCATTGGTGTTGAGTTCGCTACCAAAACTCTAAGCGTTGATAACAAAGTAATTAAAGCTCAGATCTGGGACACTGCTGGCCAAGAAAGGTCCTTTTCCATGTCTATATTTTTGTTCTCATCTGGGTCTCTTCACCTTTTGATTTTGTTTTGTGGGTTTGTTTAATTTTGAAGTTACAAGTTTCTGTCTTTACTGCTTTCTTGATGGTTTATGAATTTGTTTGGTGTTTACTTAGTTTAGGTGCAATTTTTTGAGTTTTAGCTCAATTCAAGAATGGATTTGGCTGCTATATTTATTATTTACATCCTAGAATTTGTAAATTGGCAAAACTCTCTCTCTCTCTTTTTTAAGACGTCTTGCTTCTTGATTTGAGTTAGATCCATATTGGAAGGAGTCTCCCTGTAGCCTATCATATATTCATATTTGTGGTGATAGCCTGATAGGTGATGGTTTCCTTTCTCATTAATCTTTATGAGCCATCTAATGTTCAAGGAATGTTTATAATTTTAGCATAATTGATCTCTACGTTAGTCCAGAAGGATCTTATCTGTGAATGTGATGCTCCTCTTTGTGCCTTTAGTTCTTAATATATAGTCACTTAAATTGAGGCAATTTTAGGCCTGGTACAGATTTTGCGACGATTATATTGTCTTCCCCGGGTCATGTTTGGCCCGATACACAAGAGAGCCTCAACCCCTTACATATTTCCTCTCTTAAACTTGTAGCTTTGTTTTTTCTTTTTTTTGTTCTATAATATCTTTAAGACTATCAGTCTAAAGACATTCTACAAATTTGGTGCCAAAAAAAAAAGTGAAATTGTCTGGGAGAAGGATGACAAAAAAATGATGGTGAGCAATGTTCAGATAAATTTGTTCTCTATTTAAAATTAGTTGACTGCAGTTCACTTAGCATTTCACAACTTCACATGGAGGAATTTAATGGAATAACTGGAATAAAGGTGTTAGAGTGTTTTTATTGCATTTCCCTCGTCTTTTTGTGTTGAAGACATAGTTTTCTGCTACTGAGTTTATTCAAATTGACATAGTTTTCTTAGTTTGGCAACTTTATGGATCGATCCCAGGTTGCAGAAGATTTACATTTCAAACAATGGTAGCATCTAATTGCTATGCACATTTTTTTTAAAACCAAGGTCCATAGAATACCTTCATGTTTTGTTCTTTTAGGCCAATCAATACTTAGAAGAGGAATAAGGCATCAAACAATCAAACCTCTACTTTACTCTATAGGAGAGTGAATGTGTGGCTTACCACGGAACCAAACCCTTGGGTTCCTTGTTTTCCTATTTCAGGTGGACTATTGATTGGCATTTATGATTTATGATATGAACTAAAACTATTCAAGAAATTAGATGTTAAAATAAAATTACATTTTCCGAAATCAGAAGTTTCCTACAGCCGAACTTTTGACAAATTTGTTTGTTCGTATAGATGATCTATTTCTTAGTTAATTTCAACATTCCGAGAAAGGAGGTATCCTACGAGGCATTTTGAAATACTGCATGATTGTGATATGTCTTCACTCTTCACTAAACTACTTATGTTTTGATTTATTTCGTCATGTAGATTGTCATTTGTCACACCCGAGTTATATTCACGTCTCAAAATACAGTGTGTGGCTAATTATGTTGAGAATCTATCAAAAATTCACTTGTGTTGTAGTGCAGCCTCATGCAGCCATCTTCCATTTCTCAAAAACAACCTTCTAAAATTTGCGTCTTTGACTTTACAGGTATAGGGCAATTACCAGTGCTTACTACCGTGGTGCAGTGGGTGCACTCCTTGTGTACGATGTGACTCGTCATGCAACATTTGAGAATGTCGACAGATGGCTGAAAGAATTGAAGAACCATACCGATCCCAACATTGTCGTCATGCTTGTTGGAAACAAATGTGACCTTCGTCACCTTGTGGCTGTCTCGACTGAAGACGGGAAAGCATATGCGGAGAAAGAGTCACTTTACTTCATGGAAACATCTGCACTGGAAGCAAAAAATGTTGACAATGCATTTGCTGAAGTTCTAACTCAGATTCACCACATTGTGAGCAAGAAGACTGTGGAAGGAGGAGAAAATGGAACTGAATCTTCTCTCCCGACTAAAGGAGAGAAAATAAACATAAAAGATGATGCATCAGCTTTGAAGAAAGTAGGATGCTGTTCAAGCTAAGGCTCATGTGGAGGCAGAATTTGTTTATTAATTCAATTTATTTAGCTTTTGTTGTGTTGTATCAATTTAATATTTTCACAGGAAATAGAATCTGGAATGAGTGTCTCAGAATCTTTATATATTATCCACGGTATATGATAACCAAAAGAAGTGCTCAATAGAATGTTAATGGCTTCCAATCCAATATTTGCTATGTATGAATGTGTACACTGATTGTTTTCAGTGGAAAATACCATTCATGCAGACTATGCAGTAGATTCCTCTCTCTTGAAAATCCAAACATAAAATCAATGCTTTAAATTAGGAAAAACATAATATTATTAGTAAATACAGTTAGATATATTAAACTATAGTAAATAAAAAATTAGTTGAAATGGTTTTATATTTGTTATATATATTAATGCTCTAAATTTAGAGATGGAAAATAAGCTTAGTTGGCTTAGGTTCATTTATTATTCAACTTTACTTCAATTTTATATTATTTCAACTGAATTTAAATTTTAAGTGGATTAATTTAAGTTAAATTCAATTTTAAATAAATATGGTTGAGCAATTTAAGAGTGATTCATTTACATTTATGAAAAATAAAAAATATTTATAATTTGTTTAAAAAGTTAGCATAAATATTATATTTTTACACAATAAAAAAGAGAGTATATTTTTAAGTGTAAATTATAATGATATTTCAATAATTATCTTTTAACAAATGTATTTTGAAAAAACAATAAAAATAATACATTTCAAAACTTATAATAACAAAAATAGCATCCTTTGTATTTAAACTTATATTTTTATAATTAAAAAAATGATTAATATATCATTTTTTTTTAACATTCGTTCAATTGAAATTAAAATTGAAATACGACAATTTAGACTCGTTCAATGTTGACGTTCAATTTACACGTTTAAATTAAACGTTCAATATTATTGGGGGTATTAATTTTGTTATTATAAAATTTATGAGTGTTATTTTTTATAATTTTTCATATATTTTTTAGATGAGCTAGCTCAAGAGTTGAGTGTGCTCAACCTTTTCAGCTCCTTTGTTCTTTAAATCAAGTGGTAAACAAGCGTCAACCCTACTTAAAAAAATTCTTTGTTCATATTTTCACCATAATAAGAAAATTTTAAAGGGAAGGGAGTTTTATCTTGGACAAAAAAGAAAAAATATAAATTTTTCGATACAATGACAATTTCATAACTAATTACCGTTTTATTGCAAAATTACGCTACATAAACCAAACCAAAAGACAAGCAACAATGAACACTGAAGCAGGGTTAACTGGAACATATATATATATATATAATTCATTTCTTCTCTAAAAATGGACACGTTTGAGAAGCTACTGAAGTATCAATATCAGACTTGTTTTGCTCTTTATTGAGATTTGAGTCAGTTTGTCCCTTCAAAAGACCTGCAAATAACTCTGCTGGATCATAGTAAATTTCAACATCTTCTGCTCTCAAAGATTCATCAACCTGTACAAGTGTGGGATACATCAACATGATTAGCTAGCTAGCTAGCAAGCATTTAACTGAAATTTTAAAAGAGTGGTGGTTTCAAGTCTTAGCAAAAGGGAAAATTTGTTGGAAAACAACAAAACTAACAATCTTATTATTGGTTATACCATTTTCAATCGACTATTTTAGGTCATTAGTTCTATATTTTCAACATATACATATTTAGTACATTATGTTTGAATTTGATTTTGAAATAATTATTCAATTTGTAATAAAAAAAGCTTATTACTTTGATTTTTTAAGAATCAATTTGAAGGTACCTTCATAATGCCAATGCCATAGAACTCAACCATTTCTCCGGTAGGAACATGTCCCATAAAAGGTCCCTCAAAGTAACCCCAATGCCTGAATTTGTAAGCAATCACAGGTGGCCCTGAATAAACACTAATAACTTCCCATGCAAATCCACGAGGAAAAGCTGATCGAAATGCGTCATGGGATGATTCAAATGTTTCTTCATTTGCTTTGTAGTATTGAAACTCCTTTGGAAGTGAGTTGTTCAACAATGCGTTGTAGCTTCCAAGTCTTAGAGTTTCTTCTGCAGATAATCCTTCCCTACCTGAAGTTTGTTATCACATGTGATTTGATCCATATGGACACAAGACGATCCAATTTCTCAAATACCAATTGAATTTAAGTTTTCAATTAATCCTATAAAATTCGTTTCTAATTAGGCTTGAATTTGGAAGGAAAAAAAATTATCAAATGGTTAGTTTTGGATTAACTGATTACCGATTAATTTACTATTCAAAACAAATTGAATTATCATCGAATTTATATATGAATTAATGATCATAAATTCCTATAATAGTTAATTTAGTCAATTGAATTATAATTACTCTCTTGCTTTTCTAAGTAGGCATTAAATTTTTATAATATTTAAGAATGGAAGAAAACATAAAACAAACTCTGAATACAGGGCTTATAAGTGAAAGATGAAATTGTTTTAGTATTACCATTAACAATAAGCTTGAATTTATCAGGATTGATGGTCTTGAAGTCCTTTAAGCAAGTCTTGTGAGATAGCTCCATTTCCCATGACTTCACTGCATTTTGAACTGTTTCTTCCAATGAACCTTTAGGCCATTCCTGATTATAAATACGAAAATAATTTGGTAATATGAAATAAAGAAAGAATAAGAAACTAATGAAGGGTCAATTGAAACCTTGGTTCTGCCATCTTCAAAAAGCTTGTTAACAGCATCAAAACTAGGCGCCCCACCATGCCTCCACTCAGTGTTTTCTACTTCTTCCTTCAAAATTGAACGATACTTGTCTACTGCAATTTTATTCCCTCCCTTTTCTAAATTCTTCACTTCTTCCTTAGTAGTCATGATTTGTTACTTGTAAAAAACTACTAGTGTGCCGAGAGGTTTATAAGTGCCTTTTAGTTTTTCCTTTTTTGCTCAAAGCTTATATTGAAAATTGCAACCGCTATATTATGTTTCAAATAGGAATTAAATGATGCACTCATAAGAGCTAACAAGTTTATAAAATTAATAAGAATAATAATCGTAATAATATTAAATGTAAAGAAAGTAATATTATTATTATATGTCAGGAATTGTGGGGTGTGAGGTCATGGCTTACCTCACACCTGAAGCCTCCAGAACCAACTTCAGAATTCCAGTTGCAAATCTTGACAGCAGCTAAAGAAGAAGAAGAAGGAAGAAGAAACAATGAGGTCATTGCTTACCTCATTGTTAGTTACTAATTTTTCTTCTATAAATAGAGATTGTTTGGAAGCCATTCATCCCATCCCAAATTGAGAAGCTCTTCTCTGCGTAGAGAAGAAGAGAAGCAGAGAAGGAGAGAGAAAAAAAAAAAAAAGAGAGAAAAGAGAGAGAAAAAAAAAAGAAAAGAAAAAAAAAATAAGAATTTTTTTTTCTTTATTCTCTTGAGAGAATTTTGTGAAGAAAATTCTTGGGAATATTTGGGTGTGAGTTGTGAGTGTTGTAAACACTTTGTAAATTTTCTCCTTAATAAAAGAACTGCAGCAGCTTCGGAGACGTAGGCATAATTGGCTGAACTCCGTTATCAATTTGTGTGTATTATTATTTCGCATTCTCACAAATCTGATTATAGGGAAATTTGCCTAATTTCTCAACAATGAAATTTTCTCTCCAGTCGTGAAGCTGACTACAATCAGACTAGTATTGAAAATTGTAGCTGCAGAAAATTTACATGTTGAGCAATTAGATGTTAAAACAGCTTTTCTTCATGGTGATTTGGAAGAAGAGATCTATATGAGGCAGCCAGAAGGTTTCATAAAGGCAGGCAAGAAAAACCTGGTATGCAGGTTAAAGAAAAGCTTGTATGGTTTAAAACAAGCTCTTAGGCAGTGGTACAAGAAGTTTGATAGCTTTATGAGCAGCAGCGGTTTCACAAGATGCCAAGCAGATCATTGTTGCTACATCAAAAAGTTCGACAACAACTTCATTATTCTATTGTTGTACGTTGATGACATGCTCGTTGCAGGTTCAGATATGCAAGAGATTAAAAATTTGAAGCAAAATTTGTCGAAGCATTTCGCAATGAAAGATCTAGGTGCTGCAAAGCAGATTTTTGGAATGAGGATCAAAAGAGACATGAAGTCGGGGACTTTGGTGTTATCACAGGCTGAGTACATCAACAAAGTACTCTCTAGGTTCAACATGCAAAATGCCAAACCAGTGAGTACACCTTTGGGTGTTCATTTCAGACTCTCCAAAGAACAGTCACCACAGACAGAGGAAGAACGTGCACACATGGCGAAGGTTCCATACGCCTCAGCAATTGGAAGTCTGATGTATGCCATGGTCTGTACCAGACTAGATATTGCTCAAGCAGTGGGAGTTGTTAGCAGGTACATGAACAATCCAGGCAAAGTACACTGGGAAGCAGTCAAATGGATCCTTAGATACCTACGGGGTACCGCAGAAAAGGCACTTTGTTTCAGAAGTGGAGATACGACACTAACGGGCTATGTAGATGCTGATTTAGCCAGAAATGTCGACATCAGAAGAAGCACTACAGGGTATGTCTATACTCTAGGAGGTACAGCAGTAAGTTGGGTATCTCAATTGCAGAAGATAGTTGCTCTCTCCACAACTGAAGCAGAATATGTCGCAGTCACAGAAGCCAGCAAGGAAATGGTTTGGCTACAAAGTTTCTTGGAGGAATTGGGCAAGAAACAAAAAGACAATGTCTTGTATTGTGACAGTCAGAGTGCTATTCATCTAGCAAAGAATCCATCTTTTCATTCCAGAACGAAGCACATACAGTTGCGGTATCATTTTATCCGGTCACTTCTGGAAGATGGGATTTTGAAACTTGAGAAAATCAGTGGAGCTCAAAATCCGGTAGACATGTTGACAAAGACAGTGACTACTGACAAATTGAAGCTGTGTTCAGCCTCAGTCGGCCTGCAATAGTAACAAGACTGAGAAAGAGTTGCTGCAGTGATCATGTGTGGAAACAAGATTGAAATCTGTTTCCAAGTGGGAGATTGTCAGGAATTGTGGGGTGTGAGGTCATGGCTTACCTCACACCTGAAGCCTCCAGAACCAACTTCAGAATTCCAGCTGCAAATCTTGACAGCAGCCAAAGAAGAAGAAGGAAGAAGAAACATTGAGGTCATTGCTTACCTCATTGTTAGTTACTAATTTTTCTTCTATAAATAGAGATTGTTTGGAAGCCATTCATCCCATCCCAAATTGAGAAGCTCTTCTCTGCGTAGAGAAGAAGAGAAGCAGAGAAGGAGAGAGAAAAAAAAAAGAGAGAGAAAAGAAAGAGAGAAAAGAGAGAGAAAAAAAAAGAAAAGAAAAGAAAAAGAAAAATAAGAAAATTTTTTTTTTCTTTATTCTCTTGAGAGAATTTTGTGAAGAAAATTCTTGGAAATATTTGGGTGTGAGTTGTGATTGTTGTAAACATTTTGTAAATTTTCTCCTTAATAAAAGAACTGCAACAGCTCCGGAGACGTAGGCATAATTGGCTGAACTCCGTTATCAATTTGTGTGTATTATTATTTCGCATTCTCACAAATCTGATTATAAGGAAATTTGCCTAATTTCTCAACATTATAATATTTATTTAAACAATATAATTAAAATAGATAATAATATTAAAATAAAGTTTATAAAATTATAAATGAAATAAAATTAAAAAAAAAATTATTACTAAAAGATGTAAAATGAGAAAAAAAAATCATAAATAATTATATAAATTGTGAGAAAAATAAAGAGGATTGAATGCGTAATGAAAATTACATAAGACTGCAGGCGTAATGAGTATTACTGCTATTACTGTAATTCATTTACATTCTATTACAGAATACAGTCAAATTAAACATAATAATACTCTGAATAATTTTCATTACAATTATAATGATAAATATCTTATGATGTTTATGTTTTGGTTTATTTTAGGAGTAAAACCATAAAAACTCGCTCAATTAATGAATTATGGTTGTAAGTTCCCCGAATTTGTGGATATAATTTGAAACGGATAATATTATAATTAGTGCTTAGAATAAGAGGACTTTTTTTCTTGCTTTTTTTCAACGTGAAAAAAAATTAATAAAAATGAGAGGGGGCATTTCTGCATTATTAAATGCACACAATTTTCGAATGTTTCTTTAATTAACTATCCTGTTTTCATTAAAATTTATTGGTCGATACTAGATCACGTTAATACTAGATCATATTAACGTGTGATGGCACAGATCAATCTAAACTTATTCATCATATTATAATATATATTAAATAATATATTAATTATTAATTAAATATAAAAATATAAAATAAATAAATAATAATAAAATATATAATAAAATTAATTAAATTGTATCATAAAAATTATAATATATATTTAATTATGATTAAAAAAATTATTTTTTTAAAAATATATTCCTGGCGGGGATTTCAAGGCAACATTTTTGTACTTATTAAAATTTCGTTCCACCAAGATGTAAATTTTTATTATTTGTCATTCATAAATCTCATTAAGAAATTAAATAAATCTAACAATGAAACTTTTAATCTCATAAAAAAAACTTTTAATTTATTTAAAGTATTATAATAACATAATAATATAAATTGTATGTAATTTAATTAATATTCGAATTATATGTCACAATCAATTAGTTTTTTTTTTTTTTATCAATAATTAATTCCATAATTATTTAATATTCTTACATTATTAATTTTTTTTATTAAATTAATAATTAATACATAATTTAATGCATATAATAATATTATATATATATTTTTTTTAGAAAACTCATGAATTAGGCTCCAGTTTGTGAGTATTTCACAATTTAATATTTTTCTTAGAAATTAAAACAACAATTTTTTCTTCACCAAAATATCTTGTAAAATGCCTTGTGACAACAGCTTGCATGCAACCAAGTTTTGCCGACTCTACTGTCCCACAATTGATAAATTAAGTGCCTTCTTGTCTACTTAAACATTTCAAAATATTTTAGGATGATTTATCTGACTCAGTAGTGAAGTACATTCAAATTCAATCCTAAACTATATAATTTCTGTAATTAAAAAAAATGAGAGACAAATGTATTTTATTTTCAACATTAAATAAAAAAACTAAACATATTTTATAATACAATATTTTTAAAATTTAAAATATATTTTAAAATAACGAGGACGTGTCGAACACTTAGATTTTATCATTTCTGGATCCTAATAAGATTGGGGATATTAGGGTTGTAAATGGGGTAGGACTCTCTTGCTGTTTTTTTTTTATTATCCGATTTAGAATTTGTTCTCTATACTCACTTATTAGCGGGAACATATCAAAATATTTAGCGGAAATGAGGATCTTCAAATGGGAAGCGGGATAGTTCAAAAAAAAAAAAAAAAATGGGAAGCGGGATTTAAGGGATATTTTAAATATTTTTTAAAAAATTATATATATATATATATATATATATATATATATATATATATATATATTTTTTTTTTTTTTTTTTTTTTTTATTATAAAGGCAAAACTATATATATATATATATATAAAATAAGTCAATAATAAATATTATATAATAACAATGAAAATAAAACTTTGATTTTGGATAAATAAAAAATTAAAATAAACAATATTTATATGATAAAGAAAATAAAATAAAATATATTTAACAATAAATAAATAAATTTTTTTATATTAAATAACTTGAAATAATAAAAATAAATTATAAAATAGTTAATTTTTTAAAACATAATTTAAAAATGAAATATAATATATATTATGCACTATTTAAATAATTCATTTTTAATGTAACTAAATTTTTTTAAAAAAGAAAAAAATATAAATAAATTTATATATTTATTAAAATAATATATATAATTTTAAGAAATAAATCAGAGAATATATTCTCGTTCTTACCCTCAATATGAATTCTCATTTTTCATTTCATATTTATTATTTTATTATCGTCATTCTTACTTTTTAATCTGATAATTTTCATAAGAACTGTCAGAAAAAATTGATAATACTAACTGGGACAGGTTGCTTCGATAACAATAATTGCTGGTCAAATTTGATGACATCCATTAGTGTCAAATACGATAATGGGTTGGCACAACACAAGTCACAAAGGTTGGTTCATGACGATGTGCCAAATTCTGCATCACAAAGATAAAGATAGAATGACAAGAACTTCAGCTTTATCTTTGATGGTGTAGATAGTGATGAGCCTAATTGTACGAGTATTGTTTATTATTTTTGAAGTACTTGTTAAGAATAAGTATATAGTATATGAATTATTTTTTTTTATTTAATTAATTTATGCAATATATTTAAAATAAATATAAAATTAATTTTCTTATTTTTTAAATTAATTATAAAAATAAATAATATTTAAAGTATTTATTAGAGTGATAATATTATAATATTATTGAATGTATTCATAATTATATAATTAGAATTATTATTAGAAGTGATCATTAATTCATTATCATATATATTTAGAATTTTTATTTAATATAATAATAAATTTTAAAAAAATAACTAATATCAATAACTTGAAATAAAAAAATAATTTTATTCAACAAAATATTAAACGTGATTTAAATTTTTATATAGTATAAATATAAATAGGTATTACACACTAATCACATTGCAGCAATGTGTAGTTGTACTTTTAAAATGATAGTTACATTAATTTTATATTTTATTGATCTATATACCAAATTATTATTACTAATTTTTTCTAATTGTATATATATTAAATAATGTATTAAAATTAAATTAAAAAGGTATATATAATAATTATGAAATCATTTTTTAACGAATCTCTATTTGCATCCACATGAAAATAAGCTGAGAATGGACTTGAAATTAAATATTTATTTAAGTTGAAAGGTTTTATTTCCTCGATTTTTGTTTTCAATAGAAATACTAATTTACTCTATTTGATACTCAATTTTTTTTTTTTTTTTTTTTTAAGAATTGATTCAATTTATCACTTTAACTATTATGCGTTCAAATTTTTGCAATCTTATCGAATTTACTAATTTTTAAAAGGCTAAGATATGTTACTTTTAAAAATAATAAATTGAATCAAATCATTGCAAAAATAACACTAGGTCACATATTTATTTATTTTATAATAATTTAATCCTATTATTATTATTATTAACAAGTGACTACAAAGTACAAAGATTTTTTTTTTTTTTTTCTCATTTTCTTAAATATTTTCAACTACATTACATTAACCAGGCGATTTTGAATTGTCGAACTTAAAAAATTAAATAAAAATTAAAACATAAAATTTTTAATAAAAAAAAATGATTAAACTATCAGTATGAAGCATGTCATTTTTGAAATAAAAGATCGATACAGTCACTCCCCTTAAATAAAATCTAAATTTCAAACCAAACACCAAAAGACTACAACCTTTTTCCTAAATTCTCTTTTTTCAACTTTTACAAAAATACCTGCGCCCCAAAAGATGTTAAATTTAAAAAGAATAGTGTTATATGTAAAGTTGAGAATATGATATTGTAAAATAATTGTGAAACTACTTAGATTATTTCATATAAATTGATATATTCAAGTTGTGATAAAAAAAGAGTTAATCATTTAAAAAGTTCTCTAAAATCTTAAAATAACGAGATTTTTTTACAAGTTAAAATTACACGTTTGACTATGCTATAACTAAAGAAATATAAAACACTACTATTTGCAAAATAAGAAACAATATACTCTGCATTACCTAATATCTCTTTGGGTCTTTAGTGCTTCGAGCAACATCAACAACGTATTGATTCAACCACTGACCAAATATTCTTGTAGAAAACGACTCAGTAACATGTTGCCGAGCTTGTTTACCCATTCTCTCAGCCATTTTTGGGTCTTCAATATATTTAGCCATAGCCAAAGAAAACTCCAGCGGAATAGGATCACATAGATAACCTGTTTCTCCATTTTTAACAGTTTCAACAGGACGTCCACTGTTGCATGCAATAACAGGTTTCTGAGCTGCCATTGCCTCTAGAGGAACAATGCCAAAGTGTTCGTCCTGCACAAGTTATATATTTGGTATCAATTATTAAGCATTAAAAAACTTTAGGTTACAACCATATTTTGCGCACCTTGGGTGTACAGGACACATAAACACTGGGAAAGAAGAGCATTTCTTTCGGCTGTTGAACAAGATGTGATGAAACTAACTTGGTTCAACACTCCTTCTCCGCTAACTTTTTAAGCTCCTCCAAGTACTCGACATTCTCCCTTATGCGTTTATCAAAACCACCTGGAACAATGAGTAGATATGAGGTTTCTCAATTCTATGTAGAATCATACAGTTAAGGACAACAAACAACATTCCCAAGCGCAAACGTTTCATTTAACACTAAAATTATTAATTTTGTGTCACCTTAATACTAAAAAAATTTTCTTTCAACTTATTACTAAAATTACTAGTTTTGTGACAATTTAGTACTAAGACTTTTTTTTGTTTCAATTTAATACTACAACTATATTTTGGTATTATGTTAGTTTAGGTGTCCAAAATAACAGAAAAATCAAACATATGCTAGGCATGTGACCACATCAAAAATATTGTAGTAATTTGCATATATAATATTAAAAAAAAAAAAACCATAAATTAGAAAGGGAAAAAACAGCAAGGTACCTTCCACCTTACATACCTTGCTGCTTTTTTCTTATTTAAGTTTTTGATTTTTTTACATAATATATGAAAATTACTAAAATAATCCTATTATAGTCAGATGATTAGTACATGTTTAATTTTTCTGTTATTTTGGATGCCTAAACTAACAAAATGCTAAAATGAAACAAAATTACATGGTTTTAGTAGTAAGGTTAGTAAGGTGAAGCCAAAAAAAAAAAAGTTTTAGTACTAATTTAACACAAAATTAATAGTTTTAGTAGTAGGTTGAAACAAAAAAAAAAAAAAATTTACTAAGTCGGTACAAGTATTAAATAAAATGTTTGCCCCATTCCCAATTGAATACATATACACCACTTATATTTTAAACCAGGAATCAGAAGATGAAAATGTTCTACAATTTTCAGTCAATTTATTGCATGAAGGGGCAGTAACTCGTATCAAGAAACCTTGTGCAGAGTTCCACACTTCTATTACTATTACCCCACAGATAAACGGCACGATGTTAAATGAAAAACTAATCAAGTTCATAGAAACTTGATCATTCTCTTTGTACAGATGGGCATGAATTTACCTTTATGTGTCTCTGAATGATATTGATGATGACAGAATGAATTGTTGTTAGACCGTATAAAGGGACTTGCCTGCAACAGTCAGCGTGGTTTGGGCCAAATTAAGATCCTGATTTTTGAGGCTTCGTAGCATAGAAAAAGCTTTGATTGCCAAGTCTATGTTCTTTTTCCTTTCAAAACGATTGATAGACAAAAAGTTAAACCTGCAGAAGAGAAAACACCAAAAAAGAAAAACAGAAAGGATCATGCAAGAATTTTATGTAGAAGTGGAATCCTAAAATCGTGTCTTGAGTAAAAGACAAACCAACAGATATAGAAACATGTTCTTTACGTGAAAGAATCAGATTCGTCAAACTGATCCACATTGACTGCTGGGTAGAGAACAGCTGGCTGAATTCCTCGTGAATTAAGATTTTTGAATGTCCTTGCAAAAGTAGATGCTGTGAATCTGCTATTAACAAGAATTAAATCTGCCATCCCTGCAGTCCTAATAGCCAAATTGATAAGAAACAGTGTAATACATTACAAAAAAAAGTACGAATCAATAAACTTCACATGAACAATGTAGATGCAAAAATTTGAAACCATACCAGTTGTAATTTCTTCCAAAAAGTCTATAGGTTTCCTATAAATCCTTCTCAAAAAAGTTGAGTGTTGAGCCAGCAGTAAGTCTGGAAAATGACAATAAAATACAACCTGAACCCAAGGATGCAACCCATCAACAACCATTAAGGCATATATCCTGAGATAGATAATGATATAAAAGAAAATCACCTTTGTTGACTTTTTAAGCTTCAGCACAGGGATGACAACAGAAACCTGATCTGCTAGTATTATATCAAATGATGGCCACATGAACATCATGCAAAGAGCAACATACATGCACCGTAGATATGCACAAAAAGCATGAAAGTGTTAGAAAAAATGTCGAGGTAGAAAGTCACCATATACAGTAACTGGAAAGGAACCTGCAAAGTAGTAGACATAAGTCTTTATTTGTGCCGAGCAATGTAATTCAGAAAGAAATGCAGGCAAAAAAAAAAAAATTCCCAGCCTAAGTCCACTAAATAAATTAATGATCTAACCAGTAACACCCAATCTCCCCCCCCTCTTCCCCCCCCCCAAAAAAAAATGGGGGGGGAAAACACAATCATCACAAAAATAAACAAAATCATGTCACGCAATCAAAAAACCCATTTCCAAGTATGAGCACTGATTCCACTTCAATCACACCCTACAACTTACTAGTTCCACTTAGACTACCATTTTCCTTCTCAATGCATCAATGTAATTCGACTGCTTCCATGCTAAGCATATCGGTCTTTGCCCATGTTCCTAACACAACCAAAATCCTAAATTTGAATTTCATCTCATAGGCAGGCATCATGTACACCATGACTCGAAACAATTTCACAGATGGAAAGAAATGAATTAAGGAAAAAAGAGACATAATAAGATCATTTTCTTTTAATCTTCCTCCTGTTTTGTCTCAAATGCACCAAACCAACACTAAAAGTTATTTTTAAAATCAAAAAGAGAAGAGACAATGCAAGACATACCAGATATAGTCTCCTCAAAGCATCTGTTTCTGTCATGATGAGCAGTAAAGATGTGAACATTATGCCCATGGGATATAAGTTGGGCAGCTGCATCAACAATCAGCCTCTCAGCTCCACCTAGAAATTCAGCATAAATTGCTTAAGAACGATAACAAAAAAAATCACTACTACAAGATCTTGAACACACACACATACACCTAAAGAGCAAAAGGTTAAATCGAAAATCGTTCAGGTCAAGAAATAATAAACATTCAATCATTCACAAGTGTTACTTATTAACAAACCATCCATTATCAAAGAAAAAGAAGCTTCTATTTATAAGAATATAACTTTTTCTCGCAACGAGAGCATACAACTCAAGTTGCTAAAATTTTCAGTTGAGAAATGTCCCAAATAAAATGGAAAACAACCCGGGACATAATTGATAATGACAAGTGACAAGGGAGGAGGAAGAGAAAAGCATACCTATACCAAGATCAGGATGAATAATAGCAATATTCATCTTTGAGCTCCCTTTCTTTGCCATTTTAGTGCTCTTTCTTCCTTGTTCAAGCAAGAGTTACACCTCTGTTTGCAAATAAGAAGTTGTTTTCAAAGAAAAGAAAGATAACTGTTGAATGATTGGCACTAGTGTGTCAGAATTCATAATAACAGTTCTTAATAATTCAACGATACATAAAGCATCATATTAGATCACAAAACTGGCTAATATCAATGTATTATACAAAATCTAAATCATAAACCTCCTAATACGAAAAAGCCCAGTTACATAAATGTAACGCCCCTACTCCAATACATGATATAATATTATTCACTTTGGACATAAACCGGCATGATTTTGCATTTGGCTTCCACCCAGAAGGCACTATTTAGAGTAGAACTTATGCTTATGAACCATTACAATTTTTTATTGTGACATTTATCAATCCCTTGAGCTTGGAGTTCTCCTCTAAATAATACGAGACCTTTTGGCTAAAAGCCAAGAGCAAATTTATGCGAGGTCTAAAGTGGATAATATTATACCATGTTAAAGTGTGGCGTTATAATAAATTTCCTAGTACTAAAAGCCAAACGACCAGAATATGGAAAACTACAAGACGATGACCCAAATGTAACCTTGATCTAAATGATACTGATAGTCAATGATAGAGGATTTTTTTTTTTTTTTTTGAAAAATCACGAAACCCATTCATATCAAACGAAGGATTCATTTCAAATGATCAGCTAGTAACCCAAATTTGAGAATTGAGAACGACAAACTACAGAAGTATCTTACAAATCGCGGAGTTGGACTGATGGCGAACGGCGAATGGAAATAACGTGGATGAATAGACGATGAAGAATATTGGCTTAGTTATTGCCAGCTGGTATCGAAATAATTACGTAAATAACTAATAGGAACGGAGTTATCAAATTATTGAAATAATATTGCTTGAATTGAGTCGCAGATTAGGTTGCTCTTTTTAAGACGTTTTGCAGCTCTGTCCAAAATTGTGCAAGCAAACACAGCTTTGTCATTCCCAGGATAAAAAAGTCCAGCAAAATTTTGTCTCGGAGTTACACTGTACTGATGAACTCCGAAATACTACACCCTATAAAATAATTTTGTTGCTCGGAAAACTAAAAATTATATTTAATGTATACTGGATGGTATTTCTGGTTTTGTTTTCTGGATTTTTTTTACACTGCTCAATAGTTAGAGAGAGAGAGTTGAGAGCTTAGGGATGATTTTAGAATGAGAATGAAGCCCTCTATTTATAGCTGAGGGAAGTCACAAATAATGGATCCAAAATGGTTGTGAAGAACGTGCAATGTTCAGAAACGGTTGTTCCGTAAGACTCGGTCCGTAACGGAACGGAACGGTCACATGCAACGGTCACGACGTAAGGTAACGGATTTCGTGAGACTCAGTCTCAACAGAACAGAACGTTAAAAAAGTAACGGTCACATTTTGGGTAACGGAACTGTTGGAAAAATTAATAAATAAATTTTTATCAAAAAAATAAAATGCCACCTCACCTCACACACACGCACTCGACTCGGCACAGCTCGGCCGGCCGGCCGGTCAGACGGCGGCGGCGCACACGTGTGTGGAAGACCCACAATTGCCTAGGTCCTCTCCCCTTCTACAAAATTGGGTGCCCCTTGGGGCCCAATCCTACTAGCATATTCTTTTCTATATATATGCTTCTAAGGAGAAGTAAAAAAGCAATGTGAGACTTTAAGTGTTTTTTTTTAGTTTTTATACTTTTTCTCTTTTCTCTTTTTTTATTCAAATTCATAATTCTAACATATAGAGTTTAGAAAACTGCAAGGAGGATTCTTGACCGCCGGCGTTGGCGTGATAGAGGGCATGTGGAATTGAATCAAATGGGGGAGGGGTCCGAGGGGATATGGACTGTGATATTTTATTAAAAAATAAGCCAATTTAACACTTTTTATTATTTTTATTTTAATATGACCCTCGGTAAATATATATAGATTGATTTAAATTTAAAATAAAATTATAATTAATTTAATATGATCGGTTCTATAAAAATGAGAATCGAATCAAACCATAAAGTTTAAAAAATTAATTTAATTCGAACTAATTTTTTAAGTTTGGTTTGGGTTAATTAAATGAAATTTTTTCTTTTTTTTACTAATGAATTTTGTTTATTAATTTTTTTTAAATTATAGTTTCTAAAGTTTTTAATACTAATTTTATTATAATAACTAATTTTAAAAATATAGATTTTGGTCACATATCTAATATTATTATCTATATTAAATACAAAATGATAAAATTTTAAAATTAAGACAAATAAGTAATAAGTAATAGTAATCACATACCAGACAAAATTTATTACTTTTTATATCTAATAATATTATTCAGTAATATTGTTCATACAATAGAAACTTTAACGACAAAAATATGAAAGAATGTATAATTATAAATTTATAATAGATAAATAATTAAATAATACAAAATTAGCGTCTCACATTGATAAAAATAAAATAAAAGAGAGTATCTGGTAAAGAAATGATTGCATGAATTTCACTTAAATATCCAACTCTAACATCAAAAATAGGCAAAATCTGTTAACAACTAGTTAGAATTGGACGAATGTGTGACTTGTGAGAGGCGTCATGACTCATGAGTAACTAGTGAGAGGCGTTGATTTAGATTTTTGAGAGAAAATTAATTTATTGAAAGATATAAAGTATAAATTTAATTAACTGTTAATAAAAATTTAAATTTTTTAAAAATAATTATACAAAATAACAATTTAAATATAATAAGAAAAAAATTAATAAATGAATTAGGTTGATTCAATTTTTTTAAGATTTTAATAAATGAAAACTAAATCAATTCAATATTAATCGATTTTTTATTACGAAAAATCAAACCAAACTAATGAGATTTAAGAACTAACTTTTTTGGATTTGATTAAATTACGTTTAATGGATTGTATTAATTTTGGGTATTTTTGTTCACCCCTACTCAAATATATAAACTATTGATGTTTATATTATAATAAAATTAATAAAAAAAAAATATGTTAGATTTTTTTTTAATTTTATTTAATGAGTTAAATATAATTTTGTTCATATTAATAATTTAGTTTATAATAATTTAACTTTTATTATTATTTTTTAACCATAAAATAATTTAGTATCATTTATTTTAAACTAAATAATGTAATCTCTATTTTTTAAATTTACAACAAATAATGACAATATATAGTATTTAATTAATAATTATTATCTAAAACTAAAAATATAAATGATAAATTTAATGTTTGGGTTGGTTGTAAAGTAGCTTCTCATATTTAAGTTGTTACAAAAATATTATCAACTTTAAATTTCATATAATAAATGTATTATTTTAGCTAATTTTGTTATTAATATTAAGCTTTTTTAGTAAATTTAGTATTTTATTTTAAAGTTTAAGCACTTAAATATAATATCGTTAACAAAATTTGCTTAAATAATAGATTTGTTGCACAAAATTTAAAATTGTAAGTATTTTTGCAATAAATCAAATATTGGGTTAACTTTGCAATTAACGTAAAATATTAGAAATATAAAACATATTAAATTTTTAAAAATTTAGTATGCCTTTAATAATTAAAAACTTAATATGCCTTTAAGAATATACAAAGAAAAATGGTAGCTCAAGTTTCGTATCTTTAATAAAAGTATATTTTAGACATGTATTTATTTGAGGAGCAACAAAAGTTTACTACATTTACAAAAAGATCGCAGAAGTCTATTTTTATAAAAATAATATATTTGTACTGCATACAAAATAGACTTTTGTTATCTTTTACGTGCTATTTTTTAAATATAGTAGACTTGTACTATCTCTCAAATAAATATATGTCTAAAATAGGGGTGTAAAAATAAAAATAAATGTTAAATCTTCTATAATAATTTAATAATATTTTTTATCATTTTGATTCTCTTATTTGTAATTATAAATAAATAAATTTACTTAATGATGTACCGATTTAAAATTTAAATGTTAATTTATTTGTGTTTTATATATAATAATAATTTAAAGATAAGTTATAATCTCAATTCGACCTTATTCGATCCAAAAAATATAATTTTTTCGAATTAAGATTGAGTACATCATCGAATTCCAATTGAATATTTTCAAATATCTACTTTGAATCGGATCAAATTTAAATTAATAAAAAACAAGCAATTTTGATCCGTATTTATTATTTAACCTTAATCTAAAGTATATTTTTGTTAAGATAGTAAACTTAGGTAACCAATCATCCATTTATAAAAGTATAAAAGTTTAAATGTATGTATTTTATAAATATTTTATAAAAAATATTGAAAAGTTTAGAGGTATCAAAAAAGTGTTTTTTTAAAATAAAATTGATGAAGTTTTAAGAATTTTGGCAAATATTTGAGGATAATGGTGGTAATTGGTAAATTCTGATAGGAGAAGAGTTATAGTGAATTGCAAATCCTATTTGAGCTAGGATTGGACTCTATATAAGTGAAGGGTTGTTTGTGCATAATTAAATCCTGAATTAACCTGAATTAATATTCTCTATTATCTGAGTTGCACTTTAACTTCTTCTCTTCATCTATCTTATTTAGGCGTTTTCATGTTATATTCATATGCCTAATTGATTCGCATGATACTTGAGCTTTATATGAATGTTCTAGGGTTTTGTTTCTACATTGCATGCTGATTGAATCTGCTAGTTAGGATTGTTTATTGTTTGAATCCGCTCTAGGACACACATTGCACTTGTGTTTTTGTGCTAACGTTACAGGTGACAGGTTCAGTATTTCGTGTGACTCGAAATTACTGAAGGTGACGGATTCGGTTGATCTTGTGTGACTCAAGTAGATCGGAACGTTGGTCCGGATCCAGACATCTAACTATTGGAGGTTGTGAAACGAGCAAGCGGCTCGTAAGTAAATTACAGAAAGGGGGATCTATCTGCGACGGGTAGTTCTGGACTCTATGGTTGTAATTGAACATAATTTTCATAGTGGATAGTTAGGTGGTCCGGTGGACCGGTGGTTTTCCTCTTAGGTCATTGTTGTGGCCTAGGTTGTTTCCACCTAAAAATATCGTGTGTCGTTTTATTATTCCGCATTTATCTTTACACGCGATTGCTTGTCTGGCCGTTGTGATTAGATTATATATATTTAATATTTGTTGAAAATTGAAAATAACCTATTCACCTCCCTCTAGGCTTATTAGATCCGTAATTAAAAACTTTTTCAAAAACTTATGTAATATTTGTAGGCCATTTATATATAAATTTATATGTATATCAACACATATATTATGTATGAAAGTTTGAATTATAGTTAATATTTTTGTATAAAAATATGTTTATGTTTTAAGTTATTGTTCTATTATAGTTAATATGTTTGAATTATAGTTAATATTTTTCTTTTATGACATATTATCACAATAAATAAGAACTTCCCTATTATAAAAACCAGCTACCATAATTCCAAGAACCCCACCTCGATCCCTTCCCACATAATTTATTTCCACCAGAGTAGTTAAATGTACAATGAGTCAAGTTAACAGCTTCACAGCCTTCTACGACACATGGATTGAGCAACTTCGACTGTTGTTAAGTCGACTCTCCTCGTCACCAAAACACCCCTCAACAAAAGAGGAGCAGCGCAACCTCGTCCACAAAGTCGTGTCTCACTATGCCAAATACTACCACTTCAAGTCCTTGTCCGCCGAGCGTATCCCTTTGTCCATGTTGACTTCCCCTTGGGCCACTAGCCTTGAGCGTTCCCTCTATTGGATCGCCGATTGGCGCCCAACCACCGCCTTCCACCTACTATACACCGAGTCCTCAGTCCTCTTTGAGTCAAAAATCATGGAAATACTTCGTGGCCTCCACTTCGGTGACCTTAGCGATCTCTCCTCCGCACAGTTGCACCGTATAAATGAAATTCAATGCAACGTGGTACGTAATATTTCTAAAAAAATAACAAAAATACCTCTTTATTAAATATCACACGACACAATTAATTTATTATTATTAATAAATTTTTCTATAACTATTTTATAATTTCATATTTTTTAATTTTATATTTTAAACCTATACAAAAACTTAATACAAATAACGGTACTAAAAAATAAATTTATTACTGTTTTATTGCGTGAGTTGGGATTTGGCTTTACTCAGCACTTCTCATTTAACTCTAACTCAAGCAGCTTGTTAACGGGTCTATATTTATACATTTGAAATAAAATATAGAAAAATAAACATAATTTTTTAAAAAGAAAAATGATAGTTTAATATATATATATATATAATATATTTTTTTTTTGCTAGTATGACTTTTTATCTCAGAACAACATGTATTTTTATTATACTTCAAAACAAGAAAAACATAATATATATATATATATATATATTTTTTTTGAAGTTGGACATTACTGAACTTATTTTATAAAACATCTCGCGATTATTATTATTATTTTTTTTTTTAGATTTTTTTTGTCTTCAATTTATCAGCTCATTTAATCAATTATATATTCACGTTGAACGTATATATGTAACTTTTTTTTATATATATATATGTAGGTGAGGGAGGAGAATTCAATAACAGAAGAGTTATCGGAATGGCAAAACGGAGCGAGCGAGCTATTGACAATGAGTAGTGTAAATGGGAAGATAGGAAAGTTGGTGAATATTTTGAAGGCGGCTGATGATCTGCGCCTCAAAACATTGAAGCAGTTGGTTGATCTTCTGACACCTCAGCAAGCTGTGGAGTTCTTGATTGCTGCGACTGAGTTGCAGTTTGGTATTCGTGGTTTGGGGACCAAACATGACAGTCACCGTGATAATTAACGCAACTTTAACATGATGCATCTTTTTTGGCTGCTATTACTTTCCGTACGTAATAATAATAAATCTAGGGAGTAAACATGAATTATTGGAGAGGAAAGAAACTCATTTCTTTTATTTGTGTTTACTGAATGTGTGTAAGGGTTTGAAATAAAAATAAAGGATTAAGGATGAAAAATATAAGTTTATTTAATTGTATTTTTAAAAGTAATTATAATAAAATAAAACATTAAAAATATGTGATAATTTTTTAATTGCATTTTATGTATTTTGAAAGAAAATCAATATGGATGTATGGAAATAATTCATGGGATGAAGGATTTACAGAAAGTGTAAATAAGAGAATGAAAATAACTTCGTTTCTACTCATTATATTTCTAACTTAATTGGATTTCTTTTTTACTTTTTCTTTTCGTTGACCAGCTTAGGTTTGTCTGATAAAGATTTAAATTATTTATTTTTTAAAATAATTTTTTAATTATATATATTTAATAACGACTTTTAATTTTAATTTTTATATTTTTAAAAAAAATCATAATATAGAAGTGTTTCATAAGAAAATTTTTGAATTAAATTTTTTGATTGTGATTAAACATTTTTTTAGAAGATAAATTAAATCTTTTAACTTTTGCATTGTATAAGTATTGAAAAAAAATAATTAAAAATTTAAAATTTATAAAAAGAATTCTTTTTTTTTAAATCAAAAAACATAAAAAGTTACGAAACAATTTGAAAGTTTTTTTTTTTTAATATTTTTAATTTAAAAATAAATAAGTATAAATTGATATTAAATATATCAATGTATGAATAAAAATTAAAAATTATATATTTAAATATAAATTATAAAATATAAATTAAAATTATTATTAAATATGTTTTAAAAAAAATTGATTTTGAAAATTTATGTCAGTGAAATGATATTTATTAGATATAATTAATGCTAATATCACTTTTATTTATATTCTTAGTTTTTACTTGCATTTTTTTAATAATCATTGTTCTTTAATCTGGTCAGTTGGTGAAATTATTGAACTTGCTTTAAAATTCCTCGCTGGTCTTGTTACTGAAAAGTAAAATGATTAATAATCGAAGGACTTTTGTGGAGGCAACCTCATCTTTAGTTATTCTCTTTTTCGAGAAAAAAGATCAAAAATACCTTATCTTTAGTTAACCTTTAATAATTTGAAATTAATTTTCTTGAATATTGTAATTTTTATAACTAGGTAACGTATTTGTAAATTATAGCTTACGTGTCGACCATATAGCTTAAAAGAAACTCATTATCATATATATATATATATTGTATGGGATTATAAGTTTATAACAGAATTAATTTTTGATGTTCACTGCTTTTAATTATTAGATGTATAAAAATATTTTTATATATGTATTTAAAATGTATAAAAGTTACAGAGCTTCAACTCTAGCAACTGATAAGCATTAAAATAACAACAAACTATGTTACGCTTATGTAAATAAATTTAAACCGTAGATACTGTTATTAAATATATGTGTATACGTGAATTTTAGTTTTAAACGGGTGTTTAATTTTAAATGTAGATAATTTAGGAAGTTAAAATATAATGTAATGGGCAAGGAGATCAAAAGAAGGGGGGGGGGGGGGGGAGGGGGGGGTGAATGCTTTTTTTATAATATTGCCGGTTACTATATATGCTCATTATATTGAACAAAACTAGAACAAAATCTTAGGAGGCCAAAATTCAAGAAGTAAATAAAATATATTTTATTCTATAAATATAAATTTATTAAATAAAAGTATAAATATAAATTTTTGATATTTTATGTTTCTTCCTTATTATTGGTGTATGAAATAAACAAATATATATTTTTAATATATGATTATATACTTACATAATTGTTATGAATAATTGTTGAATATACTGTACTAAAATGTGCATAATAACTCAATACTCAAAAATATAATTTTAATTTAACTCAAAATAATTATAGGTATAGAAATTTAATTAAATATTTTTATAGATAACTATCAAACTTTTATAATTCAACAGAATTAAAATATATAAAAGAAAAAATTACTAAGTAAATTTTATGAAAAAACAATATATATATATTGTTTATTATAATATAAAATAAGTGTATATTTTTAAAGATGAATAAATTTAAATATTTTATAGTTTATTTATATTATTGCGTGGCAGTATTTTTTTTTTTTTTCATTTTTTTAAATTTATTTGTTTTTTAATATTCCAATATATTGAGAGAAAAAAATTCTCAAGTGAGCAACCTCGTGATCATATCTATTTTTAAAGGAACTGTGGTCATGCGCTAAGGATATTTGAAATTGAATGCCAAGTGTTGGCATAGAAAAGCCTTCAGACATGCATGTTGACGCTTGGCTTTAAGGAGGAGTACGTGTCCATTTCTTTCGGCCAAAGAGTATGTGCGTCCATTTTGACAACTATAAATATTGGAAGGTTCAAAGGGACGATCGATGCAGTTTTACATCGGTAAGTTGTAGATTGAGCTACTTAATTTTACAAATATTGGAAGGTAGCTAGACTATTAATACTAAGGACAAAATCAGTGACTGCTTGTGTAATAGGAAACTATTTAGTTGAATAATTATTATATTATATAATAAATAATTTATAATTTTTTTAAAAATATATTATAATAATTTAATTATTATATATAAATGAATATTTTAATTCTATAATATTTTAATTAAATACTTATAATTTTATTATTTATAAAAATTAAACATTATAAGTCCTTAATTTTAATACTTTTCTTGAATTAGAAGTTTTCATTTAAAAAAATTTATGACAATAATTGCTTACTTTTTATAATATATAATAAAAGTTATAGTGTCGAACTTATAAATTATTCGACTAAATTGTTTATTTTAAAAAATTATAAAATTTTTAATACATAGTTCAATAATTATGAGATAACATACTCATTTAATAAAAAATTATGAGATTTATATGACTTTTTTCCTTCGTGTAATATGAATAACGAATACAAGGGAAAAAAAAACTTTTTATCTGTATTAAAATTTGGGATATATTTATATAGGATGTGATTAGTGTTTATAAAATATTATATAATTAATGTTTTAGGAATTGAAATTATAAAAAATTAATTTTTCTATTTGTTATTAAATTCATTAGATATGAAGATGTAAACTTATATACAATAGCCATTTATAAAATATAAAAGTTTAAATTTTATTTTATAAATATTTATAAAAAATATTGAAAAGTTTAGAGGTATCAAAAAAGTGTTTTTTTGAAAATAAAATTGATGAAGTTTTAAGAATTTTGGCAAATATTTGAGGATAATGGTGGTAATTGGTAAATTCTGATAGGAGAAGAGTTATAGTGAATTGCAAATCCTATTTGAGCTAGGATTGGACTCTATATAAGTGAAGGGTTGTTTGTGCATAATTAAATCCTGAATTAACCTGAATTAATATTCTCTATTATCTGAGTTGCACTTTAACTTCTTCTCTTCATCTATCTTATTTAGGCGTTTTCATGTTATATTCATATGCCTAATTGATTCGCATGATACTTGAGCTTTATATGAATGTTCTAGGGTTTTGTTTCTACATTGCATGCTGATTGAATCTGCTAGTTAGGATTGTTTATTGTTTGAATCCGCTCTAGGACACACATTGCACTTGTGTTTTTGTGCTAACGTTACAGGTGACAGGTTCAGTATTTCGTGTGACTCGAAATTACTGAAGGTGACGGATTCGGTTGATCTTGTGTGACTCAAGTAGATCGGAACGTTGGTCCGGATCCAGACATCTAACTATTGGAGGTTGTGAAACGAGCAAGCGGCTCGTAAGTAAATTACAGAAAGGGGGATCTATCTGCGACGGGTAGTTCTGGACTCTATGGTTGTAATTGAACATAATTTTCATAGTGGATAGTTAGGTGGTCCGGTGGACCGGTGGTTTTCCTCTTAGGTCATTGTTGTGGCCTAGGTTGTTTCCACCTAAAAATATCGTGTGTCGTTTTATTATTCCGCATTTATCTTTACACGCGATTGCTTGTCTGGCCGTTGTGATTAGATTATATATATTTAATATTTGTTGAAAATTGAAAATAACCTATTCACCTCCCTCTAGGCTTATTAGATCCGTAATTAAAAACTTTTTCAAAAACTTATGTAATATTTGTAGGCCATTTATATATAAATTTATATGTATATCAACACATATATTATGTATGAAAGTTTGAATTATAGTTAATATTTTTGTATAAAAATATGTTTATGTTTTAAGTTATTGTTCTATTATAGTTAATATGTTTGAATTATAGTTAATATTTTTCTTTTATGACATATTATCACAATAAATAAGAACTTTAAACGCGATAATAGAATAAAAACTTTAATCATATCATAATTATCACATCCAATAATTATTCTAAATATTATTTTATTTTTTAATTAATTTAATAGTATAAAAATTAATTTCGTATTTATTTCAAATATATTATAAAAATTAAATAAAAAAATTTAAATAAGTAAAATATGTCACACACAATACGTATTTTTAATTATTTTAAATGAAGATAATACAGCAAAACACTATAAGAATATGGTCGAAATATCATCGATTTGAATAAAATTTGTCCATGCTTCGTTTTATAAAAGATAGCAATAACTTTGGAATATATCCATGTCAAACACTTTAAAAGGTTTAAGTATTATATTAGTTACAAAATTTTTAAAAAATTTACATATAAATTTTATCTTGGGTATTAAAATACTTGTTTTTGAATCAAAATTTTAAAATTTATGTGTGAATTTTTAAAAGATTGTAAACTAAATTATAGGATTTAAAAATTTAGGAATCTATATATGAATTTTAAAAGTTTGTGTGTCTAAATATAAATTAGTTAAACTTGAGAGACTACTAATATAATTTAACTTATTTAAAATAACTCATTATAAAGTAGGGTAAATGTTCATTATCTAGACTATATATAAAAGTCTGAATCACGCGTAATATTTTTTTTTTTACAAAATTATCTCTATATTTTAAGTTATTGGCATTAGTTGTCCTTTAAAGATATATTATTACAGTAAATAAGAACTCTAAACATAATAGAATAAGAATTAAATTCAATAAAGATTATGATTACTACATATAAATATTATTTTACTTTTATAATTAATTTAAAAATACAAGAAAATTAAAATGGTGATTATATATTGAATAAAGAATCTAAATATTATTTTATTTTTTAATTAATTTTATATTTATTTTAAATATGTTAGTAAAATTAATAAAAATAAAAGTAAAATAAGTAATAATTGGACGTGTTTTAAACTAATATTACTGAAAATATAGAAAAAATTTCATTTTACTACTTATAGTTTTGATTTTGTTCTATCAGCTTTACATTGAATCTTGACAAATTGATCAGAGTTGTGAAAAATTAGGGATTTTTTTTTATCACATACAATACATGTGATTTTTTAAAAGGGGGTACTCGTCATCCATAAAAAAAAATATCTTTATTCCCAAACTTCTTTCATTGGCACTTGGTTTCTTTTTTCCTCTTCACAAAAGAGATGTACTCCATCTTTGATTGAGTAAAGAGAATGGCGCTGTAAACAATGGCCTTAGAATCAAAGCTGACTGCTCATCTTCTAAACGATGAGATGGAAAGCGATTCTTAAAGACATAGTGAGCTGGCGTTTGAATTTCAAAAATGAAAGACCGCAGGAGACAGTTGGAGCTTGGATGGTTTAGTTTGCGCAGTAGAGGATAAGATGAAATTAGGGATATTTTTTATTCATGAGGAACAAGAAGACTATTGAAGATTGAGACTTTAAAAAAAATATATCATTAAAAAAAAAGGCACATTATTGCATGTGATTTTAACCAGAAGTCAAAGTAGTTAATATTCGATCAATGTTCTATTAAAGACCAATATTAAGCATTAAAATATAATAATTTTGATAAAACATATATATATATATATATATATATATATATTCATGTGTTATTATTCTAATATAAGAAAATTAGCTAATACAATATGTATCTTTTCTTATGTTGTTCTATGGTAGGGTAGGTAGTTCCCAGTTCCACAATATATTTTTATCGAATAAACCTTATCAAAGAAGGTTAATTATGAAAATTCAAAAATAAGCAATTTAATTTTATTATTTTTGAGTTAAGTTTAATTTGATACAAAATATTTAAAAAAAAAGAGCTTAAATAAATTCAAATCACGATTTTTAGTTTAAATACTACAAAAAAATATACGTGAAATGTATATCTTTTTTTAATAGATATTGAATAAACTTGATCTATTTTAAATCAAATGAAACTAAAATGTTCTTAAATTGTGTCATTTTTAAGTCAAAATTAACTAGACTTATTTTTTTCTTGTAATAAGCAAGTGTGTTCCATATAAAAAATATATATTCCGTTTTCCTCAATAAAATGGTGAACAGGCATTATTTTTAAAAGAACAAAAATCAAATCAAATCAAATCAAATGATATACGTTATATAGGAATATATATCTTGTTGTATATTATACAATTAAACTTTGAACAAATCTCACAACACGTGAAAAAGAAGGAGAAGTTAATGCGGTATGCAAGAAATGACGTCAAACTCTATTTTTGGGCAATGTTTTAGTCGTGTAACTATATAGTCTATATTGTTCGGAAAAGATGATTATAGAATAATAAAATTATGATAATATATTATCATATTTTAAATTATTATTATTATAATAATAATTTATTAATGATAATTTTATTTAATAATAATAATATTAAAATATAATTAATAATATAAAAAAATAAACATTTTATACACATTTATTATAACAATAATAAATTAATTTGTTACAATAATATTACTTTAAATTAACTAGTTAGTATTAGTCAGGTCATATACAATTCAAGGGTGAAACAAAGTCCTCTTATTATTATTATTTTTTTAATATTAAGCATTTCAGTCCTTTTTAAAAAAAATTAACACTTACCTCTTTTTTTTTATTTATTTATTAGAAAATGAACATTTAAGTCTACGTTTTGACATTTGTAGCGCAAAAAAAAAAAAAAAAAAGTCTACGTTTTGACATCGCTGTTAAACTTACATTAATAGAAGGGGTAAAATAGGTTTTCAACATATATGAGTTTATATTAGGGTTTTATCTGTTTCTTTCATCAAATTTTATCTATTGCCTCCAAACAAATCATCATCTGCACCATTACAGTGACTCCCTATCTTTAAACTCAAAATTGATTCTGTTTCTTTTTTTTTTTTTTTATCACGAAATTTTTGGCATTTTTGAGTAAAGATTATATAGATTCATGAAAAGATGATCGAAAAAGCTCTGTAAGAATGAATTTTATCATATTTATATTTCGATTCTTTGAATTATTAAATGTCTTTATTTCAATTTTGGCTTATTTAGAAAAAGATTTCAAGTTTTGTCTTATTTTATATGGGTTCTGTTTGAACACCGACCTAGCATACTACCGAGGTCTTATAATACCGACCTGAAGATCGTGTATATCACTCCTCATGAAAACCCCCCCTGCATGATCAATATCAAGGATCACTCCGATTATTCTACAAAGAAGCATAAACCGACCTCATGCTTGTATAGATTATGTGTTCAATTAATATTCTTATTTTGTGTATAAATTACAATTATATCTTAAATAAAAATATAATATTTATAAATACCCAATAAAAAACTTTTGAGCCATGGGCATTAATTGTCATCATTATTACATTACTTACCTTTCTCTAATCTCCCTCTAGAAATTTGATCTATTCTCCAACACGCCCATATGCGTAGTAACGAGTGACTTCTGTATTTTTTTTTTTTTTGCTAATCGGTAGTTTTTATGTATAAAATAATATGTGGTCTTGAGGTACATAAAATTTTAATTTATTAAACATTAATGGAATGTGTGGCTTTTGTATGAGTTTTTTTTTTAATTTAAAATTTTAATTTTTTTATGCCTTTACTTCTATAATATAAAATTTATTTATGAAGCGTTTATAGAAGAAAATGATGATGAATAAGTTGGCAATGTGCCTGTTAGTCAAGAAGGGGTTAGTCATAAAGAATTTGAAACTGAAATTGAACAAAGTGATAGAAATGAAAATGTTAGTGATAAGCAGCACGAAAATCTGGGAAGGAGTAAGATTTTGGCATCAATATAAGCCCTTTTTGGTAAATTGACCCAAATAATTTATTACTTAAGTTACAATGTGCAAATTATGCGTTATTTCTTTCTAGCTCTATAAAAAATGGATTGAAATGTTTATTTTTAATAAACAGGGGACTTAAGTATTTAATAAAAAGGAGTTAAGATGTATTTTACCCTACAATTCACATCACTATACAGAGGTGGGTAGAAAAGTCATTCTCATATATATATTACCATTTACCTAGAATTTATTGATGGAGAGTTGATTGAAAGAGTTGAAGAATAATGTAGCCATTTACTTAGAACTTATTAACAACGAGTTGATTAAAAAGGTGTGGAGAATGACGGAGCTGAATTTTTTAATAGCAAAAAATGGTGAAAATAATTCTTTTTTTAAGGTAAGTGGTTGGTAAAATGATACCCTATATTCCTTGAAAGTAATGATGCTTATGTTAAATGATCTAAATTGTTTTTAAATTTGATTTTGTCATTGTTTAATTTTCAAAATGTTACTGAAAATAAGTATAAAGTTTTTTTTTTTTTTTTTTTGAGAATAACAAAACTAACACCTCTTAAAATTTCTAATAACAAAACTAGCACCCATTGTGTTCAAATTTATATTTTTACAATTAAAAAAATGATTAATATGTTATTTTTTTCTTTGAACATCAATCCAATTAGAATTGAATGATTTAGACTCGTTTAATATTGAACGTTCAATATTTTGCGTTCAAATTGAATATTGAACGTTCAATATTATTGAGTGTTAATTTTGTTACTATAAATTTTTGGAGTGTTATTTTTAGTAAATTTTTTTTTATTGAAAAATAAGTATAGAGTTTTTTTTTATTAAAAAAATGAAGGAAAAAGAAAAAAGAGAGAGGACACTGAAAACTTAAAACCAAGAACGACATAGTACATATACGCTTCTACACTATACAGACTCAACAGACTTGCGGTTTGATACCCGTAGAGGCGTAGACCGAGTCAAAATCTGCAACTACTCTAAGCTCACAGTTCTGTCAACCATCCACCGAAATAGACTCATTTTTTCACACATCCATTTACCCTTCTATCTTCATTTGAATCGAGAGCATTATTAATAAATCTTAAATCATTAGTTCAAATTAATAATAAATATTATAAATATAGAAGAGAATGTAAAGGAGAACAATAAAAATTGTATGAGAGTTGTCGTCGGAATGATCGACCGGAAAATTCTGCAGTAGATCGATATATAATTTTTCTTTGCGTCGTTGCTGTTACAACACACAGCTCCTTCACTTTAACACTGTCATTTTCATCATCCACCTGCCCACCCCATCTCTCTCTTTCTCAAAGAAACTCTCCTCTCTCTCTCTCTCTCTGTGATGAGAGTGAAAACCTAATAGGCCGCACAAGCCAATGTCTCTGAGATTATCATTCCTGTCTCGAAAATTCTCCAAATCGTTCAGGGAATTCATATACAAGGATGAAGGATCAGGGAAGTCGAATCGGACTCGTCCCTGACTCGGTCGATTCCGACCGTGCTAGTGAATCATCCTCGTTATGGTCGCATATGCTTCCGGAGCTTCTCGGTGAGATCATAAAGCGATTGGAGGGCGTTGACGGTCACTGGCCTCATCTCCAAAACGTCGTCGCTTGTGCCTGTGTCTGCAAGCGTTGGAGGCATGTTACTAAGGAGATCGTTCGCTCTTCTTCTCAGAACGGCAAAATTACCTTTCCTTCTTGTCTTAAGCAGGTTTTTCATTTAAAGTATCACTTTTTTTTTAATTTCTCACCATGATTTCAAATTCATTAGTCTTTGTTGTATTATGATTAAGAATATGCCTTGGAAACAGAGTATTGCGTGCATTTGAGAGTCTTTTGATTTATTGTTGGAATTGTTTTCTGTGTCTGTTTGAAAAATTTTGTGCCTGTATTATGTTGGTTATTAGTGTAGGGCATTTCGAATTGCCCCTCATATTTGTTTTTGGGATTGGGATCTATTTCGAATCATTTGAAAGCAAATAATTAGATAATAATTCTGTTGGAATCTAGGGTTGTTTCATTGTTTAGGTGATTTGGAATTTTGTGTGCAGCAAATTTTACTATGGGCATATTACCCTATTTTCGGCATTCTGAAGTTGCTACTCCCAATTTTGGGTTTTCAATTGAAATGGTGAGCGTCAATTTTCACTCAGAATGAAAGTGTTATGAGTCATCTCTGGGGACTAGTGGTCAAACCTTTTTTGCTTTGTCTATTGGTCCATTTTACAACAGCAAATACCAATACTGATTGGAGTTTTTTTGTCAGTGAATTAGTCGCATTATGTAAAGGCTCAACTAATTTTTGAAGTAGTGAATGGGAGAATGTTCCCCCAAATAAATTAATAAATACTTGATCGTTTTAATTCTTTAATGTAATATGTTAAACCCTTTTTTTTCCCGGTCTACTTTTGCTGATTTGTTTTCACTCCTTTATATGATGAGCAATGAGTAACTGGAGTTTAGATATTAAGTTGCTTTTTGTATCTTGTTTCCAGAATTAAGTTTTATTCAATGCTTAATGCAGCCAGGACCTCATGACTTTCCAAATCAGTGCCTAATAAAACGAGACAAGAAGACTGGGACATTTTACTTATATCTGGCTCTTACACCATGTGAGTACGTGTTGGTGAACTGGTTTTCTTGACATGTAGGGAACACAAAACTGCTTCTTTAGTTGAGTTTGTGCTGATTGTGCTAATTTTTCTTACAAGGTTTTCACTTGAAAACCGTTGAACTTAAAATAGTGTTTTAGTAGTATTGACTTTTATCAAAATTTCTCTTACATGCATGCCCACGTGCAGTGGGAAAATACTGTTGTTTGAGTGTCATTTCCTATGTATGGCCTCATTTAGTGAAAACCTCCCTGCCAATGTGGGTTTCTTATAAAGGAAATTATTGAAGGAGGGAATTAGTTGGATGGTGGAAGTGACTGAAGTTCTTTAGCAGCTGTTATAAGATTATGGGGGATGCAGATATGGTGTTTTTAGATGGTGTATTAATGCCTATCTTTGCAATGGACCTCTACTGCAAAGTCTTTTGTATAAGCAACATGCCATCATGAATTGTAGCAATGGAACGATTATGGTAGACTGCTTGATTGCACTTTCTTTTTTACTAATATATCGACTCAAGCTGTTCTGACTTCCAAGTGACTAGGATTGTATCTGGTCATTTGTAGGATAGTTTTGTCTTTTTTAAGTAAAATGCCTAATGAAGTATTTTTTCCAAATTCATTTATTAGACATGATGGTAATTGTAAGATTTGATTGAAATATATTTCTTCTGAGGGAAAATCAATGTTTTGCTAGGCCAATCATTACTTCTCCTTTTCTTTAGAGATGATGGATACTAGATTTGTCACGTAATCAGTTTGTTTGATAAGAGGGTAATAGAGTAACATTGCATTTGTTTTTTAGGCCAAAACATTTCATTTGATGGATTGCATCTCATTCCTGAATAAAATTATCTGTTATGTGGTTTGTTGTTTGAACGTTTTGGCATGCCATTTTTCTCTTTAGTGCAGGTCTAAATCTATTGGTAACTATCTCAAATTGATGTGTGCCATTCATCAATTGTTTAATGGAGCCTAAACTGATGTTACATTTCCTCTTTTGCCATCTATCTAGTCAAGGCATTTTCTTTTTTGACTGATATTAATATAGTTTTTGACTCATATTAATATAGTTGGCGTAGAATTGGTTATTTTCTCAGTAATTCTTATCTGTACATATTGTAGTTTTACTTCCTTATTTCTGGTTAATTGTATTCAATCTTCTGGAAGTGCATAGTGCATGAAATATTGCATTATACAAATTTTTTGATTTCTTGTTAATTTAGTGTTTCTCCTTTCTCAGCATTCACGGACAAAGGAAAGTTCCTCTTAGCTGCACGAAGATATAGGCATGGTATGAGCACCGAGTACATGATTTCACTTGATGCTGATGATATTTCACAAGGAAGTAATGCTTATGTTGGAAAGTTGAGGTTAGGCAATCCTTGAATCCTTTAATTGGATTGCATGTGTCCTATACACTTATTTTTGGAGGATTTTCAAATATCTCTTGCAGCTTGGACTTTCTTTGCACCAACTTTACAGTCTATGATAGCCAGCCTCCACATGATGGTGCAAAGCCATTATATAGTAGATCTAGCCGCCGTTTTGCAAGCAAACAAATTAGCCCTCAAATTCCAGCTAGCAACTTTATGGTTGGAAATATCTCGTATAAGTTCAACCTTTTGAAATCTAGAGGTCCTAGAAGGATGCAATGCTCATTGAATTGCCCAATGTCTAGTGACACTGCTAAGAAACCTGAAATTGATGTTTCTGGCTGCACAGTTTTGAGAAACAAAGCTCCAAGGTGGCATGAGCATTTGCAATGCTGGTGTCTGAATTTTCACGGTCGCGTGACAGTAGCATCAGTTAAAAACTTTCAACTGGTTGCAATCATGGATCCAAGCCAACCGGGAGGAAAGGGAAATGAGGAAGCAGTTCTGTTGCAGTTCGGGAAAGTGGGTGATGATACCTTTACAATGGATTATATGCGACCATTATCAGCGTTTCAGGCATTTGCCATTTGCCTCACAAGCTTCGGTACAAAATTGGCATGCGAGTAAATTTGTTTTTGTTATGTTTATATAAAAATTGCTTCCAAGTGTTCCTCATTTTCTGCATCTTGATGGTTTACTTTTCAGAGTTTTATTGATTTTTAACATATTTAAAACGGATAAGAATGAAGTTATTTTTTTCTTGTAAATCAGCTACAAGAATGCAGATTCTAGTATTCAGTTCTAAATTTAACCTTGCCGTCATTATTCGTTGAAGTGGTATATGTTATTGTTTCTTCTCATTTTTTCCCCAAATTATATGAACTAATTTTTTATAGTCAAATGGTATATGTTCGAACGGGTGAGCATACTACATGTTAGTTTAGTTTAGACCTAAAATTAAAATTAAATTAATAATGTTAATTTTTAAAAAGTAAAACACGATCTGATTTAATAAAATTTATAAAATTAATTTAAATTGAATTTTTGGATTGAATTGGTTTAATTTGGATTGGGTTGAACATACTATAAGTTAGTTTAAATTAGAATTAAAATCAAAACTTAAATCAATAATGTTGATTTTTAAAAAATAGAAATCGATCTGATTCAATAAAACTTACAAAATTAATTTAAATTAAACTTATTGGATTGGTTTGGTTTGGGTTGGGTTGGATCGGGTGTTTTCATATATATATATATATATATATATTTTTAGATTTTTTAAAAATTATTTATTTTTAATAGTTAAATAATTATTGTATTAAATTTTATGTTTTAATAATTAATTAAAATTAATACATAAAAGATTTTGATTTTTTTTCAAATAATAAATAAACAAAAATTATATACTCAATTTTAAATACCTCACAATTACAAATAATAAAGTCACGTATGAGTGATTAATTAACCAATTAAGTACCAACGTAAATACATGATAGGCTGTTAATTTAATTAATATATACTTTCTAATTTTTTTTATCTTATAAACTCATTATATTAAAATAAAAAATATATAATATATTGTATGTATGGGTTGGATCGATTTTTGTATATTTTTTTTTTGCTTCAAGAACGATTCAACTTATAATTGATCGATTCTATAAAATTTAAATTCAATCAAACTCAATCAGAATATTAAAATTGTGTGATATAGATTGAGTTGAGTGGTTTAATTTATATAGGTTAAATCATCATGTCCAATTATGATCACTGGTTTATGTTCTTGTTGAATTGATAGAAAAATGTAAAACTCAGTAGTGGATTGAAGATGTCAAATTTGAATTAGATTCAATAATTTACTTATTTCAAATCCAAGTAGATCAAATTTTTTTAATTGAATAAAATTAAATTAAAATTATAATTTATTTTAAAATTATTGTTATAAATAAAACATAATATATATCAATATTTAAATTGGTATATCAATAAGTAAAATTATTTATTTATACTTACAAATAATAGAATTAAAATAATAAAAAATATGTTATCAAATATTATTAAATTATTATAGAAGATTTAACATTTATTTTTATTTTTAAGCTAAAATAGTAATTTATTGTAATTATGGTATGTATAACATTTAAATATAATATATTAAAAATAAAAAATATATATATTTATAAGTTTAAAAGTAATTTGGTATGGATAAGATTAAAGTGGATTATAAAATTTGTTAATTCGAATCCGAACAAATTGTATATTTTATAATCTGAATTCAATTTTATTATAAAATTTGTTAATCAAATTCAATGAATTGGATTAAATTTTTTAATTTAAGAAGATTGATTATATTATTTGCTCATTTTAAAAGAACAATAAAAATGATGAATATTTCATTTTGTATTGACTTTTACTATATTTTACCTTAATTGTTTGTTTTTTTTTAAATTCAGCCAACTGCACGTGACATGCAAGTACTTATAATGCAATTTTTTTTTTTAATAATATTTGTTCATTTACAATTAAATTTAGAAAAATAATCGTAAATAAGTCCAAATTTAGAGTGAAAATGTAAAATGTGGTAGGAACCTTGAATAGTTGAATGGTTATTGCTAGCTACTTGCCACGTATGGGTAAATCTTGTGGACGAATAACAAATCTTAATGTTGTATAAATTTGTATTTATATTTTTTATATTATTTTATATATCAAAACTTATTTTAAAAACTGAAAAAAATATTTACTCTTTTAAATAATGTTAACAAGTTCCATAATATAAGTATAAAATTAAGTTACGTAAGTATTAGTATTTCTCACGGTTATAAATGTAAATTTTGTTGCTCTTACTTTTCTCGCACCATATATTAATTTTCTTGATCATTACGATAGAACTCATGTTATTCCAATCATCATTGTTATTTTTTAATGAATAAATAGCATAGGTTGTCACTCCAACACATAAACGGGAATGTCTTTGTATTAATCACCGACTTTAGACTCTATTTATTGTTTATTAATTTTTATTTATTTAATAAAATGATATAATATTATTGTAACTAATCGATTTGCTCATTGATCTCACGCCTCCGTTACTTCTACTTGTCAAGTTTGTTTTTCTTTTTTTGGTTTCGTTCAATTTATAAACTTACTTCTTAAAATATTCTTCATGACTTGTACATTATGTTTTTATCAAGTGAAAATACTTTTTGCATGTTAGTTTTTATTTCGTTAGTTTTTTATTTTTTTTTCAAAAATATATAATATATTATGATTTATCAACATTAGATTTTCAGATTATATTAAATACATGTATTCTCGAAATAAAAAATTAATAATTGATGATACATCATTGAAGTTTTGAGTAATATTGTAATTGGTTCTGGTGGTTTGGTATTCACTAATTGTGAATTTTTTATATGTTGAAACAATTTTGGTCGGCTAATATTGATAAAAGATAGTTTTACAAATAATTGTTGATATTCCAAGAAATTTACCACCTGTGATTTCATAATGTAGAAAGGTTGAGTGGTTTTTTGTTATTGTTGATGTTCTTGCTGTTTTTAATGGGTCTTTGAAGTTTCGTTTGTGATGAATTTTCCACGTAGAAGGCAAGATAATGTGCTTTTTGAAGCTAGATATTAGTTTCATTTTTTTTTTGTTAGATTTTTTGAAGCTACATAATTGTATGTAAAGCATTTCTAATAGAAATAATCAATTCAATATTGCATCATATAATATTAATTTATGTGAATATTACATGTAAAATATTTATTTAACTTTTATATTTTTGCAATATGATTAAAAGAAAATTAGAGAGTTTTATCTTAGCAAAGAATTTTAAAAAGAACAAGATGATTATTAACGATACATCTTATGAGATGGTAACATTTCTCTTATAATTATTTTTTTGGTTCTATTTGTGATATTATTTTCATTTATGTAGTACTTTAGAATCAAAATTATAGAAACATTAATATAATGTGTACATAGATATTTAATTTGTATATGATTTATACATGTAGATTCTGGTATAAATTGTGTCATTTGATATTATATATAATAGTTACATTTATTTATATAGTTTACATTCTATTTAAATAAATGTATGTTATAAATTAGATTATAATTGATTTATTTTGTCTTTTAATATTCAATTATTGAAATAAATTTTCTCTTTATTTAATACTTTAGAATCAAAACTTATATATGTACAAACACATTGATGTAATGTGTACATAAATATTTATTTTGCATCTAACTTGGACATTCAAATTTTTGTATAAATTGTGTAATTTGAAGTTGTATGTAATGTTTTACATCTATTTATAATTTGTACGTAAAATTTATATTTAATGTACATAAGTATGTGCTATAAATTAGATTGTACTTAATTTATTTTATTTTTTAATATTTCATTTATTTTATTTTTTAATATTTCATTTATTTTATTTTTTAATATTTAATTATTAAAATATATTTTATTTTTATCTAATATTTTAAATAGTATATATAAATTGTATAATTTAATTTTATATATAATTTTTATATTTATTTATAATTTATACGTAAGATTTGATATTTATTAAAATTAGTATTATTATATTTGTGAGTTTTTGCTTTTATTTATCAGCAGGAGTATGAGTCAACTTCTCTCGATAAATATTTGTTTTAGTGCTGGTGACAATCTTCCTCCAAATCAAGTGTTTTGGCATAATTAGCGTGCTAAAGATTGAATAAATATTTGATCGGACATTTTCACAAAAAATTATATGCACTAAATATGAACCAAAATTGATAAAATTACGTGGACTAATTGGGATTCATTTCAAATAAGTTAGCCCAGTTAAATTTTGCCCATTTAATAATCGTTTGTTGAATTATTGCATTTTCTTGCGTGGGAGGAATAATGTTAACATGAGAATAAATATGTAATTTTGATATAGCAAGTAATTTTAAAACTGTGCGTTTTGAAACTGCTGTTAGCTATTTATGTAAAAATGGTGTTATTTTCTAAATTAGGTAATTCACTGGAAAGTTTTCCCCTGAAAAGCTCAAGAACTAGCAAACACCACAAGGTCCACAACAACCATTCATGGCTTCATCTTCATTACCGTCGTTTTTCTCACCTTCTTTCTTCTCTACCAACCACTCCATTCCACGGCCAATCTCCACAAGATCAATCTCCTGGGTACGGAACTTCTCTCCAAACCCTCACCACTCAATGACACCCTACCAACTCGCTATTTTGAAGTAACAAAACCCATCAATCTACCAAAAACCAATCCTTGTTCGCACCTCATTCTCACTCATGATTTTGGATACACTTATGGGAAACCACCAGTCCTCGCACATTATACCCCTCCCTTACTTTGCCCATCTCAGAAATTTTCCAAGATTGTCCTTGAATGGAAAGCAACTTGTAAAGGGAGACAATTTGATCGAATTTTCGGAGTTTGGCTTGGAGGTGTTGAACTTCTTCGAAGCTGTACGGCGGAGCCGAGAGCAAGTGGGATTATTTGGAGTGTTGAGAAGGACATTACAAGGTATTCTTCGCTTCTTATGACAAATCAAACACTTGCTGTTTTTCTTGGCAATGTTGTAGATAGTACTTACACTGGTATATACCATGTAAATATAACAATTCGTTTTTATCCTGCTGAAGAAAAATCAAATTTCAATCATTATAAATCGAATTCAGAAAATTCAGCTTCTGGGTACAATCCTTGGGCCGATTTGATCTTACCCATTTCCCGTAAACTGTCAAGGAATGATGGGTTGTGGTTTGAAATTCAGAATTCAACAGATACTGCTCTGAAAGAATTCAATATTCCCCAGAATGCTTATAGGGTTGTGTTGGAGGTGTATGTATCTTTTCATGAGAATGATGAATTTTGGTATTCTAATCTTCCAAATGACTACATCGCTGCAAACAATCTTACTGATACACCAGGAAATGGGCCTTTTAGGGAGGTTGTTGTTAGTCTTGACGGTGAGATTGTTGGTTCAATATGGCCTTTTACTGTGATTTATACAGGAGGGGTTAATCCCCTCTTATGGAGACCAATCACTGGCATTGGGTCATTCAATCTACCTTCTTACGACATTGAGATTACACCTTTTTTAGGGAAAATTTTAGATGGAAACACCCATAAGATTGGTTTTCGTGTTACAAATGCCTTGAATGTTTGGTATATAGATGCAAATTTGCATCTTTGGTTGGATAAACAGAGTGAAAAAACTGAAGCAAAGCTTTTGAATCATATTAGCTATCCCCTTGTTGCTTCCTTGGCGTATGATTTTGTGGGTTTAAATGGAAGATTTTTGACTAATGTGAGCCGGTCTGTTACGTCAATTGGATGGGTTAAGTCTTCATATGGGAATATTACAACCCAATCTATTCAAGATTTCTCTTACAATAACTCAATGGTAATTGGAAAGGATGGAAATATGCAGATAGTGGATCAGATCATCCATTTCAATGACTCTGTTTACGCCAAGATGTTATTTTCGCATTTGCATTCTTTGCAGTCACACAAAATGTTTACCCTTTACTCATATTCAAACTACTTGAGTCAAGAAAATAATACTTCAATATCTGTTGCAAACCTTACTTTGGGATTCAATGAGAATAAGTCTGAGGCTGCTGGTTTTGGATTGTCAAGTAGCTCATTGAAAAATTTACAGAATGGGCAGGGCTCTATGGTTGTTAAAAAGAATTTGGTAGTTAGTGGACTGGGGAGTACACAACAAGTGTACAAATATAATGAAGGTGACTTGTGTTACTTTAGAAATGTAAGCAGCTCAAACTATACCATTCTTCATGATGAAGAGGATGATGAATGCAAAAGAAAAACGCTGTCTCATTTTGGTTTTGGGTTTAGCAGAGTATGATCTTTACCCACCAGAAAGGTCTTTTTGGGTAGCAGATTTACTAGAGACTGATAAGGGAGTATGAATCGTTGACAGTGCGTATTTTTCAAATGCTTCATAAGATGTCTTCTTTTGTAAGATGTCCAAGTATCTGTACCTTTAAGAATATTGTAACTATTTTGTGAGTATGTCGTCATTATTTTGCTAAGACTTGTATTGACTTCATTTAAATTAACTTGCGTTTGAAATGATTTTGGTTTATTTCACAAAAAGATAAGAGGAAATAGGTGGTATCTGGAAAGGAAGAATTGAAAAATTAGGGAGGTGAGATATAATGAAATATTTAATTCATTTTTTGGTCTGAAAGTAAAAGTACAAGCTTATTTCTATTTATAGGATTTTTAGTATAACAAAATCAATACACTGAATATTAAATCAATAGTATTATTAGATAAATAAAATTCTAACAATATTTAAACATATCTAAAAACCATTATTATCATATTCTTGATTCTCATAACATGTTTACGTTAATAAGAATACTATTATGAGTAACAATATTTTCCGAGATGCTGCAATTTCGTTCTACTTATAATTGTCCATCTATTTAGATGAAGGTGTCAGGATATATATCGATATAATACTTGTAAGGTTTGATATAAATTTACTAATATCCTTAATGTTTTAAAAATATCATAAATACTTTTTAAATTTAACGAAAGCTAAAGTTAATAGAAATAAATAGTAAAATGACAGAAATAAATTTGAGATCATTAGATAGAAACTCTTTAACCAAAATCATATAAAAATAAATATGATAAGCATTATAATTAAAATATTTGAGTTCTAAAACTATCTTTTAACGCATGCTTAAAAAATTTAAAAATAAAGTGCACAATATATTATGTATTTTACACGTAAATCTATACCTTCCCCTTTATCATAATTTGGCAAGAACATGTCATCACTCTCCTTAATCATTGTCTCACTCTTTGTTTACATTTCTCAAGCAGATGTTCCCCCAAAATTAAGCTGCAGGTCATTAAAGATATTAAATCGAAGACTTCGTGATTAATTAAGCTTTAATTCTTCGAGAAATTATTCATTCCTTTTTAAAATATATATATATATATATAGTATTTTAATTTAATAAAATTTAATATTAGTACAAATATTTTTATAAAAAATATAAATATTTAACAAATAATAAATAAATAAAATATAATTAATAAAATATATACTTTAAAACAATGAATAATACTTTTAATAAATGAAAGATTGTGAATATATTTTTTTTATTTAGGTTAAATTTAACAAATTATAATATAAATTTAATTTAATTAAAATTTAAATTAATAGTTAATAACACGAATTAAATTCAAACAAACTCAAAAAAACTCACAAGCACGAATTATCACTTATATTCCCATCCTTGTCGCATGCCTCCTACCCAACACAGCATTATGGGAAGCACCTGTTTCACCACAAGCCTTAGAAAGTGCTTGACTTTTGGAATAACCCTCAAACCCCACAACCTTCTACATAGTTTACTTGCACCAGCCGGTGGAGATATCGAAGACACTACCATTTCTAAGTTTTAAAAAGCTAAAAAGTAGTCATTTTTTATGGCTGAAAAGTAGTCAATAAAAATTTTAACCCTCAAACTCCACAACCTTCTCGATAATGCTAGTCATTTTTAATGACTGAAAAGTAGTCAATAAAATTTAAAAAATATATATATATATATATACTTCTAACATAAAACAATTATATATATAAAAAATAAATCATTGTTGCATAAGAAGCAAACATCGTGTCAATGTATTTTACCACAAGTTGACGCATATGATACGCCCCAAAAATAAAATAGTTCATATGTGTATTTTTTTTTTATATAAGTTTAATGATCATTAAGCACCTTTGGTGGTGAGGGGACATAAATCTGGTAGTACCCAATCGTATTTTCTTTACTTTTAGAAGAAATATACCCGATCAATTAAATTACCAAATAATTAACTTGAATGTTTTTATTTTTATTTTTATTTTTTATTTATTAAGTTGAATGTTTTAAACTTTTAAATATTGCCTATATGAATATTCTACCAAAAATAACAAAATTGGTAGTACTTGATCAATCAGCTTCTCTATGAATATTGCCTAGAAAGGTATAAGGTTTTGGAAATTGGAAGTACATAGGTTAAAAACAAAATTACACCTTTCAGATAATCCTAATTCCGATGCATTTAACCCCAATTTAATTAAAATCAGACCACACAAACAAAATAAAATAATTCATTTTTATACATTTAATGAGAAAATATTTTATTTAAGAATACTGCTAAGCTAGTTATTTTTTATAGCTGAAAAGTAGTCAATAAAAATTTAAAAATATATATAATATATATCAGTACCAGGTGATCGTTCAAAAAGAATAGTACAAAGTTGATCTAGTAAATTGAGAATAATACAAATATAATATTTTAAACAACGCTAAATCGCTAGCCTTGTAACCACAAAATGATCTGCCCCTATTAATCTCTAAAACCACAAACCAAATAACACCTAAATCTATACCTTCCCCTTTATCATAATTTGGCAAGAACATGTCAATAATAGATCTTCTTAGTCTTTGTCTCACTCTTTGTTTGCATTTCTCAAGCAGCTGTTTCCCCAAATGCCACTTTCAAGTATACCAATGAAAGAGAATTAGGACCATATATTATATAGAATATAATGGAAGCTACCGTGCTTTAAATCCTTTCAACTCTCCTTTTCAACACTGTTTTTACAATACTACCCCTAATGCCTTCACTTTAGCCTTGAGAACGGGTCTTACACACTCTGAGTCATTGTTTAGATGGGTTTGGGAAGCCAATAGAGGCAACCCAGTTGGTGAAAATTATGCCACTATTACATTTGGAACTGATGGAAATCCAGTGTTGGCTGATTAATTTTGATGGTAGAATTGCTTGGCAAACCAACACTACCAACAAAGGTGTTGATGGCTTCAAACTACTATCAAATGAAATTATGGTGCTTCATGACTCAAAGGGTAATTTTGTCTGGCAAAGTTTTGATTACCCAACTGATTCTTTGTTGGTGGGTCAATCTCCAAGTGTTGGAACCACAACTAAACTTGTGAGTAGACTTTCTTAGAAAGAAAACAAAGATGGGCCTTATAGTTTGGTGATGGAATCAAAAGGATTAGCATTGTATTAGAAGAGTGAGAATACTTAAAAGCCACTCTTCTATTTAATTTAGTTCATCTCCATGGTTAAAAGAGGGCACTTTAGACTTTGTGAAATTGAAAGGTCAAGAAGAGATCGTGGGATCCGCCTAATTTCTTCTCTTGAATAAGGAAAGTAGCAACAACAAATATTGACAAAGGAAAAGAGGAAGAAGAAAGCTGCAAATGAAGCAAGACGGTGTAGCATTTGTTGAAATGAAAGGAATATCATATATAAACCGTGATGTAAGTACTCTTTATATTTCTCTATAAATAAAGATGGAGAAGAGAAGAAGGAAATCAATTTCAAAATAGTGAGAGATTTATCACATAATAATGAGTATGAGAGATACACTTTGTGAGTATAATATTGTAATATCTCAAATTTGGGCATAAACTTGAGAGAATTGTTGTATCTATTTTTGATATAATGGAAGTTTTTCGGAGTTATCTCGTGATTGTTTGCCTCTCAAATTGAATGGGTTTTTTTTCGTTAAATATTTTATGTCATTTTATTTATTAACGCACATTTATTATTCATTATTCTCGATCTGTCTAATACTCTACTGCGCCCCATATTCGAACAAAGATGAGGGTTATATGCTTATGGTCTTTCTTTGGATTACCAAGCAATCAATTCCTCAAATGGAGGATAGATCTTCTTGGCTAGGCAGCAATCAATTCCTCAAATGGAGGATAGATCTTCTTGGCTAGGCATAAATAGAATGCCACATTGACATTTCTTAGGCTTGGAATTAACGGAAACGTCAGCTTTATACTTATAATGAACACGTGTATTTAGGTGGTTGGGAGGTAAAATTTACTCTATTTGATAGAGAATCAAATTATGAGTGCGAGTGTCAATTGCCAGAGAGGTGTGGCAAATTTGGGCTTTGCGAGGACAATCAATGTGTGGCTTGCCCGTGAGCCTGAGAAGTTAAAAGTCTTGTAAGGGAAGTGCAAGGGTTAAAGTATTCTAAGATTGAAGGGATTGATCATTTCTTGAGCAAGTTCACAAGTGGAGATCAAGTGAAGGAGAGTGATTGTTAGAAGAAGTGTACAAAGGATTGTAAGTGTTTGGGCTATTTTTACAAGAAGGAAACTTCAAGGTGTTGGATTGCTTATGAATTGAAAACCTTGATAAAGGTTGATAATTCTGCTCACGTGGGTTATATAAAGGCAGCTAATTGAACATTATCAACACTATTTATCTGTTGAGGAGGCCTATTATCGGAACAGCTAATTGAAAACAGTTTGAAATTGTGAACGCATAAAAGATAAACAATCGGAGATACAAACTCTATTAATTGAGTATAACATCATTTATGAGATATCTTGTTAGAGGTATATATTGGTCGGTTATGTATAATACTAATATAAGATTTATAAGTAATTATGAGACTCAAGTATCTTAAAAATTAACATTTTAATGAGTAAATGTTTCATATTACTTATATATTATATAAAATTTACACAGTTAGCAATAAATATTAAATCACAACAAAGAACACCAAGATTTGTGCTCTGGATGCCAATAAAACCTTGTTCAGTCCAACTTTCACCATTTGAAATACTGGAACAATGTACCTGGTTGTTTGATAATGATATTTCAATGGACATTCAAAGCAAGGACATGGGTCCATTCTATCTATAGCAACTTGTCTTTGTACTTTTTCCATAAAAATTTTGTCGTGCGTATGTATCTACTTCTTCTTTTTTCATTTTGCTGAATAAGAGATAATAACTGTCTGTATTATATCATATATATTCTTATCTTAATTTTATTTTCTAGTTCAAACAAGTGTTTTGAATATGACATTTAAAATGAGAGAGTGAGTCTTACTAACGATCTACTATCACATCTTAATTCAGTTCTTCATATTACTTTTTTTATTTTATCTCATTACGAGATTGGAATATTATTATTTTTTATAGAACAAGAATGAAATACTCTATATACCCGGGTTCATATCATAACATTCATATTTAAAAAAATAAATAAAAAATTAAGCAATATTAACCATCTCAAGTAAATGCAGTTCTTAGCCGTAAAGCAATATTTAAAAAAAAAAAGTAAAGCAACTTCAGAAGTAATAAATTATCAAGATCTAGAAACTGAATTTAAATATGGGTTACACATTACATTGTAGGATGTATGAATGTTGATAATTTTTTTGAGCAAAATATTTTACTGTAATATAATTTTTAAGTATGTTATTAAGCCTTTCAAGCAAAATTGAAAAACGTCTAGATTCCAAATATTTATATTTCAGAAATGACGTGACGTCATTTTTATTGATTAAAGTATTTTCAAGTTGCACTATTAAAACATTTTAAGCTCTTTGTTTTAATGTAAAAATGTTCACTTATACATATACTTTACATAAATTTTCGTTTAAAATAATTATGATACGTAAATTAAAAGTTACATGCAGAAGATTGATCTATCTCCTAAAAAAAGAATCCATCCCTTCATTTATAGACCGACCCTAAACAAATATCAATTCAATTATATTAAACTGCATATTTTTTAAAAATAGATCCGGAGAGAGGGATCAATCCCACATGTTGACCCAACATAATTTTGCAAGGGATTGTTGATGGGAATTGACAATTTTATCTAACTCTTTGCATTTTTTAATCTTAATCAACTGCTCACTACCAATGATATTTTGCCCACATCATATAGGTGACTTTTTTTACTTAAGTTTTCAATAAATATGTCAATAATCTCTTTATATTTTACACCGGACGACATAGTAGTTTTTTGTTGCACCTAGTTTCATAGTTTCTTCTCTCTATTCTCTTCTATTTTAATTTAGGCTTTTTTTCTATTCTCACATCTAGCACATTAGTATGATTATTTTAGTTTAAGTCTGAGCTTCTTTGTTTCATAATTTTATGTTCATATAACTTCTTCTTACTTAGGTTATTTTATGCTTTGATCAAATAATTTTATGTGTAATCATAATAAATTTAATTAATTATTGAGATTTAAAGAAACTCTTTTTATTAAACTTGTGCTTAATTACTTGTTCTATAATTTACTAAATAATTTAATTTATTCAATATATATTTTGAATTTTCTAGTTAGAATTATTTATTGTTAAATTTGTTCTAGAACACACATTGTATTTGTGCTAACATTTTAAGTATCAAGGTTGACGTATTTAATATTTCGTATAACTCGAGTTTACAGAAGCATTGATCCAAATCCATACTCCTACCTTAGAGACGATCGACGAAGATAAAACACAAGCTCGTAAGTAAAAAATATTAGAATTTTATCTGTGAATAGTAGTCTAAAACCTGATTTTGTACTTAAATATTAAATTTTCATAGTATATATGTTAAGTGAACCAGTAGTTTTTCTCTTAAGTCTTGTTATGACCTATGTTATTTTCATCTAAAAATTTGTGTATTATTTTTTGTTTATGCACTTTATTATTTGCACATGATTGTATATTTTGTTGTTATGTTTATGTTACATAATTAAAATTAGATAAAATTAAAAATAACATATTCATTCCTCTAAGATATTTGGTTCGTAATTAAGAACTTTCAAGTATTATGTTGGTTTTTTTAATCTATTTATTTAAAAAAATTATCATAACTTGATGCATACATTAATGCACATGACATAATGTAATTGACATTTTATTAGTAAGTGGTCTATAATTACTTCTTCATCCCATATTTATAACTTTACATATAATCAATAATGAATCATATTTAACAATTAAATTACTCACATCAAATAAATTTTAAAGTTATTAACTAATTTTAAATTTTACATTGTGATATTATTAACATCATTAATTTAAATTATTTTATGATCAATTAGTTAGATTTATTAGCCAACAATATTAGTCTTTAGATCTTATCATATATACACACACGCACTAGTAAAAGGTACATACTTATAACGTATTATATTTTAGTTTTTTGTTATATTTTTGTGTGGTAATAAAATACATATATATTAATTTTTTTAATAATTAAAGTACTAAAAAAATTAAAAATTAAGAATCAAATTTATCATCAAATAAACCTTAATTTTTATTTTATTTTTTAATATGAAAGTCCTCCACACGGAGAAAATACATATTGGAATTGTTTATCAATTTATGTTAATCCACAGTTTTTCTTATTTTTTATGAATAATGAATTCTTGCCCATTTTTCTTCTCTACCATATTTATATAGGATATGTAATATTATATTCTTCTCTATTCTCTTACATTATTTTTAACGTATTAATACATATGCGACAAAAAAATTCTATTGGAGATAGATCAATTATGATATATTATAGGAAAGATTCTTATCTACAATAATTATATTTGTCAGATAATTAAATGGATTAAATTTGACCATTTATTTTTATAAAAAATTTATTTTTTTAAATATATAAACAATATTAACGAATATAATTTATAAAAATATATAATATATTATATTTAAAAAAAAAATTATACCATGAGGCGGCTAGCAATAGATATTGAATCCCTGAAAAGAAAAAGAATACCATTAAAGAACACCAATATTTATTACAAAAGAAAAAGAAAAAAGAACACCAATATTTGTTCTCTGGATGCCAAAAAAAAAAAAACCTTGTGCAGTCCAACTTGCACCATTTGAAATACTGAAACAAAGAACCTGTTTGTTTGATAATGACTGCTTCAACGGGGCAATCAAAGAAAACACATGGGTCAATTCTATTTATAGCAAATTGTCTTTGTACTTTTTTTTATAAACTTTCTTATTCTATATCTTCTTTATATATTTTTTTTCTTTTCGCTGAATAATTCATAATAATTATAATATATATCAGTATTCAGTCATTTTTATTACACATGTAATTTTTTAATTTTTATTATGCTTTTAATATTCTATATTTTTTTCACAATTTATATAATTATTTATAATTTTCTTTTTCATTCTATCTCTTTTAGTAATAAAAAAAATTTATTTTTTAATTTTACTTCATTTATAATTTTCTAATTTTTAATTTCATATTATTATTTATTTTTATTATATTGTTTAAATAAACATCGTAATAATAATATTATTTCATTTACATTCAATTCTATTATAATTATAATTCTCATTACTTTTATATTTAACGAACTAAACGTCACCTTAATTCATTCTATTATTTTTTCCCTCTCATTGGAATAGTACCTTTTTTTAAGTAAATGACGTCACCATTATCATATATCTAAAATTTAATTTAATAGTTTTAAAATTGAGTATTTAGTTTTTAAGCTTATATTTTTATAAAAATATACACTTTAATTTAAAAAATAGAATTAAAATAAAATATTTAATCTTTTTTTTCTTAAAAGAAATTATGAGACTAATTAAATGCAACTTTTTACATATATATGAAATTATTTAATAAAAATAAAAAACAATGATAATACAACATAAAATTATTTAAATATATATTTTAATTTATTTAAAAAGATAAATCTTGAAAATATTTAAATAAAATACTGATAAATAGTGAACGAATATTTTGTTAAAAATTTCATATCAATTATTACTTATCATCATCATTAAATGTTCAAGTTTCAATATTAACAAACAAAAAAAAATATTAAAATAATTTAATTTAATTGACACGGTAGCTTTGGTTAACTCTTAGCAAAAAAACAATGGGATAAGTCCTGGTGAATGGAGTATCCCACATCGTGTGCGTGTGTTTCTTTGTGTGTGTTTAAAAGCCTCTCCTTCATCTCCATTTTAACTGGAGTTTGTGGGTTTGGTTAACTCTTAGCAAAAAAAAAATTGACACGGTAGCTTTGAAGTCTTCAATTTTTCACTTATTATTATTACTTTCTTTTTTCATCAATAAAATCCACTTTACAATATATAATATAGGATGTAAAATCAAATTATTATTTTTATTTAAACAATATATATTATTTAATACTTTAGTTTATAAAATATATCTTTAAATTATTTTACTTATAAAAATATATTTTTTAAGTTCATTTATCTGTAAAAATGTGTCGAATAAAAATAAAGTTAATTTTTCATCATATTTTTAGTTAAATCTAACAGAATAATACATATATCACATACATATTTTTATTTTTTATTAAAAAATATATAATAAAGTATTTTTTTTAAAAGGGTACTAAAGTCTCCTTCTTTTTTTATTAATAAAAGAAAACACACTCACACACATTGGTGAGATTCGAACTTATGTTCCTGGTGAGGGAATTAGGAAACTTACCACCTGAAACTCAAGAGATTTCTAAAGTATTAATTATTTAAAATAATTAATAAAGTAATTTTTAATTAAACTATTTTTTAACAATTTTTTTCAATCAAACTTAAGTTTAAGTTTGAAAATTTTAAATAATAAAATTTTATTGAAAATTTGTTTAAGTTTGAAAGATTTTTTTTAAAAAAATTGAATAATTTTTAATTAAATATTAATTTTTTATGTATATATCTATAAAAAAAAATATAAGCATGCATGTAATACATGTAATATTCCGTTAGATTTAATAAAAGATGTATGAAAAATAAACTTTGTTCCTATCTATTACATTTTTCATAAATAAAAAGACTTAAAAATACATTTTTCACAAACAAAACTATTTAAATACACTTTTTTTAAGTAATAACGTTAAATATCACATTTTATAAAAATAATAAAAAAAAAAACCTCTATAACATATACTAACTAGTAACTAAGAATGAAAATATCTTGACATTGTTAACAAAATATATGTGGAAAAAATATCAAATGGTTATTAGTCACTAATATAGACAGAATAATGATATTGTCATAATTATTTTTATTATTATCATAATAAAAGTGCAAAAATTGTCTATTTAGGATAATGATATTGTTACAATAATTTTTTATTATTGCTACAATAAAAGTGTTGAAATTATCTATTTTATCTTTTTAATTAATTACATTTTAATGCCAATTTTATTGAATAAAGTTATTATAATAAAAAATCATTTTGAAAATAAAAAAATTGAGTTGTGACAATATCGTCATCCTATAGATATTGTCAATAAAATATCGCTTATGAGATTAATTTATTTATTTTTAGAAATAATTTACTATTAAATGTCTTTATTTTTTTTATTAATCATAAAATCTATTAATTTAAATAATTATTTTAAAATATTTAACTACCTATTTTATAAAAAAAAATATATTTATTATTCAAAATAAATGTAAAATTTATTTATATTTATACGTATTAGATAATTAATTTAAAAAATAAAAAAAAAATTAATATTTTTTAAAAATTTATAATTTTATTTATCTTTAAATTAGTGTAATTTTTTTTTTAATATTTTTATCCATATATAAAATTTAAGACTATATAGTTCGAAACGTTGGGGGTTTTAACTTCATGAAAGGCGACTGGATGATCACTGTTCGATGGAAAGAAAAAATATATTAAAATATAAGTTGACGAGTGACGACCACCTAGACTAGTCAAGAAAATCCAAAAAATAATTTTATATCATTATCCTATCTGTCAATGCATTATACATTTTAATTACTAAACTACCCTCTCTCGATCACTATAAATGCAGCCCAAGCCTAACATCTAAAACACAAACCAAGTTATAGGCAAACATGTCATACCTTTTCCTATTCCTTTTCTCACTGAGCGTTTCGATAGCACAAGCCAATGTTCCTTCAGAAGCCACATTCAAATATGTCAATGAAGGAGAATTAGGCCCATATATTATTGAATATGGAGGAAACTACCGAACTTTAGATCCCTTCAATTCACCATTCCAACTCTGTTTTTACAACACCACCCCAAATGCTTTCACTTTAGCCTTAAGAATGGCTACCCGTCGTTCAGAATCACTTTTCAGATGGGTTTGGGAAGCCAATAGAGGCAATCCAGTTGGTGAAAACGCAACTCTAACCTTTGGGACTGATGGGAATCTCATTTTAGCAAATGCTGACGGCAAAATTGCTTGGCAAACCAACACTGCCAATAAAGGTGTTGTTGGGTTCAAATTGCTTCCAAATGGAAACATTGTTCTTCATGATTCAAAGGGTAATTTTATCTGGCAAAGTTTTCATTACCCAACTGATACTTTGTTAGTGGGTCAATCTCTAAGCCCAACTGCTACAACTAAACTTGTGAGTCGTCTATCTGAAAAAGACAACTCTAATGGGCCCTATAGCTTAGTTTTAGAGCCCAAAAGATTGGCACTGTATTACCAAACCAAATCTTCTTCAAAACCATTGCTTTACTTCACATCAACCCCATGGTTTACTGCTCAAGATGGTTCTCTAGATGTAACATTAAATAGTGAACCAGAGACTGATGAGGCCTATTCATATGACTTGAATTTAAAAACCTCAAAAGGTGGAAATATTATTTTGGCAAGGCCTAAGTATAATGCTACATTAACATTTCTTAGACTTGGAATTGATGGAAACATTAAGCTCTATACTTATTATGACAAAGTGGATTATAGAGCTTGGGAAGTGACATTCGCTCTTTTTGATAGACAATCAGATTGGGAAAGTGAATGCCAATTGCCTGAAAGGTGTGGGAAATTGGGTGTGTGCGAAAATAATCAATGTGTGGCTTGTCCTTTATCAAATGGATTAGTGGGTTGGAGCAATAATTGTGAGGCTAAAAAGGTAACTTCATGTAGGCCAAGTGATTTTCATTATTATAAAGTTGAAGGAGTCGATCACTTTTTGAGCAAGTACACTAAAGGAGATTCTTTGAAGGAGAGTGATTGTGGTAAGAAATGTACATCGGATTGCAAGTGTTTGGGATACTTCTATAACCAAGAAACATCCAAGTGTTGGATTGCTTATGAGTTGAAGACTTTGACAAAAGTTACCAATTCTAAACATGTGGGTTATATAAAGGCACCAAATCGTTAAGCATAAACGTACTTGTTAGAAGTGTTTAGGGGAAGTCATTATAGAATAATCTTCCTTCTCTTGTTTTCTTTCCTTTTGTTTTTCTTCTTGTACTTCTGATTATCATGTTTTATTAGCCAATAAAAGTGTGCTATATTTTCCAAGTTGGGAAAATTTGATTACAAAAGCTAGCATTTCATTTAACTTATCCCTCTAATTTCTTTCTTAAGTGATTTTCATGAAATAAGTTGGAAAGCTTGTATTTGGATAACATCTTTAAAACTTTTGATCTTGGATCATTTCTTGTATAAATATACATTAATAAGACTTGAAACTACTCATGAATTAATAAAAAATTGATCTAACCCACCTCATGGTTATCATTTTTTGGGAAATTACCAAAAATAGCACCCCCTAAAAATTATAATAACAAAACTAGCACCCCCTTGTGTTCAATTAGAATTGAACGTTTAATATTGAACGTTCAATATTCAATTTGAACGTAAAATATTGAACGTTCAATATTAAATAGGTCTAATTATCGTCATTCAATTCTAATTGAACGGATAATATTGAACGTTCAATATTGAACGAGTCCAAATTATTGTCGTTCAATTTTAATTGAACACAGGGGTGCTAGTTTTGTTATTATAATTTTTGGGGGGTGTTAGTTTTGTTATTTTCCCTCATTTTTTTAGAATAGAATTCAAATTTCTTACCACTCTTATTAATGTCAATTAAAATTTAGTCATTTTTCATGTATGTGCGAACAAAATTTCATGTTGATTAAACTATAGATAATATATGGGCTAATAAAGACTTGTGATATTCCAGATAACATTTACATTTTCTTACAATAATAATAATAATAATATAAGTATTCAATGTATTTATGAAATTGTGTGTTAAGCATGTATTTAGCTCCTTAGGAGACGATTATATCTCAAACTCTACTCATATAAAGAGTCCTTCCATGCACTTAAAAAATGATTTCCAAGACATGAAGGAAATATAAAATTAAGAGTCTATTAGAAAAGAGGGAAATATCTTACCATAATTAGTCAAATAAATTTGTCTACGGATCAGAAACAGTACCAAAATTGTTAAAATAACCCAATCCATTGAAGGCCACAGAACATATATTCAGCCACCCTGTTTGACTATATGACAAAGAAGATGGTGAATCTTGAGACCCCATGTCGCTAATCAATCTATAACTTTTTTTCTTTTCTTTTCTTTTCTTTTTTTAATAATAATACTACCTTATCCATTTGATGGTATGTGACTATGTGTATACATCAGAAATGATGAGTTTCATGTCTATCATTTTTAGTTGTTCAGTCGTAAAGATTGTGTAATAATTTTAAAAGGGTGATCATATTTTTATAATTATTTTTATTATTAGTACAATAAAAATATATAAATTTATAATTATATTTTTATAATTAATAATTTATTAATATTATTTATATTAATAAAATTGTTATTTAATAAAAAATAATTATAATTAAAAAATAGTGCGTCCAAGTCTTAATCAAGAAAAAGAAGGAAAAAGAAATTTAATGATGGTTTTGCTAGAAGGGCCAGCTTGGGCTTGGGATGCTTTTCACGTTCCAGTACAAATCTAACATCAATTCCTTAATTTTCCAACACACCAGCATATCCTCTATATTCCGTATTTTATGCTTCTACTTTTATTAATTTTGTTACACCTAATTATAGAAACTAAAAATATTGGTTACTTAGATGGTTTACAAAAGATTTTCTTGAAAATCCGGCCATATATAGTCACTAGTCAGTGATGAAAACCTATACAATGATGTTTATCCAAACAAATAAAAATTTAAAGAGTTAAATACTAAAAAAAGTGGGGGCTATTTTTCCTCTTTTTTACTTTTTTTTTTCTTTCATTTATGATAATAACATAATATTAATTTAGACTATTAATTAAGAACTAAAACTAATGAATAATTCCTAGTGAAACGTGTTTTTTTTTTTTTTTAATTGAAGACTTGTTAGAGAGTGAGGTTCAAATTTTGAATCCGGTGGATGTGTAAGTGTTATTATTTAAGGAAAAGAAAAAAACTTCCTATAAAATAAATTACATGGTTTACAAAGAAAAAAAGCTGCTAATTAAGTTAGAGAATCTCTTCTAATTTATTTAGTAAAATTTTTGATACTTGATTAAGAATTTAAGTTTGAATCCTACCCAAATATTTGAGTATATATTTTTTTTTTATTAATAAAAAAAATGAAACTTTAGAACCTCTTTAAAAAAAAAGCTGCTAATTAAGCTAATGATTTATATCAAACAGAGAGAAAGATGTTACTGTAAATTATGAATTTTTTAATATCAAAAGATAGGTCTTTATTTTTTATAAAACTCATTACTTTATTTTTTTTATCTGTTTATTATATTTCATTATGTTTTGATCACTTATATTTTTTTTCCTTTTCGCAAAGCTCATTCATTTTTTTTGCAAGGTGAGGCCCAAAGTTTAGCTAATTGATTAATTAAAACTCTAATACTATGTAAAAATTTAGAAGAAAAATGAAGTGTTTTACTTAAATAGCTTACATTTTGGTTAAAAATTAATTTTTTTAAAACTAGTAATAATAGGATCAAAACTATGAGTTTGGTTATATCAAAATTAGATAAATTACAGTAATATCTTTAATCATATGATATATTACATATATATGATATGTGGTACATACCTGCATCTCAACATATAACTCGTATTACATATATATATATCATATGTAAACTGTTTAGATACTATCACATACCAATATAACAAATATATAATATGTATTATATACTTATATATTATATATAAACTGTTATATTATGAATAACAAATATATAATTGATAAATTTCCTTGCATAAATAACAAAAGTTGTAAATCTGCAAGTTACAAAAATATCTAAAAATGGAACCAATAGCTGCAAAATTGAAGTTGCGTTGAAATCAAATAAGAATACATATAGTGATAACAACAAATAAATAACAAGTTATTGACTTACGTGAAATCATTGTTAGATTCTACTATAATTGAATAGAACCATTGTAACTTGTGGAAACAGAGCACGCCAAGAACAAGTAGTAAGGTTTTATTGTCGAAGTCGACGAGGCAGTGAAGAAGAGCAATGGTTTATGATACCAGATAATGAGCACATTTAATTAAGGTCTTCAAGTGTAGGTGGAGGAGTCTTCATGAACAAATATCAAGGATGACAAAGAAACATTGATAAAAGGATAAAAATGTAATAATAAGTGACGAAAATATCCCGTATAGCGATTCATGCAAACAATGCTATACTATTAAAAGTATTGCTATATTAAGTTATTTGATCAAAAAAACGAGATATCTAATCTCAAAAAATTAATTCAATTTAAAAATAATTAAATTTTTTATAAATTTTTATATAGTATTATTTTTTTATCCGTATGTGATAATTTTTCTAACAAAATTAAATGGTTATTTTATATAAGGAAAAGAAGTATTTGTACCATTAGTCCTTAATTATACTCTCAAGTATCTCATCATTCGGCAACATAGTTTTACCACGCGTTAACTTGGCATAATTTAGAACAAAATATAAAAAACTTGCTCACCGCACCAATTATTAAACCACGGCACCTAACATTATCAGTGTTTTAACTTTCTCACAAAAACAGATTAGAAGTTCAACTGAACTCCAAAAGCCAATTTGAATGAGGTATTTTTAACCCTATGACGTATTCTATATAACATAGCAACACGTTGGTATTTCAGAGGTATCACAAAAATCGATGATGATCGAGATCCCTAAACCGAAGATTAAGAAAATCAATAGACATCTTGATTTTACTTCTTAGTGTCGGAAACAGTACTAAAATTGTTAAAATAACCCAATCCATTAAAGGCCACAGAACATATATAAACTAATGAACAATACGAGGCTATATATCCAGCCACCCTGTTTGACTATATGACGAAGAAGATGAATCTTGAGACCCCATGTCGCTAATCTTTGACTTTTTCTTCTTTTTTAATAATAATACTACCTTATCCATTTGATGGTATATGTATATATATAAGGGTGTTCATCGGATTAAAATTGCTGATTTTGTGCTCATTTGATTTGATCCGACCATCCGATCGGATTGAAATATCATAATTCGCATCCGATCCGATTATGTTTCAAATCTTATCCTATCCGATCTGCAATCTATTTGGATTGAATCCGATCAATAAAATTAATTAACTCTATTTTAATATTTTTGAATAAAAAACTAAATTTTTTATGTAACATAAACATATTTAAGCTAAAATAAACCTTAAAAATATGACATATGTATAAATTTAATTTTTTTGGTCGGATCGGATGGGATTAGATGATAAATAGTACAATCTGCCATCCAATCCGAACCTAACGGATTGAAAAAATTTCAAACCGATCCGATCCGATCATCGGATCGAAACTGTTCAAAAATTAACGGATCGAATTAGATTGGTCGGATTGATCGAATGATCGAATTTTTTGAACACCCCTATATATATATATACATCATAAATGATGAGTTTCGTGTCTATCTTTTTTAGTAGGTAAAGATTATATAATATTTTTAAAATTGTATGGCCAAGTCTTAATATTTTTTTTTAAAAAAATAATTAACAAAAATAGTATTTTTGGTATTTAAATTATATATTTTTAAAATTAAAAAAATAATTATTATATCATTTTTATTTGAACATCGTTCAAATTGAACCGCAACAATTAAGATCTATTTAATATTAAATATCGTCTAATTAAACTAAAAAAGGTTAAAATCTACAAGTCATATAATTCTTCAAACATTACACTTTAGTCCTATATTTTTTAAGATATATTATTATGATTATGTAATTTTTCAAAAGATACATTTTAGGCCTATATTTTGAAGTTATACTTCTAAGATTATGTAATTCATCAAAAGTTTCAACTAAATTTAAATAGTCATTTTTTAATTTATTTTAAATTTAATTTTTTATTTACTTTCTTTATTTTAAAAATCAAAATTTTAATATTTATTTAGAAAAATATTAATTTTTGTATTTTATTTTTTAAAATTTTGAGTTTATTATTGAAAAAAAAGATAATTAAAATATATATTTTAAAAAATTAAATAATTATATAAATATATTTTAAAAAATATAAGAATAAAATATATAAATTTTAAATAATTATAAAATTTGTAAACGTCTTAACCCAACAAAAAATATGGGTTACCAAGATGGTTTTGCCAAAAATCGACGTTGATGCAGATCCCTAAGATTAAGAATATGAATCGACATTTCAGTCTTCTGGTTGGGCCCCCTTTTTCTAGAAGCTACTTTTTAGTGTCGGTGGATTTTGATCTAAATCCAATTGCACTGTAAATTCATAATCTTATGCATTAATTAAGACAATATGACTAGAGCCGGCAATTTTTGACACGACTCGCAAATTCAACACGATCTATCTACGAAATAGTCAGGTCTGAGTTGAGCTTATATGTATTGGGTTGTAAACAGGTCGACCCGTTTAACCCATTTAAAAAAATAGGGTTGAATGGGTTAATTGGGTAACCCGCGTAACACAAGTAAATAACTAAAATTATTAAGGTATGTACGTAATTGTTTTTTATTTAATTATTTTGTAGGTTTATACTTTAAAATATTATTGAGATGATGTTTAAATTCATTTCATATTTTATTTTCTTATTTTTATCAATTTATAATAATATATTATTTAGTTTAATTTTGTATGTTTTTATTATTAATTATTCATTTTAGACTTAAAACAAGTTTTTATTTACAAAGAATTTATGATACATATTTTTGTAGACTTTTTTGTTATTATTTAAAACTTTAAAATATTAGATTTGATGTATCACAATATTTATGATTATTGATATTATTTTTATTTTGTATTAGTTAATATTTTTACATTTTTTGTTAAAAAATAATGCTTAAATTGATTTAATTTTTGGAGTCTAATTAAAATTTATAATGTTAATAGGTGACATAAATATATGTTGATACTTGATATAATATCTCTGATTTTTTATATTATAAAATATAATATATATTATTTAATATATTTATACGGGTTAAATGGGTCAACCCAAGTTGGGTTAGGGTTGTACTTTCTGACCTATTTAATAAATGGGTTGGGTCAGGGTCAATCTTACATGGGTCGAGTCGTAAACAGGTCGACCCGAACACGACACGACCCACCCGTTTGACAGCTCTAAATATGACACAAAAGGGTGCGTTTATTAATTAAGACAATTTGACAAAAAAGTTGCGTTTAGTTCGCTGAATGTAATCATAATCATAATTGTAATGTAATGAAATATAAAAGAATCAGTATTATTATTACAGTGTTTGGTTTGGTTACTGTATTCAAAAAAAGAATCAGTATTACAGTATTTGGTTTGACAACTATAATGTAATGGAATAGACAAAAAATTACAACAATTAATAAATTTTAATTAATTACATAAATTAACAATAACAAAAATTAATTCAACAAAAAACAATAATTATAACGAAAAAAGTAATAACAATTAATAAATTTTAATTAATCACATAAATTAACAAAAAAAATCAATTCAGCAAAAAAAATGCAACAAAAAAAATGCAATTTCAAAAAAAAAAAAAAAGCACAATCTTGCACAAACGCAGAAGAGGGTGATGGCTGGCGCACGACGACTAGACGGGAGGACGCGAGCTGGACGACGACGACGTGCTGGACGGTGACGCGAGCTGGAACACCGCTCGAGCCGGAGAACGAGGCTAGCCGGACGGGACGACGACAGAGGGGACGAAGAAGCCAGTCGGACGGGACGACGACGACTCCAGCGCAGGTGCTGGACGACGATAGCTGCGCAGGAACAGGGACGGACGACGGCGCACCAAAATTTTTCGCGAACGAGTGAAGTGGAAGCAACGTGAAGAATAGGTTATGTAATGTAGTTGCAATTCTTGGTGTTTGATTGTGTAATGCCAATTCCTTAAAGAGATATAATTAATTACATTACATTATATCTCTTTAAGGAAACCAAACATTGTAATAAGCTGAATTGATTATATTACATATCTTATTACAGCCAACCAAACACCAGCAAAGTTTGCATTTTAATGATAATTAAGCCACCTGTAATACGCTGATCAGCCAATGGCATGACTTTGAAATAAATCATATCTAAAAACGTCCCTACTACAACAATAAAAAAAATCATGCCCTCCTATGATTGAATACTTTATCCGTTCATGAAAATAAAAATAAAATAAAATAAGCTATGTGATATGACTTTATTTTTTATAAAATATTTGTATACATATAAAATATCATAAACTTAAATACTCAAACACTTAAATATAAATAAAATTTAAAAAAATAGAAAGAAAAAATTAACATGTTACCCAAAGTTTCAAAAGACTAATCGAGCTGTGTCATGCAAATTGAAATATATTTTAATAATATTGATTGAAATAAAAATGAAAATTTTTATCTCAAAAGAGAATTTTAAAAAAAATGATAAATATAACACTTTTAAAATTTAAAATAATAAAAATAATATCTTTAATATTAACTTAATGCTAACTCATATCTTTATAATTTAAAAAAAAAATATTATTTTTATTATTGTGAATTTAAAAAAAATTATTTTAAGTAATTTTTCATGTTCTATAATTAACATTGTCCGCTTCTATTTTATGAAAATTTAAATTTAAATCCTCTTTATTAAAGAGTGCACGGACATTTCAATCCAGATAGTAATTATCTAAATCCAAATCATCATGCTATATATATAAAAAAAAAAATTAAAAGCAATGAGTGCAAATTACAAACTCACCATTTCATGTTCACTATAAGTAGACCTTTTCCTTGAGTTCTTAAACCACAATCCAAAAACTACGAGACAATGTCCTCTTCTTTAACTAATATGTCATTGTTTAATTTGTTTTCCTTAATCCTTCTTTCAGTCTTTCTTTCAATAGCTCAAGCAGATGTTCCCCAAAATGCCACTTTCAATTTTACCAATGAAGGAGAATTTGGCCCATATGTTGTTGAATATGGTGGAGATTATCGTACTTTAAGTATCTTTAACTCTCCTTTTCAACTCTGTTTCTACAACACTACTCCTAATGCTTTCACTTTAGCTCTACGTATGGCCACTACTCGTTCAGAATCACTTTTCAGATGGGTTTGGGAAGCTAATAGAAACAACCCAGTTGGCGAAAACGCCACACTCACATTTGGAACTGATGGAAATCTTGTTTTAGCAGATTTTGATGGCAGAATTGCTTGGCAAACCAACACTTCCAACAAAGGTGTAACTGGTTTCAAGTTGCTTTCAGATGGGAATATAGTGCTTCATGATTCAAACAACAACTTCATTTGGCAAAGTTTTGAACACCCAACTGACACTTTATTAGTAGGTCAATCTCTACATTCTGGAACTATAACAAAACTTGTAAGCCGTCTATCTCAAAAAGAAAACAAAGATGGACCTTATAGCTTTGTTTTAGAGCCTAAAGGATTATCACTTTACTATAAGATTAATAACTCGGCAAACCCACTTCTCTATTTCAAATCAACTCAGTGGATTAATATCCAAGATCAAGGCTCCTTACAAAAAGTGACAATAAGAAGTGAACCTGAAACTGATGAGGCTTATTCATATTATGTAACTATAGAGTTTGAAGTGGTCAACTCTTCAATTGGAGGAAATATCATATTAGCTAGACCCAAATACAATGCAACTTTATCATTCCTAAGGCTTGGAATTGATGGAAATCTTAAAGTCTATACGTACTATGATAAAGTTGATTCAAGTGCTTGGGAAGAGACATTTACTCTTTTTGATAGAGACTCAATTTGGGAAACTGAGTGTCAATTGCCTGAGAGGTGTGGAAACTTTGGATTATGTGAGGATAACCAATGTGTGGCTTGTCCATTGTCAAAAGGACTAGTGGGTTGGAGCAAAACTTGTGAGCCTGAGAAGCTAAGCTCTTGTAATGCAAGTACCTTCAAGTATTATAAAGTGGAGGGAGTTGATCATTTTTTGAGCAAGTATAATAGTGGAGATGCTTTGAAGGAGAGTGATTGTGGTAATAAGTGCACCCAAGATTGCAAGTGCTTAGGATACTTCTATAACCAGGGCACATCAAGGTGTTTGATTGCTTATGAGTTGAAGACTTTGATAAAAGTTGACAATTCTACTCATGTAGGTTATATAAAGACACCTCTTTCATCATCAATGAGGTCAGATTATTTTCTTTAGGGGTGTTATAGTACTAATAATAGTCAAATAAAGCAACTAATAATAGGGAGATCGAGATATTATTGTACAGTATATATATATATATATTAAGCTCCCCTTTTGTGTGCTTTCGGTTACCTGTTGTCAACTTATGATAATTTTGAGTTCAAATAATATATATATATATATATATATATATATATAATAGAAATTAAATAACTATAAATCTCTTTCACATTTCACAACCATTTCTTTAATCAATAGCTTAAGATGTAGCTTGTAGAAAAGAAATGAAAAGACCAGCAATGCATGGCTTACCTTGGACTCTCTCTATTCTTGACTGACTTCTACTTTGCTTCGGTCCTTCGTTTCTAAGGGTGAAAAGAAGAACTTCTGTTCTGATTTGACAGAAAGAATAAAAAGTCACGCTAATTTACACAAATCATACCTAAAATTTTCACATTTCTTATAACGGCTGAAGTGTCATAAAAGCTTCTTAATTTATATAATTTAAATTGTATAATTTTTAAATTAAAAAAAAATTATTTAATCTTAACTTTATAAAATGTGTCAATTAAATTATGTTATATGGAATCAAATATTGGGATGTTGGACAGGATACACATCCAAATGTCAAGACTCATAAATTTTCAAATTTTATGATACTGAAATACAGGTAATAAGTGTTAAATTTTTTAGTATGAATAATTAAATAATGTAAATTATTATATAAGTTACTTTTAACATATGACACATTTTATTAATATTTATGTTTATAGTATAAATTATAAATTTAAATTATTATTAAGCATTATTGTTGGATAATTTTTTTTTTTTTTTTTTATGAAGTGTTTATTTTAAGTGAATTTTGTGTGTGAATAAAAGTGCATATATTTTAGTTATTGAAATTAAAATACTGCTTTTTTTTTTTTATTTTTTTCCTGAGGTGATACATATTACTGGAGGCTCATATTACAACCAAAAGTGCCTTTCGGTCCAAATTAGAATTTACAAGGCTCAGCCAATATGCAGTGCTAAGAAAAATTAAAATGAAGAGTTGTCATAAGAAATATTGACTCAATACAGTGCCCCATTTGATCAAATTGTAGTTTTTTTTTTTTTTTTATCTTTATTGTTTCATATTCGTACAGTTTCTACATACCCTACATATCTCTTTCGTTCGTTACTCTCCTCGCTCTTTATTCTTGCCGGTAACCATAATGATAATACCAGGTAACCCAAATCGTAATCAAACCTCTCCATCTGCATCGAGCGCCTCATAAACTCCCAAATTAAAAGCAATAGCTTAAAATTCTTTGATATTATTATACTGCTTATCCTTGAACTTTCCTTTTGACTACTGTTTTTGAATGTTGTGAGTGTATTCATCAAATTTTTCTCCTTTTGCTTGTAAGATTCTTTTTGCTTTTTATTTTCTTGAGTTTTTTTTGGGTGCTTTTCATTTAGCTCTTCTGTATGGCTCGAAGAATTTGAGTAGAAGAATCTTTTCATTTTGTTTTATGATTTTTTTTCTAATATGCCATAATCATCATCTTACCGAAGAGTTTCTATTCATTTATTTTATTTATACTACATTTCTCCTTATTCTAACTATTATTTTTTACGTAATATATCTTATTCTAACTATTTTTTTTTACGTAATATATTATATTTACTTTTATCGTTATATGTAATATGTTACATTTATCTCTACTATTATATATAACATATACTTTATGTTGTATTTAACATGCTAAATGTTACATATCTATCCGGAACATTTTAGTAATTTTTATATAATTAAAACTCACAATTTTAAACATATTCTTGTTAGTTATAAAAATTATTATCAAATATAAGTTATTTAGGCCCAAAGATCGTTGTTATAATGCCAACTCTTTCATGAAGCCCTAACATTTCTGGCGTCTTTCCATTGTTCTCTTTTTTCTTTGTTGGACATCTCCATCTCCATCTTCTTCGCTAACGCTAACCTCCATCTTCTTTGCCGAGTCCAATATATAAACAATTATGTTCGACTTATATCCACTAAAAAGGAAAGTAAGGTTAAAGTATTGAAGGTGAAAAGGTAAAGATACTAAAATATAAGAGATTAAAATATAAAATGTGAAAAAATTTAAACACCATTTATATAATTTAACCTAGTCAAACAAAAGAGACTTCAAAGCAAACGTATGAGTAGGCAATGCCACACTGCTAGATCCCCAACTCCCCTAGCAACAAAGAAATCTAATTCAAACCATAAGTAATCATAATTCATTAAGATAGATCAAAGTATGGATAATATATCATATATCCACTTTTGATAAGAGAGAGAGAGAGAGAGAATATTAAAAAAAAAATCATTAATAAATTATAATTAAGTGTATTAATAAATTTTCTTATATTTTTGTAAAATTTAGCAAAATATTTCCTTCCAATTTTATATAATTCAGTTACTTTAATTTTACTTTTAACTAAAAAAAAATGTTTTTTTACGTAAAAAAAAAAATATATACGTGCATCATATTTAAGAATGCGTAAAACAAATATTTTGTATGCTATATGAAAAATTAAAACATACGTACACTCTTTGGAGAATGTTAAAATGAAACTCCGTCCATAAAAATATGCTATTTTTGTTATTGAGGTGTCACAAAATAAATAAATTAAAAAGAATGGCAATTTAGTAATTATGACTTTATATAATATATGCTTTGGTCTTTGAAATTGGGCTAAATTAAAAAGGCCCTAGAAGACATTATATATATATATTACATGTAAAGCTTCACAGAGTGTGAGACAATTTGAAGTTCTTCGGCAGCCACATCTTTCTTCTTAATTTATTCAGCCGCCACTGTGGTGCTGTTTCATCGCTTCTCCCTTTCTTCATGCGTGAAGGCCAGCAGATATATTTGGATTTTGTTTCCTTCAATTTTGGTAATCGTATTTAGCAAGTTTTGTTATATATTTATTCTTGCTTATAGATTATACTGTTTGAGATGGAAATTATATGTGGTTGTATTTGGGGTTTGGTATTTTGAGTGGCTTTTGAATATTGGTGTTTGTATTCTCCATTTGGATTTGATAGTGGATTTTTTACTCGGTGTGCCGTCGTCAGTGGAGTAGACTTTTCACATTGAAAGGTCGAACCACTTAAATCATTGTGTGCCATTTATTTTTCTTATTGCTTATTATTTTACCGTTATCCATAATTAATTATTTGTGCAACTAAATTGGACCCAAATTACACTTCCGCAAGCGCCGATTTATAACAATTTTAAACCTTGTTTATTAGTTGTTATTTTAGTAACTATCTACTTAATCTATCTTAATGAACAAAATAGACTTTAAAGACCCACATCTGTGTAGGCGAAAGAAGTGTTACTCAAACCATAAGTAATTATATTTCATTACCATATATCAAAATAAAACATGTATAGTGGCACATTCATCAATAGATGGGCTGCAGTGACAATTGGATGGGAGCGATGATTTCAGAATTTGGCACTGCATTGTCTCTTTTCCCACCGGCAGATTCCTTGAAATCTGCATGAAGAAATTGGCTATGAGATGGTGTAACCAATAGGTACGTGTTTGACTCTTCAAAGATTGTTGCTCTTAGGTGTAACGCAGAGAGTACTGAAAACATAAGGGGGTCTTACAAGGGTTGGAGCAGTTTCTGCACTTATTTTGAAATGGGGCATCAAAGAATCAAAATCAAGATCAGGTTCTTTAAGCTCAAATGTGTTAATACTTAATAGTTCATGCTAGCATACGGAAAAGGCTACTGCCTTCCTTACTAGAGAACTTTGCTGGAAGTCTTGTTCAATTAGGTTTTGCTGTAATGGAGGTTAAAGGTGGGTTTCATCTACGAGATCTGGTTGCTAAAATGAGAAGTGGGCTTGAGGAAATTGAAGCCAATCTTGCTAAAGGACTTGGACTGGGCCAAGTGCAACAACCTAACTTAGAAAATGAGAGAACCTTTAGTCAAAATGAAAAAGTATTACTGCACAAGGTGGTGCAGGTTTCCATTATACAAAGCCAACTTTGGATGGGGAAACCTAGGGGTGTCAATCGTGTCATGTTTGTTCGTGTTCGTGTCGTGTTTTCGTGTTGGTGGGCACATTAAAAAATTTGAATTTTTTTTGTGTTACTTATTTATAATAGTAAGAAATAACAAAACCTTTAAGAACATAAAAAAATTATTAATCAATTCTTACTAAAAAAAAAATTTGTGTCGTGTCGTGTTAGAAATTATCACCCTAGAAACCCATCTTGGTTTGATTCAGGATTTCACAACTTCTTTTGCTTAAGGGTTACAAGAGATGGTGATGGGATAGAAGCCTGGTTGACTTTGGACAAAGAGAAAATGACCTTATTTGAGAACAATGCGGAGTTTCTTCAATTTGCTTCCATGAATCCTAGTGTTGTTTAGTGACAAAAGATTTATGATAATTATGTTTAGTATTTGATTGGGTGTGTTACTTACATAGTGACCAAATAAATATCTGTACCTTAAAAGGTCAATAGATAATGAGAGGAAATTCTTTGTTGCAAGTTTTATTTCCTTTGTTCTCTGTTTTCGTTCATCTCTGTTTGGCTTCTCCTAGACTGTTTTAGCAAATGCTTAACAAACCATAAATATTGAGATGAGCCATGATGATTTTTCAGTTTACTATTGTCCACTTCAACAAGTGAAATTCGTATGTCAACCAGCAAAATGGACAGAAATCTGTTTTGGTCATGTATAAAGAGTACACACACAAGTCTTAATTATTTACTTTCAAGCTTGTCTTAGACAATTTTTTTATTATCCATTCTAGAAAGAAATTTTCTGACTTTCAATTTCATTCACATAAACAAGATAAGATAACATTTGTATTATTCCATAATCCATTTCACTCTTTAAATTCATTACCAGGTCCAAAGTTTTAATGAAAAATAGTTCAAACAATGAAACAAAAAAGATTAATTTCGATAAATGTTAGATTTAAACGGTTTGCACTTACCTTGGTATCACCATTAACGAAAATGGGTTGTTTGGGAAAACCCATTATACCTTCTACAACATCTTTTTTTTTTTTTTTTAAAAAGGGCTCTAAAGGCCCTTTTTTTTTTATTAATAAAGAGAAAACAACTCACACACCTGTGGTGGGATTCGAACTTGAGTTGCTAGTGGGAGGAGGAGGAGTCTTACCACTAGACCACAAGAGATTCCCAATCGAAATTGGCAGCTATTGATGGAAATAAAAAATTAAATTTTTTTTTTTTGCTAAATGGACTTTATCCACAACAAGTATTGAACTTGTGACCTCCCTGTTATTGGGAGGAATGTTGTGCCATTGGGCTACAAGCCCTAAACTTATTTCACTAATAAACCACCAATCCGAACCCCAAAACCTCACTGTTAATAGAATACTGTATGGGCATTTCGGCCATGTTCTTTGGCATAATGGGCTTGCCTTTACGTCGATCTCGCCGGGAATTGACAGCGACATCCTCGAATTTCCCATTCAAGGCTCAATTCCCTCCAAAATTGCAAACTTGTTCAGTTCAACGGGTTTATGAGTCTAGTTGAAAGTAATTTTTGAGGCAACTTTTGTCCTTTATATAACGCTTTTTACGCAACAAATACAAGTCAGCATCATTATTAATTTAGTTCATAATCTATAAAACTTGCAGGTGGACTAACTTATAAAAATATTGGATGAATTCAGTAGCAGTCGAACGCTTCAACTGAAAAGTGTGGTTTTTTTTTGTTTTTTTAATCTCATCAGGTCCCTACCGCATTGGGCGTAAATAACATGTATTCATTAAAAATGAATAGCCTGATTTGGACAAACCATGAGCTAGCAGTGAGCTTGACTCAAAGTCATACAACCACCAAACCTGTATTTCCAAGTTTTTAGAGGCAATAACACCACTTGTACAATTTAACAAGTCTAGTTTTCTAGCTATAGTATCTCACAAGTGATCAAAATAAATGTTTTTTGAACATGAAAACTTCACTCAGGGAGGAAGAGTCGTTGCATTTCATCCCCAAGATAATCGATATATAGAGAATGTCAACTAAAATTAATGAATCTAATTCTTAACGTATATTTTTGTCGCTCAAACTCAGGTTAAATTGTGGCACCAATTCAAAATAATTATTAAGTCATCATTTTTATGAAAAATAATAATATAACACACTAACACTTATTAAGGTACCATCAGATTTAGACTTATAAATTAAAATATTTGAAATTTAAAATAAAATATATATAAATCTAAAATCTTAAAATAACAAACTTAATCAAATATTTGATTATTTATTTAATTGTTATTATATTAAATATTTTTTAAGTAAAAATTATAAAAGTTAACAACTTATATGAAAAGGACGTTTTTTTCACTAGTAATTAATAAAAACAATGTATAATTTATAATTAAGAGCATGCAATTAAATTTTCAAAATAATGTATGACACGTTAATTGTTCAAAGACAGCAAGAGGCTAGCAAATTTGCTCTTTTTTTGGACAACCTATTTGTGTCTTGTCCTAGTTGAAGAAAAACACAAGCCAGACATTTGTCATGAGTAAAATGCTTCAGGCAGAATCAACTTTTACTCTTCTCTAATTGGTACTTAATTAGATTTATATTAATTTAAAAAACAACAAAAATATCACCCTTTAAAATTTATATTAATAAAAATAATATTTTTTATTCAAATTATATATTTTCATAATTAAAAAAATAATTATTACATAATTTTTTAACGTATTTCAATTGAACACTCATTCAAATTAAACTAAGATAATTTATACCAGTTTAATGTTAAATTTTTTCTAATTAGATATTGTTTAATATTATTTAATGTTATTTTTATTATTAAAAGTATTATTTTTTATAATTTTTCCATTAATTTTTCATAGTGATCACATATAAGAAAAGAATCTTTCTAGATGATCTACAATTTGTTGTTATTCACCTTATATATTTATGTTAAAATATAAAGCGGAAGGAAATATAGATATAAAATAGATAAAAGAATGAATTTAGAAGCTAAAATAATAGATAATTAAAGTAGGTTGAAAAGAGAACTAAAAAATCAAATAAAGACATTCTAATTCTCATTCATAATAATATTAAAAGAATATATTAATATTTATAGGAATATAAACTAAAATCTTAATCCTAATAGGACTTTAAACAAGACTCTTAAACTAATAGAAAAATTTAATATCATAACTATAATAGCCTCCAACATTAACAAAAAAAAACTAACTATTAATCTAATATTTTAACTATTTATTTTAAAATTGCATGTCAATCACCATTTATACCATTAATTATTATTTTTATATAATATATATGATTAATCTAGTACTTCACAATATATATAAAAGAGAACTATAAGCAATTAAATAACGGTTTAATTGTATTGTATAATCTTTTTTTTTATGTATAAAGGTTTTTTTAACCCTTTTAAGAAAAAAAAAATATTTATTTATTTTTCTTATAACGTAAATAAATACATATTTTTTAGTATTAGAAGAAAATAAATATATAATTTTTTTATTAAAAAAAGTTAAAAAAAAAATTAATTGAATAATTTGATTATTTATATGAACATTAATTGTCTGAGTTAAGTGATTAACCCAAACTAAACCCAAAGAGGTATTATAGGTACATGTGAATATTTTTAATAATATTGGATATTTTACTGGAAAAAAAAAAAAGGAAATATTATTGAGAAAAGTGTGGTAGTTGTTTTTAGATTATTTATTTATATTATATTATTAGTTAAATTATAAGTTATATTATTTAGTCTCTTAATTTAAAAAAAAAAAAAAAAAGAATTAATTAATAATATAATATATTATTTTAATAATTTTTATTAAAATATTATTTTTAAGAGATCAATTAAAGATAAATTACACTATTTTAATATTTTTTATATTAAAATATTACTTTAAAAATATTATTTTAATTAAAAAATTATTAAATTAATATATTTTATCTTTAATTAATTTTATTTTTTAAAATTAAAAAAGTAAATAATAATACTTATAATTTAAAGAATTAAATAATACAAATAATTTTACTCTCTATTATATTACTGTATATTTCACTTGTTTGTTTAATCGAATCAATCCTTTAATACAGAAAAAAGATCAAAGCTCTTAGATAAAAGCAAAAGGCACACTAGGAATACAATAATGCAATTTGTGAGGAAGGAATTATTATCATTATTATTTTAAATCGAAATTAAATATGAGAGTATGAGTTGAAACTGAAGAAAATCATTAATATCAATTAAGAAAAGAAGAGTTTTATGTATAAAGTTTTTATATATATTAAATAATAAATTATTTATTAATTAAATATAAAAATAAAGATATAAAATTTATGCTATATAAATTACAATACGAGAATTATTAAAGTTGGACTGAAAAAAAAAAAAAAGTAAATCAGTTATTAAAAAGAGTTAATGATTAAAAAAAGTAGAATGATTGTCAAAGTTGGCGTCTTGCGCAAGAGATACGTTATATGGTGGGCATTCAAAACTGAATCTTCAAAAGATGATCCAAATCAACATTAATATTATTAAACAACTATGAGCAATAGTTTCAATTGCAAGATTATCCTCCCGTTATCTCAGTATAATAAATAATAATCTTTGCCTAAAACCTTTAGAAACCTAACTCACTTTACAAAAATGTCTTATTCTTCTTTCACCAAAATTCCATTCCTTCTCTTGCTCTTTATTTCCCTTACTCAAGCTAATGTTCCCCAAAATGCCACTTTCAAGTTGTTCAATGAAGGAGAATTTGGTCCTTTTATTGTTGAGTATGGAGGAAACTATAGATCTTTAAGTGTATTCAATCCACCATTTCAACTTTGTTTTTACAACACAACCCCAAATGCCTTTACTCTTGCTCTTCGTATGGCTACTTCAAGTTCAGAATCACTTTTCAGATGGGTTTGGGAAGCCAATAGAGACAACCCAGTTGGTGAAAACGCCACTCTTACCTTTGGAACTGATGGAAATCTTGTGTTAGCTGACTCTGATGGCAAAATTGCTTGGCAAACCAATACTATAAACAAAGGTGTTGTTAGCTTCAAATTGCTTCCAAATGGAAATATAGTGCTTCATAACTCAAAGGGTAATTTTGTCTGGCAAAGTTTTGATCACCCAACGGATACTTTGTTAGTGGGTCAATCTCTAAGCCCTAATGGTGTAACAAAACTTATTGGTCGTCTCTCTGAGAAACAGAACTCCAATGGGCCTTACAGCTTAGTCTTAGAGCCCAAAAGATTGGCATTGTATTATAAAAGCAACAACTCTTCAAAGTCATTGCTCTATTTTGCATCAACTGAATGGTTTGTTGTCAAAGATGGCTCTCTAGAATTGACTTTTAAAAGCGAACCTGAGACAGAGGAAGGTTATGCATACTATGTAACTTTAGGCTATACAAACTTTGGAAATATCATCTTGTCTAGGCCTAAATACAATGCCACATTATCTTTCTTAAGACTTGGAATGGATGGAAATCTAAAGGTCCATACTTATTATGACAAAGTGGATTCAAGTGCTTGGGAAGAGACATTTACTCTTTTTGATAGAAACTCAATTTGGGAAAATGAGTGTCAATTGCCTGAAAGATGTGGAAATTTTGGTCTTTGTCAGGACAATCAATGTGTGGCTTGTCCATTGTCAAAAGGACTAGTCGGTTGGAGCGAAAATTGTGAGCCTGAGAAGTTGATATCTTGTAGACCAAATGAGTTCAAGTATTATAAAGTTGAAGGAGTTGATCATTTCTTGAGCAAGTACACTAGAGGAAATGTAATGGAAGAGATTGATTGTGGGAACAAGTGTACAACAGACTGTAAATGTAAGGGATATTTTTATAACCAGGACACGTCAAGGTGTTGGATTGCTGATGAGTTGAAGACCTTGATAAAAGTTGTTGATTCTACTCATGTGGGTTACATAAAGGCACCAAAACAATAAATATGGAATAAATCGGTTTGGCTTATGGTGAGAAATCTTTATGCCAGAGGCAGAAGCCTATTGATTCTTGTTTATTTTGTGATGAATTATATTCAAAATTTCAAATACTATAAGATAAACGTTACAATTGTGCTCATAAAATTATAACTAACTAATTTATGTTACCTCAATTATGTGCTTGTGATTGATAAAAGTGTTATAATATTTATTAAATATATGAATTTTCATTACACGATATGGATAAAAAATTTAATGCAAATTAATCGATAGTTTTTTTTTATATTCTTAAAGTTTTTGTTATTTCTTACTATTATAAATAAACAACACAAAAAAAATTAAGTAAATTTTTTCATTTGTCAACTAACACAACACAAATACAACTAATACAACACAATTGTTACCTCTAACTGTATATCATTTATGTGTACAACCTTACATAATTAATATATAGTATGTATATTTGTAATGTACAAATTATATGTCATTACTACCGAGCTAATAGTCATTTGGTATTTTCATACTTAAATATGGCTTAAGTAGTGGCAACGAGGCCCACCAAAAATGAGTATGTGTTTAATTTTTCAAAAACAAAAATGAGTACATTATTCAACCTCGTTATTGTGCATAGAATAATATGTATCACCCACATAAATAATAAATAAATATAGAAAAACAAATTATATAAATAACATTTGAATTAGATCAAATTTGTGATGTATGATGCAAATTTATGGAAATATTTGAGAATCAATATGGTTGATCAATCATTAAAAGTTGAATTAGGAGCATTGCATAGCATATATGAAGGAAGGACAAGATGTATCTACGTAGAAACGGTCTACCATGCTTAATAATAAGTCTATCGTCTATTAAGTGCAACTTTTTTGCATAGAAACGAAATTTTATTTTATTTCACGAGAACTATTACGAAATTACACATATGAATATTTTCTTTAGACCTTTGTACACGACATGAAATGGGTAACTTGTAAATAATACGAGAGGTTTATATACACTTACTAAGAGCTCTTCTAGGGTTTTAGGGCATTTAAGAATATTGACTATGTGAGAGGCCTATGAGTAAAAGAGAAGCAAGGGAAAAACAAAAGCTTTCTTTATTATTGGCTGTGTGAAAGATTTATTCTTTATTGGCAACTCTTTTGATTAAGTCTCCCTATAAACTCTTATTTATAATGCATTATTAATATAAGAATCAAACTATATTTCTATTGAGAAAGTGTAAGGCTTTTGGTATGTTATTAAGACTAAAGGAAATTTAAGTATGAAAGTTTTTTACCATGAAAAGAATAGAGGATTGTATTTCTTGTTGAAAAGCATGAATTATAATACTCTTTAATTCATAATAGAATACTGCTTAAGTATTTAGATTATGGAAATAAGCTCCAAATATTAGAGAAAAAACAAGAAAAATTTTGTGTGATTATTTATTATTTCTTACTCTTTTTTTTTTTTTTTTTGATTAATTGATAGTATAATCGTCCATGTATTGTTGTTTATTAATTTGTTGGATCTGTTTTCCGTTTTGTTCTCCCATTAGCTTATTGTTTGATTAATAACAACTTATTCAATTGCTAACTTCATTATTGGCCTAGTACTCTTATGTTTTCGCTACAAATAATATCAATAACTAGTCTTCACACAAGAAGATTAGACTAATTCAAAGTAAGTCAATTCTCAAATCAATTCAAACTCCTCAAATTTATTACTTTTTCATCCACACCAATCTAAACAATGAGTCAAAATCAATCCAAACCAAATTTGATTGGAGTCAAAATCAAAAGAGACCGAATATGATTACATTGGACGGTTCAATCAAATTGGTTGAATTTTTTAACACTCCTAAAAAAATACTTTATCACAAGTGATGTAGCAATATCATTTGTTATTGCAGTTAAGCACACAAAATTGCACTAAATAGAAGTTGCCACCTCATTTGTGTTTAACACACATTTGTGATATGTATAGTAGTAATAAGCTTTTATAATGTGAAGCTAACTTCTATTTCGGGAGGAAACTTATTGCATAGCACTAGACAGATCCCAAGTGATCGCAACCATCATCATCCCAAACGTAGATCACTAACCTAAGCTTAATCAAATAAGCTAAAACCCATGTCTTCGTCAGATTCTTCAGCAGGTTCGTCCTTCTTTTCTTCCTCTTTGGCAGCAGCTGGGGGAGCTCCACTTGCAGGAGCAGCAACGGCAGCTATAGCAGCAGCAAACTTGCTAGGGTCCTGCATTCCATGTGCAAATTATAACTTATATGCACTAAATAATGGCTTAATTGTATATGACATAATTTCTTCGTATATATAATTTTATGGTTTAATTCTAGGACATAATTCCTTTATATGTATATATAGTTTTATTTTAAAACTACTTAGGAAAAAAAAATACGTTCATTTTTCTTATAACAATAATAAAGTAATAAACATATGGTTTTTTTAACATTAAAAGAAAATGAACATATGTTTTTTTTACTTTGGGGATAAAAATGAAACTAGTTGAATAACTAAATCATTTATACACCAAAAGATTAAATAATTTAAGATAGTAATCTTCAGAATAAGCGATAGAAGTAGACTACAAATAACTAAGGTCTTTTGACAAAAAATAAAAGCACTTATGAACCAAATAGAAAAAAATTTACATAAGTGATTTTAGGAATAAAGCATATTTTGTGCTTTTTGATATAAACACATATCTTGTACCTGTTCCTAAAAGCACTTTATTTGAAATTACTTTTGGTATAAATCACTTTTAATAAAAACACAAGAAAAAGAATCCAAATAGACATGACAAAAGGTGGAGTATAAAAAGTGATACCTTTAGAATCTCCTTAACTTCCTCGGCACGAGGGAAAGAATAATTGGTAGCAATAGCAACCGCAAGAACATTTTTGTAGGCATTAGTAAACATGTGTGGTGCAGCTACTATTGTGGGATAAGAGATGGCCATAGCCAATGAGGAAACCATAGAGACACCAGCTGCAAACTTCACAGCAAGATCATCCTCAGTCAGATCAAGCACTTCTGGGCTGAACACTGAACCATTGTCATAAACAGATTGGACTACAAGACCATAAGAGAAGGGCCTTATTAAAAGCTTTGCAAGAAGGGCAGCTTCAGAAGAGCCAACTTTTTCCCCCTTCTTAATGAGTTCCACAGGGGTTATGATTTCAACAGTACCCTTGTTAATTTTTGTCGGTATATTAAGCACCTGAAATATAAAATATGATGGTGTAACAAAAAGGTTTATTCAAAAAAGTAACAGATGTTTCACAGTTAATGAAGATTACAAGCCTGAAAGAAAGAGGTCTGTGAAGGATCGAGCCCAGTGTTGCCAGGAGGAACAACAACATCAATAGGAGCAACTAAACCAACACGAGCAGGCGCTCCAACCTGTTTAATCCAATACAATTTATAAAGTTACCAAATCAATCAAAATTTGGTAGAAATAATGTTATAAATGCAGCCATTTTTAAATTGACAGTTAAGTAAACATTAGAAACTTAGAATCATGTCACTTTAGTTGAAAAGGTATTCAATAAAAATGACTGCTAGGTTTTAAAGTATTAACAACTTTGAGAGTCCAACATTCTCCGAGTAAAAAGATTAAAGGCCTAGAAACAAGCACTGCACAATTGATCTATCAACTTTTTCCCATCATTAGTCCTGCGGGTGAAGATGAGGGAAACACACAACATGCACCACCAAGGTTTGAACGACAACCCTTGCATAGGGGCTACACTCCACTAAGGTAGCTCACGGGTTCTATTGATCTAGCAACTACTTGAATGTGATCGAATTAATTAATAATACTAAGCTTCTACAATTAGTAACATACTAACATACATCCACTTTGATAAGAGAAAAAATATATATATATAAAATTGGCACGTTTGATTCAACTTTTGTTAAATTATGAAAACGGAGAAAAGCAAACGCCGGAGCCTTAGCTATTAATACAGCTAAAGATCCAAAGCAAATGATGGGAAAGGAAATCATGATAACAAACAATAGATATGGACAAATAAATGATTACCATACCTTGTACTTCGCAACCTCCTCACTCACTTCCCTCAAGTCGCCCTTCGTGAAAATCAGACCGACATTTCCCTACCACCATAATGTAAACAAGAAATCACAAAATTTAACTGTAATTCCTCACAGAACTTACTGGAACTAGGCTTTGCCAGTAAATGAGGTTTCCATCAAAACAAAAATAACAGGATGTCAATTGCTGTCTTAATTGTGTTTTTGTCATATTTTTCAGCCCAAATTCACATAATTTTAAAAATTATTAAAAATTTAAATTATTTTTTATAATAATAGTAACGAAAACAAATATGACTACAATAACAAAAAAATTAGCAATAATCTGTGTTGTGTTTGTGTTATTTTTTTTTTATTTTTTTTCTGTGAGTCGTGCCCCAATTAGCATAAATATGATAATCCAATCGGATACGTACAACAAGAAGAGGAATGAGATTGAGGAAGGCTTTATTTCCAGTCTTCTCTGAATGAATCCTGATGGTACGCTTCATCATAGTGTTTTTACCCATGAGAACTATTGAGTCACCTCGCAGACCCCTCCTGATGTTTTGAAGCTGATTAGACCCAACATTGTCGGCCAACACAACAAGAATTTGACTGTACTCATCCAGAAGCTTGCACAATTTTGCATCGTAAGCAATCTTCTTCTCGGCCTTAGAGGCTTTTGGTGCCATTTATATGCTTTGTAACGCAACAGACAGAAAACAGAGACCAAGTCAGTACAGAGCAATCTAGGGATTAATTGAATTTTCAGTCAAAACAAACATTAATAATACACTAATTCAATTAAATCAAAGATTCGAAATGCACAGCAATCAGAAGTACACCTGGAACAACATATTAATCTACTTTTAATTAAGAAAAATTATGTCAGCTATATGAAGAATTTGAACGTGACATGGTGCGAAATAACTCTAAAACTAAATACCACAAACAAAAATAAAAAAGTTATAAATCTGAAACACGTAAACCAGCGATCAAATATCAAAAATAGGATAAACTAAAAAATCTAGAATTCATATCACTCGAATGGAATCAGAAGAAAAGTAATTAATTAATTGATCATACCTTGATTGTTATGACATAATTAAAATATCAAAATTAAAAAAAAAAAAAAAAAATACAGAATCCAGTGATTACACTTTCTAAGTCACTTTACTTAATGCTACAAATACGTACATAAGTGACTCCATAAGTGACTAAGCTGAATAGCAAAAAAAAAAAGAGGGAAAAAATAAATACTTAAGCCCATGAAAATTTTCAAAATAAATCTATCAAAAACAGTAAAACGATGGTAAATTATTGAGGTGAGAGGGATGAGAAATAACCTTTGATTTGGAACACTGAGTGATCGAGATGCACGTACAAACCCTAAGAGCCAGCACAAAATGTGATATAGTTGTTCTTACATCTTCTACTGCTTTCATTTCATTTTATAACTTACGTACACTGATACAAACCATTAGATTCATTATAATTTATCACAACCATTAAAATTTTTATTTTTATTTATTTTATTTTTAGTTTTTGATGGTACTACAGGACAAAAATTGAAAGGTAATAGCGTATATTGTGAATTTGTAACTGGCCGAGTGGGTTTTCAACTTATGTATTATATAATATTTGCTAAATTATTATTGCGTAGGGGAATATAATTAGGCCTAATTAGGGCCCACAAATATGTTCTTCAAATCCAGTAATATTGGGCCTTATCGGGTGTTTGCAAGAATCAAGTGATTGATTTAAATAGCATATTTTTAAATAAATATTATAATTTTTTTAAATTAATAATTTAATATTTATAATTTTATGCAAATATTTTATCAAAATATTTACACTTTATTTTTGAATATTCTAATTTTATCGAAATTTCGACGATTTTATCGATGATCTCATCGAAGCTCTAGTGACTCTGTTAATAACTTCATTGGAACTCCTACAATCCTACCAACGACTTTATCGAAACTGCGAAGACCTCGTCAAATAAGAATGTAATATATAATATGTAACATGTTATATCTATATGTATAGTTTGATGTAATATGTTATATTCTTATTAAAATTTCGACAACCCTGTTAGAGATAGATGTAGCATATTATATAAAAAGATATATTTGATATAATATATTACATGTAAAATAGAAGTAGATATAATATGTTACATACAACAAAAAAATAAATATAATACATTACATACAAAAATTAGATATAAATATAATATGTTACATGAAAAAAAATCTATCTAAATTTTTCAAAGTCTTATTAGAGTAACTTTGGCACAATTGTTCATATCTTCACTAAGCCTCATTCCCAACTCTATTGTTGGACCAGAGATACTATCCATACTCAACGTTATGCTATGCATTAAAAGAAGTCTATCTAAATTTCTAATACAAGGTTGTTACTTTAAATTTACCAAGAGATCCAAATTAAAATTAAATATAAAAATACAATCATTGGTTTCAGTTAAATAACTACCTGAATGGAATTTTGCACTTATTATGACTTGTAGTGAAAATGGTATCAAAAGAAAAGTAAAAAAAATATGACGACATCTCATCCTCTCCATCTTAGACTTGTTGCATCTAGGCCAAAAATACCAAACCCTACCAATTATCAACAATGACCCAACACTAGAATAAATCAAACTCACCAAAATCACGACTTTTTTCTTCTTACATGAGCTTTGAGAAGTAAAATCAAGCGAGAACAAAAACTTGACAATCCCTTTATCAATGGATCCAAATAGATTAGCAAAAGTCGCCACATAAATGAGAACGATGTGTTATGGGTAGGCAATAATGGACTTTGTGTAGGTCGCGAAAAGTATGAGGTGAGTTCTGTGGCAATATCGTGATATGGAGGGAAGTAGTTGATGATGAGCTGGTCATTATTGTGAGGCACGATAGCCAGGAAAGATAGTAGGATAATTCTTGAGTAAGAGTAACAATTTTTTATACGATTTGATAACACGATTTGAACATTACACGAAATTTTTTTTAGTAAAAATTAATCAATAATTTTTTTATGTTCTTAAAAGTTTTGTTATTTCTTACTATTATAAATAGGCAACACAAAAAAAAAATCGAGTAAATTTTTTAATGTGCCAATTAACACAAAAACTTGCCACGAATAATAAGAAACAAATTTGGTACCGATACGAATAATATGAAACAAATATGACAATGACATAGTTAACACGGTACAATTGCCGCTCCTATTCTTAAGTGATTATGGTAATGGGTAGGTGGTGGAAAGGTGAGGAACAAGTAACAAATTACCGTGAAATAAGCTAGAGAAATGTTGAAGCTCTAAGTCTCTAACTCTCTATGCACAATGATGCTTTCTTGAAAGATAAGTGTAATTTGGTAAATTAAACGATCCAAAACATGGACGTTAAACGATTTTTGTAAAACTTTCATTTGGCTCTATGAGATGACTACACAAGGTCATTTTTACTCAATTTTGAGCTATTGTAATCGTAGGCCCAATTAATTAAATTCTCAGTGAATGGGCCTTTTCTTGATTCTTTACACATCGCTGCTACATTCTCTATAAACACACGTTTTTATGCTAAAGATTTTCAGTATATATATATATATATATATATTAGGATGTACGTGTTCTTAATTTTTACCAATTTTTAACTTTTTTTTATATTTTTTTTTCTTAAATTTCTATATTTGAAAATTTTACTCATTTTATCAAAATTTCATTATAGCAATCTGAATTAATATTTTAAAAATATTTTTATGATTCAATTCTTAACCTTTTAATTTGGACACATATATTCTTTTTAAATTAAATTTATTAAAGTTAAAAAAGTCATGTGAAAAATTAGTAAAACAAAATATATGTGGTAAAAGCTATGGGCTTGGTGTTATTTAGCTAATGAAACCATTATAAGAGTTATAAAATAACATTTTTTTTCATATGATTTAATTCTTGATTTTTTAATTTGAACATAATTAGTCATTTTTGAATTAAAATTGTTAAAATTACAAAGTCAATCTTACTAAAAAAAATTAGGATACCATAATATATAATTAATAAAAATTATGCGGCATAGCCGCATAGCTATTGATTAGCCCATAAAACTATTCTATTGAAAATTCCTTAAAAATAGAAACAAAATGAACACTAATATATGCTATGAAGTATTATTTATTACTTTTAAAGTGTACTTTTCATTAACTTTATTAATTGATTTATTTATTAAATATTGAGCAATTGTATTTATTTTTTTGTAAAAATAGTTGCACTATATTATTTAATCATTTAACAAATTTTTTCGACCATTTACACTTGCAAGCCTAAGTAGCTAAAAGGCCATTTGAGTGAATCTAGCACTGCAGTACATGGTTTCTTTAACCGAGTAGCACATGGTTTTATTTTAATTGAGTAGTAGCACATGGTTTTTATGAAAGGTTTTTTAGCAAAAGGCCAACAAACAAGACACCATACCACGTTTAACTGATCCCAAGAAGTCAAGAACCAGCGGTTCGGCTTAAAACACCTGAGGACTTTTTTAATTCTTACACTACATCCATTTGAGTGCTTATAATTTAGGGTAAAAGGCATTACTGATCCTATAATTTTAAATAAAGGAGTAATTTATTTTTATAATTTTAACTAGAAGAGTTTAGTCTCATAATTTTATAATAAAATTTAGTCCCAAAAATTTCAAAAAAAAAGGATTAAATTGCTCCTTTTATATCAAAAATATGGGACTAAAGTGCACATTTTATAAAAATAAGAGACTAAATTGCTTCACTTCGAAGTTATGAGATTAAACTGCTCTTTTGTTCAAAGTTATGAGACTATTAATACCCTTCATAAACTAAGAAAAATTAACTTTAGCTTACAACTCTCTATTGTTTTTTCTTCTTCTTCTGTAAGTTGTGGGCTGCATGGAGCCTCAAGAGGTTCATTGAATCTGAGAGAATCACATACTGAATCATTGACTTTGGGATTTTTTTTTAATAAATAATTTATTATATAGCTTCTTTTAAAATAATTATAGTTTTAAACTTGTAATTGAGATAAGAGGAGAAACAATATATTATTATTATTATATCCAATGTAATTTACTCAATTCAATACGCATATATGATCATTTGCATATTAATAATGAACACCGACCATTTTATAATTAATTGATAAAATTGTCAAACTCCTTCACAATCACGAGTAAGAGAAGAATGACGCCAATTCACAATAAATAAAGCAGAGTAATGTTTTATATTTCATAACCTCAATATTCTCAATTAATTACTAGTTGGTGGTTTCGACATACTAAAATAGCATTAAATATGCGCAAAATTTTTTAGATTATTAATTTATAGTGCTAGCTTACATCAATATTTCTGAATAACCAATAAATAAAAAAAAAAAAAAAAAAAGACAATAACCCATCCTCTTCTCCAGGAAAGTTCTTGTCACAATTTATTTATTTTTACTTAATGGCCGGGTATTTTACCCGAAATCAAAATTGAAATATTATATTATATTATCTTTGAAACCTGTTTGGCACTCTAAAATCCAAAATTTAATATTTTTTAATTTAAAATGTTTCTTTATAAATTAAAATAATAAAAAGTTTTGTATACTTAATATATTTTGCTTTATTTTTCTTCATAAATATTTAAGGACAAGTATTTTTATCTTTACTTATGTATAAAATATAATTCAATAAGATATAAATTTATAATTTTGGGTATTGGGATTACATTTTAAATAAGATGATAATCGAACCCAAAACTCCATTCAAAAAATTTCACCTGAAACCAAAAACCTACCAAATGTTTTGACATCCTAATTATAAACAGATGTTTTGCATGAAAAATAATACAATTAATAATATTGTGCTATATTTGGCGGACAATATTTACACATTATTTAGTATAATAGATTAAAAATAAAAAATAATAATGCAATTTTAACACTAAATCAATTTATATGCTTAATCTAGTTAGTGTATGTCAAACTAGATTTATGAGTACAAACTCATTAGTGTATGTCAAATTATTTTTAAGAGAGATAGATATAAATTAAAGATCGAATATAGTAGAGAAAAAAAAGTTAAACCTTATAAAATAAGATATCAAAAAATTTGAATATATATCTCTAATTTTCGTTAAAAAAAAAATAGTCTTTATGAGTACGTATTTTCAAACGTGCAATGTCATATGGCATGCATGAGCGACGTCAATGGTATTAAAATATCAAGTGTAACTAAATTATCTTGATAAATTATTCTATATATTCAGTAGTAAAATACTATTTTTTTTCATCACGCCTGTACCGTAACAAATAATATATTATAATCTAGCATTTGCCTTTATATATATATATATAAAAATATTTAAGTCTTATATGTATAAAAATCACCTATAGGCCGATACAAAGACTTTGTGGGGGTAACATTAAAATTCTTAACTTTATGCATTTGATACTTAAATTTGTAACCGCTATATTTAAGTTATACTTTTAAGAAAAAAGATACATTTTAATTCAAATTTTATGGACTTAAGAGTCTCATTTTAATAAAATTTTGGGATTAAAATGCCTAAAAAGTGATAATTTAAGAATTTTTAAACATAATATTTTAAATTATTAAAATTTATGAACTAAAAAATAAAATTTAGATATTAAAATATTGAATTAAATTTAGAGATAATAAGAGTACTTATTTCATCTTTATTTTTGAACAAAACTATTTTATGAAATTATTAGCAAGTTGTGGATCTTATAACATGAACTAAAAAGTTGATAGAACTTAATAATTGAATTAATATAATGAAAAGTTGACAATTGAGGAGATTATGGTTACTAATATTTTAACACTTTCATGATCTATTAATTAACTTGTTTTCTCAAATTTCAATCAGGAAAAAAAAAAAAAAAAAGCAAACATATTTTTTTACCATTGAATTATGGTTGTAGTTATTAAAATATAATTATATTTTAAATTATTATAAGACTTCCACCAAATTAAAATTTGCTGCTACACAGGCGCGGAAGATGGTGGGGTTGGGTGGAGCTGCAATTTCGGCGAATCTTTTTTATAAAAAATTAATTACGTATATTTTTTTAGTATTAAATAAATATTTTATTTGTAATAATATATTGTGTATAATTTTTGTGTACATATTTTGAAATATATTAACAATATTTAACAAATACGTGGATAAAAATGATATGAATTATAAATAAAATGGTTAAATATATATATATTTTTTCATGTATTTGGTAACTAGCTATTAGTAACAAAAATAAAATTGTAGTCATATATTATGTGAAAATTCTTCTTAAATGTGATAATTCAAAAAAAAGTTTTAATATTTAACTTTAAACTCAACATTATAAAAATAAAATTAAAAAAAATAAGTATATGATAAACTTCATATTAAAATTTTTAAGTTTATGTTTATCATGTTTTATTTTAACTAAAATTTTAACCGTATCTAGTATTATATTATTTGACATTTTATTTTAATAATATTTTAGAATTTATTTGAAATCTTTTTATATAAAAAATTTATTATTTTTATTATTATTGGTCAGTGTTATATTATTTATAAACATATATTTTTAAATATAGTCTCAAACTTAAAATTCTAAATCATATTGAGAAAATAACAAAAATAACACCCCTTGAAACTTATAATAACAAAACTAGCACCGCTTGTGTTCAAACTTATATTTTCACAATTAAAAAAAATGATTAATATGTCATTTTTCTTTGAATACCCGTTCAATTAAAATTAAACGACAATAATTTAGACCCGTTCAATATTGAACGTTCAATTTTTAATATTATAGGGGTGCTAGTTTTGTTATTACAAGTTTTAGGGGTGTTATTTTTGGTAATTTTTCAATCATATTTTACTTTTTATATTTTTATTTTAATCTTAACAACTATAAATTTTGATGTGTTTAATTGAGCTTTTTATTTGTTTAATTTTTTTAGTTAATACATTTATTTTATTCATGAATAATACTAATAATTATTAACTTATTATATTTTTGTTTAATTTTTATTATAAGTTAATTATAATATGTTAACTTTATATTTTTGAGCTCTAATAACTTTATATTTTTTAAGTTATAATTTTATATTTTTATTATAATATGACATAAAAAATTCAGTATTAAATTAAATATGATCTACTAATTCTTACTATTTTATATAAAAAAAAAAAAGCCCTTTAACTATTTTTTTTTTCTCCGCCCCTGTTGCAACATAACTACAAGTTAACACAGCCGTTAAATGTGAAGGAAAAAAAAAAACTAAGAAAAATATCTTAACAATGATGATATTTATTAACTTTTTGACAAAACTTAACTGGGATTGTACTTATGCAACAACATAAAAAAATCGGGTGATAATTTTATAACAGTTAAAATTAATGATATTTTTGTAATAATTATCATAATTTAGTGATAAAAAAACTGTACATATTTAGTTTTAGTTGTAGACTTTGAAATTTCTTTCAAATTTGGGAGGGTATAATTATCTTTGTATATTAAAGTCTCCATTTTATAGATTAAGTCTTTATTTTTTTTCATTACTCAACAAATATTAAAATATATTTTATAAATAATTATTTTCATAATTTTATTGTATATTAACTTTACATATATCATTGAATAATTATTTTAATCACATTACGAATGATAATTCATATAATTCATGCTTATACGTTTAATGAGCAGGTCGAGTTCGGCCAATTTATTTATGAGCAGATCATATTTGCATTGAACTAATTATTTCTAAAATGAGATTATATCATATCTTATATCAATTAAAAAAATAGTCAACTAATATAAATTATTTTTAAACAAAAAATACTTATAAAGTTTGATCAAGTAGTGGTTCATGAACATGAAAAATTAACTTCTTAAATAATAAAATTATTAATTAAATAGGTTCATACATATAATTACCATGTTATATTTGACATATTTTATTGAATGAAATTATGCTAGTTTTGTCGATATTCTATCAATTCACTCGTACAATTTTGCATTGTATTTGAATCTTATTACTCATAAAATAATTTTTATTGTATATTATTCTTCAATAAAGTAAAAATTAGTTAATTATTTATTTTAAAAGTATTCATGCAAACGTCTCTAAAAAATTTTAAAATTAATTTTTCATCTTGTTATAATAAAAATAATCTAAAAAACTATATTTAAATACATTCTTTATTCTTTTCTTTTATAAAATAATGTTTTTTGGATCATTAATAATTATTTATCTACAAGTAACACTAATATCCAAAAACTAGTTTATAATAAATGTGGCATCTCCTAAAGAGAATGATGGAATATTTTCTATAAAAAAACAAGAGGCCTCTTTTACAATTTTATTGCAAAAATTCTGACTTTTGGGTCGCAATCTAATCTCAAGGTAACTATGTTGTAACAAAAAGTGATTTAGATAGAGTTTGAAACTATATTGTGTAACTGCTCTATATTGAATTACTTTAAATTCTCATAGCTTAGCAAGATATGACTTGAGTTGTTTTTGTCTAGCTCGAAATTTGCTTCTAAATGGTTCGCTCTGCCTTTGACTTCATATCCGGTTGTTTTGATGTTTCTTTCCAGGAATCATTGACTATAACATTCAATTAATTTTATTTTTAATATAAAAATATATATTTATTTTATTAAAAAAGTGTAAATAATTTATAAAAAACAAGAGGTCATTTTTACAATTTTATTTGCAAAAATTTTGACTTTTTGGGTCGCAATCTAACATTAATGGTCGTCATGTATTTAGCACTAGTCTAAAAAGGCGTGCATAATGCCTTAAGATACAAAATTGATAACCTCTACCTCCACTAGCCTGCCCTCAAGAAACCACTAAATAGCTGGAGGGTCTTAAGTGCTCTTTTTAAAGACTACCAAATTATATTATCTGTTTTTAATGAAACTAAACAAAACAAAACAAAATATGAAAAATTATCAAAAATAATACCTCTAAAATTTAAAGTAATAAAACTAGCACCTTTAATAATATTAAACGTTCAATATTGAACGGATTTAAATTATCGTCGTTCAATTCTAATTGAATGGAAAAAAAATGACATATTAGTCATTTTTTTTAATTGTGAAAATATAAGTTTGAACACAAAGAATGCTAATTTTGTTATTACAAGTTTTAAGGGTACTAATTTTATTATTTTTTTAAAAAATATTAAAATAATTATACTATTTATACACTCATAATTTATAATTCGAACCCAAATTTTCTATATGTTGAAGTAAGTTACTTGTTTAACATATTATTAAAGGTTACTACAATGTTTAAGTAAAAAATCTGAACTTTAAAAGCCTTGTAATTAATTCAAATATTATTCAATCAATTATACTAATTAACCCAAATATTCATGCATCCGGTATTCTCCTTTGCTAATATTGTATTCCTAAGCCACTTTTGTTTTCCCCTTAATTTGCTAATGGATAATTGTACATTGTATTCCTCTATCGATCCGTTTGTTTTCTCTTTTATTGCTATTTTATTCCTCTATTAGATCCGTATGTATATTAATTGTTGAAGAATATTAATAATATAAATATTTTATAAGTAATATTAATAACACATAATTTTATACATATGTTATTTATAATATATCATGTGATAAATTAAAGGTTTTTAAAATTAGTTAAGTACTTTTATAATTATTTTGGTAATTTGTTTCCCATAAGGACGAAGGACGCAGGACGCACATGTCATTGAGGATGTGTTTATTAATAAGAAAGTAAAATGAGCGTAAAAGAAGTCATTTTTATTTTCATATTTATTTTTTAAAAATATGAAAGAATTAATGTACTAAACATCTCACAATTTTTTGAATAATTCTTATGGACCGACTCCTCACACTCCTTAGTATTGTTTTCCTCTTCTAAATCACAAGAGAAAAAAATTGGTTTAGTTCTATAATTTATGCAAAATAAGCAATTTAATCATTTTATTATTGGGTTAAGTTAATTAAGTTTTATAATTTAACAAAAATATTAGAATTGGTCTAATTAACTTAAAATCATTAAAATTAAGCATTATATATAATAAAAATGCATTTGTTAATCATGTGCTTAATTAATTAATGATAACTTAATAGTTTCAAACTCTAACGATTAAAATTTTTTGGAAAAAAAATATTCTTATATAACAAAAAAAGCATTGAATCTATTTTTCCACGATGAAAAAAAAATTAATAACAAAATTTAAGGGTAATATAATTTATTTGATGCCAAAATAGTTAAAATTTATCCAATGATTATGAAAAGAAGAAGAAGATTTACATGTATTTTTTTGTAGTATTTATATGTAAAAACAAGAATTGAATTTATTCGACTCTTTCTTAAAGAATTTGGGACCAATTAGGCTAAACTCAAAAATAATAAGACTAAAATACTTATTTCTAATAATAATGGAACTAAATTAGCATCTCACTTAAATTCATAATGTGTAATTTCAAAATTATTTTTACTTTTAATATTTTATTTTATTTTTTATTTTTCAACATTACTTTTAAAATTTTCATTATAATTTTTAACAAACATATAAAAATGTAATGGTTTTTCTTTATATTTTTTTTTTCTTATTTTTAATATATTTTAATTTTTATTATAAATTAATAAAGATACGTTAAAATTAATTGAATTGCTATGACAAATAAATTACAATAATTTTGTTGACATAAACCAGTAACGTCGCTCATATACAATATTATTTCACAAGTCAAATTCATGATATAACTGATTATTTGTCTGGTTAAAGGACCATATATAATTGATAACGTAAAACTAACAAACAGTATGGCTGTGATAAGTTATCGATAAGGTAAAATAATATAGAGCGGGACTTATCAAATATCAATAACCAGAGAGAGACTTATCGACGGTAAAACGGTAATGGTTGGCATAATTCAATTTTTTCTCATGTAGTTTACTTGATTCAGTATTGTACTTAAAATCATGATTACTGTTAGGTAATAAAATGGGTTTTGAGACTTAAGACTTGTGTCTTAATATTAAGCATAAATAAAACTTTAAAAATTTTTATAATTTACACTTCTAAAATCAAATTTCGATAATTTAAAAGTGTGATAATAACTCTAATCTTTATTATTAAAAAAAATTCTTCTGTATTAAAAAAAAAAAAGGCAAATGAAAGCCACAACGAGCAGGCCTCCGAAGTTTGGGAAATGAAGCATATTGTTATTTTTAAGTATTTTTAAATATAAATTTGTGTTCTGTAATATTATTATATATATATATTAGTATTAAATGTGCTGGTTTACATTTTACTTCATTTTTATTTCATTTTTTTAGTTTAATATTAATATTTCAATAAATAATAATATTATATATATTATTTTTAGTTTTCTAAAAATGGTTTTGAACATTACTTAAATAAATTATATTCTTTTAACAATTAACACTATTGTGTGGCGGAAATAACTTTAGAACTAAAGAGGACACTAGTTACCCATCATGGGATAGCCCAGTGACTTGGGCACTGTGCTAAGCACCAGTCCTCTGTCTTCACACGGCAGGGTGCAGGTTCGAAGCTTGGCGAGCGCATGACTTGTTCGGCCTCCGGGCATTGTGTGGGTGTGGCCGTTGTGCACTACCACCGTTCGAACCTTGCACTCTGTCGAGTCAGACTGTTATCCGCTAGTGCCGCTAGACACTTACCGTATTTGTGGTACAACCATCGGCCGGTGATCCTGGTGTGTGGCGGTGTGTGGCGATAATGCCCTATCCGGCCTATCCAGGGGAGGTCTTTTTAAATCAAAAAAAAAATAAATCAAAAAAAAAAAAAAGAGGACACTAGTTAATTAAGCTAAGTTTCAGTGGCTTTCAAACAATAAATACAATAAATAAGTTGGATTTTTGTTTATTAATATAGCTTGAAATGTAACTTTTATTATAATATGATTGAAATGTATGTTTTATTATAATATGATTGAAATGTATGTTTTATTATAATATTATTTGATCATTGTTCAAGATAATATAGAGGTTGAATTTTAACTTAAAATAATTTACATCTATAATTTAAACTTGAATATTATATGCTAATTATGGTTTAATTTTCATATAAAGTACAACATACCTCGTATAAAATTAGTTTTGATGGAAAACTATCAAGTATAAACTTATACATTCAATCAAGTGAGAGAGGAAATAAGTCTTCCTTAGTCTCAAGATCGCTCCATTAATCATATTAATTTTTCTTTATTTATTGTTCTAATTTATTCCATCTTTACCTTTCATTTTTTTTTTTTTATTAATTGCTTTACTTTCACATTCTCTATTATCATTTTATTTTTTAAGATTAATTAATAGTATAATACAAGTAAGCAACACGATTATACAATGCTCCATGTAAACTTAGACTTCAAATTAACGAACGACAAAGTGTTACAACAAAAACATCTGAATATCCTTATATCCATAAGGTGATATTTGGTTCACTGAATGTAGAAATAATAAAAATAATAATTGTAATAAAATTGAATGTAAATGAAACAGTATTACTATTATAATGTTTGTTTAACCAGTATAATCAAAATAAATAATAATATTAAATTGAATATTATAAAATTATAAATGAAGTAAAATTAAAAAATAAATTTTTTTTATTAATAAAACAGATAGAATGAGCAAAAAAATCATAAATAATTATACAAATTGTGAGAAAAATATAGAGTGTTGAAGCCGTAATGAGGATTACAGAAGGTTGTAGGTGTAATGAGGATTACTGCTACTGCTGTAATCTCTTTATATTCCATTACAGATTACAATCAAACCAAACACAGTAATACTCTAAATTAATTTAATTACGATTACGATTACTGTCAACCAAACGTGCCTTAAGTGGAGATTTTCTTTTGAAAAATTACCAAAAATAAAACCACTAAAATTTATAATAATAAAACTAGCACACCAATACATTGAATGTTCAATTTGAATGTGTAATATTGAACAGGTCTAAATTGTCGTCGTTCAATTACAATTGAATAAGTTTTTAAAGAAAAATAATATATCAATTATATTTTTAATTGTGAAATTATAAATTTGAACATAAAAAATACTATTTTATGTATTTGATAATTTCATCCATAAGAAATTAAATAATAGGGAAAAAAAATGTTTGAGTAGTCCCAAAATTATCATAAAATAAATATTTTAATTCAATAATTATTAATTTTAGTCGATTCTATAATTTAATAAAAATAATTAAATTAATACAATTAATGAAACGTTATCAAAATTAGGCATTTATATATAATAAAAAAAAATGCATGTCTTAAAGCACATGCCTAATTAATTAAGGTTAACAATGTAACTCCAAGCTATAACCAAAAAAAAAAAAAAAATTTAGAAAAAGAGATTTATATGTATCAGAAAGGCTTGAAATATCTTTTTTACACGGTTCAAAGAAAGGAAAAAAAAAAACTTTGATTTCAAAATGGAGGAATTTGAAGATATTATAGTTTTATTTGACTCGAAAATAGTTAAAATTTGTCTGATACTTACGTATTATTCTGTCTTATTTGGACAAAATTTATAATTTAAATTTATTTGACTATTTTTTTAAAATTATAAAATATTTGGATATAATTTAAAAATAACGTGACTAAATTACTCGTTTTAAAAATAATAGTCCCAAATTAACCTTTCACTCTAATTAAGATTATCTCAAAGAAGACTAATAGGGGTAGCAATAACAATTTATTATTATTATTATTATTATTATTAATAATAATTATAGTAAATATAATAGAATAATTGTGACAATGACATAAATTGCTGCGAAAATATTACCGATCTAAATATAAGAGATTCTATACGTCAAAAATATGAAGTTTATATCAGCGGGAAAAGTCCCAAAGAGCATTGCTATAAATCACCGGTGGTATGCAAACCCGCGTAACTGATATGTAGGGTGACGTTAACATAACAAGAAGGAAGGACTACAAAATTTTAACACTAATGGTATATATAAGGCTAAAATACATTCGAAATGGCAGCTAGATAAAAATTGTGAACAAATGAAATTGTATTATTTGTGGTACTATTCAATGGTGCTGAATTATCCCCAATTATGTATAAGATTTTAGCAGTTGGCCACCAATAAAATGTTGACGGAAACAATAGCCACCTACACACATTGACAACTCGACCAATATATAGAGAGAATAGATTCGAGTGCTGCACTGGATGTGATATAAGATTTTTTTTACATGCAGTTATGTGCAAGCACCTTTTATTCGCCTTCGAATTAAAACATTTGTTGGTTGTTATGATAGTGATGTAATTTATAGACCAATTATCAATAATCTTGAATAATTCTACAAAACAAAAAGAACTATAGCCAACTATTACTTTTTGTTTGTTTTTCTTATTAATGTAGATTAATTTTTTATGAAATGTATTTCCTTATGACCTTTTGTTTCAATGATAATTACTCATAATACAGAACTTTGGAAGGATGAGGAAGAAAAATTTAAAATCACTACTTAAATTACTTCACTTTGAAAAAACTTGAGAGAAATTATAATTTATGCTTCAAATGAGTTCGAACTCACAATAATTTTTATATTGAATACTCTCATTACTAATTTAATTGAATGATTCGACGACTATTATATATAATTTTTATAAATAAAATGAATAAATCTTTTTTTATATGAAATGGTATAGGGTGGATTTTAAATTTGTATTTTAAAACAAACAAATATATGAGCTTTTAAGTCTTTAACATTTTCACTCATTTGCCACACATTTTAAATCACTAAGAATAAATGGATTTCAATCACTTGCCACACATTTTAAATCACTAAGAATAAATGGATTTCACTCACTTGCCACACATTTTCCACCATCTTTTTTCATAAAGTGGATACCTTCACTGATGACTTATTCATTAATAAAGAAAAGAAAAACAGATTTGGACAAAAAATTGCTTATTTATTTTAATTTAGCACAAAAAATGACAAAATCAAGTGAGCAAGTAGCCAACTACGATGTAACTTCCTTAAATAGTTGTTGGATTCGTTCTCTCTTGCTAGGCTATAGCATTATTTGGAAAAGCTTTTATATGAGTTATATGTATGAATATATAGTGTGTTTTTATAATTTTAAGAAGATATCATTAATATTTATTTAAAATAAATTATCTACATATAAATAAATATATCCGTGTAAAATAATCAATAAACAAATTCTCCACGTCATAACTTCCTCCATTATTTGTGAACTCCCTAATATTTTAATTTTTATTCATTATTAAACTTCATATTCGATGCAGTGCAGGTTAGGCAATTAGGTTATAAACCTTGTTTTTATCCGGAGTGAAAATTATATATATTGATATAATGTATAATAGTGTGCTCAATGACGGACTAATACAAGGGGCTGTACTGGACTTCAGTCCGGAAAGTTTTTTTAATTTTTTTTTGATAAATTTTAATAATATAAATATAATCTAATATATTATATTAATTAAAATCTTAATTATAAACTATTACTTTTCATTTTGCTCTCTTCTGTTGATCGTTGGCTTGTTGTTTTATTTTTTTCTCTACAACACTACATATTTGATATCTTCTTTTTCTTTTTTTTTTTAAAAAAAAAGTAAAATTATTATAGTTATGTATTCTTCTTTAAAAATATTAAATACTTAAAATATTTATATTTTAATTTATATTTATATCAATAATTATGTATTATATTCCTAAAAATTATAGTTTTTAAACTTTTGATCGATAAATATTGTATAATTATTAATTTAAGTACTTATTTAAGTATAAATTTATATATATTTAGCACTTATTTTTTTATAACAATTTACCATTATTTCATTAAATATGTTATTTTTTCATTCTTTAAATTATTAATTAGTGTTCTTTATTTTAAAATATATATTATCTCATTGTTATATGAGAACATACAATTTATTTTAAATTTCTATACTTATCAATTACTATTAATAGGTAAAAAAATGATTAGGCATATAACTTATTTATTGATTCGTTAATTGTTTAAGTATTTTAATTTTTTGTTTGTTTGTTGTTAGGTGTTTGTAATTGCATTAAATACTTTTATCGTAGGTTATAATGGATAAACCTCACCAAAGTTCTAAATCATTTAAAACTTTTCATTCATTCTTTAAGAAAATAGATGATCAACAATCAACCAAAAATACTTCTATTGAAGCTACCAATAAAAAAAGTAAGTAATCTCAAGAACTACTTGTTGATGATAATGCACATATTTCGAAAAAAATTAGAATTTTTTTTTAATATATATCAGCCCTCCTAGAAAAATATTTCTGGGTACGTCCCTGAGTGTGCTAGAATTTGTTCTCTAATTCTAATATTCTGCCAAAATTTTAAATTCATGGAATATTTTCCCACATTTTATTTTATAATAAATGAAATTTTCACATATTTAACTCTTGCTTCTGCAACAAATATTATCTATCCTCTATTTGTTTTTTCATATATTTAATAATATTGTTGTTTACAAAAATGTTATTAATTAAATGAATAATAATTGGAAAAAATAATTAAAGTTGTGATAATAAACCGAACATTATTATATTTTTTTCTTATCTAACATACAATAATTAATTAATTATTACACTCTAATAACCTTAAATTTTCTTTAATCATTCAAGTAAGGTGATACACCTCATTAATGTTGCTTGTTCTTTTAAGTCTTATTTGTCAACTCTCTAATATTTTCATTTTTTTTTTTACTATGCTTTAAGTACCGATATATAATTCTTATATTATTAAAGTAAAGAGATAAATATACTTAAAGTTACTAGTTATTACAATCGTAATACTTAAATAAAATAAAATAATATTTTTAATATTCTTTAAAATTTATAATTATAAAAATATATTTTTATAATTAATTCATATATTTTTAATAAAATACTAAATTTTTTACATTAAATATTATTTAAATAAATACAGTTGAAGTTAAATTCAATTCAATTAGTTAAATATTAAATTTTAATTAATTAAATATTATTTAATTTTATTTAATGTTATTTTTATTGTAATGTATTATTGAAAAATTATTTTATATAATTAAAAAAATTATAAGGGCATATTCCCGATATCAACCACCAATTGAAAAACGAGTGGTAAGATAAATAAGAAACATTTGAAAGAACTATTAAATATATATATATATGTAAAGCAAAGATGAGATAATCATCAAATAAAGAAAAAGAAAAATATAAAATATAAAATGAAGATCAGTCCTAGACTCCTAGTCCCAAGTAAGTTTCAATTTTCTATTTTTTTTTAAGCCAAAAAATAATCCGATTTTCTATATAAAGTTATCTGCTCTTCTTTGGAACTCACACACTCTCTACCTCATTACCAACTCTCTCTCTTCTGACACTTGTGACTCGTCTTCATTTGCTTTTCAAATCTCACTGGCCCATATTCAGGTACACTGTTAACTACTGTTATGCTCAATTTCTTTCATCTGGGTTCTCAAAAAATTGGAGCTTTGTTGCAGCAATGTTTCTGTAAGCGATTTGGCTTCTCAAAAGCTTCGTACTTTGTGTCTACACGTGGCTTTTTGCTATCAAATGTACATTTAACGTCTATTTTTCTGGGTCGTGATCAAAATTTTGAGACCTTTTTGGGATGCAATATAGCCGTGATTTTAGCGTCTCATATTTTTTGTTTCGGTATTTAATTCTGATTTCCCCATTTTTTTTGTTTCTGTCTGGTGGTTACAGAGAGAGGAGCTCAGTGGGGAGCAATGCCGAATCGGAATCTGGAGAAGATGGCGTCTATTGACGCTCAGCTTCGTCAATTGATTCCCGGGAAAGTGGGTGAGGATGACAAACTGGTTGAGTATGATGCTTTGCTTTTGGATCGGTTCCTTGATATTCTCCAGGATTTACATGGCGAAGATGTCAGAGAAACGGTGAGTCGTTTTGATCCTTTTTTTAGTTTGAATTTACTTGATCGGTTTGGTTTAAACCCGTTCGTACTTATTGAGGATTTGTTTTGCTTTGAGAAGAACGAAATTATATTCGATGGACTCAAAATTCAAAACCCAATTTATAATATGGTATTGATTAAACTGGATTCAAGAGTTCCCTGATGAGTTACAGAAATTTGCTGATTTTAGTGATTAGTGGAAACTAATTATGTCATTATGGCAATCTATATTTATCCAGTTTCTGGTTGTGCCTTTTAAGTTATGAGATATTTTTTTCCTGTGACCAAAGTAGAATTTATGTTCTACTGACAGATCAAAAGCCATATGCACAGCCATACATTTTACTTTGGGGTAAAGGAAGATAGGGTCCTATAGCTTGTGTAGGTGTCTTGTATCTTTTTAGTGGTTCCATAAAATTAACACTAAAATCTCATTAACCGAAAGATGAGTCGGATTTTATCATGCACTGGGTTTATAACCAAAATTTTAACTTTATTTTTATTCATTTACGATCACCATAATAACCTCAATAATCAAGATAGTCAAAATAAAACTTTATCTTTAACTTTATGGATGTAACATTATTGTATCTTTTTAGTGGTTCCATGAAATTAACACTAAAATCCCATTAACCGAAAGATGAGTCAGATTTTATCATGCACTGGGTTTATAACCAAAATTTTAACTTTATTTTTATTCATTTACGATCACCATAATAACCTCAATCAAGATAGTCAAAATTGGACTTTAGCTTTAACTTTATGGATGTAACATGAATTCTATGTGGTCCACCAAAAAGCTATTGCAGGCTCCTGTGACTTTCACCCTTTTCTTTGAAGAAGTGTCTGTGTTACTGTTAGCTACTGACTAGGGATTAGCTTAGGTAGTGGCTTCTTCTATGAGAATTTGACAAGTATTTTACTGGTCACTTATAAGATGCATCACATTACAGGTCCAAGAGTGTTATGAGCTTTCTGCGGAATATGAAGGAAAGAATGACCCTAAGAAACTTGAGGAGCTTGGAAACACTTTAACAAGTTTGGACCCTGGGGATTCTATTGTTGTTGCAAAATCTTTCTCCAACATGCTTAACCTGGCCAACTTGGCTGAAGAGGTCCAGATTGCTCATCGCAGGCGAAACAAGCTTAAGAAAGGGGATTTTGCTGATGAGAATAATGCAACAACTGAATCAGACATTGAAGAAACTATTAAGAGGCTTGTTGTTAAATTGAAAAAGTCTCCTCAAGAGGTTTTTGATGCTTTGAAGAATCAGACTGTAGATTTGGTGTTTACTGCCCATCCTACCCAATCTGTTCGTAGATCTTTACTTCAAAAGCATGCTAGGTCTGTTTTCCGTTTAGTTCTAGTTTTTATCTTTTGAGTTTACTGTGTCACTTACTTAAATATTTTACTTTTGAGATTAATTTCCATTAGAGGTTTTTACTTTGAGTTTTGTCTTGTTCAGGATTCGCAATTGCTTAACCCAGTTATATGCTAAAGACATAACTCCTGATGATAAACAGGAGCTGGATGAGGCACTTCAAAGAGAGGTGATTGTCAGATTGCTTTTATTTTTATTTTTCGTGAAACCAAATCTCCAATTTATAAGTAAAAAATTAGGTTGGCGACATTGCCACAACTTAAATTGTTATTGTCGTAATAATAACAATAATTCATTAATGACAACTTTGTCTAATAATAGTGGCATTTAGGTGTAATTTCATAAATTTTTTTGTGACAATAACAAAATTACTTGTGGCAATATCATTACTCAAAAATTACAGTTAATTCACTTTTGTTTCTTACTTCAATGAACACTGATTTTGGTTTTGCGAATGTCTATCTTTTCCTTGTTACATTTGAAAAAAAAAAAAAACGGGTTCTTTTCCTTTATGGTACTTTGAATACTTGTTTCCTTCTTCTATTGTTTGTTTTTGGGATAGCTGGATATATGGATACAGTGATTAATGTTATCTGGAGAATTATATTACACGAAAAAAAGAATGCAACAGTTACCTACCTCTTTATAGTTAACAACATCTACCTACAATTTTAGGTGGACGATTATTGATTTATCTTATCTAGCACAAAGGATTTTTTCTGCAACAATTGAACTGACCGTATTTATGGAGACTTGTTGTTGTGCAAGTATGTTATGAACTTGTAATTTATGATGACATGTCTAGGCAAAAATTCATGTTATTCATCTGAGAATAAAATGGATTTAAACCAGAAAGTCTTTGTGAAAAGGTATAACTTTTCTGAAACTAATTTCATGTTATCTTTCCTTGATTTCAAACTCATAGATTCAAGCGGCATTTCGCACGGATGAGATCCGAAGAACGCCTCCAACTCCTCAAGATGAGACGAGGGCTGGGATGAGCTACTTCCATGAGACAATCTGGAAAGGTGTCCCAAAATTTCTACGCCGTGTTGACACTGCCTTGAAGAACATTGGGATTGATGAGCGTGTTCCCTATAATGCCCCCCTCATTCAGTTTTCCTCTTGGATGGGTGGAGATCGTGATGGTATGCATGGTCACCTTTCATGATATAACTCCCCTAAATTATGCAAAAGTAGATTGTGAAGAGAGGGAGGGAAGAAAGGCAGAATGAATCACCAAATTATCATTTTTTTATCAATTAATTATGTGTAGCTTTCTATTATAAGACATGCATTATGGTGCATAGAATCAGTTTTGGGAATAAAGGATATGTTTCAAACTCCCTAGAAAGAGATTTCAATAATAAACAAGCATTTCGGAAAATATCATTTGGATAGACATTCCTTACATTATCATTTGACATTGTTTCAAGCTGCTCTTTCATTTCTCTGACCTTAACAGTTAATAGCAGCTGTTGATGCTTCTCTCTCATTTGTCCATACACTTGGCTTAACATCTCAATGTACATCTCATTATTTTGATTGCAGGTAACCCTAGGGTGACTCCTGAAGTTACAAGGGATGTTTGCTTATTGGCTAGAATGATGGCAGCTAACCTTTACTATTCCCAGATTGAGGATCTTATGTTTGAGGTACTTATCTTACACATCTGCTGTTTAGTCTTCTTGGGATATCTTGTTTGTTATTTTCATTTTCTTGGATGACCCATAAGTTTGGCTTTTTAGTACCTTTTATCAATAATATTTTCATCCTTATTTTCACAGATGTCTATGTGGCGCTGCAACGATGAAGTTCGTGTTCGGGCAGATGTTCTCCACAGATCCACAAAAAAGGGAGATTCAAAACACTATATAGGTAATTATGGATCATAGCAGTTAATCAATTGCAAATGCCTTTTCAAATCTGTCCTTTCATGGAATACTAGCAGATTTATACCACCTAAGTAGAATAAGTGTTGCATTTGAGATGCCTGAATAAGACCTAATACTAATACAATACTGCTATTGTGTAGCCATAATAGAGTCCTGACCTTTTTTATGCTACTGAATGAATAAAAATCATTCAGGGCACTACATATAGATGAGCTTGAGGTATATGCCCGAGAATTACCTTTCTTTATACTGCCAAATCACTAAGGTAGATTTAGGTTGTATATACTTGGATTGATGTGAGGCATATATCTGACAAATAGTCAAATATAGAGCCAAGGAAATGCGGCAATTTTCTATATACAACTTTTACGTCGTAAGGAAAATAAAAGAGTATTCTGTTTTTGAAAGAACTTCCTACTGTTTGGTATATTCTGTTATCCTATGATAATCACCACCATCCATTCTTGATATAGAGTTCTGGAAACAAATTCCTCCAAGTGAACCATACCGTGTAATTCTTGGAGATGTAAGAGATAAGCTCTATCAAACACGTGAACGCTCTCGTCAAATGTTAGCCAATGGGTATTCTGACATCCCAGAGGATGCAACGTTTACAAACATTGAGCAGGTATCAGCACCTCTTTGGCTTTAGTTTTAATAAGTTCCTTTTTTTGTTGTGATTTAACTAATTCGTCACATGCATGCACATCCTTTCCTATTCATGCAATGCCTCAGCAAATATAGAGTTGTACTTTAAGACGTTTCACTCTATCTACTAATTTACTGCCATACCTTTTGAATTTTTTATTTGTCAGACACGGTATATATTTTTTCAGTTTAAGCATTGTGCTTCGTTGTCCCTATTTCGTCAGTCTGTCAACCATAACTGTATTTGTCTGTAGTAAGGGGATCTCCACCCCCCCCCCCCCCCCCCTGTTTTTGAACTAAAAAGAAAGTTAAAAATATGCTATTTTTGAGTAAAGGCTGTTGATGGCCATCTACTTGATTTTACATGCCACTCCACTTAATGAAAAATAAAACTTGCGTCATATTATACTATTGTTAAGTGGTTATGATACTAATTAAAATCTATATTATTTTGTAGTTCCTGGAGCCTCTTGAACTCTGTTACAGATCACTCTGCACTTGTGGTGATAGGGCTATAGCTGATGGGTCCCTTCTTGATTTCTTGAGGCAAGTGTCAACTTTTGGACTCGCACTAGTGAGACTCGATATTAGACAAGAATCTGACCGACATACTGATGTCATGGATGCCATTACGAAACATTTGGAAATTGGTTCCTACCGGGAGTGGTCTGAAGAGCGTCGACAAGAGTGGCTTTTATCTGAGCTCAGTTGCAAGCGTCCTCTGTTTGGTTCTGATCTTCCAAAGACTGAGGAGATTGCTGATGTGCTTGATACATTCGCTGTCTTAGCTGAACTTCCATATGATAGTTTTGGAGCGTACATTATCTCAATGGCAACTGCTCCATCTGATGTGCTCGCAGTTGAGCTTCTGCAGCGTGAATGTCATGTCAAGAAACCACTAAGAGTCGTTCCACTATTTGAGAAGCTTGCAGATCTTGAGGCTGCACCAGCTGCTTTGGCCAGGCTCTTCTCAATAGATTGGTACAGAACTCGGATTAATGGAAAGCAAGAAGTGATGATTGGGTACTCAGATTCCGGTAAAGATGCTGGACGTTTTTCTGCAGCCTGGCAATTATATAAAGCTCAAGAGGAGCTTATAAGTGTTGCAAAGCACTATGGCGTGAAGCTGACTATGTTCCATGGTCGTGGTGGGACTGTTGGAAGAGGAGGTGGGCCCACCCATCTTGCTATTTTGTCCCAACCACCTGAAACAATCCAGGGTTCACTTCGTGTTACAGTCCAAGGTGAAGTTATTGAGCAGTCGTTTGGAGAGGAGCACTTGTGTTTCAGAACACTTCAGCGTTTCACTGCTGCTACACTTGAGCATGGTATGAATCCACCAGTTTCACCAAAACCAGAATGGCGTGCACTTATGGATGAAATGGCAGTTGTTGCTACAGAAGAGTACCGTTCAATTGTCTTTAATGAACCACGATTCGTAGAGTATTTCCGCCATGTGAGTGTTTAAATGAATATTTTCATATACATTTATCTTAATAATCACTAAAAGGACGAGTCTAACTAATAGATAATTGCATGCTTATGATTGTAGGCTACACCAGAGTTGGAGTATGGTCGAATGAACATTGGTAGTCGTCCATCAAAGCGTAAGCCTAGTGGGGGCATCGAATCACTGCGTGCAATCCCCTGGATCTTTGCTTGGACACAAACAAGATTTCATCTTCCAGTGTGGCTAGGCTTTGGAGCTGCATTTAAACATGTAATTCAAAAGGACATAAGAAATCTAAACATGCTGCAGCAGATGTACAATGAATGGCCTTTCTTTAGGGTCACTATTGATTTGGTTGAAATGGTGTTTGCCAAGGGAGATCCAGGAATTGCGGCATTGTACGACAAACTCCTTGTTTCTGAAGATCTATGGCCATTTGGAGAGCGGTTGAGGGCTAATTATGAGGAAACTAAGAGCCTTCTACTAAAGGTAAAATACTCTGAACATATATTTATTATCAGAGTTTCTCTATATCGTCAGTCTTGAATTTCACCTCAGTTTCAATTGCCAACCAAATCTTATCATAACTCAAAATTGTTTTATTGTAAAGAAGTGAAATGGCGGAGTATGTTCTCATTATAGGAGGAGTGTCCATGAAAGATTTGAGACATTCATACTGAAATAACTGCTTTCTTATAGGAATTTTTTTTTTTTTTTTACTACTATGCTTCTATGTTGTTTAAAAATTGAATATTACTTTGTGATATTGGTAGATTGCTGGGCACAAAGATCTTCTTGAAGGTGACCCGTATTTGAGGCAAAGACTCTGCTTGCGTGATTCATACATCACAACCCTCAATGCATGCCAAGCCTACACGCTGAAGCGCATTAGGGATCCTAACTACCATGTGAAGTTAAGGCCACACATTTCCAGGGATATTATGGAATCAGACAAACCTACTAATGAACTTGTGAAGCTGAACCCTACAAGCGACTATGCCCCTGGTTTGGAGGACACCCTCATCTTGACCATGAAGGGTATTGCCGCTGGCATGCAGAACACTGGTTAAATTTGTGTCTGTCCTTTAATCCCTCTGTTGTTTCATTGTGTATTTTTCACTTTGCCCAAAAAAACCACCGATTTTTTTTCTTCTGAAAAGAAATCACGGAGTTATACTTGAAGTGGATGATGCCTTTAGTTGTCTGTCTAGAGGTTGAAATTCTAGTTGATCACATTGAGTTGTATTAGCTGATTATGTGCTTGTATGAACACAATAATGTTATTGTTGCTCCATAAGTTTTACTAAATGGAACTCATGATTTGGCTTTATCATGAACGATGCATGGTTTTTATTATCTTTGGTTCAGTCTTTCATGCTCATAACGGAAGCGATTTATTAGTTATTAGTAACTCTTGATTTACTCGCTTCTCATAATTGTTCTGTTAGGACTTAGGATAGAAACTTATCCTACCCAATTTACATGAGTACATGAGTACGGAATTAAAGATGTTTAATATTATTACCACGTAATAGCTTTTGGTACAATGACATTTGCTCTTAGTAGGTCTGTTGAGGATATGGGTTCGAATCTTATTATTTACAAGTGTAAGTGTGAGTATGAGTTATATAAAGTAAAAATCATATTACCACAAGATTAGAAGTTTATCATCGGAATTCTTAACTTCGTAAACTTTGTAAGTTCTAGTATTTTGTTTATGTTTTTACATTCTATTAAAAGTGACTTGAGAATAAAGTACTTTTATGAAGAATACGATTGAGCACTTGTAGCAAAACAAGTTTTATTTGGTTAGAAGTGCTACTAAATTCACACATTTCATCTAAGTTGGCCTACTTTTAAGTTGATAAATATGTGTAATGTTGGCTTATTTAATAAAAATGTGGTCCTGTTTAGAAACATAGAAGCTCGTTTGTTGCTGTTGGTGGATTAAATTGTATTATATTGAAAAGTATAATTATTATATAAAAGAGTAAAGTGTGTTGGAAGTATCATTTATATTATTTAATTTTTATTAATATATAGATTTTAATAATTTTTTTTATTAAAATATTATTTTTTAAGAAATCAATTAATGAAAAATTATATTATTTTAATATTTTTTATATTAAAATATTAATTTAAAAATAATATTTTAAATAAAAAATTATTAAGATTATATATGTTATCATTAAATAATTTTTTTTAATTAAAAAAATTAAATAATATTATTTATAATTGAAGAGAGAAATAAAATGACTTAGACCCCCCCCCCCCCCCCCCCCAAAAAAAAAAAAAATAATATAGTGTCTTTTTTTTTTACAAGAAACTGGACTAGTTAAACAATGTTTGCTGTGTGAATGAATTGGAGAAATTTTTTATAAATATAATAATTATTATTATTTAAATATATATTTAATTTTAAAATAAAGTAACTTTTTCTCAGCTACTGACAGCTAAGCTTATAAAGTAAATGAGAGAATAAAATATATCTTTTAAAACAAATGCATACATAGACCCAACCCCGAGGCTGGTCTCTTTACCCGCGAATTGTCACAATTTTGGGTGTGTCCGGACTTCTTTAAGTTTAGTTAAAAAAAAAATTATGCCAAACAACTTGTATTAAATAAATTATATTATATTATATTAATTATAATTAATTTATACAATATTTAATAAAATATTAGATAATATAACCGAATTATATTAATTATATATATTTTATTAAAATAATTTATATTTAAAATAATTTTTTATTATAAAATTTATTTAAATTAATATTTAATTCATTTTTTATATTTTTATTATATTTAATATATATATATATATATATATATATATATTATTTTTAATTTGATATAAAAAAAAGTTAAAATATATAATTTTATAATTAAAAATTCAAACAAATTAAGTTAATTGTTTAGTACGGTTTAAACTCAAGAGTACAAAATTTTCACGTAACGTATTATTTTTATATTATACGATACGATTTAATTTCACAATTAAATGCATAATTGTATATAAATTATACAATTAAAGTACTTAATATGGTGTCACAATTATGCCTTAAGAGTTTTAACTTTTGAACAACCGTAGAGACATAAACTTCACAACGAAACTAATTATTTTATATAAAACTAATTGGCCTGGTGATTTTTCTTTTCTTCTCTATTTACTATTAATAGAGTGTAGGAATGATTCGAGGCACAAGAAGAGGAAAAATAAGTAGACCAAGTTTTCCTAGCTATTCAGACCACGATATAAATAGTAAATCAAGATTGACCACACAAAATCAACCAACTTATTTCGTTCATTCTTTTCCCTTAGAACTATAAAAAGAGCTGGATTTTAGTTCTCTAAAACACTCGATAGAGAGAGTAGAAACAAAACCAAAAAAACAAATTATACTTTATAAAAATGGCTAAGACACTTGCCATCATTGCTCTAATTGGTACCACCCTTTGCCTATGCTTGTCCTCCGCCTTGTGTGATGATTTGGCGACAAGTGGAAAATACATAATCAAAGGCAATGTCTTTTGCGATCCGTGTCGTGTTCAATTCGAAACCAAACTCAGCACAGGCATAGAAGGTATGTTCGTATGGAAAAATTATTGGTAGGTTTTAGAATAAAGAAGCATAGTGGCCATAATCAATTAACAAAAAGAGAAAAAAATATATATATCTTTGTAACTCTCACTGTTATCTCTCATATTTTGATTGATCTTTAATCACTAGATCAGATTGTTTCAGAACCAATCAATAATTCATCTTTTCAAATACATAAAAATTGTTTCATAGACGTGCATGCATAAAAAAAGAAAAAGAAAATTTTGATTAAATCATGGATACATGATGCCGAAATCAATCCCTTGATTATTGAACAGATCCGAGCATTGGTGATCACATCCTATCCATTCCCATCTTTATGTACATATATTAATTTTGCATGTGCACGAAAATGCAGATGTAAAGCTTGTGTTGCAATGTAGAAATGAAACAACGGAAGAAGTGACATACACAAAAGAAGGTACGACTGGAAAAAATGGAAATTATATGTTGGAAGCAGAAGGTGACCATGAGGAAGAAATTTGTGAGGTTAGAGCAATGGATAGCCCTTTGAAGGATTGTAGTATCCCATTTGATGCATATGATAAAGCCAAAGTCGTTCTAACACAAAATGTGGGCATCCCAGATTATGATCGCTATGCTAGTATTCTTGGATTCATGACTCAGGAACCTGATCCTAAATGTCAAGAAGTTCTTAAAGAATTGTTCCCTGATGGTGTAGATGACCAATCCACTTAAAAATCAAAACCATCTTTAACTCTCTTTTTTCTTTATAAGATAATAAATTTTTATTTCTTAAGTTATAACAATAAAAAAGATATTTGCATAAATTGGAGCCTACAAAACCAAAGTGTTCCACGCTCTATTTATTGTACTAGTGTAATTATAGTTGATCAATACATGTGTATGATTTGAAAATAAAAATACATGTGTATGATTATAATGTCTAGATTCTACTATATTGAGATTATTAATTAATGTTTTATGTAGAGATTGTTCTTTTAAGTCAGAACAATGTGTGTGGACTTGCAATTTTTCAGCTTCATGTGTGGACTTGCAATTTTTAGCTTGTGATGATTATGAAACAAAATGAGAGTAACCACAAATTTGTTTATTTAAAGTTATTAATATTCTGTGCTCTTATAAATAAATAACTTACCATATTTACTTAAGGTGTCAAACAAACACTCGAAAAATAGCGCTCTGTTTTTTCTTCATCTTTAAGCAACTGTTTCTTTCAAGCTCTCCAAACAATTGCCGCCAATCAAGTTTTATTTAGAAATTTGAAGCGATAGCAAATAAGCACTAAATTAGACTCAATGCACAACCCTAGACTTATATCTCTCATCCATTTTATACTCTCGAATCATCCATTTTAACCACTCCATCAGCCCTTTACAAATCCCATCAATAGGATCACGATTTAGCAGATCCGCCGATCCCATCATCAACCTTATAGATCTTGCCGCCGAATTTGCAAGCATCACTCAGATCTTTCAAACTCTAATTATTATTTTCAATTATCCTCCTTCATGACAACGACCACAATAATACCAAATATAAAATAAGCAAAACTATTAGAAACTTTAGGGATAAAGCAAGAAAGGGATTGTAGTTGTATAGCATCTTGATATTTATTCTAACTTATTTTTTTAGTTTGTTTTTTGTTTTCTCTTGAATTGTGATTATTGAGAATTTAGGGTGGTAATTTCTGACACGATATGATAGTATGATTCGATCACGACATGATATGATTTTTTTTAGTAAGAATTGATCAATAATTTTTTTATGTTCTTAAAGATTTTGTTATTTCTTACTATTATAAATAAGAAACACAAAAAAAACTTCAAGTAAATTTTTTAATGTGTCAACTAACACGAAAACACAAACAAACACAACACGAACACGACTAACACGACATGATTGACATTCCTAATTAAGATTGGGTTTAATACTTATGGATTGTCTTTATGTTTGTTTCCGTATTTTTGACCGTTATTTTCGGTTGAGACACATTAAATATTTTGATGTAAGTTACTGATACACTTTTTGATCAATAATTTCATTAAATTTAGGTGGGTTAAAGTTACTAAATAATAATGATTATTATTAAAACTGAAAAAAAAAAAAAATGTAATAATAACTCAAATTAAAGTGTTTCATGTATCACAACTGAAATTCCATTACCCAGATCTTTACAAATCCCATCTATCCTATCATGATTTAGCATATCTCATCAATCCATCACCAATCTTGTGGATCTTTTCACCAATTTTGCATGTATCACCCAAATTTTGCAAGCTTTATTTGAGTCCCTCTTTGAGAGTTTTTTTATTGTTCTTGCTTTCTCCCAAAAGTTTTCTAATAAATTTGCTTATTTTATATTTGATATTTTTGTGATTGTTGTCATTAATGATGATAATTGAGATAATGATTAAAGGTTTTGATAAAATTATAGCACTTTTATTTGTTTTTGTTTCTTCATATGTTACTCCTCTTTATTGTATTGTGGTAGTTAAGATTGTAATTTTTTTTTCTTTGACTAATATAATTGTAGATGGGCAATCCTTGTTTTTCTTATTCTTTTATGATGTAGATATTAAAATTACTAAAATAGTGATGATTCTTTGGCTGAGTAATTTTTAGTAAACATCTCCATCATTTTAGTGTGTAGAATTAGGTATAAATTTGTAGAACAATCTTCATAAAATATATTATTAAGTGTTTAGTTTCTAATTTTTCTTTAATTGATATAATTTTTGCTATAATGTTTTGATGAAATTGTCTTTTCGATACGAAAAAACACACAAAAATAATAAAATAATAATATGAATTTAAAAATTTACACTAAAGTTTCTTGTAACAAATTTATTTCATGTATCTATCAAAGAGAGGAGGAAATTTTATATAAAACAAAGGTTTAGTTAGAACATATCCTAGGTTTAATTTCCATCATTTGATTTGATGATACAATTATGCAAGTAAAATGAAATTTTTTTACAACCCAAACCTAAATCTAATGGCATATATTAGATTATAACCACACACACACACACAAAAAAAAAATTTTATCGTATATTAAAACCATTTTATCATAATTTGTCGAAGTTCATATGTAAATATTCAATTATCATTGTTACATGGGACACCTCATCGATAAATATATGTCCCATAGTTTTTAACTTTTAAACAATTTAATATTTTGGTTATTTGGTGTCATTTAAGATACATTTGAAGTTGGAGAGTTTTAATCCTTAGTTTATGTGGTAAATAAAAATATTTTATATTTAAAATATTGTGAACTTGAAAAATAGGTGATCATTCATTGTTAGGAGGAAGAAGAAAGAAAAACAAAAAGTTGGGCAGGCTTGTGCCTTTATATCCTCATTCTTCTATGGTGCTATTTAGTACATTTATTCAACAAATAATTATTCATTGAGTAAAATCCGAATTGTTCTAAATCACACCAAATTTGCGATCTGGGAAAGATGATGTAAAAAATACGAATCAATAAAGGAGAACATAAATGGTGCACTTGCCTAAATTCAACTTATTTTAAGTAATTAGCTTATCTAATTTTTAAATTAGATAATAGCTCACTTAATTTTTTTTTAATAAAAAATATTTAAATTATTTCATAACATTTAATCAAATATTATTATTATTATAAATAAAAAGAAAAATAATAATAACCAGCTCATTTAAATTCTTTTATTAAATTATTTTAATAATAATAACCAGAAAAAAAAAAAAGAAAAAAAAAAGCAGTAATGCTTGGGTTTTCTTGTAAGTTAAAATTTCGATCAAATCAGTAAGGTTTAATTGGGTTTTCTTTTGTCTTCCACTGGCACGATTAGAGATGGGTTCGACAAAATTTATATAATAATACTTTTCAAAAATGAAAAAAAAAAATTTGTAACTTTCAAATGAATTAAACTATCATAAAAGGATATTTTATTTTAACAAAGATGTTTATTATATTTCATTTCTTATTAACATTAGTACTATAATGGATATAATTTAGTCATTTTTATTTAATTTTAATTATATTTGACATGTTTATAAATATTAAATAAGTTTATAATATTATTTTTTTTAGTATTGAACGGTGATTGTAGTGATCAGTGAAATAAACGAATTGATTGTTAAAAAAAATTTGATTGCTTAAAAAAAAAAAAAAAGAATGTTATTTAGCCCAAAAAATATGTTTAGCAAAAAAAATGTTCAGTAAAAAAAATTTGATGCCCCTTTAAGACTTTAAATAATTTTTTTTTTCATAAATATTTTATGCTATTGACATTTGATATCCTTTTAAGAAATTAATTATAACATCATTTAAATAAAAATTCTAATAAAAATTTAGTTATTGTAAAAATTATATAATATATAATTTGTAATTTGAGCCCTACTCTATTTTGAATCAAATAAGAACTTAAAAGATGATAATCACAAAGAAATATTCAGTTTACATATTTTACCAAACATAGGAGGTTGTAAGCAAACACAGAAACACTCTACCACCGCGCGCCCCCCCCCCCCCCCCCCCCCCATTTTTTTTTTTTGAGACATTTAGTAGGGAAAAAGAAAGAGCATCTAACATTTATAATTTCTAGTTGTACTAAAGATATATATATTTAAAAGAGAAGGCAATTGTATCCAAAAAAAAAAAAAAAAAAATTCAATGTATACAGTTATTTCAAATAAATTATAATATTTTTCTATTTATTTACTTAATTTAAAAAAATAAAACATTTTAATGTCAAGATAATTTAACAATATTATATAATACCTTATAAATTAAATAGAAAACTAACACTAAAATTTCAATACAAGTTTTTCTTTACATGTAACCTAAATTAGTTTAATCTTAGTTCAATTTAAATTTAATTCAAGCCAATAAAAATAAATTCAAATCTAAACTAAATATAAATAAGCTGATCTAAATTAACCTAAATTATTAATTACATATTTTTTTTTTTAGTTAATATGACTTTTTTATTAAAAAAATATATATTTAATTATTAAAGTTTAAGAAGCATTGCATAAAACAATAAAAAAGGAAAAATATAAATATAAGAGAAAAATTAATTATTAAAGCACGAAGTTAATTTCTAAATTAATTAGATAACGAGTAAATTCTATCAATCTACATCCATGCAAAAGTGAGAGGCTATTGTGCCCTAATGAAAACTCACATTTAGAATAAAGAGCTCTTGAGTCTCAATAAAATTTCTTCTAGACATTAAACAAAAATATATATATATATGAGTAGATTAAACAAAAAAATTTACTGAAAAATGAAGAGTTTAAGTAACTTAAAAGTCATATGAGAGTATATCTTTTTTTTATTTTATATATACACAAGAATATAATTTTGACTATTATATAATATATAATTCTCAAGAACAATAGACTAGTTGAAAAGAGAATAGCATAACACAGGTTGATAAAATGTTTGAAATTTTACTTCAAAAGATAATATCAAATCGATTTAAAAATATAAACTTTATAATACTAATTAAAATTAAAGATAAATATTATTATTTTTTTATAAATAATTAAGTAGATTTAAATGCTTAATATATTAACATAAAAGAATATAACATAATTTTATGACAAAATGCATAAATTATAATTATTTATTCATTATTAGCTTATTTTTCAAAAGAAAATGGAAGAAAAATAACTAATATATTATAAAAGAGAAGTACCGATGGAAATTTTTTTAATTTTAACATAGTATTTTATTTTTTTTTAATATATATTTTTTTAAAATTTAATTTAATTTAATTTATAGCTAATGGAAAGGCTTTAATCAAACTCAAATTTTTTTTTATGTTATTTGAATTGGACCAAAATAAATACAAATTTAATTTAATTTACGTTCAAATTAAATTTTTTAATTTAAATTTAATTCAACTAATTAAATTATAACATAAATTATCACCTGCCTATTTTCTCGCGTGAAAATTATAATTATTAACGCGCGTGGTCATTACATTTATGAGTAATATTAAAAAGCTAAAACGGATCTCGACTCGACTGAGTCGACTCTTAACAAAAACCCTTCAAAGCTAAAACGGACCACGACTCCAACCCATCAAGGCCCTGTTATTTTCTTCTTTTTCTTCTTTTTGTATAGAGAAAAGATATTGTGGCCTCTCTCTTCTCCGTGACAGATCAAAACCCTTATTCCATTGCTCCTTGATTAGTCTAGAATTCGGTCTCGAAATGGCTAACAGTAATCTTCCACGAAGAATTATCAAGGCGCGTCTCTCTATTTTCGTTACGAGTTCTCTTAATTTTCTCCGATCAGTTTTGTTTGAATCCCTAGAAAATGGGGATTGAATAGAGGAAATAAAGCAGAACGTATTCTAAGTCTTTGTTTTCCTTTCCCTAGAAAATGGGAATTGAATATAGGAAATAGAGCAGAACGTATTCTAAGTTTTTGTTTTCCTTTCCTAATTGTTAAATTTCCGTCCGTAGAGGAAATTGGGACGTTTTTTGCGCTTTTTTCCTTGTCTTTTTACCTGATCATCCGTTTCCATCAAGCCAAAGCTTTTACTTTTTTTTAGTTTGGTATTTGCCTTTTCATATCTGTTACTATTCTGATCGTTTTTGCTTGTTCGACTTTGCAGGAAACTCAACGTCTTCTTAGTGAACCTGGTTAGTGATTCAACATTCCTCTCTCATGAGCTAGAATTTATGCTTTAACTTAATTATGCATTTTTGCTCTAACTATTCTTGATAGTATTATTCTTGATTATGCTGCTAATAGGATGAAACTGAAAATTGAATTAGAATTTTTGTTACTTGACACTAAGATTCCAGATATTTAAGGAGTCTGATGTTTGTCGAACTAAGGTTTTTGGCCATTAGACGAACTCTATTAACTTCTGATCTTTGGTTTCAGCTCCTGGAATAAGTGCTTCACCATCAGAAGAAAATATGCGATACTTTAATGTGATGATCCTTGGCCCAACACAATCTCCTTATGAAGGTAATTTTTGGGACTAAATTTGAAGACCAAATGCTTTACTGATTATTATTTCTTGAATGGCCACGGGTATTAGAGATATAACTAGGATGACCCTTTTTGTATGGTTTTAGTTTGGAGAATAATGTTCTTGTGAAATTCTGAAAATAGATTTTCTTATTAACACCTCTTTGTCAGGTTTTGTTTAGATTTTTCTTTTCAATATTTTATTTCGAGATTCATTTTATTTTATTTTATTTTTCCCAACATATACTGGAATGATACAAACTCGTCTTATTCAATTTGTAAAGCTGTGGTGTTGTTCGGATGAAAAGACTTGTGGTTGTCCAATGTGCATAATCTCCTTAAATAAGTAGTAAGGTTATTTGATAGGGTGATCAAACGTGATTATATAGTACAAGAATATTGTTGCCTCTTACTAAAGAATTGTGTTTGCTTCTACAATATTCAGAAAGTACGGAAATTCTCTAAGGTGAGAGTGAAAAATAAGAAACTAGGTTGCCAATCTAGAGATATTACTTTTGAGTTATCATGGCCTCTTTTGATGTTTCTATCATTCATTTTGCAATTTGCTCACAAAGTAATTTTAACTTGTTTGAGTTTTTCCCAGGTGGAGTTTTCAAGTTGGAATTATTTTTGCCTGAAGAATATCCAATGGCTGCTCCAAAGGTAGTTTCAGGTCTTTGATTATATCTGTCCTGTTCTTATCCTGTCCTCATGAATTCTTATTCTAGCGTATGTTTTTGAGTAAAAAAGCTTTGGTTTAGATGAGGGAGATATTTTTAAGGTAAGGGATGTAATTAAGAAAAAGACCAAAGATGCAGGAATGCCTGATTGATTATTGTTCTGTATATTGTTTAGTAGAAAAGGTTTGGTTTAGAAATAGGAGATTTTTAATGCAAGGGATGTAATTACAAAAAGAATGTAGATGCAGGAACATCTTAATGATGTTGAGAGGAGATGACTCGTATACTAACCATTGAATAGGGCTTGCTCCATTTTGTCTTCGTCTCTGTGTTTGTGTGTGAATGAGAGTGGGGGAGATTCTGTCTTTATTAACCATCAAACTTACCTTTATGGTTCTCTGTTTAAGTTTAGTTGACATACTTGGTCTTCTGGTCCTTATATCTTTGTTATTGTACTTTTCTTGGTCTTCCTTTTCAAATGTCTTCTGAGCATGCCATTTGCGATTCCTCATTGTCTTATTTTGAGCCAACTTTTTATGGAACCTTGTTAATAATTGGCTTTACTATTTGTTCAAACTTAAATTTTTTGTTTTCTCCATGCTGTATGCATCATTTCCTCTAAACCATATCTTTTACTAGTGCTCTTGTTCAAAAATCTTGTTTATGTGTAATTCACTATTCTCTCTTTAATAACAGGTTCGCTTTCTAACCAAAATATATCACCCTAATATTGACAAGGTAGGCCAAGGTCTATCTATCTTTCTTTTTGTTTTACCAACTAATTTTGCTTGCAATTTGATGTTCTTTTTATTCTCCTTTCTTTTCTGTTGCAGCTTGGAAGAATATGCCTTGATATTTTAAAGGACAAATGGAGTCCTGCTCTTCAGATACGAACAGTACTTTTAAGGTATTGTGAATTATGATTTGCAGTGTTCTGTTGTATTATCCTTCCAAATAAATCCCCTGAATCAATGAAAATAACGAGAGCCTCTTTCTGGAAAACCCAGCTCCTTCGTATGCAACTGACTGGTAAAATAGTCTGTACTGTGTTTTTGCCCCCGGGCCCCAGGGCCTTTTCTCTTGAGGTTTTGGTCAATATTGATGATGTTAGTATTATTTTTTGTTAGCATTCAAGCGCTTCTTAGTGCCCCAAATCCTGACGATCCACTATCAGAGAACATTGCTAAGCATTGGAAAACTAATGAGGCAGAAGCAGTTGAAACAGGTAATGAGACCTCTATTGTGATGTCTTACATGTATAACCTTTTGTTATCATATTAGGGATTATTGTGAATTTATGCTTGTTTCTGTTGATTTTGCATCCCTGCAGCCAAGGAATGGACTCGATTATATGCAACTGGTGCGTGAAAGATAAATTTTTTTTTATCTTTCCTATGTAAGTCTATAACTGTCAAATTGAACGAAAATTTGGAATCTAATGGTTGAAATATTTAAATTTGTTACAATGTAGCTTCCTATTATTGCTTGTCAAGTGCTTTTTTGGAAGCTCTGATATTGTATTGGTCTGATTGAATTAGACTCACTTATAAATGTAGATGTGGGTTTCAAATGTTGGTTATGAAAATTTATCTATACATTTTTATATCTATGAAATGATTCATTTAATTTTTATTTATTGATTGATTGTTTTAAATGTTCTCTAATATTTTAATTTAATTCACTAAGACGATTAAAAAAAGTTGATATTTTACGATATAGGGAAAATGATGGAGACATTCTTGCATACAACGGTTGTACTGACACGTGGTGCAATGGATAATCTTGATTCCTTTTATATATATATATATATATATTTTTGACATGTAGATAGCATCATAGCTATGGTCAACATTGTTAGATCAAATAGAGTATTTTTACATAGTTCTTAACAGTTGTGCACTAATTTACATCGAGTGGAGTAACTAGCAACCACCCAACCCTCCCAGTTGCGCCCCCTCCCCCCTTCACCCTTACCCTCACACTTCGCCCACCCATTCCTCTGACATTACACCCTGCAATTCTTGTACCTTGTTGGCACTGTTCATCCCTTCATCCTGCCGTTTGGAAGTTCTATCATTGTAGATTTTTATTATTGCCTGTAAAGTGCTTCACCCTTACCCATACACTTTACCCACCCATTCCTCCGACATTACACTCGCAGATGTTGCACCTTGTTGGCACTGTTCATCCCTCCATCCTACCGTTTGGAAGCTTTGTCATTTTAGCTTCTTATTATTGCTTGTAAAGTGCTTTTTTGGAAGCTCTGTCATTGTAGCTTCTTATTATTGCTTGTCAAATGCTTTTTTGGAAGCTCTGTCATTGATTGAATTAGACTCATTTGTAAATGTAGATGTGAGTTTCAACCATTTAAGTGGTGTTGGTTATGAAAATTTATCTAGACATTTTTGTATCTATGAAATGATCCATTTAATTTTTATTTATTGATTAATTGTTTTAAATGTTCTCTTATATTTTAATTCGCCAAGACGATTAAGGAAAAATTTGATATTTTACAAAATAGGAAAGATGAAGAAATTTTTTGCATACATGGGTTGTGTTGACATATGGTGTAATAAATTAATTTTGATCCTTTATATATATATATATATAACATGTAGATAACGTTTACGAGTACGATCACTATGTTGTATTTAAGCTCAAACTGATGTAAAATCAAATAGTGTGTTTTAGATAATTTAATTTACATTGAACTGGAAAAACTAGCATGTGAAGATAACTTGATAAATATTAAATTATTATAGTTTATGTTATAAAGTTCAATAAAATAAACATTTATATTATTATGATAGTATTTTATAATTTTGTTAGGTTTTACATATTTTTTAAGATACCAAAAGCTTACAGGTCTAACACCCGTTAGTCTTCCACCCAATTTTCTTAGTTGCCTTTCACCCTTATCCTTACCCCCACTCTCACACTCAACCCAGCTGCAGCCTCGACTAATTTTTTTACAAAAAATTAATTACATATATATTTTTAGCATTAAATAAATATTTTATTTATAGTAATATATTATGTATAATTTTTATATACATATTTTGATATATATTAATAATATTTAATAAATACGTAGATAAAAATAATATAAATTGTAAATAAAATGATAACTATTAATAATATAAATAAAATTATAGTCATATATTATGTAAAAATTCTTCTTAAATGTGATAATAAAAAAAAGTTTAAATATTTAATTTTAAACTCAATATTATAAAAATAAAATTAAAAAAATAAGTATATAATAAGCTTCATATTAAAGCTTTTAATTTTATATTTATCATATTTTATTTAATCCAAATTTTAACTTTATTTAATATTATATTATTTGACATTTTATTTTAATAATTTTTTAGAATTTATTTGAATTTTTTTATATAAAAATTTTATTATTTTTATTATTATTAATCAGTCTTATATTATTTATAAACATACTTTTTTAAATATAATCTCAAATTTAAATTTTAAATCATATTTTACTTTTTATATTTTAAATTAAATACTAAATCATATATGTATTTGCCTAAATTTTTTAGTTAATAAATTTATTTTATTCATAAATGATACTAATACTTATTAACTTACATTTTTGTTTAATTTTTTTTATAAGTTATTTATAATATGTTAACTCTATATTTTTTAAGTGCTAACTACATGTCTTTATTATAATATAACATGAAAAATTTAGTATTAAATTAAATATAATTTATTATAACTTATATTAATTTTTTATTTTATATTAAAAAACAATTCAGCCCCCCCTGTATATTTTTTCTGCCCCCACCCCTGCCCTTCGGTGTTACACTCGAAGATCCTGCACTCTCATTGGCATTGTTCATCCCTTCATCTTGTCGTTTGGCTGCTCTTGCTTCATTCCGTTGTTTGGCTGCCGTTTGTCACTATTGTTTCATCCCTTCATTCCGCTGATGTTCCAGATTTGTAGATCCTGATCCAGTTTTGTCGTTTCTGCCACTCTCTCCACTACTGTTGTTGCTGTCGGTTTCTATAAACTCCTCTAAGAGTTTATTCTCTTTAGAGCTATATTTCTCTGGTAGCATAATCTAGTGGATATTTGTTTTTGTTCTTTTTGTTTTGTGTTGACAAGTTTAACATGGAAAGTGATGAACGATCCGGACTCATTTATGGTTTTTCTTTGGAGGATTGTAGGACCCTCTTCTATGATCTGTGATTTTTTTTTTTTTGCCTCTGTATTTTTGTTTTGGTGGCTTATAGATGGTTGTGTTTTTTTTTTTTTCTTGGTCAATTTGGTAATAGATGATGACCTTTCCATGTTATAAGTTTATAATTGTCTTAGGCCATATGAAATACGTGGTTCACCTTAGAGATGTTGTACTTAACTTGATGGTTCTTCTACAAGCATTTAATGATGGTGTTTTGATGCAAAGAACTAAGTCTAAACTTGAGTTAGTAATTTTTAGACATTAATTGCTACATATTTGTTCTAGTTTTAAGGTTAGTACAAGAAACTATTGTATTGTTTTTATTTATAATTTTTCTTCTATGTTAATAAAATTGTTCCTCTTTATTATCATAAAATGAAATAGTAGAGTTTTGCAATAATATTTATATGTAAAGTAGAGTTTTGAAATAATTCTTAAAATGAACAATTTTAATAAACCCTATGCGAATTGATTTATTTTTATTAATTCATTTTAAGAAGGTACAAATTAAACAAAACTGTGAAATTATAGATAAACAAAATTGTTAATTTTATTAGGTATGTAATATTATTTAGGGAGCGGGGCCATAGAAGTCCCTTTGATTATGTCATGTGTGTCATTTGGTCCCTTAGATTATAAGTGGTGTCATTTGGTCCCTTAGTTTTAGAAAAAGGGGCCAATTAAGGACAAAACACATGATTTTAATGATTTTTTAATTAAAATATTATTTTTTAAGAGGTCAATTAATGAAAAATTGTATTATTTTAATGTTTATGATATTAAAATATTAATTTAAAAAATAATATTTTAATTAAAAATCATTAAAATCATGTATTTTGTCCTTAATTGGCCCCTTTTTTTAAAACTAAGGGACCAAATGACACCACTTATAATCTAAGGGACCAAATAACACACATGACATAATCTGAAGGACCTCCATGACACTTTTCTCTATTATTTAATAACCCAATGTTCCCAACGTACAATAGGAAATAAATATCAATGTTTTTTTTTTTTTAAATTAGATAAAAATAGCAATATATTCAGTATTATAAGACAAAAAACTTCTAAAGCTAGCTAGTAGTTCAATTGATACTTCTATCGCTTTAAAGTTATGGATAAGCCTCTCCAAAAAAAAAAAAAAAAAAGAATTGTGTCTACTTTTCTAATGGTCTCTATTTAATTTATTAAGATTTCTTAATGTCAAAGATATTTTTGTAGGGGCTAAAAAAGAAAAGGAAGCAGAGGATGGTCTTAAGCTCAAATTTATCCTTCAATTAAAACAAAGAAATCAAAGAACCCCTTTTCCTTGAGAACATTGCCCTATGATGGCTTCATTTTCCTTGCAATTTTAGCCATACTCAATTTTATTGTTAAGGAATACAAGAAACTCCAGATCGCTCAAACTTAAAAGTGTCAAGCTTCTCATCTCCCTTTCTCTCTCTCCTCTATCTTAGTTCTCGTATATGCCGGTGATAAATTTTGTCAACCACCCTATCACTACCTTGATGGCATTACCATATAAAAATTTGTCGGAGAAAAATGATTATCTTATATTGATTAAAGACAATATAATAAATAAATAAAAAAGTTCACAAGAATTATTGTAGTTACATCTATTGAGTTAACTTTGCTCACGGAGTTACGATTCTTGTTGACTTTTATATAACTATCCGACAAAAGAATACGCTTTGCAATTATTGAAAATGTGTAAGAAAGAAACGACATTACATTAGATATGGTAAAAAAGAAGATATCAAATAATACAGTACTAGAGCTTGTGACTGCTACTTTAATATGAGAGATTAAAGAAATGATCTCTATTTGGGTAACGTTTGATTATGCTTTTTTGAGGTATTAAAAACAAAATTTGAGGCACAAAGGAAAACAAAAATTTGTTAATGATAATATTTTGTGCGTGTGAGAGAAGCATAGAATATTGGTTCAAAGCGTTTTCTCCAAAAATCACTTTTAATAAAAGTACAAACGAAAACGATTTTAGTTTTTCACACAACACTAAACAAGTATTGTTAACCAAATATCAAACAAATCAGAATTCAAAAAAATAACTAGAGACTGCTGTTGATCATCTCCACGAAACGCTGATCAGATTCCTGTCTCTGCAATTTAATATCATTATTGAACTTCTTGATAAATGCCTCCACTTTTCTATTCAACTCATCTTGACTCATTGACTTGTCCCTTCTAACTGACATTCTGTCCCTAAAAGTCTCTGACTTGTTTAGCTCCCGCCGAGCCCATCTCACCGGATCAAAATCATCATCACCATCCATCTCTTCATTGGCTCTCACCAACCTATGAGCCGCACCAAATGTTTCACTCTTCTTAAGCTGCTTAGCCTTTGGTTTTCCTTGTGTTTCCATTATTGCCCTCCAAGTATCCTCAATTGAGTCCTCTATGGTTGACTTGTCATCCAAATCAGTTGACAAACTATTGCTAAATGGTACTCTTTCTTTTGACTGGTCCTTCAAGTTGGGTTTTTTCTCAACGAATTGTTCTTGGATTGATAATTGGTGTGGTTCGAGTCTGTGACTTGAAACAGACGAAGAGATAGTCTTATCCGTCAGATCAGTAGATAAACAGAGTGATGTAATTGAGTTGTCATTGGAAGGGCTTTCTTGTTGGAACTGAATTGGTTGGTAATTTTCCTGCGGCTTGTTATGATCATTGGAAGCAAAGTTGTTGGAACTGGAGTTTGAATAGGAATAGGAAAAATAATTGAAGTAGTTATGGTTTTGGTCCTGAAAAGTGGAAGAGAAAGCAATGGCTAAGATGATGAAATTGACAATAATGTAGATGTAAAGAGGAGATAGGAAGAAAGTTCTTAAGGAGGTCCAAATCTGAGGAAAAGTGGAAAGAGTGAGATGAAGTAGGTGAGGAACTATTGCCACTTTGAATAATAAGAAGGTGGATACAATTCCTATGAACAAAAGCAACAGTTTTGCAGCCCAAATTATGATCTGCAATCTGCTGCTGCGAAACCAATCCTTCATTGGGTATTGGGTAGTTCAGTTCAAACAAAGTTTAGAAAAACAAATTAATAAAAATACTGAAATTAAATTAGGAAGAGCACAATGTCTAGAAACCATAAAATAAAATAAAAAAGATCAATAGACATTGCAATCAGAAATCCTATATAAAAGATAAAGTCGACCTATTGCATGAAAAGGGCACATCAGTAATTTCATTGATCTGCAGAAACAGAGAAGAGAGAAAAACAAGAAATTTTCTTGCTTGTAGGTAAACTCAGACACTAGAGAAGAGTGAAGAGTGAAGAGTGAAGAGTGAAGACCAATACAAGAACAAAGACACTTGAGGACCACAAAGCAAGGAAGCACTTCAAGTTATTATTACCTTTAAGTATGAGGAGCAGCTAAAGGGATTTGAATTCCAAGTTTGAAAGTTGCTTTATCTTCCTAACATATCATCCAAGCTGAATGAAATCTCAGCCGTCCAATGCATTATATCTTCAATTGAAGTGTTCGAGCTATATATATAACAAATCATTGCTATATTTAAAATGTATGCTTTGAATATTAGTTTAAACACATATAAAAAATAGTTTAGTGTTTCTGGTGGGCAACAATGTTCTTATCTTTTCACTTTAGATTTGAATTATTATTTTTTTATGGCACAAAGTGCTTATCTCTACCATAAGAAGTTAAGTACAGTTTGGAATGTAATATCAAATAGCTTATGGTTTCTGGGACATTAAATAACTTTTGAGGGCTTAACTAAGCTGCATTGGTTAAGCCTGAGCTTTCGTTTGTTGTTGATAATTCTTTCGAACATTTAATTATCCTCTTTTAAACAACTAATATTTTTACATATAGAATATATAAATAACTTTAAATAATTTGTCTACTACTGAAACAATTCAGTTCTCTTAAAAACCTAATCAACTTATCTCTTAAAATAATTCAAAAAATTTATTTGTAAAAATGAATAAAAAAAAAGTTCTAAACTTACTTTAATAATTTATGGTTATTTATTTTACTCTTATGCAACTTTAATTCATATGAGAGTGAAATTTTAAAATACATAAGCACTAATTATATTCAAACTTATTTCATCAACAACACAAAAATTGCATTTCTAAATAATGGGACACAATAAAGGCGTGAAATAGGTGTCATGGACTTTTTTTGGTCAATATAGTAAAGGATTAAAATCATATATAATAAATACATTATTATTTATTTAAAAATATATATAATTTATAGTTTAGAATAATAATTAAGTAAAATATTAATTATTATAAAAGTAATATTGAGACTTTTTGTTGTAAAATCGATTTGGTGTAATTATGAATAAAAAGTTGTTTAAATATTTATTGTTGTTATTTTTTTGTTTTTAGAAAAATAATATTTTTTAAAATGTTAATTTTACCTATAAAAACTTGACCCAAATTTTTTATATGAATTTTGATGATTATTTCACAAGAGCTAACGAATTTCTATACTATTATACTGAATAATTAATATAATAAAATACACTTTTTAAAAAAATAGAAGATTTTTATTATCTTTATCTTTTTTATAACCTACTTAATTTAATTAATATCAAGCAAAATTACATGCTCCACTCTAAGGAAAAAAAAAATTAAATAGTCCACAACCATTTATCCAAATACATCACATATCTAATTGGTAAGTCAAAAGTATTGAAGTAGTCTCACATTGTCTTAAAAATCTTAAGATGTGTAATATATAAAGCACAGGCAACCTCTTCCTATTAGAGCTCTTTTGAGGTTAGAATTAACCTCATAGGCTTTTACAAAAAGAAGCCAGTTATTGTGCCCCCAAATGAAATAGTATAAATTATTATAAAATATTACACAATTTTTTATACAATTATATTTTAATAGTTGAAATTTAGAGAAGTTAAAGGAAAAAAAATTATTCTTTTAAATCTCGAACTTTAAAATTAAAAGCAGTAATAAATTGTATAAAAACAAATGTTATCTGATATTAGATATATGGTTCCTCGCATTAATATTTGTCAAATGAATTTGCTTTAAAATAGCAAATGGCTTTCTCTGTGTGACCCCAACAGGGAATACCCACCCAACCCACTCATGCTCTTCATTCATTCAGGTTTCCTACCACTACACCATTACTTATCTGTCTTACAAGTTACGAGGTCCATCTGCTTCTTTCTCTGCAATAAAATAATTAAAGTTGGGCTGGTACTATCTTTAATTCTAGAAAAGTTTATGTAGGCCCTTTCTAATTTTGGTTTTGCATTATTATTGTCAGTTTCTCCTCATTTCATTTTCTTACTTCTCAACCGATCATTGATAAGTATTATTTAAATTGAAATCATGCTGAATACAACTTCATGATATTTGATATTCAATTGGGTTCCAACTCATAATCTCAATATTAAGATGCACCACTTTTAATTACTAATGGTAGTAGTCCGGTGATGGGCGATATTTCAATTCATTGAATTGAAGCTTCAAAACATAGAAGAATAACCCTAAATATACAAAGAGGCCCTGGTGCGTGTACAAATTGGTGGGTCTATACCAAACAAGGTTCTATCCCTTGACTGTACTTTTCAATGATCATATGACATGGCTTTCGCTTTCACTCTTACAACAAAGGAAAGGCCAATCTTAAATTGAAGGTTGTCATTCTTTTATCAAATGGGTCCTCTAAACTTGATGTGGCCCTCATTATTGTTTGCATTTCTCTTTGCTTTGGCTCAAAGACAATGCCACCAATTTGCTCGCCGGCACTCGCTGTTACCAAGGTAAGTTGTGCTATGTCCATCGCCATTTTCTCACTTTTTTGAGTACTTCTCTTTTCAAAAAATAGATTTTTTTTTTTTTTTATATATAAATCAAAATGTAATTTAGTATGATTCAAACATGTGATTTTAAAATAAAAGAAAGACGAATCTTACAGTCATCCTATTAAATGAACCGTTCTATAAAATAGAGTTCAATTATAAAAAAGTTTGTGGGATAATTGAGAACTTTAATTTTCTAAGATAATCAAAAGTTTCTATGACATGAAAGAAGTTGAGCATTAAAGAGAGAAGCTATTATAAAAACAACTAATTTTATTAAATATAATTATGTGAATCAAACTATAACATTCAATTTTGAAAAAGAAAAAAAAAAATTTAAGGTGATGTTTGATTTGCTAAATGTAATTGTAATCGTAATCGTAATCGTAATCGTAATGGAATGTAATGTAAAGGAATCAGTATTACTATTACAGTGTTTGGTTTAGTCACTGTTATAAAAAAAGGAATCAGTATTACAGTGTTTAGTTTAACTACTGTAATGTAATGGAATAAAAAAAAATTATATAATAATTTTAAAAATACAATTTCAGAAAATAAAATTTCAGAAAAAATACAATTTCATAACAACAATTAATAAAAAAAATACAATTTTAGGGGAAAAAAATACAATTTCAGGAAAAAAAATACAATTTTAAAAAAATACATTTAAAAAAAATACAATTTTATAACAATAATTAATAAAAAAAATAATTTCAGAAAAAAAATACAATTTAAAAAAACATACATTCAGAAAAAATACATTTTTATAACACTAATTAATAAAAAAAAAAAATTCAGAAAAAAAATACAATTTCATAACAAAATACATTCAGAAAAAATATAATTTTATAACAATAATTAATAAAAAAATAATTTCAGAAAAAAATACAATTTAAAAAAACATACATTCAAAAAAAATACATTTTTATAACAATAATTAATAAAAAAAAATTCAGAAAAAAAATACAATTTCATAACAAAATACATTCAGAAAAAATACAATTTTATAACAATAATTAATAAAAAAAAAATTTCAGAAAAAAATACAATTTAAAAAAAAAAAACAGAGAGCCAATCGCGAGCTGGACGGCGACGACGCGAACGGAGGCTGGACGGGACGCGAGCTGGACGACGACCCGATTGGCTGGAGGGGACGCGATGGCTGGACGGCGACGCGAGCTGGAGGCGACGCGATTGGCTGGAGGCGACACGATTCCAGGGACGACGCAATGGCAGGGACAACGACGGCTGGTTGGGACGAAGACGCGATGCTGGCTGGCGAAGACGACGCGAGCTGGCGAGGACGACGACTCGATGGCTAGCCGACGACGACGACGACACGGTTGGCGGAGGACGCGATGAGGAAAAACGACACAATTGGCTACGCGGGTACTGTTCACACATGTAATGTAATGCCCTTTCATTGTTCCAGCTCATGTAATCCTCATTCTTTCTCCTAATGTAATCAATTATATTACATTACAGTGTTTGGTTGGTACAAACACATATAATGTGCAAATCAATTACATTACATTACATTACTCCTTCTATTACAGTCTACCAAACATGACCTAACATTCAATTAAATTATATCACTCATTTGTGAAAATAGTATGCTAGTAGAAAAATGAAGGATGGACGAAACTATTTATATTTGTTGAGAGAAAACATTTGAATAACTTAAATCTCTATGCAAAGAAAAATCAAAATCCAACCAGCGTCAAAGTTTGGATAGTATTTTTCAACAAATCCTTCGCTGTATATAATTAGTTGACGTAATAAAAATTCAATGCTGAAGCCAAACGATGGAGGAACCAGAGTACAGTACAGACATATACTAAGAACTTTTTTAGAAGCATCTTCGTAAAAAGCATTTAATGTCAATAATTCATTTATTTATTTATAGAAAAAAATGTCACAATTTTTTTATTTATATTAAGTTATTTATATTGTTTAATTTCTTAAATAATGATAATATTATTTAATTTTTTAATTTTATAAAAAATGCTAATTGAAAACAATTTATATTATTTTAATCATTTTTATATTAAAATATTATTATTATTTTGGTCAAACGATTAAACGTTATTAAAACACGAGTCTTTAATAATAGTAAAATTATAATTAATATGAAAAATTCAAAAAAATTTCATTTTTAATATTTGTTAATTGTCACTATTTTATTTTAGTATTTTATTAATTTTTAATTTTTATTAAAAATTAAAATATATATTTAAATAATTTTTGTAAGAATATTATTGTTGTTGATTTTTTCTTAAAAATTTCATATTAAATTTCACATTTATCCTTATTAAAAACTTGTATTTAATCACATTTTAATCATTTGACATAAAATAATAATATTTTAATAAAAAGTTATTAAAATAATATAATTTATCACAAATTGGCCATTTTTACGAAATTAAGAAACTAATTGATATTGTTTATAATTTAATGAACTAAACAACACAAATAACTTAATCTAAAAAATTAAATAAAATAATCTAATTTAATAAACTTTTGTGGTACCTAAACCTTATTTATATTAGAGAATAAGGATTATTGGTGCTCACTTCAAGTGTTTAATAAATAATTGAAGTGTTATTCATTACGACATTGCTTATTGTTATGGGGTACTTGTATTTTTTAAAAGAAATTGTTGCGCTAATATCACATTTCATTATCTTAAAATGTCATATATAAATTTTCTATAGTATATAAAAAACATGAATCATTCATTTCTAAAATATTAACTTATAAGAATAGGATAGTGATACTTGTATTTTCTTATAAACCTCATAAAAATATTATGTTTAAGTGATATAATACCATATTTTTAACACCACATAATTAATTACTTACACCAACAGCAAATAAATAACGTAAATTAACTGGATAAGAACAATGAGTGGCGCAATAGATCAATTAAAATACGGGGAATCATTATCAAGGGCCACATAGTTTTAAAAAGAAACAAACAATCCCCTAGGTGCATCCCAAAATATGTGGAAGGTACACCGGTCAAATAAATGGACAAAGACAAGTACCAATCGTTATTAAGAAATGAACTTCACCAAAATGCCACAAACCATAAGCACGTGAATTTGTTGGGTTGATGAAGACTCTCCTCCGACTTGCGATTTAACGTGGGGAAATCTAAAACAGCATAAAAATTAGATATCTCGTTTTTCGTATCAAAATTGAAGATAATGGTCCATTGAAAATAAATAATTTGTTTCAACCGGTGACAAATTTAAGATTTTAATTCAAGAAGAGCACTACTAAATAATAAAATTTATAAAAAAATTTTATATAAAAAATAAACTATATATTAAGAGCTAAATAAATTAAAAATAAATTTTTAGACCAAAAAGTATAAAAATGTGAGTTTTTTTTTTTAATTTAATTTAATTTTAATTAAAAAAATTAAACTTAAACATAAAATTTGAGCATAAAACATTTTTAATTTAGAATATGTGCTCAAAAATAAAATTAAGAGGGGGCACTACGTGTTAAACATAATCAATTATTCATAAAATTTATAAAAATTTATACATAAAATTATATTTTTATCAAAGTGGGGTGGAGCACGTGCCCCCACATTATAAATACATCCGCCCTCTAGTTTCAACAGTAATTAACATCTTCCACTAACTTTGTGTCCTCGTATGAAGTTCACATCATTAATGGTATGGGAAAGCAATAAAGTGTTAATTACTATGTTAATTCCTAACTTTTATTTAAAAATAAACTTTAATTTTTAAACTTTTTTTATATAAAATAATTCTTAATATTTTAAAATTTCATACTTTTAATTCAATTTACATGAAATATACTATTTTATATGTAATGTTTTATATGAAATTAGATTAAAAATATAAAATTTTAAAAAATTATGAACTATTTAAAACTATTTTGTATAAAATTAGATTAAAGGTACGAAATTTAAAAAAATTATAAACCATTTTGTATGAAAAAAAAAAAATAATAATATATAAAAGATTAATGATTAATATAATAATTAATCTTAAAATAAAATGTCCAATCTATAATCTAAGCCCTCAAGATAAATTATTTAATTGATTTCACTTAATTTTTTTTAAAAATATATGATTTTATATTAAGGAAAAAAAAACGTAAAAAACAAATTATTCTTTTTTTTTGTTTTTCTATTACAAAAACATGGTTTTTTTGGTTTTTACGTTAAAAAAAAATAGATATATATTGATTATTAAAAGTTAAAAATAAAATTTTATGTTGAAAAAAATTATAACATTCAATTAAATAATAAAAAAAAAAGAAGAAAAAGAAGTTGATGTCACCTCAATGTCATTGCATTATGTTTAGATAATAATGTCTGGTTGTCAAAGCATCATAACGGAAAAGAATATTCACTTTTCAATTTTATTAAAAAAAATGTCAGCTTGTAGAGCAAAATAACAAACAATAAACTGTTGCCAAGTTTCAAAAACAATAATTATATGGCTACTAGTTATTTGTCATATGCAGTAGTTCTAATAAATAAAGTAATATTTATTTATAATTGAATGATTTATATGTTATTCACTTGCTGTGTTTTATCTACACAAATAAATATAGTTATAGAATCTTATCTGATTATAAATATATATGACTTCTTTCATTAAAACTTTCACATCTATTTCTAGAACAAGTTTATTCAATAAAAAATAAAAATACATATATTTCCTTACTTTTGATAATACTACAAAATTGTCATTATTATACTTATTTGACAATATTAACTTCTAAGAAACTAGCTAATACTATTAATCTAACAAAAATTTATCTAACTTTACATTGAATGCTCAAATTGATTTTTTCAATTGTTAAAGCCAAAAATTGCTAGAGACTTTTATTATATATTAATAATTGTTATTTCTAACGTAAAATACTACAAAAAATAGAGTAAAATGGTGACCCATAATATCCTACACGTTTACGTTTAAAATGTGTAAAATAAAACGTTTACATTTTAATTAATTGTAATATCATCTTATAAAAAAGGTGAAAATTTTGAAAAAGTAAATATTTATTAGTATTCAGCTAAATTAATAGCCATTTTATATATTTTTTTTCCTTCCTACAAATTCCACCTATTGTTCATTGATCATTATTATTTAAACACATTATACAAATATTTCTTGTAAGAATGAAGAAAAGTAGTTCTTCATCTTTACAAGGCATGTGATTTGATTTTACTTTTTCGTATGACTTAGGTTTGTTTTGTACATTGATAGTTTAATACTAATAATATCGCTACTTTAAGTGTTATTTTGATTATTATTATTATTATTTCTTTCTTTCTTTTTACGTAAAACTACTACTTTAAACATTAATATTAGAAATGACAAGGTACTTTGAATTTTGAGTACTTAAATATTCACTAATATTTAGAAATAATATTAAATATTAATATTGTACATTAAACTAAAGATTGGAGTTTGTGTGTAATATTTATCGCTTGTGTTACTATATGAAAATCCTTATTTTAATGAATCTTAGTTCAAGTTTTCAATATATTAATTTTGTTTGGTCATAAATCAATTTATGAAAGTTTTACTTCTTTTAATATTTACTTTCATATAGCATCGTGAATACAACTTTTTAAATTTTAGGATTATATCATTTGTTACATTTATCATTTTAAAACCCAAAGATAAAGTAGTAATTATTAATTTATACGTAAAATAGAAAATCAAAACCAATTTTCATTTCATGAAACAAATAAATACCTGACTTTGTTCGCAATATTTTATTTTTCTTATTTTTTCTTTTATTTAAAATGCATTCAAATCATTGTAACTTATAAAATGGTCTCTTATTAATTGAACGATATTTAATTAGATGACATTTAATATTGTACAAGTTTAAATTGAATAGTTGCTTAAAAAAATGATAACAATCATTTTTTTTATTGTAAAAATATATAATTTGAATACAATAATTGCTATTTTTGTTACGGTAAGTTTTAAGGTTCTATTTTTATTATTTTCTCAATAATTTTGCAATACTCAAGTCCAATATAATAAGACATACTACAAATGACCACCTCGCATCAGGTGTTATAATGTAATGAGATGACAAAACAATATCACTTGGCAATTGAAAGAACTGGATGATAATCTTGACATGCAGATTGAAATGTGTGCTTTGTCATAGACAAACAAGATTAGACAAGACACCTTGTAAGGTCCAAAAAACCTTATGCTTGCTGATGTTTCTGAGTTCTGATGCAGCCATCATACTATTCAGCATTTCCAAAATAATAAAATAAAAATTCATCTGATAATTAACAAAAGCATCCTGCAGAAGATGAAGCTGCTTTACCTGTAAAACCAGCATAAAGTTAGCTAGACATATCGGTCAAGTATCTTGTCAAGTGTAAATAGCACAAGGAAATTAAAATTTATCCCACAGAAAAAGTTACATATTCAGCGACATATTTACCTAATAAGAGCATTGATGACAAGTTGACAACCACTTATGTCAAAGAAAAAAGAAAAAACAAAACAAAAGACAATCAAATATGAAAAAACTTGTCTTAAAACATCATATGACAAACAGTAACTGGGTACATGCCCTAGTTTTGGAAAACCACCATCTATAGGTCTTCCCTTTATGTGTGGCACAGTGTTCGCACTCCAACAGAATGACCTTGACAATCCATCATGGGATCTGTTTGTCTCCCCGGTGAAAAGCATCATCAAGGCACAATAGAATGACATTAGCGGAAAGCCCGTCCACACAGGAATTTGATCAAACACGTGGTATACAGCCAAATTAGACTCATACTCATGGCTCTATTGGAGTCTTTGGCCCAAACTGTAAAATGTCTAACACAGATTGACCTGATTTCTTAAAGCATAATGATTTTTCCAGCTCAATGCTGCATTCTGTCAATGATACTGCTGAGCTTATTTCCATTTTTAGTTATGATTGCAAGAAATGGACAGAAATGTTTGTTGTGTAAGGACCAGCAAGGCGATGACGCTTTGGTTCAAACCAAAAATGACATTGTGAAGTTTCCAGAATAACAGCCTTCACAAGCTGGATCATGAACCCACATATCAAATGTTAATGGGCTTAACAAATAACAGCTCATCCAAACTAATAGAGGCAAAAAGAGAAACAGCTAATAAAATGCGGCCAAGCATTATGATCAATCAAACACTTCAGAAATAAGACATTTATTGACAGCTCGAAAGCATAAAACACTCATTGGATAGTGAATAATGGAGACTCGTGCATCTTTTTCAGTAAAATAAACTTTCGACAGGCCAAGTTTTGTATAAAAATACAATCTCAAGCTTACTGATTTTAACATCCAAGGTTGAGAGAATAGCTGGGCAAATGATTTACATAACAAGAGATTAAATAGTGACAACGAGGAAAACAAATAGATCTCTCGTTTCTGATAATACATTATTCGACAAGTTGAGACAACAACCTTTAATCTCCAGCCCATTACCATCAAATCATCAGAAGAAATGTAAATTCGGAAAGGAAGAAGAAGAATGTTTGGAAGCCAACCAATTCAATGCAATTATTTCGTAAATTCGAATTTAGTTGTATGCCTTTAGAAATCTCATGTTAATAGAACGAAACTATCCATTCCATGAGAATAAGGCCATTGATGTACGGAGCGCTATGAGAAGAAGCAAGCTCGTGGCTCTCTGCTCTTCACTCGAGGCTCCAATTTCATAAACACTTCGAAGGAAGATGGCGATTCTTAAATCATTTGTAACAAAGTTTACGATTCTATAATTGTAATTATTTTGGATCTGTTTAGTTATTATCATTAACTTACTGAATAATTGTTTGATAGTAATTAGATCAGAAACTTACACAAATGATAGCGTTTGTATCTGGAAAACGATACTAAAGACTGGTGGCTGAAGTAATTGGACAGCTAACCAGTAACTGAAGAAACAACTGGGATTGAGATAAGGAATACTGGGATTGATTCTTGATATTTAAAGGCGCCGAATATCAGAAGTCAGAACAATCGGGCGAAAACTTATAGGGTCTAGGGTTTACGAGAGATTTACACTAAATGGACCCCAAAGTGAAAACTAGGATATCTAAAAAAGGAACCAAATTAAATAAAATTAAAAAATTAGGTCAAATTAAATTAAATTAAATTGTGTATTTTTATAAGTCATCCAATTTAATTTAATTTTTAATTCTTTAAATTATTTTTAAAAAATTTAGTCTGATTAAATAAATTTTTAAACCACTTATATTAGATCAAACAATTATATATAATATATAAAAATATTATTTTTAAAATTATATTATATTATTATTTTTAAAAAAAATATATTTGTAAAATATACAATTTTTAACAGATATATTTTTTCTATATATTGTACAATTTCATATTTTTATTATATATGTGTGAGTTTAGGCTTGAGTTTAATTTTAATTATTTTAAATAGATTACTTTAATTTAATTTCAGTTAGATTGCATGAGAATATTTATAATTATTAATTTAAAAAATATTATGTATATATCTATTGAAAATATTTAGCTGCAGATTGTAATTAATTTTATGATTGTCATTAAAATGTTATATGATTTATATAAGATGTTATATAATTTATATTTATAGTATATAATAATTAATTTAGTTAGATTCAAATATTAATTAAGAAGTTTTGAGAAAAAAAGTTAAAAAAATGAAAAATTGTGAAAAACTATTAATTAAATCGAATCGAACTGTCCGATTTTAACAATTTTATTAACTAAATAGTTTGATTCGATTTAGTTAATGTAATATATTCAGTCTGATTTAGTTAAAAAAATTTAAATAAAATCAGACTATAAACACCCTTATTAAAAACCATAAAATCCAAACAAGTCCTAGCAAAAAATTATGATAATACTATCAAACAAATTCCCAATTAGTCTCAAATTTATCACCTTTCGATACATAAACAATGCAATTATCTAACAAGTTTTATTTTTAATTTCACAGTAATAATAATAAAATATTTTATTTTAATACTAAAAAAATAAAAAATATATATATTCATTTATATTTTTAACTTTTTTTTATATATTTATTGTGTATTAGTGACACGTACATTAAGACAGAAAAAATGATAAAAGAGTATCGGACAAGATGACAAGGACCAATCCATACATCTTGTCTTACCAAATCAATTAATTAAATTTATAAATAAAAAAATTCACATGGCTTACTTGGTTGGATTTAGTAACTATTTGTTGGCCTTTACAAGAAAAAACTTAGAACAATTTAGTACAAGAAATATGATCACTAGACAAAACGAAATATGTAATTACTCAAATCAATTGCTTCTATCAAATATAGAATCAAAGCTCATAGTAGCATATGACATGGACACATTTCCTGATGAAGATGTTGCAGTGCAAGATGTGTCTCTTGTAGTAATGCCCATGAATTGAGGAAGCATTCCAGGTTTTGATACTATTTGGTCTTTTATATCTATTTGATCGGTAAGCATTTCAACGACAGTAGACATTGGTGGTCGGAGTTTCGTCACGTCTTGGGTGCAGAGAAGACCTATTTTAAGGAATCTACAAGCCTCGTCAACATCGATATCTTCACGCATTGATGTGTCCACCAATGCTGCCAATTCCCCCTTCTCATATAGAGCCCATGCCTGCAACAAAAGGAAGGTTCAATTTGGCAAGGTATTAAGATACTAATTGATCATTAACTTCGAATTAACAAATGAGAAACACTAATCAATTTAACTCAAAACAAGTTCATACCCTTCCAAGGAGAGATTGTTCTTTGGGTGATAATCGCCTGTTTGTGTTGCACCTCCCACAAACAATTTCCAACAGCAAAACACCAAAACTATAAATATCTGCTTTCTTTGTTACTTGACCACGTATGGCATATTCAGGGGCTAGATAACCTCTACATAAATCAAACAAGGTTACTCGAACACGTCAAGACAACAAAATATAAATTTATACTTCGTCTGATTTTGATTTATTTAACAACATACTTCCCAGTCCACACAAATCCATAAATTCAATTCATGGTTTAATTGCTCTCTATTAAATGACAGGCAAAACATATTGCATGCTTACACTGTTCCCGCAACTCGTGTACTAACGTGAGTCATGCTGTCCGGGATAAGCTTTGCTAAACCAAAATCTGAAATTTTTGGTGAGAGGTCCTTATCAAGAAGGATATTGCTTGCTTTGATGTCCCTATGAATAATATGTGGCTCAACTTCCTCATGAAGGTAAGCAAGCCCCTCTGCCACACCAATGCAAATTTTACGTCTTATTTGCCAATTAAATTGGATGCTACTCTGGCCTCCATCTGAAAAGTATAGAGGAACTAAGTCATTGGCTCAGTGATAAATGTACAAACACATCTTAAGCTTTAGTAGAGTCGGCTTTCAAATAATTTATAACATGATATTAAAATTAGAGTTATTGCGTTAAGTCTAACAATCTCAATTATTAAATTATAAATATTTATCTTACATATAGTTAATATTCTCGATAACTTAAGCTTTTTTAGAAATGTTGATTTACTAAACTTATCATAATTAAGTCCCGATAGAGAAACATATAGATCAATTACCTATAAGTGTTTGTGCTAGGCTATTGTTTTCAAGATAGCCATAAACCAAAATTCTTTGTTCTCCTTCCACACAGCAGCCATACAGCTTTACCAGGTTGTCATGCTCTATAGTTGCAATCACATTGATTTCGGTTAAAAATTCTCGAACACCTTGTCTTGATTCGGCCGATAAAACCTTTATAGCAACTGCAGTACCATCCTTGAGCACACCCTATCAAGTGTCAATCACAGTATAAAAAATGAGCGAAATCAATCATTAGACAAATTTTTTTTTTATCATCAAAATTAGACAAAAAGTTAAGGATAAGTGATAGCACAAATCCATTAATTATGAAAAAAAGGGCGATTTAATCATTTTTTTTTTTTTTAAGTTTAAGTTTAGTACTTTTGGTTTGAATAAGTTATTGTATAATAACAAAGTATCATTTTGTTTGTTTTATTTCAAAAATTATCCTTAAAATTAGACAATAATAACTACAAAAATAATAAAATTAATAAAATTAAAAATTTGAAAAATATTAAACTATTAAAACAAAAATAATAAAAAATAAAAAACTAAACCGATATAGCTAACATAATCAAGGGATGCTGATAAAAAAAAAAAAACATAACCAAGGGATGTGGGTGTATTTGTCTCAAATTTCTAGCGTATATAGCCAAATGCGATGAATATATGAAGTGCGATGAATATATGAAGTACAAACCTTGTACACTGAACCAAAGCCCCCCTCACCAATTTTATTTCCTTTACAGAAATTTTGGGTAGCAATTTTCAGGTCATTGTAACTGTACATGATAAAATTCTGAATGCCTGAAACGACTGCAAAATACAAATCAGTTAGAGGTACTAGAGTTGATAAAGCCAAAACATCTAATTGAATAATAAAATTTATATGAGTTGAGGCAAATGAAAAAAAAAAAAACAAGGAAATTACAGAGACATTAGAGATGTTGAGCCATGTACCTTCTTCAATTTCACAGGCTATACATTTATGTCTAACACGTGAAGCCCCCTTCTTTCTCAACAAGAAAGATAAGCAAGTCATTGCCGCTTCTTGATTTTGATCAATAGTACCAAACAATTGGAGTCCCTTCCTAACAAGGTAACCTCTGAAATACACATGTCATGATTAATTAGTTATGGCCCAAATGGTTAATAAGTCAAAGCTTTCAGGAATGTCAACATTTTAGTCTACAATTACGTGTGAAATGTTATACCGCCCACGTTTGATATGAAATAAATAAAGTTAATAGACCACGTCCATTTGTAATCACTTCAATTGGTCACGTTTCACACTCATACACTTATCTTTTTTTTCTTTAAGGTAGGCACTATACCTCATTCTCTATCATTAAAAAAATAAAAATAGTAATAAATTTAAGAAAAATATAAAATTTCAAAACAAGTACACAATCCATGGATTGACATAACTAAAACAAGCAACGTTAGAAATTACTTTTTTTTAGATCAATGTTTGAAATTGCTTACCCAACAAATGTAATCTTAAAAAATTGGCTCAAAACAAAATTTTTAAAATGAAAGTTAATTGCATACAAATATATATTTATTTGTATTTATATTAGTTATATTATGTATACTTTTTTAAAAAAAATGAATAATTTATCGATTTAATATAAATACAAATGTGTGTTCTTAGCATGTCTCAAACAAAAAATCTTGAAAAATTATAAAAAATAACAATTATAAATTTTTTTTTTTTTTTTTTAAATTAACAATCCTAAAACGTATAATAACAAAAATATTTCCTTAATAACATTGAACAATTTTTAATTGCACGATGTTCAATATTGAACGGATTTAATTGCCTTCGTTTAATTTAAACAACATTAAATTTGAATTGAGTCCATTTGAACGGGCATTCACATAAAAATTGTTACGTCGTTCATTGAACGGACATTCAAAGAAAATGTTATAACAATTATTTTTTTCAATTATAAAAATATATGATTTGAACACAAAAATAATATTTTTTGTATTCAAATCACATAAAAATTGTTACGTCGTTCATTGAACGGACATTCAAAGAAAATGATATAACAATTATTTTTTTCAATTATAAAAATATATGATTTGAACACAATAAATATTATTTTTATTATTACAAATTTTGAGATATATTATTTTTGTTATTTTCTAAAAAAAAAATATTTAGGTCTTATCAATATAATATGAGTCAATGGGAGGGCAAGTGACAATAGGAAGAAAAATCCACAATTTATTTTATTGGATTAGAAAGAAAATTAAATAAATCTTATTCGGAAAAAGCCAATTTTAAGGTTAAGATTTTTGAAGGGGAAAAAATAGAACTGCTTCTGCTTTGATCTAATAAAATTATGATTGAGCTTGAAACAATATTAACTTTATAAATCAATAAATCGTATTTATTGTTTGTTGCATTAAGCTGGGTTGAATAATTCTGCCAATTCCTTCATTTGAAAACTATTCTTAGAAGAAATAATAAAAAAATATTTACGCTAACAAAGAGACAAAGAATAGTTCAAGGTGTTGTTTTTCCTCGTCTCTCTCTCTTTTGTTTTTGCTGTGGACTTTTTTTTCTAGATAGGCGTTTTTGTTTTTTCTTCAAAATAATTTATAGTCTATGCATAAGCAATTCCAAAAAATAACAAGATGTCCAAAACCATCAAACAACTTATATTGACTTAGAATTTAGAAACTTTTGCGTAAGCCATACTAAGCACGAGTACGTAGTAGCGATGCAATAATGCTACCACATTAATTATTAAACGAATATATTTATTGTAAGATGCACAAGCTCAATCCTAGTGATGTTATAATGAAAAGCTACAAACATTTTAAATTGAATCGGATGAAATTCAAACTCATCACACTCTTAATTAAAAGATATATTATTGAATTATAAGACAATTGATAATTTTAATAATATTATTAACTATTATTTGTATAAAGAAAGATAAATTTTATCATATAGACAATTTCATAAATACAGTGATCAGTTAAACGAAAGCATAATTTAATGTTCACCTTTCTATGATAATATAAAAGATAAACTAAGAAAATTAGAAAAAAGATAAATATTTTATGTTCACTTAAAATTTATGCGCAAAATGAGATTATTATTTATAAAACAAATGGAATCTTATTGTAATCGAGAATTTAAAATAAATGAATTTTAGTTAAAGATTTTTTTTTTTTTTCCTTCTAATAAAGTCATTATATTAACAAATAATATAATTGCCAAGGCCTTAGTAGCCAAACGGCATTGTAACCACCATAATAAGGTGGAGCTCTCGAGTTCGAGGCTTGAATGTAGCAAAAAAAAAAACAAATAA